>CM071596.1:220725500-221975500 GCA_036435485.1 Saposhnikovia divaricata | reverse complement strand
ATTATTCGAAAAAAGGAACCAAAGTCGAAGTCCTCGGCATCACCATGTACATCCTCCGTTCCAGATCAGCTGGTGTCAGACATAACTACTAAGATCAGGGCTCAATTGCAAAAAGAGATGGATGAGAAACTGGACCAAAAAGTTCGAGAAATGATGAAAATGTTGGCTGACAAGAACCCAGATTTGAAGTTGAACATTGAGGGCTCTGAGAAATCAGTGCAAGTGTCTGATGATGATCACAGTTTCTCTCATCAAATGACTGACTAGATTATTTTATCATATGCTAAGTGTTCAGTAGTTTCTGTTATATCTTTGGATTGCGATGGTATTACTTAGCTTCTAAGCGCTACTTAATTATGATAGTTTTGATGGTATTTAAGTCAACTTTTGGATGTTGGTTTAGTTAATTTGGATGGTTTGTTGGTTTTTGTAGTAAATTTGGATGGTTGGTTGTATTGGAATGGTTTGTTGACAGTCTTGTGTAATTTGGATGGTTGTTTGTGTTTTAGGATGTTTGACAATATTTTTAATGGGAAGATTTATATTTCAATATCATATGTTTCATTTTTGTATTTAAAGTGTTGGCAAAAGTATAATAAAGTGTAGGCAAAATATTAAACTGTTAAAGATAAAAGTGTAGCCATAGTGATAAAGTTGTTGCCAAAAATATCAAACTGTTTCACAGTATTATGTTACAGTTGTACTAAACAGGTGTAGGCATAGGTCTACGGCTATACTTTTAATGGTGTTACCATATTGATAATTGTGTTGGCATGGGTATACGGCGACAAGTTTCAAGATGTAGCCACAGAAAAGAAAAGTGTAAGAATAGGGGTCTACAGCTACACAAATATACTCGTGTCACCAGAAACCAAAAAAGTGTCAGCATAGGGGTCTATGGTTGCGGCCGTTTTTGTAACACCCTCAAATTTGGTAAAAGTGTAACCGTAGCCTGTTTTTCTTGTTTTAGCCACACTTTTTGGGCTATAAGCACACTTTTTTAGGCGTAGTTATTGCCCATATATGGCGTAGTGAACAGTCATATGCTGGTTCTGGGCATTCCACTTATGACAAATCTGAATTAGAGGAATTGAGGTTGATGTTTAAAAGCAACGCTGTGTCGTTTAAGACCTTGGAAAATCAGATTGGGCAGATTACTAATGCCTTGTTGAGTAGGCCACAAGGGACTCTTCCTAGCGACACAGAGGCTAATCCAGGCAAGAGGGAAGTCGAAGAATAGGTGGAAGCAATTACCTTGAGATCTGGAAAGGCTACAAACGATTAGAAATCAGCAGCTACGGAAAACGTAGAAGTTCATATTCAGCAGGTTGAGAAATCTGCAGGGTCAGAAATTGAGAAATCTGTTTGTGTTGTTGACGCTTTTGATTGAGAAGTGATATGTTTTGTTCTTGTACACACACATACACTAGTAAGTTGAAGCTAGTAGACTTATTGAATGTTGTGAGTAATTAAAAGGACATGAATATGTGCAAGTTTATTTAGTTTGCATGCTTTGAATACAAGTAGGTGCGTTAGAGAGATTTTTGCTTGGGATTGAGTATGTTTTTCCACCAAGTGAGCTTTTGAGCCTTATTGCATATTTGTTGCAATTTATTCGTTTGCTTGAGTGTCCACGGATTGTTTGCATTGCTAGCAGTTGTTTGAGGTCTTTCTTGAAACGCATGATATTATTTGACGATTAAAGTGATAAAGGCATTTAGGAATAACCGCATATTTTCCCATATTACCACACCATATTTACATGATCAATTAGTTAACCCGTTGAGCTTAATCCTATTTTTCGGTGACACACGACATTACTTGCCTAGACCTTTTTCTTGTATTGGCCATACATTAATTTGAACCCACATTGTCAAAGGCTAGTAGAGTGCTTAAGGGAGTAATACTTATTATTACACTTGACATGGACTTTTGAGAACTTATGCATGTTCGTTGAGTAGACTATGTGAATACTTGCACCTTCGACACCAAGACATTGCATTATTACTTTGATTCTTAAGTTGATATGGCATGAGAGGATATGAAGGTATGGTGATGTATCAGTTTTAAATCATTTGCATTTTCATATTAGTCGCATTCATGCATTGCATTGCATTGGATTTTGTGGGTACATTCACTATAGGTCCTCACGAGACCTCACTCGTCCACTAGGGCTATCTAGGGGTTTAAAGGGTTTGTTGCATATGCCAAATGCAACCGTGATCACCTACGGAAGTGGTACTAGTTAGTAGTATATAGTTATAGTTGTTTATGCTTGAGGACAAGCATTGGTTTAAGTTTGGGGGTGTGATAAGTGGATTTTATATCCACTTGAAACGCTTTGTATCGGCTTAAATTGATCGCTTAACCTCAAGTTCGCGGTGTTTTTGATGTGTTTTTAGTGAATTCATGCAGGAATATGAGTCGGATGTGGGATGATGTTTTACATGATTTAATGGTGCTTCTGAGCTTAAAGAATGAAGTACAAGAAGTTACAAGAGATTTGGAGCAAATGGGAGGAAAAACGGAGTCAAAATGAACAAAATCAGCCAAAATCAGCATTCCAACAGTAGCCAGACGCACAGGCGGCGCGTGAGGGGTGCAGGCAGCGAGCGCGTGTGGCAGGTCCCTGGGTGCAGGCTGCGCGTATGGGGCGCAGGCAGCGCGAGGAACAGAAGGCAGCTCGCTGACAGAATTGCTGATGCACTGTTTTGGCCATATCTTGAGTTCTACAAGTCCGTTTTGGACGATCTTACAGTCCACGCGAAGATAACGAGATTCTCTATCATTATAAAGTGGTTCAGAGGTCCAATTACAACTCGAACGGCCCATAAATATTGAAGAAAAGTTAGCTATGAATTTTTCTTCAAACTATCCAATTGAAACTGGCTAGTCGATATGTCAATATGAATGACTAGTTGATTGTTCTAACTAGTCAAAATTGTAATGTTGTGAAGAACACCTAGATAATTGTCCTAGCTAGTGGTGATGTCTCAAACAGGTGAACTAGCAAATTTTGTCTCGCTAGTTGATAATGTTTCTTGAAAAGGACTAGTTATTGTTCCACTGGTCCAACTCCCAATTTAATTCATTCCGCAATGCATTTTGCATGTGGTAAAGTATGATGATGAAAGTTTTGACGAATAACTTGATTGAGACCTAGTGAGGTCGCCCACTCGACTTGAACTCTTACCCATCTTCGTATCAGACTTTATATCACTTGAATATTTCATTCTTTCATTCATACAATGAGAATTCATTTGAAACCATTGATTACTTGAATTACAAACTACTTCATTCTTTAATTGTCATGGAGTAGAATTGCTTTCTATTGGCTGACCTTCATCAATGCGACTTTAGATTTCCTCTTATTATTCAGGAGGAAAGGTATCCGCCCGATGTAAGAATTGTATAAAGACCGACTTTATGACTTTTGTATCCAACAATCATTGCCCTTGTGCAACATTCTTTATGGTATCATATTACAGAATTATCAGGACGGGAAGGAATAAACCTTGTCGTATTCTTTCTGTCCATCCTTACATCTCAAAAAAAAAAATCGAGACTCCTAGTATTTGGAACCATCAACATTCTTGGAACATCCAATGTGGAATTCTTATTGAGATTATCTATCGGACCTTGTTATTTTGAAACCATTCCTTTCAAAGTGATTACTCTAAGGTGAACGGGAGGTACAATTGTGAACCGTTACACCAATATGAGATCAAAAACCAAATGTTGTAATTGTGCAGCCAGAGCGTTATGCCGAGTAATTATTGAAGTAGAGATAACATGTCAGGGCATACCACAAGACCTTTAATATTGGTGTGGGGAAAGTTATAAGAAATGATGAGGTGGTTGGGAGCACGCTCCTACCAACCGTTGTCAGGATGTTATATTAATGAATTCTGGAGTTACCAAGCCTTTTCCTGATCCAAGAAATGCAAATCGATTGCGATGTAAAACATATCCTTGGAGGAAACTGACATGGAAGTGAGATGGACGAGAAAGGAAGAAATATCGTGGCAAGAATGTGAAGCTTTACTTAGCTTAAAGGGATTGATGCACATAGAGAGACATATAGTTTAACAGGCCCCTAATAGCAAATGGATGCATGGAGATATGCCAATGATCCTTCGAGATTACCATTTAATCAAGTTTATTGGGAATCGCAGCCGCATGCAGGCCTCAGGCTGATTGGCGCCAGTTGTAAAGGAGGACGAGCATATGACATCTTACATATACCATCGAGAACTGATACCCTTACCGGAAATGGAGGAAATTGTTGACTAGTTAAAATGAGTAGTTGTTTTTTTGATAAGGTTGAAGAGAAGGTTTCACCAACTCAAGATCGACCTCTGTACTGTGCTAAAGTTGGCATTTCACACTAATATAAACGTTATAAAATTGTGGTAGTATCGTTTGAATGGACTAATGAGTCAGAAGTCTTTATGGATTAATGAACAAAGTTTTGGGATGAAATGAGATATTAGCAACAACCTCGTTGTTAGCTATACTTGATGATAAAAAGAGGACTTTGAGAGTCACGATGATGCGTCTTTCGAGAGTTTGAGAGGTGTGCTGATGCAGTAGAAAAAGGATGATAGCCTATACTTCTAAAACAACAAAAAGGTTATGAGATAGCACTAACCGGGAGTCTGGGATTAGTCATGATGGCGTTCACGCATAAAACTGAGACGTTAACCTTATGAGAAAAATGTGAAAATTTCTCCACAAGTGCCATAAGTATATCTTCATATTAGAACTAAACATAAGAAAGAGAAGGTGACGAAAGGGAGCAGGGAGTATAATGGAGAAATTTGTTATTTCCCAGGAAAGGCCAGTGTGGTGGCCGATACCTATAGAGGGGATTATTCAAAATTGGAATTCAGTCAGTATTGACCAAGAAAATAGAGTATATGCAATAAAGAATAATGTAAGAGGAAAATGACTAAATTATGGGAAGGACAAAGATGTACGGAGAATTAAGAGAATGTTTGGCAAACGGATATGAAGAATTGTATTGGCAAGCTATTAAGTACAAACGCGACATGTCAAAAGCAAAATGATAGAGATCTAGTGGATAAATTCCGCCCGTAGAAAATCTTGAATGTGGACAAAATTATAATGAATTTAATGAGTAGTTCGCCAAAGACCGAGCCAAGAGATGGCCCTAGTTGAGTTATAATTGTTGGACAAAGTAATTTACCTACGAGAGACTTTCCATTGAGAAGATTATCGAATATTATACGGAAGAAATGGTGGTGCAGTATAGAACTTCTGCAGCGATTACGTCAGATAAAGACTTAAGGTTAAACTTCGAATATAAAAAGGTGCTTTCAGGTATATTTAACAAAGAGATTGAGCTTATGTACTAATTTGATCTGTGGTTGACGGACAGGGAAGAAGAATTGTCCAGACGATCGAATTTATATTTAGTGTCGTGCCTTAGATTTCACGGGGCAGTCGAGAATAAAAACTTATCCATGAAATGAATGTTGTTATCACGATCGTCACCATGCGAACGTAAGGACGTCTCTTGTAAAGCGTACTGCGAAAGGAGAAGCTTCGCTTTTCTTGCATTACGAAGAAGTCAATGAACGAGGGATATAGTAGCTGAACTGGTTCGACGTATGCCGAAGACTATACAGTATCCACAGCAAGTGGTAACGGCTGACGGGAGGCAACACATGCGTGCTGATCAAGCCAAGGAATGTGAGGAATACCATGCGTATTGACGTTGCCTCAGATTATAAAACGCGACCACAAAGTATTCACGGGCCAACGATACAAGGACTCAACACGAATACTATGAACAATGTAGAAGAGGAATGTATAAGTAGTGGGATAGAAATTTTCATTCATAGAACAACCGATAAGGAATACAGGTCGAGGAGAGCATGCGTTGAGAAACAACATTAAAGCGTTGGTGAGACCAAGGTAAGAGGGTTGAAGTGTCAACCTGAGAGTTGGAAAGGGTAAAGTTGGAATTGTATCCACAACTATTTTCCTTAGGTTCTTAAGATAGAATCCTTTTAAGGAGAGGAGACTGCATTAACCCTAATTTTCGGAAATATTCGAAACCTGGACGAATAGTAATTTTATGGGTGGATGAGGAATTTTTGCAATCACGATATGTACGAATTATTAAATGAAGATATTGAATTGATATTACGTCTTTACGGTACAGACGAGTGTATGTAAAAGTCATTAGTTTTTTTTTTTTTACGAAACCCATTATTTCGAATGGTCAAATTTTATGAGATATCTAAGGAGATCGTGGTAAGGCATGGGGTTCCTGTGAGCATTGTATCTGGTAGAGACCCAAGGTTCAACTCCAGGTTCTGGAGGAGTTTTCAGGATTGCGTGGGGACCAAGTTAAACATGAGTACTGCATACCACCCCCAATCAGACGGACAGAGTGAGAGAACCATCCAGACCATAGAGGACATGCTGAGAGTATGTGCCATCGATTTTAAGGGAAGTTGGGATGACCACTTGTCGTTGATCGAATTTTCCTATAACAACAGTTACCATGCGAGTATAGGAATGCCCCATATGAAGCTTTATACGGACGAAGATGTCGGTCTCCCTTGTGTTGGGAAGAAGTTGGAGAGTGGAAGATTTTAGGGCCTGAACTGGTCCAACAGACAAGAGAAACTATCGAGCTCATAAGAGGACGGCTGGTAGCGGCCCAAGACAGACAGAAGAAGTATACGGACCAGACCCGCAAAGACAAGGAATATGAGGTAGGAGAGTTGTGATGTTGAAGGTATCACCGTGGAAGGGATTGATGAGATTTGGTAAGAAGGGGAAGCTAAGCCCAAGATTTATTGGACCTTTTGAGATCTTGAAACGAGTTGGAAGGTTAGCCTATGAATTGGCTTTACCCCTGAGCTGGCAGCAAGTACATAATGTGTTCCATGTGTCCATGCTACGACCCTACCATACCGACTTCCGACACGTGATAGAATATGATCCAGTGGATCTGCAACCAGACTTAGCATATGTAGAGCAACCCGTAGAAATCATGGATAGAAAAGAACACGTGCTGAGGAACAAGGTTGTCAAATTAGTGAGAGTTTTGTGGAGGAATCAGAATGTCGAAGAATCAACATGGGAACTAGAGAGCGCGATGCGTGAAAAGCACCCCCAACTGTTTTCAACCTGATTCCGGGACGGAATCCTTTTAAGGAGGGGAGGCTGTAAGAACCTTAATTTTTGGTAATATTTTCTTTTATTTAATATCATGTGGCATTGTCAATTTGGAACCTTTCTAGTCATCCCTGTTGTTTAATGGAATTGATTGTCTGAGAAATTATGTTGTACATTCTCTATGTAAGATAAAAAGGAAGATTGTGAAGGCATGAGTCTTATTGTCAGTAAGATTTATAGAACTTGGGATTTGAGAATGGTTAGAGTATTAAAGGATTTATTAAGAATTATGACGAGGAATTATGACTAGACTCCAACTAGAACGTTTCCAACCTATACCCACTATCCAAAACAGGGGACAAGCACTAACGAATTAACAGAGAAAACAGGGCAGTTTCTATGGCAAAACTGAAATTCTAGTTCTTAAACAACAATCATCATTCACTACTTACTACCAAGAAATAATCAACACTTAATTTCAACAATCAAATCCGACTCATAAAAACCCCCAAATTCAGTCATGACATCAAATATAATCTAATTTAAACAACCATGTCAAAAACTTAAAAATTAGGAGTTATACCTCTAATCAACCAATCAACTCAAGAACACCAATATTCATCATCTTCTCCAAATTCTTTCCTTCTCCTCTCTTGCTCTTGCTCTTTCTTTGGCAAAATGATGTTGTAAAAAAAAGGGCTGATTTATGTGATGGAGATGGGTGGATTAAAAAGATTATCTCCTTTTATAAATATCTAGCTCGCAAAAAGACCAAAATGCCCTTCTTTCTACTACTTATTCATATTTCCATAATTTCATTCTCTTTATTCCATTTTTATCAAAACAATTATCCACTTACTTCTCAAAATAAAATCTACTTCTTAACTTAATAAAATAAAGTTGTCAAATCTCCGAAATCTCATATATTAAATAATTGGGAGTCTACTTGCAAATTCCCCGAAAATAAATCCTTAAAATCATTCACCGTCAAATAATTAATATTTGACATAATAATTTCATTCTTAACCAATAAAAGAAATTATTCCTCAAAATCCACAATATATCGTCTCCGTCTCTAAATTCTTCATTATTCCCAAAACGATTCAAAATTACCCTCAATAAATCTTATTCCAAATAAAATAATCAGAATTAATATTTTCGGAATCGGGATGTTACATCCTTCCCCCCTTAGAACAATTTCGTCCTCGAAATTGAGCGCACTTGGTCTCATCAAAACAAAGTGGGATACTTCCCCCTCATACCGTTTTCTCGTCTCCTAGTTCTTCTTTAACATCATGACTCTGTCACATAAAATTTATCAAAGGTATTACCTTCATTCTTAACATCTGCTCTTGTCAATCATAGTCTCTACGAGGTTTTCTCAAATTTTAAACTGTCTTGAACCTCTATCAGTTCACATTCCAATTCTTGGTTGACCCTCCAACCTAAAAGTTGCTCTACAGTATTTCTCACGAATACTATCATTTTACTTGATTTCCGCAATAGTCCTTAATCTGCTTCTAAAATAATTATAAGAATCTTCAAAAGAATACCATCAATAATTCATCACACAAGGATTAAGAAAATGAGTATTCAAACATGATAGGTTCACAAGTTCTACTAGTGGGTCCAACCAGCTAAACAAAAATCTTAGCTTTACTTCCAACAAAGAAGCATCATCAATTCACAATATCAATGTGAGAATACTCAATTTTCATCCAAAAATCATCAATCAAAAATCATATCATCGCTAAAAAATCAAGATATCAATCATGATCGAAGATCAACAGTAATTCAGTACACATATACTTACTCGTCATCATTTATATGCATCTCCCATTTGAGAATACATACTCACTTCATCATCGTAGTCATCATATTTCCTTTACAATTCAAAATTATCTCAAGTACTTGTAATATGGCCTTTTCATCAGTCATCGATACACAACTCTACAGTCAACCACGTGTCATGTTCTACATGATTTATCTGTACAATACCAAAAGGTAAGGATCTACAAGCCGACATACACGTAGTTTCCAACAAAAGCTGTAACAAAAGAAATTATCATTACAGTCGTTAGCATCTTCTTCCTGTAGCTCTCGAAATCATCAACAAAATCATATCATCAAGATTTTCCTTTCTGGAATCTTACCATTAATTCCTATCGTTCTTAATCTCTAAGCTGAATCATCTCGTCCAGACACAAGAAGTATACTCATAACGCTATCACATCCTCGAATAAAAAATATTAAATCCTCAAATACTTGAATTCTCAGAAATCCCAAAAATTTCCTTAATTCTACTAATATCATCCTCAATCAACAATCTATATCCTCAAATTCTCATATCAGTAACTAGTACAGTAAAACCTCGAACAACAATTTATCTTTCCAGTTGCTAATATCATTCTCATTATAATATATCCAATTTCATACTGTATATATTCCCAAAATTTATCAATCACAGTTATTCTCAATAAATATATTTAGAATCTAATCACAAGGTTCTAAATTAAGCAACAAATTCTCAAATGTCATCATATTCCAAAATCATCATATAACATCCTATCACTTCCTCTTTCCTTCCTTTCAAACTATGTCACACTTGTGACGCCTCTGGTGTAAACTTAATAACCTTTCTCCTTCATATACGCTGACAATAATTTAACTTAATAATATATTCTCAATTTCTATTCATCCCAAAATTCTTATATCAACCTCAATCCATTTCACAATATCAATCTTAAAGAAATCTACACATCGTCATCCAGAGTACTTAATTTTGATTTCATCATACACGCCTCAACGATTTTTCCCAAAGGTTCCTTGTATCAGTGTAATAATCAAATTCTAATCACCATAATAATCAAAACCTCATATACTAAAAATTTTAAATTTCAATATCGTCTACAATCTCAAAGAAGGTCCTTAAACCTCATAATCCTCAAACATCAAAATAAGTATTAGTCTAGGTCCATAATAACAAAGCTCGCTTCTTGAATACAATATCCATACATAGTTGCCAAATCACGTCATCAACAATATTCTAATTCCCAAAATCCTTACATTCAGGGTTACACGTTTATCCCTGAACAAAAAATTAAATTCTTAAAAGATATTCTCAGAGTCATGTCAAAAATCTAGAAAATAATTATTGCTTCCCAAAGCAATCACATCAAACTATTATCATGCACTTCACATTAAAACTCTTTTAATTCCCACGCATTCGGGAATTCATCAAATATCCAATAGTATTCTATCTAAAATCTTATTTGCACAAAATTCCAAAACTTATGGTCTTCCTCACTTCTAACCCTTGAAATAATATATATTCTCGAACGACGAGATCTCAGGTCAAAAATCACATCTTCCAATAAATAATCTAGTTATCAAATCGTATGTCCAATTCTGCAAGTTTGTCTTATAAAAACAACTAAATCCTCAACAATAGTGAGCACTATCACATAATTACATATCCTCAACCAATTTTTTTGCACATCCCAAAATCACATGTTCCGCTAAATGATCTCTATCATTCCTCATAAATATTTTAATAACCTATATCCTCAAAATTGATTCATGCTCTAAAATCCTCAATTTCTTAACTGATATCCTTGATGAGTATACTTACTGTCTTACTCCTTGGTACTATATCTAATAATCCACTATAACTCCACACAAGTCCTCATGCTTTTCAACATTCACTACAGATCTTACCAACTCAAGACCCTATAACTTAACCTCTCTTCCTATGCGAGAAACCTTTTCTCTGATAATCTTATTCCTTGAAAACTTCAAATCTTATACATTCTCCCTTCAACCCTTAGTCCTTTGGCAATTTTAGCCACACAACACTATCTTTGTACATATCTCACTCTTCTACTCCATAGCTCTGATACCACCTGTGACGCCCCCGACCCCGGTTTGATTTCCTCTGGAAAGAAACCGGTCCGAGGGTCCGCAAAAACTACATCACAACATACTTAACCTACCAACATCTTTTTTAAATTTCGGCATGAAGTATTCGTAAATAGGACTATCCACCTGTTTTTCCATTCAACAATTCAACTCTATAACAAAAGTCCATCTTACCAAAATTTTTGTCACACACAACGCATCTCAACTAATATCTACCATGTACTGTAATTAGTATAACTACAAACCAACTCTGTCCTGACTTACCTCAAATCAACATACAACCCAAAATCCACAACAAGTGCTTCCACCAAATCGATCTACAAACTTCAGTACGTAAAGCACAACCACAACGTCAAATACTGGCTCTACTGGTCCATCAATACTTTCTACTTTCCCACGGATACTTATGAAATCTTCGATATCTCCTGTGATAATTTATAAAAATAGAAGAATGAGCTATAAAGCTCAGCAAGTATATTTTGTAGTGATCCACTGAGGTGTTATAAAATAATTTAGTTTGGAATTCATTATCACTACACAATTTATAATAACCATAACTCACACCAAAACCAGAGTTCTGCAAATATGTCAGTACAACATAGTTTATAATAAAATATAAACCCATACCAAAATCAGAGTTTTGCCAAAGTATTCATCTTTTAATACTGAGTAATAATTAAGTAAACAGTTTTATTCCACAATAATCCAAAACTCAACACAATTTCACAATGACTGAATCTTAAAGCATTTTCACCATATTGCATATAAGCAATCCACATCATTTCACAATTCACAGTTTATAATAAAAATATAAACTTCACAATTTATGTGAGAAAAACTGGGCATTCTACACACGACAAGTTCATCAGGTTCTACTAGTGGGGGTCCCCGGCCTTTACTTCCTATTTCGGGAAGTTCACAAAGTTTCCATTTCTGGAAGTTCTACCAAATCTCCATTTCTGGAGGTTCTACCAAATCTCCATTTCTGGAGGTGATTCACTATCAATGCCAGCCTGCTCAGCTTTCCTCAAATCACCTTTCGACATATACTAGTTAAAACAATTTAACGAGTATTCATAATATCAAAAATCATACTTTAAACACTTCAATTTAAAAGGTATATTCCTTTCAAATTCATAAATCCACATTTTTACTTTTCTACTTGAAAAATATATTTCTTCTAAAATTCACAAATACACTTTTCTACTTTCCACTTTTCCAGTTCAAAATAAATATTTTACTGGAAATAAAATTCACATTTTTATATGCATAAACAAAATACGCATAGAATTTAAAACACAGTAAATACGTTAACAAAAATATAACGCATTATTTTCAGTTTATCACAGCAAGATATACTTACAACCACCGCTATCCAAGTAGTTCAACCATTCCTCAATCCACTTTTCAAATAACCTAGACAAGCATCAACAAACTCTTCAATCGTATATCCTCAATTGATTCTACTCAGATCTTACCATGCAAACCGATCTTAAATGATCACATTCTATAACTTGATTCGTTTCTACGAATATCCACTAAAATCAATGACGTCTTATTAAGTCACAATTTACCGAATAATCTTCTGTTGCTCATTAAACGATAATCCAACTACTATACAGCTTACTCCTAAAAAAATCCAAATTATAACGTTCCACGCTTAATAATTTACGGTTATAAGTCTCGTAATTCTATACACTTATCAGGCTTGTATTACAGTCCCTTTTACAGAAAATCGGGCATGACCTTTTCGTAAATAGAAGTTTCCCGGTGTCACAGCACCTCAATAACAATACCAATCATTCACAATTCATTTCAATATCCCATTCATCTCCAAATCTCAATTCATCTATTATTCAACTATAACTCCTTTGAAATCATAAGTCAAATATTGAACACTAATTCAATTCATACCATACTTGGCACACAAATAGACAAGACGGAAACTAACAACTTGCATCTTTAGACCAGCACCAAATAAGGTCTTTAGCACTATCAAAATAATTCCCCAAAACAGGGTAAACAATTTCGAAACTTAAAACGTTACCACGCACACTTTACTCAATCATTTTTCATAAATTCATATTCCCTTCTTTTTACACCAAATCATTTTTCTGTTTATACGGGAAATTTAAGGGTACAACATAATAAAATTTCATTGTATAATAAGCAATACACAATTTACGGTGAAATTTTGAAATCAGCCCTATGGTCAGTCCAAAACTACTAGAATCAGTCCTGTTCCAACACCTATATCTCAATTTTTACATGTCTGGTACATTCCATATTTGGCAACCACAAATACAAGACATAAACCTACAACTTTGATTCTTTGACCATTATCAAATAAGGCATTTAACCTCTTCAAAACCCCTTCTCAAAGCAGGACATTAATCCTGGACATTTTAAAAGCTACTGCACGCGATTTACTCAAACATTTTTAGTAAATTCAAAAATAATCATTTTATTACAAACTTTTGTGGAATCCTTCCTGAATATCAACACAATCTTGTATAAATATTTCAGCTCCAAAACATTTTATTTAGGTCAAAAACGAACTAAATCAACTCACAAACCGGACAGCAGATTTCAGCAAATTAACAGAGAAAACAGGGCAGTTTCTATGGCAAAACTGAAATTCTAGTTCTTAAACAACAATCATCATTCACTACTTACTACCAAGAAATAATCAACACTTAATTTCAACAATCAAATCCGACTCATAAAAACCCCCAAATTCAGTCATGACATCAAATATAATCTAATTTAAACAACCATGTCAAAAACTTAAAAATTAGGAGTTATACCTCTAATCAACTCAAGAACACCAATATTCATCATCTTCTCCAAATTCTTTCCATCTCCTCTCTTGCTCTTGCTCTTTCTTTGGCAAAATGATGTTGTAAAAAAAGGGCTGATTTATGTGATGGAGATGGGTGGATTAAAAAGATTATCTCCTTTTATAAATATCTAGCTCGCAAAAAGACCAAAATGCCCTTCTTTCTACTACTTATTCATATTTCCATAATTTCATTCTCTTTATTCCATTTTTATCAAAACAATTATCCACTTACTTCTCAAAATAAAATCTACTTCTTAACTTTATAAAATAAAGTTGTCAAATCTCCGAAATCTCATATATTAAATAATTGGGAGTCTACTTGCAAATTCCCCGAAAATAAATCCTTAAAATCATTCACCGTCAAATAATTAATATTTGACATAATAATTTCATTCTTAACCAATAAAAGAAATTATTCCTCAAAATCCACAATATATCGTCTCCGTCTCTAAATTCTTCATTATTCCCAAAACGATTCAAAATTACCCTCAATAAATCTTATTCCAAATAAAATAATCAGAATTAATATTTTCGGAATCGGGATGTTACAAAAGTGAATATCGTGTCTTGTGTTGTTTATTATCCGCACTTACAATTCTGCAAACACACCGCACATATTTAGCTGCACATATACACCAAACAGATTCAAAACAAAGAAAAGTTAAAGAATCCGTTCACCCCCCCTTCTATATTCTTTTCGTGTGTTCAATACTCAACAGGGTTTACCTGTCCAAGGACCGGACCGAATATAACCGATCCGGTCCCCGGTCCATAAAATCAAAAAAATCCGATCTTTGGTCCGGTCCGGTCCAAACCCTGAAAACACCCGGTTCGGACCGGATCGGACCGGATTTTATGTATATAGTTAATTTTACACTATTTTATCTTTTAAATTATATAGTTTAATGATTAAATATTAACACATAACATATTTTAGCGATCCAAATTGGTAAATAATAAATTTCTGAAATAGTATATATAAACACTAAAATATAAATGATAAAATTTCATATTTCATACTATATATAATTTATAATTACGTTTACAAATTAATGTTAATTTACAAATAATATGACATTTACTTATTTTTAAACTTAAATTAACTTACCAAGTAATTTAAATATCAACAGAGAATGAAAATTAAATATTAAAAATTATTTTTTTATAAAAAATTAACTAACAGGTCCATACCGATCCGGTCAGGGTTTTTTCGATTCGGTTCGGTCCGGTCCGGTCTCAAAACCGTTTATGATCGGTCCGGTTCCCGGTCCATGAATTCAATAAAATCCGGTTTTCAATCTGATCTGGGTCGATCCGGTTTTGAATCTTTGTGTAGCCCTACTCTACTCTAGGGGTAGTACTATCTCTCATACTCTTATATAATATAATAGGGTATAATTGCAAATTTATTAGAAAAAATGAATCCGTAAAGTTTGCTCTGTTTTTTTATTAGAATTGCTCATGATTAGCTCCACGAAACAAACACATGTACACGGTGATTTTATATACAAAACAAGCTCATGTAATTATCTTTTCTCTAAATATCATGCTCATGTTAATGTGTTTAGTCATAATTTGAAATCAAAGTAAGTAATAAATTGGTCAATGTTAAGATCAAAATCGTACTTCGAAATATAAATATATAGAGTTAACATTGATGGATACAGAGATACATATAAGTATTAATTACATAATAAAAAATGCATATTAGTTTATATCAGTTATTATTATGTAATAAATATGTTAGTATTGCAATACCTAAACAGCCCTCAGAAATATAACATAAATATAATTAGTAGGGGTAAATATGACATTTTATATGAATAAATTTGCTTATGGAACACCCCCCATTTGCTTTATTATATATATATATATATATATATATATATATATATATACGCATAAAGATTTTTTTTTTGTATTGGAATGTTTTTATAATATTTAATTCGTAAATAAGATATGGTATGTGTTAGTGAATATTATAGTACATTATAACATATCCACATAAATTTATATATGTATGTATTTATGTTTGTACATGTGTATGTATGTATGTATGTATAAATATGCATATTAATTATACAATAATTAATATATTATAAATAATGAAATATTAATAGATTATACAACATAAATGTATGTATGTATGTATATATGTATGTATGTATGTATGTATGTATGTATGTATGTAGGTATGTAAGTATGTATGTATGTATGCTATATAGTATGTATGTATGTATGTATGTATATAATATTATAATATATTATTACATATCCACGGAAATTTATATATGTATTTTTTTATGTTTGTACATATGTATGTACGTATAAATATGCATATTAATTATATAATAATTAATAGATTACAAATAATAAAATATTAGTAGATTGTACAATATAAATGTATGCATGTATGTATGTATGTATGTATGTATGTATGTATGTATATTTGCATGTATGTATGTACGTATGTTTGCATGTATGTATGTTATATAGTATGTATGTATGTATGTATGTATGTATGTATGTATGTATGTATGTATATAATATTATAGTATATTATTATATATCCACATAAATTAATATATGTATGTATTTATATTTGTACATGTGTATGTATATATAAATATGCAAATTAATTATATAACAATTAATAGATTACAAATAATGAAATATTAATAGATTATACAACATAAATGTATGTATGTATGTATGTATGTATGTATGTATGTATGTATGTATGAATGTGTTGTGGAATAAAAAGTAGGGTTATTGAATGACGGCTAGGATCCGTGAGCTTCTTGCTTTAATGGCTGCGCTTGCGTTATCGTGACCTAATTCGGGTCCTCACAAGATGCCTACGTATCTCAGAGTTGAGAATCAAGCCAAAACGTAGTTCTAGGGGTGAAGGAGCATGTCCTTATATAGGCTGTGGGAGCCTTAGAATTATAGTAGGTTTTGGAGACTTGGTGGATAAGTCACCGTAGTTCAGGAAGGTTCTGACTCCTTCCTTTTAGGAATTAGTTTCCATGTCGAATTAGGTGCCTTGGAGGCTACACAATATCCTGGGGATATTCTAGGACGTTCTTGGTTTCTAGAACGTTCATGGTTTGTGGATCAGACCCATGTTAGAGATAGGCTTTTACCGGGCGTCCCCGGTTTGGGCCGTTCTTTTGGGCCTGACCATTAATTACGAATTTAGTGCCCAACTATGGTTTCGGGCCATATTTACGGGCCAATAAATGTCACATTAATTATGCATTTAAAGGTTATTTTTTACCCATATCATTTGCCCCCAACTTCTAGGAAAGCTTGGTTTCGTAGAAGTTTAAGGTCACATCGGCCCTGCAACGGTATCGTCTTACAGTAAAGTGTGGAGCGACCTACACATTTACAATGACTAAAATCCTTTCCCAAGTTAATACTTAAGAAAGTTAAACGTTCCTTGGCCTCTCGAATCTTTCTCTCAAGATTTCTGAGCCTTTCGGGAATAGGATTAGTGCCGTTCTCAGCTCATAGACACTACTCCGAGTGCAATTCGTGCATAGGATCCTTTACCATCAATTCATTAATGATTTATTCCCCTCAACTTACCTAAGTTGGGGTTAATATCGGGTGGTCGTTGCTCATAAGCCTTGATAAGGGCTAATTTTTGAGCAAAAGACGCTATTTTGGCCCTAATCGGGGCTAAACAACCCTAAACGGGGCTATAAAGGCCTTGATCGAGGCCAACTAGTTCATACTTGATGTAATTACTATTAGGATATCCACCTTTAACCTTTGGATAGGTTAATTCTTGAGTGGAAGTCCTTAAACGTTGATAATCGAGGCTAATCACCCCTAATTGCGATTAGCGAAGTCCTAACCCCAAATTTTGGAGTCAAGTTAGTCAAGTAGAGATTCTTATAACCTCCTGGTTGCAAAAAGAATCACGTGAAAATTCTCATTTTTGAGTTGTCTAGGCAAGAAATACGATCCCCTAGAAGGTGTTTGAAACACCTTCAGGGTCTTTCAACACCCTTGCGTTTTTTGAACACCCCTGGCATCTCCAAACTCAAACTTTGAAGTTGAGCTTATATGATGGGGATTCTTATAATCTCCTGGTACGAAGAAGAATCACATGAAAATATGCATTTTTGAACGTTCTGGAGGCGAAATACCCCATTTTCAGCTGGTTTTCAGACCAGGTCTCGTACATGATCATAACACCTTTCCAACTTCAAGGAAACACTTGGACACCTGTATAGGCTTGTAGAGGACCTCACAAGGTTCTTGAATCTCAAATTTGAGCTCAAACGGAGCATTTTTGAGCGTTCTGGAGGGTCATGAAAACACCCTAAAAAACAGGTCTTCGGGAACCCTTCCAAACACACTACCAAGGTGGCCTGGTCGGCTCACCCTGGTCGGCCATTTGGCCAAGGGTGCCTGATCGGCTAGGGCTGGTCGGCTGGGTCCCCCCAAATTTTTTTTTTTTGAATTTTGGCCATTTTTTGACTAGTTGACTTTGACCTTTGACTTTTGACTTTGACTTTGACCAAAATCAAAACTTGTCTTGAATTCCCTTCCTTGTTCCTAGAAAGGATTTTGTGATACCTTGGTTGGTTTGATGACCCTTGGTCTCAAACAACCTACTTCTTGGTTTTCAGGACCTTTCGGGTCTAAACCTTTCTTGAACTCTTGATATCAAATAACCTTTGGTTAAACTATGGCCCTTGGCTTCCAGGCACTCTCATGTACCTATAATAGGGTGTTTTAAGCAACCTTAATCTTGCCCCCCTTGTCTTGGGGGTCTTTACTTCTTTACTTGATGATGTGGGGACTTCCCTTGTTTTCAACACCTGACTTCGAGTCTAGGATATCGTAGCTAGTTTCTCATCCTTGGCTTTAAGCTTAAGGACTTCAAATCTCCTTCCTTGTTTGTAGGATCTTGTCCTAGCTTGATTTTACTCAATGGTTTCTGAATCTCAGGCCTTGAACTCAATCAATCAGCTTGATTCGGGACAATCAACCTCGTTGGCCATCTAGGCTTATATTTTGTACTGGGATTCAAAACCCATACTCTATATTCTAGAGTATGTCTTTCCATATCCTTCCCTCCTCATAGTAGGATGTAGAATTTGTGACAAAGTTTCTCTGGCCTTGCCCCCCTTATCAAAGAGGTCTTTGCTTCTCGAACAACTTGTATTTTGTCGAAAAAGAATGGTACGTGCTAAAACGTCCGTAACTTTTGACTCGTTACTCCAAATGAAACCCACGATATATCAAATCGAAGGTATTTTAGAGCTGTAGGTCCTTTAATTTTGATTAATCCTATTTGCCCCATTTTCCAATCCCAAAAAACGTCATTTAGGGACTTTTGGAGCCAAAACAGTTTTTCATGGGTATTTCTAGTATCCGTGCGTATGTTTGAGTGACCATCAGGGCTTAATCCTTGACTCGAAGCCTTGAATCCATTCATGGTTGTTGGTTATCAATAACCTTTCATTCTAGGATGTAGGATTTGTGATGACGTTCTTTTATTCTTGCCCCCCTTGTTTCTAATCAAGGAGGTCTTGCCTCTTAGTTTTTCTATTCAAGGAATTCCCTCATTCTTCAACACCCGACTTCAAGTCTAGGATATTATGGTTGGGTTTTGATCCTTGATTTTGACTCAAGGACCTTAAACCTCCTACCTTGTTTATAGAACCTTGCCTCAATTTGAATTTAGCTAATGGTTCCTGATTTTCAGGCCTTGAACTCAAACACCCAACTTGATTTGAGGCAACAACCTTATTGGCCATCAAGGCTTAGATTTTGTGTTAAGATTTTGAAATTCAAGACATTAGTGTGGAATTAAAAAGGACCTCGTATAAAGAAGATCTTCGATCAATGCATATTTCAATGCTCTTACTGATAGTTTTTGTGCCTCCAAGGCATTATCAGGGAGCCAATCACTACAACTTCCAATATCGATGGGCGTCAACAACTTGCGCTCTATAGTGGGGGTCTCCAAGACCTGATAGTAAACAGTTCTAGTGTAACTCTCGATTTTAGACGAGGGAAATTTAGACAGGGCATCAGCCATCATATTCTCTTCTCTAGAATTCAAGATGACATTCCTTGAACCATACCAACTGTGATTTTACCATCCTCAGGTATTTCACCATCGTTTTATCTTTGGCTTCAAAATCTTCATTCACTTATCTCCATTCACTTGGGCTATCACCAGCCTTGAGTCTCCATAGACTTTAAGATTTTTGACCCTCATGGCTATAGTCGAGCCTAGTCCGGCTATCAAGTCTTTATACCCAGCTTCGTTATTGGTCATTGAAAACTTCAACTTCAAGGCATATACAATCGTGAGTTCCACTTATTTTTGATTTTGATGACCCATTAAAATAGGGCACCCAATATTCCTTCTAAACTTCATCCTTCTCTCCCTCTTGGGGTGTCTCATCTTGCCCTTGCTGGGGTGTATTCCTTCTAAACTTCATCCTTCTCTCCCTCTTGGGGTGTCTCATCTTGCCCTTGCTGGGGTGTATTCCTTCTAAACTTCATCCTTCTCTCCCTCTTGGGGTGTCTCATCTTGCCCTTGCTGGGGTGTTGTGCCTTCCTGCCCCCCTGACTTCTTGGTTGTTAGTGGTACATTCAACCATGAAGTCAGCGAGTGCCTGTGCCTTGATGTCCATTCGAGGCTTGTACGTAATATCAAACTCCCCAAGTTCGATCGCCCACTTAATTAGCCTTCCCTTGGCCTTCGGGCTTTGCAATATGCTTCTTAATTAGTAGTCCGTCAGGACTTCAATTTTTGTGTGCCTAGAAGTACGGTGTAGCTTCCTTGGGGGCTGTTACCAGTGTCAAAGCAAAATTTTCAATGGAAGAGTAATTCAACTCAGCTCCGTGCAACATCTTGCTCACACAGTAGATAGGCTTTTGAACCTTGTTTTCCTCTCGAATGAGAATGACACTCAGTGCTAGTTCGGATATCGCTAGATATAAATATAGGGTCTCTCCGGGACTAGGTTTGACCAACAACGGGGCTTTAGCCATGTACTTTTTCAACTGTTCAAAGGCCTCTTGGCTTTCTGAAGTCCATTCAAAATTTTTCACCTTCTTCAAAGCCTGAAAGAAAGGCAAGCACTTGTTTCCAAACTCGGAGATGAATCTGCCTAAGGCTGTAATTCTTCCAGTCAATTTCTGTACGTCCTTTATGGAACATGGTGATTCCATATCTAGGATTGCCTTGATCTTATTAGGGTTGGCTTCTGTGCCTTGCTTTGAAACCATCAGACCCATAAATTTTACAGATCTCACACCAAAGGCACACTTGGCTGGATTCAACATCATCTTATGGTGCCTCAGCACTTCAAAAGCCTCTCTGAGGTTCTTAATATGGCATGCCTTGAATAGGCTCTTGACTAACATGTCATCCTCGTAGACCTCCTTGGTCTTCCCGGTCAAGGGTGCAAAAATCTTGCTTGTTTATTAGCCTATGGTAAGTGGCTCTTGCAGACTCTTCATCTTGGGTTGACATCAACCTAGAGTTTTTAAAACAACCTTTCTTGGCTCGATTGGCCATCATGGCTTTAATGTTTATCTTGGTTCATGGGGCTTCTCTGGCGGCCTCTCGGCTAGCATGTGCTCGGCCTTAGGGCTATTCAAGTGTTGAACGTCGATGCTCGAATGTCGATGTTCGAATACCGAATGTTGATGTTCAAAATTAAGGGTTTTCAACCTCAAGGAAGTTCTTTAAACTCTAACCTTGAAGTTTGGATTGTAATGAAAGAGAGCATATTGGACTACCATCATATGGTTTCAAGCCAAGTTTTGGGTGTTTTAAACTACTAAAACATCTATCAGAGCTGTCGGTCCAAGACCAGAAGCTTTCTGGTTGGCTGAAGCCCCTCTAGAGCCTCTTCCCAACGTCTTACTTACTCTATATGGTCCTTCCCAATTAGGGGCCAACTTCCCTGTCTGTCCAACTCCAGAGGCTTCTATTTTTCTCAAAACCAAGTCGCCTTGTTTGAAGAACCTTCCTTTAACCCTATGGTTATAGTGAAAGGCTGCTCTTTTTTGGTGCTCAATATTACGGGCATTTGCTTCATCTCTGACCTCATCGATTAGATCAAGGGCAAGTCTCATGCCTTCCTCGTTAGTTTCTTGCTCATATGCTTCCACCCTTGGAGACACGTGCGATATTTCCAAAGGGACAACTGCTTCTGCCCCATAGGCTAGCAAAAATGGAGTAGCTTCTGTTGTTACTTTGCAGGTGGTACGATATGCCCACAGTATAGGCAGCAATTTATCAACCCACGTGTTTCGTGATCGTTCGACCCTCTTCTTAAGTCCATCAAGGATAATTCGTTTTGCTACCTCAGCTTGGCCATTAGCCTGGGGGTGAGCTACTGAGGTAAAACGAAGTTCAATGGCGTTCTCCTCATAGTATTTCTTGAACTCCTCGTTGTTGAATTGGCGTCCATTGTCTGTTACTAGGATTCGTGGGATCCCATATCTACAAATTATGTTCTCCCAGAAGAACTGGGCAACTTGTTGGGTGGTTATTTTTGCTAGCGGCTTAGCTTCAATCCACTTGGTAAAATAATCAATAGCCACTATTAGGAACTTCCTTTGTGCTGAGGCCACGGGAAAAGGACCAAGTATGTCCATCCCCCACATGGCAAACAGAATGGGAGAGTTAATTGATGTTAACATCTCTGGTGGCTGTCTAACAATTGGAGCGTGTTTCTGGCATCTGTCACACTTTTTAACATAGCTTTTGGCGTCAGCCAACATCCCTGGCCAATAGAATCCCAGGCGGGTGATCTTATGAGCTAGGGCTCTGCCCCCCAGGTGCTGCCCACAGATCCCTTCATGAACTTCCCTTAATGCCTCTTCTGCCTCTTGGGGCCTCAAGCATTTCAAGTATGGGATAACAAAAGACCTCTTGTAAAGGATGCCTTCAATCAAAGCATATCTCAATGCCCTCACCGATAGTTTTCGTGCCTCCGAGGCATCTTCGGGAAGCCAACCAGTTTCCAGATGAGCCTTGATAGGGTCAATCCAATAGCTTCCTACTTCAATAGGTGCCACCAATTTTGAGTTGATGGTAGGGGCCTTCAGGACCTGGTAATAGACGTTCCCTGCATAATTCTCTATTTCAGAAGAGGCGAACTTTGATAGGGCATCGGCCTTGACGTTCTCCTCCCTTGGGATATGCTCTATACAGCATTCATCAAACTGAGTCATAACAGCTTTCACAACCCTTAGGTATTTTGCCATAGTTTCATCCTTGGCTTCAAATTCACCATTCACTTGCGATACTATGAGTCTCGAATCCCCGCAGACTTTAAGGTTCTTGACTCTCAGTATTCTGGCCAAGCCTAATCCGGCTATCAAGGCTTCATATTCAGCTTCATTGTTGGTCGTAGGGAAGTCCAACTTCAAAGCATATTCTACTAAGAACCCATCAGGGCTTTGCAGGACTAAGCCTGCACCACTAGACTTTGTTTTTGATGCTCCATAAAAATAGAGCACTCAATATTCCTTCTGATCAGGTACAAGCTCCTTAGCTTTATCTTCACCTTCCTTGCTTAATACTACCTCCTGCCCCCCCGGTATTCATCATCCCGAATATCCATGTCCTCAATCGGGAGGACCTGCCCCCCGACTCCATCAGCTCTTAACGCGGCCACATAACAACTTCGGGCCATCTTTTGATCACCCTTCTGTTCTCCAACACCGTTCCTGGTTGGAAACTTGACTTTCATGTGATAACTAGAGGCAACAACCTTAAACGCGTGGAGTCCGGTCCTTCCAAGGATCGCGTTATATGTGGAGGCCGCCTTAATTACCAGGAAGTTCAACATCTGTGTGGCCTCCTTAGGCTCCTTTCCAATAGTAACCGGCAGTTGGATAGTCCCTTCAACGCTAGATTCGACTCCATTGAACCCATATATGGGCATGTTATTTGGGGTCAGCTGAGAATCATTGTATCCCATCCTTACAAACGCATCATGAAACAGAATGTCAACAGAAGCACCATTGTCTATCAAGACTCGCTTCACCTCCGAATTTCCAATTACATGAGTTATGACCAACGGGTCGTCATGGGGGAACTTTACCCCCTCTAAGTCCGAGTCATCAAAACCGATCACTACTTCAGTCTTTACCCGCTTTGGGGCTTCTCCCACGATATGCATCACCTCCCTGGCATACGCCTTTCGAGAGTTCCTTGTTGTTTCGACCGCAGTAGGACCTCCCCAAATCATGTTGATGACATGCCTTCGTGGCTGGGGGTTGCGATCACGATCGTTTTCCCTTCTATCATAATCTCTTCTTTGGTTTCCACGACCTTCATCCTTTGTGAATCTGCTCAGCTTTCCTTTTCGGATCAAGAATTCAATCTCATCCTTGAGCTATCTACAATCGTCAGTGTCATGTCCAACGTCCTTATGGAACCTGCAGTATTGATCTTTGTTTCTCCTTGCGGGATCTCCCCTAAGTGGCTTCGGCCATCGAAAATCCGCATCTTTTTCAATATCCATCAGGATTTGACTCCTAGGGGCATTCAACCTTGCATATTCAGAGAACCTTGGCCCCAAATTTTTCTTGGAAGCGGAATCGGAGTCCTTGCTTGTCCGGGGATATTTGTCCCTTGTGTCATACTCCTGCTCTTGCCTCCGCTTCCGGGAGTTTCCGTTTCCTCCATTTATGGTGGGAGCTTCCGACTTCTTTATGCTTTCTTCTGCTTTTATGTATTTACTTGCCCTCCTTTGGAGCTCAGTCATGCTCTCAGGAGGATGTTTTGCCAATGACATCTGGAAGTAGGGGTTCGTTGTTCCATTCTCCAAGGCTATCATAGCTACTTTGTTCTCCAGATCCGGGACATTCAACGTCTCCTTAGTGAAACGCTTGAGGTAATCCCTCAGGTTCTCATTCTTTCCTTATTTTACTTGCATGAAAGAAGCAGAGCTTTTTTCGTGGACCTTTCCACTAACAAATTGATTGATAAAGGCAGTACTCAACTCCTTAAAAGAACCAATCGAGTTTGCGGGCAATCGGCTGTACCATCTTTGAGCCATGCCTGCCAAGGTTTGAGGAAACGCCCTACACTTAAGAGCGTCGCTAGCGGGTTGTAACAGCAGAGCGTTCGAGAATGTCCTGACGTGATTCGAAGGATCGCCCGTCCCATCATATACTTTTATCGTGGGCATCTTGAATTTTCGGGAAACATGAGCGTTCATCACTTCGTCAGTGAATGGAGGTGTGGGATCATCAGGTCCCCAAGCGGCATCAGGTCTTTGGGATCACTCCTGGGGGTTTCTACCCTTGGAATTCTTCCAATTGGGGCATCAGCCCTTCTTGGTCTCCTTCAGGAACCTTCCAAATCAATGAATGTGATCTCCCTTGAGATTGGAGGAGGCCTATTCAAATTTTGCCTTGCTTGTTCTCTGGTTATATCATCCTTCAGCTTTTGGATCTCAGCTTCAAAAGCCTTGATTCTCTCAACAGCTGTTTGAACGGGTCTATCGTAGATCCTTTGAGTCCTCCTCATGGGTTCTTTGCTTGTACGTCGCCTCCTCGGGGCTATATCACGATCATCATCCTTGGATGATGAATCATCAGAGTAAGGTCCAGAGTAATCGTAATATCCTTGCTCAGGGGGGGTTAGACCCCTAATATAGGGTGGCTGATACGACTCAGGTATCTGTAAAGCGTGTCCGCTTGGTCCAGAATCTCTTCGATTCGGGGGATAGTTTGGCAACCCGTATAACGGATCGGTCCTCACGGGGAGTGTAGTGGTGGAGATCTGAACTCCTGAGAGCGGGGGACGGCTAGTCAATGGAGCAACCACCATCTGAAGTTAATTAGTCTCTTGTCTCGGGTGATCAATCACTGGTAAGGTTCTCTCAACATGGGGATTCATCCCTAAGGGCTGAGAAACTTGAGGTTGTATGATAGTCTCAGTTGATGGGGGCACAAGCCCTTGCTCCGTAGCAACGGGCGGCGTAGAGGAGACGATCGGTGGATCAGATGTGACAGCAACGTTCTCGGTTGATGTTCTTCGTGTGTTAACCATGGTTGATATCCTCGTCCCACAGACGGTGCCAAATGTTGTGGAATAAAAAGTAGGGTTATTGAATGACGGCTAGGGTCCGTGAGCTTCTTGCTTTAATGGCTGCGCTTGCGTTATCGTGACCTAATTCGGGTCCTCACAAGATGCCTACGTATCTCAGAGTTGAGAATCAAGCCAAAACGTAGTTCTAGGGGTGAAGGAGCAGGTCCTTATATAGGCTGTGGGAGCCTTAGAATTATAGTAGGTTTTGGAGACTTGGTGGATAAGTCACCGTAGTTGAGGAAGGTTCTGACTCCTTCCTTTTAGGAATTAGTTTCCATGTCGAATTAGGT
Organism: Saposhnikovia divaricata; assembly: GCA_036435485.1. Lineage (NCBI taxonomy): Eukaryota > Viridiplantae > Streptophyta > Magnoliopsida > Apiales > Apiaceae > Saposhnikovia > Saposhnikovia divaricata. The sequence goes on along the minus strand of CM071596.1, from coordinate 221,949,198 downwards.
GCCTTGGAGGCTACACAATATCCTGGGGATATTCTAGGACGTTCTTGGTTTCTAGAACGTTCATGGTTTGTGGATCAGACCCATGTTAGAGATAGGCTTTTACCAGGCGTCCCCGGTTTGGGCCGTTCTTTTGGGCCTGACCATTAATTACGAATTTAGTGCCCAACTAGGGTTTCGGGCCATATTTAAGGGCCAATAAATGTCACATTAATTATGTCTTTAAGGGTTATTTTTTACCCATATCAGTATGTATATAGTATGTATGAATGTATAATTAATAAATATGTATCTATGTATGGATGTATGTTTGTATGTATGTGTGTATGTACATATGCATGTATAATTATTTATATATATATATGTATAATTAATAATTATGCATGTAGTGTATGTATGTATGTATGTATGTATTTGTGTGTGTATATGTGTATGTACATATGCATGTATAATTATTTATGTATGTGTATGTATAATTAATAATTATGTATGTATGTATGTGTTTATGTATGTATAGTTATTGATTATACAAATATTTGTGTATGTGGTTAATGATTTTTAATATAAACTCAAATGCTCACATAGCTCAATTGATTGTGGTGTTTAACTTAGTTTTGCAAGGTCATGGGTTCAAACCCCTTGAATAACATTATTTTTACAAATAATTAGAGTGAGGTTTGGAGGAGCCGAACCTGTGAATAAATTTGCTCAGGGAAATTGTCCTATAAGATATATAATACATATATATATATATATGTATGTATGTATGTAGGTATGTATGTACATACGTATGTATGCATGTATAATTAATAATTATACATTAATGTATAATTATCTACAAATATACATTATAACTAATAATTATACATAGTTAAGCCAATTGAGATTTATCTACAAATTAATATATATAAACAAAAATATATAGTATGTATGTATATAATATTATAGTATATTATTACATATCCACGGAAATTTATATATGTATTTTTTTATGTTTGTACATATGTATGTACGTATAAATATGCATATTAATTATATAATAATTAATAGATTACAAATAATAAAATATTAGTAGATTGTACAATATAAATGTATGTATGTATGTATGTTTGCATGTATGTATGTACGTATGTTTGCATGTATGTATGTTATATAGTATGTATGTATGTATATAATATTATAGTATATTATATATCCACATAAATTAATATATGTATGTATTTATATTTGTACATGTGTATGTATAAATAAATATGCAAATTAATTATACAACAATTAATAGATTACAAATAATGAAATATTAATAGATTATACAACATAAATGTATGTATGTATGTATGTATATAGTACGTATGCATGTATAATTAATAAATATGTATCTATGTATGGATGTATGTTTGTATGTATGTATGTATGTGTGTATGTACATATGCATGTATAATTATTTATATATGTGTATGTATAATTAATAATTACGTATGTATGTATGTATGTATGTATGTATGTATGTATGTATGTATGTATGTATGTATGTATGTATGTATGTATGTATGTATGTATGTATGTATGTATGTATTTGTGTGTGTATGTGTGTATGTACATATATGCATGTATAATTATTTATATATGTGTATGTATAATTAATAATTACGTATGTATGTGTGTATGTATGTATGTATGTATGTATATATGTATTTGTGTGTGTATGTGTGTATGTACATATTGTTGGTGTATACTGAAAATATTTATTTGAAGTATTTACATTTATTTCTGGCCGGTTTAATTGAGAATCATTTAAATGTTTACATGTTGTCTAAATATTATATATTGTGAATAATCTAGTATCAAATGGGATACAGAATATTAGATTATTAAATACGGTTTATATAATATAATAAGGTTCACAGCACAGGTGGAGTTAGACAATCCACTGGAATGACTGTAGTATTATTTAGATTAGTTTATATTGACTAATAAATAATACTAATATACTTTGTGTATATTGAACAGGATCAAATTTAGAATTGTTCCCTTATACTGATTAAGAAGGTGAACTAAGATTCTATGTTATTATTAATGCTTAGGTTCTTAATCCGGAAATAATAATTGACACGTATATATTATTTACATGCTTTGATTTATATATGAAATAATTCTTTTGATTTATTTCATTATATTTTGGGTGATGAAATAATATATATGGTGGGATATTATTTATTGACGGAATCCATGTCCTGATAATATTCGGGTTAATGATGTCCCCTTGAAAGCTCAAAAAGATTTAATTATGTGAAACCCTGCAGGTGGATTTATTCCGGCATAATTAAATAAAGGTTGAGTGGATAATCAAGGATAAAAGATATTAATTAAATGAATTATCAGTAATTTATTTAATTAATGGACATGCGATATTTTAAACATGGGGAATTTAATAAGCAAATAATATTGGAACCGAATTAATTAATTAAATTACGGTATTAGGAAAGGTAGTGCAAATATTAATTCTTTAGTGGATTGAATTAATATTTAATTACATTGGGCTAGGCTCAAGATGTAATTAGAAGGCCCAACCTAATTATCCATGATCCCTATTGTAGCCTATATATATTCCTATTCTCTTCTTGCTGGGGGCTGGTCGAAAAAATTTAGTAGCCACCCAGGAGCAAGAAGAGAGGTTAACTTGAGAAGACGAAGGCCACACTTCGCTCAAGGGAATTTGGGAATACAATAGAAGAGCGTGGAATCAACCGTTAACAAGGTGATTTTTCTATTCGTACTCATTAATTTATTGTATCAAAAATCGCAGTGCCAAGATCTGATTGTCCCAACAATTGGTATCAGAGCCTGGTTCAATGGTTCTGCGATTTTTTATACGATGTCCATGTCGTAATTATATATGCATGTGTATAGTGGTGTGCTTGGATAATAATCTTTTGCAGGTTGTTTAGTATCCACTATTATGGCCATGTAATTTTAATTATGTGTTTGGATTCCACGTGGTTTAATCGTGGTTATTTTATTTGGTTTCCACGTGGTTTATCGTGGTTGTAAAACACGAGGGTTGATCGTGTTAGAATAGATTTACAAAATTAGTTTTGTATTAGATCTGTTTTGTATGTAATTGTTTGATGGATTATGTAAGATCCGGGAATTTTGTAACAATTATGTGCGATCGGAAATCAAAACGGAGACTAAAATTATTCCGCTGCGTAGCTGGTTAAGGGCTGCTGTTGGTTGTTGAAAAGAAGAAGTTTTCAGAGAATTCGCTTTCGATTAACAGAAGCAGAAGATGACAATTCGCTGGGAAAAAAACTGGTTCAGGTCTGTAACGCAGGACAGTCCTGCGTTACCAGTTGAAACCAGGTGTAACGCCAGGCCTTCCTGCGTTACAGGATCTTTAAGGTGGGTAACGCAGGTCTCAACTGCGTCACTGCCGTGGAAGCCAGAATTTTTTTTTTTCAGCAGCTGCACGTACAACAGTGTGTCTTGTTTGGAGGCTACAGAAATTTAATTTTGGGGCCATAATAGTGGATTTAAATTATGTTATTTAATTTTAATTCCGCTATTTAATTTTTTAATTATTGCTTTAAATAATTATTATGTGTGTTGTTAATTATGTGTGTAATTTTAATTGCATGTTTAACATAATTAGGACGACATGGACATTAATTTTATTTATTGCTTTAATTTTATGATGCATGCTGCTATGTTATGTGTTCTTTGTATTGTTATTTTTATAACAAGTAGACCTCGAAAAAATAACATAGGGCGATGCATCTAGATAAAATTCCTCAATTTTAAATAAAAATTTTAAGTGGGTGAGGGAATTAATTAGGAATTAAATCCCACGGTCTCCATTATTGTTTGTATGTAATTTAACACTAAGACGAATTTAAATTGTATATAGTCCACCCTAACGTGGCATATGATTTATGGTGTCAGATAGTGTTATGGATATTACTAGAACAAACTTCCTAAATTAATTACGAATATTGAAAGGTATACATGCCACCCATCGTGGCGTACCAAGTTTCATAGAATTCAATTAATTAGAATGGTACCACTGATTGAATATAGTTTTTCAATATTGAGAGAAAGGATGATTCTGTCTAGAAAGGGGTCTTAAGTGATGCCTCTTGACAATGCTCCCCCCGATCTGGGAATTATCCTATTATCGATTATTGATTTGAAATATTTAATGGTGGTATCCAGTCTTTTTATTAATTTAAGATTTAATAATGGTATACACTTAGCTATGAAAAATAATATATAGTCCACCCTAACGTGGCGTATTATTTAGTAATAGGACCGAAGTAATATTTAAACGAATTTAAGTGGTATATATGTCATCCATCGTGGCGTACCAGATACTTATGGTGTTTAAATATTAGTGCATTAATTTTAATTAATTGTTAGAGGAAACCAATAGGATTTAAGATTTATGCAACTATCTGATTATGTGTTACATGTATGATTCTCAGGATTAGAACACTATGGGCTTTAATCCACTATTCACCATACTTAAGGATAACAAACTTACTGGACCGAACTATATTGAATGGAAACGTAATTTGGACATAGTGTTGACTGCTGAGGAGTACAAATTTTGTACTTATGAACCCAAACCAGACCAGCCTGCTGAAGATGCTCCTGAAAGTGAGAAGGAGTATTATAAGCGGTGGATTAAGGCTGATGAGATGTCGCGATGTTACATTCTGGCAGCAATGTCGGGTGTTTTGCAGCATCAGCATCAGGCTATGCCCACTGCTTCAGATATGCTCTTTAATCTCAAGGAACTTTTTGGAGAACAGAATAGGGCTGCTAGGCAAGTAGCAATGAAGGCTTTAATGAACACTCAGATGGTTGAAGGAACACCTGTAAGGGATCATGTTCTCAGAATGATGTCTCATCTGAATGAGATGGAGATCCTTGGTGCTGATATTGAAGGGGAAACCCAGATCGATATCATCCTTATGAGCTTGCCCAAAAGTTTTGAGCAGTTCCGCTTGAATTACACCATGAACAAAAGGATGTATAGTCTCGCGGAACTTCTGACAGAACTTCAGGCAGCTGAAGGACTCTTTAAGCAGAATGTTCAAGTGAATGTGGCCGAGAAAGCTTCTTCATCTAAGCCGAAAGGTAAGAAGAAGAAAAAGACTCAGACACAGAAAGCTGGAAAGATTGCTAATGCAGTGGGAGTTCAAGGTGGTGTGAAAAAGCCTAAGGGCAAGTGCTTCAGGTGCAAGCAGTCAGGTCACTGGAAACAGGATTGTCCTCTTCCTAAGAAGACAAACAATACTGGTATGTCTCTTTCTCTAGTTACAGAAACATATATAGCGGCTATATCTACGAGCACTTGGTGTGTAGATACAGGAGCCACTGACCATGTTTGTAACTCTATGCAGGGGTTCCAGCAATCCAGAATGCTTAGAGATGGTGAGATATATGTGTTCATGGGAGATGCTACGAAAGTAGCAGTAGTTGCAGTTGGAATAATTACATTGTCTTTTGGCGATGATAGGATTTTGGTTTTGAACAATTGTCTTTATGTACCTTCGTTTAGAAGGAATTTAATTTCGGTTTCTAAACTTGCCATGGATGGTTATAATGTTTGTTTGGATCGTAATGTTTCTATTATGATGAATAAACGAGTTATATGTTCTGGTACATTGCAAGACAATTTATATATTATTAATCCTATCCAACCAATGCTGCAACATAAGGAAACTAATAACATTCTTTCTAGCTCAAATAAAAGAAAGAAACCTTCTGAATTGAACCAAACATATCTTTGGCACTTAAGATTAGGTCATATTAACTTGAGGAGGATTCAAAGACTGGTAGTAGATGGGCCATTAGGCTCGTTGGCAGTGGAGCCATTTCCAGTTTGCGAATCGTGCTTGGAAGGTAAGATGACTAATAGGCCTTTTAAAGCAAAGGGGAATAGAGCTAAAGAAGTGTTAGAATTGGTTCATACTGATTTATGTGGACCTATGAGTATCCAAGCAAGAGGAGGTTATGAGTATTTTGTCACTTTCATTGACGATTATTCTAGATATGGGTACATTTATTTGTTGCGCCGTAAGTCTGAGTGCTTTGAAAAATTCAAGGAGTACAAAGCGAGTGCGGAGAAGCGACATCTTGGAAAATGTATCAAGTCACTACGATCAGATCGTGGTGGCGAATACTTGCTTGGAGAATTTAGGGAATATTTATCAGAAAATGGGATTGCATCCCAGTTGTCTGCACCTGGCACACCTCAGCAGAATGGTGTAGCAGAGAGAAGGAATCGGACTCTTTTAGAGAGTGTTAGATCGATGATGAGTTATTCAGATTTACCAAAGTCGTTTTGGGGATATGCTATAGAAACAGCGGCTTACCTTCTGAACTTGGTACCTTCTAAGTCGGTTCCCAAGACTCCAATAGAATTGTGGACTGGTAGCAAACCAAGTCTAAGACATATTCGGATTTGGGGTTGTCCAGCACATGTGCTGAACAAGAACGCGACCAAGTTAGAATCTCGTACAGAAGTAAGGCTGTTTGTAGGCTATCCCATGGGAACGAAAGGTTATTCATTTTATAGTCTTAGGGATCGAGATATCATTGTTAGTACCAATGCTAGATTCTTAGAAGAAGACTATATAATGAACCACAAACCCATGAGTAGTATCGTTTTAGAGGAACTAGTGGGAGGGACAGATAATCCCCAAGTGCCAATAGTACAAGTAGATCAACCACAAGAAAATGCACAACCTGTCACTAATACCACACCGGTGCTTCATCGTAGTGGGAGGGTTGTTCAACAACCTGATAGATTCATGTTTTTGGGAGAGTCCTCGGACTTGGTCTCTGGTGAACATGATGAGGATCCCAGGACATACGAAGAAGCAATTCTAGATAAAGATGCAGATCTTTGGCAAAAGGCAATGGAATCTGAGATGGAATCTATGTATTCTAATCAAGTTTGGGAGCTCGTGGAACCACCCAAAGGTGTAAAACCCATTGGATGTATGTGGATCTACAAGAAGAAAAGAGGATCTGACAAAAAGGTGAAAGCCTGGAAAGCACGATTTGTTGCGAAAGGGTATACTCAGAAAGAAGGGATTGATTATGAGGAAACCTTTTCGCCGGTTGTTATGCTTAAGTCGATCCGGATTCTTTTATCTATAGCAGCTCATCTCGATTATGAGATTTGGCAAATGGATGTCAAGACAGCTTTCCTTAATGGAAGTCTTGAGGAAACCATCTATATGCAACAACCAAAAGGATTCATTAATGAAGGCCAAGAGCATCTTGTTTGTAAGCTTAAGAGGTCTATTTATGGACTAAAACAAGCTTCTAGGGACTGGAATATTCGTTTTGATCAGGCAGTCCAGTCATATGGATTTGATCAAAGTCCAAGCGAATCATGTGTGTATAAGAGAAGTGAGGGTAATGCAGTGGTTTTTCTAGTACTGTATGTTGATGACATTTTACTCATTGGAAACAATGTTAAGATGTTGTCATCAATAAAGGCATGGTTGTTCAAACAATTTGAAATGAAGGACTTAGGTGAAGCGGCATACATCCTTGGGATCAAAGTAATAAGGGATCGCAAGAAAAGGATGTTGGCTTTATCTCAAGAGCCCTACATTGATGAAGTATTAGCTCGTTTTAACATGCAGAACTCTAAGAAAGGTTTTCTACCTTTTAAGCATGGAGTGGCTCTATCCAAGGAGCAGTGTCCTTCGACACCTAAGGATATAGAGAGCATGAAAGCAGTTCCTTATGCTTCGGCATGTGGAAGCTTAATGTATGCTATGTTATGTACGAGGCCTGACATCTGCTTTGTTGTAGGCATGGTTAGTAGATATCAGTCGAACCCAGGTCAGGAACATTGGAGTGCAGTAAAAACTATACTCAAGTACCTGAGAAGCACTAAGGAGTATATGTTAATTTACAAGGCCTCAGATCTATTTCCTTTGGGATATACTGATTCAGATTTCCAATCAGATAGGGATAAGAGGAAATCGACCTCGGGATATGTTTTTACTTTGGGAGGTGGAGCTGTTATATGGAGGAGTGTAAAGCAGAAATGCATTGCGGACTCTACCATGGAAGCCGAGTATGTGGCGGCCTCTGAGGCTGCAAAGGAGGCTGTATGGTTCAGGAACTTCCTTTTGGACTTGGATGTGGTACCTAATTTGCCTAGGAGCTTCATAGTGTATTGTGATAACACTGGTGCTGTGGCAAATTCGAAGGAACCACGAGATCACAAGGCAGCTAAACATATTGAACGTAAGTATCATCTCATACGAGGAATCGTAAAGCGAGGAGATATAGTTGTGGCTCACATATCATCAGAAGACAACCGGGCAGATCCTTTCACAAAGAGCCTGCCAGCCAAAGTTTTTGACAGGCATGTGGAAGCGATAGGAGTCAGATGGATGGACACATAGTTTTTTGTAATAGTGGATTAAATAAACACTGATATACTCATAGAATATTTTGAGTATAAGTGGGAGATTGTTGGTGTATACTGAAAATATTTATTTGAAGTATTTACATTTATTTCTGGCCGGTTTAATTGAGAATCATTTAAATGTTTACATGTTGTCTAAATATTATATATTGTGAATAATCTAGTATCAAATGGGATACAGAATATTAGATTATTAAATACGGTTTATATAATATAATAAGGTTCACAGCACAGGTGGAGTTAGACAATCCACTGGAATGACTGTAGTATTATTTAGATTAGTTTATATTGACTAATAAATAATACTAATATACTTTGTGTATATTGAACAGGATCAAATTTAGAATTGTTCCCTTATACTGATTAAGAAGGTGAACTAAGATTCTATGTTATTATTAATGCTTTGGTTCTTAATCCGGAAATAATAATTGACACGTATATATTATTTACATGCTTTGATTTATATATGAAATAATTCTTTTGATTTATTTCATTATATTTTGGGTGATGAAATAATATATATGGTGGGATATTATTTATTGACGGAATCCATGTCCTGATAATATTCGGGTTAATGATGTCCCCTTGAAAGCTCAAAAAGATTTAATTATGTGAACCTGCAGGTGGATTTATTCCGGCATAATTAAATAAAGGTTGAGTGGATAATCAAGGATAAAAGATATTAATTAAATGAATTATCAGTAATTTATTTAATTAATGGACATGCGATATTTTAAACATGGGGAATTTAATAAGCAAATAATATTGGAACCGAATTAATTAATTAAATTACGGTATTAGGAAAGGTAGTGCAAATATTAATTCTTTAGTGGATTGAATTAATATTTAATTACATTGGGCTAGGCTCAAGATGTAATTAGAAGGCCCAACCTAATTATCCATGATCCCTATTGTAGCCTATATATATTCCTATTCTCTTCTTGCTGGGGGCTGGTCGAAAAAATTTAGTAGCCACCCAGGAGCAAGAAGAGAGGTTAACTTGAGAAGACGAAGGCCACACTTCGCTCAAGGGAATTTGGGAATACAATAGAAGAGCGTGGAATCAACCGTTAACAAGGTGATTTTTCTATTCGTACTCGTTAATTTATTGTATCAAAAATCGCAGTGCCAAGATCTGATTGTCCCAACACATATATGCATGTATAATTATTTATGTATGTGTATGTATAATTAATAATTATGTATGTATGTGTTTATGTATGTATAGTTATTGATTATACAAATATTTGTGTATGTGGTTAATGATTTTTAATATAAACTTAAATGCTCACATAGCTCAATTGGTTGTGGTGTTTAACTCACGTTGTGCAAGGTCATGGGTAATAGATAATAGATAATAGATAATAATTGATAAACTTAAATCCCCTGTTGTCCTATTAGATTTATAATAGATAATAGATTTGAAATCAAAGTATGCCTAGTGGCTTTAACAAGAAACATTTAAGTGAATGATTCGGCCACCAACTATTACAGACTCGAATTTAATTTTTAAAAGAAATAATCACATCTGCTAACAAAAAATTGACCATTTGTGTGGATGTTTAAAGCGGTGAAGAAATGATTTTATTTTTATGATACATTACATAGTATGAATGATATACATAATTCATCACATACACATTTCATAGTGAACAAACTCAAACAGGATTACATGAATAGTAATAAAGGCAGCTATGAGATGATCTTCACAAGCAACTAACAGCAACTCCATTGTCGATGGCTTGGAGGTTCTTGTCTGCCTACTCTTTCGATACAAATTTGTCAACTAGTTGATGATGATGAAAGATATCTAATGTTGGCATCTATGATTTTCGATTTTAAAATTCTTTACTTGTTACCATGTTTATAAGGTTGCATGTGAAGGCACATATAATCCTCCACTTTCTAATGTTTCCTTGGTGACACAGGGCACATTAAAGCCAAATTAACTTAAAAGGGTCGCCATCAAAACAGTGATTCAACTTGGATCTTATTCTGATTGTTTTATAATATGCAGTAATGAAGCTCCATAATCATGGAGTGTAATAATGAAGATGATGAAGATATAAACTGTATATTTACATAATTGGATATAAAGTTTGTTACAGAAAGAAGGCAAGTATAATAGACTACATTGTGAATATGAAAGGTAGGTACAACTGAACGTGTTTAACTGTATTTAAAGATTAATCATTGACATGATGGATAGAGTAATTATATCTTGTAGTTGGCATCACTGTATGGTGTATGATATATTGTAACATCTCCCCTCAAGTTGAAGGTAGGAATACAATGAAAACCTTCAACTTGAAGCTTGAAAGTAGCATGAAATCTGGTAAGCAAAACAGCATGAAATCCTGGTTGGTTGTAGGTAGTAGACTCTTTGATAGACTCCAGTTGTAGTTGTGTACGACTCCGGTTAAACAAGCAACTGAACATTTCTCTTGACAGCATTGGTAAATTTATGGTAGGGGTAACATGTGGACAGTATTAATCATGCACAAGCCACAATGGCAAGACAGATTTTCATCTTTCATTTTTGTAGCACAAACCGCAATGGCAACTAACAGCCTTTCTTTGGCAATCAGAAGCAGACTTCTAAATGGTGAACCAAGACCTGTTGTTTTGCAGGACCAAGGTGCATCAAGGTATCAATGGTAGCAAGATATCAATGGTTATGGTGTACCACCCCAGCTATTTAGTTCCCAACAGCTATAGACTTGCCGAAATCCAGCTATCTACTTGCCGATAATAACTATAAACTTGTCGTAAGTGGACACAAAGGTAGCAAACTAAAACCCAGTATTTCGAGCACAACAAGGGTAATTTTGGCTTCCATTTTCTGGATAGCAATGGTAGATAAAGTGATTTCCATTTACTGGAAAGTCAACACATCATGTGTGATTCTTATGATCACATCATGTGTAATTTGTAAGGTAGGGAAATCTCTTCCATTTCCTGGAAGAAAGCAGCTACAAGCTATAACAAACTCACAAGTTTGGAGTAATGTAGCAGGGAACAAACTTTCAATGGTCGGAGGTAATCAATAGTATGATAAGAATGCATTTGATGATAATCTTCTTGATAGTAACAACCACATGTGATAATTCTTGTAATCGGAGTGTAGAAATTGCAGAGTAACAAGCAGAGTAAGTACAGAATAAGAACAATCAGAATCAATGATAAGTTTGAGCGTAAGGTGAAAACTAGACATTGCCACGTCATCTTCATCCTCTCCATGATCTCTAACAGATTCGGTTAGAGATGGAGATACAGAAATTTGTGTGTATACGAAGCAAGAACAATAACAAGCACAATACGGTATAGTGATCGAAACGATTAGATGATCGAAGCAAGCATAAAAGATAATTTGTGTATTTTGTGTTTTTGATGAGCGAAATTGATCGCACAACAAAGATAGATGAACAACACAACTGCACTGATAAGAACAATCTCAAACTGAGTCATGTGTGTGATGAGTGATGATCACAACGAAATCACAAATAACATTAGGCTGATCGATGAAACGAACAGGATGACACGAGAGAGTAGCCTCGTAAACAAGCACAAAGAGAAGCACAATGATGCGAATAGATTTCAAGACTGATAACACAGAACAACTGATATAAAATGAAGCTAGATAAATCGATGAGCTCTTTGAGACAAATTATCAAACACGTTGTTAATATAGGAAGAAAAGTTTAGTTTGATGAACAATACACATATGAACACATGAACAACACACAGACAACATCTAAATTCTCAAGCACGAGATTTATTTGCAATTGCAACAAATTGTACGAAAAATAGAAAAAGATAGAGATTAGATGAATACACCTTAGAACACGATCAATTGACTCGATGATGATGACTCGGAGATGATGACAAACACGTAACAAAACACAGATAAAGCTTGAGTATAGCGACGAACACAGCATCGAATAATGTAGAAAAACAACTAACAGAGACAAGTAATTGCAGTAGTGACCGCCATGAACAAGGCTGAAGAAGGCTTGAAGAACACGAACAAATCGTGTATTATTAACGAACGTAGCAGTGGAATTAAGATGCCTCCAAGATCGATGGTTTTGATACCATGACAGTTTTATAATATGCAGTAATGAAGCTCCATAATCATGGAGCGTAACAATGAAGAAGATGAAGATATAAACTGTATATTTACATAATTGGATATAAAGTTTGTTACAGAGAGAGAGAAGGTAAGTATAATAGACTACATTGTGAATATGAAAGGTAGGTACAACTGAATGTGTTTAACTGTATTTATAGACTAATCATTGACAGGCTGGATAGAGTAATTATATCTTGTAATCAGGGGCGGACCCAGAGTTCTCATCACCCCTGGGCTGAGAGGTTTTCAAAGCATTGTAAATGTAAAATTTACCAGTAGTTACATGTAAAAGGCTTTATTTATTTATTTTGTCACAAAAAGGCTTTATTATTATTTATATTGAAATTTCTGAATGCTTTAATAATCTATTTCAATATATACAAGGTTTTGAAAGCATTATTTCGTAGATATTATATAACTACACATGTAATAAAAACAAGTAAGCATAATTCAATAATAACAAATTCTAAAATCCTAAATTGAAATTAATTTTGCAAATATTTTTTAGTTATTTAAGAAACAATACAAAATATTTCTTATATGATTAAAAGTAAATTTATGTTTCTTAATTATATATGTATTACGTTATTAATTGTTTAAATATTTTAACTTAGTATAAATTAGATTAATAAGAAAAACGAAAAATAAGTTGCTTAGCAAAAAAAAAGCCGAAAAATAAGTTATATATATATATATATATATATATATATATATATATATATATATATATATATATGCATGCCTTAAATATACTAGCATATAACCCGTGCGATGCACGGTTACTTGTAAATTTTTAATTATATTTTTATTATTAAAATAATTTTTTAACTTTATAATCCCATGTATATAAATATTATCAAAATTATTTCTTTGAATTACTACTTTAAAATACTTACGTATAGATATAAATATTACACAAAAATTATTTTTTAACTTTTATTTAATAGAAAAAGTGAAATTTATCTAATTATGTAGATCTTTTTTCGATTTTTATACAAATTTTCTATATTGTAAGTGTTTTCCAGATTTTGTATAATTTTTTTCTATATAGCTTATTACTTGTATGATGCATGAATGGTTTTTTTAATATTTTTGTTCTATTATCCATTTTTTCATATATATATATATATATATATATATATATATTTTAATTAGTAGGAAAAAATTAGAGAAGATAATAAAATATTATAATACATGTTTGACAGTATTTCTAACGATAGTGTTTTAATTAATAATATATTGTTGACGGGTATTAGATTCATGAGAGTAGTTTATAAAATAATAACCTATAGTATTTTAAATATTAAAAAAAGAATATTCTTTTAACATTAGATCCGGCAGTTCTCATTTATTTATTTTAAAATCTAACGGTTATTATTGAAAGATCAAAAAGAATGACCAAAAAAAGAGTACCAAACCGACAACCAAATATACCATGTTTTGCTTATAATAATACTCCATATAATATAGATAGATAGATCTGCGTACTTGCTAGATTTTTAATCATTATTATTAAATTTAACGGAAAATCAGCAATGACATGAATGAGTGAAAAGTGAAAACTAACCAGGTACGTGATAACATAGAAGTAAAAAAAAATATCAAAAACATAGAAAGATCAAAGATGACAAAAATATCTGGCGGAAAAGAAAAAAGGGAATAAGGTAATACAAAGAAGTGGGCTTTCAATGAATTTGGACCGGGATGAACTCATTTAAAAGTCTGTTCATGCTGGTCAATATTTGAATTATTATTGAAGTTAACCGGGCTTGAGCCCACCTTAGCCCATGAGCAGGTCCGCCCCTGCTTGTAATTGGCAGCACTGTATGGTGCATGGTACATTGTAACATATTCCTTGTTACATTTGTTGTTTAGGTTAACAGCTATAAATCAACTCTATCTCAGCTTCATGCAACTTGATCTTGAAAATTTATGGCAGAGCCCTTAAGAATCTGACATGCACCATGCACGTTTCCGTCTTGCTCCTATTACCATGTTTTTAGTACCTACAGGCAGCTTATGAGTTTATCTTCATAACAAATAATGAATTCAGATCTACTGATCTTGTTTGCTGATTCACTTTTTGGCTCCTGTGTTAGTTGATCAGGCGATAGGCAAGGGGAGGAAGTATGAGCATTTAGAAGGATTATTTGGTGAGTTCTCAAGACTTACTGTTGATATGTTGAAACATGGAAGTAGGGTACGCAAAAGAAGTTACAATTACCTCAACAAATGTCATGACCTCTGGTTATGTTTCGTTTGTTCAATGTTACTGCTATACTAAAACTGAAAATGTGATAGATCTAAGTGGAGTGCTTATAATTATCTATCTATTTATTTGATTCTTATAAAATTGTAAGAATTATTATGTTCACACTAGTATTAGTGCATTATAGTCAATAATGAAGAAAATGGATTGACATACACTCAGTTTTGGGTACAACAAGCTCTTATTGAAAATTATTATATCAGTGGAAAGAAAATTCGACTATTACAATATGTTGAATCTTAGTTGCATTTGTTGTAGTGATACTTAACATAATTTTTATTAGAACAAGATCTGCGATTGGTATTGGTATCTGTCCTCTGCGAAGCTTCTCCAACTGCTTGTTTTTTCAGCGCACCTCAGTTTACACTGCAGAAACATACACGTATAATTTAAAAGACGATAGTGAAAGGCACATTATTAGTACACTGTTTGATCATGCTTAACGTAATTAGTGAACGCAAGAGAAATAAATGCGAGTAGGAATTGAAAACCTTACGTATTGCAGTCGAAACTAGGATAACTCGAGTACATGAAAGGGATTCCACATTTCTCCCAAAGAGAATCAAGCTTTGCTAAATTAATTGGTACTTCACGAAGTAATTCAGGATCATTAGCAAGTTTCTGGATACAAGAACAGAGTTGTCCTCTTTCAGCTGTAGTCTTGACTGACTCAGTGAGGGTTCTATACGCCATGCAGCACGCACCAGATGGATCTCGTTGACGACCTGTGACAAATGGACGACACATGGCCGATGCTCTCGTTCTCACAGGTCCATAACAATCAAAGCTGTTCGCCTCCCCTGCCTCCATGGCCACTAACATTACAAACACCATCACCAAGAAGTAAGTAATCCTCGCCATTGCTGCCTCTGTCAATCAGTTGTGCTTAACGTATCCAAAATGTATGCGCAGATGTATCACAGGTTTGATAATTTATGCTAAGACCACATGATCACGTATTTAAAGGCAGGTTGGGTTGGGGAGCGGTACTCCTTTAGTAATTAGGTTTATCTTAAGGATTAGGACAACTATTGAGTTTGGCTTTAAGATTCATGGATGAGATTATCTCTCATTTCTCACAAACGATTGATATCACCAAAATAATCCTTGTACATAGAACATTAATAAAATAAATTTCATGCATGTCCCTTTAGTGTAATGTTATACATGTTTGGTAGTTTTTTTTTTCCGGACTATTTAGGCTTATATGCCTTATAAATGAGTATCCTTTTTAACAAATCTCGGGTTAAGCGAAAATCAAACTGAAAATTCTAGAACGACGACAAGATATAAGCCCTTACCACTTGAGTTATCTCATCGTGCTCATAAGGTGTTTGGTAGTTAGTTACACGTAAGGTGTTTATTCTCATTTGGTAATGTATTCTCATGTAGTATCATATATTCTCTTATCTGTTCTAACAAATCTCAGGGATGAGCGATAATCGAACACATGGAACAACAAGATATAAGTCTTTACAACTTTAGTTATCTCATCGCGCTAATAAGGTGTTTGGTAGGTAGTTACACGTAAGGTGTTTATTCTCATTTGGTAGTGTATTTTCATGTAGTATCATATATTCTCTCTGTTTCATTTTGAATGTCATTTTATTTTTTAACATATTCTTTGATCGCATGGTAAAATTTATTTTATTTTAATTTATTAAAAGAAAATTGATCGAAATAAAGTGAACTTTTTGTACCTATTTATCTACTAAAAACATCTTCAACCTTAAGCATCTCCAATGGCAATATGTATAATGATTAGCCAAATTTTTTTAATTAAGAAATAGTTAAATTTTAACATAAGGGTGACAGAGAACTCAAATAGATACAACTATAGTGATAGTTGTATATATTTTTGCTAAGGAGATAGGTTGTTCAACAACTATAGCCAACGAAGTATGTTTATTTATAATTTTTGATAAAAAGAATAATGCATTGGAGAATGTTATTTTTCACATATTATCTATAACATGTGCCACTTGGGATCTAAGAGCATCTCCAACGCTAGGAATCTCTTAGCAAAAAGTCTAGGTGGGATGACATAAATAGAAAATATAGATAATATGTAAAACAATGAGCACTCCAGTGGGTCATTCCCCTTAGCAAAAAATATAGTCAATCATTTTATATTGGTTATATTTGACCAACCTCTTGAGACCTGTAGCAAGTTTCCACATCATCTTTTAGCATATTAAAATAATATATTCTATCTATAACAACTTGAAATAATAATACATACCATTTTAAAAATATAGCAATCCCGGCTCGAAACACAACGTCTTACAGGTTCGACAAATTTTACATGATCAGTATTTTATATAACTAGCTTAAAGCCCGTGCGATGCACGGATTTTTTTATTTTAATATTATATAAATTTTTTCATTTATTTAAATTAACTTTTTAAAAGATGAATTTTGGATGCTTACATTATTATATCAGATGATTTGATAATAATTATACAGATGTTATCCGTGATATTTCTATAAATGGAAGGATTTTAGTTAGAAAATATAGAAAAGATGATAGGTTTTAGTTGAAAAAGGTAATGGATTAATTATTGGTAATTATAAAATTATTATTTTTATTAAATAGAATGCATGTGATATGATTAGAAAAAGATAGGATTTAGTTAGAGAAAATTAAAAAGGAAACATGTTAATGGTGAAAAATATAATTGATTAGTTTATAACAATTATAATTTAATTACCTTATTTACTAAATACAATTGTACGAAATATTTTTAGAAAAGGTGAAATTAATATTGTCTGTGATATATATATCTATTAAAAGAAGGATTTTAGTTAAAAAAAATATAGGAAAGATGATACGTTTTAGTTGAAAAAGGTAATCGGTTAATTATTAATATTAAAATATTATTAGTTTATTTTATTAAATAAAACCTCCCTTGATATAATTGGAAAAAGAGATATTTTAGTTAGAGAAAATAGAAAGGTAACGTGAAAATTAAAAAAATGACATGATTTATGTGAAAAAGGTAATTGATTAGCTTATAATTTATGTGTACAACAATGTGCTAGATCCAGCGACGTGCCAATTAATATTGCAAATCTTGATGCTCTGCAAGTGAAATGTAGACTTCCTTTCAAATACTCTGGTATATACCCAGACAAGATAGATTCAATCTTAAAATTTCTCCATAATACATGCTGATATGGGCATGTCGGCATGGCTCCAGTTCGAGCACTAAAATATCTGATTTTATTTTTGCTTAAAAAATTGCACAAAATTACCTTACGTTTTATCACATCTTTGTAGCTGAAAATGTGTAAAACATAACACCTGATTTCTACAGTTAACTACCAAAAATATGTACATCATATTATAGGGACATGCATGAAATTATTTTATTCATATGCCTACTTATTGGGATTGTTTTAGTGAAAACAATCCTCAGCGAGAATTGAATGATAATCTCATTCATGGATGGCAAAGCCAAATCCACTATTTGCTCCTAAATAAAGATACACCTAATTACTACAGCATGCCTTTAAATAAGAGGTATGGGCTAGCATCAAAAATATAACCTCCAATATTCTTCTACTCATACATTTTGTATTTACTTCAATAGAGGCGGAATGGTGAGGATAACTTACTTGTTGGTGATGGTGGTTGTAATGTTGGTGACCATGGAGGCGAAAGGCTTTGATTGTGATGGACCCGAGAGAAAGCAATCATCAGCTATGTGTCGTGCGTTCATCACAAGTCGTCAACTTCAAGAGCCATCTGGTGCGTGCTGCATGGCGTATAGAATATTAGTTGAAACAGCCAAAACTACAGCTGAAATGAGACAACTTTGTTCTTGCGTCCAGCGACGTGCTAGACTTAATGATGTACCAGTTAATATAGCAAATTTTGATTCTCTCCAGGAGAAATGCGGACTTCCTTTTAGATACTCGGCTAGTCCTGATTTCGACTGCAATACGTAAGTTTTTCAATTCCTACTCGCATTTATTTTTCTTGCATATCGCTAATTATGCTAAGCATGATTGATGAGTACACCAATTGTGCCTTTCCTTATCGTCTTTTAAATTAATTATGTAATGTATGTGCAGTGTAAACTGAGGTGCCCTGAACAAACAAGCAGTTGGAGAAGCAGAGCAGAGGAGGAGATATACCAAAATATATTGCAGACCTTGTTCTGATAATAACTTACAAGAAGTATCACTTAAATAAGTAAAATCAAGATTCAACCTGCTGTAATAGTTGAATTTTCATCCCACTTATATTATAATTTTCAATAATACTTTATTTACCCAAAATTGAGTGTATAATTTCTCAAATTTGTAACATTAATGTTATACTTTGAACTGCAAAACTAGTGTATATCAGTACATGTATATTTTCATGGAGATGTAAACTATGAGTTTGTTTTTTCAGAGTAATGACAGTTATATGAGTTTGTTTTATATAATATCATCAAATCACCGTTTACATGTGTTCTTTCATGGAGATTAAACTCAAGTTTAATGCACTAATTATATGAGCAAAGAATGGTACAGTAGATATTGAGAATTATATATTGAGAGAGTAGAGATTGCTGGTCTCAACCCTCTGGTGAGGAGCAATTCAAATAAGAAAACATGAACACTAGAATGAGAAAGCAAATTTTACAATTGAGAAAACTAAGTTTACCTTTACTAATCACTTGTCACACTGAATCTTACACATTACACAATAAACAAAATAAACTATAATGTGCGTTTTAATTATATTTTTTTTCCCTATTTGTTCATAATTGATCTGAAGTTCGTAAATTTATAGCAAATGACATTTTCTTCATGTCTGCATAAATAATTTTTGACCAATTTGTAGAAGAAATAGTTGGGTTTTGAACTCCCAACTTGTAATTTCTGACCTGAGTATCCACTAATTGTTTTCATTATAATTTCACATTATTTAAATAATTATAGGGGAAATAAGAGTTCTGTTTTTCTCGAACATCATTAAGAAATATAGCCTTTTCTTAGAAAAGGACTTCCATTAAGGTCAATCATGGTAATTACTTTATAGCTAATCAAATGCTCATATTTATAACTAATCAAATGCTCATAATTATAAGCTGTTCTATATCAAAGATATGTATGTAAACTATAGTGTATAATCTTGTTGCTTACAGCCTCAACGAAGTTGTAAAATCTGCTTCAATTTCAATCTCGTGGAATTGGATCTCCTGCAACCAAATGCGGAATAAGATTAAGACTGCATACATTGGGATCTTCCCCAGACGCTACTGGTAGCATTCTACACCGGTGTGACTAGGGTACGTACAACCAGATGCAGAACTGAGTCTAAAAACTGGAGGTAATCCTTTTTACTTAGTTCTCCACTTCTCCTAAGATTATCAGAACAAAACTAACAAAAGGGTTATCATTACCATTCACCTGAATTGTAAAAGTTGAAAACAACCTGGGATTTTTTTTAATTACAAACTTAAAAGTATGTACGATCAAAGTAATCCCTCCAAACAAAATTATACAACAACTGAAATTGACAAGAACTTTGAGTAGAAAGCAAGCAAAACCAACCAAAATAAGAAAAAGGGGACAAAAGCTCAACCTTTTGGTATATTTCCAACGTCAAGCAAGCATATATGCCTCTACTACAAACACAGCAAGCCCATAAAATTGGGCTCATATCCCACAACCCTTTTTTTTCTGTCTTTAACATTTCTTCATGTACACATCTGATAACTTTAGTACTACCAAGTGTAAAGTGAAGTGCTTGGGAATCATGTTATCTGACCATCTTCCCTGTACCTAATAATTGTATTCTATATGTATCCTACAATTATATAAACCCTTTATGTTGTCTCATAATCAGTGCTGTGGTGTGGTGTTGCAGGTTGCTCATTAGCTCATGAAATTAACCTTATTTTCTTGATATCAAGTCATGGAAATAAGAAGACCGCTTCATATTGGAGTGTGCATTTCAGTCCTCTGCCTCTGTTTTACTACTTTCTTTACTTGCTGTGGTAAATCTTTCCTGTCCATCTCCTTTTCTTTAAGATGTACGTGTCATAGCATTTTACTGTATTTATACTTGATTACTGGGTTCTAATGAAAGTTCAAACTCTTACAAAAAGAAGTAGTAACTTGCTGATGTTTTGTAGTGAGCACAAACTTTGGGCATCATGCATCATGTGTTATTCTGCACATACCTATTGTATGAATCCCTTGTAGTTATGCAGCACACCTAAGCTGTATAACGTTTATTTATAGTGTCATTTGATTTACATGATGATATATTCGATCACGAATAAATTTTTGATCAGAATTACAATTTAAAACAGCACTCGCACTTTAAAACATTCTAATAGAAGCGACTTGCTAATTCATCAAAAACAAGTGCATACACTCATACAAATAATGTTCATAAATTTGTTTAGCAGATGCAAGAAAGACACAACATTTATTCAGACCTCTCACAACTTCAAGAAGCTTATCACCCAAAAAGTTGAAAGTAGTGGAGCACTTGGACATTGCTACAACAGTGGATTCAACAAACACTGAACCTTATGGTGTAAACTCACCATTCTCTCTTCCACCTTTTGAGTCTCTTTCACCAATGCCATTGCCCGAAAATACACCGCCATTTTGCGAAAACCCTCCTTCCACCACACTACCACCGCCTTCCTCCGTATACCCAGTCCCTGCAGGAAGTAACACACCTTCTTCCCCGCCTCCACCAGCGGAAGGAGAACCTTCCCCCACAACTTCATCCTCACCACCACAACTGCCACCTAATGTTTCTCCTCCAGTATTACCCATAACTAATCCTCCCCAAAGCCCGGATATCACAAATCCAACCCCGTCAAGTTACGTCCCCAGCCCAGATGTCACAAATCCGAGCCCGTCAAGTTACGTCCCCAGCCCAGATGTCACAAATCCGAGCCCGTCAACTTACATACCCAGCCCAGATGTCACAAATCCAAGCCCATCAATTTACATTCCCAGCCCAGATGTCACAAATCCGAGCCCATCAATTTACATACCAAGCCCGGATGTCACAAATCCAAGCCCATCAACTTACATCCCAAGCCCATCCAGTTATATCCCGAGTCCATCCGGGTACACACCCATTCCCCCTGTCGACATTCCAAGCCCAACAGCGCCAAGTCTCAATCCACCTTTCTATGAGCCAAGCCCCCCAAGTTCTGGAACTAGCCCACCTTCAAATATTCCATCTCCTGACATATCTATCCCTAGCCCACCTATATTCCAACCACCCGTCGTGTATCCACAACCTCCTCCTCGCCGTAGTGGGTCAGGCACAGCCCTTTGGTGCGTTGCAAAACCAGCAGTACCCGACCCAATTATTCAAGAAGCTATGAACTATGCTTGTGGATCAGGTGCAGACTGTGATTCACTTCAGCCCAGTGGGTCATGCTATGAGCCCAACACATTACTGGCCCATGCTTCTTATGCTTTCAATAGCTATTGGCAAAGATCTAAAGTAGCTGGAGGCACTTGTGAATTTGGAGGAACAGCAATTTTGGTTACTGTAGATCCCAGTAAGTAACCTTTACTTCTAATATCTGATATACAATGTGTTCTACTTTTATCTCCGTGCGTGCATGTGTGATTGCTATTAATTAAATTATTTTTTCATCCCTTCGCAGGTTATGATGGTTGCCATTTCACCTACTTCTGATATTAAACGATATTTATATGCATCATATAATGCCATCATACAGATCACACAATAATAGTTTTCTTCCTATTTTGCCTATTCACTTTATGAAGCAAACAAGCATAGAGAATCAATCTCAAGTAAATCCCGGTAGCAAAGACGGTACCTTACAAGCATTGGACTGTTCATCTATCAAGATTTTTGTAATTTATTTAACGATTACAAGACTACTTTATTAGTGGACCCTGATGGATTTTGTAATTAGTAATGTTGGTTAGGCTTTTATGTATCGGAAATCACTCTTCCATGAACAGGCTATAAACTTCAATGTGACAAAATATTATACGATGTCATATTTAGCTGGTGGAAAGGATAGGTTCAACTTGGAATAAGATTGTCTTCAAAATAGTTGAAGCTATACGAACTCTGACAGTGAAATCAACACATAATGTTATTATACATAATGAATATGATTTCATATACTCTTGTTTAGTTTCACTTAATATAATCAACTATAAATTCTTTCATAATAACAATTTTCATTTTGAAAAAAAAAAAAAAAATCTTCTAGTAATCAATGTAAAATAAGAAAAACATAACAGTTTATATGAATTTTTTTGATATACATGCAACCAACAGCAACACCGAGAGTCGGAGATACTAAGCAAAAAGAGGAAAAAAAAGGCAACACTGAAATAAGAAATCCTTTTCTCTTACCTTTGCAAGATGCATCACCAACTATATCCCCTCCGGATGTCGTTGCCCTCCCTGATGCTCCTGTTCCCCTCTCCCCATGTCCGTGAAGCATTCTGCAAATGATTAAAAAAAATTGATTTTTTATCTCGATGTTCGTTATATTTCATAATAATTATAATCATGTTATGTATTTCTCACTTGCACGAACTACTAATTAGTAATTAGTAATGTGGGTTAGGCTTTTATGTGCAAAAAATCCTTCTTACATGAGCAGGCTATGAACTGCAATGTGATGAAAACATTATAAAAGATTATATCTAGCTGAAGGAATGGAATGCATCGACTTGGAAGTGCGAAATAGATTATTCTTATTGTGATTGATAGATTTAGCAAAAAAAAAAAGATTATTCTTATTCTTTAACTATACCAACTCTACGAAACTGTGACCAACAACTAACCATTATGAATTTTAGATATAAACTTCAGATTAGATTTCATCTTTCGAAAGTGTTCAATAACTTGTCACTATAAATGCTATTAAATATTACTCACGCAATATGTGTAACTAAAAGAACATTTGTAAATGCACCACCTGAACGAGTCTGTGTTAGGAATCTGCCCGATTCCCGGCGAATGCGGAAGCGATTTGGTAAATATGTGCGCTTAGATCCCACAAATATATGTGATGGTAATGAAGCAACAAACCAACAATACAGTAAAAGAGACAAGAGATTTAACGTGGTTCGGCCCAGCCTACATCCACAAGAGCAACAACTTCACACTAGATAAAAAAAATTACAATATCCGGGTATTCGGCCCCTGAATTTTATACACAAATTCAGCCCTACAATACCTATTATGTATATCCCCAACTCACTGAAGTGTTTATCTCAAAACCTCCCTCTATCACTGTTTCCCGACAACCTTTCCTTTGCTCCCTCTCCCAACCTGGACAGTGTCACACAACCAGATAGAAAGACCCCTGTAGCGGGACCACCTCCGATGGCTGCAATCAAACCCAAGTACCTTAAGAAATAGTTTAGGCACGAGGACCTTCTATCCCGACACTTCCTGAAAGCGGGCTAAACCGGCTCCCCTACTAGACGGACTATCTAGCAGCTATTGAGAGAGAAAGAGAAGAGAGAATTATGGTGTATTTGATAATGCAGGAGGAGAGGGGTATTTATAGGAGTATTTGAGTAGGTGGTAGGTGGTGGTATGAATATGGAAATATACTATACATTTGGTAGGCATAAATTGTAGGCTACCTAACAATCTCCCCCTATTTCCAAACTCACAGCTCTTCACTTGCACTCCATACCTGCGCCCTGTTGGCACAACTCCAACTTTTCCTCGATCCGTATCATTCCCTACGACAAAACTCCCCCCGAGTCCAAGACTCCAAACTATACCCTAGTTTGCACATTCATTCTCGAATGCCCACTTGCTATACGCACAAGTGTACCATTGACCTATATTTGTCCAACTACATACATGTGAAGCAATCTGTTGTATACACACATACTCACTTGATTCACGTCGGCCAATCCCATATGTAGTCCATCACACACGCAAGTGTGACCATCACACACGCAAGTGTGACCATCGATCTTTCATTTACTCCCCAACTGCATATCAAACAAAGCAATCTGTTGCATGGTTCACTGCTCACTTGATTCGTGTTGATCGATGCCCATATGCAGCTGCAACACACCAACTACTCGTTGATGTCGTGGAAGCCCTTCGACCAAGCATCCATCCCAGCAGTCTTTGCACCATCGTCTAGACTGGAAGGCAATACAACCGCAGCAGTATCCTTCAAGTCACTCTTCCCTCGTGCACGAGATAACCAGATTTTCGAAGTTCCAGTCTGGCCACGTACTAATCAGACGATATATTCCCCCACGTAGCTCTCCCTTCATCCGAACCATACGGCCTCTTTTTATATTCATAGTTCCCCCTACTACAGAGCATCTATAGCCTTTTGAAGCTAACCGACCGATAGATATTAGATTCTTCCTCAGCTTAGGCACATATCTTACCCCATTCAAGCTGCGAACTATTCCATCGAACATTTTGATTTTCACAATTCCAATCCCCTTGATCTCACAAGTAGATCCATCAGCGAAAGAAACTGTTTCATTCTTTGTATCTTGGAATTTGTCAAAATGCCCCCTCTCGGAACATACATGGTAAGATGACCCTGAGTCTAATATCCATTCTCCTGGAGAACTAGTGCCTCGATTGAAGACGGTGCAAACATCTTCACAATCGAGAGTAACCACAGCCAATGATACATCTAGATCCTTCTTATTAAGCGGACAATTCGACCTAATATGACCCCACTCCTTGCAACCAAAGCACTGCATGCCCTTTTCACTATATCTGGATTTACCCCTGCTATTGGTAGATCCTCTCACAGCACCCCTTCCTCTATTATTTTGACTACGCAAAGCCAAAACTGTCATTCCGTCCTTGTCACCATCCTGGTTCTTCCTTCCAGCATTTGACAAAAGTGCTGACTGAACCTCCTCCATTTTTAACGTGTCCTTTCCGTACAAAATGGTTGTGACAAAATGATCGAATGACTCCGGAAGCGAAGTAAGAAGAATAAGGGCCTTATCTTCTTCCTCCAATTTTACATCAACCTTTTCAAGTGATCAACAATACCATTAAACACATTCATGTGCTCAATAACATTGCCTTGAGCTGCCATCTTCAGCTTGTATAACTCGCGCTTCAGATTTAACTTTGTAGTCAAGTTCTTCCCGAGATACAATGTCTCCAACTTTGACCATAATTCCTTCGGCGTGCTTTCGTCAACAACATTATTGATAATGTTATCAGCAATGCATAGTCTGATGGTACTCATGCATTGCGACTCAGCATCCTCCCAATCTTCATCGCTCATCTTTGTTGGCTTTCCCTCCTTCCCCTTCAAAGCCCTTACTAGCTTCTGTTGGGTTAAAATATCTTTTACCCTTCTCTGCCAAAGAGTAAAACTTCCTTTACCATCATATGGAGTCACCTTGAATCCTCCAATACTTGCCATGATCTCCGTTTGCACACACAAACCAATCCAAACAACTAAATCAATTGGCCAGGTAAGTGTAAGAAACAATGGGAGCACTTCCGTCAAAACGGTGCCTTATTAGACAACCACTTTTCTTAACGACTTTCCTTCGGCACCAATAATTTAGACACAACTAGCTCTGATACCAACTATTAGGAATCTACCTGATTCCCGACGAATGCGGAAGCGATTTGGTAAATATGTGCGCTTAGATCCCACAAATATACGTGACAGTAATGAAGCAACAAACCAACAATACAGTAAAAGAGACAAGAGATTTAACGTGGTTCGGCCCAGCCTACATCCACAAGAGCAACAACTTCACACTAGATAAAAGATATTACAATATCCGGGTATTCGGCCCCTGAATTTTATACACAAATTCAGCCCTACAATACCTATTATGTATATCCCCAACGCACTGAAGTGTTTATCTCAAAACCTCCCTCTATCACTATTTCCCGACAACCTTTCCTTCTCTCACTCTCCCAACCCGGACAGTGTCACACAACCTGATAGAAAGACCCCTGCAGCGGGACCACCTCTGATGGCTGCAATCAAACCCAAGTACCCTAAGGAATAGTTTAGGTACGAGGACCTTCTATCCCGACACTTCCTGAAAGCGGGCTAAACCGGCTCCCCTACTAGACGGACTATCTAGCAGCTATTGAGAGAGAAGAGAGAATTATGGTGTATTTGATAATGAAGGAGGAGAGGGGTATTTATAGGAGTATGTGAGTAGGTGGTAGTAGGTGGTGGTATGAATATGGAAATATACTATACATTTGGTAGGCATAAATTGTAGGCTGCCTAACCGTCTGTAGCCCAGTTATCCCATGTTCATTGACCTAACGAGACTTGCCACAACAGATAATTAAAAACCCCTCTTGGTTTAGGGAGTTTTTCTTTTGGTATTTTCTGTTCAATTAGCATATAAATTTATATACTCAGCTGAGTTTGTTTGGTATGCTTTTTTATATGTACAATCAGCAGCTCTTAATTATTCAGGCTTTGTGAAAATAACAATCCACCAAATTTCAGATGCAGTTAATCAAGAAACTGGATATACACTACACAGTTGGGATTCTACTTTTTGTAAGTTACTGTCATAAGTACTTAAAGTTTTGTCTTGATGTATCTAATTGTTAGAAAGCAATACGAACGAGGAAAAAGGATCACCATGTTAGAATTTACACTTGGAGCAACTTCTGGGGTTTCTTTTTCAAACTTCTGGGAAGTTATGAATCAAGAAGCTTGATGCATATAGTGCAAAAATGGCCACTCTTCATATTAATATAGTTTTGTAGCAATTTCATATGATTATTGGTTTTTTCAACATTACGAGTAGAATTGGTTCTTCAATTTGTTGGGTATTTAAAAGAAAACATCAAAATCCTTAACAAGATGGCATTTTTATCCCCATCAAACCGTACAACTAAGGTACAAGACATCATTGAATCTACAATAAAATCACAAAATGAACTTGTTGGGTCATCAAGACTCTCAAAGAAGCATCAGAATCTTGAACAAAGAATGAATTTTTACACAGTCGATTATAAAAATAGGATATTCAGATAAAAGATAAAATGCAAAAAATGAGCTCAAAATTCAGGAATTAATGGTGAAGGTGGGAATGGAATACCTGCGGGTGCGAATACGACTAGTAGTAGAAGTTTACTGTGTTGATTTCTTCACTGTTATACACGAAGAAATAAAAGCCAATAGCTTCACTTAATAAACCCACGAATGTATTAGGCGATTCAGTTGTTTAGTTAGTTTTACATCAGTATAACTTAAATTAGTATAACCAGTTATATTTTATTTTCAAAGAAAGGATAAATTATTACATTTTTGTGAGGGAGGGAATTGGGTAAAAAAATTGTCTAAAATAATATAAAATAATGATTAATTAAATTTTATTAAATTTGCAAGGTGTTTTGCTCCAACGAAATTGATTATATTAATCAAATTTATATGTACAATTTTATTAGAGTTCTTGGAATATTCAACAAATTTGATCTGAGAAAATTGGCTATAATTTTAGTTAAGAATTTTACTAAGCTACTGGTTAAAAGCCGGGTATAAAGTCATTTTTTACTTTTAAGTTAAAAAATGGTTGTTTGTGTAATAAGTCAGAAATTAACTTAAAATTAAAAAAAATTGTTTAGGGGGTGTTTGAGGGAACTTTTTTTCAGAATAAGTCAATTTATTTTAAGACAAAGTTAGATATTCCTAACTTTTTCTTGAAAAAAAGTTAACTTTTTTTTCAATTTATAGAATCTCAAACATATATTAAATACTTGTATAAAAATATTTATCAAAATATAAAATTTTACCCGAAAATAAGTCCATAAGAACTTAAAAAGGTGAGCCAGGCTCTTAAAGTTAAAAGTTGGTAAGAAGTACTTTTTGAATGACTTATTTTGTTTTGATGATTTTATTTGATTAAAATTAATAGAATCACTGAAATAGTTAAATTATTAAATTTATTTTTATATTTACATTTTTAATAATTCATAAATCACTCATAATATAAAATTATCCAAACAGATATTGACTTAAAATTTTCACTTTTCACTCATCATTTTAAATAATTTTAAATCATAAATAAAAATTTTAAACTTAACCAGAGCTCTAAGTATTTTTTTTCGCTTGGAGATTCCGTATGTAGTAAAAGAAAAAAAATTTAGCAAAAACAGAAAACAAAAAATCCACCATTTTAGCAAAAAAAGAAGAAAAAGGTAATAACACAGGCAGTAATGATGTAAGAAAAATCTTTACTGCAATGAACAAGGTATAAGTATTAAGCAGGCGCTAGTGGAGTAGAGTATAGTTGCCATATCCATTTGAAAATGGCTGTTGCTGGCCGCTTCCTCGTGAGGTCTTTCTCTCTTTCCTCCTCTACGGCCTCCTCAACTCTTCAAGAAATTGCTTCTAACAACCACAAGGGTCTCTCTCTCTCTCTCTCTCTCCCTCCCTCCTCTCTCTCTCTCTCTCTCTCTCTCTCTCTATCCCTCCCTCCTCTCTCTCTCTCTCTCTCTCTCTCTCTCCCTCCCTCCTCTCTCTCTCTCTCTCTCTCACTCTCTCTCTCTCTCCCTCCCTCCTCTCTCTATATATCCCTCCCTCCTCTCTCTCTCTCTCTCTCTCTCTCCTCTCTCTCCCCCCATAACTGAATATATGCTTTACAAGATTGTATATTGATGTGTCGTTGAGTATTATTTATTGTATATTGATGTGTCTAACTTCACACAGCATTCCCATTTCTTCTGTTCATTGAAACCCTGATTACTCCTTTCTTGCAAGCTCTAATTTTGTTCAGTTTTATTACAAAAGCAATTCATATTTGATTCTGTCTCATATTGAAATAAAATTATGTACAATCTTCGGCTATATTTCAATGCTCGAGCTCAATATGTACTAAATTTTAAATTTTAAGCTTGAAGCTTTTGAAAGGATTACTCCTTTCAGTGAACAAAATTTTATGTTATTCACAAGTCGAATAATTTGATACTCTAGCTTAACATGATGAATACTTAACACTGTTCTCAGCTCGAGTTCGAATATTATAGGTATCAGAGTTTGAGTGGCTCAGCTCACCAGTAAACTCATTTACTCCCAAGTGTAAACTTGCAAACCTCTATTTTGATTAGGGATAGGTAAATTTGTATTTGTAAGCAGACGCAGACATGCAACTTTGTCCTCTGATTTTAGTGAACATCTACGTGATAAAATCCTGACTTTAAGTGCTTCTGAGTGAAATTGTGCTTAAAATTTGTTGAAAATGCAAGTTGAGAAAGCCTGTCCAAAGTTCAGCTACACAATGCAGCCAATTTAATAACCTGAATTGCATATTAGGTACTGCGAAGGTTGTCCTGAAGAAGGGGAAAACGCAACTGTTTAGGGATGGAAGTCCAATGGTGTATAGCGGGGCAGTAGATAGAATAATAGGGAGACCACCGCCCAAGACTGGTGACATAGTGCTCGTGGCTGATGGGACTGAAAAACCTATTGGTTGGGGCCTGTACAATTCAGTTTCTATGTTCTGTGTTCGAATTATGCAGCTAGAAGAAGAAGCAATAGGGTACTTGAATATTTTTTGTGATAACTGTTTTTTTGGTACTTATCTTTTAACTAAAAAAGCTTAATAAATTGTTGATATAATTGGTGCAGAGATCCGCTTTGTGCCTTGAACATGGAGAAACTGGTTGAAAGACGCATTGAGGCGGCTGTTAAATTACGTAAGAACTTAGGCTTCCCTTCTAACAATACAAACGCATATCGACTTGTCAACAGTGAAGGAGATAGGTATTCTACTACTAATCACTTAATTACAATTTTAAAACAATCTCTGTTTTAATATAACCATATGATTACATGTTTCATTACGTACAAGTTTCCGACCGTTAGTCTAATTTTTGAAGGTGACATGCATTCCGTAACCTGACCGCTGCCTGTAGTCTCTTTCATGCCCTTCCTGTTTGTTGGCTACTTTAAATGGATCATTCCGAGTTGTTATAAAAATTTATACGCCTATGGTGCATATCTTGGGCATTGTTTCTACTAAGCATTATCAGAAATATAATATTCATGAAAAATACCTTTTTCTGGATTACTAAAGAGCAGAAGATGCTCCTCTTTTTTTCTCACTTTCTTGTCTTCATGCTATTCTGTTTAAAATTCTTTATTTCCTACTCTAGCTACTTAGTCTTTTGTGGTCTTTGCTGTACTCAGATTGTCAGGTCTTATCATTGATATATTTGGCAATGTAGCTGTCATTGCATCCTCAGCTGCTTGGGTCGAGAAATACAAGCCACAGATAGAAGTTTGCATTAGTAGACTAGATGCCGTCAGTAATGTATGCTGGAGACCTTCTACCGAGATATTAAAGGAAGAAGGGATTGATTTATCTAATCTTGCAGAAGTACATCCATCGGCTTCTCCCGAAAGGGTAAAGGTATAAAATAATAACAAGTGCTGAATTATATATTTAGTAGTCTAACATTATGCGGCAGGGTAAGATTAGACCCTATTTTATTTGACGGCAACAGTTTACTGGTAAATTGACAGGATAACTGAATGTAATCGACCTGCATAAGAGAATATAGTCTCTTCATGCCAAATCACATGACATAAATGTTTTATTAATTCAAAAGAGGTAACGAAATTTTTTTGAGAGGAGTCAAGATTTGGGAAATAAAATTTCCTAAGCATCAGAATGAGTAAATGATGGCGCTTGCCCTTCAATTTGATGTATCCAGGATAGTTGGTTTTCTTCTCCGACTGGTTATTTTTTTAACTCCTATTCTGCTAAACCTCATATAATCACCAGAATTACATGAAGACAAGAAATTCATATAGTTTGTTATTATTTTAGATATGATAATCTGTATTGAATTTATAAATATATAATATGCTACTGGAAGAGCTACATTTAGCAAATCAAAGTATGCATTTCTTCGTGTCAGGTTGTAGAGAATGGGATTTCTTATGTTATATCACTGGAAGGCCAGAAGACAGGATTTTATGCTGATCAACGTGAAAACCGTCAATTTATACATAACATTTCAGAAGGTCAAAGAGTTCTTGATATGTGCTGCTATACGGGTGGTTTCGCTCTAAACGCAGCCAGTGGACAGGCTACAAGTGTTACTGGTATTAATCATCTTTATATCTTTATATTTCTTTCCATTGCTTGTTGATTGCTTTATATTAAATTAGAACGCAAGGGCAGAGGTATATATACTGCAGATTTATTCGCATTTATAGGAATCTATTTGATATATTAGCACGACTTGCAAATAATTTGATAGAACCTATATATATCCCATTTCCCATCCCTGGTGTGCCTACACTTGCAGACATGTGCTTACACTGGCATACATAGAGACATATACCTTAAATAATTATTTGCTATCTAAAGGCCTTCCCAGTGAATCAACTCTTGAACATGTATCTTTTATATCGTGGATATCAAAATTCTGGTCCTTCGATTAGTAAGTTACAAAGTGATTGATAAATCATAGATTATATACTAGAAGGATGTGAAGCTAGATTGGATCTAATCTCACACTAAGCACATGAGTAGCAGCACACTTCTGGAATACAGGGTTACCACATTCATGTTTGACAGGTGTTGATTCTTCTTCACCTGCTTTGGAGCTAGCCAACCAAAATATTGCTCTCAATCATTTGGATACCAGACAAATATCATTTTTGAAACAAGATGCAACTCTTTTTATGAAGGATGCTCTTTCCAGGAATGAATTATGGGACATAGTTATTATGGATCCCCCTAAACTGGCCCCTAGAAAGAAGGTAGCATTTTCATCTGATTATGTCTTAACTAAAATATACTATTAGTCTTCAGTAAAGGTATATATAATGTTCCTAATGTAGTTTAGGTTACATATTTCTATTGCTGTTAGTAACCACTGACATGGATCGAGTCATTTAAACTCCTACAATGTTCTCTAATAGCTAATTATTTTTAGCCACGAGTTTATTTAATTAATGCATATACATGTAGTCATCCATATGTAATGCTGCTGAGTTCAGCTGGTGGCGATCATCTTGAATTTTGTTGAGGATTTACCTTGGCATTTTAGCTGGGTGCCATTGTAATGCCAAGGTTGCCATTTATGGTGTGTTTTTCTTTAGCCATAAAAAAATATTGATGAGGCAGGTCAGAAATCTAAAATATAAGTGAAGAGAGTTGATAGTAATCATTCGTCTATTTTAATGTTGCTTATCATGTAACCAATTATTGCAGGTCCTACAGAGTGCAGCCGGCATGTATAGAAACTTGAACTTGTTGGCCATGCAATTAACAAAGAGGGGAGGTCTTCTTATGACTTGCTCATGTTCAGGAGCTATGACCCAAAGCGGGAAGTTCCTCAGTGTTCTTCAGGCAAGTAGTTATCGGTCCTCGTTTTACAGTAACTGCAATGATAGATACACATAATAAATGAATATCTAGTCTTCGGTAGTGTCTACCTTGTAGTCCTCCGACCGACCTCAGGAGGTTGGTAGAATATGAAGAAGTGACAGGGTGCATTCTTTTGGTAAATGATTCTGCTTAAAATTCTGCTGTTGCTTTGATCAGTAAAATAGTTGTAATGTACTTGCTCACCGTTTGTAAAATTTATATAACTGGTTGATAATTATCTACCTCCATGACAAAACAAATGGCAATTACGTTGGAAAATTATATATTGAAAACCACAATTGTCATGTACATTTTATACTGTACATATTTGTTATGAAGGTACCTACATACAAGAATGGCCTTTTTTTATGATAAATATGTATACAAATACTTGTTTACTGTATATACAATGCCATCTGCACGGCAGAAACGTTTCCAAGGTCTACCCTAGTTGGCCTAGTTTCTGTTGTCTTCCATAAACTGTATTATTAATCACATTCTCTGTTTGCTCAGGGAGCTGCATCAATGTCCGGCAGAAAAATCACAGTTGTGCGACAAGCCGGAGCAGCAAGTGATCATACTATTGACCCCGCTTATCCAGAAGGAGCTTACCTAACTAATATCTTGCTAAGAGTACTTTAAGCATAATTGCCTCTCGAAGTTTCCTCCTAGTTTAGTAGAAATCAGGAATTCTATCTTAGCCGTGACCAAAGTACCTGCAGTATTTTTTTAGCTATAATATATTTTTTAGTCATTTACCAATCTAGCTTGCCAAATGAGTAAAGTGCGTTCCCTTTATTGTTGGAATTAAACTGGTGGTGGTGTGCGGTACCTCCCTTCAAACTTGAAGCAAAAAGGCCAAGCCATATTACTTATATTAAACACTTGCAATTCAGAAATTTACATTTAGTTCATGCAAGCAAAAGAACAGTAACAGCAATTTTATGAGACATCCAATGAAAGAAAATTAGTGAAACTAAATATGAACATGTACATTTATATGTGCAAAGCAAAAGCACGCATTGCCCTTTCAGGCTCTCATAAATTCATACATAAAACATTTTAATTCAGTACCAACCCAAATTAAGGGCAACTCGTGTACATTGAAACTAGGATACAAGTGGGTTTCCCTCTTGTTAGTTTTAAATAAGCATGTGGATTCACCAATATGCATAAGAAAGTGAAAAGCTCAGGCCAGTTGCAAAGGTCTAATTGTTCACTCCACCACCAGGATTCCGGTTCCAAGACAAATATGTAGGATCTCCAAGTCGCCTAATAAGATAATAGAAAAGTAACTAAATTAGTATGGCTGAAGTGATGGCAATTACAAGCTGCACAGTTGAACAAAATCATGATACACAAGATGAAGCACAAATATGTGGATAGGCAAAGATTTTGTACCCATGCTTGTTAGTTATCACCACCCCTTATTCATTTCAGACGGTGGAAACGAAACCTTGGGGAAGGGCAAAAGTTGAATGTGTGAATTATCTTGACAAACAATTCTTTGTAAAATGTTCCAACATGTGAGGATAGTCAGACACTAAGTAAGCAAAAGCGCCCCCCCCCCCCCCCAAGCTTACAAATAAATTAGAAAATCTCCTGTACTAATTTGTAACCCTTGTTAAGATGGCAGAAACCATAGGAAAGAGCAAAAGTTGGAGGTGTAAATTTAACTGATAATTTTTTTTTTTTAAAAAAAAGAACTTCATAATCTGTTCCAACGAGGGAGGGTGGTCAAACACTAAGTTAGTAAAAGCACTTAAAAATGAACCCCTCCCGGTCGCAAATAAATAATACGAGCAGAAGATTCGAAAATATAAAGTTGTTAGGACTTAGTTGTCAATATCCAACAGATATGATCTAATGAACCCTCAGTTGAAACGACTATAACATATGACTGTAGCTCAAATTCTCGACGCCCTGAAGCCCATGACCACAAGATCATAGCCATAAAAATGAACACTACCCAGTTTCCTTGGAATTACTGTGTATACTGTATAGGTATGGGAATCACTAGAAGCAGCTACTATACGTGATATAACACCCCAACCATAGTGGTTAAGTGTTTTAACAATTTCAGGATATTTAAACAAGTAGAGATGCAGTCAGAATGTAAATCACCTTGGCTTGACAAAATAAATAATGCCGAAAGACAATGCCAGTAAGAAGCACAATCCACCAACTGTAAGATATGCAATGCCGATAAAGTCATTCTTTCCACCAATCCATTTGGTGGTAGATAGTACAAGCTTTTTCTTGCCATTAAAACTATAGGTGTTGTAGTTATTCTCCAATGTCACCTGAATGACATCACCTTTCTTTAGCTCCACCTCAATCTTTCCATACAACTTCCTAAAAGTTGGAAGAGCAGCAGTTCGCATCCAGACAATGAGGTCCTCTTGCTTGCTCAGCTATACCTCAAAAAGAAATACAAATACATATAAACTAAAATAACATAAATAAGTCTTCATGGCAATTGACTATTCAATACTACAAACAAGCGGAATAAAACTCTCATAGACTTCTTCATGTAATTACAACTAATGTAGTAATATGTAGTAATATATATGACCTGTCAACCATGTCATGTCCTTGTGTGTTTTCATGTCTATTTACCCAAACACGATGCAAAATGGTTTCGTGTACCTCACTAGTCATTATCCAACAGAACCTATTACTTTTCTGTGTATACACGATTACACTGTACTACATGAAAACACAAAATTATTTACGAAAATATATGTGATATATATTATTCATTGCAGTTTTTAATTTTAAATAACAGTATAATATCAAGAGTTAGAATATCTTCAAATTTAATACATTTTTAAAATATATTATAATAAATATGTTTGATTATTTTGTGTACTACAAGTGGAAATACAACACGGCACTAAATCTGTTCATGTAAGATTACCCAAACACTAAATCTTCATGTCGTTTTCATGTCGTGTACAAAATTTCCAGGTACAACCAACAGACATGTCACTCATAAGAAGCTTAGTGATGTACAAGTAGAAGTCAAAAGAAGTTAAAAGAGGTAGGTTGACATTTGGAGATGGACATTGTTTAGGGTCTACACCAATCCAGAGTCATCTTCATTTTTCCCGCATCAGTGTAGTACTTGGCCATTTTTTACCACAGCAAAGAGCAAGCAGCATAAATTTATATATAATGATATGGTACACTGAACTTATAACACCCTCCAAGCTAGAGGTCAAATCTTGTCAACGACAAGGTGGGTGTGTGAGGGTGTTTAATCATCAGAAAAGCCGTGCTACAACATGAAGATATAATGCATTTAAGTACACCATCTGACACGGTAAAATGATCTTCTTTCATTCTTGTAAGCATTACTTTGGTAAGAATCTTACAGGGATAGATGCATTAAGAGTTGCGCCACCTATTACAGTCCTGTTCTGAAAATTCTTGGGAAAGACATCTTTTCCAAACTTGTGATCCCTATCGCTTTTCCATGAAATATCCTTCTTGTTAACTTGCAACTTCTGGCTGGAGCGAGAGAAGCTATAGGTATCGTTGAACAAACTCCAGGCTATAAGGCCACAAGGCAGAATTGCTTTCCCATTAATTGTAGCTTCCGGTTTACAATCATCTGTCTCATTCTCTTTGCTTTTGCTTTTTAGCTGCTGATCACTTCGGCTCTTCACATATCTGCAAAGGAAATCAATACACCATACATATCAAATTACTACAAGTGTATATAAACTCATAACAAGAAAAAACACAAAGTTTAATAGCGTGAGTGATATATACCGAGCGTATCCCCCTAGCCCCTTTACTGGAGGTCGAGGGTTCAAGGCTTGTCAAAGGCAAAGTTCAACAATGTGCGTCTATATTAACTAATTATAATAAGTTACCTTGAATTGCAAAAATCATTTTTCCCCTTTAGGGTTCCTGTCAGGAACCTAGTTCCTGATTTTCCAATATTTGGATGTTTTTGTGTTTTTATGATTTTAGAAGCTAGAAATGCAAGTAAACAGCTAAGTACAACTAAGATCTAGAGAGATTAAGCTAGTTTAGATGATAATCAGAGAGAGATTGAAAGAGAAATGGAGATATCTTGTAGAAGAAGACATGATTCACAGAGTTTGTTATAGAGAGATAAAGTGCGGAGAATTTAGAGAGAAAAACAGATTGGTGGAAACAGAATTCCTTTTCATGGAATGCATAACTGAACTTACAACTCATCTTCCTATTTAGTATTTATAGAGTTGCTACCCTTGAAGTAAAACTAATAAAAGTACTAAACTACCGTTACTAACAGTACTACACTAATAAGCAAAATACTACTGTAATCCTGACAGTTCCACATACAACTGTTTCAGGAACATTTTCCCCTTCTGTTCCAGGTTTTTATAATTTTTTCCATTAGTTTACGAGTAGGATGCCCCTACCAAGTGTCAGTTTGGGGCCACTTCTACGTGACTTATAAGCCATAAGACATATCACTTTTTGTGTGAACCTGCCTTCAAGTAAAGCCTTATAACCCTCATGTCATTAATGGATTAATTTTTACAATTTTAAATAACCACTGGATAGGGCCTAAAGATGTAAAAATGAAGTGCATAAAGCAAGCCCAAGTTGTAGACAGCACAGTGGCATGCTTCTATCATGTTTAGTATATTTTATGACAGGTGAAGGTATAATCACCTCTATTAATATAAGTTCAAGGGTATCAATTCATATCCTACACGCAGTTCAGGGTGAAGGTAAGTTATTAAGACGTACGGAGGACCTAAATAAAGATGTAAATCCGAAAAGTATGGCCAGGTATAGCAACTCCAAACAAACCACTACTAACATTAACTAATCTTCCTCACATGACAAATATAAAACCACCACAAATTTCACATAACGGCTGTTAAACAATAGTGGACGTACAAATGTAGTGCCTGTATGAGGAACAGTAGCAAGAGTGAGAATCTTTCTTCTATATTAATATAATTTTTTTTTTGCTAAGTCTATATTAATATAATTATTTATAATGTGTTAAATATACATACATTATACACTGTTTTAAGTAAATATTCAACAAAAAGCTAAGTGATACGACCTTCTCATTAATATTATTAAACTTGAAGAGCTGAGTAAAAATGCATTTATCGTATTAGACTTCCAAGCTACTCTATATATACACAAGTCCACAAGCTTGACATTTGTTATGCGTTACATCCCTACAATATAACTAACAATGAGATTGTTTATGCCTACAACATAGTAATGACTAGTAACAAAAATTAGCTGATAGTCACTGTTAAAGCAATCTTGTAAGTTAATATAAAATCAACTATCATGGCCCCGTGAAGTACTTGGTATATACGGCAAGAGACTGAAATGAGTGTGAAGATCTGAATTTGCTAGCAGATATCTTTGCCTAAAGGACTACGTAGAAAGCTATATCATTCTTTCGATTTGAAGTTGGGATATAGTATATCTATTCACCAAACTAGGATGAGATAATGAGTATTAAAGATCATGTATAATTAGATACAGAAGTATTACGCATACATACATACCCTTGTTAAGGTCAAACTTAATTATCATCATACTTGTCCCCGGCTTTTATTTAAATTTTTCAATATATTAGAGCTCAACAAGCTGGAAATATACATAAAATTGAGCATACATATATAACACAGGAAATTTGTAAAAGATTTTTTCAAAAAAATCTAAAGACAAGTGATATGTTTTAATAAACAAAATGTTGCCTAATTTTTCAGCACCACCTCCTCCATACCCAGAAGAGCAGCTTTATAATGCAAACATACTAAGGGGAAAAATGAGCTTTGTCTACATGGCTAATTAAAATCAAAATATGATTTCAACTGAATAGTGAAAAAAACTTACTTATCGTTTTAAAATTTAAAATAAGCCTGTAATAATAAAGATAAAAAATCGGCGATACCTGCGATGATTCTGGTAGAAGTTATCCAGCTGATAATATACATAAATTGGGGGCTTCATGTCCTTTTTCACCTAAGTTATTTAAAAGAGAATGACAAGGAAAATTACTTCTTCTAGCCTTGAAAGTTAGCATATACTCTCAAATGTAAATCTTCAAAGGTACAGTACATACTATGATAAGCTTACACCATTTAGTTTGGCGCCAAAAGTCCTTTCTATTACATATATACATTGTAATAACAATAAATGTTATACAGTACATGTAATAAATGTACAGTCCATGTAATCTTTCTATTACATATATACTACATTGTAATAACAATAAATATTATACATAGGAAACTTACCGTTAGCTTTCTATTGCAGGTCTTATTGGAGTCACTTTGAATATATTTTACTTTATCTTTTTTAAAGCCCTCCGGTATGCAGGCAGTTTCATACCGATCAACAATTTCAACAACCTAAAAAAACAAACAAAGATTTCGAGTCACCTAAAGTTAAGATTTAACAAAAAAAAAAGGAGGCGGGAAAATATAATCAAATGTTTAACATACATTACGAGAAGCAAGCAGGGAGGCAAGCCCAATGGGAATGAAGACAATACCAACAAGCAAGAATGATGAAATCACCTGTAAACAAAATGAAAATATCACATAAGAATGATATATGGATATAGTTTGATAAACCAAGTAATTAAGCACAAAATGAAAAGTAATTACCCATCCTGGTGTAAGAATCGGCTTACAAGCTGGCAGTTCCTGCTGAGTAAACTTGGAATCTAAACCACAAAATCCGAATGCAATTAATTACTAAATAACGAAAAAACATTATAGTGATTACATCAAAGAAATTCAAGAAAATCATCTCTTTATCAAGAGTATTGGTGAAAGTGTTCGACCTAATGCCTTTGTAACTGTGCAACTATGCCACTATGTGCCAAATTCTTTCCACTCATTGTGGCTTAAGTTGTTCATGCCTTACAAGTTGTATAAGCATAAAATGACACTGAATAAGTTAATTAACAAATAATTTCAAATATATAGATCTAGGATCACATTTGTTTTATTCTTTTATTTGATCACCCTGCTTACTTTATCCATCGATTATATATATAAATCACACCGCAGAACAGGATTAACCTAATTAAAATGTAAACATTCAATTACTCTTTAAATTTCTTGGTAGAAATATCACCATAAGTTTGTATACACTAACTCGCACTGCTGGACTTAAGTAATACAAAATTATATATACAAATTAAGTAAGGGGGAGAGAGAGAGAGAGAGAGATAGAGAGAGAGAGAGAGAGAGAGGTGATATACACTTAGGACGCTTTGAATTTCTTCTTGGAGTAGCTGAATCGGCAGATCCGCCAACGGCAGAAGTGGAAGAAGGACCGTCGGAGTTCATCGAAACTTAAAGATCCAAATCGATATAAATATGTGTGTATTATATGATGTGATTGTACTGGAAAATGATCGGCGCAAGCGAGTGCTGTAAATTAAAAAGACTGGAAGAAGTGGGGATTTTTCTCTTTCTAAAAGCGCCGGAGATTACTCTCTCCCTCGCCGTAGAAAAAGACAAGTAGATATGTTTTACCGTGCGTATATAGGTAACGTGAAATAAGTTACTTATTCGGTATTTGGTTTAAAAAAAAAGTTACTTGGTACTTTTGACTTATGACTTACTAGCGTTCTACCCGTGCTACGCATCGAACGGTTAAATTTATTAATTAATTAGTATAAATATATTATTATAATCATGATTTATAAAAGAGCATAATTTAAATAATAGAATGTAATTAATTTAAGTACAAAATTACCTATTAGTCAATTTATACCAATTACATTAATATTAATATTATCGAACAATTATCAAAACATTCAAATCCTCCACTGAAACGTTCTAAGCCCGTCTTTATTGCTTTTTTTAATTTTGTTTTTTGTTTGGTTTTTCTCATTTTTGAGAATCTTTCTACGAAGTTCATAAGCTTTTTTACCCGTATTTTAAGTTTTATTCTTTTGGAAATTCGGTATTTTTTTTTCAAGTAAAATTCGGTATATTTAAATGTATAGTCTTGTGGGTTTCTATAATTTTTATTATATTAATTCATTAAAAAAATTGTAGGAGTCGCGGTCAATTTTTCGAATACATATTAAAAATTCATAAACATTTATTTTTCAAGACCGTTATAAATCATTACATTATTTCTCAAAAAAAGATTGCATGTTTATTGTCTCTCAAAAATTTCAGCGATATAAGAAAAGATCTTTACTTTGCAAGATCCATTAAATGAACGTTGATATGATAAAGAAAACTTTCTTCTAATGTGTTCGTTC
The DNA here is from genome assembly GCA_036435485.1 of Saposhnikovia divaricata. Lineage (NCBI taxonomy): Eukaryota > Viridiplantae > Streptophyta > Magnoliopsida > Apiales > Apiaceae > Saposhnikovia > Saposhnikovia divaricata. Next base: position 221,907,725 of record CM071596.1, on the reverse strand, counting down.
AATATCATTTTTACAAATTGTATGCTTTTTTATTATTGAATTGATTTACTATATATATAAAAATAAACATTATCAATCAATTGAATATATCCAATATATCTTTTTCTTGGAGTAATATATGATTGTTAGAGTTTATGTTGATTGCCCTCAGCCTATTTTTAATGACAACTTAAAATGTGTATATTAATTTTTAGAGTTTGTATGTTAATTTTTTTTATTCTTTCTCTTTTAGAATATGGTATATTAAATTTTAATTTTATTTTACACATAAATAGGAATGGCAAATTAATACGATCTGGTGGTACCCAATCTGAAACCCAAAATTTTGGATATATCGAACCCGAATTTTTTTATTATTTAAATTTTAAACCAGTAATAGTTACGATTTGGATTTGGATTTCAATTATACCGAACCGATATCCAGTCCGAAACCCGATCCAATATTGAAACCCGACACATAAATAATTTAAAAAAATCAAAATTTGAAATTATTAAATGTAATATTTTAGATATAACACATATAATTAATTTATTTTTATTTAAATATTTCATTAGAAATATTCAATACTAATATAGTAATTAGAACTTCTATATCACTATTTCAAGTTTCATTGAAATATTTAAGATTTAATTTTTTTTAATTTACATAAAATTTTCATTTGTGTTGTATACGAAGAATTATTTTTGGCAAATTTCAAATTTTACTTAGTATGTTAGTTTAATTCGTACAATATGTTACATTTAACTACTTACTTAAATTAATCATTTTAATTTTTAAGTATTTTATAAATATAATAAATATTGTTTGTGTGTAGCAATTTTTTAAATTTGACTACATTATTACTAATTTTGGATACACGCAAAAATCAAATCTAATCCGAAACCCGACGAATTTGGTTTTGGATATTGAGTTTTGGATTACGATTTGAATTAATTTTTAAAACCCGATTTTGATTTGGATTTGGATTTTACAAAACTTGAACTGAACCTAATCCGTTGCCATCCCTACGCGTAAAATAAGAAATTTGAAAATTGAGTACCACGTATCTTTTTTCCAATTGACTATCATGTTAAAATAGAAAACTGTACATGAAATAAAATCAAATGTGTTATATATAAAACATAATCACATTATTTTACATGTGTCCTTGTAATTTAATTATCGGGTTAGAAAACATGAAATTCATTTTTCTTTAACAATGAGTATATAAGTTAGAGAAAGCCTTACGTGTAGATCTGACAAATCGTTTGTGTTGTGTACATTAATTCATGACGCGTGTCTTCGGGATCTTGTATGAAAATGAGATGAATTTTGTTTTTACCCAAAATTCAAACTCAAAACGCTACTAAACTACACAAATTTTGCATTGTACACGAAACGAAAATAGTACGTAAAAGAAAAAATGTGACAATCACATATAAAGTTACTTTAAGCCCAAGTTATTTATGTATGTTACTATATAATTGAAAACAACATTGAGATGCTACACAATAAAACTAAGAGTAGAGTACATAAAATGAAGGTCTTTTTTTAATTATGTTTGTTGTTAATAATTATCTATGTTTGTTTAGAATCTATCTGCCAAGTTATTAATTTTTTACCTATATTTAAGGTTTTATTGATATTAAAAAATAAACATTATCAACCAACCGAACAAATTCGATATGTCTGCTCTTAGATTAGGATATGTGAATTGATTACTGTTAGAATATAATATAAGATTCATATAAGGCCTCCCTCTAACACCTTAAGGTTTTAGATGGACTGGTTCTTGACATGCTATCAAAGCTCAGGCACGCGGTGGTCCTAGATTCGACTCTCCGCGATCCCCAATATTCTCAATATTTAATATGGACATGAAGGCAATTTATGCTCCAAAGATGAGCGTACGTGATCCATTCTTCGACCCATAAATGGGTTTTCGAGTGAGGGGGAGTGTTAGAATATAATATAAGATCCATATATGGTCTCCCTCTAACACCTTAATATTTTAGATGGACTGGTTCTTAACAATTACTATTACTTTTATTCAAGAATACAAATTAAAAAAGGGCACCTTTTATTCAAAACAATATATAATTCGAAAAATTCAATAATAGTGATTTTTATAACGAATGTCGTAGTGGTTTCTCTCTCTCTCTCTCTCTCTCTCTCTCTCTCTCTCTCTCTCCTCCTCTCACATAAATACTAAACTAAAGTTTAAGGGTTGATATTAACGTTTTGGTTGATGTTAAACCTTCTTTTTGTTATTTTCCTTTATTTTGCTTTGTTTTACTATAAATATCTCTTTTTATTTAGAGTCTATTACCCCGTTGGTGGGTTTTATCTACTGATATATTGAATTTTGTACTTTCTCCTTGTGATTGATAACTCCGGTTTCTCAACCTTGATTTTACTTTGCTTTTCAATAAAAATATCTCTTCATTGAAATTTTAGTGCCCCGCTAGTGAATTTTGTCTACCCATATTGGGCTACGTTCTTTCTATTTGTGAGAGTATGTTCTTTTGTTCCGACATCCGGATCTTAGATCTACAGGATTTTATTATATTAATTCATTGATTTGGATAATATAGAATCACAATTATGGTTGATTGTTCGAATACGTTCTGACAAATCAGATATATATTTTCCTCACAATTACAATAAATTGTTGGATTATCTCACCAAAACAGCTATATATTTTTGTGATATAAGCGAGGGATGTACCACAATTTAAAATCTTATTAACGATCGTAGTTTGGATGAAGAAAAACCTTGAAATGATCTATTTTAATACATGTTTGTCCGATCTAGATTATTTTTGTAGATGTTGTATGACCTTTTATTAATGATATAATTACCTATTAAAAATTGTGATTTATAAGAAAATTTTAAATTTTGATTATTTTTGTAGGTGTCATGTCATTTTATTGATTAATTAATTATTTATCAAGAAAATACTGAATTATAAGATTTTTTGTGCTGAGCTAACCAATTTGCTATGACAGTATTCACTAACAATAGTTTCATTAACTATGTAATGAATTTTATTTTTTGATTATAACTTATACACCAAATAATACTAATTAAGAGTATATTTAGTATTTTGAATAATTCAAACAAATTGTCAGGTCAATTTAGTGTTGGCTTATATATAATATTTATAAATACATATTACTAAAAATTTGAGATAATCACCAAAATACCCTATCCACAAAAGTCTGGCCCTCTTCTACCCCATAAACTCGTTGTTGCGTGCACTGTATCAGATTTTTTGCCAGATACGCATTTTCGTGTGGCGTAACAGCCTGACAGGGCAATGCGTGTGCCATGTTACATTTTAATTCTGCACACAAAATGGCGTATCCCCTCTTCTTCTTTTTTGACAAAATAGAGATTTGCATTAATTCAAAGAAGCATCATACATAAGGTTCTCCAACACTATTTGTGGAGGAGACGAAAAATCACGAAAACAATCAACCATACACGACATCCTTGCTAACACTCAACACGAAATGCCGTTTCTTCTCTTGATACTCAACACGAAACTGCGCGACAGCTAATGCGGCAGATGGAACCCCGTATGTGCGGGGTATTTATGGCCAAATTTCTAAAATAAGGTAGGTAGGGCGGTGAAGATTGAAATTGGGGCATTTTGGGCCTTCACCCCTAAAAATTTTTGAATATATTTTTTTTTGCGCCTTTAAAAAAATATTGTCTTTGAAGTTATGGATTTTATCCAAATTATTTAAAGTTTGTGTTCAAATCCAAAATTTTCTAATTTTAAAAGTATTTAATATCCGTTATAATTATATAATACATATTACGAAAATCAATTTATATTATATAGTAATATAATTGTGATTGAATTTATATCTAAAAAAGTTGATTAATAAATGTTTAATTATGAAAATTAATTTACTCACGATTGATTTCAAATTAATATCATGATTTTTTTTGTAAATATGTTTTGATTTAAAAATTATGTATTATATGGATTTGTTAATAAAATCATTATTGAATTTAAATTAGAATTATAAACTAACTATGGTTTGTAAAGTAGGATGTGAATGTTAAATGAGTAAAACTCTTCATATAATTTGATTGGTCTAAAATAAAGGAGTGGATTCTGATTGGTCCTAAAATAATTCATAGTTATAATATATAGTGATATAATTGTGATTGAATTTATATTAAAAAAAGTTTGATTAATAAATGTTTAATTATAAAATTAATTTACAATATGTAATAGTATATCACGATTGATTTCAAATTAATATCGTGAATTTTAATTAAATATGTTTTGATTTAAAAATTTTGTATTATATGGATTTGTTAATAAAATCGTTATTGAATTTAAATTAGAATTGTAAACTAAAAAAAGGTTGATTAATAAATGTTTAATTATGAAAATTAATTTACAATATATAATAGTATATCATGATTGATTTCAAATTAATATCGTGAATTTTTAGTAAATATTTTTTTTTAAAAATTATGTATTGTATGAATTTGTTAATAAAAGCATTATTGAATTTAAATTATAATTGTAAACTAACTATGGTTTGTAAAGTAGGTTGTGAATGTTAAATAAGCAAAACTCTTAATATAATAAGATTGGTCTAAAATAAAGGAGTAGACTCTGATTGGTACTAAAATAATTCATAGTTATAACATATAGTAATATAATTGTGATTGAATTTATATTAAAAAAGGTTGATTAATAAATGTTTAATTATAAAATTAATTTACAATATGTAATAGTATATCACGATTGATTTAAAATTAATATCGTGATTTTTTAGTAAATATTTTTTGATTTAAAAATTTTGTATTATATGGATCTTTTTAATAAAATCATTAATAAATTTAAATTAGAATTGTGAACTAAAAAAAGGTTGATTAATAAATGTTTAATTATAAAAATTAATTTAAAATATATAATATTATATCATGATTGATTTTAGATTAATATCATGATTTTTTAGTAAATATGTTTTGATTTTAAAATATGTATTATATGAATTTGTTAATAAAAGCATTAATAAATGATATAAGAGATCAAATTGATTTTGGATGTGATATTTGAATTGACGTCACGAAATTTAATTTCTTTGAGTGATGTTTTATTAGAAAAAGGAAAGAATATAAAAAAATTGTTTTATCCATAAATATTGGAGCTATTTTCGGTCTTTTGATTGATAAGTCATAAGTTCCTTATTTTACAATTTTTATTTTCCTTTTCTTTTTTGTTATAGAGTACGTAGAATTTAAATACAACTTTGTGATTTAATTTTGAATTATATGTTGATTAACAAATGTTTAAGAATGAAAATTAATTTATAATATGTAATAGTATATCATGATTGATTTCAAATAATATCGTGATTTTTTAGTAAATATGTTTTGATTTAAAAATTATGTATTATATGAATTTGTTAATAAGAGCATTATTGAATTTAAATTAGAATTGTAAACTAACTATGGTTTGTAAAGTAGGTTGTGAATGTTAAATAAGAGAAATTCTTAATATAATACGATTGGTCTAAAAGAAAGGAGTGGACTCTGATTCATCCTAAAATAATTCATAGTTATAATATATAGTAATATAATTGCGATTGAATTTATATTTAAAAAGGTTGATTAATAAATGTTTAATTATAAGATTAATTTACAATATGTAATAGTATATCACGATTGATTTAAAATTAATATCGTGATTTTTTAGTAAATATTTTTTGATTTAAAAATTTTGTATTATATGGATTTTTTAATAAAATAAATAATAAATTTAAATTAGAATTGTGAACTAAAAAAGGTTGATTACTAAATGTTTAATTATGAAAATTAATTTACAATATGTAATAGTATATCATGATTGATTTTAAATTAATATCATGATTTTTTAGTAAATATGTTTTGATTTTAAAATTATGTATTATATGAATTTGTTAATAAAAGCATTAATAAAGGATATAAGAGATCAACTTGATTTTGGATGTGATAGTTGAATTGACACCACAAAATTTAATTTCTTTGAGGGATGTTTTATTAGAAAAAGGAAGGAATATATAAAAAATTGTTTTATCCATAAATATTGGAGCTATTTTCGGTCTTTTGATTGATAAGTCATAAGTTCTTTATTTTATAATTTTTATTTTCCTTTTCTTTTTTGTTATAGAGTACGTACAATTTGAATACAACTTTGTGACTTAATTTTGAATTATATGTTGATTAACAAATGTTTAAGTATGAAAATTAATTTACAATATGTAATAGTATATCATGATTGATTTCAAATAATATCATGATTTTTTAGTAAATATGTTTTGATTTAAAAATTATGTATTATATGAATTTGTTAATAAAAGCATTATTGAATTTAAATTAGAATTGTAAACTACCTATGGTTTGTAAAGTAGGTTGTGAATGTTAAATAAGGAAAACTCTTAATATAATACGATTGGTCTAAAAGAAAGGAGTAGACTCTGATTGGTCCTAAAATAATTCATAGTTTTCTGATTGGTTAACTGCAAGGATGACTTATGTATTTTTTTATTTTTTATTTTTTTTTCACAATTCTTGTAAAGCTTAAATATCATGAATTTAAAATTTTTTTAAGTCAAAATTCACTTTAAGCCAAAATTATTAAACCCCCATTTAACTTTAAGTAAAATTACCCAAACACTTTCATTCAACTTAAAGTAAACAACTTTACTTTCTCCTTTAAGTTAAAAATACCCCCATTAAGTCAAAAGTAACTTACTTTAAGCAATCCCAAACACCCTCAGAATCTTTAAATTGATTTACAAAATAATTAATACTAAACAATAGGTTGGAAAATAGATTAGAAAAAGAAAAGGTATAAGAAAGGCAAACCTTTAAAATGACAATTAAATCTTAATTCAATAATATGTAGTGGTCTTGAATGAACTAAACAAAATGCTACAAAAATATTTATATGAATCGAAATTAGTCCCTGCTCAAGTATTTTTACTCTTTATCAATTACTACTTTTTATGATAATTACTAAACGTTTTGTTGAGATAATTAAGAACAAAATCTTTAAATTGATTTATAAAATAATTAATACTAATACAAAAGATTATGTTGTACTAATTCGGTACATATATGTATTTGTTGGTCTACTCATTAAAATTATAATTGTAGAATTTAGCTATTATCAAATCGATTAATTGATTATTTTACTACATGATATTCTTTATCATATCAATTACTTTTTATGATAATTACTAAATTTTTTGTTGAGATAATTAAGAACAGAATCTTTAAATTGATTTCCAACTAATTAATAGTCTGAAAATACTAAGCCCGCAAATACTAAGCCCAAGATCAATATAGGGATGGGAAACTGAAAAATCTTGATCACAACGTATCAATTAATCTTTATAATCATAGGTGTTTCGCCTCAAAATAATTTTTAGAAAACAGAAAATACAGTTTCATTTGATATAAATATAATGCCAAAAATATTATGATGCAACGTAATTAATTGGCCAAATACCATATTTATTATCTATAAAGTTTTTCCTATTTTTAAAAAATAAAAAAGAGTTTTTTAATCATATAGCCAAAACATGAACAAAATAACTAAAAAATATTTTTATTTATAATTTTCAATATACACGGCATCATCTATGATCATTGTTTTGAAAATTTCGGATTTATTCGACGGAAGCACCGTCTGGTTACTAATCAAAAATTAATCGATATAATAATGGAAGATAACTTAATATTATTAATTATTTAAATTTAACACATATTTATATATACAGGGAGGTGCTCAAATGAGAACTTTCTTAAAATGAGAATTTAGTCCACACTAAAATATATATTGCATTTATTCTAAGGGTCCCGCTAGGGGCACCTTCACTTCTACTCTCTATCTATTAATAAAAAAACAAAAAAAAACTGCTGCCACAACATCATTTCTTTTAAAAAAAATAAAAAATTTAATATTTTTATTTTTGAGAGCATAATTATTAAAAACAATTTTTATTTTACTTTTTTGAATTTGCCTTGGTAAAATGTTTGCATAAATAATTTCATTTAACAAAAAGTTATTAAAAGCAACAACATAAAACTCAAATTATAGTATTACATTTCGAAAATTACTACTATTATCCTTCATTTTTTTAATCTTCTTTATTTCTTTGATGCCCCTTTTTGTCATTACATATCATTTGGAGCGACCCAATTTAGATTGGATCGACCAAATCTAAACCTCTACTACTTCATTTTTTTTAATCTTCTTTATTTCTTTGATGCCTCTTTTTGTCATTACATAGCATTTTTTTAAACCTCTACTGTTATCCTTCATTTTTTTAATAATATGTAGTGGTCTTGAATGAACTAAATAAAATGTTACAAAAATATTTATATGAACCGAAATTAGTCCCTGCTCAAGTATTTTTGCTCTTTATCAATTACTACTTTTTATGATAATTACTAAACTTTTTGTTGAGATAATTAAGAACAGAATCTTTAAATTGATTTACAAAATAATTAATACTAATACAATAGGTTGGAAAATAGATAAGAAAAAGAAAAGGTATAAGAAAGGCAAGCCTTTAAAATGACAATTAAATCTTAGTTCAGTAATATGTAGTGGTCTTGAATGAACTAAATAAAATGCTACAAAAATATTTATATGAACCGAAATTAGTCCCTGCTCAAGTATTTTTACTCTTTATCAATTACTACTTTTTATTATAATTACTAAACTTTTTGTTGAGATAATTAAGAACAGAATCTTTAAATTGATTTACAAAATAATTAATACTAATACAAAAGATTATGTTGTACTAATTCGGTAAATATATGTATTTGTTGGTCTACTCATTAAATTATAATTATGGAATTTAGCTATTATCAAATCGATTAATTGATTATTTTACTGCATGATATTCTATATCATATCAAATACTTTTTATGATAATTACTAAATTTTTTACTGAGATTATTAAGAATAAAATCTTTAAATTGATTTCCAACTAATTAATAGTGTGCAAATACTAAGCCCAAGATTAAGATAGGGACGAAAAACTGAAAAATCTTAATCACAACGTATAAATTAATCTTTATAATCATAGGTGTTTCACCTCAAAATAATTTTTAGAAAACGAAAAATACAGTTTCATTTGATATAAATATAATGCAAAAAATATTATGATGCAACGTAACTAATTGGCCAAATACCATATTTATTATCTATAAAGTTTTTCATATTTTTAAAAAATAAAAAAGAGTTTTTTAATTATGGAGCCAAAATATGAACACAATAACTAAAAAATATCTTTATTTATAATTTTCAATATACATGGCATCATCTATGATCATTCTTTTGAAAATTTCGGATTTAGTTGACGAAAACACCGTCTGGTTACTAATCAAAAATTAAACGATATAATAATGGAAGATAAATTAATATTATTAATTATTTAAATTTAACACATATTTTTATATATAGGGAGGTGCTAAATGAGAACTTTCTTAAAATGAGAATTTAGTCCACACTAATATATATATATATATATATATATATATATATATATATATATATATATATATATATATATATATATACTTCAATTATTCTAAGGGTCCTGTCAGGGGCACCTTCACTTCTGCTCTCTATCTATTAATAAAAAAAATTTAAAAAAACTGTTGCCACAACATCATTTTTTAATTATTTTTTTTAATATTTTTGTTTTTGAGAGCATAATTATTAAAAACAATTTTTATTTACTTTTCTGGAATTTGCCTTAGTAAAATGTTTGCATAAATAATTTCATTTAACAAAAAGTTATTAAAAGCAACAACATAAAACTCAAATTATGCGTATCCACCACGCAATTTGTTTAAAAACTCATCATATTACTAGTGACCCGTATTTGCATAAAGTCGGTCCAAAATCAATATATATATATATATATATATATATATATATATATATATATATATATATATATATATATATATATATATATATATATATATATATATATATATATAGTATACACCCAAATCTTGACACACAATTGGTCTAATCATTAAAATTATAATTATGGGATTTAGATGTCTGAAGGTAGTGTTTTTCGTAAGTTCGTTCACAGGGAAGGACTCTCAATATCGATTTCGAGTATATTATCTCTTACAATCTAGAAGTGTGTAAATGGGGGGGTTTTGAGTTTGGTTGAGGTGTTTTATCAAACACCTTGCATACAATAACTAAATTGCTACAAAAATACAACTAAATTAATGGCAACTATCCAAATTTACCAACACAACAAATCAATGAATAAATTTGCAAGATAAGAGATATTTGACCCAAGGATAATGCAACTCAAGCACTTCAACTCAACAACAAGCAAAATTATATCCAACTCTACCTAACCAAGATAATTGGTGAAGCACACAATCACTTATTTCTCTTCTAAAAACACTAATTTAGTGAAGCACATAAATTAGCTCTCTTGATAATAGCTACCAATAATGAAGCACTACTAGTATAACCAAATCAAGGAATCAATCAAAGAGAGGCTAGGAAAAACCCAAGGATGAGAAGCTCAACCTAGGTATTTGCACTTAAAGCTTGAGAATTTAGGTAAACTAAACTTGTGCTACTATAATGAATGTACTAACAATTACGGATTAGTACAAACAATTAGCAATTGAAATTACAAGAAGAGCAAGATGAAGCAACTTACAAATCTCCAAGCAAAATCATAAACAATACATTCAAGCAATTAAGATAGAATGAAGAAGATCTTACTTAAATTGAATGGGTTTAGTACAAGAGATGCTTCCTTGAGCCAAATTATGGAGTTAGTTACTCATAATTAACTACTTCCTACTAACCCTAATTATGTTCTTGAAGAGGCTAAGAAGAGAGGAAAAATAAGATGTGAAGATAAGATGTTATAAAATGTAGGGTTTTGCTTCTTTTAATACACAGCAGGATTTTGCACGGCCGTGCAACTGCCCGTGAGAAAAACTGCACTCTGCACTACTTGGAACACTCTGCACGGCCTGTTGCACGGCCGTGCAGTAGCCCGTGCAAAAATCTGCATCATTTAAACTCTTTGAACGGCCTAGCGAACGGCTTGCGGAGCGGTCGTGCGAGATAAAATCTTCAAGATAACACATTAAAAACCTCCCGGCATCGCAAGATTGCATCTTCTAACCACCCTCTTGAATAATCTTCGCTTTCATGCCCAAATTAAGCCATCTTTTCAACAATTAAGCGTGAGGCACTGAAAGATGAAAAACATAACAAATATTAATAAAACAACATTCGAAACTAACAAAAATGCAAGAGAATAAATGACAAAACGTGTATAAAATACACGTTATCAAATCTTCCCCCACTTGAACTTTGCTAGTCCCGAGCAAACTAAAATTAACATAATCATATATTTCTAATTAGTACCACTTCCGTAGGTGATCACGGTTGCATTTGGCATATGCAACAAGCCCTTGGAACCCCTAGGTAGCCCTAGTGGACGAGTGAGGTCTCGTGAGGGTTTATAGATGATGTACCCACAAAATCACAAAAATCACTAATAAACAAGAAACTAACAATATATACTAATTAAACTAACTACTACACTCACATGTCCGAGTCGTCCACTTGTAACAAAAATCAAACATATAGAGCTATTCACCTTGTCATCCACTATAACGAGCTAGTAACCAATTCAAGAATCAAGATAACACACCTTGTGCAAAATGTAACCATGACATTAAAGATAGAATGAATGCACTTCAATCGTGAACACTAGACAAGATGATCACAAAGCATACATGGCTTCGCATTAAGAAGATGAAATTGTATGGTGAAAAATCTCACATCTCTCAATTATGCATCACACAAGTATGGGCTAGAGATTTCACTCAACTCCAAGTCTAAATGCATGCGCTCTACTTAACCTTGCATGTCCACCTAAATTCCGGATTGCACCAAAAACAAGGAATTCATAAAATGGGTTGTAATGAGGCTAGGGTGAAGGTGTGAAAATTTAAGTTCAAAGAAGGTGTAAAAGTTTCGCTAGTTGAGTCAAAATGACGCTTGCTCGCTTCATCCACCAAATTCCAAACTAAAGAATATCTTCACTCATTTACAATTACAAAACACAACCACATTTACCAAGAAAATTGAATCAAAATAATGTACAAAGATTTATTGCTTTTTTTTCTTTTTTTCTTTTTTTCTTTTTTTTTTTTAACATCCCCTTTCTTATTGCTTTTTTTTTAGCAAAGGGGATGCATTATATATAAATATTACAATGAACCTTGAACCACATCTAGATATACACGTCGAACTAGTTCCCACTTACAATAAATAGAATTCTTCCTCTTCACAATTTCTCTAAATTCACATGCTCATCAATCAATTCTTTCCAAGACTCAACTAGCTCAACTAGGTCGAGAGTGAAGTATTTGGCTATGACTCATGTATAAAAGGGGAGAGTGACGAAGAAAAATATGGATATAAGCTTCAAAGGGGGTAACTAGGGATTATTTCATGGTTCATAAGCTAAAAAGGCCAAAAAGGTTATCCTAAATAGAATTTCCTTATTATGGTGCATCCATGAATGAAGGTTTAATGCAAGCCCTAGAGCAACAAACACACATAAAGAGGGAGCAACACACAAGCAAAAGAATCATCGTTCAAGGCCTCACAAGGTTTAAGTTGTAATAACATCTTCTCGATTTGATTCCATGCATTCTAAGAGATAATCGTCATGTCACAATTTAATTACAAACAATCTAGACATTTCATGTCATTTTAAGTGTGAGTGTGTGCAAAAAGGTGCATCAACTTATAGATTCACATCAAATTGATAATGCTAGACACGTAATAGGAGAAAACAAAGCTACAAGCTCACAATGTCATAAATTTTACAAACAAGTAAACACACTCATGACTAAACTTATTTTCCAAATGTAAACAAAACGGACATCAAAATCAACAATCCTTCCCCCACTTAAAACATGGCATGTCCTCATGCATGACAAATAAAACGAAGTAAAGATATGAGTGAAAGGGAACTCCCCTGAAAATAAAGAACAAGAACCGGGAGCAAAACCACTCATACTTGTCAAAATCCAACTTCGAAATGTGCAAGCCAAGAATTGAATTAATGCCACGAACAATCAACATAAATCCTTGAATGCTTTAGCAAAATATTAATTCCTGAAAACATGAACAAACACATCAAGGCACGAGTGGAACAAATACAAAAAATCATAAAAATTGGAATTAGCGATACTAAATATTATTGAGCGGGTCACTATTTTTTTGTTTTCTCTTTTTGTTCTTTTTTTTTTGCAGTGAAATATAATTCACTAGACACATCACAAAAATACATAAAAATCAATCAATATTTTTTTTTTCTTTAGAAAATAAAATAGATGAAAAAGAAAATCCCACTCATTAATATTTAGATCAATCCTCAAACCCACAAAATGCATAACACCCTTCATAAATGCGAGTGAGGACCAAAAATTTGACATACACATAATATATAAATACATGTGTACCTTGGGTTGCCTCCCAAAAAAGCGCCTTTGTTTAATGTCGTTGGCTCGACTTATTTATACAAGTACCATAACTAATGAGGTGAAAAAGCAAATAAATGCACATACCTACGAATCAATAATAAGAACAAGGTGTGCAAATATACCTTCGATCCATAAAAATATAAAAATATTTTTATGATCTTCACATCTTCGGGAGACTTTGAAAAGGCAAAATAGTTAGAAAAATCGTCAGAATAATCATTATAACTATGACTCAAAAATTGTTCCCAAATTGGATCCTTATATACCCAAGCAAAAATTTCAACCTCATCAATCTTAAGCTCAAATTCCTTCTCAATTTTAATTGGACAATCATCAATTTTTATCTCATCTACCAATTCATTAAGCACAAAAGTATTTTCTAAATTTGGTAGATCCTCAACTGCATCCAATTCATCATCATTAAGCCTAGGGCAATCGTCAACTAAACAAGCAAATTCATCATGCACAACATTTTCATCAATTACAAAACAAACATCATGATTAGTAGAAGAATTGACCTCCTCTAATCGACTCACGGATTCGGCTAGTTGACTCATTTGCTCTTCCAAGTTGGATAAGCTTTGAGAAGTGTTCTTTTCCATTTGAGAAGTGATCTTTTCCAAGTTGGATATACTTTGAAATGTGGCGTTTTGAAATTGGAGGTTGTTTGCCGCCATTTGCTTCATCATTTCTTCAAGTGATGACAATGTAGATGAAGAAGACCCTTGATGGTCTTGGGAATTATATTGCGGATCATAGCATCGATTTTCAAAAGCAAGTTGGAGGTTGTTTGCCGCCATTTGGTTTATCATCTCCTCTAATGATGATAAGGAAGATGAAGAAGACCCTTGATGGTCTTGGGAATAATATTGCGGATCATAACATTGGTTTTCACAAGCATATGAATAATCGATGCTGGGAGGGTAAGGAGCATAGCATGAGTTTGTAGAATATAAAGAATTCACCTGATACCCATTAAAATTCTGAAAAGAATTAAAATCTTGATATCGTTCTTGATCATAGGTGAAATCTTGAGCACTATTCCAACCAAAATAGTTATCCATCGTCTCCTGAAAGAGTTAGTTCATGTCTATATCCAATAAACATGAAGACACACACAAAAAAGGAAAGAAAGAAAAAAAAACTATATACAAAGATAAAATCTAAAAATATAAGAAACAATTAACTCAAAAATAATATTGTTGCCTTCCCCGGCAGCGGCGCCAATTTGAAGGTAGTGTTTTTCGTAAGTTCGTTCACAGGGAAGGACTCTCAATATCGATTTCGAGTATATTATCTCTTACAATCTAGAAGTGTGTAAATGGGGGGGTTTTGAGTTTGGTTGAGGTGTTTTATCAAACACCTTGCATACAATAACTAAATTGCTACAAAAATACAACTAAATTAATGGCAACTATCCAAATTTACCAACACAACAAATCAATGAATAAATTTGCAAGATAAGAGATATTTGACCCAAGGATAATGCAACTCAAGCACTTCAACTCAACAACAAGCAAAATTATATCCAACTCTACCTAACCAAGATAATTGGTGAAGCACACAATCACTTATTTCTCTTCTAAAAACACTAATTTAGTGAAGCACATAAATTAGCTCTCTTGATAATAGCTACCAATAATGAAGCACTACTAGTATAACCAAATCAAGGAATCAATCAAAGAGAGGCTAGGAAAAACCCAAGGATGAGAAGCTCAACCTAGGTATTTGCACTTAAAGCTTGAGAATTTAGGTAAACTAAACTTGTGCTACTATAATGAATGTACTAACAATTACGGATTAGTACAAACAATTAGCAATTGAAATTACAAGAAGAGCAAGATGAAGCAACTTACAAATCTCCAAGCAAAATCATAAACAATACATTCAAGCAATTAAGATAGAATGAAGAAGATCTTACTTAAATTGAATGGGTTTAGTACAAGAGATGCTTCCTTGAGCCAAATTATGGAGTTAGTTACTCATAATTAACTACTTCCTACTAACCCTAATTATGTTCTTGAAGAGGCTAAGAAGAGAGGAAAAATAAGATGTGAAGATAAGATGTTATAAAATGTAGGGTTTTGCTTCTTTTAATACACAGCAGGATTTTGCACGGCCGTGCAACTGCCCGTGAGAAAAACTGCACTCTGCACTACTTGGAACACTCTGCACGGCCTGTTGCACGGCCGTGCAGTAGCCCGTGCAAAAATCTGCATCATTTAAACTCTTTGAACGGCCTAGCGAACGGCTTGCGGAGCGGTCGTGCGAGATAAAATCTTCAAGATAACACATTAAAAACCTCCCGGCATCGCAAGATTGCATCTTCTAACCACCCTCTTGAATAATCTTCGCTTTCATGCCCAAATTAAGCCATCTTTTCAACAATTAAGCGTGAGGCACTGAAAGATGAAAAACATAACAAATATTAATAAAACAACATTCGAAACTAACAAAAATGCAAGAGAATAAATGACAAAACGTGTATAAAATACACGTTATCAATGTCTTCAAATCAATTAATTGATTCTTTAATCATTTATCTACGTTAAGATTAGAAACAAAATGCCCTGATTGTATGCTCAAATTGTGTACTATATCATTGCCTAAGTTACATGTATATATTGATAGTTTTCCATCATTTATTCATTCGTCTTAACCACACAACGGCAGAGGAACATTGTCAAAAATTACAAAGCTTGAATGCCTAAAAAACTTCTTGGAAAATTAAAGTTAGAGTGACAAGAATGTGGCCAGTAGTGAATGCTGAAAGAGTTTTTCGAGGACAGAATTGTTTGTTGGTAGATATAGATGTATGTACCTGATGCATTATATTTTTTTTTATGTAAACTTTTTACTGATTATAATTTTTATTATTTGACATATATGATGTCTTCTAGGATTATCATATTCAAGCATTTGTATATGTGGACATCTGGAAAGATCCAAAGAAAAAACTAGAGGAGGGAGAAATTTATATTATCACTAACTTCAATGTGAAGAGCGCATTTGGAAAACTGCGACCAGTATCGTCAAAAATGACTATTTCTTTTACAAATGCAACAGAGGTGGTTCATGTATAAGAAAATAATCCACTTTTGGTGATGAACAAGTTCGATTTGTAAAGTTGGAAGATTTAAAGTCATTGGCAATAGAGACGTGTCCTGATGAGCCTACTTATAAAGATGGAGAACCAGAATTTGCATATGGTATACTTGAATATATATTTTAAGTAATACTTTAATTTTATTTATATTCGTCTAATATATTGTAATTGTTTTAATTTACAGATGTTATAGGAGTTCTTAAAGAGTCTGAGGGATTTATGGTAATAGGCCATAATTTAAGTTTAAGCTCAATGATGGAAGGTTAGAAAATTAATTTCCCTCGATTACTCATAAATTCAAATTATGTTATAACTGATATTTCTACTACCCATTAATATAATAACTTTTAATAATTTATACCCGTTAATTTAATAACTTTTAATAATTTAAACTCTCTCCTAACACCTTTGTAACTTAACCTTTCTCCGATCCATTATATGGTTTGCATTTTGTGGAACTCCGTTTTAACGTGACAACAGTGAAAATAATCATTTTGCTCTCTTAAAAGAAGGCATACATAAGAACTCACAATATGTACATGCCCATTAATGCTAGGAAACTGTGGAATAACATTCGGCAGTTATGTTGAGAATTACTCTCATTTGGTGTATTCTCCTGTCCACAATCAACAGCTACCACCACAACCTCCAGTGGACCTTGAGCAACTTCGTTTGAGCCCTCCCGCTAATTTTATTATATTTCTTTTATAAATCCAATTTTTTAGTCAGAATTATATTCCTTTTAAGATTCCTATTTTTTAGATATAAATAATATTATTCCTTTTATAATTCCTTTTTAAGTTAAATAATAGTCAAAATTGTATTCATTTTATGATTCTTATTTTTTAGTTATTCTATAGAATTATAGTTTTAGTTTAGAATTACGAGTAGAATATTTAGGAGTAAAATTAGGAGTAGAATATTTAGCAGTAAAATTAGGAGTAGAAGTGAAATAATAATATTATTTGATTGATTGTTTAAATAATATTAATTTATTAATTAAGTACAGAAAACCAAAATGTAGTATAGATATGTATAATATTATTTGACAAACATGATCAATATAGTATAGATATGTATAATAGTTTTTTACTAATTTTTATGTCAATATAAAATGTACAAAAGGCAAGTAATAATTTTTTATATTTTATTTTTCAATCAACATTAATTTCATAATATTCATAATTTTTAATTTTAATGATAACAAAATTATCACACGTGAATTATGACTAATAAAGAAAATTGATATAAAACTTTTTTAATGGAATTATGGATTTTTAAAGGGGTTAGCCAAGATGGATTTTAATTAAAGTAGTAATAATTTTTTTTTATATAAGAATACCAAATGAATTGACTTTATAATTTTTATTAGTAACAAGTAGCTTGAATTACTGACATCTACCAACCACAGAGTGAATCATTATAGTCAAACACTTAAACCCATTATTATGGATTAATTAATTTAGTTTAATTTGAGTCTTACACAATTCAAGATTCAAAAATAAATTTATATATACCTATCATGTGTATGTCCCATTATTTCTTTCTCGACAGTTTATTGTCATGTTGCATACTTTCTAAAATCTAACAATACAAGTATGAATAAAGTAATTATAAACATTTAAAATAATATTAATGTTGCAACATAGTTTTATTATATTTATTGTAATTATTTCATAATATAATATTTATTTTTATATTTAAAGTTTCAATATAAAATTAATAAAAAATAAAAGTATTCATTGAAATATTAATATTTATAAAATATAAAATTAATCATTGAAATATCATTATTATGTTAATGTTGCTATGCAATTTTTAAATTTTTGAAATAATTTCACTAATTTCAACATATGTATCTATTCTTAAAACAGATGTGCTCATGATGTGATTATATGGGGAGATCTTGCATCATCAGTTAAAAGGATGATTGATGCCGATGATTTAGAACAAAAAATTATAATTCTAGCCAGTACGGAAGTCGTGACTTGTAAAGGTATGCAATAATAATGTCATTTCATTTATTATTAATTATATAATAACAGATTAACATGAATTTCTAACATTTGTCAGGTGTTGTGCAAATTAAATAATTGTCATCCACCAAAGTATATTTGAATATTGATGACGATACCACTGAAATAATGAGAGAGAGGTATTTTTATACACCATATATGTATTTCCGTTAACATGTGACAATGGAAAAAACAAACTACTGATATTTTTTAACATTAATATAGACTTGAAGAAGTTGGATATGTGGCATCTCAATCTATCTCAAGCATTCAGAAACCAGCTGACAACACTCAAACTGAATTTCACACTTTGAATGGTCTACGTAATTTAAAAGATGCCGAATTGATCGAGATTTTGTTATAAAAATTTGAATTTCAGGATACATTCATTTCAATATCTAAGTTTTTAATATAAAAAATAATCTATATATGCATCTAAAAATTTATGCGCAAAAAGAAGTTATTTGTCATGTCAAGATTAGCAAGGTCAATGAGGAGTACAAATGGTATTACAATTGCTGCCCTCAGTGCGAAAATGAAGTTAATAAGATTGATGCCACATTTAAATGCCTACTTTGTCCAAGAAATTTCCATGTTCCTGATAAGAGGTATTTATAGTAATTCTAACTCACTAATTGCATCGTATATATGTTTATTTTTTAGAAAAAATATATATTCGCTTAATTATATATTTAATATTATAATCCCTTATAATTAAACTTCAGATTTAAGGTGCTAATGTTGGTAGAGGATGAAACTGCAACATCAAACATGATCCTCCTTGATCTACCTGCAAAAAGAATTCTTAATACCACTGCAACGAATTTAAGTCGAGCCTTGAAAAATGTATAATTTACAAATGAATTTTTTGTTGTAATACAAACTCTATTAATGTCATCAAATAACTATTTAAACTTAACTATATTTGTCTTCATATTTTGTAGAAAAAAGTAGCTGATACATTTCAAGAAGAGCTCAAAGATATTGGGCCTGTTTGGGAAAAATTTTAATAAGTCCTTATGGACTTATTTTCGGGTAAAAAATTTATATTTTGATAACTTTTTTTTATACAAGTATTTAATGTATGTTAGAAATTTTATAAATTGCAAAAAAAAAAAGTTAACATTTTTCAGAAAAAAGTTAAGCATCTCTAACTTTGTCTTAAAATAAGTTGACCTATTCTGAAAATAAGTTCCCCCAAACACCTCCGTTGTTGGGAAAGAATTTATCTTCACCATAATTCTCAATGAAGAAAATATTTTGAATAATTCTGACATTTTTTATGCATCTGATCTTCATCAACAAGTATCTAACCTTGATTCAGAATTTCAATCTTATGCCACAATCAATCTAGATGATGTATGTTACTCATATATAAACAAAAAATAAATATAATTTACTATTTTCTTATTTATTTATCTTAATCACGCATTATTATTTTATTAACAGTGATTAAATTCAGAAGAGGGTGATGCTACTCCATCAAATTCAAAGTATTATGGTAAAATGTTTACTGAAATACCAGGAAAAGATAAATCTTCTAACACATCATCAGTTGACAATCAGAGCAAAAAAAATAGATTTAATATCTTAATTTTTCATCATAAGACTATTATTATTTTATTTCTTTTACAAGTTTTTTTAAAAAAATTTATTTCAGGTTTAATGCTTTGGAACTGTTGGCGATGAAGGAATCATTTTTGCATTTGAATAATGAAGACAAATTATTATTTGTTTTCAGTTAGAGAACAAAATTTCAAAAATATTTATTACTTAAATTGCAAATTTTGATGGATAGAATAAATTTTTAGCATTGTCAAAATAGAATTGTATGCTACTCTTTATATAAATTTTTTCATAACACTATTTCATTAAATAATTATATAATTGTATAATTGAATGTAACATATTTGTAGGTGATCAATCAAACTCCTAAAATTATTTAAAATAACATTTCAAATTAAATAAGATGCCGTGTATGAAGTACGGGCAAAATGCTAGTTTAACATAAATGATTTTTAGTAAATGAATGGAACTTGTCCTTCCTCCCTTGGAAACTATGTAATTTGAATGCAATAATTATTGCTTTGTATATAGACATCACACAAGATACATGCATATACACACGGATCAATTCACATGAGTGAAATACGGAATCAATTCACAAAGAGTGAAATAGATGCTAATTGGCAAGTTTTACTCTCTGTCTCTATGATAGGTTTTTGAAACTTTGTGAGTTTAGTATTACACATTTAATATTATCATTTCAAATAAACATGGCGCATTCTTAACAATCATTGGAGGAGTTATACGTTAATCTTACGTTGGAGGATGAAGAGGAAGGGGGCATTGTGATTGAAAAGGCTGTGGGTGTATAACCAAAACAAATATATGTTCTCGTGGGTATGTTTTTGATAGAGAAAAATATTAACTTCAATGCGATGCAAAATGTTATGGCATCTCTGTGGCGGCCGAAGGAGGGAATGGAAGTATATGATTTGGGAGGATTTCGATATTCATTTGTCTTTTTTCATAAACTAGATTTGCAGATGGTGATAGATGGAGGACCATGGTCATTTGAACAAGCAATGTTAATTTGCCATCAACTGAAGGATAACGAAGATCCACAAGTCGTTAGATTGCAGGAGTTTGAAATATGGGTGCAAGTGTATGATATCCCTAGAGGATGTATATCGGAGAATATTCTGAAAAATGTGGGAATGTCGCTTGGAAGGTATATTAAATCAGACTCAGTGAATCTTGACGGAGTGTGGAAGCCATTTATACGAATTCGGGTAGCAATGAATGTGGAGAAGCCATTGAAACGAAGAATGAAGATTAAAAGGGATGGTGACAATTGGAGTTGGTTAAATTTTAAGTATGAACGATTAGGTACATTTTGCTTTGTGTGTGGAATCTTGGGGCACTCTGAACGTGATTGTAGTATTGTGTATGCTAACCCAGTTAAGCTGGTGGAAAAAGCATATGGTGCCTGGCTACGAGCTCCAGCCAAAAACAAACCGAATAATACAGGATCTAGATGGTTACGTAATGTAGGGGAAGGAGAAAAACAGTGGTCAGGGAAGGATAACAATGGTGAAAAGTCTAGTACAAACCAGGACGGGGGAGGGGACCAACCGAAATTCATGGAGATAGAAGGGATTGTAAGCGCAGTTCAAGGGGATAATGGAGCAATCACACTGAAATAGAAAGATAATTTGGAGCGAGTAAAGGGGGATGTGGTTATGTCAACTCTAATTCAAATTCAGGATAATATGGAAGGAAACAAATGGCCTGTTTGGCTCACCTTAATATAAGGACTTATGGACTTATTTTTCGGTAAAAAATTTATATTTTGATAATTTTTTTGTACAAGTATTTGATATATGTTTGAGATTCAATAAGTTACAAAAATAAGCTGGAAAGTTAGGAATCTTAACTTTCAACTTAAAATAAGTTGAATTATTCTGAAAATAAGTTCTCCCAAACACCCCAAAAGACAGCTCAAATAGCGAAATAGTCGTGATTGACCCGAAGCGAAGGAGAGTGGATGAGGAAGTGAATGAAGAGACTAACGGTCTTGATAATGGGCAAAAAACTTGCAGCTGGCGGGTCCTGGTTTCCAGGCCCGCCCATCATGAGTTTGTTAGCTTGGAACTGTCGTGGTATGGCCCAACCACGTGCAGTTCGATTTCTGAAAGAAATCACAAATCAATATAGACCGAGTATTATTTTTCTAAGTGAGACATTAGTTTAAAAAAATAAAATAGAAAAAATATGTAAACATATAGGGTTTGCTGGATGTTTTGTAGTTGATGCTCAAGGACATAGGGGAGGTTTGCCCTCTTGTGGAAAAATAATGGTGGAGTGCAAGTGCTTAACAGTTGTAGTAATTTCATAGATTTTGAACTTATTAGTGAGACTTTGGGGAGATGGAGATACACAGGGTACTATGGATATCCTGAGAACGATAGAAGGGTGGACTCATGGAATTTGATTCGAGAATTAGCTGGTAGATCAACATTACCTTGGTGCATTATCGGAGACTTTAATGATCTAATGACTATGGAGGAAAAACTGGGAGGTAGAAGTCGACCTAGATACTTGTTGGAAGGTTTTTTTAAAGTTGTGATGGATTGTGGGTTAAGTGATCTTGGTTATACGGGAGAGAAATACACATGGGAGAGGTCGAGAGGAACGGATAGGTGGATACAAGAAAGACTGGATAGGGGATTGGCAAATAAAGAATGGCTAGAGTGGTTTCCAAATGCAGAAGTTTGTGTGTTAGCAGTGTCTGCATCCGACCATTTGCCATTATATCTTCATCTGAACAGACAAGTATATGTGCCAAAAGTAAGAAGGTTTAAGTTTGAGAATATGTGGATTCGCGAGCAAGATTATAGGAATATTGTCCAAGAATGTTGGAATAAAGCAGGGGAAAATGATATCATGGATAAAATGCTTGAGTGCTGTGCTAAACTGGAAGAGTGGGGTGGGGGAATGATATGATTAAAGAGATGCGTACTCGAATAACGAGTTACAGGAAGGAGTTGAGAAAATTTTGAGCTAGAAGGGACAGTATTGGAGTTCAGAAGTATAATCAGTTGAGGTGGGAGGACTTACGGTTATTGGAAAAGCATGAAATTTTTTGGAAGTAGAGGGCGAAACAATATTTGCTTCGTGAGGGAGATAAGAATACTCGGTTTTTCCATAAGTATGCATTAGTAAGGAGGGAGCATAATAAAATAAAGAGGTTAAAGGATGAGCAGAGAGTGTGGTGAGAAACAGATTAAGAGATACAAGAGGTGATTGTGAATTATTTTGATAACATGTTTCGTACTATGTCAACAGGTGAGCAATTATCTGAGAGAGATAAAGTTATGCAAGTTACAGAAGAATAGAATTACAACTTGGTATCATCTCTTACGGAGGAGGAAGTGAAGGCAGTTGTGTTTGCAATGCACCAAGAGAAGGCACCAGGCCTTGATGGGCTAAACCCAGCGTTTTTCCAAACATATTGGAGTATTGTGGGTGAAGATGTAGCTAAGTTTTGTAAGAATTTTTTCGATACAGGGGAGTTACCAAGGGGAGTGAATAGTACACTTATTTGTCTCATCCCCAAAGTTAAGCATCCGAAACAGATGACGGATTTTAGGCATCTTTCCCTGTGTAATGTATTGATGCACATCCTATCGAAAGTTCTGGCAAATAGACTAAAACCATGCCTTAAGGATATAGTATCAGATAAATAAAGTGCTTTTATCGAGGGTAGACTCTTGACTGATAGTGCTTTAATTGCATTCGAGATAAATCACTATATTAAGAGGAAAACGCAAGGAAAGAATGGTGTGGCTGGGCTGAAATTGACGTTTCGAAGGCATATGATATATTGGAATGGAGTTTTATTGAACAGATGTTGAACAGGTTTGGGTTTCATGCTAAGTGGGTGGATAGAATAATGACATGTATAATGACTGTGTCGTATAGTTTCTTGCATAATGGTGAAGTGTTTGCTGAGGTGATGCCATAGAGAGGGGTTAGACAGGGAGATCCCATATCACCGTATTTATATATTTTATGTGCTGAAGGATTGAGTGCGAATCTTAGAAGATATGAGGAGACAGGGTTGTTACATGGGTGTAAGGTGGCGAGAGGTGCTCCGAGTATAACTCATTTGTTGTTCGCAGATGACTGTTACTTTTTCTTCAAAGCTTCACATGTAGAGGCATCCATTATGAAAGACATCTTGGTGAGGTATGAGAAGGTATCAAGACAGGCAATTAATTATAATAAGTCGAGTGGTATATTCAGTCCTAATACTTCTGAATAGGATAGATTATGTATTTATGTGTGTGTGATCGATTGCAAGTTCAGGAGATTGATAAACCTGGTAAGTACTTGGGTATGCCAATGTGTGTGGGACAGAATAAAACTGAGACTTTTGGCTTCATGCTTGATAGGGTGGAGCAAAAACTGCAAGGGTGGAGTAATAAGGAGTTGTCTAAAGGGGGAAAACTTACGTTATTAAAATCGGCTGCACAGAGTATACCCAACTTTTGGATGAGCTTGTTCTTAATTCCAGCAAATTTGTGTGAAGGGATGGAACGAAGAATGAATGCATTCTGGTGGGGGCATGGAAGAACTGGGAAGGGTGTGAAATGGATGGCTTGGGATAAATTATGCATGCCTAAGGCAAATGGTGGATTAGGGGTTCGAAATTTACGAAAGTTTAATTTGGCCATGTTGGCTAAACAAGGCTGGAGAATATTGAATGAGAGTAATTCCCTAGTCTCGGCAATTATGAAAGCAAAATATTTTCCTGGTACTAATTTTCTAAGTGCACAGTTGGGGGCGAATCCAAGTTACGTGTGGCGAAGCATTATGAGCGCACAGGAAGCTGTTAAAACAGGGACAAGAAAGAAAACTGGAGATGGGGTGAATACAAATGTATGGGGTGTGCAGTGGTTGCCTGATGTAGAAAATGGGTATTTAACTTCGTATATGCCAGATCAATTACGAGATAGTAAGGTTCAAAGTTTTATGGATATGGAAGGGAAAAACTGGGACATGGATGTCATTCGTGATATATGTCATTCAAGGGATTTGGAACTTATAAAGAAAATTCCAGTATCCATGAATAAATGTGCAGATACGTGGTTCTAGCTCCTGGAGGAAAATGGATGTTTTTCAGTTCGAAGTTGTTATAGACGGTTGCAGGGTGAGTGTAGTGTGGTGAATGTAAATTTCTGGAAGCGTTTGTGGTCTCTTACAATGCTTGGGAAGGTGATAAATTTCCTTTGGAGAGTTTGCAAGGGTGTTTTACCAACTATGCAAGCATTACAAATGAAACAAGTAAATGTGGATGCACGATGCCCTTGGTGCCATAGGTTTGCAGAAAACGATACTCATGTGTTGTTCGCATGTGATTTTGCTCGAACAGTGTGGTTCAGTTCTGGTATGCAGCAGTTTGTACAGCCATCATTGGGTGATACAGCAGCTTCGATTATGATGAAGCTTCGATTGTGATGAAGGAGTTTGAAGGGTGTACACGAGAGCAGTGTGTATTAATAGGAATGATTTGCTGGGGTTTATGGAATAGACGGAATAATTGGGTATGGGAGAAAGTAAACGGGTCTGCGTTTGGGGTTAGAGCTTCAGCTGTGAATATGTTGCAGGATTGGCGTGAGGCACAGGAGTGTAATAAACAAACAAGAATGCAGGTTGTAGCAGGGGTAAGAGTATGGACTAAACCACCAATAGGATGGGTGAAGGTTAACGTGGATGCTGCAATATTTTCAGATGGAAGTATTGGTGTAGCGAGTGTGTTACGTGATACGTAGAGGCAGTTCCTGAGTGCAAGATGTAGGAGGATTGAAGGGGCCTGGCAAGCAAGGGAGGCAGAGGCTATGTCATGGGTGAAAGAAATGGGTATTACACATATCGTTTTTGAAACGGATTCGAAGAACTTGGCTGCTGCGTGTAATGGAAAACCAAGAGAAGCCTATTTCGGTACTATTGTTTCGGATTGTATCCAGTTAATGAAGCACATTGATCACGTGCTAGTTGAATTTGTGTATCGGTCTGCGTATAGTGTAGCTCATGCGTTAGCTAAAATTACATATTCTATGTTAGATATAGGGGAGTGGCATGTCACTCCGCCTGATTTTATTTATCATGTACTGCAACTTGATAATATTTGATTAATGCAAGTACGTTTTTTTCAAAAAAAAATGGGAATAAACCCATATGACAAGTGTAATTTTAAAAGTGAACACAATTTTTACAAAATCTTTGTTTGTAAAAATAACGCCCATATTAACCTGTAACTAATTTTTAAAAGGAGAATTTTAAGATCATATATTCTTTAAAGTGTTAATAATATCAATTAAAATATCAAATCAAAATAATGAAATGTATGGAACAGTTTAATCAAAATAAAAAAAAATTATTTCCATCATTTGTTTTTGATGTGCTAAAAATATGATAATTAAAATCGCAAGCGTACGATCATCGTTTTAATATTTAAGATTCGATCCACAGAGACTATATAATTTTTCGCAAGACTTAATTTCTAATTTAGGCGAACTAGACAATTTAATTTTGGAGAGAATATTAATTTAGCTAATTTAACAACTAAGCAATTAAAACGAAATTAAAAGATAATACTTATAAAATTCAACTAATTCATGACGAACGTATAAATTTGTAGCAGAAGGAAACCGGCTGCACGCAGACTCGAGCTCTGAAATGGGTCAAAACATTAAAATGCAACAAGAATACTTAAGTAGACCATAAATTAAGAAATGGACTTAATAATGCAAATTGGCACAGAAAGAAACAATGAAGTAATATTTAATTTGGGCTTGAAACTGAGTTGGGCCCAAGCAAACAAGTAAATCAAATATGGCCATATGGGAACCGAACTTAGCAAACTTTAAGTACTAATTCTAAGCTAGAAAATTCAACAAACATCAATAAATGCTACCAATACTTTGTTCATATAAATGTCAATTTTAATTCATGCTAATTAATACTACTAATATATTAATGACAAAAGTAATAAATAGAAATCTACACCCTAATGCAAATAAATCGGCAAAGAAGACATTGGTGGGCATATACTATAAATTAAATGAACCATTAACATTTTACTAAATTAAAAACAAAAGTAAGTAGCTAATAATAATTTATAAAGCTAAGTAGTAACATCAGCCAAATAAAACAAAACTACACTTGCACAGATTGTTAAGCGAAGAAAAAAAATTTATTATAAAACTAGTGAATGAGACATGGGCCATGAATCAAATACCAAGCTAAGAAATTTGTAAAAAAAAGTATTGCTTATAACCAAATTACAGATGCAGGTGGTCAGCTAAATGATATTAAAATCAATATGTGAACTTTCAATTTGTAAAGCTAGGGAGCTATTGACAGAAAGGTAAGCTAGAATGATTAAAGGTAAGTTATTGACATAAAGCAAGAACTAAAATTATAGCATTAAAAATAATGTAAGAGCTACTTTCAACCCCAAGTGGTTAGCATTTCGCTACTTTGTCCACTCATCGGATTTACGAAAATAACGAGAATGAAGCAACATAAAAGAGCAAGACAAGAAAATTAAGAGGGAATAAAAATTTGCATTAATAAAATGAAAGTGTTTACAAGATGGAGGCTACAAAATTTAGGGTAGTAAAAACTAAGTTGTATTGAAAGAGAATAACAGAAATCGGCAAAAGAAGATAAAGTGAAGCAAAGTGTTGCTTGAGGTTTTTTTTTGTCCCCCCGTAAATGATGAAGTTGGTTCTATTTATAGGCCATTCTGATTATCTTGTTTGCATATGAACCCATAATGGAGGTCATATTCCAATATCATGCTGCAGTGCCGTGTGAAGATTTTGAAACACATGCTGCTCTCGTTTCAAGATTCCCTGCATATAGAGTCAAAGGTTTTAGGGTGTGTTTGAAATATTCCAATTTTCTCCAAACTCTTAATTCTTTTTCCTTCTTCTTTTATTCTAGTCATTTTTCTTCCTCTTTTGCCCTTCCTTGCACTTTATTTCTTTATTTTGTAATTTCTTTATTTTTCACGAATTTCCTGAAATACAAAAAAATAATTTATTAAAATACGAGTTCAAGCAATAAATAGACAATAAAAATATGCAAAAATATGCACTTATCAAATGCCCCCATACCTATCTTTTGCTCGTCCTCGAGTGAAACAAAAAGAAAAATGCAAAATGAAAAACCTATACTCACTGTCGTAGGAATCACGGGTAATTTTAGGTTACCAACCCGTTAGACTCATAGACGATCTATACAAGAGGAGTGTTGTCTCCTAAGGGTTTACAAAAGATATACCCATAAAATATTTAAGATAATTCAGCAAGTATCCAACTTTCCTCTTTCACTCTAGCTTTCAATGGTGCCAACAAAAAAATTTTGCAGGAAAATATAGGCCTTAAAGATTATTTTAATAATAGCCAAGTTATAGGTTCCCACAATCCATTTCTATCGACTCTAAACGTTTACAAAAAATCCCAAGGTGTGTAGTGAATTTAAGGCCTTTGATGGATAAGTGCATACGAACATTTTCTCTTTTTCAACCAATATTGAACTGACCCAATCTCTATTAAAACAACGTTCTAGACAAACTTCATGTTCTTAGTAGTTAGACCAACTGTGCAATGGTTGAGGTCCCAAAAGACTTTTGCATCAATACCCATTTAGCGAGTTCTAGGTCAACAATCCCAGATCACAAAGGACCTTAGGTTGCTAGGCACAAATTCCCCTCAGACTTACTTGCTCGGGTTATCAATGAACCCAACCTAGCCGATTTCCCTACTAAGAATTTATTATTTCAAAATTACACTAGCACTCTACAACTACAAATATTTATTGACTCTTTTTTTTTCTTTTTTTTAAGACACTATAGGAGCAAAAACTCGCAATGATTTGATTCGACATTGTTCTAACATGTGGGTTCTCTCTCAGGTATCGAATAACATTCCTATACAATTTTCCATCAAAGGTCTTGTGCAAATGTGTCGTCTTGGACTTTTAAGCAAAAATTTGTTCGACACAAGTTTCACGAGGAAAACCTTACTTGACTACGTTCAAATTATCTACAGGCATTATACATATAATTTTTGAAAAATAGTTAACACCAACTAGTTCTAAAGTTCAAAGAGTGAGAAGGACAACTAAGCTAAAATATCTCTATTTTTGGATTTTTAAAATTTTTAATTTTTTTGTTTTTTCAATTTTATGTATTTACACTAAAACCCTCCCCCATACATAAATCATGCATTATCCTCAATGTATGCAAATGCAAGATAAATTAGTAAAGGGGAATGAGGAGATAATACCTGACAAGGGATGACGGAGACAAATGAATTTGAAAAACAACTAATTAACATGACTCACGCACAAAATTTTTCCCCCATACCTATCTTTCATGAGTGGAGGCAAAGGAATAAAACCGAATCAGCCGATACTGGTGGGAAAATTAGGATGCAGCTTCGAGAAAGAATCAAGACATTTTTGAAAATTTTGATTAGAAAATACTTTCTCAAGTAACAAAGAATCATTCAACCTTATAGAACAAGTGTCACTAATGTTCTCCCTAAACCAACTTAAGGCTTCTTCATTTTGTCTAAGCAAATTAGAGACAATGAAAGTTTGGTCATGGGTTGAATACCTAGGAATGACATAAGATAAGGGTCCATCTTCTCCTAAGGGTTTTTGATCAAACTCGGGATGATACAAAGTTGAGTAAAATGCATGAGGTGTTCCCACGAGACTCTTAATAAAGGGCTTAACAATAAAAACCTCGGGTGGGGTCTCCCACTTAGACCAAATTTCATCTCCTAACAACTTATCAAATGTAGGTGGTTCACCAACGGGAGTTTTAACAATAAGATTTGGTTCACAAGAGACCTCCACAGGTTTGGTTTCCCACTTAGAACAAATATCGTCCAACTCTCTCAACATTTCGTTCGAGGTCATATCCCTTAACGACTCATGATACTCTCGATTGGTTTCGTGATTTATTTGAAAATCCTCAACAAGAAGAGACTCAATCTCACTATCCTCAAGGTTTGACCAATTAACAATGTCATCAACAAGATTAACCCTTACTGTTTGTTCATAATGCTCATTGGGTTCTTTTCCGACATTAAAGATGTTAAGGTTAATTGTCATATTACCAAAAGTGAGTTTCATCGAACCATCCCTACAATTAATCAAGGCATTGGATGTAGCAAGAAAAGGTCATCCTAGAATGGTCGGGATTTGGTTCTTAGGATTCGTGACGGGTTGAGTCTCAAGGACAACAAAATCAACCGGAAAAATGAAATCACCAACCTTAATTAAGACATCTTCAATTATTCTCTTAGGCATTTTGACAGAACGATCAGCTAGTTGAAGTGTCATGTTTGTCTTTTTAAGTTCCTCTGACCCTAGGGCTTGGTAGATAGAAAATGGAAGAAGATTCACACTCGCTCCTAAGTCAAGTAAAGCCTTGTCGACAAAAGTATTTCCTATGACACAAGAAATTGTAGGACAACGGGGTCCTTATATTTCACGGGAATTTGATTTGAAAGAATTGAACTAATTTGAGAGGTCAAAAAGGCTTTCTTAGGAACGTGGGTGGTGTGCTTGTGAGAACACAGATCTTTTAGACACTTGGC
Organism: Saposhnikovia divaricata; assembly: GCA_036435485.1. NCBI lineage: Eukaryota > Viridiplantae > Streptophyta > Magnoliopsida > Apiales > Apiaceae > Saposhnikovia > Saposhnikovia divaricata. The sequence continues at coordinate 221,876,849 of CM071596.1, read as the reverse complement.
ATAAGAAGGAATTTGTTGAATGGCATCTAAAAGAGGAATGTTGATTTTGACTTGCTTAAAGACTTCCAAAATCTTATCTACTTGAGCCGATTGCTTATTAGAAATGAGTCTTTGAGGATAAGGAGCTTTAGGCTTAAAGACACATTCACTAGGTTCTTCGGGAATGGATTTTGAAGATGAAGGTTCAAGAGGTGAAGGTGGTGAACTAGATGACTTGAGAGGCTCGGGATTTGGTAGTTGTATGGAGTGATCAAGGCTAGGGTTCAGTTCAACATCGGACTCTTCTTCTTTGTGAGACTCGACACCTACTTGATTATCAACTTGATTTCCTGTCCTTAAAGAAATGATGGCGTTAACATTTTCATGAGGTCTTTGGTTGAGAGGAAATTTAGGATTGACCTCGGGTTGACTCGGGAACTTGTTCTTCTCTCGCTCACACATGGTGTTAGCTAATTGACCCAATTGAACCTCTAACTTAGCTATGGCTTGAGCATTAGAATTCAACACTTGCCTATTTGAGTTATGGTTTGCATGAAATTAGTTTGAGATTTCAATAAAGCCTCGATACTCTTTTCTAAGGTATTAAGTCACTTATCCGAATCGTTAAACCCGGGAGGGTTCAAGGGCGGTTGAATCGGGTTAGGATAATGACCTTGGTTTGGAGTCGGGTAAGATTTCGGCTTTTGAAAAGAATGTGGTGGAGATTGGTAATTTTGACCTTGACTCCATGAAAAATTTGGGTGGTTCTTCCACCCGGGATTGTAAGTAGGAGCAAAAGGATCATTCCTTTGGTTTGGTTGAAACATGGCATTGACTTGCTCACACTCGGGAAAGTGCGAAAAACCTTGATTATAATTCGAGCACATAGACACTTGTGAGGGGGCATTACTAGTTTCTAGGGCTTCGAGTCTTCTAGTAAGGGTGGCTAACTTGGCATCAGTAGCAATATTGTTTCCAATTGAATGCATACCCCTAGAAGAACTAGACTATTCGTTTGACTTATTTGGTTCCCTAGTAGACTCCCACAACATAGTCTTTTCGGCTAACTCCTCGAAAAACGCCCACCCTTCATCCTCATCCTTTTCCATGAATTTACCTTGGCACATAGACTCTAACAAAGCGGTTGTCGAACTATCTAAGGCCTCGTAAACAATCGTAAAAAGTCTCCATTTTTCTATTCCATGGTGGGGGCATTGTGATAATAGACTTTTAAAACGATCGAAATATTTCCAAAAAGACTCATTTTCCTTTTGTGAAATTGATTTATCTCATTTGTAATCCTTGTAGTCTTGTGATTAGGAAAATATTTTTTTAGAAAAATTACAACAAATCCCTCCCACGTGAAAATAGAATTAACCGGTAGGCTCTACAACCATTTTTTATCATTTTCTTTAAGCGCAAAATTAATGAGCCTAAGCCTAATTGAGTCCTCGGTTAATTGTTGGAGTTTTTTTAAGGCACAAACCTCCTCGAAATCATGAATAAACAGATAGGGGTCCTCACCATCGCTCCCGGTAAACTTAGGTAACATGCTAATGTGGTGAGCTTTAATCTCGAAATTATTACCATTAACCGGGGGAAGAGTGATACACGAAGGTTGGGACGATCGGGTGAGGTAACAACGATCCTTAAGAGACACGACCATGGTCACTAATGGTTCAGAATTTTCTAAAGACTCGGATTCAGAAGAGGAAGAAATCTCGAATGATCTCACTAGCCTAGCAGAATTATCCCTAATCCAAGTAGTTCGCATAAACCACGAAAGTAAACAAGTAGCATATAAGTGCGATAAATTAAACAAACAAAAGAAAGGATGAAAAATCAAAAGAAAAATTCTAGACCTAGGGTTCCTTAACAAAATAAACTAGACCTTGCTCCTAACTTTAAGGACCACCAAAAATTCGGTAAATCAATAATTATTCGAACCGATTTGGCCAGGTAGGTGCAAACATTGCCAAGAGGTTAAACACCGGCCTAGACACCAAATCCTAATTGGCCAGACAAGCTTTCGCTTGCCTAGACACCAAAAAATTTGAATAATTAATGATTACATCGTTTCTTAGGTACCTTCCTAATTAAGCGCAAAAATCATATGGGCTAAGTCTAATTCAATTTTATTAAGGCTAAGGGCATGCAAAATGATGAATTAAGTGGTTGCGGGCCAAGGAAAGAGTGATGAAATCCCTTCCCTTATCTTGTGAGTGGTTTTGTCCTTAAAATTTATTAAAAATGATGCAACAAACAACAAGATATATAAAAAAAACTATAACAATTATGGATACTCTAAACTACGTGTCCTTAAAGAAAAGAAGAAATTTAACGTACCTTTGGGTCCTCCAGCGATCACCACAATTTATAAGGTACGAAAAATTAAAAACAAGAAAATAAAAATCTAGATGATGTGCCCTTAAGTGATTAAATGCATGATGCAACAATTATGTAATTTCTAACTATTTTTTTTTTAATTTTTAATTTTTTAATTTTTTTATGATTTTCTAAAAAATAAAAAGTCCGAAAAGAGAGAAATACGGGTTACCGAAGCACACTTCCAAAAATTCCAAATTGTTCCAAGCTCCGTGAGAAGATTCCCGTAATTTCCAACTTTTAAAAAAAATGAGATAAAAATGAGACAAGTAAAACTAATCCGAAAAATTAAAACTTAAGTAGCGAAAAATTATAGTCCCTGGTAGCGACGCCAAAAACTTGATGTGCTAAAAAAATGACAATTAAAATCGCAAGCGCACGATCATCGTTTTAATATTTAAGATTCGATGCACAGAGACTATATAATTTTTCGCAAGACTTAATTTCTAATTTAGGCGAACTAGACAATTTAATTTTGGAGAGAATATTAATTTAGCTAATTTAACAAATAAGCAATTAAAACGGAATTAAAAGAGAATACTTATAAAAAATTCAACCAATTCATGATGAACGCATAGATTTGTAGCAGAAGGAAAGCAAGTAGGCTGCACGCAGACTCGAGCTCTGAAATGGGTCAAAACATTAAAATGCAACAAGAATACTTGAGTAGACCATAATTAAGAAATGGACTCAATAATGCAAATTGGCACAGAAAGAAACAATGAAGTAATATTTAATTTGGGCTTGAAACTGAGTTGGGCCCAAGCAAACAAGTAAATCAAGTATGGCCATATGGGAACCGAACTTAGCAAACTTTAAGTACTAATTCTAAGCTAGAAAATTCAACAAACATCAATAAATGCTACTGTTAGGCCGAATACACAATTATAATCAAGATTGTTAAAGAGATTAACAATAAAACACACGTTTAAACAATTAAAAACTGTTTGGAATTAATAACTCCTCTCTCTGTACTTTGGGACATACTGACTGTTGTATTTTATACCTCTAACTGCCAAATTATGCAACATCTTCTTTCTTATCACATTCGCAGCTAGCTGAGTCCTTCGATTTTTCACTTTGAAGATATATAGAACATATTCTAATTCCTCCCATAGCTTCAAATCAAGATCATTCTCACCAATTTTGTACACAGTCCCATCAGCCATGAAGTACAGAAGAAAATCTTTGTTCAAACTCCTTTGATAAATCAACTGTACTGATTCCAGTCTGTCTAAACTCTCCTGAGTAACACCTTGACCTGGAACAGCCAGTGATGAAGGATCTCGAGGACCAGTATTCATTCTAACTTCTCTATGTGAGCCCAAGCCAGCTTTATCTCTTCCTAGCTTACCCATTAAGGCTCTGCCATGTAGAAAATCAGTAGTACCTCCAGTCATCAGAGTTGGATCATGAAGTGTTGGTTTTCCAAAAACCGTTTGCATCTGGGTAGACAAAGGTTTCAGTACAACTTGTGTAGCAACAGAGGTTGTATTCACTTTCTTTGAAACCTTCCCTTCTTCAACAATGCCTTTCAGCTTTTGTTTAGCCTCTGCTTCTGTTGGTTTCCTAGACACTTGTGACCTTTGATCAGCACCAACATTTTCCTTAATAACAATGCCTTTAAGAACAGGCCTAGAAGCTTTTTCTTGCTTCTTGAATTTTCCAGACTTCAAAGCTTTCCGATGTTCTTCTTGTAGATTCTTTTCTTCAGCTTGAATGTCTTCAATGGTAACTCCTTCTTCATTTTCTTCCAGAAATAATCTAGCAGCCAATTCTTCATCAGTCTGTGGATTTTTAGTGAATAACAAACTCCTGGTTTTTGAAGTACTCTGAGTATCAGTGTATATCCCATCAGACTTTGATTTAGAAGACTTGCCAGATCTCAGATTTAGATTTTGATCAGCTCTTAATCTCTTGCCTTTGTCATTCGCTCCTCCATCTTCAGTATCATCCTTTTTAGTCAGAGTTTGAGATTGCCTGCATTTAGACTTAGCAACTCTCTCCCCCTTTTTAACATCATCAGGAATGGAATCAATCTTACCAGACAAGACAGTCTTATTCTGTTCAACTTGACTAGCCTTTGAAACAGAGTTTCTTGAGCTTTAGAAAAGGTCTGAAACTTCAGTTGATTATCTCTTTGCATACTCATGTCTCTTGCAACAACTTCAACTCTTAGATCAGTAATACATTTTTTAGAATCATCAAACCTTTCATTTAGTGTCTTGACTTGAACAATAGTTGCTTGCAGAATTGAGAGAATATCTGGATTTGAAATCGTGTTAGCAGTCTGATGCACAAACTTAGCTGCTCTTCCAGTCGGAAAAATGCAATCTGCTTTATACCAATCCTTTGAATACTTGGCAAAATGTTTTGTGCATGTGAAGGTTGAGAAAAAGGTGTGTGCTTTGCATCAGTTTGTACTGGTATACTTTGAGAAGAGTTAGACTCTGCACTTCCTTCATCTTCAGCATCAGCAGTTGTATCTTCAACTGGATCAATAGACTCTGCAGCATTTTCAGCAAAAGTTTCTACAACATTCTCTGTAGTTTCAACATCAATTTGCTCTGCAAGTTGCTCTGCAGACTCAACAGTCTTATCAACAGACTTTGCAACTTCAAGAACTGCACCCATAGGCTCAGAAAGTACAGCCTTGGTTGATTTCTCAACTTCTTCACCTTTTTCAGAAACCTGGTGAGCATCAGAGAATAGCTCAGTGTGTGATGCTACTGTTTCATCAAGTACTACAGTAGGCTGATCAACTGCACCAGTTTCTCCAGAATTAGCAGCAATAGGTGAAGTAGGAATATCAATGTGATCAGAGAATGGAATGAATGTCTCAACAAAATCATCCATTGTAGCAGAACCATCTCTGTTGTCCACATCCATCTGTATATTTTCAGATGTTTGTACAGCTTCTTCTGCAACATTTATCTCAACAGCAGGTATCTCTTTAGAAATCACCTCTGGAGCTTCAAAGTTCATCTCCTCATTAGACTCATCAAGTATCAACTTTCTCCTCTAGCTTGAGGCACCTCAACTGCCTCTTCTTCTTCAGTAGAATCTTCTTCTATAACAGATGGTGATGGAGGTCTGTTTGCTCTTTCCTTTCTAGCCTTTCTAGGCCTGACAGACTCCTTTTTAGCTTTAGCAGATTCCTTTTTAGCTCTAGCAGATCTATGCTGTGTATTTTCTGCTGTGTGCTTTATTCTACCTCCATGTTTTGATTTGGTCTGTGTAGGTGGTGGTTGTTGTTCAGGTTGAGGTTGGGCTTGAGTTTGAGTTTGTGGTTGAGTTTGAGTGTGAGTGTTTGTAAGTTGTTGTGGTGCAGTGTTTGGATTTTGTTCAGTGTTTACAGGTTGTTGAGGTTCAGTGTTTGTAGGTGATTGTGGTTCAGGCTCAGGCTGTTGTGGTTCTTGAGGTTGATGTAGGAAATTTTGAAGAGCAAGAGGCAAAACCAAGTCAGGTAATTGCTCCTTGTTGGTATCCTTGTTAGTTAATGTTAAATATAATTGATGTGTTTTAATCAGTGTTTAAGTGTTACAGGGAGTTATCAGAGTTTAGCTGGAAGCAGTCAGAGTTTAGTTAAACTCTGACAGGTGGAAGCTCGACAGAGTTTGTTAAATTCTGTCTGGAGGAAGCGCGTCTACTGTTCAACAGTGATTAAAGATTAATTATGGAAGCGATATCTTTGAAGATTGGATAGCTATCAAAGAGATCGAGTTGACATAGGAGACGTGTGACAATCTGTAATTGATATCATTGTATAGCTGATTATTAGGAATATCAATTAGAGATTGTATCGTAGCTGTATGTTATATAAATACAGATAGGTTAACCCTAGAAGGGTATCGATAACGAATTATCTTTATTGTAACCTAGCAGCTCTTTGTGATATTTTACATCACGAAGAGGGTTCGAAATACAAGAAGTTTTTAAGTGCATAAACGCTTTTACTTGTTAATCTCTCATACAAAGTTGATTATTAATTGTGTATTCGGCCTAACAAGTGGTATCAGAGCCAATCTGTTACTTTATTACAGGTTAAGATCCAAACACAACAATAATCATGTCAGAAATTCCTCCACCAACACCTACTGTTTCTGAAAAGGCTCCTACTACTATGAGTCGTTATGAACCAATCAGGGTTCCTATTCTGAGGCCATTAGAGTATGCTATGTGGAAGGTCAAGATGACTATGTTTCTGGAGGCTACAGATCCAGAATATCTTGACAGGATTTATGAAGGCCCTCACAATCCTACAAAGCTATCTGTTGCAGTTGCTGGTGAAGCAGCAAAAATGGTTCCAAAGGAAAAGAAGGACATGACTCCTGAAGATCTATCATCAATTGCTAAGGATGCAAAAGTTAGGCATTTACTGCATAGTGCTTTAGACAATGTTATGTCTAACAAAGTCATTAATTGCACCACTGCAAAAGAGATATGGGATGCACTTGAAGTCAGGTGTCAAGGAACTGCAGCTATTAAGAAGAATAGGAGAAACATACTCACACAAGAGTATGAGCATTTTGAGGCTAAACCTGAAGAGACCATGACAGAAACATTTGATAGATTCTGTAAACTGATTAATGATCTGTCATTGGTCAACAAAGAGTATGATCTAGAAGACTCGAATCTCAAGTTTCTTCTTTCTCTACCTGAAAAGTGGGATGTGAAAACAACCACTATTAGAGACAACTATGATCTTGCTGAAACAGAGATTGATGAAATTTATGGACTGCTCAAAACTTATGAATTGGAAATGGAGCAGAGAAACAGGAGATCAAGCAGAAAAGGAAAGTCTGTTGCTCTTAATGTTGAAGAGAAGCCTCAGAAGAAAGAGGCAACAAGAAGGAAAATGAAGGGAAAAGCTTTGGTCATACATTCAGAAAGTGATTCACCAAACTCTAATTATGATTCAAACTCTTCTGAATCATCTGACTCTGAGGATGATGAAGAAGAAATGAGAAAAATGGCTGTGTTGATGGTGAAGACTTTCAAGAAAATGGGCTTCAAGAATTTCAAGAAAGGAAAAAGGTTTTCTAGGGATTCAAATGAAGACAGAAAAAGCTACAGGAAGTCTGATAAGAGAGATTCTAAAGGGAAGAAGGATAAGTCTGAAATTCAATGCTACAAGTGTAAGGAGATGGGTCACTATGCTCCTGAGTGCAAGAAGGGTAAAACTGGAAAGGTACTCTACACTAAAGGCAGAGATTGGGCAGATACTTCAGATTCTGATGAAGAAGTGAACTATGCTCTCATGGCTACTACTGAATCAGAATCCTCTGAAAATCAGGTACCTCCAAATACCTATGCTTATAATATTGATGACATTTCTCAATTAAGAATTTTTCTTAAGTCATTGCATATAAGTTATAGGGATCAGACTTTAGAAAATGAGAGAATAAAAGCTGAAAATTCTGAACTTAAAGAAAGAAATAAATTTGTTGAAGAGAAACTTGAAAACATGCAACAAGTTCAGAAAGAGAGAGATGATGCTGTTTGCAAAGAACAGATTTTGCTTCAGAAGTATAAACAACTAGAGTCAGAGTTGAAGGAAGCAGATAATAAAATTAGGACTTGGACTAATTCTGGAAAGGACACTCAACAGATTTTTCAAACAGACACTGTTGGTCTAGGTTATAATGAGGGAGATGAACTTAGATTTCAAAATCAAGTTAAAGTCAGAACTAAATTTGTTCATGGAACCAGTAAATTTTTGTCTGAAAATGAAAAGGAAGTTGTCAAAAGAAAACCAGTAAAAACTAGTGTTAAACAGGTTAATATTGGTTCAATGACAGATAAACAACTCAAGCATAAACTGAAGGAGTTAAAATCTGTTGAGAAAAAGAAAGTGTCAAACAAGAACAGAAATGGAAAAGTAGGCATCACTTCAGGAAATAAACCAATGCTTGCTAGTTATGCTCCAAGAAAGACATGTCATAACTGCGGTAGTACTAAGCATCTTGCAAATTTCTGCAAGAAAAATAAAAATATAAATTCTTTACCTACAAAGTCTGAGGTAAAGAAGGATTTTGCTAGAACTAAGCCACAGACTCTATGCACACACTGTGGAAGCACTTGGCATTCCATCTATACTTGCAGAAAATATCATGCTATCTATCATAATTACTATGAACTGAAACCCAATCTAAAATGGGTTAAAGTTGATACTGCAAGTGTAAACACTGATACTGTTAGCTCAAACTCTGATAATGTTAATTCCGCTGCAAAAGCTAACAAAGTTAAGAATGCCAAAGGATCCAAGCAAGTCTGGATCCTTAAAACTAATCCTCAGTAATTGTTTGTGATTGCAGGGTAACAGGGAGGCAACCCTAGTCGTGGACAGTGGATGTTCAGGACACATGACTGGAAATAAAGCCCTGCTATCAGAATATGAGGAGAAGGCTGGCCCAAAAGTTTCCTATGGTGATGGCAATATAGGAAGAACATTGGGATATGGCAATATCAATCTTGGAAATGTCATCATCAACAATGTAGCTCATGTCCCAGGACTCAAGCATGACTTGCTATCTGTGAGTCAAATCTATGACAAGGGATATCATGTAGATTTTCAACCTGAATATTGTGAAGTTATCAGCAAATCTACAGGAAAGGTTGTTCTAGTTGGTCACAGGCAAAACAACATTTATGAAATCAAGCTTTTGATAGACTCTGTTGGAAAAGCTGTTTGCCTGTCTACAAGAATGTCTAGTGAAGAGAGTTGGAAGTGGCACAAGAAACTCTCACATTTGAACTTGAACAACATAAATGAATTGATCAGAAAGGATCTTGTAAGAGGACTCCCAAAGACCCTGTTAAATGTTGATGGCCTATGTGACTCATGTCAGAAGGCTAAACAAAGGAAGTCATCTTTCAAGAGCAAGACAGAATTTTCTATCACTGATCCCTATCATCTTCTGCATGTTGATCTATTTGGTCCAGTAAATGTTACGTCTATTGCAAGGAAGAAATATGCTTTAGTCATTGTTGATGAATACACTAGATTCACTTGGGTGTATTTTCTAGCAAAGAAGGATGAAACAGCATCGACTCTGATGGAGCATGTGAAGCTTCTGGACAAAGGATCAAGCAACAAAGTCAGAATCATCAGAAGTGATAATGGAACTGAGTTCAGAAATGCAACAGTGGAAGAATTCTGCAAGGACAATGGAGTGAAACAAGAATTTTTAGCACCTGGTACACCACAACAAAATGGTGTAGTTGAAAGGAAAAATAGAACCTTAATTGAAGCTGCCAGAACTATGCTTGATGAAGCAAAATTGCCAACTTATTTCTGGGCAGAAGCTGTTCAAACTGCTTGTTTTACTCAAAATGCAACACTGATCAATAAGCATGGGAAGACACCATATGAGATGGTGAAGAAAAAGAAGCCTAACCTGAAATACTTTCATATCTTCGGGTGCAAATGTTTTGTTTTGAAGACTCATCCAGAACAGTTGACCAAGTTTGAGTTAAAGGCAGATGAAGGAATTTTTGTTGGCTATCCACTGTCAACAAAGGCATTCAGAGTTTACAATCTGAGAACTAAAGTGATCATGAAATCTATACATGTTTCTTTTGATGATAAGAAGATAACTGGACTTGAAGACAAAGACGAATATGATCAACTGAACTTTGAAAATGAAGTTTTAAACTCTGATGAAGGAAACTCTGATGAAACAATTCTGACAGACTCTGTTGAAACAAACTCTGAACCTCTACTGGTAAATTCTGGAGAAACTTCTCAGTCACAACAAAGGGGAGAACCAGTTGAGGGGGAGCATGATCAAGATGAAGACTCAAACACTGATACTGAGTCAACTGAAAAATCTGGATCAAACTCTGATGCTTCAAACTCTGAAAATTCAAATTCTGACTCTGGACAGTCAAGTTCAGGGGGAGTCTCAGAAAACGAAGATAGATCACAACAGAATCAGGAGAGCATGGATCAAGGGGGAGGATCACATGCTGATAGAAGTCATTTGCCTTCTGCTAGGAAATGGACTAAATCACATACACCTGATTTGATAATTGGTGATCCAGATGCAAAAGTAAAGACAAGAAGTGCTACTGCAAGTGAATGTCTGTTTCATGCATTCTTGTCTAAAAATGAACCAAAGAAAGTGGAAGAAGCTCTTCAAGATGCAGACTGGATAACAGCAATGCAGGAAGAGTTAAATGAATTTGAAAGGAATGAAGTTTGGACCCTTGTACCAAGGCCAAAGAACAGATCTATTGTGGGTACTAAATGGGTTTTCAGAAACAAGACTGATAGTGAAGGTGTTATCACAAGTAACAAGGCTAGACTGGTAGCAAAAGGCTATTCACAGCAGGAAGGAATAGACTATGATGAAACATTTGCTCCAGTTGCAAGATTGGAGGCAATCAGAATTTTTCTAGCATATGCCTCTCACAAGAAATTCAAAGTGTTCCAGATGGATGTGAAAAGTGCTTTTCTGAATGGAAAACTTGAAGAAGAAGTGTTTGTTGAACAACCACCAGGATTTGTGGACCCCAAATATCCAGATTATGTCTACAGGCTAGATAAGGCACTATATGGACTTAAACAGGCACCAAGAGCATGGTATGAGACACTTGCTCAGTTTCTTCTAGAAAGTGGATTCAACAGAGGAACAATTGACAAAACTCTGTTTTATTTCAATCAAGGAAGTGACCTCCTTTTAGTTCAAATTTATGTTGATGACATCATCTTTGGGTCTACTAATGACAAACTCTGTAAGAAGTTTTCCAAGCTCATGCAGTCCAGATATCAAATGAGTATGATGGGAGAGCTTAGTTACTTTCTAGGCCTACAGGTGAAACAAACAGAAGATGGAATTTTCATTAATCAAGAAAAATACACCAGAAATCTTCTCAAGAAATTTGGTATGCTTGACTGTTCATCTACATCAACTCCCATGGCAACAGCAACTAAATTGGACAAAGACACAGGAGTTTCAGTGGATATGACAAACTACAGGGGCATGATAGGTTCTCTTCTATACTTGACAGCAAGTAGGCCTGACATCATGTATGCAACCTGTCTTTGTGCAAGGTTTCAGGCAGATCCTAGAGAGCCACATTTGACAGCTGTGAAAAGAATCTTCAAGTATCTCAAGGGCACCATATCATTAGGTCTGTGGTACCCCAGAGAATCAGATTTCAAGCTACTTGGGTATTCTGATGCAGACTTTGCAGGCTGCAAGGTAGACAGAAAGAGCACTAGTGGAAGTTGTCAATTTCTTGGTGACAAACTTGTTTCCTGGTACAGCAAGAAACAGAAATCAATCTCCACATCTACAGCTGAAGCAGAGTATATTGCAGCTGGTAGCTGTTGTGCACAGATCTTATGGATGAAGAATCAATTGCTGGATTATGGATTGAGGTACAGTAATATACCTTTTTACTGTGATAACCAAAGTGCTATTGCTATGACAGGTAATCCAGTACAGCATTCAATGACCAAGCACATCAGCATAAGGTACCACTTCATCAGAGAACATGTGGAAGAAGGAAATATTGAACTACATTTTGTCTCTACAGAACAACAGCTTGCAGATATCTTCACTAAACCATTGAGTGAAGCTACATTTACAAGGCTGGTTAATGAACTAGGAATGGTCTCTGGTTCTGACTAGAAATGTTGGTTAGATTCAAACTTTACTTATGTGATGTATTAATCATATTTCCTGATTGGTTAAATGTTGAGTGAGCTCTGTTGATTAAACTCTGTTATGCATACTCTGTTAAACTCTGTCAGCATGTCTGTATGTCATACACTGTTAATAAGTTTGATAAACTCTGTGAACTTTGAGTTGATTTTTGTCTGAATGAAAACACCAATGAAGAAATATGTATGAAGCATGATTCTCAGCAATTAATCATGAATCTTTCTGAGTTATTGTGATCTAATCTTAGATTGTGCAGAAAGTTAACACAGCATGATACTGGCTCATATTTATAGCATCTCTTAGTTTATTTTGTCCTAAACTCTGAGTCTATAAAAACTGTGTGCATTACCTTTCATTAAGAACTACTGATGTTGATGAACTCTAAACTCTGTTAGTTATACTCTGATAGAATAAAATGTTTACTGCAATACCCCAAAGAAAATGTATAGAGGTTGTTATACTCCTTTGAGATTATGTTGGATACTAGGATGACCCAGGAACCTATTAGTATATAATATGTGCTAAAATTCTCTGATTTTTGGTGACTAGTTAAATACTAGGATGACCCAGGAACTTATCAAAATGATAAGGGCTAAAATTTTTGAATTTTTGGTGACTGGTTCCAACCTCTGATTACTGGAATGAAAATATATATATATATATATATATATATATATATATATATATATATATATATAAAGGGGGTATAAAATAAAAATAAAAATAATAAAAAAAAATTACTGAATAAAGTTCGATTACTTCAGAGTTTAGCTTTCATCATACAGTCAGTGTTTACTATGACAGTTTGTGCATCCAGTGTTTATTGATTTACTTTATGGATTTTATGAAAAATTAGATGCTCTAAAAATTGATTTAGTAAACTCTGCTTCACACACACAAATATTCACAACTGTGCAATTTATGAAAGGGTTTCGGTGATAAAGTTGGAGAATTGACAAACGCTGTTGATTCGTGATTTGTACTCTAAGGTAAATTTTCACTTGGACAATTTGAAAGTCTTGGAGTAAGTAGGGTTTTTGACAACTGTTAATCAGTGGATAGTTGATGAATGTGTTCTTTATATGATTACTTTAATTAGTTTTCATATTCTCTTCTTGATTCATTTTCTTGAAGAACAGTTCATATAACATAAATAACAGTTGCAGAACACAATGAATATGATTAGAGAAACAAAATTTTCATTGATAATAAGAAAGAGATTACAAGCAAATATTACATATTTTTGTTCTCTCTATCTGCTAATCTATTCAACAGGAAAGTAAAAGGTCCGTCCACACCACTCCATTGTTAGCAAAAATTCCCAGATCCCATCTTTGCCACTTTATTTGGGTGGAAGTTGAAAGGATAAGGTTATTTTTGCTGACATATTCATTAACAATGGTTGGTGGTGTTGGATGAGGATGCCTTCGAGGAGAGCCATGCCAATGTTGCTTGGAGGGCAGCATCGATGTCGATCACCCTTGCAGGTTTCTCTCTCTCGAGCTCTTCCAGACCAGCATCCATTTGCAGCCACAGCGTCTCAAGCTGCCTTTCCCACTCAAATGCTTCAAACTCTTCACGCGTATAGCTGAAGATGTCTCTATTTTCGACAAGATGAAGGTTCTTTTCTTTGATGGTAAGGTTAGCCATTGTTTTTCAAGAGTATTTGGTTTGAAGGGTTTGTGATTTTACAGGGGAGACTGAAAGGTTAAAGGTTTAATGAAATAATCTGAGCAAGTCTCTAGGCCTTAAATAGAGATGGGTAAGAACGAAGTCCATAATCGCTTCGTATTCTGGTTATTAAAGGCAACAGGTAAACGCTTCAAATTCTGATTTTACTTGGGTCCAGATATTTTTAAAAGAGTATTATTTGATTTTTGTTAAAATCAAATATTTTAATGTTTTAATTTTTAATATACTCTTTTTAAAAATAGGCGCACATGACCCACTCGCCCTTAATGTGTCCCACTTACCTATTATCGTGTCCCACTACACATTAATCAAGGAACTGATTGAGTGTTTGTTACATAAGAGATTGAGTTTTTCATTAATTTAATCACTTTTGTGTCCAAACGATTTTGCTTTATTCTTACTCTCATAGTTTTCTTATTTTTCTCTTGGGCACTCACGCAAACACCTTTTCTACATACATATCTTTTGGAAATTCTTGCAAATTTCTTAACTCAATGGCATCTAAAGCATTCACTGCTCTTGGTTTACGGTTTGTTCCTAACAACTATGAAGCTCCACTCTATCATCAACGCGTTCCAGAATCGTTTCATCTCATGCAGAACTTTTTGAGGGATTCAGAGATTGGACAAGCTCTGACTGGACCTGCTACTCTTTCTGCGTCTCAAATTGCTACATTCTGGCAGAATTCAGTTTATGAGGATGGAGGAGAGAGTGGAACTCCTACCATTATCTTTACTTACGAAGACCAAGATTATGTAATTACTCCACAGACTGTACGAGATACATTGGGGTTTGATACACATACTTCTTATACTCTCGTTAATGAAACTTATCTGAGAGAGATGCTACAAGAGATAGGTTACATGGAATCTCTTGACAAGCTCGGCAGTATCAAGAGACCAAATCTCAGAAAAGAATGGAATTTCTTCTTTGATTGCATAACGAGGACGTTCCAGAAGAAAGTCACAAACTGGGATGCCATTCCAATAGACAGTCTTCAAATCGGGTATTCTCTGCTCTATGGTACTAATTTTGATTTTGGTCGACATGTTTTGATGAGCTTAGGTGATAAATTGTCAGAGTCTACCACTGTCTATTATGCTCGTTTTTGTCAAATGCTGTTCAATGCATGTGTACCTGGTCTCGAAATTGATGAAACTGATGAAATTGATCCTTTTAGAGTCAATAAGCGCATATTCTCTGATATGACTAACAAGGATGTTGGTAAAGAAAATCTTCCTGCTTTTGTCATGCCTCTTGCTCTACGAAATTTTCTAAATCAACCACAAGAACCACAACAACCTGAACCACAACAAGATCAACAGGAACCACAACAAGATGCACCACAACAAGATGAACCTGAACAAGAACCACAACAACCTGAACCACACCAGGAACCTCAACCAGAACCAAACACTGAATCACCTGCTCGGTCAGCAAACTCTGATTCGCCACAATCTCCATCAAAATCAAAGTCTAAATTACAAAGAGTTAAGAAAGCAATTGCTGAACGACATGCAAGTCTAAAGCAGGCGGAAGAGACTCAAAGAACATCAAAACGGAAGTCTCCTGAAGCTGTTTACACTAGAAGGGGGAAAAGAATGAAAGCTCGAGCAAACATGCCTAAGTCACCATCTAGTGAAGAGGATTCAGATAATATACCTCTAGCGAGACGAAGAAAACTGATAGTCTCTGATTCTGTGGATGAAGATATTGAAGCTCCAGAGGTTGCTTCACAGCAAATACCTCCTGTTGAGGTTGAGAAAGATGTAATACCTGCAGAGGATGTAATGCCTGCAGAGGAAAAAATGCCTGCAGAAGAGGATGCAAGAGATGGTGTTTCTCCAATAAATGATGTTCCTGATTCATTTATGCCATTCTCTGATCCTATCTTTGATATTGGTGTAGCTGATCAACCTACGGCTGTTCCTTCTGAAGCTGTGGCATCTCATACTGAGATAATATCTGATGCTCACCACACTGTTGAAGAAGGTGAAGAAATTGATCAGGCAACCAATGTCACTTCTCATTCAATGCCTGTTGCTGATCCTGAGCAACAAGAAGAAAATCCTGACAAGCCTACAAAAGATATTGCTAAACCTATGGCTGAAGATGAACCAGTTAAAGCTACAAGTGTTGAAGCTGAAGGTGACAGTAGTGCAAACTCTGATACTTCTCTGAGTGCACCAGTATAAACTGATGATAAACATACACCTTTTTCTCAACCTTGTACTTCTCATGAAGTTGAGAGAGCACAATTTGCCAAGAATGCTGCTGAATGGTACAAAGAAGATTGTATTTTTCCACCAGGAAGAGCAGCTAAGTTTGTTAAGCAAAGTGCTGATACTATCTCAAATCCAGAGATTCTTTCTTGCTTGAAAGCAACTATAGTTCAAGTTAAAACTCTGGATAGACGATTTGATGATACTAATTTGGCAATCACTGCTTTGCGAAATGAGGTTGTAGCTAGAGAGATGAAGATGGAAAGAGATTCGAAACTAGTGACTACAAAATTCTCTAAATCTCAAGATAATCTCTTTGCCAGGCTGGCTAAAGTTGAAGAGAATCAGTCTGATTTATCTGCTAAAATTGATTCTATTGCTACCTCCCTGGAGTTAATTACTTCTATCCTTATACCTGATGATGTCAAAAAGGGGGAGAGAGTTGTCAGAAGGGATAGTGCTGGAGATGGAGGGGCAAGTAACAAAGGAAAGAAAAAGGCTGAAGAGGTTCTGAGAATTAGCAAGTCATCAAAATCACAGTCTGTTGGGAGAAATACTGATACTCAAGGTACTTCAAGGACCAAGAGTTTGTTGTTATCTTCTAATCCACAAACTGATGAAGAATTGGCTGCTAAGCTGTTCATTGAAGAGAATGAGGAAGGAGTTACGATTGAGGACATTGAAGCTGATGAAAAGAGTTTACAAGAAAAACATCTTAAAGCTTTAAAGTCTGATAAGGTACAAAGAGGAAAAGCTCCTAGACCTGTTGTTAAAGGTGTTGTGATCAGAGAAAAGACTGATGTTAGTCAAAGTTCTCGGTTCTCAAAGGAAGAAATTGCAGCAGAGGCTAAACTCAAGCTAAAAGGTATTGAAGGTGAAAGTTCACAGAAGAAAGTTACAACTTCTGTTGCAGCACAAGCAATGATCACACCTTTACACTCTTCACAGTTGAAATCTGTTTTTGGAAAAGGAACAATTTCTGATCCAAATGTGTTATCTGGAGTCTCAATGAATGTTTCTGATGGAAAAGCTCTATCTGGCAAGGTTGGTAATAATAAGGGTGGACTAGGTTCACATAGAGACAGAAGGCAATATACTGGTCCTAGAGATCCTTCTTCACTGGCTGTTCCAGGTCGTGGTGTTCCTCAAGAGAGTTTGGACAGACTGGAATCAGTGCAGTTGGTTCATCAGAAGAGTTTAGACAAGGATTATCTTTTATACTTCATGGCTGATGGGACAGTATTCAAAGTTGGTGAGGATGATATTGGCTTGAAATGTTGGGAAGAACTAGAGTATGTTCTATATCTTCTCAAGGTGAATAGTCGAAGGACTCAGTCAGTTGCTAATGTACTCAGACAGAAAATGACTTTGAATCTGGCAATTAGAGGACAGAAATACAATAGCAGATATATTCCTAAGTACAGGGATTACCAAGGCAATCTCATTGAAATGAAGAAAGGTACTGCAAAGTTAAAAACTGATTTGGGAATCACAGTACTTGGTTTCAATACACAGGCAGAAAAAGTTAGATTTATCAGACTGGGTAATGAAATGAGAAGGAACAAGATTTATGATCTTAGGGCTGCTATTTACCAAACAGATGAAAGTGATCCTCAACTCAGAAAAATCAAAGAAGCAATGAAGTTTGAACTTGAAAATGCAGAAAGAAGATTGCTGATTGATTATCTCAGAACCATGCCAGATCTTGAAATGATTAGAGATTAAGTT
This sequence comes from Saposhnikovia divaricata, assembly GCA_036435485.1. Lineage (NCBI taxonomy): Eukaryota > Viridiplantae > Streptophyta > Magnoliopsida > Apiales > Apiaceae > Saposhnikovia > Saposhnikovia divaricata. Next base: position 221,859,169 of record CM071596.1, on the reverse strand, counting down.
CTGTAAGAATTTTCTTATTCTCTATAGTTTTTATTAAGTAGAAGCTTAAACTCTGAATCTGTATAAACACTGTATTTGTCTATTTGTTTTGACATCATCAATTACTGTCATTAACTTGTACATTTTTGCTAATGAACAAGTTGGGGGAGATTGTTAAATATAATTGATGTGTTTTAATCAGTGTTTAAGTGTTACAGGGAGTTATCAGAGTTTAGCTGGAAGCAGTCAGAGTTTAGTTAAACTCTGACAGGTGGAAGCTCGACAGAGTTTGTTAAATTCTGTCTGGAGGAAGCGCGTCTACTGTTCAACAGTGATTAAAGATTAATTATGGAAGCGATATCTTTGAAGATTGGATAGCTATCAAAGAGATCGAGTTGACATAGGAGACGTGTGACAATCTGTAATTGATATCATTGTATAGCTGATTATTAGGAATATCAATTAGAGATTGTATCGTAGCTGTATGTTATATAAATACAGATAGGTTAACCCTAGAAGGGTATCGATAACGAATTATCTTTATTGTAACCTAGCAGCTCTTTGTGATATTTTACATCACGAAGAGGGTTCGAAATACAAGAAGTTTTTAAGTGCATAAACGCTTTTACTTGTTAATCTCTCATACAAAGTTGATTATTAATTGTGTATTCGGCCTAACAGTTAAATCAGAGAATATTCTCTTATTGACTTTAAAATGCTGAATAACATCATCCTCAGCAATTGCAATACCAGGCACACAAGCTGTAAATAATAATTGACAGAATCTAGCAAAGTTGACAGTAGTAGACTCTGACAATCTATCACCTATGTTCATTAAAACAAGTCTACCAAAATCGAAATTACTTCAATAGAAAAGAGAATACCGAATTTGTAGACTGTTAGTAGGGATAGCATCCCAGTTTGTGACTTTCTTTCCAAAGGCCCTTGTTATACAATCGAAGAAGAAACTCCACTCCTTCCTTAGCTTTGGCCTTTTCACATTAACAAGTTTTTCTAAAGGACCTGAACACCCAATTTGCTGCAACATCTCTTTCAGGGTATTGTCAGAAACAACACTGTAGGAAGTGTGTGTATCAAAACCCACGGTTTCTCTGACTGTAGTTGGAGTAATCACATACTCTATCTCGTCATTTGTAAAAATGATTGAAGGATTCCCATCCTCTCCTCCATCGTCATAAGTAGAGTTCTTCCAGAAAGTAGCAATCTGCGTGGCAGAAAGCGTTGGTGGTTCGACTAGGGCTTGACCTATCTCTGAATCTCTCAAGAAATTTTGAATCAAATGAAACGCCTCTGGAACGTTTGCATTATTCAATGGGGCTGCATAATTATTAGGAAAAAACAATAACCCTTGAGCAGTAAAAGCTTTGATGTCCATTAGAATTGATGTGAGAAGAAAATAGCAGTTAAAAGTGATATGTATGCAAGGTGTTTGCAAAAATGCCCAAGTGAAAGAACGAAGTAACTGAGTGGTTGTGTGAAAAGTAACTGTGAGTGAATGTGTGTAAATATGAATCGTGTATGTAAAATGATTAGAGATGTAATTAAAAATTAAAACTCAATCGTTTTAAGCAGTAATACACACAACAGTTTCTTGATTAATTTGTGAGTGGGACACATTAGTGGGTGAGTGGGACACGTGGCACACATGCAATGAAACAACTATGCACGTTCAGTAATTATAGCAATAATTACCACTACTTTCTCTCTCCCATAACCAACACACTTTAACACTCCAACACTCATTAACAGTTGGCAAAACTCTTTTTACCCCAAGTATGTAAATTATCTGAAAGAAAATATACCTTAGAGTATTAGACAAAATTCGCGTTTGTCAATTCTCCAACTTCATTACCATAATCCTTTCAAAAAAACTGCACATGTGTGAATATATGTGTGTGTATAGCAGAGTTTACCAATTCAATTTTTAGAGCATCTAATTTTTCATAAAATCCATAAAGTAAATCAGTAAACACTGGATGCACAAACTCTCATAGTAAACACTGAATGTATGATTAATGCTAAACTCTGTAGTAAACAATTTATATACAGTAACTCTAAACTAACTCATACACCCCTTCTAATTTTTTTTTATTCTATTCATTCCAGTAATCAGAGGTTGGAACTAGTCACCAAAAATCCTATAATTTTAGCCCTTATCATTTTGATAAGTTCCTGGGTCTTCCTAGTCTTTGACTAGTCACCAAAAATTAGAGAATTTTAGCCCTTACTATATACTAGCAAGTTCCTGGGTCGTCCTAGACACCAACATAATCTCAAAGGAGTTCTAGCAACCTATATACATTTTCTTTGGGGGTAGTCTAATAATAACATTTAAATTAACAGTGTATAACTAACAGAGTTTAGAGCTCATCAACATCAGAAGTTATTCATGAGAGGCAATGCACACAGTATTTACAGACTCAGAGTTTAGGATAAATAAACTAAGAGATGCTATAAATATGAAACAGTATCATGCTGTGTTAATTTTCTGCACAGTCTAAGATTAGATCACAAATAACTTAGAAGGATTCATGATTATTTCCTGAGAATCATGCTTCATACATATTTCTTCATCAGTGTTTACATTCAGACAATAATAATATCATAGTTTCTCAGAGTTTATCCAACATGTCAACAGTGTATGACCTACAGAGCATGCTAACAGAGTTTAACAGTTAACGAACAGAGTTTGCATAGCAGAGTTTAACAACAGAGTTCACATAGCAGTTAACATATCACAGAAATATGAGCAACTTATTACATAAGTAAAATTTTGAGTCTAACCAATATCTCTAGTCAAAACCAGAGACCATTCCTAGTTCATTTACCAGCCTTGTAAATATAGCTTCACTCAATGGCTTGGTGAAGATATCTGCAAGCTGTTGTTCTGTAGACACAAAATGAAGCTCAATATTCCCTTCCTCTACATGTTCTCTGATAAAGTGGTACCTTATGTTGATGTGCTTGGTCATTGAATGCTGTACTGGATTACCTGTCATAGCAATAGCACTTTGATTATCACAGTAAATAGGTATTTTACTGTACCTCAATCCATAATCCAGCAATTGATTCTTCATCCACAGAATCTGTGCACAACAGCTACCAGCAGCAATATACTCTGCTTCAGCTGTAGATGTAGAAATTGATTTCTGTTTCTTGCTGTACCAAGAAACAAGTCTATCACCCAGAAATTGACAACTTCCACTGGTGCTTTTTCTGTCTATCTTACAATCTTTAAAATCTGCATCAGAGTAACCAAGTAGCTTGAAATCTGATTCTCTAGGATACCACAGACCTAAGGTTATGGTCCCCTTGAGATACTTAAAAATCCTCTTCACAGCTGTTAGATGTGGTTCTCTGGGGTCTGCCTGAAACCTTGCACATAGACAACTTGCATACATGATATCAGGTCTGCTTGCTGTTAGATAAAGAAGAGATCCTATCATGCCTCTGTAGCTTGTCATATCTACTGGAGCTCCTGTGTCTTTGTCCAACTTTGTTGCTGTTGCCATGGGAGTTGATGCAGATGAACAGTCAAGCATACCAAATTTCTTGAGAAGATTTCTGGTATATTTTGCTTGATTTATAAAAATCCCATCATCTGTTTGCTTCACTTGTAGACCTATAAAATAACTAAGCTCTCCCATCATGCTCATTTGATACCTGGACTACATGAGCTTGGCAAACTTCTTACAGAGTTTATCATTAGTAGACCAAAAAATTATGTCATCAACATATATTTGAACTAAAAGCAAGTCACTACCAGATTTAAAATATAACAGGGTTTTATCAATTATACCTGTTTGCACTAAATCACGTAAGCGTACGTGGTCACAAGTAATATATGAAAAAGTCAAGTTCGTTTCCACAGAGATCTGGTTAGGTTTCAATTCAGTTCATGCACCTATGCAACAGTGTATGGTTTTTATTCACTGCTAAGACAATTAACAAGATTGGGTTTAGATTAACTATAATTAACTAAGAAACAAATTAACAAAACAAAGAATTAACTAACTAACGAGAATTGGAATCGAATTACTTATGCAAGAGAAAACATAGGATCCTAACTTCATTAAATACTTTGCTTAGATCTGACGTCTTTAATCACTATATGCAATGGTTATGATATCTAATCGGATAACACGAAACAAGTATAAGCTACCTCTCGGTATACTAACACCAAACTACTCATACATCCACAAAAGAGATAGAAGATGAATAGACACCAATTATGTTTAGACCCTATATCTCTATAAGATTTGAAAACATAACGGTTTAAGCACAAGTTATCCATATTGATCACATAGGGCAGCATAATATCTCTATTTACGCTACAAATTATGATGTTAAAACATCAACCTATCCTATGGTAGCATGGCAAGTTCTAAATCTCAAGATCCACTCTCGTTTCGCAAGAGATTAACAATTCAATTTAGATGTTAGCTACGCATCTAAAAGCATTAAGAATAACCATACAAGGATATCAAATATACATTACACACAGATCTTTAAAGCATCAAAATACTAAAGCTCCATAAATAAATCCGTTAGAATCCCATGACAACGATTAATTCGTAATTGAACCTCTCGTCATCGTGGGATCAAGTGAAACCATGATAATGAAACAAGATATGAATTCTATGTTATAATATGCTAACTAATGATACAAATTACAATGGTAGGATGTGTTTAAATAGGCTCTAGAAGTCTTGCCCAACAAGAAATTCCCCAAAATAGAGTTAAAATAGAATTTCTGCAGAATACGTTTCCTAAACTGATTCTGTTTTGAAGGAAAATTCGTAGCTGACTTTTCTTCATTATTTCTGGACCGTTCCAGTTGTAATTGGACATCTGGACCACTTTAGAATGATAGATAATCTCGTTAGCTTCGCGTGGACTGTAAGATCGTCCAAAACGGACTTGTAGAACTCAAGATATGGCCAAAACAAATATCCGAAATCTGACAGAATTTCTCCGCGCTGGCTGCGCCCGTACGCGCGCTGGCTGCGCCCTTGCTACTGTTCATGGTGCTGGCTACGCCCGTGGTAGCGCTGGCTGCCCCCGTGGCTTATGCCAGAAGCTGATTTTTGCTGATTTTCTTCGTTTTAACTCTTTTTTCCTTCGTTCCTTTTTAAATTGTCATTTTTCACTTCTAGAACTCAATTCCACCATAAAATATGCAATTTATATCATCCAACCCCAAGATAATAACCCTGCACAAACTCACTAAAACGAATCAAAAACACGACATACTTGAGGCCAAGTCAATCAATTTAAGCCGAAATGAAGCGTTCCAAGTAGATATAAAATCCACTTATCACACCCCCAAACTTAAACCGATGCTTCTCCTCAAGCATAAACAACTAGACACTAAATAATTAGTACCACTTCCGTAGGTGATCATGGTTGCATTTGGCATATGCAACAAGCCCTTTAAACCCCTAGGCAGCTTTAATGGACGAGTAAGGTCTCGTGAGGGCCTATAGCGAATGTACCCACAAAATCCAATGCAATGCAATGCATGAATGCAACTAATATGAAAATGCATATGATTTACTACTAATACATCACCACACCTTCAAATCCTCTCATGTCATTTCAACTTAAGAATCAAAGTAATAATGCGATGTCTTGGTGACGAAAGTGCAAGTATTCACATATTCTACTCAATGAACATGCATAAGTTCTCAAAAGTCCATGTCAAGTGTAAGAATAAGTTAGTAACCATGCTAAGCCTACAAGAGTACATCTTTGAGACAGAACTCGGGATCTCATATGCAAAAACAAGTACACACTCACAATCCATTCACAAAAGAATATTCACTCAAGAACAAGGGTAAGTGTATCACTCAATTCCAACAAAATCATAAGCATGCTTGACATTTGGTATCAATCTAACTCTTAACACAACATACATCAATGACGATAATCAAAAGGTCTTTAATTGGGTTGTAACGGGGATAGGGACAAGGTATGTCAAATAAGCCAAATCAGGTGAAGTGTCAAAAGCTAGTAGGAACTATAATGAATCATACACAACACCCTATTTCCCCCACATAATTTATTATTTTTCTTTCAACAAAAACACTCGACTAGTCGACTAAAGTAGGATCACAACAAACACAAATATGCTCTCATAATATTTTTTTTTCTTTTTTTCTTTCTTTTTTCCGAGAGCTAAATAAAGCAATAATATAAACAATAACAATGATCCCACGAATTTATTACACATGCCGACTATCAAGTAAACAACCAAACCAAATTTTCAATATTTCCCCCAAATTATGACCAACAATAAACCCCTTCTTGCACACCTTATTACTCCCTTAAGCACTCTACTAGCCTTTGACAATGTGGGTTCAAATTAATGTAAGGCCAATACAAGAAAAAGGTCTAGGCAAGTAATGTGGTATGTCACCGAAAAAATAGGATTGAGCTCAATGGGTTAACTAATTGATCATGTAAATATGGTGTGGTAATATGGGAAAATATGCGGTTATTCCTAAATGCCTTTATTATTTTAATCATCAAATAATGTCATGCATTTCAAGAAAGACCTCAAACAACTGCTAGCAATGCAAACAATCCGTGGACACTCAAGCAAACGAATAAATTGCAACAAATATGCAATAAGGCTCAAAAGCTCACTTGGTGGAAAAACATACTCAATCCCAAGCAAAAATCTCTCTAATGCACCTACTTGTATTCAAAGCATGCAAACTAAATCAACTTGCACATATTCATGTCCTTTTAATTACTTATAACATTCAATAAGTCTAATAGCTTCAACTTACTAGTGTATGTGTGTGCACAAGAACAAAGCATATCACTTCTCAATCAAAAGCGTCAACAACACAAAATTCCTATCAAGCATGGGTGCAAATGCAAACTACTATGGACTCACATGATAATAACACGAACAAACATGCATGAATTACAACTAAAATGCAAAGCATGATATCCTACATGACACATAACTACTATAAGCTACTACATATCTACTACTCATCCCTCCAACCACCCCCAAACTTGAAATATTCAATGTTCGCATTGAATGAAAGTAAATAGGAGGGATAGTAGGAAACATACCTAATCATCGAAACACATGGGTTACCTCCCACGAAGCGCTTTTGTTTAAAGTCTTTAGCTAGACATGGCAATGTTTTTTCTAATGAAAATTTCTACATCGTGTCTCTATATGGCTATTTAACTATCTTTTCCGGGGATATATCCTTGACGACAAGTTTCCGCCTTCTTTGCTCCTCAAAAGTGTTCGTAACATTGTTCTCTTCACTACCTGACAAGTTAGCAACAACAATAATAGGCAAAGTAGATGATTGACCCAAATATACATACCTTAGCTGATCTGATGGTTTAAACTCGAATCTGGAAGTTTCTTCAACATGATGAATTTCATTATTAACCACCAAAGACTGAGTAAGAGTGGAAATAGACGGATTAGGAACGAAAGTGGGTAGTTCACCAACAGAAGTCTTCACAACTGACTTGGGATCAAAAGAACTCTCCTCAAGTTGGATTTCATGCTTAGAACAAATGACCTTCAATTCCTCTAACATCTCATCAGAAGTAAAATTCCTATACAACTCATGAAGATCCTCATTACCCTCAATCAAAACATCTTCCTCAAGAAAAGACTCAATTACACTATCCTCAAGATTTGACCATGAAACCACCTCATCAACCAGCACCTTAGAATCCCAAAGATCAGCCAAGCCTAGTGACTCACACTCTTCCTCCTCATCACTATCCACCACAAATTCTGAAAAAATAGAATTTTCTTCTTTTTCTGTAGTATCCTAATCATGAATTTCTTCTTCATCCTCAATTGCTGAATTCTGATCGTTCGTGACTTTTCCAGATCTTAGTGTTATGGCCTTAACCTGCTCCATGCCATCTTGTTTTCCTGGATTTACCTCTGTGGCACTAGGAAGAACTCCCTGCGGTCCGTTGAGAAAGGCACTTGCAAATTGCCCAATCTGATTCTCCAATGTCTTGAGAGATACCGCCTGACTTTTAATCATCAACCTCAATTCATCCAATTCAGATTTTTCATTCGAAGATTGACCATCATCCCCATGAAACTGTTGCTGCTGAAAATCTTGATTGTTGCTCCAGTCGAAATTGGAATGATAGGTGGCTGGAGCTGGTTGCGAAGGTTGCTGGAAGTTGTTCACAAATTGTGCCGATTTAGAAGATATGGCACATTGACTCATCTCATGTGCGCCCTCACATAGCTCACCACCACTAGAAACTTGAGGCACTCCATGCTTTAACATAAAATCCAATTTCTTATTAAGTGCCTCTAGCTGAGCTGCTAGAGCTGTGACTGTATTAACTTCCAGAATTCCTGCTAATTTGCCTTGTGATAATCTTTGAGTTGGAGTCTGGTATTCATTCGCAGCCATCATCTCAATTAGCTCATAAGCTTCCGCATAGCTCTTAGCCCATAAAGCTCCACCTGATGCTGCATCTAGCATGGGTCTTGACTGTTATAAAATCAGTTAATCACCATCCAATCAGGAATCCCATAATGTGGACACTTCCTTAGCATCTCCTTATATCGCTCCCAAGCCTCGCACAAAGATTCTTCAGACTGCTGTGAAAATTGAGTAATAGCATTCCTGATTGCTGCGGTCTTTGCCATGGAAAAAAATTTAGTGAGAAATTTCTGAGCAAGATCCTCCCATGTCAAAATAGAACCTGCTGGTAGAGAGTGCAACCAGCCCTTAGCTTTATCCCTCAAAGAGAATGGGAAAAGTCTCAATTTGATAGCATCTTCCGACACCCCGTTGATCTTGAAATTGTCGCAGATCTCAACGAAATTCCCGATGTGCATGTTAGGATCTTCAATCGGAGCACCCCCAAACTGAACCGAATTCTGCACCATCTGAATTATGCTAAGCTTGATTTCGAAAGTATTAGCTGCAATAGCTGGTCTGACAATGCTAAATTGGACGTCATTGATCTTTGGTTGAGAATAATACATCAATGCTTTTGCTGCTGTTGCTGGTTCTCTCATTGCTACCTGAAACACATAGAACTAAACAACTATGTAAGAAACAATCCGAGTCAATGAACTCTAACGACCACTGATGACAAGCACATAAACTAAAAATAAAACACCGATGATCCCCGGCAGCGGCGCCAAAAACTTGTTTGCACTAAATCACGCAAGCGTACGTGGTCACAAGTAATATATGAATAAGTCAAAGTTCGTTTACACAGAGATCTGGTTAGGTTTCAATTCAGTTCATGCACCTATGCAACAATGTATGGTTTTTATTCATTGCTAAGACAATTAACAAGATTGGATTTAGATTAACTATAATTAACTAAGAAACAAATTAACAAAACTAAGAATTAACTAACTAACAAGAATTGGAATCGAATTACTTATGCAAGAGAAAACATGGGATCCTAACTTCATTAAATACTTTGCTTAGATCTGACCCCTTTAATCAATATATGCAATGGTTATGATATCTGATCGGACAACACGAAACAAGTATAAGCTACCTCTCGGTATACTAACACCAAACTACTCATACATCCACAAAAGAGATAGAAGATGAATAGACACCAATTATGTTTAGACCCTATATCTCTATAAGATTTGAAAACATAACGGTTTAAGCACAAGTTATCCATATTGATCACATAGGGCAGCATAATATCTCTATTTACGCTACAAATTATGATGTTAAAACATCAACCTATCCTATGGTAGCATGGCAAGTTCTAAATCTCAAGATCCACTCTCGTTTCGCAAGAGATTAACAATTCAATTTAGATGTTAGCTACGCATCTAAAAGCATTAAGAATAACCATACAAGGATATCAAATATACATCACACACAGATCTTTAAAGCATCAAAATACTAAAACTCCATAAATAAATCCGTTAGAATCCCATGGCAACGATTAGTTCGTAATTGAACCTCTCGTCATCGTGGGATTAAGTGAAACCATGATAATGAAACAAGATATGAATACTATGTTATAATATGCTAACTAATGATACAAATTACAATGGTAGGATGTGTTTAAATAGGCTCTAGAAGTCTTGCCCAGCAAGAAATTCCCCAAAATAGAGTTAAAATAGAATTTCTGCAGAATACGTTTCCTAAACTGATTATGTTTTGAAGGAAAATTCGTAGATGATTTTTCTTCATTATTTCTGGACCGTTCTAGTTGTAATTTGACATCTGGACCACTTTATAATGATACAGAATCTCGTTAGCTTCGCGTGGACTGTAAGATCGTCCAAAACGGACTTGTAGAACTCAAGATATGGTCAAAACAAAAATCCGAAATCTGGCAAAATTTCTCCTCGCTGGCTGCGCCCGTACGCGCGCTGGCTGCGCCCTTGCTACTGTCATGGCGCTGGCTGCGCCCGTGGTAGCGCTGGCTGCCCCCGTGGCTTATGCCAGAAGCTGATTTTTGCTGATTTTCTTCGTTTTAACTCTTTTTTCCTTCGTTCCTTTTGCAAATTGTCATTTTTCACTTCTAGAACTCAATTCCACCATAAAATATGCAATTTATATCATTCAACCCAAAGATAATAACCCTGCACAAACTCACTAAAACGAATCAAAAACATGACATACTTGAGGCCAAGTCAATCAATTTAAGCCGAAATGAAGCGTTCCAAGTGGATATAAAATCCACTTATCAATACCTCTGTTGAACCCACTTTCTAAAAGAAATTGAGCCAGAGTTTCATACCATGCTCTTGGTGCCTGCTTAAGTCCATAGAGAGCTTTATCCAGCCTGTAGACATAGTCTGGATATTTGGGGTCCACAAATCTTGGTGGTTGATCAACAAACACTTCTTCTTCAAACTTCCCATTCAGAAAAGCGCTTTTTACATCCATCTGGAAAGCCTTGAATTTCTTATGAGAGGCATATGCTAGAAAAATCCTTATTTCCTCCAATCTTGCAACTGGAGCAAAAGTTTCATCATAGTCTATTCTTTCCTGCTGTGAATAGCCTTTTGCCATAAGTCTAGCCTTGTTCCTTGTAACAATTCCCTCACTATCAGTTTTATTTCTGAAAACCCATCTAGTACCAACAACAGATCTATTCTTTGGTCTAGGTACAAGGGTCCATACTTCATTTCTTTCGAATTCATTTAACTCCTCCTGCATTGCTGTTATCCAGTCAGCATCTTGAAGAGCTTCTTCTACCTTCTTTGGTTCTGATTTTTACAGGAATGCATGAAATAGAGATTCATTTTTTGTAGCACTTCTTGTCCTTACTTTCGCATCTGGATCTCCAATAATTAGATCAGGTGTATGAGATTTTGTCCATTTCCTAGCTGAAGGTAAATGACTTCTATCAGTATTTAATCCTCCCCCTTGATCTATGTTCTCCTGATTTTCTTGTTGTCTTTCTTCATTTTCCGAGACTCCCCCTGAATTTGACTGCTCAAAGTTTGAGTCATCAAAGTTTGATCCAGATTTTTCAGTTGACTCACTATCAGAATTTGAGTCATCATTTTGATCATGCTCCCCCTCAACTGGTTCTCCCCTTTGTTCTGGCTGAGAAGTTTCTTCATTGTTTACCAGGAGAGGTTCAGAGTATGCTTCAACAAAGTTTGTCAGATCAGTTACATCAGAGTTTACTTCGTCAGAGATTAAGTCTTCATTTTCAAAGTGCAGTTGATCATGTTCATTTACATCTTCAAGTCCAGTTATTTTCTTGTCATCAAATGACACATGAATCGACTCCATAATTACCTTGGTTCTCAGATTATAAACTCTGAATGCCTTAGTTGACAGCGGATAGCCAACAAAAATTCCTTCATCAGCTTTTAACTCAAATTTGGTCAACTGTTCAGAATAAGTTTTTAACACAAAGCATTTTCACCCAAAAATATGAAAATATTTCAGGTTAGGCTTTTTTCCCCTTACCATCTCATATGGTGTTTTTCCATGCTTGTTGATCAAGGTAGCATTTTGAGTAAAACAGGCTGTTTGAACCGCTTCTGCCCAGAAATAAATTCGCAATTTTGCTTCATCAAGCATAGTTCTAGCAGCTTCTATCAAGGTTCTGTTCTTCCTCTCAACTACACCATTTTGTTGTGGTGTACCAGGTGCAGAAAACTCTTGCTTCACTCCTCTATTCTTGCAGAATTCTTCCATTGTTGCATTCCTAAATTCATTTCCATTATCACTCCTGACTATCTTGACTTTGTGTTTTGATCCTTTGTCCAGCAGCTTTACATGCTCCATCAGAGTTAATGCAGTTTCATTCTTCTTTGCTAGAAAATACACCCAAGTGTATCTGGTGTGTTCATCAACAATGACTAGAGCATATTTCTTTCTTCCAATTGACAAGACATTCACTGGTCCAAAGAGATCAACATGTAGAAGATGATAAGGATCAACAATTGAAGATTCAGACTTGCTCTTGAAAGATGACTTCCTTTGTTTGGCCTTTTGAAAGGAATCACACAGGCCATCAATATTTAATAAAGACTTTGGAAGTCCTCTTACAAGATCCTTTCTTATCAACTCATTAATTTTGTTCAGATTCAGATGAGAGAGTTTCTTATGCCACTTCCAACTCTCTTCACTAGACATTCTTGTGGACATGCACACATCTTTTCCATCAGAGTTTGTCAACAAACTTGCTTCATAGATATTATTGCGCCTGTGTCCAACTAGAACAACTTTCCCTGTAGATTTACTGATGATTTCACAGTATTCAGGCTGAAAATCTACATGATATCCTCTGTTACAGATTTGACTCACAGATAGAAGATCATACTTGAGTCCTGGAACCAGAGCTACATTTGTGATGATGACACTTCCAAGATTGATATTGCCATATCCCAGAGTACGTCCTACGTTGCCATCTCCATAGGAAACTTTTGGGTCAGCCTTCTCCTCATACTCTGATAGCAGGGCTTTATTTACAGTCATGTGTCCTGAACATCCACTGTCCACGACTAGGATACTCTCCATGATGCCCTGCAATCACAAACAATCACTGAAGATTAGATTTAAGGATCCAGACTTGCTTGGATCCTTTGGCTTTCTTAACTTTGTTAGCTTTAGCAGCGGAATTCTTATTATCAGAGTTTAAACTAACATTTTCAGAGTTTACACTTGCAGAATTAACCTTAACCCATTTCAAATTGGGCTTAAGTTCATAGTAATTATAATAAATAGCATGATAATCCCTGCAAGTATAAATAGAATGCCAAGTACTTCCACAATGTTTGTATAAAGTCTGTGGTCTAGTTCTAACATAATCTTTCTTTACTTCAGACTTGGAAGGTAAAGAATTTATGTTTTTATTCTTCCTGCAGAAGCTAGCAAGATGGTTAGTGCTACCACAGTTATGACATGTCTTCCTTGGAGCGAAAGTAGCAAGCATTGGATAATTACCTTGAGTAATTCCTACTTTACCATTTATATTCTTCCTAGACACTTTTTGTTTCTTAACAGATTTTAACTCCATAAGCTTATGCTTGAGTTGTTTATCTGTCATTGAACCAATATTAACCTGTTTAACACTAGTTTTTACTGGTTCTTTCTTAACAGCTCCTTTTTCAGCTTCAGACTTAGGTTCATTTATTCCATGAACAAATTTTGTAGATGGAAGATGTGTTCTAACTTTGACCTTATTTTGAAACCTAAGTTCATCTTCCACACAGTAACCTAAACCAACTGTGTCTGACTGAAAAACCTCTTGAGTGTCTTTTCCAGAATGAGTCCAAGTCTTAATTATGTGATTTGCCTTCTCCAATTCAGATTCTAATTGCTTATATCTTCCTAGCAAATCCTGTTCTAGATAAACAGCATCATCTCTTTCTTTCTGAACTTGTTGCATGTTAACAAGTTTCTCTTCAACAAATTTATTTCTTTCTTTAAGTTCTGAATTCTCAGATTTGATTCTCTCATTCTCTAAAGTCTGATCCCTATAACTGATATGTAATGACATAAGATAAATTCTCAATTCAGATATATTATCAGTATTATAAGCATAGGTAGTTAGGGGTACCTTGTTTTCAGAATCTTCAGATTCATTCTCATTAGTAGCCATGAGAGCATAGTTAACATCCTCATCTGAGTCTGAAGTGTCTGCCCAGTCTCTGCCTTTTGTGAAGAGTGCTTTTTCAGTTTTACCCTTCTTGCACTCAGGAGCATAGTGACCCATCTCCTTACACTTGTAGCATTGAATCTCAGACTTATCTTTCTTCCCAGATTGGTATCATTTCTCTCAGACTTTCTGAAACTCTTTCTGTCAGAATTTGAATCTTTCTTAGAAAACCTTTTTCCCTTCTTGAAGTTCTTGAAACCCGTCTTCTTGAAGGTCTTCACCATCAAAGCAGCCATTTGCATCATTTCTTCTTCATCATCCTCAGAGTCAGATGATTCATCAGTGTTTGAGTCAACATCAGAATTAAATGACTCACTTTCAGAATGTGTGACCAAAGCTTTTCCCTTAGCTTTCTTCCTTGATGCTTCATTTTTCAAGGGTTTTTCTTCAACCTTAAGAGCAACAGACTTTGTCTTCTTGCTTGATCTCCTGTTTCTCTGTTCCAGTTCCAGTTTATGAGTTTTGAGCAACTCATAGATTTCATCAATCTCAGTTTCAGCAAGATCATAATTATCTCTTATAGTTGATGTCTTCACATCCCACTTTTCAGGTAAGGCAAGAAGAAATTTGAGATTTGAGTCTTCTAGATCATACTCTTTATTAACCAGTGACAAATCATTGAGCAGTTTACAGAATCTGTCAAATGTTTCTGTCATGGTTTCTTCAGATTTAGCCTCAAAGTGCTCATACTCCTGTGTGAGTATGTTCCTTCTATTCTTCTTAATAGCAGCAGTTTCTTGACATCTAACTTCGAGGGCATCCCAAATTTCTTTGGCAGTTGTGCAGTTAATCACTTTGTTAGACATAACATTGTCTAAAGCACTATAAAGTAGATGTCTAACCTTTGCATCCTTAGCAATGGATGAAATATCCTCAGGAGTCAGATCTTTCTTCTCCTTTGGGACTGATTTAGCTTCTTGACCAGCAGTAACAACAGATAACTTTATAGGCTTATGAGGACCTTCATAAATTCTGTCAAGATATTCTGGATCTGTAGCCTCCAGAAACATGGTCATCTTCACCTTCCAAATTGAATACTCTGCCGGCCTGAGAATAGGAACCCTAATTGTCTCATAACGACTCACAGTAGTAGGTTGAGCCTTCTCAGTACTTGCACTAGAACCTGATGGAGGAGGTATTTCTGCCATTGATTATAGCTGTGTGTGGATCTTAAACTGTATAGAGTAACAAATTGGCTCTGATACAAATTGTTAGGCCGAATACACAATTATAATCAAGATTGTATGAGAGATTAACAATAAAACACACGTTTAAACAATTAAAAACTGTTTGGAATTAATAACTCCTCTCTCGGTGATGTAAAATATCACAGAGAGCTGCTTAGGTTACAATGAATGATATTGCGTTGCACGATACCCTTCTAGGGTTAACCTAACTGTATTTATAAGATATACAGCTGCTATACAATCAATAATTGATACTCCTATAAATTAGCTATAAAATTGATATCAATTACGATTGCTACACGTCTCCTTAGTCAACTCAATCTCTTTGACAGCTATCCAATCTTCAAAGATATTGCTTCCATAATTATCTTCAATAATTCTTCAAACACTGTTGACCAGTAGACGCTTCCTCCAGACAGAGTTTAACAAACTCTGTCGAGCTTCCATCTGTCAGCGTTTAATTAAACTCTGACTGCTTCCAGCTAAACTCTGATATTTCACTGTAACACTTAAACACTGATTAATATTCACATCAATTATATCTAACAGCTACCAATACTTTGTTCATATAAATGTCAATTTTAATTCATGCTAATTAATACTAATAATATATTAATGACAAAAGTAATAAATAGAAATCTACACCCTAATGCAAATAAATCGGCAAAGAAGATATTGGTGGGCATATACTATAAATTAAATGAACCATTAACATTTTACTAAATTAAAAACAAAAGTAAGTAGCTAAGAATAATTTATAAAGCTAAGTAGTAACATCAGCCAAATAAAACAAAACTACACTTGCACAGATTGTTAACAGCGCGAAGAAAGAAGCAAAGAAAAAAATTATTATAAAACTAGTGAATGAGACATGGGCCAGGAATCAAATACCAAGCTAAGAAATTTGTAAAAGAAAGTATTGCTTATAACCAAATTACAGATGCAGGTGGTCAGCTAAATGATATTAAAATCAATATGTGAACTTTCAATTTGTAAAGCTAGGGAGCTATTGACAGAAAGGTAAGCTAGAATGATTAAAGGTAAGTTATTGACATAAAGCAAGAACTAAAATTATAGCATTAAAAATAATGTAAGAGCTACTTTCAACCCCAAGTGGTTAGCATTTCGCTACTTTGTCCACTCATCGGATTTACGAAAATAACGAGAATGAAGCAACATAAAAGAGCAAGACAAGAAAATTAAGAGGGAATAAAAATTTGCATTAATAAAATGAAAGTGTTTACAAGATGGAGGCTACAAAATTTAGGGTAGTAAAAACTAAGTTGTATTGAAAGAGAATAACAGAAATCGGCAAAAGAAGATAAAGTGAAGCAAAGTGTTGCTTGAGGTTTTTTTTTGGTCCCCCCGTAAATGATGAAGTTGGTTCTATTTATAGACCATTCTGATTATCTTGTTTGCATATGAACCCATAATGGAGGTCATATTCCAATATCATGCTGCAGTGCCGTGTGAAGATTTTGAAACACATGCTGCTCTCTTTTCAAGATTCCCTGCATATAGAGTCAAAGGTTTTAGGATGTGTTTGAAATATTCCAATTTGCTCCAAACTCTTAATTCTTTTTCCTTCTTCTTTTATTCTAGTCATTTTTCTTCCTCTTTTGTCCTTCCTTGCACTTTATTTCTTTATTTTGTAATTTCTTTATTTTTCACGAATTTCCTGAAATACAACAAAATAATTTATTAAAATACCAGTTCAAGCAATAAATAGGTAATAAAAATATGCAAAAATATGCACTTATCAGTTTTCATTGCAGGTTCCACACCAGGTTATATATTTTCTACAAGTACAACTACGATAATATAACAAAACCGAGTGTTTGCAGTATTAACACCTCTTGTTATTTATAACTTTTTTGAGAAAAAATGGAGGAGAAAGTAGAATAATTAAGATGTTATTACAAACCACTTAGTAGAATAAAAGACTAAAAAGATAAAAATTAATTTGAAAAATACACTAAAAGGTCGAAAAAAATAAAAGAATCCTAGAAATAAAATATTAGCATTATATTGAAAAAATATAATGCAATATTATTAAGTGATCACTAATATTTTGATATTTTAAATATTATTTATCCTTAAAAAAAGTCAAATGAAAAAAAAATATAAGGAATCTCGTAAAGGATATTCGTATAAATAGTTTATTGATCTAAAATAAGTTTTGAATATAGTTATGTACAAGTACAACGTTATAAATAATTCATGGAATATTTAAGAATATTTTTTTCAAATTCTAAAACTTGAGATAATGGAGAATAAATTATAAATGATACATTTGAAACACTTAATAGAAACTTGATATATTAGATGACATTTTTATATGTAACTTAATTTTAAAAGAAATGTTTAGTTTTTTAAAAAAATGAAATATTTAAAAATATTATGTAATACACCAAGATTTTCTTAGGTGTTTTGTTAATTATTTAAAAATTGTAATATAATTTTTTTAGATATTTACATTTAGATTCTACTCTATATTTTATTGGTATAAAATAAGTTTCGGTATTGTTATGTACAAGTAGAGCACTATAAATAAATTATCCAATATTTAAGAAAATCTAAGTAATCTAATAGATCACAAAAGTGTTTTTTCAAAGAATATATTGCAGAACACCATGACAAAAAATTTTAATACCATATATTCCCATTTTAATTAAACAAAGATTCAACTAAATTTCCACCTTGTTATAATTCAAATTTTCATTCACATTAGCGATTCCTTTATAATCTTTATATAGAATTTTCATAAAATACCACAAAAATTTATTTACCAAGATTTCATTCATAAAATACGCTATTCAATTTTTTTATAAATGGAAATAAATTAAATCATATTATCATAAATTATGACAATACATCTTCTCATAAAATAAAAGGGAACAAATCAAAGATTCTTATCCTACCATCTCTATTTCCATGTACAATATAAAAATAGCTTAAAAAACAAACCATCATTAAATTAATTAATGTATCGAAACAAAATACTTTTTTTTTTTTAGCTAAGTTGTATATATTTAAGAAGCAAAAGAATAAAAGGGATTCACCCTTGCTCTATGACATGCCATAAAGGAGGCAACAAACAAACCAACTAAAGCACTAAAGACTCAAAACCCTTAATAGGTTAACCATCTACTAAGGCCATTCGTTTGGCATTGCTTAGCAAACCAAGTAGAGCTGGATAACCTAGCTTTAACATCTGAAACAATAGAAGCCCAAATCGAACCCGGGCTTATGCAAAATACCCAAAAAGGGTTTTAACTATTGATTCTACTTGAATCTTAGTCTGAAAATTTAACTATTGATTCTAAAAATACCCAAAAAGGCCAACAAAATTAAAAAAAACTCATAAAAATATATAATTATTAGCAGTAGAATAAATGAACAAATAATATATCAATGTACAACACCTAGTGGAATCTTACAATCCACAATTTTTTTGATAAAGAAAGTTCGAGGATAAATTAAAATAATTAATATGTTCATATAAAACACTTAATGGAATCTAAGTCTTTAACTTAAAATTTGATTTGGAATCTTATAATCCACAATTTTTTGATAAAAAAGTTCGAGGATAAAATAAAATAATTAATATGTTGATATAAAACACTTAATGGAATCTAAGTCTTTAACTTAAAATTTGATTTTAAAAATACACAAAAGGCTAATAAATATAAAAGATTTCTAAAAATGAATAAGGATTAACAGTTTCATTAATAATAGCAAATAATTATTAATGTGCAACATCTAAGGGGATCTCACAATTTATAATTTTTTTGAAATAATTTTTAATCGTAAATATTTGTCGTTTAAATAATTTTTTAATATAACACTTAAGAGAATCTTGTATAATTAAAAATATAATGGGTATACAAAAATTTAATGATATACAACATAATGACACACGAAGAAATTTAAATGTACAACATAAGCGAGCTTAAGTGAATAAATATAAATATAAATAAATATATTTTGCAAAATTTAATGGTATACAACATAATGTTAAAACCCAATAAAACTTAAGTGAATAAAAAGATACGGAAAAATCAAATTTACTAAAATTGTGTAGAGCACTTAAGGAACGAAGAAATGACACACAAATTTAATTTTTAATCATTAATAGTTTTTTTAGCAAAACATTTAAAAGAACCTTATTTCGTTGTTAATATTGTTTTTAACATAATATTCAAAAGAATCTCGTTTACACGTGAAAATCATTCATTTTCTTAAATAAATTATTTTAAATAGTTAATATACTTTTTTTTAGTGAAACACTTATGAAAATTCTTATAAAACACATATCCCTTTAGACACGATATAAAATTCTTTTAAATTTTTAAAAAGTAAATTAAAATTTATTTCCAATTTCTTAAAGTAGGGCAAGGTTCTCTAACGTGTTTTGCAAATATAAATTGATTTTTTAATATTTTAGTATGTTTGAATAACACATAATCTTAGATTCAAATCATACAAAACATTGAATCTTACAAAACATTTAATGGAATCTTAGATTGAAATCTTAAAAATTAAATTTAAAATACACAAAAAGGAAATAAAAGATCGTAATGTTAACACTATAAAAGATATAACAACTAATATATGAATATGCAACACCTAAAGTAAGATAATTTTACTCATAAATTTTTTGAAAAAAAAGGTTTGTGGTTAAAATAAAATAATTAAAATGTGGATCGAAAACACTTAATCCAAAACACTTAATGGAATCTTGCAATTAACACTAAAAATAATTATTTATTAACACTAAAATAAATAATAACAAATTATACATCAATTGGTAACACCTAGTAGAATCTTGCAATTTATAAATTTTTTGAGAAAAAATTAGAAGAGGAAATATAATAATTAATACCTTGTAACAAAACACTTAGTGGAATTTTGGACTGAAAAGATAAAAATTAATTTAAAAAATATACTAAAAGGTAAATAAAAATCAAAGCATCTTAAAAATAATAAATACTAGGATCATAAAAAATAATACTAAATAATTTATCAACTTACTACGCGTACATCGAGAATAAATAAAATAATAATTTGAAATCTTAGACTGAAAACTTAAGAGAATCTATGTAAATATTAGGTTCTTTATATTTGGGACAAACACGTATTCATATAAATATTAGGTTCCATAGATTATTTTATTTTTATTTTTATTATAAATAAAAATTTAATGTTTAAATTTTTATTAAAAAATAAGTTATGGAACTCTACTTTATATACACATTAAATATGCGTGAAAAAATATAAAGAAATAAGAGGGACGGAGTACTTATTAAAAATGATTTTTTTCAAGATTAATTGTTATAAAATTGCATTAAGTGTTTTATCATTTTGAGATTCTCTTATTATAAAATTTTGTGAAACACTTAATAGAATCTTGCTATCTATATATTTTTTGAGACAAAATTAGAGGAGGAAATAGAATAATTAATACGTTGTTACAAAATATTTAGTGGAATCTTGGACCGAAAAGATAAAAAATAATTTAAAAAATATACTAAAAGGTAAATTAAAGTCAAAAAATCTTAAAAAAATAAATAAATATTAGTATCATAAAATAATACCAAATAATTTATTAACGTGCTACACTTAAAAAATTTTATGGTTAAAATAAGATAATTAATGTGTGGATCCAAAACACTTAATGGAATCTTAGACTGAAGACTTAAATATTAATTTTAAAAATATCCAAAAAGGTAAAAAAAGTAAAGAATTCCTAAAAATAAATTAATAATAACACTAAAATAAGTAATAACAATCATCTTCTATATATAATAGAAGAACATGAGGATATTTTTGAGCCAATAAAGTGAAAGTAAAGTTGCCACTACTCTTTTATTCACACAAAGAATTTGAATAAATTATTTTGAGTTTGAACTAAAAAATGTATTAGTTAAACCCGGTCTCTCCTTTTTCCTGTTTTTACTATTAATTTAACTTTTCAGTAAATATGTTAATGATGACTTATATTGTTTTATGTCCTTTTATCATTACTCTACAAAAATTATGTTATAGCATATACAATATATTTATATGCTACAAAACATCCTTTTTTTAGTGCTCATATGATTTATGCATAAATAAAATGATTCATAAATTAAAGTAGTGATATTATAATATGTGTGAACATAATATGTACAATTATACTTAAAATAAATTTAATCGTAAAAATGTACAAATTTATGTCAATGGCTAGAAGATGACCCGTGCCTCGCACGGGTTATTATTCTAGTTATATATCAATGAGCGATACCTAGGAGAATCTTGCTATTTATAAATTTTTTGAGACAAAATTTGAGGAGGAAATATAATAATTAATATGTTGTTACAAAATACTTAGTGGAATCTTGGATCGAAAAGATAAAAATTAATTTTAAAAATATACTAAAAGATAAATAAAAATCAAAATAATCTTAAAAATATATAATTATTAGTATCATAAAAAATAATGTTGTTAGGTCCGATAAGATTGTAGAAGGGGGGGTTGAATAGAATCTTTACCTTTTTATCGAAATTTGTCCGTTAGATAATATTTTGGCAAAGACAAATTTGTGCGGAATTATTTAACACAATTTTTCAAGTTGAATATAACTGTATATTAACTTGATGTGGTGTTACAAAATCAATATAACAACTTATCAAGATGTTAATAACTAATTAGAAAATTCGACATGAACTTTTCTAATTTAGTTAATAATAATCAAGATAAGAACTAGGAAACTTAATTCGCTAGTAGTACAAGAATCACAAATAGACAAGTTCTAGCGGATAGAATATTACAAAGCTGACGAACTTGAATTTCTGGAAATTATTTAAGCTTTGGTGTTCTTGAGAGAAAATTCTGTTCTGCTGGATATTATATTTTCTGCTCAGTTTCTTGGTTATGACTTAATCTGCTGTGTTTTGTTCTTTTGTATCAGTCATAAGTCTTGCTAGCTTTCTGTAGGATATTTAACTGCTCCAGCATGACTTAAACTGCTTCCAAGACTTAATTTTTCTTCATTAAGACTTACACAAACCTCCATTAAGACATAAACCTGGTCGGTATGACTTAATAAAAGTTCGGTATGACTTAACACAGCTGGCAGGAGGTCGGTATGACTTAATCTTGAATTCTGTCTCGGTAAGACATAATCTTCATAGCTCGGTAAGACATAATCTTGAATTCTATCGGTATGACATAATTTAGAATTCTGTCGGTATGACATAATTTAGGTCATACCGAATTTAGCTTCACCAAGACATAATCCAACCTTCTTTCTTTAAGTCATATTGATCCATTTAATTAATTAATGATTAACCAATTCATATTTAATTGATACAATAATTAATTTAATAAATAAATTAATTCTTCTAGAATTAATTCATTTAATTAAATCAACTAAATGAATTATATCAATTATAAATGAATTTAATTAAATCAATAAATAATTTAATTTAATTCTTACAAACCACTGAAGGTAGTAAAGAATTACCACTGACTTGTGTTGACGTTCGATGTACTGTCTGGTTCATGAACGACTAACTTCAATGATGCTTCTTCACTTTTGACTTTAGGTTGTGGTTTATTTCTTCTCTCAATTCTCTTGTACTTTGACTGACTTTCAAACTATCACTCGAAAAATCTCTGTCACTGTTCAAATGAATCCATTCGCTTCAATGCTATACTGGGGCATGATCAGATAACTGAATCGTCTTCCAGTGTACAACATCAAAACTATAGATTGACTTTTCTTCTTTCTTCTGACAGATAATACTTCTTGAGATTCCTGTGACAGTTCATATGTATATTTACTTATTACAATTTGGTTTAAGTTGATTAGGATCCTCTAACTACAAATAGGCTGAGTCATATGCCTTTCAATGTCCCCCTATTTGTTTGTTAGACAATAACAAGCAAATTCCTAGAGGATACCTCAACTAATCCAACTTAACCAAATGAAAGATAAAACTTTAAATACATAGTAAATAAGAAAAAAAGTTCTGGTTTATATTTAACATTTTCCAGATTCAAACATGAAAGATAAATACAAGATAGATGATCCTCTAGACTGATCATATAATACAAATTCCTATCAAGATTTATCTAAGCTCTAAAGATATAACATGTAGAGCAATTCTTTTTCTTCAGTTATCTTCCCTTCTGAATTCTCCTTCTTCTGGCTCATCTGTGACTTGAAGTTTCATGTGTAAATCAGAATCAACAAGACGCTCTCTTCTTGATGACAATCCTTGAGGTAAGACTAAAGGAATTCCAAGCTTCTTTCTCAGTTCACCTTGAAATTTCTTATAATCTTTTATATTCGTTTGTGCATAGGATCGAATGTGATCTGCAGCTATTACCTTTTCTTCATTCAAGAATCCATGATTTCTGAGAGCATATTTAGCATATACCAAGTGTTTTGCATGATGTTCATATAACTCATCTGTCTGAAGATTGATTGAATGAAGTACCTCTCCCTTAAGAAATTTTACTTGTGGAGGATCCTTAATCACTTCTGGTCCAGCTCTTTCAGCAAATTCTTTGAACTTCTCATGTAACAACACACCTAGCTCAGAAGATGTTCTCACCTTAGGCCTAAGTACCCAAATCTCTGTCAGCGATCTGTCATAAAAGAACTGAATAGATACTCTGAAAGTTCCAACTTTATGACAATCCACAAATATTACCAGCTCATCAGATTTGGGTTCAAATGCAGTAGTTATCCTGATGACTTCTACCTTTAAGGCCTTTATATACATATCATGAATTGGATTTTCCAGTTTGAATTCCTCGAGAATTTCTCCAAGACGACGATCTTCATAATCAGAACTCTGAGGTAAATCAATTACTTTTTGAGCACGTTCCCATTTGTCACCGCTCTTTAGTCTGATATATGTCTTTCTCTTCTCAACATTTATAGCATATAATCGTTGTAATGCTTGCTGTTCAGCTTTCTGAAGTTCTTCATTTCGTGCAATTTGCTCTAATGACTTTTGAAGCTTTTCTTCTCTCATCAGCAAATTAGCTTCCCTCTGAGCAAATAATTCTTCAGATTCTTTCTCTGCTTGTTGAGCTTCAGATTCAGATATCACTGGTTCTTCTTCTTCCCAGTGACTTAAATCTAGTTCAGGTAATTTCTCACCTTCATCAGAAAAATCAAAGTCATCAAAAACATCAAGATTACCTGGTTCATCCATGACTTGATCATCATCTGCAACAACTTTCTTCTTCCCCTTATTCCTCCTGTCTTCACTGTCTATATCAGATTTATCTCCTTTTTCTCCTTGTCCTTTCTCACCACCTTGTGATTTCTGTGCCTGTTGTGATTTCTCCCCCTTAGTTGAGGAATCCTCTACAGTTTTATCAGTTGCACCAGCTTCAGGATCCCGTTCATCATCATCACCATCTGTTCTTGCAAAGAATTCTCTTTCTTCAGTAGTTGGTGTGCGATTTTGACTGATCAGATGAAATAAATGCCTTAATCCTTTAGCTTGATGTTCATTTTGCTTCTCAATTTGATCTAGTCGCAAATTAGTAGAACGCTGATTTTCATGAACTTTTTCCTGTAGATTGTCAACCTTGTTGGAGATTTCAGCAATAATTTTATCTTGTGCCACCGTGACCTCACCAGAATCATCAAGAGCTTTTTCATGAGAAAGTTCGAGAGTTTTGATTTTATTAGTGAAGAATGTCTTCAAGTTGTTGATGTCACCCTTTATCGACAGAGGTGGATGGAGAAGACTGTTTATCCACTTGTGCTCGAAGTAATTTAGCTTCAGCTTTACTTGCTTCCAGTTCCCTTTCCAGATCTTGTATTTTTTGTAACAATGAGAGAGTGTATGTGTCTGTGTGTGCACTCACCTGAGTTTCACTCTAAATTTCACTCACCTGATGTGCATGTGTATCACTCAATTTTGTGGTAATCCTCACATCACTCCTCTCAATTTCCTTAGCTTTTCCAGAAGCGGTACCTGCAGTTAAAATCACCCTAGCCTCCTCTGGGAAGGTCAATGGTGGTGCAATGGGAGTTCGCAAATCCCTGTCCTCAATCAATTCCACTTGTACATTTGGATTTGTAATCTGAATTGCTTCAGTAGTAGATTGATCAAGTTGCCTTCCACTTTCTTCAGTCGAAACTGCGAGTGGAAACTCCCTTGAGGGATCTAGGAATGTTTCTCCTAGGAGGGGATATGATGGTTCCATTAAAGTTGGCAAGGAACCAAGATTTCCCTCAGAAGTCTGTGAAGACTCTTCTACCGTAACTATGGTAGGCACTGTTTCAGACTCAATGTGCTCTCCTGTCAATGTGTCCCTATTTGCATCATAATCTATTTTTTCTCCCATTGTTAGTAATAACAAATGGGTTGTGCTTGACACATTACAGGATGCCATGGCCCTATGGCGAATTTCAATAGTATCATCCTGTTGAGAGGATGATCCTAGTAACTGTTGCATGGCCATATCAACGTCTATATCTTGTTGGGAAGATACGGATGGGCTTACAGTTGCCTCTGAATCAGTTCTACTTTTCTTTTGTAGAGGCAGAGCTGTGGGTTCACTCATTATATTTCTTATTTTCTTTGTTCTTTGAAAGGGAATTTTCTTTCTGGAGTGAAAGGTTTTAAGTGATGTAGATTCAGTGTTTGGCTCTATGACCGGGGTTAGAGATTGCGGTCTTACAATCCCTAGGTCAGCCCTATCAACCACTTGGGTTCCAGAAATAGATTGAGAAGTAGAAATAGTTTGAGGAACAAAAGACAATACCTGGTCAGCTGATTCTGCGATAGTCTCTGATAAGATTGGTTGATTTAATTCAGGTTCAGGGACAGATGCAGTTTCTTCCACTGGATGTTTAACAGCAAGTGCAGGTGGCTGAGGAACAATTTGCTGAGCAGGTTCAACTTGTTGATTGCCTTGAACTTCATGTTCAACAAGTATGTTTTCCACTGGTGGTTCAGGGTTTTGTTCAGGTTGTTCAGGTTCTCGTACAGGTTCAATGACAGGTAGTTGTATATAGTTTGACATGTATTGGGTGACAACTACATGTATGTTTGTGAATTTAGGCTTGTTGCTATACTCAGTGAACAATCTGGTAGTAGATTTACCTGACGCCAGTGATTCTCCATTCAGGAATTAGGCTTGGTTTTCTAGTTCCACTAGATGATTAAAAATCAATGACAGAAATCTTGGATAATAGCATGATACTTTTTCTCCATGATCAAAATTCCTCTTTGCATTAATGATTCTTCTAACCATCGGAACACACAGTAGTCTACCAATATTAATTCTTCGGTTGTGTGCAACTGCATATCCAATATGCTGCATGAAGGATGGTAATACCCCGAAGTTCCCTTTAGTAGAATTGGCAAAGACTTTAGCTAAGGTGTCAAACAGATAGTCCCATTCCTGAACGAGGTGCTTTTTATTCCAGACAGTTTGATCAGGTCTGTCTTGGTAGAATATACCATTCAAAAAATTTATCAATTCTTGATCTGATGGTAACTCTTCGAAATTATCAGTTGGAAAATTTAAGACCGTATTTATTGTATTTTCATTCACTGTGTACCGATTGTCTCCTACAGAGAAGACAAATGATCTGTTATCATTAAAAATGACAGCAGTAGTACACATGATTCGCAAGGGTTCAATTTTCAATGGAGCATCTAAGCTCAAAGCAGTGCGAACCAGTGAATTTTCATTTAAAAATCGAATCCACGGTCGAAAACGTTCAACTGAACATTTTTCTGGATCAAAATAACCGATTAAATTATGTTTAATAATTTCAAATCGATCAGCCATTTTAATCAAGATTTAATTTCTTTGAAAATTTTAGATTTTATAAAATAATGAATTAAAAATTAATTTTTCGAATTAATAAATAATTAAAAATTCGAGAAAATTAAAAGTTGTTGAAAAATTCTGAAAAATTCACACAACAATCTCCTTACACACACGAACACACGTATATTTTTAGATTTTCAAGAATCGAACCCAATTTCTCTGAAAATTAGATCGAAAAATTCGAACTTACGAATTCAAAATCGTTCAAAAACTCAACCAAATCGCGATTTTAAACTATCAAACTGAAGGAAATCGAACAAGAAGTGACGTTTGTGCTTGGTTCGTGATTTCAGTTCGGTTTTAAGTCAAAAATTGGGCATGAATCGGTCGTATATGCGTGTGTATATGTATGTATCTGTTTTAGTTCTCAATGACTTAACATGTGAGAATGACATAAAATGAAATAAAACTTAACATTTCTAATTACTATATATATACAAACTAGTCGAATAAGACTTAAATATAACTAACAAGACTTAAAACTCCGAATAAGACTTAATAACATACATATTGCGAATAAGACTTAAATTAATTATCAGTAAGACTTATTTAATTACAGACGAATAAGACTTAACTTAAAAACTCGCTATGACTTAACCTATAATAAGATTTAATCAATAGATACGAATATGACTTAACTAAATAAGACTTAAATTAGAAACCAAATAAGACTTAGAATCTATCGAATAAGACCTAGACTTAAAAACCTCGGTAAGACCTAATGTTAACAGACTCGAGAATATGACTTAATCTAACAAAAACTCGGTAAGACTTAACCTGTTTAAGTCATACCGATTTTCTTGTAAGTCATATTGATAGTTTTACCTAATTTTAAGTCATATTTACTTTAAACAAACATTAAAAACACACTAAAATATACAATTAACTTATAAAAATAATAAAAATATTATAGAAAATTAAACAAATAATAAAAATAATTATAAATACCATATGCTATCCTATTAACGAAAACAAAGCAATATTAACAGGACAAACACTACAAAACATATGATAAATTAATTATTAAAATATAAATAAATATCTACAAATATTCTAAAAATACATAATTATGAAGTATTAAATAATATGAATAAACAGAGTGAAAAATAACTAAACAAGCAAGAAAAACAGTTGGTAAAATAATTATACAAGTTTCAAACAATAAATATTCACAGAATAATCACTTGCAAAATTATTAAAGATCAAATTTCAGATATTAACAATATTAATTACTAGGATTGTTTAACATACCCAATTCACTAACAATTTTAGTGAATGAGGATTCATTAAGCGACTTAGTAAAAATATCTGCAGTTTGATCTCCAGAGCCTACAAATAGTAGTTGCACTGTACCATTCATTACATGCTCTCTTATAAAATGATACCTTATGTCAATGTGCTTTGTCCTTGAGTGCTGCACAGGATTGCTGGCGATTGCTATGGCACTTGTATTATCACATAAAATAGGGATATTTTCCAATACAATGCCATAGTCCATTAATTGATTCCTAATCCATAAGATCTGAGCACAACAGCTTCCAGCAGCTATATATTCAGCTTCGGCTGTAGAGTTGGAAACTGTTTGCTGTTTCTTACTGAACCAGGATACCAATCTTCCACCTAGGTATTGACAACTCCCAGATGTACTTTTCCTGTCTACAACACTTCCTGCATAGTCAGAATCTGTATATCCAATTAAAGTAAAACCAGATTCATTAGGGTACCAGATGCCTAAATTAGGCGTACCCTTTAGATATCTTAAGATTCTTTTGACAGCAGTGAGATGGATTTCTTTAGGGTTCGCTTGGAACCTTGCATACAAGCATGTGGCAAACATTATATCTGGTCTACTAGCAGTTAGGTAAAGCAATGAGCCAATCATACCTCTATAGCCTGTGATATCTACCTTGGCAGAACTTTCAAATAAACCAATTTTGACAGCTATAGTTGATGGTGTCTTTGCTGATGAGCACTCCTCCATGCGATATTTCTTGAGGAGCTCCTTGATGTACTTGGATTGACAAATAAATATTCCATCTTGTCTCTGACTTATTTGTAATCCAAGAAAGAATTTCAGTTCTCCCATCATGCTCATTTCAAACCTACCCTGAATTAACTTAGAAAATTTCTTGCATAGAAGCTCATTAGTAGACCCAAATATAATATCGTCCACATAGACTTGGACTAGTATTATATCATTCTTATGTCTTTTAGTGAAGAGCGTTTTGTCTATGACACCTCTTATAAAACCATTTTCTAATAGAAATTCAGAGAGAGTGTCATACCATTTTCTTGGGGCTTGCTTAAGACCATAGATAGCTTTGAAAAGAAAGTAGATATAGTCCAGATGATCTTGATCTTCAAAACCAGGGGCTGTTCTACATACACTTCTTCATCTAGCTTACCATTCAGAAAGGCACTCTTGACATCCATTTGATAAACTTTGAATCTTGAATAGGATGCAAATGCCAAGAATATTTTGATGGCCTCAAGTCTTGCCACTGGAGCATAGGTCTCGTCATAATCAATGCCTTCAGCTTGAGAATAACCTTTAGCTACCAGTCTTGCTTTGTTTCTTATCACAATGCCATCTTCATCTAGTTTGTTTCTGAATACCCATCTTGTGTCCACCACTTTTCTATCTTTAGGTCTGGGTACCAGCTTCCATACTTCTAGTTGCTTAAATTGATTGAGTTCATCTTGCATAGCAATCACCCAATCAGGATCAGATAGAGCTTCTTCTACTTTCTTAGGTTCCATGACAGACAGGAACCCAGAATAGTTACATTGATTCTGATAAGCTCTTCTTGTTTTCACACCAACATCTGGATCACCAAGAATCAGCTCAAAAGGATGAGCTCTATTCCAAACAGTTTGTCTGGGAAGAATTGATCTTGATGATTCGCCTTGATCTTCAGTATGATGTTGAGTATGACTTGTTGACCCTTCATTATCTCCCCCTGAGTTGTTGCTAGTTTGACTTGTTGATGGTTCAAGAGTATCAGTGGTGTCTTGAAAATTATCATTCTTTTCACCAGCATCACCTTGATCATTACCACCAACATTTGGATTATTATTATCAGCAACAACATCAGGTTGATTGTCATCATCTGAATCTGAGTCTGACATGTCATCAAACTTAAGCTTTTCAGATGGATCTTCATTTTGGATACTTGGGAGTTTTGTGTCATCAAATGTAACATTGACACTTTCCATAGTTTTCTGTTGATCAATAAGATACACCTTGTAGGCTCTTCTAGTATAACCAAATAAATATTGCTTCATGTGCTTTTTCTTCAAATTTACCACCTTGATCATCTCCTTCTTTCAGCACAAAGCATTTTGTCCCAAATACATGGAAGTACTTGAGAGTTGGTTTCTTGTCATGTAGAGCTTCATATGGTGTCTTCATTAAGTCTTTATTGATAAGTGTTCGATTCTGGGTATAGCATGCAGTGTTGACAGCTTCAGCCCAAAAGCTCAATGGAAGCCTTGATTCACTTAGCATAGTACGTGCAGCTTCAATCAAGGTTCTATTCTTTCTTTCAACTACCCCATTTTGCTGAGGAGTTCTGGGAGCCGAGTACTGTCTAGTTATACCCTTTTCAGTGCAAAAGTCATTCAGAACTGCATTCTTGAATTCAGTTCCGTTGTCTGACCTTATAGCTCTTACTGGACGATTAGAGTCCAGCTCAATTAACGTAATGTGATCAACTACCAGTTGTGGAGTTTCATCTTTTGAGTTCAGAAATAGTACCCATGTGAATTTTGAGAAATCATCAACAATCACTAGAGCATATCTTTTTCTTGACATGGACATTACACTAACTGGACCAAACAAATCCAAATGGAGAAGTTGTAATGGTTCAGTTATTGATGATGTGTTAATGCTCCTGTGAATTGCCCTTTTTAACTTTCCTTTTTGACAAGCATCACATAGACCTTCCTGAGTAAATTCAATCGAAGGTAAACCTCTCACCAATTCTCTTTTAACTAGAGAATTCATTATTTTGAAGTTTAGGTGAGAAAGTTTCTTGTGCCATAACCAACTTTCATCAGTGGATGCCTTTGAATAAAAACATCTAATTTCTTCTGTGCTTCCAGAGTTCATATTGGCTATGTACAAGTTTCATTTTCTTACTCCAGTCAACTGCGGCCTTTCATTTCTCTTATGTGATATTAGACAATTCTTCTTGTTGAAATGAACTTCATAACCTTTGTGTTAGCACAAAATCACGCAAGCGTACATGTTCACAAGTAATATAGAATGAAGTAGAGTTCGTTCCCACAGAGATTGTATAATTTAGTTCTTGTACCTAAGCATCAATGTATGATTATCGTTCAATGCTAAGACAATAAGCAAATTGGTTTTGATTATCTAAAATTAACTAATAAGAATTAATTAACAACTAAATTAATAACTAATTGATTTCAAATTACTTATGAGATGGAAAACATGGGATACTAACTTCAATACAAACTTCCTTTAGAGATCATGCCCTTTTATCAACACATGTGGTGGTTACGATAACTAATCGGACAACACGAAATAAGTATACGCTACCTTTCAGTACACGCACACCAATCTACACAATATCCACAAAAGATAGAAATCATGCAGGCACCAGTTATGCTTAGACCCTATATGTCTATAGAATTTGAAAGCATAATGGTTGAAGATCAAGTATCCATAAGATTACATAAGGTAGCATGAGACGGTTAGAAACACACCACAAACGTGAATAACATTCATGGACTTATGCTAGCATGGCAAGTTCTAAATCAAAAGATTCACTGTCGCTTCACTTAAGATTAACAAGATAGATGTTAGCTACGCATCTATATGAATTAAATACAACCATGCAAGGATATCGTAAATTCACCACACATATATCAAGTTAGGCAATCAACATCTAAATTCCGTAAGTAAATCCGCTAGGATCCCATGACAACGATTAGTTCATAATCGAACCGTTCGTCATCATGGGGTTTGATGAAAACATGATAAAGATGAAGAGAATAATAATGAATAAACCAATGTTAACAAAGTTATGGAACAAAATCGAGTAATGCTCAAGCATCCAAAAGATACGCCTAGTAAGAATACAAGAAAACTATGTCTAGATCTTCTTGTTGTCACGATCCTCGCCTTGGCTTCTCAATCTCGTGCTAGAAAGTGTGTATGTAATGTGAAGTAATCTGATCTCTGGTGTTGGTGTGTTAAATCTGACCCCCAAGCATGTGTATTTATAGCTCAATATTGCCTCTTCTCCAAACAATTTCCGTTCTTGAGTAGGAATTGAATTTGACAATTTCCATCTTTAAATATGATATAGATTGCAACTTCCCTTGTCAAATAAGGCTTCTGGACTATTCCCACCGTCCAAGAATATTTCCATGACGAATAGGAGAAGAAAACGGCAACTTTCCTCTTTGAAATCAGATTTGGAACAAATTCTGGCGGTTCAGTATTCTCCTAGCGCGGTCGCGCTATGCTAGAGTGTTAATGTGGCGCGGTCGCGCTGTGCCAATTCCGCCAATTTCCTTCGCGCGGTCGCGCTTCCTCACAATACAAAACCAGCGCGGTCGCGCTATACAGCTTCTGTTTCTGCAGAATGTTTGTTTAGAGCCTATTTCGCCACGCACCGTTTTACGCCACAATCACTTCTGTTCCAGGAGTTACAAAACACCATAAACACCTGCAAAAACTATATTCCTGCACAAACTCCACAAAACATGTTAAAC
The DNA here is from genome assembly GCA_036435485.1 of Saposhnikovia divaricata. Taxonomy (NCBI): domain Eukaryota; kingdom Viridiplantae; phylum Streptophyta; class Magnoliopsida; order Apiales; family Apiaceae; genus Saposhnikovia; species Saposhnikovia divaricata. Next base: position 221,826,250 of record CM071596.1, on the reverse strand, counting down.
CACACAAATACTAGAGAATTTAGCGATCAATTCAAGCCAAAATAGAATGATCCAAATGGATAAAAATCCACTTATCACACCCCCAAACTTGAACCGATGCTTGTCCTCAAGCATAAACAGATACAAATTATACAACTAATTAGTACCACTTCCGTAGGTGATCACGGATGCATTTAGCATATGCAACAAGCCCTTTAAACCCCTAGGCAGCCCTAGTGGACGAGTAAGGTCTCGTGAGGGCCTATAGTGAATGTACCCACAAAATCCAACTGACACAAACGACACAAACAATGCAATGCATGAATGAATGCAACTAAATATGAATGCAAAGGATCCCCTCAAACTAACCAACACCACTTAGCAAGCAAATATCTCCATGAATGCAATCAATCCAAACAGAGCTCGACTAAATTCCGGTATACTAACAATACATGATCAGAACGTGCGTGTGTGCAATGCTCGACAGATATACTCCCAAACCGGATCAAAATCATACATATTCTTTTCCAAGACAATCACAGGGTTATAAATAGAATGAACGTTAAACTCAAGATCACTTTAGATACACCTCTATACTCCTCTAAAGTAGACAGAAATTCATGCTTTATTATGACTCAAACACAATATGTACACAACACACATGCTTATTTGATCGTGCAATGGATGAGACCCCTAAAGGCTTATACAATAATACCCATGTAGCGAGCGTTGGGTTAGTGGATCCCAGACTATAAAAGCCTTAGGTCACTAGGCACAAAGTCCCCATGAACTTAATTGCTCGAGTATTAAAGAGCTCACCCTGATCAATTCTGCATACTCAGACTCTCACAACACTTTTTTTTTTCTTTTTCTTCTTTTTTTTTTCTTTTTTTTCTCTTGCATTTTTTTCTCCTTTTTTTTTCACATGGAATCTGGAATGAGAATTCTCAATTCCAACCCTAGACTACTCATAAACATGAGCCGGCTACTAGCCATTTGACGCCTAGCCAACAAATACAAACACAAACATATTAGCATGAAATTTCTGTTTTCCCCCAAACTTGTATTTTGGTGTTCCTTAATCATCAAGAGAATAAAGCAAATTCTATCGATAAACAAGTGATTAAATCCTAAATCCAAACAAGCATGACGCAACCTAGTCCAAGAGCAAACGACGAGACTGTGTAAAAATTTTATTCATGAAACATGCATGTCAATTTCAACAAAATTTAAAATCAGCCCTCTGTTCATCCTTTTCACACCCACATCAACATCTACCTACCTTATGGCATCAGCTTATTATAAGGGATCATGAAAAATGCATGTAATGCAACTATATGAACTCACATACAAAACTCGACACACATGCAAACAGAATGCTCTATATGACAGGTATCATGCATGAAACTAAACTACACATACAAATATGATGCAATATGAATTCCTACATGCCACAAATATATCACAACAACTACTAATTCCCAAATCCACCCCCAAACTTGAAATTTCCAATGCCCTCATTGGAAGTAAATAAGGGAAAAGTAGAAACATACCTACTGACCACCTGGACCACCCTCCTGAGGAGGAGAATCTGGCAGAGGATAGACTCCATGTGCCCCAAAAATAGGCCAATCCACCTGCACTCCACTGGCAGCAAAAGCAGTGCCCAGCGCCTGAGTCAACTCCTGTGCAAAACGGCTCTGAGAATCATACATAGCATCCATGCGGCGCATCAACCTTCTATACTGAGAGGCAACAGGAACATCCTCGAGAACCTGTGGTGGTGGAACAGCACCAGCAACCTGATAACCCAAACCCCTAGGATGTGGAACGCCGCCCGGCCACTCCACCATCCTCGCAATAGTCCCAGAATTAATAGCACCACTCGGCAACTGTATCGTCTCATCCTCAGCCCATCTCACTCCCACCGCCATACACAAACCAGTAACCACCGAACCATATGGAATCCCCCCTGTAGTACTAGCTCTCAAAAACCTCAAGATATTTTGGTTAATCATATAACCAATGTCAATATAAAAACCATTCAGAATCGCCCATAGCAAAATACCTCTCTCCACATTAACCTCGTGCTGATGTGTGGTAGGCAACAAGTTAGCACAGATAAACAAATTCCATGCTCGAGCATACCTGTTCAACGCAGAAGTAGGGAAATGCAAGTGCTCATTACTCCCTGGCTTCATCTTCCACACAGTACCAGGCACACACAACCTAGTCACAATAGCATCCAAGTCAACTTCTGTCCTGGACTTAAAAGTCCAATCCTCAGCACCTGCAGGTCTGGCAGGCAAAGCAAGCAAACGGCTGATGGCAGGCGGTGTGTAGTCCACTGTCAAACCCCTAACCACTGAATAACCATTCCGTTCAGCCTTCGCATTCGCATAGAACTCGCGAACAATAGACAACGGAATATCCATAGCCAACTGACAAATAGGCTCCCAACCTCGCAACTGAATCATCGCCACCAGATCTCCATCAGACGGACCAGCTAAAAACATCCTATCTTTGATTACCGTCTTTGACATCAACCTGTTATACTCCGTCCGGGCCTCCACAGAAACAAACTTTTCCCCGGGTCCCTCCGAACTAGAATCGGAATCAGATGAATGATGTCCACTAGAACCACCAGCAAAACGAGTCCTTTTCGGAGCCATTACACAATCTCAAACAAGCAGAAAATATGAACAAATAGCAACCCACAACAACCTCACAACACTTATCCCAAAATACGCAACTGCAAATCCGAATAATCAAGAATAATCAAGAAATTACCCACAACGAATCTGTAGGAGAAGTAACACTGCGAATCCAGCCTCCAATCGATGAAAGAACACGAATTCCAAAGCTCCAAAATTGTGGTTTTAGGGTTTATGGGTGTATGTATGTGTATGTATATAAGAGATGTATAAAAATTTTGGGTGAGATATAGGGTCTGATTAACCACGAATTTGGGAATTATAGACTGATCAGAAGTGTTTTTGGGCTGGGTTTAGGGTTGGAAATCGGAATTTGGGCTGAAAAAACTGCTCCGAAAAGCTCTCTGCACTTCCAGAATTCGACCTAGCACGGTCGCGCTATATATGTACTACCAGGCAGCGCGGTCGCGCTGTCCCAAATTATTTTTTTATTTTTTATATATTTATTTTTTTTTTATTTTTTTTTTTAAGATGAAGATACAAAAAATATACAATAATAATAATATCACATGGGTTGCCTCCCACGAAGCGCTCGTTTAACGTCATTAGCTTGACGTGCTGCTCGGTCGTTACGTTTCTGCCAAATCCACGGAATCTGTTTCACGAACCACTGGATCACCTGTAAAATAATGTTTCAACCGCTGACCATTCACCTTGAACGCCAAATCAGGTGACTTTTCAAAAATCTCAACGGCTCCATGCGGAAATACGGTTTTAACAGTGAACGGCCCTGACCACCTTGACTTAAGCTTCCCAGGAAAAAGCTTGAGGCGCGAATTAAACAACAAAACCAACTGACCAGGCACAAAGACCTTAGGAATCAACTTCTTATCATGCCACCTCTTCACCTTCTCCTTATAAATCTTGTGGTTCTCATACGCCTGAGATCGAAATTCCTCTAACTCATTCAACTGCAATAACCGTTTCGCACCAGCTGCTCTAATATCAAGATTCAACTTCTTAATCGCCCAAAAAGCTTTATGTTCCAACTCCACTGGTAGATGACATGCTTTTCCAAAAACTAACTGATACGGAGACATTCCCAAAGGTGTTTTGTAAGCTGTTCTATAGGCCCAAACAGCTTCATCTAACTTCAAGGACCAATCCTTCCTCGACGGATTCACCACCTTTTCTAGAATTCTCTTGATTTCACGATTAGATACCTCCGCTTGACCGTTTGTCTGGGGATGATATGCTGTAGCAACACGATGTGTCACCCTATACTTCGCCAACAATGCAGTGAATTGACGATTACAAAAGTGAGTCCCCTCATCACTAATAATAGCTCGCGGAGTTCCAAAACGCGTAAAGACCTGTTTATGCAGAAAGTTCAGCACCACCTTAGCATCATTGGTTGGTAAGGCCTTCACCTCAACCCACTTAGAGACGTAGTCCACAGCTAGCAAGATGTACTGATTATTACAAGACGAAACAAAGGGTCCCATGAAATCAATACCCCATACATCAAAGATCTCTACCTCAAGGAGCATATTAAGAGGCATCTCATTCCTCCTAGAAATATTACCAACTTTCTGACAGCGATCACATCTCAAAACAAACTGATGAGCATCCTTAAAAACTGTAGGCCAAAAGAAACCTGCCTGAAGAACACGAGCTGCTGTCTTCTCTCCACCATAATGACCTCCATAAACAGTGGAATGGCAATCTCGCAATACACTTTCAGTCTCGCTATAAGGAATGCAACGTCGAATAATCTGATCAGCACCCTGTTTGAACAAATACGGCTCGTCCCATCGGTACCACTTCACATCATGTAAGAACTTCTTCCTTTGAGCATAAGTTAAATCAGGAGGGATGATGTCACTAACAAGATAGTTCACAAAATCTGCAAACCATGGTTCTTCCACTTGTACCCCTAAAAGCTGCTCATCTGGAAAAGATTCATTAATCAAAGATTTAGCCTGTGAATTTTTACCCTGGTCTTCCAACCTCGAAAGATGATCTGCTACCTGGTTTTCAGTTCCTTTTCTGTCTTTAATCTCCACATCAAATTCCTGAAGCAATAAGACCCATCGAATCAACCTAGGCTTCGAATCCTTCTTTGTCATCAAATATCTGATAGCCGCATGATCTGTGTAGACAATGACTTTCGTGCCAAGTAAATAGGCTCGAAACTTCTCAAATGCATAAACCACAGCCAAAAGCTCCTTTTCCGTGGTGGTGTAGTTCAACTGTGCGTCATTAAGGGTTTTACTAGCATAGTAAACCACATGAAATATTTTCTCCTTTCTCTGACCAAGAACAGCACCAACGGCATAGTCACTAGCATCACACATTAGCTCGAATGGCTCACTCCAATCTGGTGCAGTAATAACAGGTGTGGTAGTCAACTTCTTCTTCAAAAGCTCGAAAGCATCAAGACAAACTTCATCAAAATTGAAAGGAACATCTTTCTCCAAAAGATTGCACAAGGGTTTAGAGATCTTCGAAAAATCCTTTATGAACCGACGATAGAACCCCGTATGACCAAGAAAGCTGCGAATGCCTCTAACAGAGATCGGAGGAGGAAGCTTCTCTATAGTGTCAATTTTTGCTTTGTCCACCTCGAGTCCCTTACTAGAAACCTTGTGCCCAAGAATGATCCCTTCTTGCACCATAAAGTGACATTTTTCCCAATTCAGCAACAGATTAGTCTCCACACATCTCTTCAAAACCAGACCAAGATTATGTAAGCACTCGTCATATGAAGAACCAAACACTGAGAAATCATCCATGAAAACTTCCACATTGATACCAATCATGTCTGAAAAGATAGCCATCATACACCTCTGAAAAGTGGCTGGAGCGCCACACAGTCCGAACGGAACTCGTCTGAATGCAAAGGTGCCAAAGGGACATGTGAATGTAGTCTTCTCTTGATCCTCAGGTGCAATGCAAATCTGATTATATCCAGAATATCCATCAAGAAGACAATAGTACTCGTGGCCTGCCAACCTGTCTAACATCTGATCTACAAACGGAAGAGGAAAGTGGTCTTTTCTCGTGGCTTTGTTCAACTTGCGATAGTCCATGCAAACTCTCCACCCTGTAACGGTGCGTGTAGGGATGAGCTCGTTCTTCTCATTAGCAACAACTGTCATACCCCCTTCTTCGGCACACACTGTACCGGACTCACCCAAGAACTGTCTGAAATAGGGTAGATAATACCAGCATCAAGCCACTTCAAGATTTCCTTCTTCACCACTTCCTTCATAATAGGATTGAGACGACGCTGTTGCTCCACAGTAGGCTTGCAATTCTCCTCTAGCAGAATTTTATGCATGCAATACGAAGGACTGATGCCTTTGATGTCTGCTATAGTCCATCCAATAGCTGTCTTGAACTGTCTCAGTATCCTCAAGAGCTTCTCCTCTTCACTATCTGTCAAGTTAGCGGCAATGATAACAGGCAAAGTAGATGCTTCTCCCAAAAAGGCATACCTCAAATGCTCTGGTAGCTGTTTAAGCTCAAGTGTAGGAGTTCCTCAATAGATGGTTTGAGACGACTTTGTGACTTTTTAAGCTCCTCCAGCCCAAGTGACTCAACTGGCACTTCAAAATTCTTTCTCCACGGAATTGCCCTTAACTGCTGAATTTGCTCTTCTCTGTCTTCATCTTCAACTACAGAATCTCCTAACAAAGCTCTCTCTAATGGATCAGCCAACAGTAACTGATCAAAGTTCAACTTCACTGACGACTCCACCAAGTCCACCTGACAACATTCCTCATCATCTGAAGGTAGCTTCATTGCATTGAAAACATTGAAGGTAACATCCTGATCTTGCACCCGCATCGTAAGCTCCCCCTTCTGAACATCAATCAAGGTACGGCCCGTAGCTAGAAAAGGTCGTCCTAAGATGATAGGAATCTTCTTATCTTCTTCAAAATCAAGAATCACAAAATCTGCTGGAAAGATGAGTTTATCAACCTTGACCAAAACATCCTCAACGATACCCCTCGGATATGTAATAGAACGATCAGCTAACTGTAGAGAGATGTTGGTAGGTTTAGGATCTGGAAGACCAAGCTGCATGAAAACTGACAATGGCATGAGATTGATACTAGCACCCAAATCACACAAACACTTGCTGAAAGACAAATTCCCAATGGTGCACGGAATAGTGAAACTGCCTGGATCCTTTAGCTTCGGTGGTAGCTTCTGCTGTAAAACGGCACTGCACTCTTCTGTTAATGCTACTGTATCCAATTCTTCAAGTTTCAACTTCTTTGAGAGAATACCTTTCATAAACCTTGCATAGCTCGGCATCTGCTCCAATGCTTCAGCAAAAGGGATATTGATTTGAAGCTTTTTGAATACCTCCAGAAACTTGCCAAACTGTCTGTCATTCTTCTGCTTCTTCAATCTACCAGGATATGGAGGAGGGGGAAAGATTTTCACGTTCTCTGTAGACTGCTTTGGAGAAACTTCCTTAGCAGAATTTTTAGGATTCTCCACCTCGCTAACCAACTGCTCAGCTACTCTATCAGTCTGGACTTGCTCCTTATCTGCAGTAGGTGCCATATGTTGCTCTTGAACTTCTTCTTCTTCAATGGCTGAATTTTGATTACCCGTCACCTTACCCGATCTCAAAGTAACTGATTTGACATGCTCTTTGGTTTCCCTCTTGCCTGGATTGGCTTCAGTGTCACTCGGAAGAACTCCAGATGGTCTGTTCAACAGAGCACTAGCAAGCTGCCTGATCTGACTTTCCATCATCTTCATAGATGCCCCCTGACTTTTTACTATCATCCTCAACTCCTCAAGCTCAGCTTTCTCATTAGAAGATTGACCAGCATTCCCCTGAGATTGTTGCTGGAAACCTGGAGGCTGAAACTGTTGTCTGGGCTGGTACTGCTGCTGAAATCCTTGATTGAATTGCCTAGCTCCGAATTGCTGTTGCTGCTGATTACCACCTTGATTGTTACTCCAACTGAAATTTGGATGGTTGCGGTTATTCGGATGATAGGTGGCTGGAACTGGCTGTTGTGGCCTCTGGAAGTTACTCACAAATTGTGCTGATTCAGAAGATATGGCACATTGAGTTGTATCATGTGCGCCCGCACATAACTCACAAACACTAGCTACCTGCTGAACCCCCATATTAGCCAAAGAATCGACCTTCATTGACAAGGCCTTCAACTGAGCTGCAATGGCTGTAGCTGTATCAATTTCAAGAACACCTGCTACCTTGCCTTGAGATAACCTCCCTATAGGATTCTGATATTCATTAGCAGCCATCATCTCGATCAATTCATAAGCTTCTTCATAACTCTTGGCCCACAAAGCTCCACCTGATGCTGCATCTAGCATAGGTCTCGACTGTGCACCCAACCCATTATAAAAACAATTGATTATCATCCAATCAGGCATCCCATGATGTGGACACTTCCTTAGCATCTCCTTATATCTCTCCCAAGCCTCGCATAGAGATTCTCCAGACTGCTGTGAAAACTGAGTGATAGCATTCCTGATAGCTGCTGTCTTCGCCATGGGAAAGAATTTGGTGAGAAATTTCTGTGCAAGATCTTCCCATGTAGTGATAGAACCTGCTGGTAAAGAGTGTAACCAACTCTTCGCCTTGTCCCTCAGAGAGAATGGAAATAGCCTTAACTTAACAGCATCCTCAGACACCCCGTTGGTTCTGAAGGTATCACAGATCTCTATGAAATCTCGAATATGCATGTTGGGATCTTCGGTAGGAGCACCCCCAAACTGAACTGAGTTCTGGACCATCTGTATAGTGCTAGGCTTGATCTCGAAGGTATTAGCTGCGATTGCTGGTCTGACAATACTCGATGCAATGTCATTGATCTTTGGCTGCGAGAAATCCTTAAGAGCCTTAGTTGCTGCTGCTGCTGGTTCTCCCATATTTTCTACAACTTGAATCACTGGAACTTCTGTTTCTGTTTCTTCTTTATTTTCCAGCTTCTCCTTATTCGCTTGAGAACGCGTTCGCATACACGCTCAAGTACCTGAGAACACAAAACAACACAAAAACTATTAGTAACCGATCCGAGTCAATGAACTTTAACGACCACTGATGTCAAGCACATAAACTATAACAAATCCCCGGCAGCGGCGCCAAAAACTTGTTAGCACAAAATCACGCAAGCGTACGTGTTCACAAGTAATATAGAATGAAGTAGAGTTCGTTCCCACAGAGATTGTATAATTTAGTTCTTGTACCTAAGCATCAATGTATGATTATCGTTCAATGCTAAGACAATAAGCAAATTGGTTTTGATTATCTAAAATTAACTAATAAGAATTAATTAACAACTAAATTAATAACTAATTGATTTCAAATTACTTATGAGATGGAAAACATGGGATCCTAACTTCAATACAAACTTCCTTTAGAGATCATGCCCTTTTATCAACACATGTGGTGGTTACGATAACTAATCGGACAACACGAAATAAGTATACGCTACCTTTCAGTACACGCACACCAATCTACACAATATCCACAAAAGATAGAAATCATGCAGGCACCAGTTATGCTTAGACCCTATATGTCTATAGAATTTGAAAGCATAATGGTTGAAGATCAAGTATCCATAAGATTACATAAGGTAGCATGAGACGGTTAGAAACACACCACAAACATGAATAACATTCATGGACTTATGCTAGCATGGCAAGTTCTAAATCAAAAGATTCACTGTCGCTTCACTTAAGATTAACAAGATAGATGTTAGCTACGCATCTATATGAATTAAATACAACCATGCAAGGATATCGTAAATTCACCACACATATATCAAGTTAGGCAATCAACATCTAAATTCCGTAAGTAAATCCGCTAGGATCCCATGACAACGATTAGTTCATAATCGAACCGTTCGTCATCATGGGGTTTGATGAAAACATGATAAAGATGAAGAGAATAATAATGAATAAACCAATGTTAACAAAGTTATGGAACAAAATCGAGTAATGCTCAAGCATCCAAAAGATACGCCTAGTAAGAATACAAGAAAACTATGTCTAGATCTTCTTGTTGTCACGATCCTCGCCTTGGCTTCTCAATCTCGTACTAGAAAGTGTGTATGTAATGTGAAGTAATCTGATCTCTGGTGTTGGTGTGTTAAATCTGACCCCCAAGCATGTGTATTTATAGCTCAATATTGCCTCTTCTCCAAACAATTTCCGTTCTTGAGTAGGAATTGAATTTGACAATTTCCATCTTTAAATATGATATAGATTGCAACTTCCCTTGTCAAATAAGGCTTCTGGACTATTCCCACCGTCCAAGAATATTTCCATGACGAATAGGAGAAGAAAACGGCAACTTTCCTCTTTGAAATCAGATTTGGAACAAATTCTGGCGGTTCAGTATTCTCCTAGCGCGGTCGCGCTATGCTAGAGTGTTAATGTGGCGCGGTCGCGCTGTGCCAATTCCACCAATTTCCTTCGCGCGGTCGCGCTTCCTCACAATACAAAACCAGCGCGGTCGCGCTATACAGCTTCTATTTCTGCAGAATGTTTGTTTAGAGCCTATTTCGCCACGCACTGTTTTACGCCACAATCACTTCTGTTCCAGGAGTTACAAAACACCATAAACACCTGCAAAAACTATATTCCTGCACAAACTCCACAAAACATGTTAAACCACACAAATACTCGAGAATTCAGCGATCAATTCAAGCCAAAATAGAATGATCCAAATGGATAAAAATCCACTTATCACTTTGTCACAGAATTGACTAATACTGAGCAAATTGTGCTCAAGGCCGTTCACAAAAGAGACATCTTCAACGATAACATTTCCAGCTTCTAATCTGCCATATCCATCAGTTTTACCTTTGCTGTTATCTCCAAAGGTAACGACTGGGCCGGCCTTCTCCACCACATTTGTCAGCAGGGCTCTATCTCCGGTCATATGCCTTGAACATCCACTGTCCAGAATCCACATGACTCGTTCAACCTGTTTTAAACCCTGCAATGACAAATTGGTTAGACTTTCTTCAGAACCCAAATTTGATTGGGTCCGGAGTACTTAAAGAATTGGCCTTTATCAGGCAAATCAACACTTTTTATTTTAACAACATTTTCTTCAGGTACTGGACATTTAACCCTGTAAACAGCTTTAACTTGTTTTGGTTTCAGCTTGGGTAACCATGTCTTCATCATATCCTGAGAAGGACTTGGAGTCCTAGTCTTAAAATTAGGTGGTGTTACAGTCCTGGATCTAACATGTTTATTTCTGCTCATATGCTGTCTAGGAACATTCTTATCAACACATGCATGATTACCGTTAAAGTAAGCAGACATTATATTAAAAGCACAAGACATGCAATTAACAGCATTGCATTTCTTATGAGCAGTATCAATAACAGGAATAACATGCATGGTAGATATGTTGTTGCATTTATTCATGTTGTTACTTCTACTACTAGTTTTCAAGGAACTAGTAGACTCACCAACTCTTTCTGTTTTCTTAAACACAGACTTTCTATCTTCATCATTTTTAACAACTTGATTACTTTCTAAAACTATGCCATTAGCTTCATCCTCAATGCGCATCTCTTCCTTAATGATTAAAGATGTTGTATCCAAAGGTTCTGCTATGGATGTCTTAAAGAGTAGGTTACTAACACCCTTAAGCACTATTGGTATACCCCTTTCTACAGCACTGACACGATTAGGGGTAATAATGCTTTTTCGTCCAATAGCTTCATTATAATCAAACCCAATTCCTACGGTTTGATTAATAGCTTGTTGGTTAAACAACTCTTTAGCCACTTTACATGAATTAGAAGTAGCACTAACCTTTATTTCTAGTTCAGCTATTGTCTCACGTTGTTGAACCACTATCAACGCTAGAGACCTCTCAAGTTCTTTTAGAATTCTTATTTCTAATTTTTGTTTATCATGGCAATTTTGTACATCGTGTAATTCTGATAATTGATTACTAAGATCTGTATTTAACAAATTGATCCTTTCAATCTCTCTATTAGCATAACCTAGTGAATCACTAAGTTGATAAATATATTGACTTTCAGAACATGATACCTCAGATGAAGTACCACTGGAGTTATCAGATTTTGCCATCAGGGCAAGATTGCCATACTCTTCTTCTTCAGAGTCTGTATCATCCCAGCTCTTTCCAGCAGCCACATAGGCTTTACCTGTCTTCTTCTTCTCAGATCCAAAGTCTTTTCTTTGGTTTTGTTTGGGCTTCTGACATTCAGTAGCGAAATGTCCAAGTTCATTACAGTTGTAGCATCTAATTTTACTTCTTTCAACTGTTCCAGTTTTGTAACCTCCTCTGTTACTTGAGGATGAAGAACCTCCTCTCTGGAACCTGTTATAGTTAGATTTGTACCTGAACTTGCGATTCTTCCTGAATCTGAAGTTACTGAATTTCCTTACTAACAAAGCCATGGACTCATCTTCCAACTGATCTAGCTCTTCTAACGAATAGAAGTCTCCTTCATCTAGACTAACATTCGTTTGACCAACTTCAACTTCAAGCTTGCCACTGTCAACACTACAAGATTGAATAACCTTATCTTCCACTTCCTGTTTGTCCTCAACAATAAGAGCTGTAGAAGTATTAGCAACTCTTCCTTTTCCATAAATCTCCTTTTGTTGAGATTGTTCCAGTTCATAGGTTTTTAAAACGCCAAAGAGTCTTTCTACAGTAATTTCACTCAGATTCCTCGACTCTCTGATAGCTGTAATCCTATGTTCTAGATGAACATGCATTGAAAGTAGAAATTTTCTGTTGATCTCTTTCTGAGTGTAGTACTTGCCATGCATCTGTAAATTGTTTACAAGTTTGTTATATCTTTCAAACACATCTTGAATACTTTCATTGGATGCTGATCGAAAGTGTTCATACTCAGATGTCAGAATTTCTAGTCGATTCTCCTTAACTTCCTCTGTTCCTTCATTCACAGTTTCAATGGTTTCCCACATTTGCTTTGCAGTCTTGCAGTTAATCACATGACTGTACATTACAGAGTCTAGAGAATCTATTAAGATCAATCTTAAATTAATGTCAAGTCCAGCTTCCTCTCTTTCAACAAGAGTGTATTCGGAAGAATCTTTGTGTACAAACCTTGCAGGGGCAACAACTTTTCCATCAGTAACAACTTCAGGAATTAATCCAAAAGGTATTATTGGTCCTTCTGATAAGACTTTCATGTATTTAGGATTTGCAACCTCGAGGAACATTAACATTTTGTTCTTTCACATATCATAACTGTTTTTGTCATATATGGGAATTTTCACAGTTCCAACTTTAGAAGACATGATGAATTTTTTAAGAGAGTTAAAAAATTCGGGGATGATTTTTAATCGAGTAAAATGGGATCTTTGATTTGTGTATCAATCAATCGGCTCTGATACCAATTGTTAGGTCCGATAAGATTGTAGAAGGGGGGGTTGAATACAATCTTTACCTTTTTATCGAAATTTGTCCGTTAGATAATATTTTAGCAAAGACAAATTTGTGCGGAATTATTTAACACAATTTTTCAAGTTGAATATAACTGTATATTAACTTGATGTGGTGTTACAAAATCAGTATAACAACTTATCAAGATGTTAATAACTAATTAGAAAATTCGACATGAACTTTTCTAATTTAGTTAATAATAATCAAGATAAGAACTAGGAAACTTAATTCGCTAGTAGTACAAGAATCACAAATAGACAAGTTCTAGCGGATAAAATATTACAAAGATGAAGAACTTGAATTTCTGGGAATTGTTTAAGCTTTGGTGTTCTTGGTGTTCTTGAGAGAAAATTCTGTTCTACTATATATTATATTTTCTACTCAATTTCTTGGTTATGACTTAATCTGCTGTGTTTTGTTCTTTTGTATCAGTCATAAGTCTTGCTAGCTTTCTGTAGGATATTTAACTGCTCCAGCATGACTTAAACTGCTTCCAAGACTTAATTTTTCTTCATTAAGACTTACACAAACCTCCATTAAGACATAAACCTGGTCGGTATGACTTAATAAAAGTTCGGTATGACTTAACACAGCTGGCAGGAGGTCGGTATGACTTAATCTTGAATTCTGTCTCGGTAAGACATAATCTTCATAGCTCGGTAAGACATAATCTTGAATTCTATCGGTATGACATAATTTAGAATTCTGTCGGTATGACATAATTTAGGTCATACCGAATTTAGCTTCACCAAGACATAATCCAACCTTCTTTCTTTAGACATATTGATCCATTTAATTAATTAATGATTAACCAATTCATATTTAATTGATACAATAATTAATTTAATAAATAAATTAATTCTTCTAGAATTAATTCATTTAATTAAATCAACTAAATGAATTATATCAATTATAAATGAATTTAATTAAATCAATAAATAATTTAATTTAATTCTTACAAACCACTGAAGGTAGTAAAGAATTACCACGGACTTGTGTTGACGTTCGATGTACTGTCTGGTTCATGAACGACTAACTTCAATGATGCTTCTTCACTTTTGACTTTAGGTTGTGGTTTATTTCTTCTCTCAATTCAATTGTACTTTGACTGACTTTCAAACTATCACTCGAAAAATCTCTGTCACTGTTCAAATGAATCCATTCGCTTCAATGCTATACTGGGGCTTGATCAGATAACTGAATCGTCTTCCAGTGTACGACATCAAAACTATAGATTGACTTTTCTTCTTTCTTCTGACAGATAATACTTCTTGAGATTCCTGTGACAGTTCATATGTATATTTACTTATTACAATTTGGTTTAAGTTGATTAGGATCCTCTAACTACAAATAGGCTGAGTCATATGCCTTTCAAATGCCAAATAATTTATCAACATGCTAAATAACTTTTTTGTTTTGTAAAATACATCGAGAATTAATAAAATAATTAATATATTTTTGCAAAACATTCAATGAAATCTTAGATTGAAAACTTAAAAATTCATTTTAAAGAATCTTGGTGTTCCATTGGTTGAAACACTTGAGAAAAAATATTACAACATATTTACAACACTTAATAAAGTATTTAATATTTATTTAATACATAGAATCTTACAACATTTAATAGAATCTAAAAATAAGTATTTTTAATATGTATTTACATAGATTCTCTTAAGTGTTTTATTAAAAAGATGTTAATTGTTTAAAATAACTAACTTCCGTAAATAAAGAAATTTTTCGACTACATGATATTCTCTTAAGTATTTTATTAAAAATATTAATTATAAAAAAACATTCATATGTCATTTTTAAGATGAGATAAGATTTTCTTAAGAACACTAAGATTTTATTAAGTGCTTTAAAAATTATATAGTGTTGTATTTTTCTCCAAAAAAAGATCTTAAAATAGTAAAAACACTTACTAAAATCTTAAAAAACTTAATAGAATCTTAAAATAAGGAGTTTTTTTTTATAAAATCTTATAATGACATATAAGTTTGTTAAAATAGAAACAATTTAATTATTATAAAAACAGATCACCAAGATCTAAGAATGATATATAAGTTTTTTTTGGAAATAAATAACAGTTTAATGAAAGAGAAAAAGGAATGGAACTTTTTATGAGATACATACAAAATAACTTTAAATTTTAGTGGGCCCGTAGGGCTAATTAAAAATTCTGAATTTACTAAAACGCCCACCCCATTTTTACATATAAAAGATAGATATCTCACGGAACTTACCTGAGATATATTTCAGGCTCCCTAATCTCTTAATGAAATCATAAACTAAAGATTTATTGTATTTTGACCGACATATTTTTATATGGAAGGTTACATTATGATTCCAAATTGATAGATTTAAAATTCAAATTTTAAAAGATGTATGCTAAATATGAAAATGAGTTAAGCATAGAAGAAACACCTTAGAGAATCCCGTACATAATAATACTATACATAATAGTCTTTTAAAATAATAAAGGAAATATGAAAATTTTGAAAATGAACTTGTAGTGAATATGGAAATGAGCTAATACAACCTATATATTTTAAAGAATCTCAAACATAGGTAGGAATATTTTAATTTCAACCTATCTATATATATATATATATATATATATATATATATATATATATATATATATATTAATTTTCATTCAAAATTTATTTTAAAATATATATTTTTATGATTTTTTTTTAAATTAACAATTTTTGAGGTTCTTTAAGGTTTTTTGCGGAATATTTTATGTTAACTTGTTACCTATTATTTGTTTTTGAGATTCCAAAATGTATTTGACAATTTTGTGTTCAACTCAGTTGCAATTAACCATCTTCATATTGGTTGTAGAAATTGAGAGTTTAAAAACCAGCTATGCACCTCAAGGCGAAGAAAACCTCTGTTATCACAGCAATAGCCCTGTAATTAACTTGTGAAACGTACATAATAAGAGTCAGAAATCCTAAAATTAAGAAGCATACAAACAAAACACCAAATGAATCACTGGTTATTGTGCACGTCCAAAAGAAGGAGACCTGAATTCATTAAAGTCCTCCGTTGATATTTTGTGTCAGAAACATCTCAAATTGCTCATATTGGTCAAGTGACTGATAGGTCTCCAGCAAGAAGCACAGTCTCATTTAGACAGTTGCATTGGGAAAAAGACGAAAGCAGAGTTATGCACCCTCAAGATTGCGCACCAAGAGAGCTTTATAAACTCAAACTCCCTTTACAAGCAAAAGCCTCTGATGTACATCCTCGTTGGAAGGTGGTGTATTCCTGGATTGGAGATGATCCTTGTGGGATGGGGGTTTGCCTCTTTGCCGCTATATACATATCATAAATTGTGTACAAGATGACACCCAAGAACCTATAGTCATGCTCTTGATCATCACTACCGATAATACAATAACTACACTAAATGTGCTAGGATGTGCTCCAAACTTTTAAACAATAAAGAACATAGCTCCATAACCAGTCCTATTTTATGATAGAAAATAGAGACGGGGATTAGCAATCCCAAAAGAAATATAACACCCACGTAAACATAGTTGCAAGAAAACCTCCTGGAATATGAGATTCCAATATATTCGTTATCATCACGCTCTAGAAATATTTATACAAAATATCCATCCCATTCGTCGCAGAGAATAAGGTTAAGCACGATCTCATATACATCTCATAAAAAACCTAGATTAAGAATATATCCACCCAATTCATTAAAAAAGTATTACAGAACACCTTAGAGAATCGTAGAAGATTGTAAAAACATGGATAAATAAAGAACCTTACAGAATCGCTAATGTCAAATCCTCAGTATGTAGAATAGAACATCATCATCCATTTACAAAATTATTTATAAAAACAGAGAACACTTAAACAAATCCTTTGTTATTAGGGTAAATTATGAATTTGTTAGAAAACATAAAAGAATATGTTATATATCAAAATTTGTTGGAGAACACAACGAAATATACATCTAAACCATTATAAGAAACTACAGCTTCTTACTCATTCCATTTTTCCTTTCTGGATGTTTCTTCAAGCTGTTAAAATATATGGGTTTATAACGTATAAAATATATTATAAACCAGGTTTCCGTGATGAATGCTGATTTGAAGAATCATTCTCTTAATGGAACAAATCATAAATTTTGTCAATCAGAAATTGATCAGATATACTTTTCAGATTCAACTATTCAATCAAATATTATTTGATTTAATGTTTCCTTAAGTAAAGAATCAAATACCGTATATTATAACAAATTATACGAAGAAAATAACCTTGATTGTTAGTTGTATTTACATCACTGCCATTATACACATTAATATTTGATTTATTAAATATCTAAATATTGAATGGTCAGGATTGAGGTTCTCTAGTTCTCTTGATGAGGAGGTTCTCCCTAGAACCTTACCCTATATATATGTGTGTGTGCGCGCGCGCTCGCGTGCGTGTAAATAGGGAAATGTTATTTCTAATTTTTTTTTATTTTCAAAGCAATGTTGTAGCATATGCCCCCTTCATTCACAAAATGTTGCATATTGTGATACAATATGCTACAAATAATTCTTAAAATAAGAAAACGGCTCCGGAAATAACATTTTCCTATATGTATGGTCTTACTCTAATAAAAACCAAACTTAGTCTAAAAACTAGAATTTAGTGTAAAATAGGATGAGTGAAACCGATATTAAATTAGTGTAAACGAGAAATTAGTGCAAATTAGTGTAAACTATAAATTAATGTATTTTTATGATTATAAAAATTATTAATTTAGAATATTATCGAGACTATTCTTATATATTTATTAAAGAATTTTTTAAAAAAATATAATCTTTTTTTTTTCGAAATTGATTATTTTTTGAATTGGTCCAAATTGAGAGAATAGAAATTGTTAAACTTATATAAGTTATTATTTTATCAAATATTAAATTACGAAGATTCTATTATAATTTTAATATAAATATATCTTCTAATGATCCTTATGGATTTATTAAAAATCAAGTGATCATTATTATTTTTACGATTGAACTGTTGGACCAAATTACAAAAAATTATACTTATATATACAATCCTGAGTTTAGCATAAATATAAATTGGCCATCTGATAAATCTGAATCATATTTTTCTGAACGAATGAAATTCTGAATGAGTTCATTTTTTGGATGAGTCATTTTTCTTAATTATTCATATGAATCAAAATATTCATTTGACAAGTTTGAATTATAATTTTAATTTTTTTACAAAAAACTTAGACAAAAAATTTAAAGTATGCATAAATTTATATTTATCCATATAATAAAAAATAAAAATGAATACAAAAGGTGTTATTTACATAATAATATACAATACAAAATTTATATGATTTATTTTCCAATATAAGTTTTATATCCTTCTCAAACATGTAAGGATAACAATGTCGATGGTAAATGAAAAACCAAATTAAATATTTATAATATAATTAGATTGATTCAAATGCAAAAATTATTTTAAAAAAATATTACATAACAAATAACGGGAAGAAATCGCCAAAACTATTTGTATAAGAGTTTGTAAGGTATTCAGGGGTCATTTGATAAATCTGAATCATATTTTTCTGAACGATTGAAATTCTGAACGAGTTCATTTTCTGGATGAGTCAATTTTGTGAATTGTTCATATAAATCAAAAAATCATTTGACAAATATGAATCATACTTTTATATTATTTTTTTAAAAAAAACATAGACAAATTTGAAGTATGCATAATATATATTCATTAATATAATAAAAAAGAAATATGAATACAAAAAGTGTTATTTACATATTAATATATGATATAAAGTTTTATATGATTTATATTTCATTATCAATTTTATATTCTTGTGAAACATGTAAGGATAATAATACCAATAATAAATGAAAAATCAAATTATTGCTATATAAATTGAATATTTATAAGATAATTAGATTGAATAAAATATAAAACTACTTTAAAAAATATTTTAAAACAAATAACAGGTTCTATTTGTATAGGAGTTTGTAGGTGTTCAACTTCATTTCATGAATGGTTCAGCCCATTTTTTATGTCTCAGCTAAAATTCTTGCTTAGTCAATTTTTGCTTCATCCAGAATTCCAAAAATATTAAACAAATGATCTTAACCATATCATTCCTCTCGTTCAGTTCTATTAGTTTCATCCAGTCATTATCAAATGACCCCTGAGTTTAATTTGATGACTGGTTCAACTCCAGCTAAAATTCTTGCCTCGTCCAAAATTTTTTGCTTCGTCCCAGAAATCAAAAAATACTACGACTTCCGTTTATTTTTATTAGTCATATTAGGTTTTTCTTAAAATTTCTTTTTATATGTCACTTTGCATTTTCAAAGCATATTTAATTACGAGAAAAAGGATCATGAGATTGATCTTAGGAAACTTTTTCTAAGATATGTACAAAATATACTCTAAATATGAATGGACCTGCAGCGCTAATTAAAAATGTTTGATTTTACAAAATTGCCCATCTTATTTTTGTTGGAATTCGGGCATAATAACGCAACGGAAATAACGTAAATAACAATTAAAAACGAATTCCAAAGCCCGGATCCATGTATAAAATGATGATCATGGTATAAAAGTTCTCAAGAACAAGATTGTACCTTGTTTAAGCTTTCCAATGGATGTCAAATGGAGATCCTAGCTTGTTGATCTTGAGAGTTAAAATTATAACTCCTCCACCGGAATCCACACTTGAATGCTTGCTTGAATCGTCGAACGATTTTCGCCACGGGACGAGGTACTAGCCAAAATAAATAATCGATGTGTTCTTGACAAATCTTGATTTCTCCCTTGTCTCTAAGATGTGTATGAACTGAAATTTTCAGTTGTGTTCTTCAAAGAAGACTAGCCAACCTTTGGCTTATAAAGAGAAATAAAGAAAAATGGACCATTAAACAATTAGGCCATTTTTATTTAAACAAATCTTATTTATTTAAATAAATTAATTAAGTCATACTTAATTAATTAAATAAGTCAAGAAAATACATCTTCAAATTTTATCTTTAACTAATCAAGTCTCACTTAATTAATTTTATAAAATTCGAATTATTATTTATTATTAATTTAAAATCATAATTTAAATTATTATTAATTTAAATTCATGAAATAAATTAATTTCCCTTTTAAACATTCTATGTGTGTGACCCTGTAGGTTATTATTTAATTGGCAATAATTTTATTCTCTAATAAAATTACAAACAATAAGCGGCGTCTAGTAACACATTATTGCTACCCAATTAAACAATAATTAAATCAACGATTCAATCAACCTTTTATGACTACTGTTCCATGTAATATAATCCCTTTAAATCATGATATTATAGATTAAACTCGAGGCATGTAATGTGTCATCCTCTTCATAATTTAATCTTCATTTTCTTGATCGATGAGTAGACTATATAATCAAATCAACATTTGAGCATGGCCATGCATTTCATAGTCTCACTCAAACAAGAGGCCGATAATATCACTCCTTTATCAGGAGATTTAAATCCCATCTAGATCGTTCATATTTCTCACATGATTCATAATATATCCGATATTCACCTTTATCATTATCCGGTTAAAGATAACTTTTGACGAATTCAAAATATATTAATTCTCATGTAGAATTATAACGACTTCAGGTCTAAGGATCATTACACCATTATCACTGTGAGAATACATATGACACATTTATTATTATTATTTACCATGATGTATCTCACGGTGGGTCTGTCCAGTACCCTGTACTCGTACAGTTACCTATGCATTGCTTTTAGTATCTGCATACTTATGACCAATGAGATGTGGTCATCTTGTCAATAAACATACTAGCCTTAATGTATTATTATTGTCCTAAGTAATAATAATACTCGGCTAGGGACATTTAAGAATATGATACAATCATTATATAATCTCATGTTCAAGTCACATACTTGCAACTACATAATTTGTATCAAGATTCCAAGGACATTTATTATACTTTATTTATTTCGCAGTAAATAAAGCCAATAATAAATATATATATCAAATATATAAAATCACTCAAACACAAATACAATTGATTGTATTGACTCTAGGGCACCAATACTAACAATTTTTACATATAAATCCCATATATCTCAAGTAATTTACCTGAGATGCATCTCAGATTCCCTATCATCTTTAATTACTATTATTTTACTGATTACCCTTATGTTTATACATGTGTTTTCATTTTCTTTGTTAATACATTGAATAATAAGACTATTTAAATAATTTTGTAACATCATTAATAACATAAAAATGTATTAATTTATACAAAAATTTCTAAACGACTAATTAAAAGAAATGAAAGGAGTAAACAATTAAACAAAAGGTCTTATACCATATCATTCCTCACGTTCAGTTCTATTAATACTTTCATTTCGGTCGTTATCAAATGACTTATTATTTGTACGAGACCATGCTTCAAGTGTGTGGGCTTGTATACAGAGCATGGGCAGTTTGGTAACCCAATTAAATTATATTGGACTAAACAGAAAGAGGTTATCTTAATGCGGCTTGCCAGTTGCTAGTGTGTTCTGCCTGGAAACAAACGGATTTAATTTTCTACGTATATAGTTTCCATTCTTTTTTTTTTTTATCAAATACTAGCTTTAAACCCGCACGATGCACGGTTGCTTTTATAATTATTTTTTAAAAATATTTGTAAACTTATTTTGCAAAAAAAATAAAATTATGTGAACTTATAATAATAGTTATTGAAGTTGATTTGGTTTTTTTGTTAGTTTTCATTTTTTCTCGGTAATGGAATTTAATTTTTTTGTAACTTTTAAGTTATTAAATTATTTTAGGAGATTTTTTGAGATATTATTTTTAGTTAATAACTATGTCTTTTTTTTGTTTAGGTTTTTTTGTTGATTTTTTGTATTTTTTTTCATGTAGCACAGAATCTATAACATTTGCTAAGTAAATATTTGTTTTTTTGGTATTCCCTATTTTCAGTATGATTTCTGCAATTTTGTTTGATATTAATTTTTAAGGATGTCTTTTTTTTTTTTTGAATTTTTGTTCTTTAAAGGGTGTTCATTGGTTTAAATGTAAATTACATTTTAAAATCTAGGATTTTTTTTTATTCATATATATTTTGTTTTTACTTATTAAGTTAGATGCGATTTAGTTGAAACATGTTAGTATCGTACTTGTGCAATAAAATTTTTAATTTTTTTTAAATGTTTGTGTTTTTCTTTATGCTGGTTTAGATTTCTTTATTGTACTATATTGGAGTAATTTGTGGTCTTCAATTTTGTTTTAAATTAGAGTTTGTTCTGTAAATATATTTTGGTAAGATTTGGTGTCATTTTCAATCTTTTTATGTTTTTTTACATTTTAATGTTTCTTTTAATATTTTCTTTACGGAATTTTTGTTGATTGTGTGGTTAATTGTATTTTTGTTTTTATTTTTTATATTTTTGTTTTAATAATTTTTTCAAATTATATATATTTGAACATTTAGCCTAACATATATTTTAATATTTCATATTTTTTAGGTTGTTTTTTTTTTCTATTTCATTAGATTGTACATAATATACTTCAAACATTTTGGAACTTATTGGTATAACTATTTCATTTTTTATTGTGTTATATATATTTTGTTAAATTTTGGTGTTGTTTGTTTATATGTTTGTTATGTTTGTTTACTTTGTTTATTATTTTTGTTTGTTTTTGAAAATGAAAAAAGAGCAGACTGGATAGGGTACTAGTTAACTCAGAATGGTTTGGTAGAGGGGAATGGAGTCTGATGGCATTACATAGAAAGAAATCAGACCATAAAAGGTTGGTTTTTAAAAGAGTCGTTGTTAACTGGGGGCCTAAACCAATGAAAATATTCAATTGTTGGTTAAAGAAAGACTCTTTGCTGGGGTTGTTGGACACCTTTTGGGCACACAATGCTACTGAAAAATCGAATGTTCAATTAATATTGAAGGAGGTGAAAAGGATTATTAAAGGGTGGGCAGTTAATTTAAAGGACAAGACTCAAAGAAGAATTGAAGAATTGGAGATGTCATTGGATAATGACAGTCTAAAGTGTGAAAACACTGAGACAGTGAATGTTTGTAGGAAGGAGCTAGAGCACCTATATGATTTTAGAGATGACATGCTTAGACAGAAAGCAAGACTAAATTGGAAAATCCAAGGTGATCGTAACACAAAATTTTTTCATCAAGCCATACAAAAAAGGAGAAGGAGAAATACGATTTACAAGATTCTGTATGGTACAAGAATGACTAATGAACCTAGTCAAATCAAAGATGCCTTCTTCCAGCATTTTAAAGATTGGTTTGATGAAAAGAAACAGATTAGAGTTTTTGAGATTGGTGAGCTGGTGACTTCCAAAGTTACAGAATGTGAGGCAAAATGGTTAGAAAGAGATTTTTCACTTGAAGAAATTGAAAGTGCGCTTAATAGTTCTGCAAATGACAAGGCGCCAGGCCCTGATGGGTTTAATATGGGATGCATAAAAGCTATGTGGAAGCATCTAAAAGGAGGAATTGTTAAATGTTTTGATTATTTTGCTGAGCATCTCTCTTTTCCTCCAGGATTCAATTCATCCTTTATCGCGCTCATTCCTAAAAAGAAAAGCCCTGAGCTGGTTTCAGATTTTAGACCTATAAGTTTGATAAATAGCACATCAAAGTTATTCACGAAGGTGTTGGCTCAAAGATTAGGGGAGGTGATTGGTAAAATTGTGGGAATGAATCAATTTGCGTTTATCAAAGGTAGACAAGCTTCTGAGAGTATCTTGATTGCTATCGAAGCTATTCAGTTTTTAAGAAATTCGAAAAGAAAAGATTTGATTCTTAAGTTGGATTTCGAAAAGGCATTCGATTCAGTAAATTGGATTTTTCTTCTAAAACTATTAAAGGTGATGGGTTTTGGTGACAAATGGATTTCGTGGATTAAGGCTTATCTAGATTCGATGAGAATATCGGTACTTGTGAATGGATCACCGTCTAAAGAATTTTCACCTAAAAGAGGCTTAAGACAAGGTGATCCACTTTCACCTTTATTCTACAACATTGTGGCAGAGGTACTGAACTTAATGATCAAGAAAGCAAGCTCAAAAGGTATGTTTAAAGGTATTGTTCTAGATGGAACATCTGAGCAGTTGACACATTTACAATTTGCGGATGATACACTGTTATTCTTAGAGGGTTCTATTGAGTCTGTAGTAGCTGTTAAGCGTGTCTTGCAATGTTTTCAATTGCTCACTGGATTGAAAATCAATTTCAACAAAAGCAGTTTGTTCGCTTGTGATAAGAACTCCAGCCTAGTCAAGGAAGGTGCTAAGCTGTTGGGTTGTTCAGTTGGCTCCTGGCCTTTAATTTATCTAGGAGCTCCTTTAGGTGTTTCTGCTCGAAGAAAGGTGTTTTGGAATCCTTTGCTTAAGAAGTTTGATAATAAACTGGCAAATTGGAAGTGTTCTTCTTTAAACAAAATTGGTAGGCTTGTCCTTCTTAAATCTACTTTAGATAGCCTATCGGTGTATTGGTTTAACTTGTTTAAGGTTCCTAAGGGAGTTTGTGCAGAGATTGAGAAAATAAGGTGTAATTTCTTTTGGGGTCAACAGGGTGTTAACAGGAAGATGCATTATCTGAGATGGAAGAAGATTACTCAACCGAAAAGAAATGGAGGACTTGGGCTTTCAGATATTTTCCAGAAGAACATTTCTCTCCTTGGAAAATGGCATTGGAAATGGTACAAAGACAGAGAGAAATTGTGGAACAGATGGGTTAGATCAAAGTACAAATGCTTAGAGGGTGATGCAATAGAGAGGATTGCTAATTCAGGTAAAGTGTCTGATTGTATATCAGGAATAGTAGACATTGCATCTAGTACAAATTTAAAGGGTTTCTTAGGTCGAAACAATTTTTGGTGGGAAATCAAGGATGGTGACAAGGTATTATTTTGGGAAGATTTGTGGCTTAATGAAGGGATATTAATGTCTAATTTCCCAAGGCTATATAAGATCTCTAATCTAAAACACATTAAGATTAGAGATTTTATAGTCTTGACTGAATGTTATCATATTCATAGTGAGGTTTTGTGGAGCAGACAGCTCAGAAGTTGGGAATTAGATCAAGTTAACAAGATAATGGAAATTTGTTCAAAGATAACCCTGAAAGCTGGAAGTGATATTTTAAGTTGGGTACCAATGAATAAAGAATACACGACAGCTGATAGTTATGCTCTAATAGGTAAAGAAAGTTTTGATAAGGAGGTTAGTTGGCAATTCTTAAGGAAGATAAAGGTTCCACCCAAGGTTCAAATCTTTCTATGGAATTACTTTAGTAATTCTCTCCCTACGAGTAGTTTTTTATCAAAAAGGACAAATTCTTTTGGTTCTATCTCAAAAATCTGTTTTTGGTGTAAGGCTGAGGAAGAAACTCAATTTCACCTTTTCTGGAAATGTGAGATAGCTTTATGGGCCTGGGATTTTGTGTCCAAATGGTGGAGCATCAGAGTACAGGACTGTCAAAATGCTCAATCCAAGACTATTTCTAGGAGTCCAAGTGTAAGAGCTGCCTGGGAAATTACATGGTCTACAACCATGTGGACTATCTGGTTATGTAGAAATCAAGCAGTTTTCCAGAATAAAAAAAATAAGAAGATCAGAGCTGATTTTCCTTATTCTTAACAGGTCTCAGGCATGGTGCCAAGCAACAAATCTTATTACAGTCTCTTCTGTTTGGAAATCAAATCCTATAGGGCTTATTCTGCATTCTAACAATCCGAGGAAGAGAAGTTTGTTAAATAAAAATGCAGATCTCATTGGATTTGTTGATGGGGCTTGGAAATTGAAAAGCAACTCTGAGATACAAGTTGGAATTGGAGGTTATGTTATTGATTCATATGGCAATCTGGTTTTTATTTTTTCAGGACCTCTGTCAGCCATATCGCCTCTACAACGTGAGTTGGAAGCTATGTTTTTTGTGGTCAATAAAATTGCCTCAAGTGAATGGAGCAACAGACAGTGCATTCTTTATACAGATTCGACTGAGGTAATTAAGGAGATTCGGAACTACAAATTCTCCTTTCATAATCATTTGGATAAGGTGGCAAAAGATGATTTTTCAAAAACAAACATATTTTTCAAGAAAGTGGATAGAATGCTTAATTGTGAAGTAGATAGCTTAGCTAAACAAGGAATGAGGAGAAATAAAATCATTTTTGCATGGTGTTGATAATATTGGATTGGATTAGGAGATATGTACTGGGCTATATGTCATTGGGCTCAGTTTTTTTGACAAGCTGACTTATATAATTTGGGGCGATATTTGTACTTTGGGAAACATTTAATTTATGAATGTTTCAAAAGAATACCAACAGGCAAGGATTTTATTGTGGTTGTATGGAGAATTGTGCAGGCAAGGCAACGAATAGACTCCTTATGTCTATAAAACAATTGGTTTGGCTATCAAAACCAGCAAATAACACAAGGAGGTTTAGGTTTGTAGAGAGAACTAAGATGAATGTGGATGCAGGAGTCCAATGGACGATGCCTCCACTAGGTGTGGTAAAGATAAACGCTCATGGGTTCTTCTCAGATCAACCTCTAGCCAATGGTAACAGAACAGGGATTGGTTTTGTTTTAAGAGACGATATAGGTCGTATACTTAGAATGGTGGGAGGGTCAATAGGTATACAAGAAGAGAGAATCAATGAACTATATGCTGCTGGCGTTAAGAAGAGCCTTCTGGGAAAGTCGAAATGATCTGATTCTTGAAACAGATAATGCTGCAGCGTATTGGGAATGAACTTTTGTTAATATGGAAGGAGTGATTCCGGAGCACAGGTACGTGGTTAATCAGTTGGAACAGAGGAAGGCCGATAGGAATCTCAGGTTGGAAGTGCGTGCAATACCTCAGGAATCAAATTTGCTAGCAAGGTATCTGGCTCTATATGGAGCTAATAACTGGGATAATTTAGTGATAGTTGAAGCTCCTTTTGGAAGAATTCGAGAACTTTGGATGAATGATATGGGTTTAGGACCTTTGGGTGAACAATTTCAGGAAATTTGGGAAGAAGACTTGAATGTGGAGGATGAAGAAGAAATTGTGGAGCAGATGGATGACAAGTAAGACTCCAGAAACAGTTGCTGTTTTGCTGCTTTGTGTTATTGCAGAGTAGTTAAGTTTAATGTTTGCTCTTTGTTTTAGCATCTCTATTAGTCAGTCATAAGTTTTAAGTCTTATAGAAGCTCTAAGTGCTTGAGTTGTAGGTCATGTCTCTGGTGGTTTATGGATTGGTTGTATTGTGGTGGTGGTTTATTATCTAATATATCCCCCTTTGCTTTTCAAAAAAAAAAAATATGTTATTTGTTAATGATATGTTATTTGTTAATAATGTTTGCAAATTTTACTAAATTAATTATACTTATTTTATTAACATTTATTTTTATTATTTTAATTGTTATTATATTTTTTACCTGAAATTTCATGTTTTTACAATTTAAAAATTAATAAATGTTACTATTTTTTATACTTTTTTCAATTAATAAGTTTATTATACTATATATATAATGTTTATTTTATTTGAAAATTTTCAAATTAAAACCTATAAATCCTATTCATAAATTTTGAAATAAGGTATACAATTTAACAATAATTTTAATTTCTATTTAATATTATTTAAAATATAATTATTATTAATACTTCTTAAATAAATATCGTCAAATCACAAAATTACACCATTTAGATAATGTCTAAAAACCCTATTTATAATTTTTGAAATAAGGTGTACAATTTAAGAATATTTTTAATTTTTTAAATCTTGTTTAATAATTTAAAATATAATATTTTTGAAATGACAGATTTATCCTAACTAGTAACTACCAAACCACATCATAGGAACTCCCTTACACTAATTATATATAGGATATAATTATATATTTAGTACCGAATCTAAAATTTTTGCAAAATAATAAAATGATGATTTATTGATTTGTGTGGACTTTGTTAGTATAAATTTTAAAAAGATGTTTGTTGTAAAATCTAAAATGATAATTTTGTGTCTTTTTTTAATAATTAGGTATTCTTGAAACTGCGATAAGGTATTTTTAAATATATTTTAAACTTTAGTCTTTGCAAATTATATTAAATTTTAAATTTTTGTTATGGTATAATATTTTAATTTTATATTATGTTTCTTTTTTGTGTTCTTAAATTTTCTTACAACTATAGTATTGTATCAAAATTTTTCACAAAAGAATAATGTAATCGAATAGAAATTTAAACTTTAGTGTAAATATCTTTGTATTAATTTTAGTTAACAATAATTTTCTCAACTTTAAATTTTTTTTTTGGGTTTAATCATATGTTATTTTAGTGCATTTTTTTTTCTAATTATTTATTAAATTAAAAATGCCATTAATTAGTTAGTTGGTAGCATAATTTTAGTTGGTTTTTAAAACCAATAATCTGGCTCAACTCCCAGCCCATTTCTAATTTCAATGAACTTACCTTTTTGACCTTGACGACCATACGACCACCTAAACCACCTTACGCCAATTATATATAGGATATAATTAAATTATTATTTTATCAAATATTAAATTACGAAGATTCTAATATAATTTAAATATAAAATATTTCTAACGATCCTTATAGATTTATTAAAAATCAAATGATAATTATTATTTTTTATAATTGAACTGTTTGACCAAATTACAAAAAAATTATACTTATATATACAATCCTGAGTTTAGTATAAATATAAATTGATCATTTGATAAATTTGAATCATATTTTCTTGAACGATTGAAATTGTGAACGAGTTCATTTTTCGAATGAGTCAATTTTATGAATTATTCATATGAATAAAAAAAATCATTTGACCTTAATGTCATTTCTCTCGTTCAATTCTATTAATACTTTCATTCAGTCAATTATCAAATGACTTTTTGAGGGTGTTTGGCATTACTTAAAATAAGTTACTTTCGACTTAATGGAGGTGTTTTTAACTTAAAGGAGAAAGTAAAGTTGTTTACTTTAAGTTGAATGAATGTGTTTGAGTAATTTTACTTAAAGTTAAATTGAGGTTTAATAATTTTGACTTAATGTAAAATTTGACTTAAAAAAATTTAAATTCATAATATTTAAAGTTTAAACTTTCCAAGAATCGTGAAAAAAAAAACTCCATAAGTCATAAGTCAAAAGTACCTAAATGGAACTT
The DNA here is from genome assembly GCA_036435485.1 of Saposhnikovia divaricata. Classification (NCBI taxonomy): domain Eukaryota; kingdom Viridiplantae; phylum Streptophyta; class Magnoliopsida; order Apiales; family Apiaceae; genus Saposhnikovia; species Saposhnikovia divaricata. Next base: position 221,796,913 of record CM071596.1, on the reverse strand, counting down.
ATGACTTAAAGCAGTTTTTTAACTCAAAGCGAGCTTAAAACTAGTATTGTTTATTTGCACGAGACCCATGCTTCCAAGTATGTGGGCTTGTAAATAAATAGAACATGGGCCGTTTGGTAACCCATTTAAATTATATTGGACTAAACAGAAAGAGGTTATCTTAATGCGGGTTGCCAGTTGCTAGTGTGTTCTGGTCCTTCTGGATACAAACGGGTTTAATTTTGTACGTATATAGTTTCCTTTTTCTTGTTTTTATTTTTGTGCCAGAGTATATATATAGTTTCCTTCTGGATACAAACAGGTTTAATTTTAATTTTGTACGTATATAATTTCAAATATCGCATATTTATGCCCGACATAAATTCTCTTTCGTTTACTAAAATCAAAATATTGAGTTGCACTCTAAAAAAAACACCTTATATAAAGAACAATAAAGAACACCATTATAAAAATTTATTTTTCATAAAATTTGATTTGTTATGATTAGAATCACAAATTTCAACGAAAATTAAACCTAACATATCGAATCTAATATTGAATCTAACATCATTCTTGATGTGAAAATTAGAATCTAAATACGATTTTATGGAAGATTCTATGGTGTTCTTTATTGCTCTTTATATAAGGGTGTTCTTCATGAAGCAATGGTCAATCAATATTTATACATACATGACAAAATAATTTTTATACATACATGATAATATAGGGTCATGCTCTATGGAGAAACATTCGAAACTGAGAATTTAAGTACCATTTCTTAAATATAAAGATATACTTACCATATTTATAATACAGATTAAATTTGTAAATTAAAAAAGAAAAGAAATCAATAAAATTTGTAGTGAATCTCTATCAATTTTTTTCCTAAAAATTTAAATATTACACAATTTCATATTTTGCAAGAATCACATAATAAAATTAATAATTAAGATTGGATATCATCAATTTCCAAGTTCAAATTTAAAATATATAATGAAGTCCAAATGTAGAACTTTTAAGTTCATGTGTGAAACTTATTTAATTTAATAAAAATAAATATGTTCTGCGTATAAACTTACATATTTGCACTACAAATTCTACACATAAACTTTCTAGATTTCCGAATTCACAAGTATGACAAATACGTTTAAATGTAGAACTTTCAAAGTTCATATGCGGAACTTATATAATTTAATAGAAATAAGTATGTTCTACGTATACGTATGAACTTATGTATTTGCATTACATGTTCTTCACATGAACTTTTAGTTTCAATTCCATAACATTTAAAGTTAAGTGTTGAAATTGAATATTAATCCAATGGTTATTAGTGGATCTCCGGTTCTCTTAGGTAGTGATTCTCATTTAAATCAAACCCTCGTAATATGGTAGGACGAGAAATAACATTAAATATGTACTTCCTCCGTCACATTCTTATTTGACTTTTTTTAATTAAATTGACCAATTTTAATTTAAATTATATCTATCTTATGTTAATTATAATTAATGAAAAATATATAAAAAAAATATATAGATAATCTATTACAACCTACATGTATTAGATTTGTAAAAAAGTAAGTCAATAAATTTTAAAAATAATTTAAAATTTTATTAATTTGACAAAAAAAATCAAATAAGAAAGTTTGAGTAGGATAGAGAGAATATATAAATATATGGAATGTTAACAAAATATAAGTTGTTAGTTAAAAAAAATCTAAATTACATTCTTTTAGATCTAAAATTTAAATTGTTACAATTTTTGAGCTCACAAGACCACTACACATTCATGATTAGAGATTTATACAAAATAAAAGCAATTGCATAAAGATTTATGCATGTAACAAATAATTAGTTTTGTTACACATGCATGCATATAACATATATATTAGTTAACATTTTAAATACTTTAATTCATTATATTCTCGAATCATTTGATGTTAACATCTAAAATGACCTACATGCTCTCCGAGTATAAATTTCCTTTCAAGTTATTCATTATAGAGATTTTTGATCATGTTTAAAATTTAAGAATGTCTATTGATCTAGAAAATATGAATTTATATGAAGACGTGCTGTTTAAAATATCAAAAAACTAAATTTTATTTAAATTTAAGTAGCAATTAAACTATTTTAAAAGGTGATTTTAGGAAAGGTTTCCTACAATTAATTGTAAGAATATTTTACCCCTGTATTTATACAAGACAATAATCATGTAAGTACATAATAAAGCAGAAAAATAACTAGATCATAGATTCATACAAGTTGGAAGAATCAAACTAATTGAAATTATACGGCGGTGGTATATATCTGCACATCCCACTAAAATCACGAACGGAATAGAATATATTCACATCAATGAGAATAAATTCTTTAAAGCATATCAAGATGCTTAAAATCGAAGCAAACATGCCCTTAATTTTTAAGCTAACCTCTACCTTTTTTACATATGATCCTGATTTTTAATTATATAATTATTTTATGTATGTTTAATACTAAAAGGTAAACCCTAGCTTTTCTGCCCTGTTGCCTTAAAACAAGGCAGCCACATATACTTACTACTTAGTGCTGTAGACGAATTTTCTGTTACCCACCTGCTTTCTCGTAATATCTCTTTTAAACCGATTTAGAGGTATTAAACAAGGGACGGATCTAAATAGAATATTGTATCTGTCCGATAAAAGTTCGATATACATTAATCAAAAAGTAAATTTCAAAGTGGTGGCTAGATATTACACTCATTTTCAAAAAAGTGGCCAAACTTTCAGTTTTGCAAAATGGTGGTCAGACTTGCCTTTTTCCTTTCAAAAAGGTGGTTGCAGGCGATTTTTAGCTTTTTGACAGGGGTAAAATGGGGAAAAAGGCAAGTCTGACCACCATTTTGCAAAACTGAAAGTTTGGCCACCATTTTGCAAAATTGAAAGTATAGCCATTTTGCAAAATTGAAAGTATAGCCATTTTTTTGAAAATAAGTGTAAAATCTGGCCACTTTTTTGCAATTAACTCTTAATCAAATAAAATATGAATACAAATAACAGAGCTATGTAGCGGATGAAGTCGATCTTGTACGTTTTAAGATTATGAAATCAGCAGTTGAAACTAACGATTATAATTGAACATGAAACCCCATTATATTCTATTATATAATAAATTATATTCTATTATATAATAAGAGTAAAAAGATGATCTTTGTACGCTTTAAGATTATGAAATCAGTTTACCAAAAAAAAAAAAAGATTATGAAATCAGCAGTTGAAACTAACGATTAAGTAATTGAACATGAAATCCCTTTATATTCTATTTTATATATAATAAGAGTAAATAAAAAGGATAATAGATAATAAGCCAGTACTATTATAGGTATTCGATTCTTGCTAACAACATGATAAAATAATATCAATTATGTCCTATTATATAATAAAAAAAAATTATATTAATAGTTCGGAACGCACCAACAAGCTACACAATACATGATATCAATATTGATATGTTAAGTTCTACTTATACTTGATTTTAGTTTTGTTTTATGCGAAAATTTTCAGCTCTGTATTTAGTGTTAATAAGTTTGTCCACACTCATCTGTCAAAGAAAATTAAAATTTGGCTACGCACGATAATGGTACCCGGCATCGATTGAGTTTATGTTAGGGATTGCAGTAAACTGCGTGTTGTTAAAAAAAGTGATGTTAAAATAAGTGCTATTATAAAAATTAAATAAATGTTTGGTAATATTTTTGATATACGCATGTTTTGTGTATTACTTTTTAAAAATAATGGTTTTGGTAAGATTTGATATTAATATGAGTAACTGCTTCCTGTAAAACCTGAAAAGTATTTTTTTTCAAAGCATGGAGCATGCTTTTTAGAATGATGGTTTAACAATTATTATTAAAGGGATAATAAGATCTTTTTTACGTTTATTCTATAAAAAGATATAATTCACGACCGTTAGATTTTTAAAATCAAATTGATGGGAACTATTAGAGGTACTAAAAATTATACAATACAAAGTTAAAAATAGACGTTCAAGATTATATCATAAAAATTATAATTTAAAAATGATATAATTAGAAAAAGTTGCATTAGAAGTGAATTTTAAAAAGAAAATTATTATCTAAAAAGGATATAATTAAAAAAAGGTTGTCTAAGAATTGATTTTTAAAAAAAATTATAATTTGAAAATGATATAATTAAAAAAAAGGATTGTATTAGAATTGAATTTTATTTTTATTAGTATTAAAAAAATCATATTTACTATTTGGCCTCTATCTGAAGATCTAGAATTCAGTTTTGGATGATTCTATAATCCACGCGAAACTCATAAAATTATCTTTAATTTAACGATGATTTAATAATTATTATTCAATGGAAACACTCAGAATGTCAAGAAAAAATGTAGAAGACCTAATTTTATATTTTTAAATCATTGACATACACCATTTCGTATTTCAATATAAATACACTTTTTAGTTCATAACATATTAAAATATAAAATATATTTTTTATGTTAGATCCAACGATAGTTATATATTTATTTTAAAACCTAACGGTTCTTATTTATTTTATCATACGGAGGACCAGACTACCGATTTTAAAAGTTTCAGACTGAATATCTCCTACACTTATTATTAAAATTGTATTTGATTATTACTAACTATCTTCAAATAATAATAAGGGTATTTCGATTCTATTCAAATCAAATAGAATTTTCAATGTAAAAAATCGTCAATTGCTTATTTATTTTGTATCTGCGTAGGTTTTATTGGAAAATAATTGTATCACTAAAATAAAAATTATTTTGTTAATTTCACGTGGGTTGTAGAATCGTCCAAATCAAATTTTAAGAAGTCAAGATATAGTACAAATATTAAATCGAATTTGTAAAATCTTTTATATATCAACTTTTTAATAAAAATTGATATGTAAAATAATAACATATAAAATTAAAAAAAATTAATATAATAATAGATATTAAGAAAAGAGCAGTGTGGTTATAAGCTAGTTTAAATATAATCAAGGAAAGTATTGGGATAGAGGAAGGGGTGCAAGCAGCGTGGTCGCCACCCCCACAATCCAAATTGGTATTAAACTTTATGAAAATAATTTAAAGAAATCATATTTTTAATATTAAAATATATTAATATTTTGGTTTTATCTCCTTAAATTTATATAAATTTTATGAATAAAGTAATAAAATTTTCGATAGTTATCATAATTTTAAATTTTGATAATTGAATTTATTTATATTCATAAATTAAAAAACTTTTAATGATAATTTTTTATTTTATTTAATAACAAATTATTTTAATATATTAGTTATTATGATGAGAAGAAATTTCGTTTTCGCGAACTCGATTTTCTAGCTTAATATCAAAATGCAAATTCTATCCAACAATGCTTTTGCATGTATCCTTTTATCGATTCCCCTCTGCTGAATAATGAAACAAAATAATAGATATTGGTATTTTAAGGATAGAGAAGAGTGTTTATAGTGTGTGCATTGTTTGGTGCATTTACGAATTATATATAAAAAAAATTAAGAAATAATGTTTTCTCGGGAGAGAAGCATCTTACTTTGATTGCTAAAGAAGAAAGGCATATGTTCTCTTTTGGAACAGATTGAACGGCTGAAATGGTAATGTGTAAGTCCCTCTTTGGAATTCAGAGGGGTTTGAGTTTGATCCTAATAGATCAAGTAAGGGACTTGTATATTTTGATAACTCAAATAGTTAAATAATTGGGCCTTTCTCAAGAATTTTTCCAATTTTTTAATTATTTGATAACTTAAATGCTAAAGAAGATTTTTTTTATTGGTGCTTTAATTATTAGAAATTAGAAATAAGTGGTTATAATTTTTGTACCAGCATGCGATCAGTTTCAAATTTCAATCACAAAAGTTAAATTTACGGAATAGTAATCAAAGTTTAAGATATCAAAGTTTTGATATAATAATCAAATTGGACAACTGGTTTCATATACATATTTGATATTTGTAATAATGATAATAATAATAGAATACGGAAAAGTTCTATGGAGTACTCATTTAATTGGACTACTTGAAGTACATATACGTTCTGCATTCAAAATATTTTAAAATTTATTATTTTGCAAACCTTGTTATATGAATATCATAATTTTATTGATAATCTTGAAAATCATGTATGCTTTGCAATCAGAACATATATGTTTTGCAACTCAAATGTGTTTCGCAGAACAATTGGTTTTGCAATATTTTGTTAGCAAAACATACAAAATTTCCAAAATTTTCGATGAAATAGTGATATTTATGTAATAAGCTTTGCAAAATAATAAAATTTGTAAAATTTTGAATGCAAATTGTATATGTACTCTAAGTACTCCAATTAAATGAGTACTCCATAGAACTTTACTCAATAATAATAATTTGTTTTTAACAAAACAACATAAGAAATAATAAAACATTAGGCGTTCGTTCTTTTACGTATGATGGATTTTAATTAGAATGCAGGAATCCATTTATATTATTATATGTACCACATTATTTGGAAGATGTTTTTGGAAGTTTTGTTAAATTCCCTAACATTTTTCTTTCCGAAACACCAACGGTTTATCAATATCATATACTTCTCTTCTCACCCCTTTATTCTCGAAAGCACAATCACTTCTTATACTATGCCTTCTTCATCCTTCTTTTATATTAAAAAAAGACACATTTTATGAGATATAAAACATTCATATTAATCGGTGTTAGCACATGGATAATTTCAAAACTATTTAATAAAGTTAAGTTAAATTAACTAAACAATTTTAATTTCAAAATTGAATAATATATTTATTAAAGGATTAATATTAATATAATAAATGTGTTACTTTTATATAAATCATGAAATATTTTTTTAAAAAAATAATTTAGTTAAATATTTTATTATACATATATGTTATGAGATAATTTACATTAATGAATTTACCAAAATTTAAATATTAATTCAAAAATTTTTAATAAGCATATCATAATTATGTTAATGATAGTTAAAATGGATTACAATTTTTTTATAATTAAAGATGGGTCAAAATGAGATGAAATTGTTCAAATGCTAATGACTTATTTCTTGTATTCATTAAGTATATAAGCCTAAATAGTTAGTATCTAGACAGCTGTTTAATCTGGAGATTATATATGTTGTGCTAGTAAAATATTAGAAAATACAATACATATTCTAAGTATGTTACTATTTTAGTGAAAATCTTAAAATTATGCATATGTTACTAACAAAATATTGTAAAATAATTGTTCAATAAATTACGTTTTTTTACAGAACTTTACAAAACATACATTTGAAGAACATATTGGATTTTAAAGATTTTCAATAAAATAGTGATAGTATATGTTTTTCAAGTTATCAATGAAATGATGGTATTAATAGAATGTTTCTCTAAGCCCAAATATTTAAAAATAAAGAAAAAGTCAAAATAACAATATAATTTTTTATACATGGATACAAAATTTAAAAATGGATGGTCTATTGTTTCCAATTAAGGTTCTACTTGGGATTGCTGTTAAAAATTGTCGTGCTGTTAGAAAAAGTGCTGTTGTAAAAAATTGAAGACTGTTTGGTAGGGGGACTGTTTTCTCTAAAAGCAGCTTTTAAGCCAAAAGCACTTTTCAGAAAAACAGCTTTTAAATTTTACCAAACATATTTTCAACTACTTTTCAGAAATAAGCTGCAACAATCCCAAACACAAACACACCCTAAATCTTATCCAAACCTATCGGAAGTAATTTATAATATATAGAGAGAGAGAGAAAGATGAGATTGAATTATACACTACACGATACGTTGCATATTCTAAATTTTTGATCGAATTTTTGAATTTTTGAATAGTTGAAGTGGATTGACAAATCATTTGCAGAGCACGAGGTTTATTCTTGAGTATTTGCGACTAATATTGTAGTAGTTAGTAGTAAGGATTTTACGACTAATATTGTAGTGGCTTAGTAGCAAGGTCCAACCGATAAAAAATAACCAGAATTACCTCTTGGTTAAAGGAACTGTAATTTCCGGTTTGTTTTATATAGAGTACATTTGTAGCTTAAAGAAACGGTTCATTGTAACGCCCTAGAAAATCACATTTTTTATGTTTATTTAATAGAAAATGTGAATTATATTATGTAAATATTGGGTGAAGGTGAAAAATGTGTGAAATCATATTTATGTGCTTATGTGATGATTTATGTATGCCGTGTAAGTCAGTGTATTTTTAATTGTATTTTTGGCGATTAAAATCTATTTAAATCATGCATAATTGATTGTCTGAGAGTTTTATAAAATCATCAGAGTTCTTAAAAATCATGAAATCTTTTGTGTTATCATCTTTATAGAATTATTTAGTTTTTAAAATTATTGGGAGAATCATTTTCGGCATTTAAGTATTTTTAAAATGATTTTAGGAGTTTTATGGCATTTAAAGGACCTAAACTTGAAAAATTCATATTTAATTCGTTTTTGATTCTATAATTATTCTAAAAATATGGGGGAGAAGGTAATTTTGTGATCTTTATTTTAAAAATATGAAAATCATCTTCTTAAGCATTTACCAGGCTTAATTATTATTTATCCAAGTTGTATAAAGAAAAAAAAATTTGTTTCATCAAAAACCCACCCTTTCCCCCTGTTTTCTCCAGAACATCCGAGAACCCTCCCCTGCTACTTTTTTTCCTTTCTTTTCTCGCGAACACTCTCGATCTCTCTCAAACTTATCTCTCTCTCAGACTCAATCTCTCTCTCTCTCTCTCTCTCTCTCTCTCTCTCTCTCTCTCTCTCTCTCTCTCTCTCTCTCTCTCTCTCTCTCCCCTCTCGATTCTCTCCTCTCCAGTAGCTATACGCGTGTGTATGCATATGATGGGTGTGTGTATAACCTGCCTTGTGTGTATAGGTGCAGAGAGGTGCGCGTGTGTGCTTTAATGTGTGAGTTTGTGGCGTGCGTGTGTGGGTATGATCGATGTGTGCGTATGTGTGTTGTGTACGAGCTTTGATTGGGGCTGTGTATTGCTGTAGTGCATGTATATACAGAGTGTGTGTGGGTACAATTGGAATTTGGGGTTTTAAATGGGGATTTTGGGGTGTTGATACGAGTTGATGTTTAAGGGTGATTGGGGTTTTCGTTGTGTTGTTCGATTTTTGCTGCTGCGTGTGGCTGAGTGTTTGTTGTGTAGGAATAAAGAAGATGGAGGAAGAGAGAGAGAGCTATGGGTTGCAAGATGAAGCCGGTGTTGGTGTGTTCGACGGCGAGTCACCGGAATCGCCTTATTGTTATTTTGTGCGGCTATTATTATGATATGTTGTTCGTGACTGCTACTACATTTTTGGTTAGTTCATTTTGACAATTGGTTGGCTCTGGGTCTGTCTCTCGGGGGAAAGGAGTGGGATGGATATATGTGCGTGTGTGTTTATGGTGTTCAGTTAAAAAGAAGGAGGCATAGGGTGTAGTGTGGGTATGTATGTGGGGGTGATGGGTTCGTGTGTGTGTGGTACATTGGTGTGTGAGTAAATGTCTGTATGTGGGTTACTACTTTGAGGTTAAAGACCAGGAGATTAAGAAAAGATGAGGGAGGAAAAGAGTTGGGGAGTTGGAAAAGTAAGAAGTGTAATTGTGTGTGGTTTTGTTCTATTAAATTAAATTGTGGGGAGCTAATTCGAAACTTTTGAATTTATAGGTTGAAAGGCAGAGTGTGTAAACTTGTAACACTATAACTAATGTAACTCAAACTAAAGGAAAAGATACTTAACCAGAAGACAATCAAGAACAAGAAGTCACAAGAAATCAACACTAAATGAAGACAAGGTAATTGATACAATTCAACATGTTAACTATGATCAAGCCAAGAAGAAATCATTGAGAGAAGTTCAAGTCAAAGTTGTTCATGCCTCAGTGATTTGAAAAGCCAAGAATCAAGATCATAACTATCAGTACCAATAAGACCAATTGATTTCAAGTGAACAAGAAGGAAAGCAAATATTGGAAAGCCACAATACTAATTGGGTATGGTAATTTATTAAAGAAGCAAAAACACTATCAAGACTAGTCACTTATGAACCAGACCGTTGCATCAAGTGTCAGGACATTGATAGCAAGTTTATGTCAGTAATAAAGATCCATGTTCAAGAGCTTGGTGAAGAATAAAGAAGACATGAAGATATCACAAGTTCAAGATGTGCATTGAAGTTTCAAGTTGAAGGCCAGAATATTTTCTAAGTACTAAATATTCTAGATGACCAAGTAGAAGTTTCTAAGTAGAAGTTCTACTTAGAAATTCGAGATGGCTAAGTAGAAATTCTCAAGTAGAAGTTCTACTTAGAGTGCAGCTTCAACATGACACATGGCATCTTCTGATTGGCAGATTTCCAAGCTTTCAAGATAAGGCAAGATTTATGTGGACATCATTGGGCCACGTATATCTTAGTCTTTGAAGTCTACAGGACATAGATTACATGTAGTATAAATAGAAGTACTTGTGTAATGTTTTTAGTTAGTGAGCAATTCTTGAGAAAAAGACAAGAAAAAGAGAGAGAGAGTGCATTCACAGAGCTTAGTATCATTCACTTCTCTCTGAACTTCTGTTATACTTTGTAATGAATGTTGTAGCAACCATTTCAAGTTATATATAAGACATATATTCTTTGAATCTGTGTGTTCATTTATTGCATCGTATTTATTGCTTCTCATATTCGAAAAGTTGTATGCACCCCCCCTCTACAACACATTTGGACCTAACAATTGGTATCAGAGCTATATGTTTAACATACAAAACATAGATCCTTGTGTTGAGTAGAAGAATCGTGAGTTTTCATTTTCTAGATCTACTTTTCATTTTCTTGAAAAGTGTGCTTTAAATCGTTTGTATTGAAAACTCATCTGAAAAATTATTTAAATACTCCAGGTGTGATTATTTAGCTTGGATGTATTTTAATTAATTTTTGTGAATTAATCTGGGTACTTTCATATTTGGTGTTCTTGAGTGTTCATCATCTGTTCTTATCAAAGAAGACAACCCAACAACTTTTTGATCTCCTTTTCAAACAGATAAATAGTAAAAGAATAAAAAGGTGTTTTTGGACTTTGTGATTTGCATTATTCACGGCCGAAAGTGAAACAAGACATACTCAGTACCTAGCACGTGGGTTAGGTGGGTTAGGTGAGTAAAGCATTCAAAGTCAAAAGGTGTTGAAGAGATAATATTGTTTATTCAATATTAAAGTAATCTGCAGAAAATTTATTCTAAGGACAAAAGTTCTACATAGAATTTCTACTTGAGATTTTCTACATAGAATTTCGACTTGGACAATTTCTACTTGGTGAATTTCGACTTGAGCAAAATTTCTACTTAGTGAAATTTCGACTTAGGCAAAAGTTCTACATAAATATTCCACATAGCCTAGTCTTGGGTACTTAGAAACTTTTAGTGACCAGAATTCAGATGGCTCCTAAAAATGCATTCAAGATCCCAATGTTCAACCGAGATCACTATGAAGAATGGGTTTTCAGAATGAGACTATATTTAGAGACTGTTAACCCTGAATATCTGGAAGTCCTTGACAAGGGTAAATTTGTTCCAATGGTGGTTATTCCTGCACATACGGAAGGAGGGGTGGTTATAGCACCTCGGTCTGAGCCTAAAAAGGCCTCGGAGTTTTCGGATGCTGACAAGGAACAAATAGCTTGTGATACTGCCGTACGACAAACCTTGATGGAATCTCTTGACCATGAAATGTTTAACATAGTCAAAGGTCTGACTACAGCGAAGAAGATTTGGGACAAGATAGAAGTTGTCATGGAAGGATCTGCAGAGGTCAGAAGCAACAAGACACTCATACTCAAGATGGAGTATGACACCTTTAGAATAAGGAAAGGAGAAGGCATAACAGATGTCTATCTACGATTCAGTCAGTTGGTATTGGATTTGAATCTGAGAGGTGTAACTCTCCCCATAGTTAAGACTAATACGAGATATCTGAGGAACCATCCAAAAAGCATTGAACATAGGGTCTACGCAATAAGAGAAACCAGAGATTTGCATATAACTTCTCTGGAAGAGTATTATGGAATATTAAAGACCTATGAGCTGGAAACACTTCAAGATCAAGCATGGGACAATGATTCAAAGGGAAAAGAAACTGCATCAGGATTAGTTGCTAATGAGGAAGAGTCTAAGAAGGCAATGGTTGCAGCAAAGCCTAAATCATCACTTGCACCACATCAAGTTGATAATGATGACGAGTGCACATCTAACAGTGATGATGACTACTACACCCAAGAAGAGCTGGACAACATGGACGATAGTGTCGTGGCATACATGGCAAGGAAGTTCAGCAACATGAGATTTAGAAAGAGCAACCGACCACAAAGAAATTCTTCATCTTTCTATCGGGCTGCTAAGGGTGGTGGTAGTTCGTCAGGCTACCAAGGTAAAGGCAAGAATACCAGCTACAAATCTCCTTTGGATTTCAAAATGAAGTTCAAATGCTATAATTGTGGTGAAGCTGGACATTTTGCCTCGGACTGCAAAAAGCCTAAACAGACTTATCCAAAAGAGACATATGAAGCCCTCAAAAGCAAGTATGAAGCGTTGGTGAAGGAAAGACATGGAAAACGAGCTTTATTGGTGACAGAAGGAAGAGCTTGGGATGATTCAGATGAGGAAGATGTTACTCATGTAGCAAACTTTGCCCTCATGGCTGAGACATCAGAGGAACCAAAGGTACCAGTTCTGACTCTTAAAGTAGAAATGTCTATTGATAATTATAAGGGACAGAACGGGGCTCTTAGTGAAGAGATCTATATGTTGTGCAAAAGCCTAGACTCTTCTCAAAAGGAACAGAAAACACTTGTTGCCAAATACAGAATGCTTGAGGCAAAAGTGGAAGAGCTAGAGGCTGCTTGCACTGTAGATACTTCCCTAAGAGACTTTATTAAATCTCTAGAACACAAGCTCGTCCTTAAGGAAGAAGTAGAAGCATGTCTTAGGAACAATCTAGCTGAGTTAGAAACTAAATGCGAAGCTTACAAACTAGCTGCTAGTAAAGTGTATGTAGATAATGATACATTTAAGAGGATAACTGGAGTAGGTGTAGGACTTGATTATTCTGACCTTCCTAAGAAAGAAGGAAAGAGACCTATTGACCCTAGTTCCAGTGATCTTAAAAAGGAAACACCTAGCATTCTTAAATCAGCTGTCAAACCTATGTACAAACACCTTGTTCCTAGAATATAAGAAGAAGAGACTGAATTGATAGCTAGATATGAGATTGAGATGGAAGATCGCCAGAAAGCACAACCTATAACTCCTATCAAACATGTTAAAATCAATTTTCCTAGAGATGAATCTAGACTAGGATTAGGAGCTAAGGCTGTTAAACAACAAGGAAAGAAAGAAAAAGGCATAAAAGAGGTTAAGGCTGAACGAATAAAGAAAGCATGTTATAACTGTAAATCTACTGAACATCTTTCTTATGCATGTAAAGCTAACATAAATGTTCCTGCTGCACATGCCATGCCTACCACACATACAATGAATAATCTGCATCAGAATCATGCACAGTGTGGTCAACCTAATTGTATGTCATGCACTTTTAACATCATGCAAACTTTTATGCATTTAATGAATGCATCTAGCCAGTCATGCTCAAATACTGTTGCTAGTTCAAACATCAAGAAAAAGCATGTGAGAGCCAAGACTGTCAGTCCTCCTAAAGTTAGGAGTGACAAACCTTCTCCTAAGACTGACAAATCTGTCAAGTCTGAGAAAGGAAAGGAGATAGTCGAAAGCTCTAGTAATGTTAAGAAAAGTGCATCTCCTGTTGTTAAAACTGTTGATTCTCGATCTTATCGAAAAGCCGGGCCCAATCAAAGTTGGGTTCCGAAGAATGTCTAACCAATCTGTCATTGCAGGGCGTTAAGCAGAATAGAAATAAAGTTATATGGGTGCTAGACAGTGGAGCATCTAGGCATATGACTGGAAACAAGTCCCTGCTTACAGAGTTGGTTATGAAGGCTGGCCCTTATGTTACCTTTGGAGATGACAGCATAGGTGTGACAAAGGGATATGGAAAACTGAAAACTGGCAATGTCATCATAGAAGATATTTCCTATGTTGAGGGACTGAAGCACAATCTGTTGAGTATCAGTCAATTCTGTGACAAAGGTTACGAAATTGTCTTCAACAAGAAAGGTGTATCAATCACTCACATCAAGGAAGGCTCATTAGCTTTGAGAGGAGTTCGAAAGGCAGATCTTTTTGTTGCAGACATGGATTCAGCAAATCAGAATAAGGTCACCTGTTTCTACAACAAAGCCTCGGATGATGAAAGCTGGTTATGGCACAAAAAGCTATCTCACTTAAACTTCAAAACGATGAATGCTCTCGCGAGGCGAGAATTGGTGAGAGATCTACCTCAAATGGAGTTCGCTCCGAAAGGACTCTGTGAAGCTTGTGAAATGGGAAAGTCGAAGCGAGCATCGCATAAAAGCAAAGAAATTTCTAGTATTATTGAGCCTCTACAACTTCTTCATATGGATTTGTTTGGCCCAGTGAATGTCCTATCTTTGTCTAGGAAAAGATATGCATTGGTAATCGTGGATGACTTCTCCAAGTATACATGGGTATTGTTCGCAATGACGAAAGACGAAGTACCTTTCTTAATCATTGATCACATCACTCAAATTGAGAATGTTTCAACACTTACTGTGAAGACGATTAGATCAGACAATGGCACTGAATTCAAAAACGCAGTGCTAAATGACTTCTGTGTATCTAAGGGAATACGTCGTCAGTATCCAGCCCCGAGAACTCCACAGCAAAATGGAGTAGTTGAAAGGAAGAATAGAACTTTGGTTGAAGCAGCAAGAACTTTGTTGTATGATTCAAAACTTCCTTTGTACTTCTGGGCCGAAGCAGTGAGTACCGCTTGTTACACTCAAAATAGAACCTTGATCATTAAAGATAAAGAAAAGACACCATGTGAGCTAATGAACAACAGAAGACCAACAATCAAATACTTTCATGTCTTCGGAGCAAAATGCTATGTGCTTATAGATGATGAAAATCTAGGCAAGTTTGCAGCAAAAGCTCGTGAAGGAATCTTTGTTGGTTACTCTACAGATGTGGTGGCAGCTAGTGTTCTTAGTGAATGATCGAAAAGTGACTGAAAGTTACAACGTCAGATTCGACGATACCAAACTCTCATCAATTTCAAGAGATTCTAGTGAACCTGAGTCCCTAAAATTTCAGAATCTGGACTTAGAAGATCTTGAAGATGAACCTGAGTTGGTTGTTCCATTAAATGTTCCAAGTGTACATGAAGAACCTGAGTCTAGTGAACAAGCTAATTCTACAAGATCAGGAGAGACTTCTTCAGTACGAACCGGCAACAACTCAGGGGGAGTAAATAGCAGCTCAAGGACTACTGTTCAAGGCTCGATTCGAGTTGACTCTAGTTCTGTAGGAGCTGGCACTAACTCAGGGGGAGTTAGTGAAAATAATCAAAGTAGTCAACACCTCAACTCAGAAAGTCAAGCTAAATCATCAAGACAATTTCCAGGTAAACGGGTATGGAATAGAGACCATCCGTTTGAGTTAATTATTGGTGATCCAGATGCTGGTGTGACTACTAGAAGAACTGCAAGAGCTGACCTGGCTAATATTTCCTTATATTCTGGGTTCTTATCCAAGCTTGAACCCAAAGAAATAGAAGAAGCTCTTGGCGATGCTGATTGGGTGATTGCAATGCAATAGGAAATCAATCAGTTTGAAAGGCAGAAAGTTTGGAAACTGGTACCCCGACCAAAGAACATATCAGTAATTGGAGCTAGGTGGGTATTCAGAAATAAACTGGATGAAAACGGACTTGTAACACGAAACAAGGCTCGTTTGGTTGCAAAAGGTTATTCTCAGCGAGAAGGAATTGATTATGATGAAACCTATGCACCGGTTGCAAGACTTGAGGCAGTCAAGATGTTCTTGGCATTTGCAGCACATAAGAACTTCAAGGTTTTCCAGATGGATGTGAAAAGTGCCTTCCTGAACGGAGAGTTAGAAGAAGAAGTGTATCTGGAACAGCCGCCTGGCTTCGTTGATCCAGAACATATAGATTTTGTGTATCTTCTCTTCAAATCTGTCTATGGCCTCAAGCAATCCCCAAGGCGATGGTATGAAACCCTATCCTTATTCTTAATTGAAAATGGCTTTGTTAGGGGAGTAATTGATAAAACATTGTTCTACAAAAATGTAAGAAATGACTTCATACTTGTTCAAGTCTATGTGGACGATATTATTTTTGGGTCATCAAATGAGCGCTTGTGCGAGAAATTTGCCAAGCTAATGCAGGAAAAATATGAGATGAGCATGATGGGAGAGCTGTCCTTCTTCCTTGGATTACAGATCAGTCAGAGAAAAGATGGTATCCTTATCTGTCAATCCAAGTACGTCAGAGATTTACTCAAAAAGTACAATCTAGAAGATGCATCAGCAGCTAAGACTCCCATGGCAACAGCCACGAAGCTTGATGAAGACAAATCAGGTAAATCAGTTGACATCACAAGCTATCGAGGTATGATTGGCTCACTCCTCTATTTAACTACAAGTAGACCCGACATAATGTTCGCAACTTGTTTATGTGCAAGGTTCCAAGCGGATCCTAGAGAATCACATCTCGTAGCCATCAAAAGAATTTTTAGGTATCTCAAGGGCACACCAAATCTAGGGATTTGGTACCCAAGAGATATAGGTTTTAATCTTATTGGCTATTCGGATTCAGATTATGCAGGTTGCAGGATTGATAGGAAAAGCACATCTGGTGCTTGCCAATTTCTTGGCAGAAGATTGGTGTCCTGGCAAAGTAAAAAGCAACATACAGTATCTACTTCTACTGCTGAAGCTGAGTACATTGCTGCTGGAAGCTGTGTAGCTCAAATACTGTGGATGAGGAACCAATTGAAGGATTATGGCATGGAGCACAAGAAAATTCCAATCATGTGTGACAACACAAGTGCCATTGCCATAACCAACAATCCTGTAGATCACTCAAGAACCAAGCACATCGACATCAGGTATCACTTCATAAGAGAACATGTCGAGGAGGGGACTGTGGAGCTACATTTTATGCCCACAATGCAACAAATTGCAGATATATTCACCAAACCTCTTGATGAAGTAACATTCAATAGATTGGTTGGTGAATTGGGAATGCTTAACACAAGTTAGTAAAGCCTTCTATCTGTAAAATCCATGTTTATGTTTGTATGTGCAAGCTACTCAATCATTATGTGCTTAGACTTTAAAATGCCTAATTAATGATTGTTATAGGTTGCATATAGTGTGTTTTTGCATAAATTCCTTGTGTTTTAAGTGTCTTTTATAGCACAAATCTGTGAATTTATAGGGGGAGTTAAATTCATAATATTCTAAATATTGCATGATTTTTAGATGAATTTACCTATGAGTTTCATGTAATTAGAGGCCTTGGAATTAAAAAAAAAAAAAACTTCAAAATTTCGAGTTAGGTTCTATCTCGAAACTCATCTAGAAATTCGACTTGAATTTCGACTTAAGCTGTCAGAGTGAAGTTTTGAAAATTCTAAGTCAGGGAAGAATTTCGAGTTGGCTATCTCGAAATTCATCTCGAAATTCGACTTCAAGTTCGAGTTCGAGTTACCAGTGTGCCTAGTTCTATCTTCAAAATATTCGAGATAAAGTCTATCTCGAATTTTATCTCAAAGGTTGAGATGAGGTTTCCATTAAGGGAATATTTTGAAAAGAATTGAGAATTAACCTCGAGTTAGTCTATCTCGAAACTCAACTCGAATTTCCACTTGATGTTCGAGATAGAGTTCTCAGTTAAGCTAAAGGGAATTTTTCGAGTTACACTCCTAACTGGAAACATATCTTGAATTACCCTGTACTTTTTGCTTCAAAGGGGTATTTTGGAAAGAATTTGAGATTAACTTCGAGTTAGTCTATCTCGAAACTCAACTCGAATTTCGACTTGATGTTCGAGATAGAGTTCTTAGTCTATCTCGAAACTTAACTCGAATTTCGACTTGATGTTCGAGATAGAGTTAAACTTCTAACTCGAAAAGTATCTCGAATTTCCCCGTTTCTTCTAGAAGGGAATTTTCCAAGTTTACTACAAATCAATAATGTTCGAAATAGGATTTCCCAATAGTTTTTGCTGTAAAATTGGTTAAAGTGCCTATTTGTGCTTAATTGTTCGAGTTAACCTCTATCTCGAACTTCATCTCGAAGTTCGACTTGATGTTCGAGATAGAGATGTTCGAGATAGAGTTCGACTTAAGTCCTCCCTGTATGTACTTAGACTTTAACACTCTTTTTAACAGGGATACTTTTGTCATTTCACAATCATCTATATATACATCTCTAACTCGATGCATAATTCACTTTACCTAATTTCATTTTCACAGCAGCCGTTTCACAAAAGCAAGGCGATTTCACAAACTTCATACCATTAATCCGTGTTTTTGTGATTAAACTCATACTAATCACGAATTACTGCCAATTTGTTGACTGCTATTCACTGTGTTATCCTTAATCGTTGTGGTACTGTGTTTAGTGACTATTCATACACGCACATATACATACACACGAACATATATTGTTTGTGTAACTGTTCAAAACGCGATTTCCACATTCTTCATCCATATACACACACGAGTTTACTGGTATACACATGAATATTCATCTTCTTTGAATATTCAGATTTAGTAATTGGCAACTGTTCATATCCCGTAGTTTAACTTTTCAGATTGTCTTTTGATATTCTCGAAAAATTAAAAGGGATAAAACTGTTAATTCGTAAATTATTTGTTTTTCAAAATTAAAAAAAAAAAATTTCACATCTTTTAAAGAAAAACATTTAATTAAAATGGATCACCAATTTTCACTTGCTAAAAACAATTTTTATAATATTTCTACGGAAATTGGTGATCAACTCCCGCGGTTTAAGTTTTGGATACGATTTCTTAATTTGTACTCCAAAGCTAGCCATACTTTTACTGCTAAACCTACACTGGTACATGATGCTTTACAGCAATTATGGACTAGTGCGGTTACTTTTGGGAGCAAAACAACCCCCTTCAGTTTCAGGTTTACCTTAGCGGGTCAGGAATATGAGGTGACTGAAGAAATTGTCAACAGGGTTCTGGGATTCCCAATCAAAGATGCTTATGATCCAGAACCTACAGCTGCAGAACGCCTCAGATTCTTTGAAGAAATTGGATGTTATCCTCCGAAAGGCCCAATCACAGGAAATATCCAAAAACAATTCTTCCATGTGGAATGGAATTACTTTTTCGAGGCCATCACAAGATGTTTTCGGGCACGCGAAAAAGATTTTCATCAAATTCCAATTCCAATGCAAACCTTTGCAGTTGCCCTAGCAAGAGAACTGGATATAAATTATGGACGCATAGTTCTCTCTGAGATAGTGGCCACAATGGGATCTCATGCAAGCAGAGACCTCACTACAACTGATGTTGTCTGCTGGTTTCCTCGGTTCCTACAAATGCTGATTAATGACTTAATACCGAAGGATGCTCTTGCTGTTAGACAGGGATTTGCCAGAAGCCCAACATCTGCATCGCTAGGGATGGGCACTAAGTCACTTTCAACCATTGCTAATCAGGATAAACATCAAGGTAAACCTATGTCAATTCCTGAAAATATTCAAATGTGGCTTACATATGATGCAGGAGTTACCAATTTGGAGGCATCATCACAAGTTTCATCACATGCTCAGAATCCATCTGTTCATGCTGAGGCATTTGATGAGATTCCTGATGAGCAAAGCGTTGATGCACAAGGTAATCAATCAGGTAATCTCTCCCTGCATACTATTCATTCCTCCTCCTATGTATCTGATTCCGAGACCCAAGAGACTGCTAACCCGCAGGATCTATCCCAGGGTGAGAGCTATATTTCTGAGCCTGATACACATTCTTATTCTCTTTCACCCCTGTTAACGAAAGTCAGAAAGCCAGCACATGTATATGTAGAAAATGATGAGGAGAGTGAACCCGAAGAGCAGCAACTTATTCGAGAGAAAGCCAAACTTTTTCATGCTGCTAATTCAAAACCACACTCAAACCCTAGTGTGTCACACGCATCCACTCCACCTCACGAGAGTGGTTCTCCCCTTAAACAATCTGCACATAGGGATTTTGATGACAATTATGTACCTTTTGAAGATCCTGTTGCTTCAAAAGGACATGGAGTTTTAACAACTTCAGCCGTACCTTCACCGGTACGTACTGATGCTGCAAAGAGGATCGGTTCTGATGTCGTACAAGAACACTTTGCAGCCGCTCAGCCTGAGATTCCAACTCAGGACAGAACAGACATAGATCCCATAACTGCCAATTATTTTGCTTATCCAATTTCTGCAGGTACTGCTTCATATTTCGGATCAATAATTGAAGACATACACGAGCGTGAGACAGGGAGTGTGTGTGAGAGGTTAGGGAGAGAGGGACCTTCATTTTTAAGGCCCGAAACCGAGCGCCAAATACCAACAGAACGAGTATTAGAGCGAGGTCACCTAAACCAAACACCGTCCCTTAACATTGAAAATCTTGATACGCGTATGACTTCTATGGAAAATCAGATGAGGCAGTTCGGACAGACGATGGGGCAGTTCGGGATGAACATTGGAAACAACCAAAGGGCTCTAGATGACTACGCAGCAAGAATGGCAAGTCAAGCTACAGCTTTTGATGCTTTGACAAATAAGGTCAATGACTTGGGCCATGCTGGTGGTGTCTTGGGAAGCACTCTCAATGAGAGGATGGGGGCATTGGAGTCTACAATGCATACAATGGCTGTGGAAATCAGTAGAATGATGTTCGCAGTCAGGATTTTTGTGCCCCCGGAGTGTTTCGAGTCACAACAACCTCCCCCCGATGCTGGTGCAGGTGGTGCAGGTGGTGCTAGTGGAGCGGGAGCCTCTGGTTCTGGTTTTGGAGGTTCTTATGCAGCTGGTGGATCTGAATACCAAGGTGGAGCTCAGGATAACTCACCTAAGGGGGAGAGTGGAAAGGAGACGAGACTGAAAGGCAGAGTGTATAAACTTGTAACACTATAACTAATGTAACTCAAACTAAAGGAAAAGATACTTAACCAGAAGACAATCAAGAACAGGAAGTCACAAGAAATCAACACTAAATGAAGACAAGGTAATTGATACAATTAAACATGCTAACTATGATCAAGCCAAGAAGAAATCATTGAGAGAAGTTCAAGTTAAAGTTGTTCATGCCTCAGTAATTTGATAAATCAAGAATCAAGATCATAACTATCAGTATCAACAAGACCAATTGATTTCAAGTGAAGAAGAAGGAAAGCAAATATTGGAAAGCCAAGTTATTCAGTGAATATGGTAATTTATTCAAGAAGCAGAAACACTATCAAGACTAGTCACTTATGAACCAGACCAGTGCATCAAGTGTCAGGACATTGATAGCAAGTTTATGTCAGTAATAAAGAACCATGTTCAAGAGCTTGTTGAAGAATTAAGAAGACATGAAGATATCACAAGTTCAAGATGTGCATTGAAGTTTCAAGTTGAAGACCAGAATATTTTCTAAGTACTAAATGTTCTGGATGGCTAAGTAGAAATTCTCAAGTAGAAGTTCTACTTAGGAATTTCGAGATAGCCAAGTAGAAGTTCCACTTAGGAATTTCGAGATAGCCAAGTAGAAATTCTCAAGTAGAAGTTCTACTTAGGTGCAGCTTCAACATGACACATGGCATCTTCTGATTGGCAGATTTCCAAGCTTTCAAGATAAGGCAAGAATTATGTGGACATCATTGGGCCACGTACATCTTAGTCTTTGAAGACTACAGGACATAGATTACATGTAGTATAAATAGAAGTACTTGTGTAATGTTTTAGTGAGTGAGCAATTCTAGAGAAAAACACAAGAGAAAAAGAGAGAGTGCATTCACAGAGCTTAGTATCATTCACTTCTCTCTCAACTTCTGTTATACTTTGTAATGAATGTTGTAGCAACCCTTTCAAGTTATATATAAAGAAATATATTCCTTGAATCTGTGTGTTCATTTATTGCATCGTTTTTATTGCCTCTCATATTCGAAAAGTTGTATTCACCCCCCCTCTACAACACATTTGGACCTAACAATTGGTATCAGAGCTATATGTTTAACATACAAAACATAGATCCTTGTGTTGAGTAGAAGAATCGTGAGTTTTTCATTTTTCAGATCTACTTTTCATTTTCTCGAAAAGTGTGTTTTAATTCGTTTGTATTGAAAAACTCATCTGAAAAATTATTTAAATACTCCAGGTGTGATTATTTAGCTTGGGTGTATTTTAATTAATTTTTGTGAATTTATCTGGGTTAGTTCATATTTGGTGTTCTTGAGTATTCATCATCTGTTCTTATCAAAGAATACAACCCAACAACTTTTTGATCTCCTTTTCAATAGTAAAAGAATAAAAAGGTGGTTTTTGGACTTTTTGAATTACTTTAATCGGCCGAAAGTAAAAGACATACTCAGTACCTAGCATGTGGGTTAGGTGGGTTTGGTGAGTAAAGCATTCAAAGTCAAAAAGTGTTAAAGTGATAATATTGTTTATTCAATATTTAAAGAAATCTGCAGAAAAATTATTCTAAGGCAAAAAGTTCTACATAGAATTTCTACTTGAGAATTTCTACATAGAATTTCGACTTGGACAATTTCTACTTAGTGATTTCGACTTGAGCAAAATTTCTACTTAGAGAAATTTCGACTTAGGCAAAAGTTCTACATAAATATTCTACATAGCCTAGTCTTGGGTACTTAGAAACTTTTAGTGACCAGAATTGAGATGGCTCCTAAAAATGCATTCAAGATCCCAATGTTCAACAAAGATCACTATGAAGAATGGGTTTTCAGAATGAGACTATATCTAGAGACTATTAACCCTGAATATCTGGAAGTCCTTGACAAGGGTAAATTTGTCCCAATGGCAGTTATTCCTTCACATACGGAAGGAGGAGTGGTTATACCACCCCGGTCTGAGCCCAAAAAGGCAGCGGACTTTTCGGATGCTGATAAAGAGCAAATAGCTTTGGATACTGCCGTACGACAAACCTTGATGGAATCTCTTGATCATGAAATGTTCAACATAGTCAAAGGTTTGACTACAGCGAAGAAGATTTGGGACAAGATAGAAGTTGTCATGGAAGGATCTGCAGAGGTCAGAAGCAACAAAACACTCATACTCAAGATGGAGTATGACACCTTTAGAATAAGGAAAGGAGAAGGCATAACAGATGTCTACCTACGATTCAGTCAGTTGGTATTGGATTTGAATCTGAGAGGTGTGACTCTCCCCATGGTTGAAACAAATACGAGATATCTGAGGAACCAGCCAAAAAGCATTGAGCATAGGGTCTACGCAATCAGAGAAACCAGAGATTTGCATACAACTTCTCTGGAAGAGTATTATGGAATATTAAAGACCTATGAGCTGGAAACGCTTCAAGATCAAGCATGGGACAATGATTCAAAGTCAAAAGAAAGTGCATCAGGATTAGTTGCTGATGAGGACGAGTCTAAGAAGGCAATGGTTGCAGCAAAGCCTAAATCATCACCTGCACCACTTCAAGTTGATAATGATGACGAGTGCGCATCTGACAGTGATGATGACTACTACACCCAAGAAGAGCTGGACAACATGGACGATAGTGTCGTGGCATACATGGCAAGGAAGTTCAGCAACATGAGATTCAGAAAGAGCAACCGACCACAGAGAAAATCTTCATCTTATTATCGGGCTGCTAAGGGTGGTGGTAGTTCGTCAGGCTACAAAGGAAAAGGCAAGAATACCAGCTACAAATCTTCTTTGGATTTCAAAATGAAGTTCAAATGCTATAATTGTGGTGAAGCTGGACACTTTGCCTCGGACTGCAAAAAGCCTAAACAGACTTATCCAAAAGAAACATTTGAAGCTCTCAAAAGCAACTATGAAGCACTGTTGAAGGAAAGACATGGAAAACGAGCTTTATTGGTGACAGAAGGAAGAGCTTGGGATGATTCAGATGAGGAAGATGTTACTCATGTAGCGAACTTTGCGCTCATGGCTGAGACATCAGAGGAACCAGAGGTACCAGTTCTGACTCTTAAAGTAGAAATGTCTATTGATGATTATAAAGAACAGAACGGGGCTCTTAGTGAAGAGATCTACATGTTGTGCAAAAGCCTAGATTCTTCTCAAAAGGAACAGAAAACACTTGTTGCCAAATGCAGAATGCTTGAGGCAAAAGTGGAAGAGCTAGAGGCTGCTTGCACTGTAGATACTTCTCTAAGAGACTTTATTAAATCTCTGGAACACAAGCTTGTCCTTAAGGAAGAAGTAGAAGCATGTCTTAGGAACAATCTAGCTGAGTTAGAAACAAAATGCGAAGCTTACAAACTAGCTGCTAGTAAAGTGTATGTAGATAATGACACATTTAAGAAGATAACTGGAGTAGGTATAGGGCTTGATTATTCTGACCTTCCTAAGAAAGAAGGAAAGAGACCTATTGACCCTAGTTCCAGTGACCTTAAACAGGAAACACCTAGAATTCTTAAATCGGCTGTCAAACCTATCTACAAACATCTTGTTCCCAGAATAGAAGAAGAAGAGACTGAATTGATAGCTAGATATGAGATTGAGATGGAAGATCGCCAGAAAGAACAACCTGTAACTCCTATTAAACAAGTGAAAATCAATTTCCCTAGAGATGAATCTAGACTGGGATTAGGAGCTAAGGCTGTTAAACAACAAGGAAAGAAAGAAAAAGGCATAAAAGAGGTTAAGGCTGAACGAATAAAGAAAGCATGTTATCATTGTAAATCTACTGAACATCTTTCTTATGCATGCAAAGCTAACATGAATGTTCCTGCTGCACATGCCATGCCTACCACACATACAATGAATAATCTGCATCAGAATCATGCACAGTGTGGTCAACCTAACTGTATGCCATGCACTTTTAATATCATGCAAACTTTTGTGCATTTAATGAATGCATCTAGCCAGTCATGCTCAAATACTGTTGCTAGTTCAAATATCAAGAAAAAGTATGGTAGAGCCAAGACTGTCAGTCCTCCTAAAGTTAGGAGTGACAAACCTTCTCCTAAGACTGACAAATCTGTCAAGTCTGAGAAAGGAAAGGAGATAGTCGGAAGCTCTAGTAATGTGAAGAAAAGTGCATCTCCTGTTGTTAAATCTGTTGATTCTCGATCTTATCGAAAAGCCGGGCCCAATCAAAGTTGGGTTCCGAAGAATGTCTAACCAATCTGTCATTGCAGGGCATTAAGCAGAATAGAAATAAAGTTATATGGGTGCTAGACAGTGGAGCATCGAGGCATATGACTGGAAACAAGTCCCTGCTTACAGAGTTGGTTATGAAGGCTGGCCCTTATGTTACCTTTGGAGATGACAGCATAGGTGTGACAAAGGGATATGGCAAACTGAAAACTGGAAATGTCATCATTGAAGATATCTCCTATGTTGAGGGACTAAAGCACAATCTGTTGAGTATAAGTCAATTCTGTGACAAAGGTTACGAAATTGTCTTCAACAAGAAAGGTGTCTCAATCACTCACATCAAGGAAGGCTCACTAGCTTTAAGAGGAGTTCGAAAGGCAGATCTTTTTGTTGCAGATATGGATTCAGCAAATCAGGATGAGGTCACCTGTTTCTACAGCAAAGCCTCGGATGATGAAAGCTGGTTATGGCACAAAAAGCTATCTCACTTAAACTTCAAAACGATGAATGCTCTCGCAAGGCGAGAATTGGTGAGAGATCTACCTCAAATGGAGTTCGCTCCGAAAGGACTCTGTGAAGCTTGTGAAATGGGAAAGTCGAAGCGAGCATCGCATAAAAGCAAAGAAATTTCTAGTATTACTGAGCCTCTACAACTTCTTCATATGGATTTGTTTGGCCCAGTGAATGTCCTATCTTTGTCTAGGAAAAGATATGCTTTGGTAATCGTGGATGACTTCTCCAAGTATACATGGGTATTGTTCGCAATGACGAAAGACGAAGTGCCTTTCTTAATCATTGATCACATCACTCAAATTGAGAATGTTTCAACACTTACTGTGAAGACGATTAGATCAGACAATGGCACTGAATTCAAAAACGCAGTGCTAAATGACTTCTGTGTATCTAAGGGAATACGTCGTCAGTATTCAGCCCCGAGAACTCCACAGCAAAATGGAGTAGTAGAAAGGAAGAATAGAACTTTGGTTGAAGCAGCAAGAACTTTGTTGTATGATTCAAAACTTCCTTTGTATTTCTGGGCCGAAGCAGTGAGTACCGCTTGTTACACTCAAAATAGAACCTTGATTATAAAAGATAAAGAAAAGACACCATGTGAGCTAATGAACAACAGAAGACCAACAATCAAATACTTTCATGTCTTCGGAGCAAAATGCTATGTGCTTATAGATGATGAAAATCTAGGCAAGTTTGCAGCAAAAGCTCGTGAAGGAATCTTTGTTGGTTACTCTACAGACGTGGTGGCAGCTTATAGAGTGTTCTTGGTGAATGATCGAAAAGTGACTGAAAGTTACAACGTCAGATTCGACGATACCAAACTCTCATCAATTTCAAGAGATTCTAGTGAACCTGAGTCCCTAAAATTTCAGAATCTGGACTTAGAAGATCTTGAAGATGAACCTGAGTTGGTTGTTCCATTAAATGTTCCAAGCGTACGTGAAGAACCTGAGTCTAGTGAACAAGCTAATTCTACAAGATCAGGAGAGACTTATTCAGTACCAACCGGCAACAACTCAGGGGGAGTAAATAGCAGCTCAAGGACTACTGTTCAAGGCTCGAGTCGAGTTGACTCTAGTTCTGTAGGAGCTGGCACTAACTCAGGGGGAGTTAGTGAAAATATTCAAAGTAGTCAGCACCCCAACTCAGAAAGTCAAGCTGAATCATCTAGACAATTTCCAGGTGAACGAGTATGGAATAGAGACCATCCGTTTGAGTTAATTATTGGTGATCCAGATGCTGGTGTGACTACTAGAAGAACTGCAAGAGCTGACATGGCTAATATCTCCTTATATTCTGGGTTCTTATCCAAACTTGAACCTAAAGAAATAGAAGAAGCTCTTGGCGATGCTGATTGGGTGATTGCAATGCAAGAGGAACTCAATCAGTTTGAAAGGCAGAAAGTTTGGAAACTGGTACCCCGACCAAAGAACAAATCCGTAATTGGAGCTAGGTGGGTATTCAGAAATAAACTGGATGAAAACGGACTTGTAACACGAAACAAGGCTCGTTTGGTTGCAAAAGGTTATTCTCAGCGAGAAGGAATTGATTATGATGAAACCTATGCACCAGTTGCAAGACTTGAGGCAGTCAGGATGTTCTTGGCATTTGCAGCACATAAGAACTTCAAGGTATTCCAGATGGACGTGAAAAGTGCCTTCCTGAACGGAGAGTTAGAAGAAGAAGTGTATCTGGAACAGCCGCCCGGCTTCGTTGATCCAGAACATGCAGATTTTGTGTATCTACTCTTCAAATCTGTCTATGGCCTCAGGCAATCCCCAAGGCGATGGTATGAAACCCTATCTCTATTCTTAATTGAAAATGGTTTTGTTAGGGGAGTAATTGATAAAACATTGTTCTATAAAGTTGTGAGAAATGACTTAATACTTGTTCAAGTATATGTGGACGATATTATTTTTGGGTCATCAAATGAGCGCTTGTGCGAGAAATTTGCCAAGCTAATGCAGGAAAAATATGAGATGAGCATGATGGGAGAGCTGTCCTTCTTCCTTGGATTACAGATCAGTCAGAGAAAAGATGGTATCTTTATCTGTCAATCCAAGTACGTCAGAGATTTACTCAAGAAGTATAATCTAGAAGATGCATCAGCAGCTAAGACTCCTATGGCAACAGCCACGAAGCTTGATGAAGACAAATCAGGTAAATCAGTTGACATCACAAGCTATCGAGGTATGATTGGCTCACTCCTCTATTTAACTGCAAGTAGACCAGATATAATGTTCGCAACTTGTTTATGTGCAAGGTTCCAAGCGGATCCTAGAGAATCACATCTCGTAGCCGTCAAAAGAATTTTTAGGTATCTCAAGGGCACACCAAATCTAGGGATTTGGTACCCAAGAGATACAGGTTTTAATCTTATTGGCTATTCGGATTCAGACTATGCAGGTTGCAGGATTGATAGGAAAAGCACATCTGGTGCTTGCCAATTTCTTGGCAGAAGATTGGTGTCCTGGCAAAGTAAAAAACAACATACAGTATCTACTTCTACTGCTGAAGCTGAGTACATTGCTGCTGGAAGCTGTGTAGCTCAAATACTGTGGATGAGGAACCAATTGAAGGATTATGGCATGGAGCACAAGAAAATTCCAATCATGTGTGACAACACAAGTGCCATTGCCATAACCAACAATCCTGTAGATCACTCAAGAACCAAGCATATTGACATCAGGTATCATTTCATAAGAGAACATGTCGAGGAGGGGACTGTGGAGCTACATTTTGTGCCCACAATGCAACAGATTGCAGATATATTCACCAAACCTCTTGATGAAGTAACATTCAATAGGTTGGTTGGTGAATTGGGAATGCTTAACACAAGTTAGTAAAGCCTTCTATCTGTAAAATCCATGTTTATGTTTGTATGTGCAAGCTAGTCAATCATTATGTGTTTAGACTTTAATATGCCTAATTGATGATTGTTATAGGTTGCATATAGTGTGATTTTGCATGAATTCTTTGTGTTTTAAGTGTCTTTTATAGCACAAATCTGTGAATTTATGCTTGATAGATTGCATGATCATAGGGGGAGTTAAATTCATAATAGTCTAAATATTGCATGATTTTTAGATGAATTTACCTGTGTTTTTCATGTAATTAGAGGCCTTAGAATTATCAAGGAATGTTTTAATTATGTCATATATTAAAATCCTTGAATTGATATTTATATTAATTTGGCAAAATTAATTGTTGAGTTTTTCAAAGAAAAATTGTCAAATTATTCTAAGTATCTTCAAAATTTCGAGTTAGTCTCTATCTCGAAACTCATGTAGAAATTCGACTTGAATTTCGACTTGAGCTTCCAGGGTGAAGTTTTGAAAATTCTAAGTCTGGGAAGAATTTCGAGTTAGTACCTATCTAGAAATTCATCTCGAAATTCGACTTAGAGTTCGAGTTCGAGTTACCAGTGTGCCTAGTTCTATCTTCAAAATATTCGAGATAAAGTCTATCTCGAATTTTATCTCTAAGGTTGAGATGAGGTTTCCATAAAGGGAATATTTTGAAAAGAACTGAGAATTAACTTCGAGTTAGTCTATCTCGAAATTTATCTCGAAGTTCGACTTGATGTTCGAGATAGAGTTCTTAGTCTATCTCGAAACTCAACTCGAATTTCGACTTGGTGTTCGAGATGGAGTTCTCAGTTAAGCTAAAGGGAATTTTTCGAGTTACACTCCTAACTCGAAACATATCTTGAATTACCCTGGACTTTTTGATTCAAGGAAGTATTTTGGAAAGAATTTGAGATTAACTTCGAGTTAACTTCTATCTCGAACTTTATCTCGAAGTTCGACTTGATGTTCGAGATAGAGTACTTAGTCTATCTCGAAACTCAACTCGAATTTCGACTTGATGTTCGAGATAGACTCTAACTCGAAAAGTATCTTGAATTTTCTGTTTTTCCAAGTTTACTACAAATCAATAATGTTCAAGATAGTATTTCCCTATAGTTTCTGCTGTAATTTTGGTTAAAGTGATTCTTTGTGCATATTTGTTCGAGTTAACTTCTATCTCGAACTTTATCTCGAAGTTCGACTTGATGTTCGAGATAGAAAAGTTCGAGATAGAACAGTTCGAGATAGAGTTCGACTTAGATGTCCCCTGTATGAACTTAGTATTTTTCCACTTTTTAACAGGGACATTTTTGTCATTCCACATTAATGTCTATATATACTTCTCTAACTCGATCTATTCTTTCACTTTTACCTAATTGAGTTTTACAGCCGCCCCATATACTTACAGGCGATTTTGAATTACAACCACTGATTCGTGTTTTTGTGATTAAACTCGTACTAATCACGAATTACTGCCGATTTGTTGACTACTATTGTCTGTGATTAACCGTAATCTTTGTGTTAGTGTGCTTTGTGAACATCCATACACGCACATATACATACACACGAACATATCTTGTTTGTGTACTGTTCATAAACGTGATTTCATATTCACCATTTATAAACACACACGATTCCACTGGTATACACACGAAATAGTAATTGGTTGTTGAATTGAATCCCGTAGTTTGATTTCTCAGATTCCGTTTGGTATTCTTGAAAAATTAAAAGGGTTACAATTCTCTTTTGTAATTCGGAAAATTAACTGTTTTTCAAAATTAAAATAAAAATTCACATCTTTTAAAAGAAAAACATTTAATTAAAATGGCTCACCAATTTTCCCTTGCTAAAAACAATTTTTACAATATTTCTACGGAAATTGGTGATCAACTCCCACGGTTTAAGTTTTGGATACGATTTCTCAATTTGTATTCCAAAGCTAGCCAAGCTTTTACTGCTAAACCTACACTAGTACATGATGCTTTACAGCAATTATGGACTAGTGCGGTTACTTTTGGGAGTAAATCAACCCCCTACGGTTTCAGGTTTACCTTAGCGGGTCAGGAATATGAGGTGACAGAACAAATTGTCAACAGAGTTCTAGGATTCCCCATTAAAGATGCCTATGATCCAGAACCTACTGCTGCAGAACGCCTCAGATTCTTTGAAGAAATTGGATGTTATCCTACAAAAGGCCCAATCACGGGAAATATCCAAAAGCAATTCTTCCATGCGGAATGGAATTACTTTTTCGAGGCCATCACAAGATGTTTTCGGGCACGCGAAAAAGACTTTCATCAAATTCCGATTCCCATGCAAACCTTTGCAGTAGCCCTAGCAAGAGAACTGGATATAAACTATGGACGCATAGTTCTCTCTGAGATAGTGGCCTCAATGGGATCCCTTGCAAGCAGAGACCTCTCTACCACTGATGTCGTCTGTTGGTTTCCTCGGTTTCTTCAAATGCTAATCAATGACTTAATACCGAAGGATGCTCTTGCTATTCGACAGGGATTTGCCAGAAGCCCCACATCTGAATCACTAGGGATGGGCACTAAGTCACTTGCAACTATTGCAAATCAGGATAAACATCAAGGTAAGCCTATGTCTACTCCTGAAAATATTCAAATGTGGCTTAGATATGATGCAGGAGTTACCAATTTGGAGGCATCATCACAAGTCTCATCACATGCTCAAAATCCATCTGTTCATGCTGAGGCATTTGATGAGATTCCGGATGAGGAAAGCGATGATGCACAAGGTAAGCAATCAGGTAATCTCTCTATGCATACTATTCATTCCTCCTCCTACGTTTCTGATTCCGCGACCCATGAGACTGCTAACCCGCAGGATCTATCCCAGGGTAAGAGCCATATTTCTGACTCTGAGTCTGATACACATTCCTATTCTTTATCACCCCTGTTAACGGAAGTCAGAAAACCAGCACGTATGTTTATACAAGATGATGAGGAGAATGAACCCGAAGAGCAGCAACTTTTTCGCAAGAAAGCCAAACTTTTCCACGCTGCTACTTCACAACCACAGTCAAACCCTAGCGTGTCACACGCAACCACTCCACCTCACGCGAGTGGTTCACCCCTTGAACATTCTGCACATAGGGACTTTGATTTTGGTCAAGATGATGTGCCTCTTGATGATACTGTTGCTTCAAGAGGACATGAAGTATTAAGAACTTCAGCCGTACCTTCACCGGTACGTACTGATGCTGCAAAGAGGATCGGTTCTGATGTCGTACAAGGACACTTTGCAGCCTCTCAGACTGAGATTCCAACTCAGGAACAAACAGAATTTGATCCCATAACTGTCAACAACATTTCTTATCAAGCTTCTGCAGGTACTGCTTCACTTTTAGGATCAGTCATTGAAGATATACACGAGCGTGAGACAGGGAGTGTGTGTAAGAGGTTAGGGAGAGAGGGACCTTCATTTTTAAGGCCCGAAACTGAGCGCCAAATACCAACAGAACGCGTATTAGAGCGAGGTCACCTAAACCAAACACCGTCCCTTAATACTGAAAATTTTGATACTCGTATGACTTCAATGGAGAATAAAATGGAGCAGTTCGGGCAGTCGATGGGGCAGTTGGGGATTAATGTTGGAAACAATCAACGGGCTCTAGACGACTACGCAGCAAGAATGGCAGGTCAAGCTACAGCTTTTAATGATTTGACAAATAAGGTCAATGACTTGGGCCATGCTGGTGGTGTCTTGGGAAGCACTCTCAATGAGAGGATGGGGGCATTGGAGTCTACAATGCATACAATGATTGTGGAGATCAGTAGAATGATGTTCGCAGTCAGGAGTTTTGTGCCCCCGGAGTGCTTCGAGTCGGAACAACCTCCCCCCGATGCTGGAGCAGGTGGTGCAGGTGGTGCTAGTGGAGCGGGAGCCTCTGGTTCTGGTTTTGGAGGTTCCTATGCAGCTGGTGGATCTGAAGACCATGGTGGAGCTCAGGATAACTCACCTAAGGGGGAGAGTGGAAAGGAGACGAGACAGCAGGCAGTTCACATCGAAGAAATTGAAGAACCCGCTGATCTTGTTAAGGAACCAGAAATTGAGCCTGCTGTCGCTGAAGAGGCTCTGAGGAGGAGAAAGGGTAAGGCAATAATGGTTGAAGAAGATGAACCAGTTATTGACCTAAGTCATCAGGACACAGTACAGGAGGTACTAGACTCAGATTCTGATATGGAAGACGTACCTTTCGCACATGCTGTTAAGCGATCTTTGAAGGAACAAGGTGGAGGTGCTGGTATGTCTTTCGGAATGCCTGAAGAAGATCCTATTGATGAAGAAACCCTACAGTCTCAACAGTTAGCCTTGGAACAAGCTCAGTTCCATAAAATGAAGATGATGCAAGAACATGATGCGTTCCTAGAACAGAAGGTGGAGCTACAAGGGAAGCAGTATGAGTATGAGCTTGCAAGGCTAGCCAATCCTCAAGTTGATCTGGACAAAAGGAGGATAGGGCAGAAATGGGATGAAGCAAGGAAGATAATGATGGGACCATGTGCAAAAGGAGTTCATAACAAGGATGCAGATGATCTGTTCTACAACTTGAATTTGCAGAATCCCATGACTAGGGACTATATAAATGCTTTGAAGAGATTAATTTCTAAAGTCAGGGTTGGATACAATGCAAATCTTAAGGAGTGGCAGGTTATCTTGTCTTTGGTAGAAGGAGTCCCAACATCTTTCCTATATGTGGATGACCAATTCATAATGAGAAGATCTGCGTCAGAGTTGTTCTTGCTAGCGACTAAAATTCAGTACTCTCAATCTGAGGAGCTAAGCATTCTGTACAGGGATCAGTTAATGCAGCTAGCAGAGGACAAGGGTCCAGAATTCTCAGCTTATCCAAATTTTGTCCGGATGGTGGTTCAAGGAAAGATGAAGAGGGTGAGCATGGAGGAAAAGGACTTAATGGAACTTTCAGTGGAATCTCTTAAAGCTGTATGTAGACAAATGATGGGTAAGGGATTCGCCTCTGAGCTTAAAGATAAATCCGTGAGGATCATTGAAAGAGTCATATTCTTGAAGAGCAATGAGGTGTGGAAGTGTGATGTCATTGCTCCAAACCCTCTCGACAACGTGAAGATTGAGCCGGAGCTGATAGAACAGAAATGGAATATTCTTCAAGCAATGAAGAATGTAGATGAAGCTTTGACTCTTCCTTCTGGAGAACTGGAACAAGGAGAAATAAGGGAGGCAGTTGGCGTTCCAGGGAAAGATAGTGTATACTGGATACACTCTTATGCTGATGATACAGCTGATGCCTTAGCATACATAGATGCAGACCAGAAACAAACACTCTTGCATATGAGTAGACAATGGCTGCTACAGACTCAAGATGCTGCATTTCTAGAGAAAGTGTTATATGTGTTCAAATGGGGCGAAGTGGAAGACAAGTTTGTTGAAGAAAAGCAGAGACTCGTGAGTTACCTGTCTGAAGTAGTGGTGGAAAAGAAGCAAATGGAGCGAGATGCGGCTAGTGTCCACAATACTAACCGTGTCAAAGGCTACCCCAAGATGATCTATTGTCAGTTTAAAGCTGATAAAACTCATTGGAAATCTCAGCTCATCATGAAGAACTTTGAGGATATTCCAAAGATCAGGACTACTCAGGAGGTGGACAAACTCAGAAGGCTTTTCAAACATCCTTATCCAGAGCCCAAGAACCCTCTAGAAATGGAAGCTGTAAGTCTGTTGAATGCTAGGTGGAAGCAGCTTAAAGATCCAGTATACAAGAAAGAAAAGCAGCAGAAGGAGAAGCTCAAAAGGCAGAAAGAGGAGAGAGACCAAGCTGCTGAAGCTAGAAAGAGGAAACGGAATTAGGGTTAAAGGTCAGAGTGGTGTGAACTTGAAGTTGGAAAAACTTCATGTCTTTCGGTTGCTTTAACTCACTTGAGGAAAATTCACCTTAGAGTGAATCCAATAAGGTGATACAAGTTTGACCAAAAGGTATGAAATAATCCAGGTGATAGGAATCACTCAAATGATCTTTAATTCGAGGTTCGAATTCTGTTTCTAGTTTTTATGTTCATTGTATTGTTTTCATGTTCTTTTCAATTGTATATTATTCAAGAATGTAATGTTAATTATCTTTTCTCGTCTCATTGTTTAGTTGAGTTATCCTTCATTAATTTGAATGTCATTGTTAGACAATCAAATTGGGGGAGATTGAAAGGCAGAGTGTATAAACTTGTAACACTATAACTAATGTAACTCAAACTAAAGGAAAAGATACTTAACCAGAAGACAATCAAGAACAGGAAGTCACAAGAAATCAACACTAAATGAAGACAAGGTAATTGATACAATTAAACATGCTAACTATGATCAAGCCAAGAAGAAATCATTGAGAGAAGTTCAAGTTAAAGTTGTTCATGCCTCAGTAATTTGATAAATCAAGAATCAAGATCATAACTATCAGTATCAACAAGACCAATTGATTTCAAGTGAAGAAGAAGGAAAGCAAATATTGGAAAGCCAAGTTATTCAGTGAATATGGTAATTTATTCAAGAAGCAGAAACACTATCAAGACTAGTCACTTATGAACCAGACCAGTGCATCAAGTGTCAGGACATTGATAGCAAGTTTATGTCAGTAATAAAGAACCATGTTCAAGAGCTTGTTGAAGAATTAAGAAGACATGAAGATATCACAAGTTCAAGATGTGCATTGAAGTTTCAAGTTGAAGACCAGAATATTTTCTAAGTACTAAATGTTCTGGATGGCTAAGTAGAAATTCTCAAGTAGAAGTTCTACTTAGGAATTTCGAGATAGCCAAGTAGAAGTTCCACTTAGGAATTTCGAGATAGCCAAGTAGAAATTCTCAAGTAGAAGTTCTACTTAGGTGCAGCTTCAACATGACACATGGCATCTTCTGATTGGCAGATTTCCAAGCTTTCAAGATAAGGCAAGAATTATGTGGACATCATTGGGCCACGTACATCTTAGTCTTTGAAGACTACAGGACATAGATTACATGTAGTATAAATAGAAGTACTTGTGTAATGTTTTAGTGAGTGAGCAATTCTAGAGAAAAACACAAGAGAAAAAGAGAGAGTGCATTCACAGAGCTTAGTATCATTCACTTCTCTCTCAACTTCTGTTATACTTTGTAATGAATGTTGTAGCAACCCTTTCAAGTTATATATAAAGAAATATATTCCTTGAATCTGTGTGTTCATTTATTGCATCGTTTTTATTGCCTCTCATATTCGAAAAGTTGTATTCACCCCCCCTCTACAACACATTTGGACCTAACAGAGACAGCAGACAGTTCACATCGAAGAAATTGAAGAACCCGCTGATCTTGTCAAGGAACCAGAAGTTGAGCCATCTGTTGATGAAGAGGCTCTGAGGAGGAGAAAGGGTAAGGCAATAATGGTTGATGAACCATTCGTTGATCTGAGTCATCAAGAAACAGTACAAGAGGTACTTGACTCAGATTCTGATATGGAAGACGTACCGTTGGCACATGCTATAAAAAGATCTTTGAAGGAACAAGGTGGAGGTGCTGGGATGTCTTCCGGAATGCCTGAAGAAATTCCTGTTGATGAGGAAACCCTTAAAGCTCAACAGTTAGCCTTGGAACAGGCTCAGTTCCATAAAATGAAGATGATGCAAGAACATGCTGCGTTCCTAGAAAAGAAGCTGGAGCTCCAAGGGAAGCAGTATGATCATGAGCTTGCAAGGCTAGCTGATCCTCAAGTTGATCTGGACAAACGAAGGATAGGGCAGAAGTGGGATGAAGCAAGGAAGATAATGATGGGACCCTGTGCGAAAGGAGTTCATAACAAGGATGTAGATGATCTGTTCTACAACTTGAATTTGCAGAATCCAATGACTGGGGACTATATAAGTGCTTTGAAGAGATTAATTTCTAAAGTCAGGGTTGGATATAATGCAACACTTAAGGAGTGGCAGGTTATTTTGTCTTTGGTAGAAGGAGTCCCAACATCTTTCCTATATGTGGATGACCAATTCATAACGAGAAGATCTGCGTCAGAGTTGTTTTTGCTAGCGACAAAAATTCAATACTCTCATTTTGAGGAGCTAAGCATTCTGTATAGGGATCAGTTAATGCAGCTAGCAGAGGACAAGGGTCCAGAATTCTCAGCATATCCAAATTTTGTCCGGATGGTAGTTGACGGAAAGATGAAGAGGGTTAGCATGGAGGAAAATGATCTAATGGAGCTTTCAGTGGAATCTCTCAAAGCTGTCTGTAGACAAATGATGAGTAAGGGATTCGCTTCTGAGCTTAAAGATAAATCCGTGAAGATCATTGAAAGAGTCATATTCAAGAAGAGCAATGAGGTGTGGAAGTGTGATGTCATTGCTCCAAACCCTCTTGATAACGTGAAGATTGAGCCGGAGCTGATGGAGAAGAAATGGAATATTCTTCAAGCAATGAAGAATGTAGATGAAGCTCTGACTCTTCCTTCTGGAGCACTGGAACAAGGAGAGATAAGGGAGGCTATTGGTGTTCCAGGAAGTGATAGTGTATACTGGATACACGCTTATGCTGAAGATACAGCTGATGCCTTAGTATTCATAGATGCAGACCAGAATCAAACATTCTTGCATATGAGTAGAAAATGGCTGCTACAGACTCACGATGCTGCATTTCTGGAGAAAGTATTGTATGTATTCAAATGGGGTGAAGTGGAAGATATGCATATGGAAGAAAAGCAGAGACTCATGAGTTACCTGTATGAGATAGTGGTAGAAAAGAAGCGGATGGAGCGAGATGCGGCCAGTGTCCACAATACTGACCGTGTCAAGGGCTACCCCAAGATGATCTATTGTCAGTTTAAATCTGATAAATCTCACTGGAAACCTCAGCTCATAATGAAGAACTTTGAGGATATTCCAAAGATCAGGACTACTCAGGAGGTGGACAAACTCAGAAGGCTTTTCAAACATCCTTATCCAGAGCCCAAGAATCCTCTAGAAATGGAAGCTGTAAGTCTGTTGAATGCTAGGTGGAAGCAGCTTAGAGATCCAGTGTACAAGAAAGAACAGCAGTAGAAGGAGAAGCGCAAAAGGCAGAAAGAAGAGAAAGACCAAGCTGCTGAAGCTAGAAAGAGGAAACGGAATTAGGGTTAAAGGTCAGAGTGGTGTGAACTTGAAGTTGGAAAAACTTCATGTCTTTCGGTTGCTTTAACTCACTTGAGGAAAATTCACCTTAGAGTGAATCCAATAAGGTGATATAAGTTTGACTAAAAGGTATGAAATAATCTAGGTGATAGGAATCACTCAAATGATCTTTAATTCAAGGTTCGAATTCTGTTTCTAGTTTAAGTTCTTTGTATTGTTTTCATGTAAATTTCAATTGTAAATTATTCAAGACTGTAATGTTAATTATCTTTTCTCGTCTCATTGTTTAGTTGAGTTATCCTTCATTAATTTGAATGTCATTGTTAGACAATCAAATTGGGGGAGATTGAAAGGCAGAGTGTGTAAACTTGTAACACTATAACTAATGTAACTCAAACTAAAGGAAAAGATACTTAACCAGAAGACAATCAAGAACAAGAAGTCACAAGAAATCAACACTAAATGAAGACAAGGTAATTGATACAATTCAACATGTTAACTATGATCAAGCCAAGAAGAAATCATTGAGAGAAGTTCAAGTCAAAGTTGTTCATGCCTCAGTGATTTGAAAAGCCAAGAATCAAGATCATAACTATCAGTACCAATAAGACCAATTGATTTCAAGTGAACAAGAAGGAAAGCAAATATTGGAAAGCCACAATACTAATTGGGTATGGTAATTTATTAAAGAAGCAAAAACACTATCAAGACTAGTCACTTATGAACCAGACCGTTGCATCAAGTGTCAGGACATTGATAGCAAGTTTATGTCAGTAATAAAGATCCATGTTCAAGAGCTTGGTGAAGAATAAAGAAGACATGAAGATATCACAAGTTCAAGATGTGCATTGAAGTTTCAAGTTGAAGGCCAGAATATTTTCTAAGTACTAAATATTCTAGATGACCAAGTAGAAGTTTCTAAGTAGAAGTTCTACTTAGAAATTCGAGATGGCTAAGTAGAAATTCTCAAGTAGAAGTTCTACTTAGAGTGCAGCTTCAACATGACACATGGCATCTTCTGATTGGCAGATTTCCAAGCTTTCAAGATAAGGCAAGATTTATGTGGACATCATTGGGCCACGTATATCTTAGTCTTTGAAGTCTACAGGACATAGATTACATGTAGTATAAATAGAAGTACTTGTGTAATGTTCTTAGTTAGTGAGCTATTCTTGAGAAAAAGACAAGAAAAAGAGAGAGTGTGCATTCACAGAGCTTAGTATCATTCACTTCTCTCTGAACTTCTGTTATACTTTGTAATGAATGTTGTAGCAACCATTTCAAGTTATATATAAGACATATATTCCTTGAATCTGTGTGTTCGTTTATTGCATCGTATTTATTGCTTCTCATATTCGAAAAGTTGTATTCACCCCCCCTCTACAACACATTTGGACCTAACATAGGTCTTCATAATCGAGTTTTGAGATATTTTGTG
Source organism: Saposhnikovia divaricata (assembly GCA_036435485.1). Lineage (NCBI taxonomy): Eukaryota > Viridiplantae > Streptophyta > Magnoliopsida > Apiales > Apiaceae > Saposhnikovia > Saposhnikovia divaricata. Next base: position 221,757,710 of record CM071596.1, on the reverse strand, counting down.
AATGATTTTAATTTGTATGTTGCTGTTCGAATTATGTGATTAGTAGTTTCAAAATAATGGTTGTAGATTTCATCCGAAATTATAATGAATTAAGGATTTTATCCTGCATTATTTCGAAGTACTGTTTCGGCTTGGATGACGGTTACCTGGTATATGTGTGGTTTTGAAATTTGTATAAGTTGCAATGTGATGCTATGTGGGATATCTGCTAAGTGGTAATCATTGAATTTTGAGTTAGTTATTTGCTATATGATTGAAAAGTATTGGATTGAATGGTTGAGTCGGTTGTACTCTGACAGGTAATGTAACGGAGCAAAGGAGATGCTGTCGAGATTACTTTTGGAACATAAAGGATTCTAAAAGTTATTTTGAATAAGATAATGTCCTGTATCTTATATGTGCGCCATGAATCAGGATTGTTATGAGATAGTATGGGCAATGTGGTTACTAGACTTATATGATTTTACTATAAGTATTTTTATAAAGTATAACCTTATGTGCTGTACGTGTTGTTGTGTTTACGCGAATATGTAACCTATAGGTAGAGCAGGGTTAGACGGTTAAGGTTATAAGTGTACTGAATTAGTACCTTACTTTTGTATAAGTACCAGTAAGAGGCCGGTTTAGAGCCAGTACGGGAATAGATGGAATCTTGAGAAGAAAGATAATTATCGGAGTTGACGAGTGTGCTCGGGTAGAGGCTGACAAGTGATAAAAGAAAGACGGACGTGTGATCGAATAAGTGTCAACGTATAAAGAAGTAGAGATGGATGTAAAGTGAATAATGAGTTGATATGGGGAAATTGGAAACTTCACGTATTGGGGCAAGTGTTACTATCCCTCACTTATCGTTCAAGTGAGTTGTTTTCTTAATTCTGATATACCGTACCTGCTTTGTTGTTGAAAATTTGATTAAAATATTCTTTTAAATAGCGATAAATTTTTTTTATGATTTACCATTGTAAATTGAGTATTTTTTTTACCATGACTTTGTGAATCAATGATGCTCCCTTGTTGGAAGCAAAGCTAAACCAATTGTTTACCTAGTCGGGATCCCCACTAGTAGAACATTGAACCTATCATATCTGAATACCCATTTCATACTTCCTTTTAAATCCATTCTGTGCTGAAAGATTTTAGATTTAAAATACTCATCTTGTGATTTAAGTTTTTGACAAAAGATATTTGTTTTATTAGCAATGATTTATTAAAATTCATGTTTTACTATACGCTTGCTGAGCATTTCTTCCACTCACACTTGTTTGTTTCGAAATTCTAACTTTCCATTAAGGTAGTTTGGCGAGATTTATTCGCACAGTTCGGAAAGGGAAGAAACAAGGCGCTATTTTGGAGATGACTTGACTCAGGATGTCTGGATTTAGCGTAAGATTTATTTTTTATAGTTAGGCTCTAATAATTACTATTATGTATTAGATTAGTTTGGCCTGGTATACTTCTTGTCGAAGTTATACCAGTGGTTTAAGTTTTGATAAAAGAGAATGTTGTAAAGAAGAAAGTTTTATTTATTGAAATTTAGATTCTTGTTTCTAGCACTATAACCTAAAAGTTCTTGGATAAATGGGGTCACAGATGTTATATTTCAATTTTAGATGTTTACTTATTTTGAGGATTTCCGTGTAATGACCAAATCTCCTGACCCCGGACTTGGGGGGTGTTACAGAATGGTATCAGAGCAAGGTTATAGTAAACTAGAAATGAGAGTTTGTAGGAGTGTGTAGAGAGTTTGTGTTGGACTATTGGATATAGTACCAATTAGTAAGTTAAGATTTGAGTGCTCGCGTGAGATGGTTGTGCTAAACTGGATAAAACACCTTTAGACTGTTGATGTCTACTACGGAAATTTCAGAGAGTAAGTTTTAAGAGGGTGTAAGCAAGAACAAAGACTGAGGCAAGTTCATTCTATCACTTATCTCTAAAAGAATTTATGAGATTTTCTGAGAATATTATTTTTCGAAGGATTTCTGTTTATTGTGGAAAATTCTTGGTGAAATGTTAGTTATTAAGCTACGATGAGAATTTTTGAGTGATTTATTTATTAAAGTATTAAATCATCTATAACTCTTTTGTGCGCGAAAAATGACTTTTAAATCATTAGTTGGTCTCATTAATCGGGACGACTCCTTAATATTATTCATTTAAAACTTGTCTTATTGATTCGAGACAACTAATATTTATTCCTATCAATTGAATTTATTTCTCAAATTTCAACTACTCTTCTTGACATCGGGTGATGGTTCATTGTTCGAACCATCCATTAAAATAGTAACTTATATTTATTTTAACTCTTGATAATCAAGTTAAACATCTGGAAGCGTCTACTTTGTTAAAATTATTGAAGATTATTCGGTTGCTAACCATTGACGATTTCACTCGTTTTGATTACCTTAAATTGTATTTTCTTGATAAATATAGTTATACTTATTAGTTCGAGATAGCTACCTCCTTTGTCAAAGCGGATGATGCATTATTCGTATCACCAAATAAATTTTATTTTAGTTTTTAAGGTTAATCCATTGTTCGGATTAGCAGTGGAGTTGGAGAAAGCACTGACTGTGTGTCGGGCTTGACATCTAATTGCGGAATTTTGGCAGCTATATTGATTTCAATTAGTTTTTACTCGGGAAACTCTGGTGTGAACTGGTCAACATGGGTAATAACCCATGGTTTCGGTGAGATATTTTTATCCAAAAATACGGATAATTATTTTGGCACTAATGTTGCCAGGGTTGAAAATGATAACCCATATGATGCTAGCAAAGAGAAAATTTTGGTGGTACCACATCATTGCCCTGATTAGGCTGGGTGGGGTATCATAGGAGGACAGTACTTGCGACATGGTAGTTGATCGCACCATGGGGGTACCGAGCGGATGGAAGACCAGTAATCTTTTCTTAAATTCCGAGCTACCAAATAAGTTGATGATTTTCTTGAAATTATTGAAATTGTTGAGAAGTTCGTTTATGATGTTCTTGTGGTTGAGATGATTTGAATTCCTTGAGTTGTCAGAGATCTTGATAAAAAATTTATATTCTCACAAATTTTGAGAAGTTGCTTATACGGCTTTCATGATTGAATATTATATGAGTTTCTATTTGTCCAACCATTATCTTTTATCATCGTCGTGTTATAAAGTTTTCTTGTATAAGATTTGGGATAGTGAACTTGCCGTACATTTTATATGCTCTCCCTTGGTTATTGTTATAATGTTTCTAACAGTCAAAGGCAAGAACAATAAGTCTTTCGAATAGAAACAAAAGGACAAGGGGAAAATCCAGATTTATTCTAACGCAAATTAGTTTCACTATGCTATAGTGTACGCCTTAGATTACTGACTACAGCGCTTAGCTTTATAAAGTGTTAGAAGGCATGTAAGTAAAGATCTTTTATTGTAATACACTGATTATAGTGAGACATTGTGCAATCAAGTGGGATCCTTTGAGCTGTGGGGCAAAGCAAGAAGAATGTTGTATTTGTTTGATTATGATTGTATAATACAGCTTTATGTGAATGGAGACGTGATGACCAAGAAAGTTTTCAGGACTTAAGGATCCTATTACGAGTCGAGATGACGTGCTCACTTGAGATGATTAGGCTGAACTGGACAGAACTTCTTGCGGCTGGAGATGTCTACTGTGGAATCTTTAGAGATTATTATGAGTTGACGACGATGTAGGGTATCGGTAAACTTAGGAGGTGGAGAAGAAGAGTTTAAATCGGATGACGAGCCAGCGAAGGAGCTGATAAAGAAGGCATACGTGGAGAGGAGTCGGTACTGAAGGCTACCAAAGGCTTTTACCCAAATAGCAATAGCATAAATCAAGTTTATCAAGGGGAACATTAAGTTGGAATGAACGGATAGACGTTAGGTAGAACGATTTAGGATAAGGTTCGCCTTAGGTTATTACGACGAGTGTTGCGATGTTATTTAGTATCCCGACGTATCACGTGAGCAGGTTCGATTCATCCGAAGATTCGATTTCAGACGAGGAAGTTAATTCAGGGCCGCATGAGCTAATTTGTTATAAAGAGTACGAAAGGACTATAGAAAAGATGCGAAATGCGATTACTAGCATGTGTTGAAGCAAGGGTGTGGTTATTCACTACCAGCCGTTGAATTCTTTTAATTATCGTTTAAGGAGATTTAACCTTCATTTTTGTTCTTTCTTATTTTGTTGGTACCATATCTTACTTGATAATCAATTATATCTCAATTGATGATGAACTTTGTATATCAGATTTGTTTAAACACATTTTTCTTTTTCAGAGATACCTCTATTTTCCAGATACCTGATTCGACAGTATACATACAAACTTTGAAACTCCTAAACTCTTTCTATTTTTCCCTGATTACTTAATTTTCTTTATTCTAACTGGGATGAACAACCCTATGTATATGGCGAAATTCAGGAACATTTCATCTATGTGATAGAAGTCTGGTGGGACGCCACTGATTGTGTTTGTCATGAAAGTACTAAAGGTTGGCCACCTTTTCGTACTATGGCGGTTAACCTAAGTGACAAATGCAACCTGATAATAGTTCAATGATCATATTGATCTCTCGGTTAAATTCTTTTACAAAAATTCCTACCAAACAAAACTCAGCCTATATTCAAACATATAATTAACACCAGTGTATTTTATCGATTCATTTTGTTATAAACCCTTATGATTCCTAAAGTTATCAGTGATTGAAAGCAGTAAAGACAGACATGATGACATTCTAAGTGGTCCAAGATATATTCACGTCGAAAGAGAATTAGTTGATCCAGTTTAAGAAATTGAAGTTAAAACAGATATTGCTTATCAAATAGTATTAAGCATTAGATCGACAACACATGTACACGATTCTATATTTCGGGGAACTGGGTATGGATAAGGAGCAGGTAACGAGGACACGAGATTACTAATTCAGTTAAAATCGAAAATAGAGTGATAATGGATATAATTGGAATATGATAGTTATCGTTGAGGAAAGATTTTCTATGGACACCTGGTTATTATATATTTCATTGTGGATACAGTAGACGGAATATTATAAGAATATGGATTACGAGACCAATTATCAAATATAAAATTTTTAGAAATGAAATGGGATAACTTGAGCAAAACAGAGTATAGCTAGATAATTTGTTTCTAAGAATTTCATCAGGAATTGGAGCCTTGGATGAGGAGTAAAGTGATTGTGTTGGTGTTAACAACTTATGTGGACATAGTTCGAAGGATCATGAATATTAAGAATAAGAGTGATGTAACTCATATGGAAATGAGATAGTAAGAAAAGGAAGACAGAGAACCAGGAAAATTTTAGAATTGCTTTAACAGAAAACATGAGATTCAGTAGAAGGAATTGTAAGAATTAAAAGATTTAAAACTAGGATAGTGAGGCAAGGTAGCCGTCCACAGAATATGAATTAGCAGCGACGGTAAGACCTCCATTGTCAGAAGGAAGGAATTCGAGAGGAAGCATACTAAAATTGTACTAGGCTAAATATGGAATGTTATGGCATGCATGATATGCTATACATATATTTGAGATTAATTCAGAGGGATCCTAGGGTGGAAGGATTAACTTGGAAACTCGAAAGTAAAATGCTTGAAAAGTACCCTCACTTGTTTTCTTCAAATTGATTCTGAGGACAGAATCCTATTAAGAGGGGGAGGATGTAACGCCCTAGAAAATCAAATTTTTTATGTTTATTTAATAGAAAATGTGAATTATATTATGTGAATATTGGGTGAAGGTGAAAAATGTGTGAGATCATAATTATGTGCTTATGTGATGATTTATGTGTGCCGTGTAAGTTCGTGTATTTTATTTGTATTTTTTGCGATTAAAATCTATTTAAATCTTGCATAATTGATTTTCTGAGAGTTTTATAAAATCATCAGAGTTCTTACAAATCGTGAAATCTTTTGTGTTATCATCTTTATGTAATTATTTAGTTTTTAAATTTATTGGGAGAATTATTTTGGGCGTTTAAATATTTTTAAAATGATTTAAGAGTTTTATGGCATTTAAAGGATATAAACTTGCAAAATTCATATTTAATTCATTTTTTATCCTATAATTATCTAAAAATATGTGGGAGAAGGTAATTTTATGATCTTTATTTTAAAATTATGAAAATCATCTTCTTAAGCATTTACCAGGTTTAATTATTATTCATCCAAGTTGTATAAAGAAAAATAAAAAAAAAAAATTGTTTCATTAAAAACATACCCTTTCCCCCTGTTTTCTCCAGAACATCCTAGAACCCTCCCCTGCTATTTTTTTCTTTCTTTTCTCACGAACACTCTCGATCTCTCTCAAACCTATCTCTCTCTCAGACTCAATCTCTCACTCCCCTCTCGATTCTCTCCTCTCCAATAGCTATACGCGTGTGTGTATGCATGCGATGGGTGTGTGTATAACCTGCCTTGTGTGTATAGGTGCAGAGAGGTGCGCGTGTGTGCTGTAGTGTATGAGTACGATCGATGTGTGCGTATGTATGTTGTGTACGAGCTTTGATTGGGGCTGTGTATTGCTGCAGTGCGTGTATATACAGAGTGTATGTGGGTACAATCGAAATTAGGGGTTTTAAATAGGGATTTTGGGGTGTTGATTCGAGTTGATGTTTAAGGGTGATTGGGGTTTTCGTTGTGTTGTTCAATTTTTGCTGCTGCGTGTGGCTTAGTGTTTCTTGTGTAGGAATAAAGAAGATGCAGGAAGAGAGAGAGCTATGGGTTGCAAGATGAAGCTGGTGTTGGTGGGTTCGACGACGAGTCACCGGAATCGGCTTATTGTTATTTTGTGCGACTATTATTATGATATGTTGTTCGTGACTGCTACTGCATTTTTGGTTAGTTCATTTTGACAATATGTTGGTTCTGGGTGTGTCTCTCGGGGGAAAGGAGTGGGATGGATATATGTGCATGTGTGTTTATGGTGTTCAGTCGAAAAGAAGGAGGCATAGGGTGTAGTGTGGGTTTGTATGTGGGGGTGATGGGTTCGTGTGTGTGTGTGTGGTACACTGGTGTGTGAGTAAATGTCCGTATGTGGGTTACTACTTTGAGGCTAAAGACCAGGAGATTAAGAAAATATGAGGGAGGAAAAGAGTTGGGGCGCTGGAAAAGTAAGAAGTGTAATTGTGTGTGGTTTTGTTCTATTAAATTAAATTGTGGGGAGCTAATTCGAAAATTTTGAATTTATAGGTCTTGATAATCGAGTTTTGAGATATTTTGGGAATGATTTAAATTTGTATGTTGCTGTTCGAATTATGTGATTAGTAGTTGCAAAATAATGGTTGTAGATTTCATCCGAAATTATAATGAATTAAGGATTTTATCCTGCATTGATTCGAAGTACTGTCTTGGCTTGAATGACGGTTACCTGGTATATGTGCGATTTTGAAATTTGTATAAGTTGTAATGTGATGCTGTGTGGGATATCTGCTAAGTGGTAATCATTGAATTTTGAGTTAGTTATTTGCTATATGATTGAAAAGTATTGGATTGAATGGTTGAGTCGGTTGTACTCTGACAGGTAGTGTAACAGAGCCAAGGAGATGCTGTCGAGATTACTTTGGGAACATAAAGGATTCTAAAAGTTATTTTGAATAAGATAATTTCTTGTATCTTATATGTGCCCCATGAATGAGGATTGTTATGAGATAGTATGGGCAATGTGGTTACTAGACTTATATGATTTTACTATAAGTATTTTTATAAAGTATAACCTTATGTGTTGTACGTGTTGTTGTGTTTACACGAATAGGTAACGTATGGGTAGTTCAGGGTTAGACGGATAAGGTTATAAGTGTACTGAATTAGTACTTTAATTTTGTATAGGTACCAGTAAGAGGCCGGTTTAGAGTCAGTACGGGAGTAGATGGAATCTCGAGAAGAAAGATAATTATCGGAGTTGACGAGTGTGCTCGGGGAGAGGCTGACAAGTGATAAAAGAAAGACAGACGTGTGATCGAATAAGGGTCAACGTATAAAGAAGTAGAGATGGATGTAAAGTGAATAATGAGTTGATATGGGGAAATTGGAAACTTCACGTATTGAGGCAAGTGTTACTATCCTTCACTTATCGTTCAAGTGAGTTGTTTTCTTAATTGTGATATATCGTACCTGCTTTATTGTTGAAAATTTGATTAAAATATTCTTTTAAATAGCGATGAATTTTTTTATGATTTACCATTGAAAATTGAGTATTTTTTTTACCATGATTTACCATTAAAATTCTTGTATAAATATAATATGAGATGCATAATGTTGTTAAATAATAAGTTCATTTGTAGAATTTTGTAAAAAAAAAACAAGTTTTAAGTTCATGTGCATAATTTTGAAATTCAGTAATCGAACACTGTATTTTTATTACGAAGCGAAATGAGTTCTGCAGTAAAACTCTATTATCTCAGGGATTATTTTTTTATAAAATAAGTTTAATAAAATAAATTTAAACTTTTAAAGAAAAAAAATTGAAAAAAATGAAAAAGTCAGCCAAAAGTTATGTGAGATAAAAAATACTAATTAAAATAAAAAAAATTATAAATAAGGCATTGATTAAATTTACATATTTAAATTAATTGAACTAATAATATAATTTTTATCTCCAATAATATTCTAACAAAAATTTTATATTTAAAAATGAATTAAATATGAACCACTCCAACAACTAATAATAATTCTCTTTCTCCAATTCTCTTCAGTCTCTTCTGATCTAGACCCTAACACTACAACAAAAATGACCATTTCCTACCACGCGATTGGTAGGAAATGGCCATAAATTGGTAGGAAATGGGGTCAATTCCTACCAACTGCGTTAGTGAGAATTGCTCCAGTCTGAAATGATGGTTGGTAGGAAATGAGGGCTTCCTTCAAAAACGGTCCCACGTGGATGTCCATGTGGCGCCACATGTCATGTGGAACCGAAACACGTCACATGACACGTCACGTGCCACGTCAGGTGAAAATGGATCTCAAATGTTGACGTGTCATCCACGTGTCAAGTGGGGGGCCAATCCACGTCATTTTTGCCACGTCATTTTTGACTCTAGTCAAGACCTATTTCCTACCAATATTGGTAGGAAATAGGTCATTTTTTACTTTAGTCAAGACCTATTTCCTATTAATGTTGGTAGGTATTATAACAGAAGCCATGTAGATTGGCATTTCCTACCAATCAATTCCTACCATTGTAACTTTGATAGGAAATGGCTTGAATGTGGTAGGAAATGGCTTGAATGGTAGGAATTGCATGGCCGATGTTTTTAAAAAAATAGTGATTCATTAATATTCATGTAGAACAAATTGCACAATGAAATCAAGCTCTAAATCATAGGCATAAACCCATAACCAAAATTCATACATTTATCATAAATCATAATCCGACATTATCACAATCATTGAATTAAGAAATTATAATTACATCTTCAAAGAACTATTCGAATTACAAAAAATGAGAACAAATTTAGAAATGTTTAAAGAGTTTAAACTCATCATCTTCAAAGTTTTCAACATTGTTGAATTGTTGGCCTTCATTCTTTGGAATTTTGTTATCTACATCTTCGTTTTTACCATTTTCTTGGCCTCAACACCACCATGTTCACCTTCAAGTTATAACAATTTACATAAAAGTGTGCATAGTTAATTAGTATCAATTATACACACACATAAACAATGACTACATGTAGTTCATAAATAGTACATGATTATAAAATATCAAATTCATTTGAAAAACAAAGAACTAATTACATAAATCATCATCAAAAAACGAATTTATGAACTAATCAAGAAGAAAAATAATATTAAGATCACAAACACAAAATAACAAATATATATAAATGTGCACACATATGTAGAAATGATAAGATTTATACCTTGATATTTGAGATGGATAAAGTGAAAGAGATGAAGAGGAAGTGAAAAGAGAGAAGAAAGTAGTTTGGTGGAGAAGATTAAAATGAAAGTGTGAGAGAAGAAAGTTGTTTATAGAGGTTCAAGTCACCTATTTCCTACCAATTGTGGTAGGTTATAAGTTTGGACGCACTTTTTGAAATTTTGGATGTGGGCGAAATTTTTGAATATTTTGGTCTCGGGCCATTTTTGAAATTTTCATGAAATTAACTCTCAATTCCTACCAATATTGGTAGGTTATGGGGTTGGACGAAAATTTTGAATTTTTAAGTGTGAGCGCCATTTTTGAAAATTTGGGTTCGGCGGTTAGTTCAAAATTTTTGAAAAAATGTGACCATTTCCTACCAATAATGGTCGGTTTTAACCAACTAGTAGAAGTACACACTTCTTCCTATTTTTATTATTTTATTTAATGATCTAAACCTACCAATATTGGTAGGTTTTAGCGAAAACTGACAAAAAATGGAGTTGCACGATTTCGATCCCTAGACCTCTCCAATAATGACCAAGTACCAAACCACTGAGCTAGCAGCTAACTTTGAATAAAATCATACATATAAACAATATATTCTATACAATTTTCATTTAGTAATTAAACAACAATAATCTTTATTTTCTTTCATAAAATTATAAATATATTAAGAAAATATAATTAAAAAATGGGACTTTTACCCCAATATGAAGACCTAAATTTCAGTATTTTTTAAATGAAAAACTATTTTTTTATTTTAAAAAATTAGAAATTTGTAATTTTCTCTGCTCGGCCCTTTTCCTACCAATATTGGTCGGTTTTAACTAGTTAATTTTTATTTAATTTTTTAATTTATTTTATTATCTAGTTAAAAATGGGAGAAAAACACAAAAAATACAAAAATAGGGTTATATTCATCACACAAATAGTAAGTATGACTACTTGGGTGTGTATGAATTTTAGTTCAAAATTTTGCATTTTTTCTACTTTTATTTAGTTATTTAATTTATTTTACAAACTAGTTAAAAATGGGAGAAAATCAAAAAATAGAAAATTAGTGAAAGTAGGGTAACAATCATCACACAAATAGTGGTTAAGACTACTTGGGTGTGTATGGATCCTCGAGAAATAATTTTTAAAAAATTGAAATACGAAACCCGGACGAAACCGTGTTTCGGGGTTCGAGTCAAACTACTAGTTCACCATTAAATTACAAAATCAAATATTTTTTTTTTATTTTTTGAAATTTTGGAAATAACATTAGAAATGATTGATCTTGACCTCCGTATGGTTGTTCCATCGAGAAATATTTTTTAAAAAATTGAAACACGAAACTTGGACGAAACCCTATTTAGGTGTTCTAGTCATACTACTAGTTGACCGCTAAATTACCAACTCAAATATTTTTTTTATTTTTTGAAATTTTGGAAGTAACATTAGAAAGGATGGATCTTGACCTCTGTACGGTTGTTCTGTCAAGAAATGTTTTTTAAAAAATCGAAACACGAAACTCGGACGAAACCCTGTTAAGGTAATCTAGTCAAACTACTAGTTGACCGTTAAATTAACAAATCAAATAATTTTTTTATTTTTGAAATTTCGGCAATAACATTAGAAATGATGGATCTTGACCTCCGTACGGTTGTTTTTTTGAGATATATATTTTAAGAAATTGAAACACGAAACTCGGACGAAACCCTGTTTAGGTGTTCTAGTCAAACTACTAGTTGACCGTTAAATTACCAAATCAAATAATTTTTTTATTTTTTGAAATTTTGGCAATAACATTAGAAAGGATGGATCTTGACCTCCGTATGATTTTTCCGTCGAGAAATATTTTTGAAAAAATCGAAACACGAAACTCAGACGAAACCATGTTTAGGTGTTCTAGTCAAACTACTAGTTGACCGTTAAATTACCAAATCAAATAATTTTTTTATTTTTTGAAATTTTGGAAATAACATTAGAAAGGATGGATCTTGACCTCCGTATTGTTTTTCCATCGAGAAATATTTTTTAAAAAATCGAAACAAGAAACTCAGACGAAACTGTGTTTAGGTGTTCTAGTCAAACTACTAGTTGACCGTTAAATTACCAAATCAAATAATTTTTTTTATTTTTTGAAATTTTGGCAATAACATTAGATAGGAAGGATCTTGACCTCCGTACAATTGTTTCCTCGAGAAATATTGTTTAAAAAATTGAAACACGAGATCCTGTTTAGGTGTTCTAGTAAAACAACTAGTTGACTGTTAAATTACCTAATCAAATAATTTTTTTATTTTTTGTAATTTTGGCAATAACATTAGAATGGATGGATCTTGACCTCCGTATGATTGGGTCATCGAGAAATAATTTTTAAAAAATCGAAACACGAAATCCGGACGAAACCGTGTTTAGGGGTTCAAGTCAAACTACTAGTTGACCATTAAATTAACAAATAAAATAATTTTTTATTTTTTGAAATTTTGGTAATAGCATTAGAAATGATGGATTTTGACCTCCGTATGGTTGGGTCATCGTGAAATAAATTTAATAAAATCAAAACACAAAACCTTGTTTATGGGTTCGAGTCAAACTACTAGTTGACCGTTAAATTACCAAATCAATTAATATCTTTATTTTTTGAAATTTTGGCAATAAAATTAGAAAGGATGGATCTTGACCTCCGTACAGTTGGGTCATCGAGAAACAGTTTTTAAAAAATTGAAACACGAAACCCGGACAAAACCCTGTTTATGGGTTCGAGTCAAACTACTAGTTGACCGTTAAATTACCATATCAAATAATTTTTTATTTTTTCAAGTTTTGGCAATAACATTAGAAAGGATGGATCTTGATCTCCGTACGATTGGATCGTCGAGAAGTACTTTTTTTTTTAATTCAAAATGCCTAACCCTAAACTGTCCCTAAATCATAAGTAAAAATCCTAACTCAAACTTCGATCAGTGACACTCTTTCGTTTTCTAAATGATATCGATTTTTCACAAATTATTTTTTACCAAATTTTTTTTCTATGCTTCCTCACACTAAAAAAAAATATTTCATTAGACTTATAATTTATTCATATATCTCGATATTATTTATTTATTTTTTGTTATAATTATATTTTTGCCAAATAAAATAAAAACATCTGAATGTAAGTCTCAATCAACTATTTTTTGCTCTACACTTCTAATATGAATAGATTGTTATGCCCCTAGAGTTTGATCAACAAAAAATGCGATAATCAATCAACAAAAAGCAAAACAAATTTTTTAATTTCTTTTTTTCTATGTTTCCTACCATTATTGGTAGGAAATGTGTAACTATTTTTTATTTTTTTATTTACTGATCAAAGCCTACCAATTTTGGTAAGTTTTGATGTGAGCGGGAAATTCAACTTTTTCACGAAATTTTTGGCGGAAATTTACTGATCAAAACCTACTAATATTGGTAGGTATTGATTTGAGCGGAAAATTCAACTTTTTCACGAAATTTTTGGCGGAAACTTACTGATTAAAACCTACCAATATTGGTAGGTTTTGAAGTGGGCGGGAAATTCAACTTTTTTCACAAATTTTTGACGGAAACTTACTGATCAAAACCTACCAATATTGGTAGGTTTTGATGTGCGCAAGAAATATATTAATAAGGACTTTTTTATTTTTCCTAATTAATACTAATAATCATAAATATATTAAAAAAATATCATTTTACACAAAACAATGAGATGTATGTATTTAATATATAAGAAAAAAATTGGAAAATTTTCATTTTAAATCAAGAAATAAACAAATTAATTTGAAACTGAAGAAAATTATTATTTTCGTCATAATGCCATTTCCCACCAATATTGGTAGGAAATAGCCCCAGATGAAAAAAAAAAAAGTTGTTCGCTAGGATTCGAACCTTCAACCACTCCCACAATGTACTAGCATCTTACCATTGAGCTGGGATCCAATCCGGTTATATGAATACAAATTATATATAAGGATATTTCCACAACATATATTATTTTTCGTGATAAGGCTATTTTCTACCATTATTGGTGGGAAATGACCCTGGGAAAGTGTCTTTATTTTTATTTTTAAGAAATTGTTTATTAATTTGAAAAATGTGAAGGATGATGATGTGGAATGTAGGATCCTAGTTGGTCCAAAATGCTGCCAAAACCTACCAATATTGGTAGGTTTTGATATGCGAGGGAAATTCAAATTTTTCACAAATTTTTGGCAGAAACTTATGTGCGCGGGAAATTTAAATTTTTCACGAAATTTTTGACGGAAACTTACGTGGCTACTTACGTGGATGGTGGAGTACCATCATAGTCAAAACCTACCAGTGTTTGTAGGTTTTGATTTCCTACCAAAAATTGGTAGGAAATGGCTTTGGCAAAATTACATTATTATTTATTTTCTGAAATTGTTTATTAATTTAAAATATGTGAGGGATGATGATGTGGAAGGTGGGGCCATTTTTTACTTAAATTGTGACCAAAACCTACCAAAGTTGGGAGGTTTTGTTTTCCTACCAAAATTTGGTAGGAATTGCGTGTACAAAATTTGGGTTCCACAGGTACCATTTCCTACCAACTCGAACGTTGGTAGGAAATACTCACTCATTTCCTACCAATTTTTTTTAGTATGTTTTATGCTGTAGGTTTTAGCCGTTTTTGTTGTAGCGTAAACAATAAACATACGTATCAGACCCTAAACAATAAACATGCGTATATTCTCAACATTTGTTCCGTGCAAGATGTCATGCATTGATAAGAAGAGATGACTACATTTATTTTGATACGAGCCAATATTGCTTCTTCTCTAAATTAATGTTTGAAATTTTGTAACTGATGATCAACAAATCAATCAATATATATATAAAGGAGGATAGCGGGAGTTTAGGTGGCGCTTTAATATCGTCTCAATCGATTTTTCTAATTTTTTAGAATTTTAAACACTAATAAATATAAAAATATCAATTTGCATATTTGAAGTAGAATAGGTGTTCGAATTTATAAAGGAGAAGAGTTCGAATTTATAGGGAAGATATATGATTAGAAGTTCTATTGGAAGTATAATAAATATTTATAAGGCATACGATTAAAAGTTCTATTGGAAGTAGAATAGGAGTTCGAATTTATAGAGAATAAGAGTTCGAATTTATAGAAAAATTATATAAATAAAATTTCTACTAGAACTAGAATAGGTGTTTGAATATATAGAGCAGACATATAATTAAATATTTTATAGAAAGTACGATCTTCTTAAATTATATATTTTTTATATAAGTTAATTATACTTACATTAGAAAAATTTATTCATAAATTCAATACTATTGTCATGAAAAAAGTCACCGTATTTAAAAAGAAAAGAATTGATGTGTTAACATAATAAAAGAACAATGAGTAAAAGAACAATCTCATGCAGGAATCCTAAATAAATACAGGAATATCTATAATATAAAGAGAAAATAAGATGTGTTTTCATTTTCTAAAACTCCAAAAATTTTAGAAAATCTAGAGAAAGTATAAATTGGAATTCACTCTATTTTTTAGGTTTTGATTTCAAGGAAAAAAATTGTTGTGTAAGATAAGTATCATCAATAATATGTAATGAAGTTAGAATTTCGATCCCAAACGAGAGCGGCTCGAAACGTGTTTAACGGGAAGACGGCTCACTATAAAAGATTGTACTAGCTATTAAAATATCATATGATGTTAATTTTCAAAAAAAATATCATATGATGTTATAAATTTTGTTTTATTTTTAGGATTTGATTTTTATGGATAAACATTATCATACAAGTAATATATGTAAAAGTTATGTTTTTGGTCTTAACGAGAGAGCACATCAATAGTAAAAACTGTGCTTAACAAGAAAGCGGTTAATTAGATAAGACCGTATAAAAAATGTTTAAATATATAATTAATACATAAAATAAAATATTTTATTGGAAGTGGAATACGAGGACGGTGGAGACGTCTTATACGATTTTTGTAAACTATACATCTTTTTTCCTAGAAATCCTTTATTTTAACCTTTTTATACAAGTTAATTATACTTGCACTACAAAAATATATCCATAAATGTAATATTATTCCCGTAACGAAAAGTCTTCGTATTTTAATTTTTTTTGATATGTTAACATAACAGAAAGACATTCCCATGCGGAAACTGTAAATAAATACAAGAATATCTATAATATACAGAAAATATAAGATGTATTTTTATCTTTTAAAACTCCATAAATATTAGAAAGTTTAAAGAATATAAATATTGGAATTTACTCTCTTTATATAATGAAGTTAGAATTTCGGTTTCAAATAAGAGCGGCTCGAAACGTAATTAACGGGAAGACGGCTCGCTAGAAAAGATTGTATTAGCTATTAGAATTTGATACTAAAGTCATAATTTTTTTTATTTTTACGGTTCGATTTTATAGATAAAAAATATTATATTAGTCTTTATAATATATGTTAAAAAGTTGGGATTTCAGTTTTAACGAGAGAGCGGCTCAATCGAAAGAATCGTATTTACCAAGAAATTGATTCATTAGAGAAGATTATTTAATTACTAAAATTTAATATTAATATTATAATATAACGTAATGTATTGAATTTTTTTAAAAATATTGCAACGCCGCCGCGAAGCGCGGCTTTATCAACTAGTGTTACATAAGAACGATTACAAAGTAGCTATCGCTAATTTTTGCATGTTATTCTGATTTAAAATATCTTTTTACGAATTTTAAGTAAAAAGGGGCTTGAAGAATTAATTTTTACTAAAATTTTAAGTTCAAACGTGGTTTTAGACTAGGTTAACCCCAATACATGATATAGAGATCAAAGAGATAAAGTTGGGTGTAGCGAGCTGTAATAAAGTCTGAGGGAGAGAGAGAGAGATAGAGAGAGAGAGAGTAGTTTGGAGTAGAGATATATAGAATTAGGAGGAGAATAGGGTGATGTGATAACACATGCAAGGTGAACGAGGGAGGACAATCTTCTATTCCACAAAAGTGTAGAGATTGAGGCCCCAAGAAAAGGCTTAGAGGTATAATAAGAAAACTAAAGATGAAATAAAATTCAAGAAGGTCCCCCACCTCCCATGAAGAAAGAAAAGAGCTTTATGTACACTACATTACATAACATAACACCTTTCTGTATGTGCTCTCACCTTGATCTTCTCGTCCCTCGTAGTAATATACCATTTGCCAACCACTCATTATGACCTTAAAGTTAGTTCCATTATATGTTTGTATTTTCTTACATACATTGCTGTTATTTCTCATCAACGACAAGTCGACAACATAGATATCAGTAGAGAGATGTGAACCCGAATATATCTGATCTATAGACCGAGTACAAATCTTCTACACCACTTTAGGCCTGTCACTCCATGTGCCACTTTAGTGGTTGTTTTTGATTGGGTAATTGGTGTTAATGCAGGGGATCCCATTTATATTAATGAGAGGTGACCCAATCAAAAACAACCACCTAAAGTAGCAGAGTGGCACACCTAAAGTGGTGGATTTGTATTCGTATAGCCTCACCAATACCATGCCCCTGCATTTAATGGGTCGGAATCCCTAACAAATGATAAGAAGGAATACTGATTTTTTATGTGTATGCACAGGTCTAGTACTCATCCTTACTACCCTAATTAGGACAATCCTAAGGTTTTCACCAACCATTCCATGTATGGTACAACAATTATCTGTCAGAGGCGAATCTAAAGGATAGCGGACCCAGCTCTCGCTGGGAAGAATTCAGAATTTTCAACAGAATTTTTTTTTTCTGCTTAGAAAATCAAAAAGTTCTGTTGTTGGGTAGCAATATAACCCACATAGTATAGGTTTTCACTTGATATTATGTTAGCTCAGCTGGTCTTCTAGTTGTTTTTCAAGTGGGGAGATCCCAGAGACAACAATTGTCTTAATTTTTTGCTTATATCTAATATCTATATATTACTACTACATATGGACTATTTATATCGTGCAGAATTCTCTCATAGATGGTCAAGGTTTGATTCCTTTAGGCTACATTTTTACCTTTTCAAAAAAATTTCACACTTCGCGCGGGACCCTTACAAATTCCGTTGGGCAACAATTTTTGCCTAGGTCCGCCACCGGTCAGGACCCGAGCCTTAATCTAAAACACCAGATATTCATGCAAGGACGAGAGCCTGTAACATGGTTAGTACTTAACTCCTCGGAATAAACTGGGAATTGTACTTGAGTCGAACAAAACAGCGAAATGTGTGTGCAGCCACACAGCACACAAAAATAAAGGTGTTGTCGGATTTAATTTGTAGTTAATTATTTTTAATAAGGAATTGAGCTAAGGTATGAGTATCTTTACTTCAGAAAGGCGTAATATGTATAATAGTGATACTTAAAGACTTGTTTAATTACTTGTTGGATATGGGTGTTCTGTAAAGAGCTTAACGATGCCCCCCCTATGTATAAGGCTACAAAAGACACTAGTTTAGTATAATATCATAAACAAAGCAATGTTAACAGACTGGACTATAAAGGGAACACGCAAATACATGCGCTCACACACAATTTATTTAGTATTTTTTTTTCAAGACCAACTGTTCTTCTTGATTAAGCAATAGTATATGTTTCCGATCTGCCTCAATTATCTTTAGTTTTAGATCACATAACACACGTTATTTGTAAATATCAGTTCCTTCTTCGCATGCAGCTTTTAGCCTTAACAGAAAATTCTAAAACTGAAATGTAGTGGCGAAATATACTGTTATCTTGCAGTCATATCATGTACGGCGTGTCGTGTGATTCGGCTTCCGGAAATTACTAGATTTTTTTGTAAATGAGACATATATAAATTAAATTTGTATGTATAATCTGGTCTGAATTAGGAAATGTGACGGCACTGATGATGAAATAGCGTCAGTATGTCGTATCGTATGAACTTATAGATGCCTTGGTACAATCACCAGTACTGGTAGGGATGGTTCTAAAAATCCCCTATTTAGCCTATTAATCCTCGATTAATTCTTTGTAATCCTTTATAAGATAACCAACTGATTCGATTTTTGAAATCGATTAATCCTGTGAATTTATTTAAAATGATATGTTTAATTATAAATTAGACTAATATATTAATAATTATTATAATATCCGATAAATTCTTCCAATTAATCCTCGACTACCCAATTAATCTTAAATCGATATCTTGACTAATTTATACTCCCTCCGTCCCAACCAAATGTTTACATTTGGTTTGGGCACGGAGACCAAGGAAAAATATAAAGAAGGAGGAGAGAAGTAGGAAAAATGAGTAAAGTGGTGGGACCCATCATTATATAATGTATAAAATGAGTTACTGGAGGAAAGTAGTGGATGTAGTTGATTTTTATATTATAAAACTTTACTATTTTAGGAAAGTTTAGAAATGTAAAGAATTGAATGGGACATCCCAAAAAGGAAAGTGTAAACAAATGGATGGGACAGAAGGAGTACATATTACCGATTTTTACGTCTACGTACGTAGCACAACAAAGATGCACATCACTGTCGTAGTATTGGATTAAAGATACACCCCCATCATACGCGGATATATACTTTTGACTATTTAAAGTTTGTGAACTTCTCCCGACAAAAAAAAAAGGTTGTGAACTTCTTATACGTACAGTTAAACCTCGATCTCTCGCACACGTAAAACATATTTGATTCTTTCACAAGTATTTGTTATAAACTCAAACGAATTGAAGTAAGAAGAAAGAAGAAAAGTGGGAGTAATATGTAATGCTTAAATTTAGCAAAAAAAAAAAATGTAATGCTTAAACAAGTTTTTTTTTTTTTTTCTCTAGTCAACCAGGCTACTCACTAACTCCGGAGTGGACCAGCTCAACAATCTACCGTAACATTGGAATGAAATGTGAAACTTTGGGGCAATAAGCTCCTAAAGTCCTATCCCCAATTTTTGGGAATAGGTTCGTTGTTCGAAATAGTATTAATTATAATTTGTGCAAAGTATGAGTAAGAATTGAGTACGAAACACGGATTAAATTTTAAAATATTAGAAAGTTTTAATTGAATTTCATATTATATATTTTAAAAATCTTTTTCATTCAAAAACCCATTTTGGTTCGAAGATTACGTGTGACCAATTTTGAAACATTAATTTGTCTTATATTGGGGTGGCAAGGAAGTAGAACATGAGTACTGAACATTGATACCATATTAAAGTATCAATTCATTTAAAATATTAAAGTATTTAAATTATTAAAAGAATGCCTCAACTGAATTCTCATTTCACTTATTTTTAAGCGTGTATACATACATACACATATATATATATATATATATATATATATATATATATATATATATACTAGGTTATAATCGCACGGTTGCTTGTAAATTTTTTAAATTATATTTTATTTTTAAAATTTTAAATTGTATATATATTTTTATTATTAAATACTTTTTTAACTTTTTAAATCACATTTATATAAATATTATCATAATTATTTATTTTGAATTGTTATTTTAAAATAAATACGTATATATATAAATATTACATAAAAATTATTTTTTTAACTTTTATTTAATAGAGAAAGGGAAATTTATCTAATCATATATACCTTTTTTCAATTTTTATGCAAAATTTTATATATTGTAAGTGTTTTATAGATTTTGTGTAATTTTTTACTATATAGCTTATTATTTGTGTGATGCACGGATGTTTTTTTTAATATTTTTTGTTTTATTACCCATATTTTTATATTTATTTTTTAATTAGTAGGAAAGTAAATTATTAAAAATAATAAAATATTATAATACATGTTTGATAATATTTTTAACGATAGTGTTTTAATTAATAATATGTTGTTGACTTGAATTGAATCTTAAACTCGTTAGAGTAGTTTATAAAATAATATATATGTTTAATAGAGATATGTTTTTTGCGGGATTCGAACTTGGAACCTATAAGAGAATTTTAAATATTAGAAAGGAATATTCTTTTAGCATTAGATTTAACGATTCTCATTTATTTATCTTAAAATTTAACGGTTATTATTGAGTGTACCAAAAAAAGTGTACCAAACCGATAACCAAATAAGTATATATATATATATATATATATATATATATATATATATATATATATATATATATATATATAGGCCTTTGCTCCATACAGAACACTCTTATATAACAAACAACAAAGAACACCTTAGATTCATTAGATCCTTTGGCCCCGCCAGGGCACCCAATACAAAAAGTTGTTATTTTTTTACCCTCTATCAAGTC
Organism: Saposhnikovia divaricata; assembly: GCA_036435485.1. NCBI lineage: Eukaryota > Viridiplantae > Streptophyta > Magnoliopsida > Apiales > Apiaceae > Saposhnikovia > Saposhnikovia divaricata. The sequence continues at coordinate 221,736,556 of CM071596.1, read as the reverse complement.
TGCAAAAAAAAATGAAAAATACTGTTCACTGATGACGTCATCTATGAACAGTAAATTTTCAATTTTTTTTTTGCTGGTTTGCTAGAGAGTAAAAAAATAACAACTTTTTGTATTGGGTGCTATGACGGAACTCTTAAATTATATTAGATATGAGGTGTTCTTTATTGTTTGTTATATAAGGTGTTTGCTATGGAGTGCAACTCATATATATATATATATATATATATATATATATATATATATGCTCCTGGTCAAATAGAAACCAAACTTAGAATAGAAACTAGAAACTACCACTAAATAGATTATATTTCATCTATTCTAAGGGCCCCGCCAGGGGCACCTTTACAAAAAGTGTCCTACATTAACTCACCAACGCTCAGAAAAAAAAATACAATTCACGCTGACGTCACTGCCACGTCAGCACAATGAACAGTGAATTTTTTTTATTTACTAAATAGAGGGTAGATTATTATGCGATTTTTGTATTGGGGTACCCCTGGTTTGGTCATTAGATTAGCTTCAATTTTTTATTTGGGTTTGGTTTCTAGTTTCTATTAGAACAAGACTTTATATATATATATATATATATATATATATATATATATATATATATATATATATATATATATATATATATATATTTCGGAATTTTATATTTGGGTTTGGGTTTGTATTTGGGTTTGGTTTCGGATCTAAGATTTCAAAGTCTTTTCCGATTTAGCCTTCAATTTATTAGATCTCAATTCCACGGAGTTCCGGATTTCTCGTTCTTCCAGTGATCTTGGTCTCGTAAGTGGTCCGAGTTATCTTATTCTGGTGGGTTTGTTCCTAGATCTACGGATTGTTAAGGTTCTAGTTTGGTTTTAGTTTGTAGTTTTATTTTGTAATCTCATTTTAAAATTGTAAGATTGGTTTGTTTTTTGTTGTCTCACCGTTTTTGTGAGTTTTGTTATTGTCCCACCGTTTGTGTGATTTTGCTTTTGTCTCAACGATTGTGTGAGTTTGGTGCTTGATCATATGATATTGGAGAATTGTACGGATATGGATAAACACTTTGATGAAGTGTTAGTGTGTTACACACATAGGTCTGCGAATATTGTAACTCATAGCTTAGCGAGGGCGACATATTCTACGTCAGGTCTTACGGAGTGGAATATTTATGCTCCGAATTTTATCTTCTGTATGCTTGATTGTGAGAAATATTAATGCAAGTACGGTTTAATCAAAAAAAAAAAATAGCAGCCACATTTTTTTCCATCTAGCTAGTTTACATATTAAATGTTTAATACAATAGATTAGTTTACTAATTTATTTTAGAGGCCCTAAGAGGGTTTCTTGCTTTCTCTCGTTAAAAAACGCACCTTATTCTCCTTGTGTTTGCATCGCATTTGTTCTTCCTGAATCTCTCTCTCAACAAGGAGAAAGTAGAGAGAGAATGTTCCATTCCTCGAAGAAGGCAAATATTAATACAAATATGAATTCTCATCACGATAATCGAGGCATGTCAGCATGTGTTCAAGGCGACTCTGGTCTTGTCCTCACTACTGACCCTAAACCTCGTCTCCGGTGGACTGTTGAGCTCCATGAACGATTTGTCGATGCTGTTACTCAACTTGGGGGACCAGATAGTATGTATTCTTTACCTAAATCCACACACACACACACTCTTTGATCGATACTACGTTTTAGTTATAAGTTCTTCTAAAATTTTCATACGAAACTGATAAGAGAGATTAACAGGATCCTATATTTTAACATGTTAGCTCGGTGTATGTATAATTAAATCTTGATTATGTGTTTTGAATTTTGCAGAGGCTACACCGAAGACGATAATGAGAGTTATGGGTGTGAAGGGTCTTACTCTTTATCATCTAAAGAGTCATCTTCAGGTTTGAACAAGAGACAAATTGTCCAACTCTTATACTTCCTTTTTTTTTTTTTTCTTTTGCTTCATGTTTCACTTTAATCTCTTTGTTTTGGTCTATTTCTTGTAAAATATACCACATATTAACATATTTAGCTAGGGTCAGTTTTCATCTCCTTTTCTTTTTGTTCTTTGTGTTACTAATTGATTTTTATTGCTTTAATTTGGTTAGAAATTCAGGCTTGGGAAACAGCCCCACAAGGAATTTAGTGATCATCACTCAATTAAAGATGGTAAGAGAGGTGACTATTTGTAGCTATCTGCTATTTCCTTCTCTATAATTTCGGCCAAAATTAACCAAAAGTTTGTGATTTTCTATACGTTGTAGCATCGGCTTTAGAACTGCAGAGAAATTCTGCATCCTCCTCTGGAATGATGGCCCGTAGCATGAATGAGTAAGTGTATTTATATAATTTGTCTTCGGTTCTTCATGTAATTACATGTATGCAGTGTCTTGGATTAATCTTATCGTGTATTGTTTCTTCATTTAGTAGCAATTATGTTCTTATAATATATATATATTCTTTCGAAATGTTTTCTAAATTGTTTGGTACTATGTGGTAATACATTATAATTCATTTAATTGCACTTATACATAATATTTCATTTAAACTAGGATGCAAATGGAGGTGCAGAGAAGACTGCATGAACAATTAGAGGTATGTGATCAATTGCATTTTTTATGTCTGCTTCAACTAATTAAATACTCACTTTAATCACTTGTACTGATCGAATTCACAAATTCAAAAATTTTCATTATATTTGTTCCTAGGTGCAAAGACACCTCCAGTTGAGAATTGAGGCTCAAGGGAAGTACATGCAGACAATCCTAGAGAAAGCCTACCAAACTCTTGGCGGTGAAAACATGGCGAATTCCGCATACAAAAGTGACCATGTTTCCGGCATAAAAGAGTATGGCCATCACCTCAACTTCCCATCTCTTCAAGATCTTAACTTATATGGAAGTGACCAACAACTTGAACTTCAACAAACGATGGATAGATCATTATCACTTGATGGATTTATGTCAAACAATGATCCAAATATTTGCATTGGAAAAAAGAGGCCTAACTCAAATTACACTAGTGGTAGTACTGGTAAGAGTCCTATAATCTGGTCTGAAGATCTTCGTCTTCATGAACTAACTGGTGGTGCAGTTTCTTGCCTTGGCTCTCAAGATCATGATCCTTTTAAAGGTGATCATGATCAGATTCAAATCGAAGGAGGGGGTGACATGGATTCTGCAGCCGATATGTATGAACGGAAGCCAATAGCTGGCAGAGTCACCATTGATGATAAGAAATTCGATGCATCATCGAAATTAGAAAGGCCATCCCCGAGAAGACCAAATCTTCAGGCGGAAAGGATGAGCCCTATGATTGGTGGTGGCATGTCAAGAGGAACTTCTCCATTTGGGTGAAATACAAATAACAGATAGTTGCTTATGAGGAATATACTTGACTTTACCTAATTGCATGCGTTTGCTTGGAGATTTAGTTATGAAGTCTCAGATACAGTTTTTTTGGGAATGTTTAAAGTATTTAAGCAGTATATGTTAACATAAGGGAGTTGGCTTGAGTATCATCATGTAATTAATAATGCAATGCATGCATGCAATTACTAAGAATGATGTGCAGACTGTTGTTTAACTCTTTGAATACTTGTATTTTTGATTTTTGGTCTTTAAATTTTATATATAACAATTGTTAGTTAATAATTCTGTCGCGTTTGTTCGCGTGGCGCGTTTGTTCGCTTGGCTATCTGCGTACATTCACTCTCCTCACACTCTGTTTTTCAAACCAGATAAGTAAGTGAAACCTATTTTTCTTCCTTTTTAATTGATATAAAGTTAATATTGTAAAATTTTGATACAAAATTCAAATCAAGTGCATGGATAAGCCAGAAGATAAGTACCTCTATTAATGTATATGGTGTTATTCTCAATAAATGTAAGCAACTTTTTAAGCTGATTTGAAACAGGATTACATTTATTAAATGGTTGTTTCTTGTGGGGGTTCTGGTGAAATCAGGGTCTAGTTGATGAAAATGATTGTTTGTTCATTGCTCATAAACAAATTTGCTAATCATATTTGGGACCCTTTATCGACCAACATTGCCTTTTAAGTTAGTTATTACCTTCCATATGACACAATCAATGATCAAGAACTAAGAAAACACAATGATATGACACAATCAAAAAAAGAAAAGGCTAAATGATTAGGTCTCTGGGGAACACATAATAAAATGGACAGTTTATAATACTACCAGAATATTGGTAAACATCATTGGGAGTCGAGTAAAATGGACAGTTTAGTTTGATGATTGTTTCAAACTCCTTTAGTTTTTCAGCTGACAACATGAGGAAGAACATTTAGCTAGCTACTTAGCTATGATCTCAAGGAGAGGACCGAAGCCGACAAAGAGTATCTAACTTTCATGCATGGCCTTTTTAAGCTTTAGTACTAGTCCATAAATAAATATATTCTATGGCCAAAGGGGGTATCAAATGAAGAGGCCATCTTCAACAGTGTGCGTCTTATTGCTTTTCTCTCCAATAACTTCCATCTCATGCATGTTGCTTTGTTATGTTGCGTGAAGATAAAGCTAGATTAAGCTAGAAACATGTAGTACTAGATTAAGAGGTGGTTTTGTGTAGACCTTGAGTCAAGATTTAATGTAAATTTTTAACTTTAATTTAAATATAATGTGTTGTGTATTAAATTAAAAACTGAACTAAAATTCAAATACTGGGTAGAGGTAATAAGAGATAATTTTATTGCATTTAAGCCGCCATTTACTATCTATTAGTATGAGTTCAATCTTTTCTTAAAAATTAAGTAGTGCTGGAATCATAAATTAGACAAAAAAAAAATAAAAATTCCCAAATGACATGGTAAGGTTAATGTGGCAGTATGAAAATTTTTAATTAGTGTTGTTGGTGTGAATATAAGAGACTCATTTATTATTATAACAAATTAGAATTTGTCACATATATTTAAAAAAAAATTTAAAAATCAATTTGATATTTCTAACATTATTCGTTGTTAAAAACAAATTGGTACAGGCGGTTATACACTTATACTATACGAAATGGAAGATCTGTTTAGTGTCTTACAAAATTTATTGCGGGTGTAATTCTTATCGTGTGGTCTTTGGACTTAACAGTCGCAATATTGTATTCATACTAGCTATTTAGGATCAAAGTAATTCTTCTTTTTCTGACGTATAAATTTTTAGGAAGAGTGGATAGGAACGCTAATCTTTGGAGCATTCTTCGTGTTCATATTAAATATTGAGAATATTGGGATCGTAGAGAATCGAACGTGGGAAGGTCCAACCGGATCTTTATGTTATATTCTAACAATTATTATTCAATTTGGATTCAATTCTTTTCAACTACATAATTATGTAATATTTATTTACTATAATTTCTTTAGTTTCACCTCATATTCGATTTCCTATAATTACATAATTAAATAATGTTTATTTATTAAATATTTTTATCATTTAATTGTCAATAAGTATATATTTAAATAATTTTTTTAGTTATGTTTAATTTTAATAATTCATTTATATTAATATTTTAATCTCAATTCGTCCTCAATATGTACTTCGTAAATGTTATCAGCTAGTATTGTAAACTTGTTTTTAATTCCACAATAAAGGTCTAGTACCTTTTTAAACTTGAGTGTGTATTACCCTGGATATATTTGAACAAATGTATGCTAAAATATATATTATGTGTTTATTTATTGATTCCGAATCCTATATTCAATTTTTTTTAAATATCTTAGAAATTAGTGTTTTAAAAATAAGTAATCGGGTTTTACACAGACGATATCTTATCGATCAAACAATCAATCTGAAGAATTGTTGCAGTTTCAAATTTAAAAGTATTCATCTTTCGTTATATCTGACTTTTAAAATATTTTGTACTAGTTGTTATACATTTTCATTGTTCATTCTTTTAATACGCATCTTTATTTAGGATGCACAATGGAAATAGCATTTGACCATATTTTTTTACTATTTTTTAATTATCAACCGTCTTCCAAAAAGTGATATGAAATTAATAATGATTACTATCATAATTCAAGTTTGTCCAACTTGAAAACAATACAAACTTGATAAATAAATATCTGATACAATAATCTCCTAGAAAAAGACTTTTCCTTGGTCCACATATAATGGAAATTAAATGTTAATAAACGAATTTGTTTGATAAATTAACTGAAATTTCCTGTCCATATTCATTTTTATAGAGGTTTAACTTAGAGAATGGGAACCTGAGATACATCTCAGTTAATTTTCCTGAATAAATCCATTAAAAAAGTCTTGGTACCCTGGGGCCTACTCCTGCATAATCAAAACTATATCATTTTGTTTAAAAATAAGATAGTATTTCAGGAAGGTTACCTGATATCTATCTCATATTCCTTTTTCTCTTTAACTTAAGCTAAACATAATAATAAGGATTAATTGGAACGAGCTGAGCAGGGATTTTGGTAGTCGTGGTTGGTTTGTTTTATTGGTAGTGGTCGAAAAAAATGGGGCGGATGGTGGAAGAAGCTTTTAGTTATTCCATTCTATGTTAAGATTCAAAGGATAGAAAGAATAAAGGAGGTTTAGAATGAAGGTGAAGACAAAAACGCACTCCCATGCGCGCAAACCTCGAGGAAGCTTCCCCTGCTGCATCCTCCTTTATCAATCCCCCCCGACCCCTAATAATGTGTGCAGCAAAGTACTCACAAACTCTGTCATCTAAAGATTTACAGATTCATTCACTACTTCCATGCTCATCATTGCATGCTAATATCATGCATAACTCTCCCTCCATATGAGCTGCTAGAACTGACGGAGGATAACTTTAGCAAATCTATTTGAATATTTTGAATTAGGTTGCGGTCTAATTAAAATACTACTACTTCAAATTCTTATCCCCGCAAGGATCCACTGGATACTGTTTTCCTGCTGAAACAAAAATAAGTTTTGGTTTCCTGTCTGTCCTTTTATATGATTAAGATTATGTCTTCTTAATAAAAACATACCCACTCGTGAACAAGTATGACATAATATACGATCATTACTCATTCATAAACGAGCATGTAATTGTCTGTAAGTTTTGTAATTGTTTGTAATACCTTGCTCCCGAGATTTAAATAGGGAAGGAAATAAGTGAAAGATTGTTGGACATATCACGTAATAGAGATGGCCAACTCAATTTTATTTTTCATATTTCTTATTAGGCTGTAAATAGTTAGTTTCTTGTAACTGATTTTTCGGCCATCTGTTGTACAATTTATGTATTTAAACTCTTCTTTGTATCATTTCATAGCAATGAGAATAAGCATAATTTTACAAACTTATCTTTCTTCTTCATACATCTATACACACAAATAGATACAACCTGCAACTTTATATGTTTTACATGGTATCAGAGCACGTTACTCGATCAAGTATGGTGACGTAAATGTTGGAAAATGTGGATTTTAGCCCCACATTGACTAGTCATTTTGAGCCTAATTTTGAGTAGTCGTTTATTGCGTGTGCGCAATGGGTGATGCTTGGATTATGTTCTCCTCCGAGAGAGCTTTCCGAGGCATGTTTAATTACTCAAAATGGTTAAGGGATGAATGAGATATGATAGCTCAAAGATGGTCCCTTAAGAGTGAAAATTTTGTTTAGAAAATGGAAGTCCCACATTGAAATGGAAAAGGAGTTTTCTTGACTTTATATAGTACAACACTTGAGTAGTGTTCACTTGTGTTGGCTAAGTGTTGCTCCATCTCCTACGCGGGCGCGCAGGGGGGTGCGAATTGTGGGCTTATGAGGGGAAATCCGAGGCTTCGTAAGCCTTCGGGCTTTCTGCGTGTGCGACCTGCGGACACGAATGCAGCAGAAAATTGGGCCGGCTAAACTCGGACTAGTTTTGTTATTTTATTATTTCCACTGGGCTTAAAATAAATAAATCAAAATCTGTTTTGATTAAATCAGAGTCGGTTTGATTGATTTGATTAAATCTTAGATTTGATTTAATTACAGATACTGTGTAGTGCACAAGTCTTTCCTAATCTTTTCGTTACCGCTTTTTTTAATTAACGCGTTAATTATTTTAGGTAGTTGTGTAGCGAACAAGATTTGTCAGTCCTATGAATACCCCCTTAGGGTCTAGGTTTAATCATCTCATTCGTAACCTAAACACATCCAATACCTCTATCTCTGGTGATAGTTTCTTGTTCGTTTCTGCTCGTCGAAGGTACCTTTCTCTGCAACGCCATCGTTTCCTCGTTTTATCCTGGGAGGATATCGTTTCAAACACACGGTGAGAGGCGAAATAGCTTTAAGGAGACAGCTCTTCCGCTGGACTCGAAATCTCTTATATCCTTCTTGTTATTTATTTGCTTATTCGCTGTTATACACCGATTTGTTATTCGCGCACATATTTGTTATTCGCGCACATATATATTGTTATTTATCACAGATTGTTTCAAAATTAAACTATTTATATTTTTCTGTGACTAATACATCTGTTTCTCTTTGTTTCTGTGAATAACATATTAATGGCTGATAACGTGAACAACGCAAATATTGTGGTTGATCCCAACGCACGGATTGTAACATCCGATGTGGATCACCAGCCGCCACCACACTCTAACGCACAGATTATAACATCTGATGTGAGTGCGACACCGGTTGGACATGTGCCTCCGGGACATGTACCTTCGGGACATACTGTCATTGGACAGTTTACTGTTCCTGTTAGATCGACGATGGTACCACCATCTGGAGTGGCTACCACACAAATGGCACCTGTTATTCCTACGGTTCCTACTGTGCCTGCTGCACATGCTGAGAAACCTGAGAAGTTCAATGGTACGAACTTCAAACGTTGGCAACAAAAGATGCTGTTCTATCTGACCAAGATGCATATGGATCGCTACCTCAAAGAGGATCCACCGTTGCTCACTGCTGAGAGTAACACGCAAACAGTTTATGCTATTGATGCTTGGAAGCACGCCGACTATATCTGTCGGAATTATGTGCTGAATTGTTTGGCTGACTCGTTGTATAACGTGTACAGTACGAAGCCAACAGCTAAGGTCTTATGGGAGTCACTTGACCATAAGTACAAAACCGAGGATGCTGGGGCTAAGAAGTGGATTGTTGGCCGCTTTCTTGATTATAAATGGCGGATTCTAAGACTGTGGTCAGTCAGGTGCAAGAGCTGCAAGTGATCATCCATGATATGCATGCTAAAGGGATGATTATAAGTGAGTCTTTCCAAGTTGCTGCTGTGATTGAGAAGCTACCACCTGGATGGAAAGATTTCAAGAACTACCTTAAGCATAAGCGTAAGGAGATGTCTATGGAGGATCTGATCGTTAGACTTCGCATTGAAGAAGACAACAGGGGATCCGAGAAGAAGATGAATGTTACCACTGAAAAGGCAAACATGGTGGAACATAAGCCCAAGAAGAACAATTCTGGTAAAGGGGCAAAGCTGGCACCCAAGGGAGGAATTTCCAAGACGAAGTTTCAAGGGAAGTGCTACAACTGTGACAAAGTGTGTCATAGGTCTTCTGATTGCAGGAAGCCCAACAAGAAGAAGGAAGCAAACATGGTCGATGATATCTCAAAGGAGATGGGTGACATAGACCTCTGTGCTACGGTCTCTGAGGTGAACTTGGTTGGCTCTAATCCAAGGGAATGGTGGATTGATACGGGAGCTACAAGGCATGTTTGTTCGGACAAGGCGATTTTCTCTAGCCTCAAAGCTTCTAATGCTGGTGATAAGCTTTACATGGGGAAATTAGCAACTTCAGCCATTGAAGGGGAAGGCACGGTGATTCTGAAGATGACTTCTGGGAAGAATTTGACTTTGAAAAATGTACTTTATGTGCCTAATATTCGCAAGAACCTTGTGTCTGGTTCCTTGTTGAATAAGCATGGCTTTCGCATTGTTTTAGAGTCGGATAAGGTTATTTTGTCTAAAAGTGGTATGTTTGTTGGCAAGGGTTATGTAACTGATGGGCTCTTTAAGCTCAATGTGATGTCTGTTAAATATGATAATGAAATAAAGAACTCTTCTGCTTACTTGCTTGAGTCTCCTAATTTATGGCATGCTAGATTAGGACATGTAAATTATGATACTTTACGCCGATTAAGTATGAAAGAATACATACCAAAATTGAATATTGATTAAAAACATAAGTGTGAAACTTGTGTTGAGGCAAAATTAACGAGATCATCATTTAAACGTGTGGAAAGAAACACCAATGTGCTAGACCTAATACCTAGTGATAGATGTGATTTGAAATTCGCTCCAACTAGAGGAGGAAACAAGTATTTTATTACATTCATAGATGATTGTACAAAATACTGTTATATATATTTGCTTAAAAGCAAAGACGAAGCTATAGATAAATTTAAAATCTATAAGGAAGAAGTTGAGACACAACAAGATGAGAAAATCAAGACGATACGTAGTGATCGTGGGGGTGAATATGTTGAACCTTTTGGGGAATTCTGTTCACAACATGGTATAATCCATGAGGTTATTGCACCATACTCCCCTCAATCAAATGGAGTGGCTGAGAGGAAGAATCGCACTCTCAAAGAAATGATGAATGCGATGTTGTTAAGCTCTGGACTTCCGCAGTCAATGTGGGGGGAAGCCATCTTGAGTGCAAATCGTCTTTTGAATATGATGATTCGCAAGAACAAGGATGCAAGTCCTTATGAAATGTGGAAGAAAAAGAAACCAAGTTAACAAAATCTGAAAGTGTGGGGGTGCCTTGCAAAGGTACTAATCCCTGCACCTAAGAAGGTGAAGATTGATCCAAAGACCGTGGATTGTATCTTCATCGGATATCCACCACATAGTACTGCATATCGGTTTCTTGTACATGAATCGAAAATTCCTGATATTCAAAGGAATACGATTATGGAGTCAAGGAATGCATCATTCTTTGAGAATGTTTTTCCTTGTAATCCTGGTGTGGAACGCCCGACCACATCTAAACGAACTCATGAGTCTGTTGATGACGATAATGAGAGTGATGAAAGTGAAGATGAAAATGTGGGGGTAGTGAGAAGGAGCAAAAGACAAAGGAAGGAGAAATCCTTTGGGTCAGAGTTTATGACTTATTTGCTCGAAGAAGGTGATCCGAAAACCTATAAGGAATGTGGAAGGAGGCCATTAAAAGTGAAGTTGATTCTATTTTACATAATCATACTTGGGAGTTAGTAGATTTGCCAGCCGGATGCAAATCACTAGAAAGCAAGTGGGTGTTCAAGAAGAAGTTGAAACCTGATGGTACTATTGATAAGTACAAGGCTAGACTTGTAATCAAGGGATACAAGCAACAAAAGGGCCTTGACTATTTTGATACATATTCTCCAGTATCGAGAATAACGTCCATAAGGATGATGTTTGCTATCGCTGCAATGCAAAAATTAACAGTGCATCAAATGGATGTGAAAACAGTTTTTCTAAATGGAGATATAGATGAAGAAATCTATATGAAACAACCTGAAGGGTTTGTTGTCCCTGGACAAGAAAGGAAAGTTTGTAGATTGGTGAAATCACTGTATGGTTTGAAGCAAGCACCTATGAAGTGGCATGAAAAATTTGATGAGGTCGTGTTGGCCAATGGCTTCAAAATCAATGAATGTGATAGTTGCGCCTACTACAAGGATGACGAGAATGGATATATTATGATGACGTTGTATGTAGATGATCTAATTATTGCCGGTAGCAATGATAAAGTGATCAAATCTACTAAGGACATGTTAAAATCAAGATTTGACATGAAAGACATGGGACTAGAAAATGTAATTCTAGGAATTCAAATTTCTAGAACATCTGAGGGTCTTGCACTAAGTCAACCACATTATGTTGACAAGATCCTTGAGAAGTTTCTGAAGGATGATTTTGAGAAAGCTAGAACACCTATGGATATGATTTTGAGAAAGGTGTAGGAGTCTCCCAACTGGAATTCTAAGATAATTGGTAGTCTGATGTGCCTGATGAGTTGTACTAGACCAGACATTGCATACTCAATTAGTAAGTTGAGTAGGTTTACGAGTAATCCGGGAGCTGATCATTGGAAAGCAATCATACGAGTACTAAGGTACTTGAGGGGAACTCGAGACTATGGTTTGCATTATGGCAGTTATCCAGTAGTACTAGAAGGCTATACTGATGCAAACTGGATATCTAGCAAAAAGGCACTGAAGTCTACGAGTGGATATGTGTTTACACTAGCTGGAGCAACAGTGTCATGGAAATCCTCCAAACAAACTGTGATAATTAAGTCCACAATGGAAGCTGAGTTTGTGGCATTAGATAAATGCGCACAAGAGGCTGAATATTTACGCCAATTTCTGGAGGATATTCCGAGATGGCCAAAGCCTGTGACTGCAATATGACTGCATTGTGACAGTCAGTCTGCTATTGGCAGAGCACAGAGCACAATGTATAATGGAAAGTCCCGTCACATTCGACGATGACATAGTTCCATTAGACAGTTAATGTCAACCGGAATTATCACTATTGACTTTATACCGTCAAAAGATAATATTGCGGATCCGCTAACCAAGGGGTTATCAAGAGAACTGGTTGACAAATCATCGAGAGGGATGGGCCTTACGCCTATTGCTTAACAGCGTCATGGTGGACACCCAACCATTGCTGACTGGAGGTCCCAAGAACTTGGTTCAATGGGCCAACTAAATCATGATGACCAAATCACTGTGGGGGTAACCCCTGGCCTATTCCTATGATGAGAAACAGGGAGACCCGTAAGGTACGAGGGTAAGCTATTAAGCTTTTAATGATCTTTCGGTGAATACATGGAGTTCAAGATTTGAACGCATGGAGTTCAGTTGAGTAAACGTGGGTTACTCTATAAGGTAAAGATCACCTATGTGGGAGAGAAGTGGGGCCGCATCAAAGGAGAATTACGAGGCACAATTCTTTAGAAACTCCTGCAGAACCAGGACGATGTTCCATGGCCAAAATGGACATAATAATGAGAGCTGAACGAGTCAGAAAGGGTATAGTGATAAGTATATCATCTTTTATAAAAATGGTCGAACAGTTCAAAGACAAGCACGTCTACTGTCTACCAGTAAAGTCGATATGATTACTCAAACGAAAGTTCAAGGAGCATTCTCTACCTATCGTATGATATATCTGATCGAAGAATTCTGTCACCAAACCTAACTCCGTGTCTGTCTATCTGGTTTGTGCTACTACATTATCAATCTCATCCATGTGGGGGATTGTTGGAAAATGTGGGTTTTAGCCCCACATTGACTAGTCATTTTGAGCCTAGTTTTGAGTAGTCGTTTATTGCGTGTGCGCAATGGGTGATGCTTGGATTATGTTCTCCTCCGAGAGAGCTTTCCGAGGTATGTTTAATTACTCAAAATGGTTAAGGGATGAATGAGATATGATAGCTAAAAGATGGTCCCTTAAGAGTGGAAATTTTGTTTAGAAAATGGAAGTCCCACATTGAAATGGAAAAGGAGTTTCCATGACTTTATATAGTACAACACTTGAGTAGTGTTCACTTGTGTTGGATAAGTGTTAATCCTTCTCCTACGCGGGCGCGTAGGGGGGTGCGAATTGTGGGCTTTCGAGGGGAAATTCGAGGCTTCGTAATCCTTCGGGCTTTCCGCGTGTGCGACCTGCGGACACGAATGCAGCAGAAATTTGGGCCGCTAAACTCGGACTAGTTTTGCTATTTTATTATTTCCACTGGGCTTAAAATAAATAAATCAAAATCTGTTTTGATTAATTTGATTAAATCAGAGTCGGTTTGATTGATTTAATTAAATCTGAGATTTGATTTAATTACAGATATTGTGTAGTGCACAACTCTTATCCTAATCTTTTCGTTACCGCCTTTTTTAATTAACGCGTTAATTATTTTAGGCAGTTTTGTAGCGAACAAGATTTGTCAGTCCTATATTGATGAGTGCATAATTTTGCATACTTTTATTACTTATTTATTGCTTGAACTCGTATTTTAATAAATAATTTTGCTGCATTTCAGGAAATTCGAGAAAAATGAAGAAACGGCAAAATGAAGAAATAAAGTTCAAAAGACCGCAGTTTAGGGCTTAAGAATTTATTTTTATTAATAAATATTTTATTTGATTAGAAAATTATATTTATAAATATCTAATAATATTAGATATTTATTTTTATAATTTTCGGAATATATTAATTATTTATTATTTAAAGATTATAAGTAGTGCGGGATAAAAAGCATTTCTACGGAGCCCATCTATACACAATAAAAGTGGCCGGCCAAGGAATCTAGCAAAGTGAAAGAAGATGGGTGCAATTGGTGTTTTTGGTTATAAAGTTTTCAATAATTTCATTTATTTATTTAAAAGATGTGCTAATTCTTCCTATAAATAGGAAGTAATTTTCATAGAAAGGGACATCTTAGAACACGCCAATTTTTAGTTTTAGTACATTTTCTCAATTCTTGTAGCTCTTGTAAACAATAATTTTTTTTATTATACTTATTTCTTTCCTGTTGTAGTTGTTAAAATTCGAAGTGTCATTTTGTGTTTCTCAAATTTTTTTTTTTTAGTTTGAGCCTTCCCAGTTTTTCATACCCAGCTCTTCCGTTTTCATGTTCTTCGATTAAAGCCCCCAAACCCAGCCATTCCCCTGTGTCTTTTATTCTCCAAATCAGACTCCCCTGTCTCTCCTCTCCGGCATCTCTCTCTCTCCCAAATCCTTTCTTCTCCTTTTAATTACAAACCTAAACCCCCTGCATCTTCTCCTTCATTTTTTTTTTCCAAACGCACCCACCTCACTCCTTCTTTGTTTTATGTCGAATTAACCTCGTCTTTTTAGTCCGATTTCTTTGTTTTGTTTCTCGCTATTTCTGTTCGAGTTACCAGATTTGCGTGCTATTTGAATCGAATTTGTTTCAGTTTTAGTCGAGTTCTGGTTTTGATTAATTTGTTTTAGTGGGGTATCTTGTGATTCGTTAGAATTTCATGTGTTGTTTGCTGTGTTTTTGAGTGACCAAGTCACGAGTTATGGTAATGAGTCTTTCGTTTGTTGTTTTTCTGAGTTAGTTGCATTGTTATAGTTATTTCGTGGCTATAATCTTTTTGTTTGTAAATTGCTATTCAAGTTCAAGTTTTCGAGTTCATTTTTGTTGCGTTATCTCTGTTCTCTGTAGTATGTTTGTTTCGTTGTTGAGTTTGTAGAATTTGTTGAAAGTTTGTTCCCTGTTAGGTGTTCTAGTAGGTTGCAGTTCGGTGCTGCGAATTTAATTACTGTGCTGTGAGTCTGTCAATCGTTGTTCGTGGTTAAGTTTGTGTTTGCCGTTTTGTGAGACGACCCGGTTCTGTTATGCCGAGTTTACAGCGTTCATTTCGTTAGTTTAGTTTTGAGTTCTGTAACCCTGAATTATCAACATTAGACTGTGGTTTTAGTTCAAGTTTTGCCGACAGTTTGTTTAAGTTACTTTTGTCGAGTTTTTCAGTTGCAGTTTGTTAATTACTGTGCAGTTTGTTGTTTGAACGAATTTCTGGATGGTATTGTTGGTCGAGTTAGTTTATGTAAATAAAACTCTTAATTTTAATTTGATTTTAGAATAATTTAGATTAATTTAGATTCAGGAATTATTTAGTAAAATCCTTTTTTAATTTTATTTTACCTTTCATTGTTAAAAATCAGTTTTATTCTAATTTCAATTTTTTTTAATTTAAAAGTAGTTTAAATTTTCTTTAGGAATTAAAATAGAAAATAAAATCTAATTTTTCTGTTTTTTAATTTTTTTTATAATTAAAATTAAATTAAATTAAATTCTTTTTTTTTTGTAATAGCTTAAATTTTCCTTTAGTAATTAATTAGAAAAATCAAAATTCTCAAAAAAATCCAAATTCTTCTAATTCGATTAATTTAAATTTAAGGATTTGTGAATAAGTATTATTCCCTGTGGATCGAATCATAAATACTAAAACGAGATCGTGCGCTTGCGATATTTTTAATTGTCATCAAAAATCAAAAAAATTAGTTAGTAATTACATATTTGTTGCATCATGCATTTAATCACTTAGGGCACCTCATCTAGATTTTTTTTTTATTTTCTTGTTTTTAATTTTTCGTACCTTATAAATTGTGGTGATTGCTGGAGGACCCAAAGGTACGTTAAATTTCTTCTTTCTTTTAGTTAAAACACGTAGTGTAAGCATCCATAATTGTTTATAGTTTTGTATATATATCGTTGTTTGTTGCATTAGTTAGACGTTTCCCCTAGGATTTCACGTTCAATTAGAAAGGTGCCTAAAAATAAACGTAATTAAGACTTATTCACGACCTTCAGTGTCTAAGGTTCGCCTGGCTGTTAAGATTCGGTGTCTAAGTGACGAGTTTGGCCTCTTGGCAATGCCTGCTCTGGCCGAATCGGTCTGAATAATTCTTAATTTACGGAATTTTTAGTGTGTCTTAACGTTATTTAGGGAACCTAGGTTAGATCTTTCTTTTGATTTTTCACCCTTGATTTTGTGTGCTTAATTTTTCGCAAATTATTTGTTAAGTGTTTTCTTCCTGTTCATGCGCACTACTTGGGTTAGAGATAATTCTGCTAGGTTAGTGAGACCAATTGAGTGTTCATCATCTTCAGAATCCGAACCCGTAGAAATTCTTGACCCCGTAGTAACCATGGCAGTTTCGTTAAAAGATCGTTGTTACCCCACCAGATCAGCCCAACCCTCTTGCATCACCCTACCTCCCGTAAGTGCTAACAATTTCGAAATCAAGGGTCATCAAATTAGCATGTTACCTAATTTTCGCGGGAGTGACGGTGAGGATCCTTATCTTTTTCTACATGAATTCGAGGAAGTTTGCGCTTTACAAAAACTCCAACAACTTTCCGAGGACTCCATACGACTTAGACTAATCAACTTCGCTCTAAAAGATAATGCAAAAAAAATGGTTGTATAGTCTACCTGTCAATTCGATTTCCACGTGGGAGGGTTTCGTAGTCATTTTTGTAAAAAAATTCTTTCCAAGCCATAAGACTACGAAACTCACTAATGAGATTAATCAATTTCGTCAAAAACTCAACGAACCATTTTGGACGTGTTTTGACCGCTTTAAAAATCTTTTATCCCAATGTCCCCACCACGGAATCGAAAAATGGAGGCTCTGTAAGATTGTGTACGAGGCCTTAGATGGTTCAACAACCGCATTGCTGGAATCTATGTGCCAAGGGAAATTCATGGAAAAAGATGAAGACGAGGGATGGGAATTCTTCGAAGAGTTCGCGGAAAAGACTATGCTGTGGGAATCAACTAGGGAGCCCACTCGAGAGCCCGAGAAATCAAACGATTCAATAGCTACCATGCATCAAAGAGGGCTACATCAAGTTGGTAACTCTATCGCGACCGAGGCTAAATTAGCCACTCTTACTCGACGTTTAGAGGCCTTAGAAACCAACGGGTCCCCCTCCCAAGTATCCATGTGGTCAAATTTTAACTCAACCAGTCAAGGGATAAAAAATCCTCAAGACTTTCAACAAGTCAATGCGATGTTCCAATCGGGTCCTCAAAATGATCCTTATGCTCCTACTTATAACCCCGGTTGGAAAAATCACCCGAACTTTTCTTGGAATCAAGGTCAAGGTCAACAATCTCACCCTGCGCAATTCCAAAATCAACCTCCTTCGTTCCAAAACTTCCAATCTCAACCACCTACTTTTCATAAACCT
Source organism: Saposhnikovia divaricata (assembly GCA_036435485.1). Taxonomy (NCBI): domain Eukaryota; kingdom Viridiplantae; phylum Streptophyta; class Magnoliopsida; order Apiales; family Apiaceae; genus Saposhnikovia; species Saposhnikovia divaricata. Next base: position 221,718,883 of record CM071596.1, on the reverse strand, counting down.
CACGTAAATTCTTTCTCCCCTCAAAATCATGGTCCTTATCCGACTCAAGCTCCTTCCCACCCTCCCGGTTTTTCTGAGTCGGATAAGCGACTTACATCGTTGGGGAAAAGTCTCGATGCGCTTCTCAAAACCACCACTAATTTGGCTCAATCGCAACAAACTTTCATGCAAACCATGACTCAAGATAGGCAGATCTTAAATGCTAGCACCCAAGCCATATCTAAGTTAGAGGTTCAAGTAAGCCAATTAGCTAATGCCATCCATGAGCGTGAGAAAAATAAGTTTCCAAGTCAGGCTGAGGTCAACCCTAAGTTTCCTATTAATCAAAGACCTCCTGACAATGTGCATGCTGTCATTTCCCTGAGATCCGGAAAGCACGTTGATAATCGAGTAGGAGTCGAGTCCCCCGAAGAGGAAGAAGAAGAATCAAACGTTGCACTGACACCTATTCTCGATCCTTCTGATAAAACTCCGATTCCTGTCTCTTCACCTCTTTCTAGTCAGCCGTCTTCTTCGAGTGGAACAACCTCGGAGCCCGTTCCCGAAACAAGTCTATAAACCAAAGGCTCCTTACCCACAACGCCTCGTCTCTAATAAGCAAACTGCTCAATTAGACAAGGTCTTAGAGGTTTTTAAGCAAGTTAAAGTCAACATTCCCCTTTTAGACGCGATTCAACAAATCCCCTCTTATGCGAAATGTCTAAAAGATTTGTGCACTCATAAGCGAACTACCCAAGTCCCTAAGAAAGCCTTCTTGACCTCTCAAGTGAGCTCAATTCTTTCTAACCAGATTCTCGTGAAATATAAGGACCCCGGTTGTCCCACAATTTCATGTGTCATAGGTAATTCTTTTGTGGACAAGGCGTTACTCGATTTAGGCGCCAGTGTGAACTTGCTTCCATTTTCTGTCTACCAAACCCTAGGGTTAGGAGAACTTCAAAAGACAAATGTTACCCTTCAATTAGCAGATAGATCAATCAAAATTCCTAAAGGGATCATCGAGGACGTGCTAATTAAAGTTGGAGATTTCATCTTTCCTGTTGACTTTGTGGTACTAGAAACCGAACCGGTTAGGAATCCGACATACCAAATTCCCATCATTCTAGGACGTCCGTTTCTAGCCACTTCGAATGCTTTAATTAATTGTAGAAATGGATTAATGAAACTAACATTTGGGAACATGACCATTGACCTCAATATCTTTCATGTTGGAAAATAACCCGATGATTTTCATGATCAACCTGTGGATGTCAATTTAATTGATGAAATAGTTGATCAAAATTTCATGACCCCTAATGATGCTCTTGATTTTTGTTTAAACCACTTTGGTCAAAACTGGGATGTTTCCGAATATACAAATGAGGTCAACCAAATGTTAGAATCTATCATTCCTACAAATAATCGAGATGATGAACCATCTCCCTTGTCTCTTCTCTAAACTAGTGAACCCGTTGAGTCAACGCCGCCCGATTTAGAACTCAAACCTCTTCCCGACACTCTTAAGTACGCCTTTATAGGTCCTAACAAGTCTCTTCCCGTTATTATCGCCTTTGATTTGACCGAGTCACAAGAGGATGAGCTTGTTAGGGTAATTAGAGAACATAAGGAGGCCATAGGTTGGAGTATCTCTGATATTAAAGGAATTAGTCCGGCCATTGTCCAACATCGAATTCACCTAGTTGATGATGCGAAACCCGTTCGAGATCCTCAACGGCGTTTGAACCCCACCATGATGGAAGTCGTTCGCAAAGAAATTCTTAAGTGTCTCGATAATGGGATCATTTATCCCATTTCTGATAGCTCTTGGGTCAGCCCCATTAAAGTAGTTCCGAAGAAGTCTGGCATTACCGTTGTCACCAACGAGAATGACGAGCAAGTGCCCACCCGTGTTCAGAATGGGTGGAGGGTGTGCATAGACTATAGGAAACTCAATTCTGCCACTAGAAAAGACCACTTTCCTTTGCCTTTAAAGATCAAATGTTAGAAAGGTTAGCCGGTCATTCGTTCTATTGTTTTCTAGATGGTTATTCTGGCTATTTTCAAATTCCCATTGCTCCCGAAGACCAAGAAAAGACTACTTTCACATGTCCCTTTGGAACCTTTGCCTATCAACGTTTAGCCTTTGGTCTAACTACTGCTCCAGCCACTTTCCAAACGTGCATGATGAGCATCTTTTCTGACATGGTAGGGGATTTTCTCGAGATCTTTATCGATGATTTTTCCATCTTTGGTTCGTCTTTCCACCAGTGCCTAAACCATCTTGAGTTAGTTTTAAAAAGATGTAAAGAAACCAACCTCGTTCTCAACTGGGAGAAATGTCATTTCATGGTTAAGGAAGGGATCGTTCTTGGTCATAAAATTTCTGAAAAGGGGATAGAAGTCGATAAAGCCAAAGTTGACCTCATTGCAAATCTACCCCCACCCAAGTCGATCAAAGCCATTCTTTCTTTCCTAGGCCATGCAGGTTTTTATAGGCGTTTCATTAAGGATTTTAGCAAGAAGGCTAGGCCCTTAACCAATCTTCTCGGGAAAGATGTCAAATTCGATTTCAATAGCGATTGTTTACAATCTTTTGAGCATCTTAAGAAAGAATTGACTTCTGCCCCAATCATTCGATCTCCCGATTGGAATCTCCCCTTCGAGTTGATGTGTGACGCTTCTGATTATGCGGTAGGAACCGTTTTAGGGCAACGAATCGATAAGATGCCCCATGTCATTTACTACGCAAGCAAGACTTTGAATGATTCCCAACTTAACTATTCTACCACAGAAAAGGAACTTCTGGCCGTAGTCTTTGCTCTCGACAAGTTTCGGTCCTATCTTATCGGTTCGAAAATCATTGTCTACACCGATCATGCCGCTCTTCGTTATCTATTCTCTAAGATAGACTCTAAAGCCCGATTGATTAGGTGGATTCTCTTGCTTCAAGAGTTTGACCTAGAAATTAGGGATAAGAAGGGTTCTGAGAATGTTGTCGCCGATCATCTTTCCCGCTTGATAGTGGAGTCCACCATCGACTCTCACGTAAACGAATCTTTTCCGGACGAACAACTTCTGTCCATCTCTACTCCCCCTTGGTTCGCCGATATTGTTAACTATCTTGCAACCGGCGACATTCCCTCTCATTGGTCCTCTCAAGATAGATCGAAATTTTTCTCACAGGTCAAACACTTCTTTTGGGATGACCCGTATCTCTTTAAATACTGTCCCGACCAAATCATTCAGAGGTGCGCCCCAAATCATGAATTCAGGAATATCCTTTCTTTCTGCCATGACCAAGCCTGTGGAGGGCATTTTAGTGCTAAGAAAACAGCCGCTAAAATCCTCCAAAGCGGTTTTTATTGGCCCACTTTGTTCAAAGATGCTGCTGAATACTGTGCTTCGTGTAATAAGTGTCAACACTTAGGAAAGATCACTAGGCGAAACATGATGCCAATGAACCCCATCTTAGTCATTGAGATTTTCGATGTATGGGGTATCGATTTTATGGGCCCCTTTCCTAGTTCATTTGGCAACCTCTACGTTCTGTTAGCGGTCGATTACGTGTCTAAGTGGGTGGAAGCCATTGCTACTAAGTCCAATGATAACAAGGTCGTTCTTAAATTCCTCAAAGAGAATATCTTTTCTCGTTTCGGTACACCTAGGGCTATCATTAGTGACCAAGGCAAGCACTTCAAGAATCGCCAATTTGAGTCTCTTTTGAAAAAATACTCAATAACTCATCGGCTAGCCACCCCTTACCATCCTCAAACTAGTGGGCAAGTTGAAGTCTCGAATCGTCAAATTAAGCAAATTTTAGAAAAGACTGTCAACTCGAATAGGAAGGATTGGTCAACTAAGTTGATAGATGCTTTGTGGGCCTATCGGACCGCTTTTAAAACCATTTTAGGCATGTCCCCTTATCGGATTGTCTTTGGAAAGGCCTGTCATTTGCCCGTTGAGCTCGAACATAGGGCCATGTGGGCCATTCGGGAGTTGAATTTTGACTTACCAACCGCTGGTAGTCATAGGAAGTTGCAATTGTCTGAACTCGAGGAGTTGAGAAATGAAGCCTACGAGAACGCTAAAATCTATAAACAAAGAACTAAGCTTTTTCATGATAAATCTATTTTGAGAAAATCTTTTTCTCCTGGTCAAAAAGTTCTTTTGTACAATTCTAGGCTTCATTTGTTTCCCGGGAAATTGAGATCCCGATGGGAAGGTCCTTACGTGGTTAGGGTCGTTTTTCCGCACGGTGCTGTTGAAATTGAGAATCCTAAAAATGGTGATATATTTAAAGTTAATGGACAAAGACTCAAACCATTTTTAGAACTGCCAATTGATCCCGAGGAAGAGGTTATCTACCTCATCGATCCATGATTCAAGTAAGTTTCTTCAGTAGGTAATTGTAAACTCTCTTTCATCCTTATCAGGTATTTTCTCACCATTCTCCCTTGTCATTTATCTTGCATTTTGCATACATTGAGGACAATGCATGATTTAGGCATGGGGGAGGGTTTTAGTGTAAATACATAAAAATGAAAAATCCAAAAAAATTGAAAAATTTTAAAAATTCAAAAATAGAGATATTTTAGATTAGTTGTCCTTCCCACACTTTAAATTCTAGAACTAGTTGGTGTTGACTGTTGACTATTTTTCGAAAATTATATGTATAATGCCTTTAGATAATTTGAACGTAGTCAGGTAAGGTTTTCCTCATGAAACTTGTGTCGAACAAGTTTTTGCTTAAAAGACCAAGACGACACATTTGCACGAGACCTCTGATGGAAGAATTGTATAGGAATGTTATTCGATACCTGAGAGAGAACCCACATGTTAGAACAATGTCGAATCAAACCTTTGCGAGATTTTGCTCCTATAGTGTAAAAAAAAAAAGAAAGAAAGAAAAAAAAAAGAGTCAATAAATGTTTGTAGAGTGCTAGTGTAAGTTTGTAATAAATTCTTAGTAAGGAAATCGGCTAGGTTGGGCTCATTGATAACCCGAGTAAGTAAGTCCGAGGGGACTTTGTGCCTAGCAACCTAAGGTTCTTTGTGATCTGGGATTGTTGACCTAAAACTCGCTAAATGGGTATTGATGCAAAAGTCTTTTGGGACCTCAACCATTGCACAGTCGGTCTAACTACTAAGAGCGTGAAGTTTGGCTAGAACCTTGTTTTGATAGAGATTGGGTCAGTTCAATATTGGTTGAAAAAGAGAAAATGTTTGTATGCAGTTAATCCATCAAAGGCCTTAAATTCACTACACACCTTGGGATTTTTTGTAAATTTTTAGTCTAATCATGTGGATTGTGGGAACCTATAACTTGGCTATTATTAGAATAATCTTTAAGGCATATATTTTCCTACAAAATTGTTTTGTTGACACCAATGAAAGCTAGATTGAAAGAGAAAAGTTGGATACTTGCTGCTTATCTCAAAGATTTTATGGGTATATCTTCTGTAAACCATTAGGAGACAACACTCCTCCTGTAGAGATCGTCTATAGGTTTAACGGGTTGGTAAACCTAAAATTACCCGTCACACCTACGAAAAGGAGTATAGGATTTTTTATCTAGATTTTCTTTTTGTTTTACTCGAGGACGAGCAAAAGATAGGTATGGGGGCATTTGATGAGTGCATAATTTTGCATACTTTTATTACTTATTTATTGCTTGAACTCGTATTTTAATAAATAATTTTGCTGCATTTCAGGAAATTCGAGAAAAATGAAGAAATAAAGTTCAAAAGACCGCAGTTTAGGGCTTAAGAATTTATTTTTATTAATAAATATTTTATTTGATTAGAAAATTATATTTATAAATATCTAATAATATTAAATATTTATTTTTATAATTTTCGGATTAAATTATTTTTTATTATATAAAGATTATAAGTAGTGCGGGATAAAAATCATTTCTACGGAGCCCATCTATACACAATAAAAGTGGCCGGCCAAGGAATCTAGCAAAGTGAAAGAAGATGGGTGCAATTGGTGTTTTTGGTTGTAAAGTTTTCAATAATTTCATTTATTTATTTAAAAGATGTGCTAATTCTTCCTATAAATAGGAAGTAATTTTCATAGAAAGGGACATCTTAGAACACACCAATTTTTAGTTTTAGTACATTTTCTCAATTCTTGTAGCTCTTGTAAACAATAATTTTTTTATTATACTTATTTCTTTTCTGTTGTAGTTGTTAAAATTTGAAGTGTCATTTTGTGTTTCTCAAATTTTTTTTTAGTTTGAGCCTTCCCAGTTTTTCACACCCAGCTCTTCCGTTTTCATGTTCTTCAATTAAAGCCCCCAAACCCAGCCATTCCCCTGTGTCTTTTATTCTCCAAATCAGACTCCCCTGTCTCTCCTCTCCGGCATCTCTCTCTCTCCCAAATCCTTTCTTCTCCTTTTAATTACAAACCCAAACCCCCTGCATCTTCTCCTTCATTTTTTTTTTCAAACGCACCCACCTCACTCCTTCTTCTTTGTTTTATGTCGAATTAACCTCGTCTTTTTAGTCCGATTTCTTTGTTTTGTTTCTCGTTGTTTCTGTTCGAGTTACCAGATTTACGTGCTGTTTGAATCGAATTTGTTTCAGTTTTAGTCGAGTTCTGGTTTTGATTAATCTGTTTTAGTGGGGTATCTTGTGATTCGTTAGAATTTCATGTGTTGTTTGCTGTGTTTTTGAGTGACCAAGTCACGAGTTATGGTAATGAGTCTTTCGTTTGTTGTTTTTCTGAGTTAGTTGCATTGTTATAGTTATTTCGTGGCTAAGATCATTTTGTTTGTAAATTGCTATTCAAGTTCAATTTTCCGAGTTCATTTTTGTTGCGTTATCTCTGTTCTCTGTAGTATGTTTGTTTCGTTGTTGAGTTTGTAGAATTTGTTGAAAGTTTGTTCCCTGTTAGGTGTTCTAGTAGGTTGCAGTTCGGTGCTGCGAATTTAATTACTGTGCTGTGAGTCTGTCAATCGTTGTTCGTGGTTAAGTTTGTGTTTGCCGTTTTGTGAGACGACCCGGTTCTGTTCTGCCGAGTTTACAGCGTTCATTTCGTTAGTTTAGTTTCGAGTTCTGTAACCCTGAATTATCAACATTAGACTGTGGTTTTAGTTCAAGTTTTGCCGACAGTTTGTTTAAGCTACTTTTGCCGAGTTTTTCAGTTGCAGTTTGTTAATTACTGTGCAGTTTGTTGTTTGAACGAATTTCTGGATGGTATTGTTGGTCGAGTTAGTTTATGTAAATAAAACTCTTAATTTTAATTTGATTTTAGAATAATTTAGATTAATTTAGATTCAGGAATTAATTAGTAAAATCCTTTTTTAATTTTATTTTACCTTTCATTGTTAAAAATCAGTTTTATTCTAATTTCAATTTTTTTTAATTTAAAAGTAGTTTAAATTTTATTTAGGAATTAAAATAGAAAATAAAATCTAATTTTTCTGTTTTTTAATTTTTTTTATAATTAAAATTAGATTATATATATACCCCCCATTAGGGTCTAAGTTTAATCATCTGATTCGCAACCTAAACACATCCAATACCTCTCTCTCTGGTGATAGTTTCTTGCTCGTTTCTGCTCGCCGAAGGTGCCGTTCTCTGCAACGCCATCGTTTCCTCGTTTTATCCTGTGAGGCCATCGTTTCAAACACACGGTGAGAGGCGAAATAGCTTTAAGGAGACAGCTCTTCCGCTGGACTCGAGATCTCTTATATCCTTCTTGTTATTTATTTGTTTATTCACTGTTATACACCGATTTGTTATTCGTGCACATATTTGTTATTTGCGCACATATATATTGTTATTTATCACAGATTGTTTCATAGTAAATTCTTTCTTCCATTCTGCATTCTCGTCGCCTCTCTCGTCAACTCTCTCACGTTCATCTCGTCTCTCTCATCGATTTGATCATTTCTCTCACGTTTACCTCATCTCTTTTGTCAATTCGATCATCTTTCTTGTTACTTTTATCTATTTTCTCGATTATCGCTCTTTTCTTTTGTTCTCTTTCACGTTTTGCCTCTGTTTAACGTGTTTTTTCTGTATCAATTCGATCATTTCTCTGTATATTTTAGTTGATCGTTCTTGTTCTTCATCTTCTTAACACTTTTGTTCGTTATGATCGGAATATCATCATTTTCTTCATATAATCTGTTTGTTCACTTTTGCACATAAAGTGTTTGTATATTTTACTTTGTGAATCTTTTAATCACACATCAGATCAACATTGCATAATGACTACCACAAATAACATTACTGAACAGAACACTCCTATTTCTCATAACGATACTCATATCGATCAGCATGATCATCAAACGGTTTTTGATCTGTATCGTTCTTTGTCTCATAACTCTACATCTCTCAATTTCGATAATTCGTTGCACTTACAGTCGTTTGATAGTCCTAGTATGAAATTAGTCAGTGAAGTGTTCGACGGCACTGGTTTTGGTAATTGGAAACGACCAATGCTCATTGCTCTTTCTGCTCGCAACAAATTATGTTTTGTGGACGGATCGTTGCCAAAACCATCACCAGATTCACCATCGTATAAGAGTTGGTCACGCTGCAATGATATGGTTATTTCTTGGATATTAGGAGCTTTATCAAAGTCTATTGGCAGGAGTGTCGTCTATTCTACTTCTGCACATCGAATGTGGCTTGAACTTGAAGAGCGTTATGACGTGTCAAATGGTGCTCAACTATTCGGTTTGCACAAAGAATTATCTGAAGTTTCACAGGGAAATCAAAGAATTTTAAACTATTTCACCAAAACTAAAATGCTATGGGATGATATTGATTCACTTTGTTTGGCACCAGTCTGCACTTGTGGTTGCACATGTGGTGCTGCTTCTAAACTTGCCAAGTTTCATCAAGATCAGAGAGTGATCCAGTTCCTCATGGGTTTAAATGACTCATATAATGTAATGAGAGGATCAATCTTAATGACATCTCCTTTACCTACTCTTGGTCATGTTTATAGCCTTCTTCTCCAAGAAGAAGCTCAGAGGGAAATACATTCGACTTCTCATTTTCTTGCTGACTCTACTTCTCTAAATGTCAACACATCTCGACCTCAATCCTTTAAAGCAAGAAATGGTTCTGACACAAAGAAGACTACTCTCCACTGCAATTACTGCAAGAAACCTGGACATCTAATTGACAAATGTTACAGACTTCATGATTTTCCATCAGACTTCAAATTTACTAAAACCAAGAAATTTGCAGCTCAGGTTGACAGTTCTGCTTCTGATGTTAAAGCTACCTCAGCCGAAATACCAGCTTCCTCTTCTGTTCCATATCTTACACCTGAATTGTGTTCTCAACTTATGAATATGCTTAAGACTGCTCAGACATCAGAATCTCCATCTGCTACAGATTTTGCAGGTATTTTCAATGCCACTTTTCACATTGCTTGTTTTTCTGATTCAAATAGATGTGAATGGATACTTGACAGTGGTGCAAGTGATCATATGTGTTTTGACAAATCTCTTTTCACTTCTTTGACTTCTTTGCCTAAGCTAGTCACAATTTCTTTACCTAATGGCCAAGTTATAGAAATTTCTGATGTAGGACAAATACTTCTTTCTAGTGATATTACCCTTCACAATGTTCTTTATGTTCCACTCTTCATATACAATCTCATTTCTATAGCTAAACTGACTACACAATTACAATGTATGATTAGTTTTACTACTAATGCATGCTATTTGCAGGGCTCTTCTCTGAAGAGGCCTCTGGTTCTTGGTAAAATCTACAAGGATCTTTACCTGCTTCACACAAATGTTTCTCCTCATACTGCTGATCGTTCCAGCTTTGCTGTCAACTCTGCTATTAATTCTACTACATGTAATAGAGATCTTTTACTTTGGCATTGTAGATTAGGACATCTACCATTGTCCAAACTCAAGACTTTGTCTCTTTGTAAAATTGATACTTCTTGTGACTCTATTTTGTCTTCTTGTGATGTGTGTGCAGCCAGATATCATAGGTTACCTTTTCCACACAGTACTATTCATACCACTGCTAAGTTTCAATTGTTACACATTGATTTGTGGGGGCCTTATTCTGTTCCTACCTATAACAAGTACAAATACTTTATTACCATTGTTGATGATTTCACTAGAGTAACTTGGACTTATTTACTCAGTCACAAAAGCAATGCTTTTGACTTTATTAAACATTTCATTTTAATGGTTAAAACTCACTTTAACTGTAATGTTCAAATCATTCGAACTGATAATGCCTTTGAGTTAGGTTCATCACAGTCTGCTGTTTCCTATTTTCTATCCCAAGGCATTTCTCATCAAACCTCTTGTCCATACACACCCCAACAAAATGGGGTGGTAGAGAGGAAACACAAACATATCTTAGAAACATCCAGAGCTCTCCTTTTCCAATCAAATCTTCCCATTCCTTATTGGGGAGATTGTGTCCTCACAGCCACCTATCTCATTAATAGATTTCCATCCAAATTGCTAAAAGGAAAATCTCCATATAAACTTCTATTTGGTGTAAAACCATCTTATCAGCACCTTAAACCTTTAGAATGTTTATGTTTTGTTTCTACTCCAAAGCCACATAGAGATAAATTTTCTCCTAAAGCAACTACCTGTGTTTTCCTTGCATATCCATTTGGCAAAAAGGATTACAAAGTCTTAAATCTCTCCACACATCAAATTCAGTTTTCCAGGGATGTTCAGTTTCATGAACATATTTTTCCATTCCTCAAACAGCAATCTTCCATTTTTCTCCCAGAAATAGTTCCAGAAATCAATATTCATAACAACTCTCCCACTAACTCACTATCTACTCCTACTTCTACTAACTCACCACCTACTATGACAGATGGATATTCATCCTCACCACCTACTTCTATTCCTCATACTGTTTCACCAGATACTGTCTTGTCAAATCCTATTGTTCCACCTAATGACATCAGTATTACCATAGATATTCGGCCCAGATATTCTACTAGAATGTCAAAATTACCACAATACTTACAAGATTACATTCAGCCTTATGTATCATCATCATGCAACTCTGTTCTCTGTGATCACACTGTTACATAATTATGTGTTCAATCTTCCATGACCACTCCTATTCAGTCCATGTGTTGTGCTGTAAATACCTCTCCAACTCTTCCACCTGCTGAACCTTCTAGTTATGAAGAAGCCTCTAAATATCCTGAATGGCAGCAGGCCATTGTAAATGAATTCTCTATACTAGAAGCCAATAATACTTGGGAATTAGTTCCCTTCCCGCTGGTAAAAAGGTAGTCAGCTGCAAATGGGTCTTCAGAGTCAAATATCATGCTGATGGAAGCATTGAACACTATAAAGCACGTTTAGTTGTCAAAGGTTTCACACAAAAGGCTGGTATTGACTATACAGAAACTTTTCCCCAGTAGTTAAAATGACTACTATTCGAAGTCTTACTGCTGTTGCTGTTAAGAAAGGATGGAAAATGTCACAACTAGATATCAACAACGCCTTTTTACATGGTGACTTACACGAAGATGTCTTCATGAAGTTACCACCTGGTCTAGTTGTACCTGATCGAAACCTTGTTTGAAAATTACTTAAATCACTTTATAGTCTTAAACAGGCATCCAGAAATTGGTTTGAAAAGCTGACTACCATTTTATTTTCCATGGGCTGCAAAGCTTCTAAAAATGACTACTCTTTACTGTACAAAAAGACTGGAACTTCAGTAGTATACATGGCTATATATGTAGATGATATTCTCTTGGTTGGTAATGATGATGCTGAAATCACTCATAACAAGAATTTTCTTGATTCAACTTTTAAGATCAAAGATCTTGGTACTCTTCACTATTTTCTGGGTTTAGAGTTTCAATCTGTTCCTAATGGCATGGTACTGTCTCAAAACAAGTTTACCACTGACTTGTTATCTGAATTCGGATGTGACAACCTTTCTCTAGTAATTAGTCCACTTGATCTTACTGTCAAACTTCAGCCTGATATAGTAGAACTACATACTGATCCATCTCTTTATCGAAAACTTGTGGGAAATTTGAATTTTTTGACTCACACTCGCCCTGATTTGGCATTTGCTGTTCAACACTTAAGTCAATTCATGTCATGTCCTAGGCTTCCTCATTGGACTGCTGCTATCCATGTTCTTCGATACCTCAAATCAAATCCTACTCAAGGTCTGTTCTTTAATTCTTCTTCTTCTTTTGCCCTCGAGGCTTATTGTGATGCTGAATGGGCAGCTTGCCCTCACACTCGAAAATCTGTTAGTGGATATGCTATTTTACTTGGTGGCACCCTCATATCATGGAAATCAAATAAACAACATACTGTCTCTTTGTCTTCAGCTGAGGCTGAATATCGATCGATGCGTCGTGTCACTGCTGAACTTGCCTGGTTGTCTCGACTTCTTCTTGAATTTAGGTTCCTAATATTCTTCCAGTACCTGTCAAGTGCGATAACCAAGCTGCTATTTACATTGCCAAGAATCCTGTTTTTCACGAACGTACTAAACACATTGATCTTGATTGTCACTTCGTTCGAACTAAGCTACTTTCTGGCCTTATTTCCTTATCCTATGTTCCTACTAGGCATCAATTAGCTGATGTTTTTACAAAACCACTCACTGGATTACTTCATGATGACATTCTCTCCAAGTTGGGTGTGAATTCTTCTCCCTCCAACTTCCCGGGGGGGGGGGTGTTGGACATATCACGTAATAGAGATGGCCAGCTGGATTTTATTTTTCATATTTCTTATTAGGCTGTAAATAGTTAGTTTCTTGTAACTGATTTTTCCGCCATCTGTTGTACAGTTTATGTATTTAAACTCTTCTCTGTAACATTTCACAGCAATGAGAATAAGCATAATTTTACAAACTTGTCTTTCTTCTTCATACATCTATACACACAAATAGATACAACCTGCAACTTTATAGGTTTTACAAAGATAAATAAAATAATTTCATTTTCACTATTTTTTATGCTTCTGAGTTTTTAATAAAAACGAAAGTAAGTGGAAATGAATGCAAATTAAGTGCATTTTTACTCCGAAACTTTTTACCCAAAAATGAGATGAAAGTAGTTTACTCTTCAACCACTTACTTCCTTTCATTAAAAAAATTCAGAAGCAGGCTTAAGTTCGGCTGAAAATGTATTTCAGTAAACAAAGTCTTACGATGTTGTTTATTGTTAGTTTATCTCGTAGATTTATAACTTAAATGTTACTGAGTTCTTTGAAATTGAAGAACAGTTGATCATACTTTAAAGTTCATGTAGTGCACACACAACATTAAATGTAAATTTATCTCGTTCGTTTTGTACATTGGATTCTAGTCTATCTTTATAGGCAGATGGATATTTACCAAATACGTATTCATCCTTTTATCTTTTGCTTTTAGGGATCTACATGTTGAACCTTAAACCTATCTTTTATAAAATTTTGTACCCTCGTCACATTCATTCAAAGCATCAGACCATTTCTGATCAGTATTGTACTCCCTTTCTCCCAATTATATTACCCACTTTACTTTTCACACGTTTTTAAAGGTGTAAAATAAGATAAAGTTCCAGAAATTATTTTTCAATTTTTTTTTGTATATAAAAGTTTAGTATCTAAATTCTTATTAAGAAAAAAGAAAAATTTTAAAAGAAATTGTGAAATTATATTTTATTTCCATCCTAAAATGCGTGTAAAAATTAAAATGGACCATTAAATCGGGACGGATGGAGTAATTTTTTTTTAAAGTACTTGCATGTTTTTACAAGAGGCTACGTTTGTTTTTTTCAAAATAAAATTTTCTGAGTGTTTGTCTTCTGAGTCGAATGTTTATAAATTGTTATTTTGCGTGAAAACAGAACGTCCCTTAAAATATATCACATCATCACATTTGATTGCACAGGTTTTTTTTTTTTTGAAATAAACGTACTTGCATTTACTTAAATGTTCTCCGCAGCTGCATTTACACATAATAAAACTCTGGAAAAACTTGCAAGTTCTCTTCTCCATAGTCTATATGTTCTAAAATGTTTGGTGAATATTTGGGCCTCGTGTGACAAGATTTTGGGTCTTGTTTGGGCTACCCACATGTATTATTTCACTGTATTGAAGCCAGCCCTCCTTTGGTTTCTGCTTTTATCTTGGGAAAGCCACAATTCTTAATTACCAGGCCCACATGTAATAACAGATCACATTTTTGCACACACTATAACACAACTGTGAGCAAAAGAATAACACAACAGATTTAGAATTATACAAGATTCATTTCTTTGCTATACCAACACAATTCCACAGGGACAAGTAGCTGAAATATACATATTATTCCCAACAGTCCAAATAAAAATGAACTACAAAATTAAGTAACATAAGTCTTTGTTGCTTCCTTAACCACGGTTCCTACAAATTGAGCTCATGGAGAAGGCAAGTTATCAAAGATATCAGCCGGAGGGATAAAAGAATCATATGACAATCCAGGCACGTTAAAAACGACATCGTCTATCCTCCAAATCTCTTCCATTCTAGTCCTGCTATGCTGCATTGATTCCTCTTCAAATCGAAACACTGTCGCGATCGTACGCCCCTGATGAGCAATTAACAAGCCATCAACATCTTTATAATCACCAATGCTGCTTCCAATTGTTGTTTCCCAGTATATGGCCTCATTGGCATTGTTCTTAGGTGAAGCTTCTAATGGTGCTTGTACTCTTGTGAGGTGTGAATCCTCCAAGTAAACTAAAAGCCCACTCTTTTGGCTAAAGTAGCCATATAGCACGTGCCTTATTACTTTGGCAGGTCCCTCGTTTCTTTCCATAACGGCCTCACGATCAGCTGCTACTTTGAGGACGAAGCAGTCTTCGTCCCCAATTCGTTTCTCCCCAAGGCATTGTGCGTTAGCGAATAAACTTGCTGTGCTTTCTGGATCAAGACCCTGCATGAACAGAACATGTACATGTGTGTTAGTCTTTCGGATAACAATGTACATGACATAGCCCAAATTAAAAGGTCCAAAAGTTTTATCAAACAATTTTAACATTTGTATTTAAAATTAATCCAGTTTCTAGTTAAGACAGACATGAAAAAATAAATTTAAATTCTAGTAGTTTTGAATTATTTCTACTGCTCTATACACATACATATGAATCACTCAGGTTCAGTTCTGCTCAATTATATTTAAGTAGCATATAGGTTATAGGTACTCAATTTGCTTGTTTTACTTTAAATTCGAGTCCTATTCGACAAAATCGAATCAATCTTGAGCAGAAGGGAAACTGTTGTGATCATTCATCCCTCTTTTTGACAACAGTTTAACATATCGTTCTAAATTAATCGAAATCTTAGTTATTGTAATGCTACTCTACGGTTTTAGATGACTTGATCACTTAACACAATTAACCTCTTCTAACAACAATGTACCATGACAACAGTTTAACATCATTCTTCTAAATAATCGAAAATTAAGTCACAGTTAGAATGTGGTTATGCCCCTCCCAACTTTCAAGTGTATTGTGTTACTTAAGAAGAAGATTACAATTTGCAAGTTGGAGACTGGAGAGTAGGAGTAAAGTTTACTCCATCTAAAAGATGTGTGAAAAAAACACTTTAAAAAATTTGAACAAAAAAGAAGAGTTAGCTGCATATGGAATTGGCAATGCAACAACACTATTGAAGAATCAAAAGACAAGAAAGCAAAAGTAAAAGGGGAATGGACAAAGCTGCTATTGCTGACTGTTGGGGTGTTACTTTAGTAAGGTGTAGGAATGGTAGGAGTGTAGTATTTGAGGATCCCAAGAAATTGAACACACTACAGTAAGTGACATCACTAATCAAATTCAGGAACTGAATCTTCACGTGCCCTCTTCTCATTTCCCATACATAAAAACACACATCCACACACACATTTTTATTTTTAATAAAATTTTCTAAAAATAAATAAATTTCATCAGCAAACCATAGTCTGAGTCTTCAGAGGAGAGAGTCCCAAGAGTTCAAGATTAGATGGTGGTGTCTGCTAAAGCATGAACACTTGTCCTCTCTTTGTCAGAACAACACTCCTACCACCTACATAAACTTCTTGGGAATTGCGCTAATCAGCTTTAAATTGTGGAATTAATGTTCTTAATAGCCTTTGTCTAGACCATCAATCAAACCATATTTACAGTACATATGAATTCAGAATTACCAATTTTGCCAATTTGACAATCATAGCAGTTTTAAGATTGAAACAACATTAGTACAGTAACAAATAGGCATCTTTTGCAAATGATTGGTACAAGAGATTCACTATTATGATTGTAGCCTTATTAATCTTAGGAACTAGTAAAATTTTTAGCTTTAACAGTGTAAAGCTTTTATGCTCTAAGTGTGTGTTTGTGTGGTCCTTAAACTGTGCCACAAATAGCAAGTCCATCCAATTGATTCTAACTTCGATTCCTACTTGTCTGGGCATTATTTTCAGATGAACATTGAAGAGCCTCTCAACTTCCATTTTCAAATACTTGTCATAACATTCCTAAGTCTAAGCTTGTATCAAAACACATACATCTCTCTCTTGACACCTTATGGTTGTGAGATATAATTAATTATATATCTAGTATGATATTGGAACACTTTTGACAATTGACATGACAGGGCAATTTCCGGTGATAACTCCTCAAACCCGGAAATGGAATTTCGAGTGAAAGACTAAGGAGCTTGTTAACGCAAACAACGAAAGTTTTGTACAATATTAACTTAAAAGTGACATGCTTAATGTTATATGTTTTGAAAACTAAGATTTTAAAGAAATAAATGCTAAATGTTATATGTTATATGTTTGATTTGTACATGCAATCTATGGAGAAGTAAATTGTAAATCTAACCTGAATGAGACGCCTCAAGGGTCTTTGAGGGCCTTTGGCAGCATGAGTTCCAAGCCAAGGAGTATGCCTCCACACAATCTTTCCATCACTTCCAGCCAACACTTTGCTACCACCAACCGCTAATTCAAGTGACCACATCCCTGGAGTCATCTCCCACAAAACAAAACACCCCATCACATTCTCTCCATTACCACTACTCCCACTACTTGTGTTTCTCCCCATTGTCTTCACTCCTTTTCCAGAAGAAACCTCTGTTTCACAGCATGTCATCTTCACTACCCCTGCGACATACATATTCTTCTTCTTCATTCCATTTTTTGACGATTTTAAACACCCTGATGCAGCCAAGTATTGCTGTATTATGTAATATGCTGTTGATGTCTCCTGAAAAAAAAAACCATTTTACAATTCAAAATTATATAATTAATCAAACCAACATATCAAGTATAATATGCATGAGTATTTAAGGATACTCACCCATGGAATGTTATCCTTGATCATATTGTTGTGATCTGGCTTTTCATTCTTGAAATTCAATGAAGGAATAGGAGCAAGTGGGCATCCCAAAACACCCAGCAAAAGTCTCAAATCATGTCTCTTTGCAGGACTAACATAATAATTACTATTACCACCATTGCCAAATGCCAAAGAATTTGAAGAAGAAGAAGGAGAACTAAATCTACCACTTCCACCTTCTGGGCTAACTGAACTTTTCTGAATTTTAAACCATTCTCTAATCATTTCCCAAGAACTTTCCTTCTTGTTACCTTCATAGTACTCTTGCATTTCCACATCTGGACCTTCAAGAAGTGGTGTTAATGGTACTTGTGTGCACCACCTTTGCTTCCTGTTACAATTATTTCTAGACATTTTTCTTGACTTCAAGTGAAAAATAAAATCTTACCCAAGATTGTATATGCAACTTGGATTCTTATGTAAATGAAGTTAGGCAGGCAGTTTAATGTTTGTTATAGAGATATGTGTTGAAGGAAACAGGGGAGTAAATAGAGAAAGTTGGTTTTCATGGAGGGTAGAAAACTAAAGAACAAAAAGGACAGCCCATCTGTCCAACTGCAGTAGATACAAGTAGATAAACATGTTTTGAATCTTTTAAGTATGTTTAACGTTTAGTTTAGAGGTGATTTGTTCTTGTTTGATGTACTACTTCTCTCTTGCTTTTTAGATTGGTCTGTTTTAGTTATTATTATTTACATTATTTGTCATGGGCCTCGGAGGGATTAGCATGCCCTTTAATTGTCTTATTATGCTCAGCACGAGGGGTGTATACGGGTTGGCTAACCCGACCAAACCAATCCAATCTGACATTATTTCGGTCGATCCAAATCGAATTTTTTCAACCGGATATATGTTTGGGTTTAAAAACCGTCAACCCGATATTAATGGGTTGAGTATGAGTTTCGATTTTTTCAAACCGACCCAATCCAACCCGATCCAGTTAGAAATAAAGGAAGTTACAAAAAATTAATAAATACGTCTCGTGTCCATTGTTGTTATCCCAATACACGAGACTCGATAATTTAGTAAACTTCTAATAAAGCAAAATAATCTTTTTACAAATATGAGTATAATATAACTAGTGAATATAAATACAATATAACCGATGAATCTTTTTAATATTTGTTTCGGGGGTTTTCTGTATAATATAAGTATATTATAGCTAGTGAATGTGAAATGTAATCTATGTAATGGATCTAATGATCATGGACTAGTTCTTTTTTCTCTAAATTTGAAATTTAGTGCTAATGCGTTATACTTACTATGTTTGATGAAAAAGGAAAAAAATATTTTAAATATTTATTTAACCGATTAACCCGACCCAATCCGATCCAAACCGATTACAACAAATTGGATTAGGTTACGAATTTAATTTTTATGGGCTGGATTGAAAATTTACCAACCCGATTTAATTGGATTGGGTTGAAAATTTCTCCTAACCCGCCTAACCCCGAACCGTATACAACCCTACTCAGCAGCACCGGACACTGGTCCTACTTGAGGGATCAAAGTTAGTGATGCAAAAATATTATGGTTTAATAGAAAACTAAATAATGGGTAATTTCCGAATAGATTCGAATTAATGAATCGAACGATAAAGCATGGATAAGGGTCGAGAAGAGTATACTATTCTTTCTTCTTTTTTTTTTTTATAGAAAATATCACTTATCTAGGATTTGTTCAAAATCTATTTATTCCTTAGATTTGGTATCTCATTTATAATATATATTTATGATGTGTTCATTAATAAAATTTCAAATAAATCTTTTACTTTTAATAAGATAATACATAATACTATAATATATTTATATTAATCCATATATTTAATCTTTTTATTATTATATTATGTTAAGTTATATTATATTAATAATATTTTTTATTAAAATTAAAATATAAATAACATGGGCTGTAACCTAATTAACATAAATGTGTGCAAGTGATTATGATGATGATGATGATGATGATGATGATGATGATCATAATAATAATAATAATAATAATAATAATAATAATAATAATAATAATAATAATAATAATAATAATAAAATGATAATAATATAAAAGTGTGATGCTTCTAAATACGCATTTATCAAAAGTGAGATATTATTTTTGAATATTTATCAAAAATATCACTTTTTCTAAGATTTTTTGCGATTTACCATCTTTTTAAAATATTTGTAAAAAATATTTTTTTTAAAATAAATATTTTGCGAAAATACCAATTTATTTGTAAAAATACGTTCAGCAATCAAATGCAATTATTTTCATATGATTAAATGGAATTTTTTTATAAGGAGTTTATCAAATATTTAGAAAGATTTAGAATTCTAAAGGTCATAGAAATTTTTATATTAGTACAATTTTTAATAATATTTTGTTAAAAAGTCATGAATTTAAATCACGAAATCTTTTGAAAATTTGTACTTTTACTTATTTTTATTAGAAATTTACATTGGTACCGTTGAATTTTTTATTAAATGTTCAATCAAATATTATGAATTTTAGATGCATTAATAGAAAAGTTTTCTATAATGATTTTTAAATTTTCTTTTCCCTAATTTTAGACTTGTTCCATTAAAATGTACAATATACTCAATTAAATTAATCTATATGAGACTTAAAAGAAATTGATGTAAATTAGAATGACAATTTTATAAATTTAGAATCCATTAAAACCTCTATATAAAAACGAATTATTATAAAGAGCTTATTATTAAGAAGAGGAAGCTTTTGTTTGCGTCTCAAAAAAAAAGTAGAGGTTTATATATATAAAAAATATTTTTATAGAAAAATATTAGTAAATATTTAGTTATTTGTATATTATATATTAAAAAAATGAAGTTAAATATTTATTAAGATATATAAATTAAATAAGCGAATGTATGTACATTATATATATTACATATTTTGTTCTTGTATATATTTAGAAATTTGAAAAATTACATAAGAATATGTATTTAATAAATTTATTATATCTTTAACATTGTCTATCTTTTATATAATCTTACGTCATTTATAAGTTTTAATTACTTATATATTTTGTTATTATTTCATATTATGTATTTTTAACTTACGACATATATTAATTTTAACTGCTACATGTTATATATAAAGTATATTTATAATATTTTATTTTTATATGGAAGTGAATTATTTAATAATGTTCTTACGAAAAATATAGAATATGACAACGTCAGAGTTACTAAGGTTATTTTTATATGGAATAATTCTAATGTTGATCTTCTTGATTTACAATTATATTAATTAAAAAAACATTTTTAATATCAAATAATTACTTATGATATATATCAATCCCAATTTCATCATTATCTATATAGTTAATAAGTATGTTTAAATTTTAATTACTACAATTCTCAAACATAATTAATCAATCTAAATATTAGCAAAACAATAATAATTCACATCATGTGTTTTACATGGTATAATTGTCATTCTCCTTGCATGCGCTACTATTACATAAATTAAACTGTCAAGTATCGAGTCTTAGAAACTATAAATGGTGCGTATACATACGTTTTTATTCATTTGGTCATCTTAGATGAATTTTTCGTATCAAAGTAAATTACATTTAAGATATTGGAGTAAACAAAAATAATTTTGTCCAAAGTTAAACTACTGTCAATCATTAGAATATCAAATATAAATTTTTAATTTTTGGGGGTGGATTTGTGCATTAGAATATCAAATATAAAATTTTTAAATTCTGGGGGTGGATTTATGTGTTCAACCATATATTGAAATAGTCATTAGAAATTTTTTTTAGTCCAATATCTATAAAATTAAAATTGATATGCATATATAAAATGATATGTTTATTTGAATTCTAGTATAGAATTAAAGTATAAAAAATATTTGAATACGATTAAAATTTTTCTAAAAAATATTATACAAGTTTTAAATTGGTTTCAAAACAAATTGAAAGAATGTCCAAAATACTTGTATTTGAGGGAGATCCGCCCGAAATACCCACGCTCGTTACTGTCCGTCCTAAATGTAACACCCCCAGATCCGGGGTCCGGGATCCGGTGGTTACGGTCTCCAATTCTATCCACAACAATTGAACTTTCCTTAACATAAAATAAATTACGTCTCTATAACCCAACCCAACAATATAAAACACACCCGTTATAGTCCCAGAGATGAAATCAGAGTAACAATCAAATTTTTATTAATCACATTATGAGTTCTTACAATCCAAAAGAATTTCAATATAAATACATACTCTTTTCCATCCATTTACATAAGTCATACTAGACCATATTCTTGGTACTGAAAGAATAAATATATCCTACCAATAACTTCTTCTTCAGCTCTGGTAGTCTCATCGTCCTCGCCCGCGTCGAATGCGCCTTGTGCGAGTCATCTGGTCTAGCTGTTGTTGTGATATAATAATAAAGCAAGGGTGAGCAATAGCTCACCAACAATAATATATAACTGAACGATAATGTATAACAGTTCAAAAGTATCTTTCAAACCATATGCCATGCATTTACGGAAATGATACCAGTATAATATGAACGATGAAGTTACAAGGTAACTTAAAGTATTTGTTTGTAGAAATATCTGCTACATCGAAGTAAGCGAGATATTCTTATTGTTATTAAGAAGAGGAGTTTGCAAGAAAAGGTTGCAATTCCAGTTATGACCCTTTTCCAACTCTGCCAACAGTAATCATGTTGCAGGAAATAAATAAATTTGGATGATGAACCAATGATGGAGTATTCACCGCGCCTGCTGTTCCAATCTTGATGATCAGTCGAGATCGTACAGCTCAATTTAGATTTACTACCGGTGGAAGGAAGAACTGACGGCTTTACTTGTATACCGCCTTACTAGCTCTCCCCGGCCAACGGTTGGGCCAAAGGGGATGGACCGGCGCTACTCGGCCTCTTACACGACTCCTAGTTCAAATAGAATTCATGATTCTGAATGTAACGTTCGTCCCCCTTTCCCCAAGTATAATACTTGTTGATAAGACTCCACAAAGTAGTCGTATCTAGTTGGAAAGGAAAATTTACCAATAACTCCCAAGCTATTACTTGGTAACGGATATCAACTTGTTCCAGTAATCTTACCCCTCGAACGATGAGAAGGTAAGCAACGACTTAATAAGTCAACAGCACCCGAGTTGCGGGTGAAGGGAATACTTTATGACCGGGAAGTCGACAAAATAAATAACATTTTCCAAGTAAGGTTCCCTTATTATTAAGGAGATAGACTCAAAGAAGAATGATGTCTGAGAACCTTTCTTGATATAAGATTAATAATAATATGACTCCGAGATATTTTCTGTAATAATCGAAGAAGATAAACTTTATCGAGATTATTCTAAGTATGGAATAAATATTCAGAGAATATTTATTGAGTTAAAATATTTAAAGAATATTTGGGAATATGAAAGAATATCTTTAATCAGAGTATTTCTCAAAATAATCCCTGAAGAAATATCAGGAGAATATTTATTGAATAAATAAATATTTAGATGAATACTCAAAACAATATTCATTAATTAATAAGACCTGAAAAGAATATTTAAGGTAATATTCATAATTAATTAGGAATTTAAATGAATATTCAAAAGTAATATTTATTTAATGAATAATATCCTAAATGAATATCAAGTAATATTCATTTAGTAATCCAAGCCATAAGGAATATTCGAGATAATATTCGATAATTAAATAAAGCTTCAGATGAATATTAAAATAATATTCATCAAGTATTCAATATCTTAAATGAATATTCAAAAGTAATATTTATTTAATAAAATAATATTCTAAAAGAATATCCAAATAATATTCGTTTAGTAGTCTCATCTTTTGAAGAATATTCGAAATAATAATCGATAATCAATTCGACTCTGAATGAATATTGAGAAATATTATTCGTTGAATAGTTACGTTCAAATAATTATTTGAAGTAAGGATCGTTAAAATAATTAGTCTCGAACGAATATTCAAATAATATTCGTCGCCCAAATAATAGAAAATATTTACACAAATATTTTCCTCCGAGGTAATCTCGATATATCAAGGAATATTGACTCCCGGTCTATTTTTGATTAATAAGATGTATACGCCCTTCTATGAGGGTCTTAAAATAACCGGCTTATAACTGATATATAACTATCTAGCTTATAAGCCAACAATAACATTCAGGGAACAAGTATATCAATTCAACTTGAAAGTAGGCATGCATGCAATGGCATATGTATATCAGCAATCATATATATATATATATATATATTTATTCAATCACAACAACAGCCTAAAAGAAGGGAATTGAAACTTGCCTGGTAGTCGAGTACTGTAAGGGGTAGTGGTAGCGGGTCCCGGTTCAGCTTGGTGATCTATAAATAGCCAAGGCATTCGGGATTAATCACTTAACATATTAAAAGTTAAGTTATACTTAATTCGAAACACGTTCTCGAGTTATCTCGTTATACCCCTTTTAGTGGATCACTTTTATCACTGATCCGACCCGACATTCTTTCGTTAATACGACATGTCATTGTACTTATACTTGGGACATACTTAAGTCATATGAGTTCTAAAGTCGATCGTTACGAACCAATACTATACTCCGAGTTTTATCGTTCGTTTTCTAAGCGTTTTACCAAGGTTATAACCAAGCGGGTTTTTAGGGGTTCGTTCGCGTTTAACCTCGACTCGAACATTTTTAATAAATCGAAAAATGATCCTTTTGACTTACGGTTTTCTTTCACGCCTTCCTTTTTACCTCTAGTATTTATTTACCAAGATTCGCCATGACGTTACATAGTTTACGAGGGTTCAATTACAGTTACGAACTTTCGTTTACGGATTCAAACTACTTTTAGTAATTTGGTCATAAATCCTAAACCGTAAGTCCGTTTCACGTGATCTTTATATCAAAACGAAGCTTAGAACATTACCTATCCTATCATGGTAGATAAGGCCTCTGGACAGTAGGGGTTCGACATGGAAAATGGCATACAAAACATGGTATTGCAAAATCGGGCATTATAACGGCTGTAAATCGAATATCTACCAATTTCGAATCTTCCCATAAACATAGTATCCAACCCAAACAACATATACATGACTTATATACATGAACTGAGGCCAAGCAATGCCTTTCCGTTCATCTAGCTATTTACATCATTAATCCAAAATCCATACATAATCATGCTTATAATCTTAACATAACCATAACTAAGTTATAACTATCATAAACATGCTTAAATCTCAAACAAGGGTTAGGGTTTCAAGAGCTTTATACCTTCCTTGGAGTGTGTTCTAGCCTCACTAAGCTTTGTATGATCCTTGGGTGGCCTTAAGCTAGCTAAATCAACCATAAAAATCAAAGAAAACCAACATTAGTTCTTGAAGAACACTATTCACCCTCCTTGTAAATGATTTATTTGAAAATGGAAACAAAGGATTTTGGACTTGAAATTTCTAGGAGATTAGTTTCTTGAAATATAGAACTCACCTTAAAAATTACAAGATCAAACAAGGAGTGGAAGGTGGACTTTTGTTTTTGAATTTCTTTAAAACCGAATGGAAGAAAAAAATGGGAGAATGGAGTTGTTTGGCTTGTTTCACTTTGCTCTCATCTATTTTGTGTGAATTATTGCTTGGTTTAGAAAATATCTTGTATAAAGTGGCTTTAATAAAGTGGCTATGTCATTGCATGCATCACTTGAGCCATGTGTTAAGATCTTGTGGTCTTGATGAGGTATTAAGGCTTACTAAGTAGTTTGATCTCTAATGTTACTAGTTAGCATTGTAACTAGCTTGGTCACTTGGTCTTATCCTCTTCCACATGCATGCATCTTGCTTCCCTGCTTGATTCCTTGTCCGGTTATTGCCCGTTTCGATCGATTGTTCGTAGGAATATTTCACGGAGTTCTAATTAGGGTTTACCGGGAATCCTTTTTAATATAAATACTTTCATTCTCCATCTTTCATTCTAACTTTTCAATTTATATTCCTTAAATCTATTCGTTAAATACTTAAGGCTATCAGTGTCCAGGGAACTCTCGGAGAAAATAAAAGTGCGGTTTTTCAGAATCCGACAGCTTTTACATACACTTATTTTCCCCCTGGATCACTAATACGAACTCGGAAATCCGTTCCGAATGCTTCTATATAGTGTCGTCTCATATTATTATATACTCCCACCAAAACACTATTCATTCTGTATTCTTTACTTGTTCGCTTAGGGTGGTACAATTGTCCGTATTCTCTTTCGATCGTTCCTTATCCTTTTTACGGAACTACTGGATTAATCGTTACCGATCTGGATGACATGAGAATATTCTCCTGCTTGAAATTGCCATATCTTATTCCCTTAGAAGATAGATTATTCTTACCTATGTTGTTACCCTTTAGCATTCTTCAAGACATGGAAATAATAAAGTCGAATTCCATTCATTCTTTCCAAATATCAATTATTACATTGTAGCCATAACCACTCCTCAGTGGTTTCCTACCTTCATTCTTAAATCAAATATAATAACATCCCAAAATATCAAATCCTCAAAGTTAATATCTCAATTCTTGGATTATAATAATATTTAATCCACTGTCCGGTCAAATATTATACCGAAAAGAATTTTGGAATTTCTGAATTCCGATCGTCTCTGCATTCACTTATTTCCTCCGCGTATTACTAATATGACTTCGAAACATCCATATCACGTCCCGTACATAGGGTGGAGTGAAAAGTTTTCCAACTTACAAAATCACTATTCATCCACCAAATTACTATGCATGTACAGGAAACACTATGCACGTACGGGAAATACTATGCACGTACGGGAAATACTATGCACGTATGGGAAATACTATGCACGTACTCATTTCCCTTCAAGGATCCATTAGATCTTTCCTGGATGGTAGATTATTCTTATCTAGGTCCTCAACCATCGAATTACTCTATTCTGACAATATACCAATGCATCAGGATCATTGTCCAAAGCAATATCCATTCATTACAATCATTGTTCTTTGAAACCACCATTCATTAGAGCTGGTGACCTTGTTGTCGGAATCATTGTTCCTCATTTTATCATTACTTAATAAAAAGTTTTAATTATATCCAAAATTTGGGGTTCTTACAGTCTCCCCTCCTTAAAAGGATTCCGTCCCGGAATCGGGTAGGAAGCAAAGAGTCGTTTGCCTGCCGTTCACTCTTTAGCTTCCCGGTCAATTCTTAGTCGTTCTACCCTTCCTCAGCACGTCTTCTAGTGCTACAATTCATACTTTATCCTTTTTCCATCAACGTTGCTACTTTTCGTACAACTCACTATCCGGGTTATACTCTTACTCAGTCTTATCCTTATTGATACCTGCAGGAACATTGGTATCACTATCACCCTACGATTCGGAGGTAACCTCGCTCGTACTGTGCATTTCCTGATCGATTTAATCTTCGCAATCTCGATCAATATAGAAAAGTGGAAAGATTTATTGAGAGATCACTATGATCAATTGAACATTTGTTATATTGCATAGTTAGTACAGAAGGGGGCCAGCCTTTAGTACTTGACAAGCAATTAAACAAGTCATGGCATTCCACTTAGACTTCTATCACATAGACAGATAGTCACGTAGCAGTACCTCCCCTCCTAAAAGGGTTGTTCTTCTCAATTCATAAAGAAGATGAATAAGAGAGAAGAAGAGAAAAGAGTTCTAAAGGATTATAGAAAGCTTTCATGATTGTAGAATATAATACTCAGAATTTACCTCTGAACTATAGATGTTTATCAAAGAAGAAATTAATCATAATTATATCCAATACTATTTGATCGCAATCTCACGTGTCAACATATCTTGCTGCTTTGTCCATTATTCTATGGACAAATACTCTTGTTCAATCTTAGCGATACTCACATTCGGGAAATCCTTCAACCTTTCAGGTTAAATCTTAGATTTCTCACTTGACATCATTATTACTGACATCCCATATCATGTTACTAGCTTTTTCATAACTATAATATTGACACTATCAGGTTGTCATCCTGAGAATTCATTAGAAAACCCATTCATAACATTCCTTGCTTCTCATTCCATAGTTGCTTCCCCACCCTTTTCTTTATCAATCACATCCTTCTTATTAGCTGATTCTTACTCATTTCTATTATTTACTTTCACCTTCACCTCTTTATTGAGACACCTTTTTGCACTTGGTACCTCCTTATCGGTATTCCGTCTCATTTATTCTATAATCATCACGTTATTTCAATTTAAACTTTCCGAAATGAATCTGGCCCGATTCCTTTAACTTAGATTCATATAATCTACTTCTGCCAACCTTGTTTCTCATTACTTGTTCTTTTCTATCCGTGGTTTTCCACAGGTTGTCTTTCGTAAGTCAGACCAGGTCGTATATCTACATGCTCGTACTCCTATCATCTGTTGAACATCTACATTTTACTGGCGTAGCCTGGCCACATGAAAACCCGTTATGACCGTGCTATAATTTTGGGGGTAAGGCTGGCTCGAATACCGCCGTCCGAACACTTTAAACTCTCAAGTGGCCCAATAAGTCTTGGGCTCAACCGCCCTTCTCTCCAAGTCTCATTAATTCTTTCTACGGGAATACGTTTAGCATCACGAATTATCAACCTCATATTCTCTATCTTGTTTGTGCAGAAGTACACTAACACAAAGTTGCTTGTCATTCACCAACATGCCATTTAGCTTATCAATAGCAGCACTTTCTTTATCTTTACGTTGTCATCTCCATTCTTAGAAGAATCACCATCGCTTGTTGTTTACGTAGTGCGTTAATAGCTACCCTACGGGTTTCAAATCCCTTAGGGAGACAAAGTAATCATTATTCCTTATCCCTAAGGAACACTTCCTGAACTTGATGTAGATATAACGTGAAGCAGATAGAATTGCAGAAGAGTTTCAAGCATCGCAGTTAGGTCCGGTTGATGAAACTATCACTTATGCATCTTCCATAAAAGACTGGAAACTTAACGGTTTACTTCATCAATTTTGTACCATGGTCCTGGTTTGCCTCAAAACGGGACCTTCTAAGGTACGTAATATGCTTAAGACTCCATCAGGAATCGAATCTTTACTTAAACTATTATTACTGTTAATTCTTGCACAGTCATCAGAAGGAATGTAAATTCCTCCATTCCGATATGACCTTCAAGGTCCTTCCAAATATCATCCTGTTTCTTCGGTATGAACATTTGTAATTATTCCTTTATACTTAGATTGTCGGCCACCTCATTGGCCTTTCTTGATGATAATGATTTCTTGTAACCCATGTTTTCTGGGTACATTCCAGCTCAAGTTTTTCTACCTCATTCCCATCACTGTTGGGTTAAAGCATTCTCCCTTAAGCTCTGCTGAAGGAGAAAATATAACTATCAGTCATTTCCATAAGTCATTGCTTCCACCTACCCGTGGGAACTTTATCACGTTTATTCCCAATCCTACTTAGGATACTTCTTTTCTTAGTTCTTTCTTTATCTTAGGATAATCTCAACCTTTATAGGTTCAACCCATACTTCCTCAGGGTTTCATACATGCCTCATCTAGCATTATTGTTACGATGTCATACATTTCTTACCAAACTTCCATTTTTGAAGTTCGGAATATTACCCTTTTTCCTTGTAAGGTTTCGTAGGCCATCCTTATCATTCCTCCGGTATTTTCTAGGTACCGGGTATATCAAAATGTCATTGATCAATACTCTAATAATTCTATCTATGTTCTTTCCAGAACTCTTTTTAATAATCCTTACCGGTCATTGTTGCCTTAGCAAGTCCAGCTCATATCATCTGAAGTCATAATGTCGTTATTAGGGTTAATGCCACCCCTTGTGCATTCCCCAGGGTTTGTCTTAATTTATGGATGTCCTATCCTTAATTCAACTGCCAAGGGATTCTTGCATCTTATAATTGGCAATCAGATCATGTATCCTTAATAAAGGTCTCTTTTCAATCATTCTCATTTGATAATCGATCGGTGGTTTAATGCCACCCTCTTCTTTCAGATAGTTGTCAGCCTATTTTGCCTTCCAAAAAGGCAACGTATGCCTATCTGCTCTCTTACAGAACTTGGTAATGGTGGCAAGGATGTTTTGAAAGATATTGGTCGAGTTCAACGTGAATCTCTTAGTACTTATCGTTCTTCTCAAATGTACTTGCCTTAGACAAAATTTCTACAGCATACTGATCCATCTCTGACCATGTCCATACTCTCTTCACAAACCTTCGTTGTTTATTTTCCTTAGTCATAATATATTCAGGGTATTTATAATACCCCAACATCAAACGTCTCAAGTCATTATACTTCTATTTTTACTCGTAGTCTTGGATAATCATATATACATGAATCACTTCAGTACGGGTGACCCCATCCCAAAAAGGTCTAGTGAATTCCCAATCAAAACATGGGTTGTTCAGCAGAAGATTCCTACGATCTCATTAATGTTTCCTTTATACCAGAAGCCCTTGCAGTCGGTGCTTTCTTAGAAGCAACCCTGCTTTATCTTTTCATTGCTGGTCTAGTCACTTTATAGTCCGTTGTGACTTGGCCTCAACTGGCCACACATAAAAATATATGATTTTAGGGGTTGGCTAATAGCATTACTTTTCTAGCAATTGCCGGCATAGTGCCTTCTTCTTTGATACCTTTCTACCTTTCCAAAACTTTACTCCATATAAGTCTTAATCGACTACTCGGCACCGTCTCCGGTCACCTTTCCTCCACTTTTATCTTTTCAACTATTCTTATCAATCCTGCGTGCCACACAAGCTTACCATTCCTGGCACAACAGCCTTTTCATTTAAGTCAATCCTATAATTTCTCAGTCCGGCTAGTTTCTTACTTACATTTCCTATTTTCGTCCAATCTCACTTCATCATTTTATCACTACCGTCGATTGTAATGCTCAGGGTCCGTTTACTAACCCATTTTACAGCATCCTTACCCAAATCACAGGGTTTGCTCCAATTTTTACTCTCTTCCATGACATTCTCTGATAATCAGAAAGACAAGGTTTGCCAAAATTCACCGAATTCCTTTCCAGACTCAGGGAAATTTTGATCAATCTACCCACCTACTGGTAACATTAAGGAGACCAGTTTCGAAACCTGAAGAATAGTTCTATGAACCTCCAAGCAGGTGGAATCATAAGCAGTCATAGTTAACGAAATAATCATCATCGGATTGGAAGTTTACCTACTGGAGAGGAATCAATTATACCCATCCCTTAGAAGGGAATCAATAGTTTCAAACTGAAACCTGCCACAACGTCCTGATATTCAATACTACCAAATGTCGGTCTACCTAACCCTTTATGCGAAGCGTCGTTGGAAGCACAAAGTCTCCTTTTTCCATTAAGCAATGCCAGCACTTGGTCATTACCAATTTCACCTTTTAGCTCCAGGAAGATTTTCTCACATTTTTCTCTTTAACTGCTGATCGTATTACTTGATCTATTATAATTCCGCATCGGAATAAACTTAAGGTACTACTATAATCCATTCCAAGAGAAGAAGGAATTTAATATTCCTCTGAATCACATGCATCTAACGTTTCTGGTTCATCATTTAACTGAGTTGAATTAACTCTATACTCAGTCTCTGGCAGTAGTCTCATTACGAGTTCATCTTGACTCACTGGTCTTATCTTCCGGTAGGTTCTGAGATCATTGTCTCGCTTACTACTTCCTTATATAACTTTATCCAATCATGCTGTCACTTCCCAATGTTTTCACTTTCTAACTGATTCATTCATAAAATGGACATTTTCCTGAATAAAACAATTTCATCAACCTCAATTTGGTTCCATAAATTACAACCTATGACATCTGCCTTCTCATGGCGAATTATTACTGACCATATTCATACTTATTCATTTATCAAATGATATGGCACTTACTGCCTCTTCTCAACTATTCCTAGGGACTCTGCTCCTCGTCCTATATCGCTGTCTTTGATAATCATACATCCCTCTAGCTCTTTCTTTGTTAAGATGAAAATCTCTAAGGATTCTCATCTATTTCCGTATAAGATCTCAAGTAATTCTTCCAATCCTTCTTTCTTGCTGGTACCACATCTGGTAGTCCGGCTATGAATTCAACATGCATCTTCAGATCTCTTAATAATATCTCGGTTCTTTATACTCACTTTTCTGAGCACCATATCTTAATCATCACAGTCATTCTGGCTGCGACCCTCATTACCCAAGGGTAAGCTCCTTATCCTAACAGGATTTTCCTTATCTGCTGGAACCTCTTCCGGGTCTCCAGTAGGGTACTCCATCGAATTACCCGCTGATCTTCAGCATATAAAGCATCATCGCGTTGTCGCTCGTATGCCTCAAGGTCTGTCGCCTTACTCGTCGATACGATATCGAGCTAAGTTACTATCATTATACTTACGAGTTCCCATAAGGGTTTTATATGTCATCACTACATTAAGTAGTCCGACTATGAACTTGGCAAGAGTTCTTATTATCTTATTGAATTTATTGTTTTAACGTCACCTCATCTCTGGGGTTTATAACGTACGCTCTGATACCACTTCTGTAACACCCCCAGATCCGGGGTCCGGGATCCGGTGGTTACGGTTTCCAATTCTATCCACAACAATTGAACTTTCCTTAACATAAAATAAATTACGTCTCTATAACCCAACCCAACAATATAAAACACACCCGTTATAGTCCCAGAGATGAAATCAGAGTAACAATCAAATTTTTATTAATCACATTATGAGTTCTTACAATCCAAAAGAATTTCAATATAAATACATACTCTTTGCCATCCATTTACATAAGTCATACTAGACCATATTCTTGGTACTGAAAGAATAAATATACCCTACCAATAGCTTCTTCTTCAGCTCTGGTAGTCTCATTGTCCTCGCCAGCGTCGAATGCGCCTTGTGCGAGTCATCTGGTCTAGCTGTTGTTGTGATATAATAATAAAGCAAGGGTGAGCAATAGCCCACCAACAATAATATATAACTGAACGATAATGTATAACAGTTCAAAAGTATCTTTCAAACCATATGCCATGCATTTACGGAAATGATGCCAGTATAATATGAACGATGAAGTTACAAGGTAACTTAAAGAATTTGTTTGTAGAAATATCTGCTACATCGAAGTAAGCGAGATATTCTTATTGTTATTAAGAAGAGGAGTTTGCAAGAAAAGGTTGCAATTCCAGTTATGACCCTTTTCCAACTCTGCCAACAGTAATCATGTTGCAGGAAATAAATAAATTTGGATGATGAACCAATGATGGAGTATTCACCGCGCCCGCTGTTCCAATCTTGATGATCAGTCGAGATCGTACAGCTCAATTTAGATTTACTACCGGTAGAAGGAAGAACTGACGGCTTTACTTGTATACTGCCTTACTAGCTCTCCCCGGCCAACGGTTGGGCCAAAGGGGATGGACCGGCGCTACTCGGCCTCTTACACGACTCCTAGTTCAAATAGAATTCAGGATTCTGAATGTAACGTTCGTCCCCCTTTCCCCAAGTATAATACTTGTTGATAAGACTCCACAAAGTAGTCGTAACTAGTTGGAAAGGAAAATTTACCAATAACTCCCAAGCTATTACTTGGTAACGGATATCAACTTGTTCCAGTAATCTTACCCCTCGAAAGATGAGAAGGTAAGCAACGACTTAATAAGTCAACAGCACCCGAGTTGCGGGTGAAGGGAATACTTTATGACCGGGAAGTCGACAAGATAAATAACATTTTCCAAGTAAGGTTCCCTTATTATTAAGGAGATAGACTCAAAGAAGAATGATGTCTGAGAACCTTTCTTGATATAAGATTAATAATAATATGACTCCGAGATATTTTCTGTAATAATCGAAGAAGATAAACCTTATCGAGATTATTCTAAGTATGGAATAAATATTCAGAGAATATTTATTGAGTTAAAATATTTAAAGAATATTTGGGAATATGAAAGAATATCTTTAATCAGAGTATTTCTCAAAATAATCCCTGAAGAAATATCAGGAGAATATTTATTGAATAAATAAATATTTAAATGAATACTCAAAACAATATTCATTAGTTAATAAGACCTGAAAAGAATATTTAAGGTAATATTCATAATTAATTAGGAATTTAAATGAATATTCAAAAGTAATATTTATTTAATGAATAATATCCTAAATGAATATCAAGTAATATTCATTTAGTAATCCAAGCCATAAGGAATATTCGAGATAATATTCGATAATTAAATCAAGCTTCAGATGAATATTAAAATAATATTCATCAAGTATTCAATATCTTAAATGAATATTCAAAAGTAATATTTATTTAATAAAATAATATTCTAAAAGAATATCCAAATAATATTCATTTAGTAGTCTCATCTTTAGAAGAATATTCGAAATAATAATCGATAATCAATTCGACTCTGAATGAATATTGAGAAATATTATTCGTTGAATAGTTACGTTCAAATAATTATTTGAAGTATGGATCGTTAAAATAATTAGTCTCGAACGAATATTCAAATAATATTCGTCGCCCAAATAATAGAAAATATTTACACAAATATTTTCCTCCGAGGTAATCTCGATATATCAAGGAATATTGACTCCCGGTCTATTTTTGATTAATAAGATGTATACGCCCTTCTATGAGGGTCTTACAATAACCGGCTTATAACTGATATATAACTATCTAGCTTATAAGCCAACAATAACATTCAGGGAACAAGTATATCAATTCAACTTGAAAGTAGGCATGCATGCAATGGCATATGTATATCAGCAATCATATATATATATATATATATATATATATATATATATATATATATATTTATTCAATCACAACAACAGCCTAAAAGAAGGGAATTGAAACTTGCCTGGTAGTCGAGTACGGTAAGGGGTAGTGGTAGCGGGTCCCGGTTCAGCTTGGTGATCTATAAATAGCCAAGGCATTCGGGATTAATCACTTAACATATTAAAAGTTAAGTTATACTTAATTCGAAACACGTTCTCGAGTTATCTCGTTATACCCCTTTTAGTGGATCACTTTTATCACTGATCCGACCCGACATTCTTTCGTTAATACGACATGTCATTGTACTTATACTTGGGACATACTTAAGTCATATGAGTTCTAAAGTCGATCGTTACGAACCAATACTATACTCCGAGTTTTATCGTTCGTTTTCTAAGCGTTTTACCAAGGTTATAACCAAGCGGGTTTTTAGGGGTTCGTTCGCGTTTAACCTCGACTCGAACATTTTTAATAAATCGAAAAATGATCCTTTTGACTTACGGTTTTCTTTCACGCCTTCCTTTTTACCTCTAGTATTTATTTACCAAGATTCGCCATGACGTTACATAGTTTACGAGGGTTCAATTACAGTTACGAACTTTCGTTTACGGATTCGAATTACTTTTAGTAATTTGGTCATAAATCCTAAACCGTAAGTCCATTTCACGTGATCTTTATATCAAAACGAAGCTTAGAACATTACCTATCCTATCATGGCAGATAAGGCCTCTGGACAGTAGGGGTTCGACATTGAAAATGGCATACAAAACATGGTATTGCAAAATCGGGCATTATAACGGCTGAGGCCAACCCAAACAACATATACATGACTTATATACATGAACTGAGGCCAAGAAATGCCTTTCCGTTCATCTAGCTATTTACATCATTAATCCAAAATCCATACATAATCATGCTTATAATCTTAACATAACCATAACTAAGTTATAACTATCATAAACATGCTTAAATCTCAAACAAGGGTTAGGGTTTCAAGAGCTTTATACCTTCCTTGGAGTGTGTTCTAGCCTCACTAAGCTTTGTATGATCCTTG
The DNA here is from genome assembly GCA_036435485.1 of Saposhnikovia divaricata. Lineage (NCBI taxonomy): Eukaryota > Viridiplantae > Streptophyta > Magnoliopsida > Apiales > Apiaceae > Saposhnikovia > Saposhnikovia divaricata. Next base: position 221,683,693 of record CM071596.1, on the reverse strand, counting down.
GGTGGCCTTAAGCTAGCTAAATCAACCATAAAAATCAAAGAAAACCAACATTAGTTCTTGAAGAACACTATTCACCCTCCTTGTAAATGATTTATTTGAAAATGGAAACAAAGGATTTTGGACTTGAAATTTCTAGGAGATTAGTTTCTTGAAATATAGAACTCACCTTAAAAATTACAAGATCAAACAAGGAGTGGAAGGTGGACTTTTGTTTTTGAATTTCTTTAAAGCCGAATGGAAGAAAAAAATGGGAGAATGGAGTTGTTTGGTTTGCTTCACTTTGCTCTCATCTATTTTGTGTGAATTATTGCTTGGTTTAGAAAATATCTTGTATAAAGTGGCTTTAATAAAGTGGCTATGTCATTGCATGCATCACTTGAGCCATGTGTTAAGATCTTGTGGTCTTGATGAGGTATTAAGGCTTACTAAGTAGTTTGATCTCTAATGTTACTAGTTAGCATTGTAACTAGCTTGGTCACTTGGTCTTATCCTCTTCCACATGCATGCATCTTGCTTCCCTGCTTGATTCCTTGTCCGGTTATTGCCCGTTTCGATCGATTGTTCGTAGGAATATTTCACGGAGTTCTAATTAGGGTTTACCGGGAATCCTTTTTAATATAAATACTTTCATTCTCCATCTTTCATTCTAACTTTTCAATTTATATTCCTTAAATCTATTCGTTAAATACTTAAGGCTATCAGTGTCCAGGGAACTCTCGGAGAAAATAAAAGTGCGGTTTTTCAGAATCCGACAGCTTTTACATACACTTATTTTCCCCCTGGATCACTAATACGAACTCGAAAATCCGTTCCGAATGCTTCTATATAGTGTCGTCTCATATTATTATATACTCCCACCAAAATACTATTCATTCTGTATTCTTTACTTGTTCGCTTAGGGTGGTACAATTGTCTGTATTCTCTTTCGATCGTTCCTTATCCTTTTTACGGAACTACTGGATTAATCGTTACCGATCTGGATGACATGAGAATATTCTCCTGCTTGAAATTGCCATATCTTATTCCCTTAGAAGATAGATTATTCTTACCTATGTTGTTACCCTTTAGCATTCTTCAAGACATAGAAATAATAAAGTCGAATTCCATTCATTCTTTCCAAATATCAATTATTACATTGTAGCCATAATCACTCCTCAGTGGTTTCCTACCTTCATTCTTAAATCAAATATAATAACATCCCAAAATATCAAATCCTCAAAGTTAATATCTCAATTCTTGGATTATAATAATATTTAATCCACTGTCCGGTCAAATATTATACCGAAAAGAATTTTGGAATTTCTGAATTCCGATTGTCTCTGCATTCACTTATTTCCTCCGCGTATTACTAATATGACTTCGAAACATCCATATCACGTCCCGTACATAGGGTGGAGTGAAAAGTTTTCCAACTTACAAAATCACTATTCATCCACCAAATTACTATGCACGTACAGGAAACACTATGCACGTACGGGAAATACTATGCACGTACGGGAAATACTATGCACGTATGGGAAATACTATGCACATACTCATTTCCCTTCAAGGATCCATTAGCTCCTTCCTGGATGGTAGATTATTCTTATCTAGGTCCTCAACCATCGAATTACTCTATTCTGACAATATACAAATGCATCAGGATCATTGTCCAAAGCAATATCCATTCATTACAATCATTGTTCTTTGAAACCACCATTCATTAGAGCTGGTGACCTTGTTGTCGGAATCATTGTTCCTCATTTTATCATTACTTAATAAAAAGTTTTAATTATATCCAAAATTTGGGGTTCTTACACTAAATACCCATTGACTGCGCATATGGAACATGCGTATTCTTCAATACTATTCCTCCCTCGTTCTCTTCCTCGTGCGAACACTCGACACCTCTCGATCTCTCTCAATCGAGGTCATCACAGCCATACCACCACCATAGCACCTCCATATCATTTCATCTTCACCACCAGATCTTTCTCTCGTTTTATCCCTATCGTTTTCTCCACTTTCGATCCCGCAGGGGCTTTGTAGACGAGATCGGAAAAATCGAATTTGAATTGGGTGTTTTTAATCGGCCATTAGAAATGTATTGAAACTGGTACAGAGTTGTAGAGGATTAAATTATGAATCTATTGGTATTTATAACGTGTCTGAAAAATTACGGGAAGTTGGTGAACGAAGTTTCGTCGGAAATTCGACGATAATCGCCTGAAAATCGCCAGAACGGGAGATTGAAGGAGACGGGGAATACGCATCTGGAAGATGCGTATCTTGGGATACGCATGCTTCAATGGCGTATTCCGGATATGCATTTTCTGGAAGGATTTTCAATTTGTGAAGTATCCGCATGTGCATTATGCGTATTCCACTATACACATGATCTATATGCGTAGTCGGTGGTTATTTTGGACGGAAGCTCCCGCGTATGGGTATTTCGGACGGACACCTCAATTTGGTGGGTATTCTCGTGCAACACCCAAACAAATTCAATTGTCTTGTTAATTATTATTATTCTAGTTCGCTAGTATAAAAATAAGTGAAAACTTCCTGGCATATCATCGAACAAACCAATTTGCTGCTTTGTTTGTACCAAAAATATTTGGTACCAATTTGGGATACGTACTTTTAATAATAAAAAAAATTATTGAAACTCGATCTCCGTAAAAATATATAACATTTTTAAAGAAAAATAACAAAGAATTACTACTTCAATTATAATAACTATCTTAAAATAATAGTAAACTAAAGCATTATTTACCATTTTAAAAAACAATGTTTATGAGTATTTAAAGTGTACTTATTTTTTTAGGATTTTTTTCATAAATACCCTTGTTTATAAATGTTTTTGCAAAAATACTTTGTTTAAAATGAATAATTTGAAAAAAATACTATCTTATATGCTAAAATACTATCTTATTTAAAATGGATGCGCAGCAGGTTGCATTCAATTGCATATGCAACTGAATGCAATTAAAAATTGTAATTTGAATTTTTTATTTTTTTACCAACTTTCAGTTCTATATAAGGGCTGCGCAGCAGCAAAAAATGAAAATTGAACTTTTAGTTTTTAGTTGCATTTAGTTCCATATGTTGCATATGCAGCTAAATGCAACTAAAAATTGTAATTTGAATTTTCATTTTTTTACCAACTTCCAATTCTATATAAGGGCTGCGCAGCTGTAAAAAAGGGAAAGTGAACTTCTAGTTTTTAGTTGCATTCAGTTGCATAGGTTGCATATGCAACTGAATGCAACTGAAAACCGAAAGTTGAATTTTCATTTTTTTCTGCTGCGCAGTTCTTATATACAACTCGAAGTTGGCCAAAAAGATGAAAATATCACTTTCAGTTTTTAGTTGCATTCAGTTGTGAATTTTCATTTTTTGCTGTTGCGCAGCCCTTATATACAACCAGTGTTGCACAAAGGTCCAAAACCGGACCGGACCAGACGGAAGACCAAATTTAATTACAAATAAATTAACAGTATAAATTAACCTTTTTTTTAAAAGACAGTATAAATGCAATTTAATTACAAAGATAATATTTTTACAATAACAAATAAAAAATCTAGTATATTTATCAAATTCCCTTTTTGTTATATTGACAGAGTCATATGACTCGAATATAATTAAAATATGAATTTTGTTTTTATCACTCGAGAACATATCAAATTGACTCTTGCCGTGTCATATATTTACTTATTGATTCAAAAATTGGAGTTTAGTATACGAAGATAACGTAGATGTATGCACACAATATATACTAAAAATGATTACCAGATTAAATTGAATATCAATTGCATCAGAAAATTAATTCTAATTAAATAATAATTAATATTACTAACATTTTTTGCAAAATTTCAACTATAAATAAAGTCATAAATATTTTTATAACATTAGACGTGATTTTTGCTTTGTAAAACATAACATTCTCTAGAGGTGATTTTTACAAATAAATTAACCTTTTTTTAAAAGACATTAAAAATATAATTTAATTATAAAGATAGTATTTTTACAATAACAAATAAAAAATCTAATATATTTATCAAATTCCCTTTTTATTATATTAACAGACTCATATGACTGGAATATAATTAAAATTCGAATTTTGTTTTTATCACTCGAGAACGTATCAAATTGACTCTTGCCGTGTCATATATTTACTTATTGATTCAAAAATTGGAGTTTAGTATACGAAGATAACGTAGATGTATTCACACAATATATACGAAAAATATAAAAGATTACCAGATTAAATTGAATATCAATTGCATCAGAAAATTAATTCTAATTTAAATAATAATTAATATTACTAACATTTTTTGCAAAATTTCAACTATAAATAAAGTCATAAATATATTTATAGCATTAGACGTGATTTTTGCTTTGTAAAACATAACATTCTCTAGAGGTGATTTTTATTTTGTAAAACATAGCATTCTCGGTGTCTTTTATCTTCTTCGATGAGCAATGATTTCTTTTAGTTTATAAAAGAAAAAAAAATTGTAGATGTCAAATTACTTATTCATGAGAAATTACCTTAGAAGTTTTATTTCAGTTTCTTGACGTTACTACATTTTACTATAACAACACTACTACATTCTCTAAGTCTTAATTTTGTGAGAAATGTTAATATTATGAAATATGATTAGGGTTGAGTATTCGGTTTGGCTAATCGAATACCGAATCGAAATAATTGAAATAATTTGATTCGGTTAACCGAACCGAAATAATTCGATTTTAATTCGGTTATGATTTTTTTGTATATTTTGGTTTTTCACTTTTTTCAATTTTTTTACCGAATTAACCGAAAAACCCGAATTAACCGAAATATATTAAAAAACAAAATTATTATATATATATATTTATATCATATATATGTAAAAAATATTAAATTTGGTTTATATATATAGAATATATATTATTATATATAATATATATAAATTATTATATATATATATATATATATATATATATTTATATTTATATCATATATTTATATATTAAATATATATTTATATCAATTCGGTTTTTTTATTTCAGTATTCGGTTTTAATCGAAATATTAAATTCGGTTCGGTAAAATAACCGAAATTATTTCGATTCTTATTCGGTTATGATTTTGAGATTATTCGGTATTTCGGTTATATTGGTAATCGGTATTTCGGTTCAGTTATAATCGAATAATCAACCCTAAATATGATGATATTACTTTATAATTGACTTTTTATTTATCCTCATTTATATACACACAAATAATTAAAATTGTTATATATAATGTTTCCTCTCTCCAAAAAGTATGAATCATTTTTTTATACGTATTTCAATATGTTTGATTAAAATGTTTATAAATAATATTTTTTTAATTTTCATAAAAATATAGAATTTATACTTTATTTTTTGAAATGGAGGTAATATCGATCGAATATGCTACGGTATCAGTCTCCTTGATAGGTGGAGTAAAATATATTTGGCAAAATTATGTTAGGTAGTTCGTTGATAGGTGGAGTAGAATATATTTGGCGAGATTATCTTTAAATGCGGTTACAAGTTTAATAGGCAGCTAGCCTCCATATAATCTAGGGACTAGGGGCCACTCGAGTAAAATTTCTATTTTTCAGTGCTATTAGATTATCTAGGATTTTAAAGCTACTAACTTTTTAGGACAACTTGTATGCAAATACAGTACAAATAATTATATTTGTGCCATAAAAAAGAAAAAGAAATATTTCACATAAGATTTTCGTCCATTGATTTAATACTAGCTACCGTGTTACTTTCTTTCTTTCCTGAAACTAGCTCCGGCGTACCTTATTCGTGATTATGTGAAATGCAAAAATTCAAATTTATATCACGGTTGTAACATAATTTTAACTAACATCGAATGTGATATAATTGTCGTATATTTTTTTATTGCTAAGTGTTATTATTAATTTATTATTAAGTTGAAGAGTAGTCGGCAGTTGAGATTGTTGATCAGTTTTGAAATTTTGATGGTGATGGTTTGTTCTGGTGAGACATACCAAGACCCAAATCAGTTTTAAGTTTCGGGTCTCTCCTTAAGAACGAGATATATTTGTTTTAAAAATCTGAGTCATGAATCAAAAACATTTTTTGTGATCACATATCACGAATAGTCTACATATTCGTGATAGCTATAGCGTAAAATATAGTATTCCCTCCGTCCCTCTTTAGTCCCTCTTTAGTTGGTATATTTGTAAAAAAATTTGTCCCTAAATAGTTGTCACATTCCTTGTTCCAATACATATTTTTACCAATTTTTCTATATATACCATTTTATTTCTAATACCAATGTTTGACTTTATATTTAATATACACACTCATAACTCTTCATTTAATGTTAAAATTAAGGGCAAACATGAAAACAAACTACATAATTAATTCTTTCTTAATATGTGTGTTTTTTGCAAATGTGCCAACTAAAAAGGGACGGAGGGAGTAATAATCTTATGTGAAATTAAGGGGTCTAATCTAAGTTGAAATCCAATAAAATTGAAATTTTTTTAAAAAATTAAATCATGATTTTTAATTAAAATTCATAAATATTTAATTTTAAATCTTGACTAACCGAAAAATTTAATATATTTTGTTTGAATCATGACTATTTTGTAATTTTAGTTGAGCCACGGATAATAATTGTAAAGTAAAACATAACTATATGGGCATATATAGCACTACAGAATTGGCGATTGGTATTTGCTTCCCTTGTAGTTCAAATAAAACAAATGCAGAGTTGGTGAAGTGAATATTTTTGTTGGTGAATTTAGTTGGTACATCCGTGATCAGTTTCTGCCATCTGCTAAAAATGATCAAACATTATCCTACGTATATATCTAATTTAACCTTCTTTTTTAAAAGACAACTTCGATTAAAATAGATCAAAGATTACAAACCACAAAAATTAGTCTTCCCTTCAAACAATACAGCAACCCAAGCCCACTAAAACATACTCCCTCCGTCCCATTTTATGTGAACCACTTTCCTTTTTGGTACGTCCTAAAAAGAATGAACATAACATACTTACTATTTTTGAACACTACTTTTCACTATTACACCCACTACTTCTCCACTTTTTTATTAAATAAATACTATTACACCCACTACTTTCCTCCACTATCTCAAATCTATTATTAAATATTGATAGGTCCCACCACTTTACCCACTTTTTAACTAATTTTACTCTATTTCTACCCCTTTTTCTTAATCTCCGTGAAAGTCAAACTAGTTCATATAAATTGGGACGGAGGTAGTAGCAATTAGCAGCCAACCCACTAGAACCACCACCACTGACATGAGACATGACTTAATGACCAAAACATAAAATGAAAACAACCAAGAGCTAAAACTCAAGGATACTAGCAGTCACTACTAACGGCCGTTGTTGTAAAAAATGCAAATCGAATCTAAGCGATGGTCACCTTCTAACACTTAAGCAATTAAATTAAGTAGATGCTTAAATAATTTTAAAAGTGGATCATTAATCGAATTATAAATGAATATATATTTATATAAATAAATATAATATCATTGATAAGTCATTTTATTTGTATAATATTAGTATATTATTTTTATTAGTTAGCATTTTATTTTTCCATTTTATGCTTGCCTGTGTGGTTTATTGATTGTGCAGTTATTAAAAAGATTTTTACGATTTGGTCAAATATTGGAAAATATATGCATTAAAACTAATATATCAAGCCACATCGTCACGAGTCAGCAGAATCGTGGTGAATCAAGCAAAATATCATCTCGAATGGGAATGTTGTACAAGCGCTTGGTCACGAAAATTATTGTGAATAAACAAGAAATCTTTGTAATTAATGCTCCTTTGTAAAGTTTTAGTATAAATAGACCCCCTAGGCTCATTGTATAAACATCTATAGCTTCTACCGCACCTCTCATCTCTTACCTCTTACACCTCTCTTGTAACTTTGTAGTGTAGGATAATATAGGAACTCTCTTCTTCTTCTTCTTCTTCTTCTTCTTCTTCTATTTCTTGTAGTTTGTATTTGATAAAGGTCAAGTTCGTCTCCACATCTGGTATGAGTTCTTTAATTTATATTATGAATGTTTTGATGATACTTGGCTAGAGTCCCTATCTCGGGGGGCGGATGTAGTTGGCTGAATGACATGAATTTCATTGGTGTATGTGCTTTATTGTGATGTATTTATTTCATTAATTTTCTCCAATATCATATTTATGTGAGTAATTTCATATGAGCCACACAAGTAGGGTTGGGAGTTCTTATAGTTAGGATCCGTAAATTTTTGAGAATTGACTTGATTGGTAAGATCGTTACAAAGTGATTTTTACAACTTTAAATTATATTTGATTCGAAATCATTGGTTGTCTTTATTTCGAATACTTATGTGTTTATTGTTAGTGGAAATCAATTTTTATGCTACACCATAATTTTCGTGTTTGGCCGATAAAATCCACTCCTTAGTTGTTTTTATAGTGATACTTTTAAGTGCTAGTTAATCATGTTTGTTGATTTTTAAATTAAGAACTTTAATCGAGTTCTCTGTGGATCGACCCGTACTTGCCCCCGTACTCACGTACACCCATGCACTTGCGATTTTTATTACTTAAAGGATTTTTTCCTCAACAAGTTTTTTGGCAAAAGCAGACTCAAAAATTGCAATCTCTCTATTGCCGGTGTGACCAGGAACCTAATTGTAGCTTGAGTTAGTTCTTCGCAGAAATTTGCTAAACTATTTCGGGTACTATTTTTCTTCCCCTAATTTATTTAAAAAAAATTAGTTTAGAATTTTTTTTAGATAATTTCGAGCTCAATTATGAAGGTACCTAAAATAGAAAGTAAATTTTGAATTATTCGAACTCTTTGGTGTCTAGGCAAGTGTATCACTTACCTGGCCAATTAAGATTGGTATCTAGGATGACGGTTCTCTAATTCAGCGCCTTGTTGCAAGGAAGTGCCCCCGCTTGAATGGCCAATCAGTTTGAATAAATCAAGATTTATGGACTATTTGGTGGTCCAAAAGTTAGGAGCTGTCTAGGATTCTTACGATAACTCAAGATTAGAATTTTTTTTTGAATTTTTTTTCCTTTTCTTTTGTGTATTTTTTTATGTGCTAATTGCTAGTTAATATAGAATTCTTTCAGGTGTATGCACACTTGGAACCAAAGTACTAGCAGTTATTTAACTTGTCCACCCGTTAGACTTTAAGTTACTCATCCATCATCATGAGAGATACTTTACCTTCTCCTTCTATCACACTCCACCATATCTTCTATTCCGAACAAACAAATTGTAGGTCTCTTCTTGAAAATGAACACGAGACTGATGAAGAACTTAGGAAATTGTTTAGGGATATGTCATCCATAGAAATGCTTGAGGAACTAAACGCCATTACTGCAAAGTGGAATAACCAATGTGAGGAGAGTTCTCTCGAGCATAAAATCATTGAAAAGCCTTTCACTTTTTCCTCCAAATTATGAATTTAGCTTCTTAAAGGCCTATGGCCTGATTCACCCTTTATTCTTCAAGATCAAGGAACCCAAATTAATAATAAATTTCAACAGAATAAGGAAACACTTACTTGGTTTAGGATGTCTAATAAGGGAGATGTTTATTCGAGGTTTTCAACCTTGATTGCGACATTGAAGGTCACACTTTTGATGACTACTTAATAAATCTAGAAAACTTTCATGTTAGGTGTAAGCATAAGTTTTGGGAGAGACTTCATGGCCTAGTCAAGCAAGGTGTTGGATAGTAGTCAAGATTTGATATGAGGGAGACATGTACAATTTTATAATTTGTTTTGTATAGATTTTTTTCTTCTTTTTAAATAGGATTGTAAGCGACATTCGTGTTTTCTCCCTCTCCGCCATAGTGAAAGAATGGTACACCTCTATCTCTGTTATGTATTATTTTATTTTACATTAAGAACAATGTAGATTTTTGATATGGGGGGAGTCAGTTGTGATTAGCTTCAATCCTGTTATTTTGTCATATTCAAAAAAAAAAATCATGCTATTATCGTAGATTTTTAGCTTGCATGTAGTGTAAAACTTGCATGTTAAAATCATGTAGTTCTTTTTATAATAGTAAATTTTTTATCCTTCTATAGTGTATTCTGTTTAGTTGCATTACATATGAAGATCCTTGGTATGTTGGTATTTCAATATATTAGCAGTTGACGAATCTTGTGCTCATAAAACACGACACGAGTCTTGCCATGATCACAATTTTCCATGAGTTATGTATGCTTAGTACGCATTTGTATTAGTGGTGTGTCTTGATAACTTTTGTTTTAAATATTTAAGGGGGATATGTCACGAATTGGGTGTGCCTTTAAAGGAGCTGCCCTTAGATCAACTTAAAAACTTTGAGTCTTCACATTTAAGCTAAGAGTCGTAGTAGTATAAGTTTGGGGGGGGGGGGGGAAGCTTGGGGGTTAAGCACTTGCAAATAAAAAAATTATAAAAAAAGAGAAAAAATAGTTATAGTGTACAAGTAGCGATAAAGTTGAATGTTAGTAGGGAAGTTGACTAGGTTGGGCTCATTAATACCTCGAGTAAGTAAGTCTGAGGGGACTTTGTGCCTAGCAACCTAAGGTCTTTTATGGTCTTGGCTTGCGGACCTAACGCTCGCTAAATGGGTATTATTAGTGTATAAGTCTTTTGGGACCTCAACCATCGCATGGTCTGTAATAACCCTAACTTAGCAATGCTACAGTGATCACATGAATAGTAAATTTTGAGGATTTAGGGAAATGGTATGTAAGTACTCTATACTTGAAATGGAAAACGAGTAAACAGAAACCATATTAGTATTGTACTAGGAAAATAAGTGACTCGAAATAACGATAGATTTCAGAGATTCCTGAATACGGATTTTTGAGGATTTTGAGTTCGAACGAGCTTCTATTTATTGGATATTAAGGAGCATAGAAATATTAAAGGAATTATATATTGAGGAATTAGTGAATTTAAGTTAAACCAGGGGATTTTTAAGTTAAGGGAATGCTAAGGGAATTTGGATTTTTAAACGATTTCAAAACCATTGGATGACGAGATATATTCGAAACGAACCACAACTAGACGAGTATGGAAACCAAACAACCAAGATTATAACATAACAAGAATATATACCACATTATTATTACCAAGAGTGCTAGCAAATTACTTAGGAAAATCAAGAAAAGGATTAAAGGATGACATCACTAGTGACATCACACTCCACTAACTTGTTTTAAAGGGCAAATTAGTCCTTTAACCTTGTAAATCTCCACAAGCTTCCACAAGACACTAGATTAAACAAGATTAAGATGAGATAAGATCAAAAAGCAAGAAAAAAATCTCTCCCCCATCCAAAAAGCTCCATTCGGCCAAGTAGAAAAAAAAAAGGAAAATAGCAACTTGAAACCCTAGTTCCAAGCCATCTAAATTCAAGGGAAAATTCAAGGAGCTTTCTTGGGTATAGATTAAGGTATTCTATGAATCCTAGCTTCTAAATCCATTCCATCTTTGAGAAATAAAATCATGAAGGTGATGATGAATAGTGAATGAATAGTAACTTACATGGATTTTATGTTTTGTTTTGAAAGATTAAGTGCATGTTTGGCTACTCATATAAGTAGCATATATGGGCCGAATGCCCGTTCAACTTATTTGCTAAGTGTTTGGCAAAATAAGTTAGAATACTTATTTGCTAACTTTTTGGAAATAAGTTGAAAGTTAGAAATCCTAACATTCAACTTTCAACTTATTCTTATTTCTCGATACACGCAATATATAATATCCTTTAAATCTTCAAAATCATATATCTTTTGATCCATTCATTAGAAAATTGATATGTATATATCAAATTTTTCTACTCATCGAGATCTATCCATTGATATCCATTTATATATATTAAAAAATAAATATTTTGAAAATAATAAAAAAAGTTAACTTATAAGTTCTGATTTACCAAACACTCTACTGATTTATAAGTTCTGATTTACCAAACACTTTGCTAACTTATAAGCTCTGATTGACTTATCACTTATATGACACTTATCACTTTTAAGCTATAAGTTACTTATTTTAAGGTACGCCAAACGGGCCCTAAGGTGTGTTAAGGTTGTTTAAAGGTGTACCAAGGACTACAAGCATATATTAAGAGTATTAAAGCTTCAAAGAAGGTATAATCTCTTCACCCCTCTTGAGTTTTATGATGAATATTAATGGTATTAGTAGTTAAGTGGTTATAAGTGATGAAATCATGATTATATATGTGTTTAAAAGTAATTTTATGGTATATGAAAGGAGTATGTGCTTGTAACCATGGTTGGTAAGATGACAACATGGTGTAGGTGATGGTGTATAAGGTGGATGATGGATTTGGAGGAGTTGAATTTTGGAAAGTATGAAAATATAGCCGTTATAATGCCCGATTTTCGTTAAACCAAATAGATGCCATGTTTTTATCACCCATGCTCGTACGGTAGGTTTCTGTCCAGAGCACCCATTGATCATGAGAGGGTAGAGCTTGGTTCATAGATCGTTTTGATATAAAGCACGTTAAAATCTGATGAACGGTTTAGGAGAAAAGTCAGTTTTAGTGAAAGACGTTCGAGAACCGAGAAAATGTAATTGTATAAACTTTGAGGCTATAATTACCATATTTAAACATTTTTAAAAGTTATAAAATTTTGGGATATTGTAGTAGGGTGGTCAGAGGACCATTACCAGTTGACCTTTCATTAAAATTCGGAATCTATATTTTCTGAGAATTTTTACAGTCGAGAGTGGTTGTTAAGGAAAAAATGTAAATCGTTAAGAACTTTAATCGGGAATAAGAATGGTTAAGTCCTCAAGACCTTTTGAGATAGAAATGGGATATTATAAGGGTGTTATTATATGAGCGTAGGTGGTTAAGTGGAATATGTTCTGATAATGATCCTTTTTGTGTTATAGAAACTTCGGGAGAGCCACGAGCTATACTTCCGACCTACAGAGATCGAGGCAAGATCTTTCTATCCCTACTTTGAAAATTATTTATCTTTGGAATAAAAATGATATCATGGAGTATATATATATATATATATATATATATATATATATATGTGATGCTATTGTTGCTATGTTGCAAAGAATATAGTTCCCTGTTTTTGGGAAATTAAAGAGAGATGGATATGATTATGAAATATGGATATAGAGATGATTATGAATGGAGCGAATATGCTCTATGGTAAAAGAGATATGAAAGGGAATGGTATCAGTTGTTATCTAGGGTTATATGGTTTATAATACTATATTAAAAATATTCTTTTTGAGTATCAGTGGTTTAATAAATATTATTTGATTAATATTTACTATTCTTAAAATAGACGGAATATTTTATGAATATAAAAGTATATTTGACTTCTTGAATATGAAAGAGATGTCTGGATCATAATCAAAGCATTATGTTATATATATGTATATATATATTTTAAAGAAGTAATGTGCGAGAATGGAAATTATATGATTAAATGATATGTGGAAATGAAAGCGAGAAAATGGAAATGTGGAATGATATTTTATAAATGGAATAATGATTTGATAAAAAGGGGGATAGCAATAAAAAGCGTAGGAGGCTGTGTGCGGCACAGTCCAGCAATCAATATTTTATCTCGGCCAAGATTTGCCGAAGGAGGATGTAGTAGTGTACCTTCCTCCAGGGGGATGTAGTGGTGTACCTTCCTCCTTCTACCGGTAGTAAAAAGGACGGGTACGGAGGGCGACTGATCATCGTCCTTACGTATTCGGCAACAGTGAAAATCCCCAAAACTTGAAAGAAAGAGTTGAAAATGATTTTCAGATTTCTATATTGAAAACAGAATAATGATATAAGATGATGGAATTATGGTTACAGATGAAGAAAAACTGATATTATATTATTGTAGATTTCTTTCTTAATAGTAAGTGGATGATGTATTATTAAATAAGAGCTTTATTCTTCCTTAAGGATTATAATTGGTTTCTGCTTATATATGTATATATATGTATACCTGTTCACATTCTAAATTATAGTTTACAATATTATCTTGCTGAACTATTATAGCTCACTCTTGCTACTTATGTATATAGCAGCTAGGTCCCATGCCGATACTACGCACTACACCCCGCAAGAGGGTAAGGGAAAGGCGACCTTTCGAGCGAGTGCTGGCGACCATCCCCGAGGTAGTGACAAGCGAAAGGGGCTTAGTAGACTTATGTAAATTAATTGTGTAAGTTTGTAATAAACTTTTGGTTGTTGAAATGCTTCCTGTAGAAGTATTATTCAACAATGTACTTAGTAGAATTATGGGTTTGTAATAACTGTTAACTTTAAACTTTTAATATTGTGGATGTTGTTCTATGAGCATATGACTGGTGTGTGTGTGTGTGTATTAATGTGGGGTCAATTGCATAAATATTAAGTTATAAAAAAAAGACTCAAGGGATATTGATATTGATCGGAAATTGGACCGTGATGACCTGGATCCTTGACCCCGGATCTAGGGGCGTCACAGATGGTATCAGAGCTAAGAGTCATAATGCTCAAGAACAAGAGTAATAATAATAATTGTATCAGTAATAATATAAATTGTGAACTTCCATCGAGTTCAAGGGTGGTATATCGCAGATAGTTTTATTTTGAGCATTGATTAAAATTTTATAGATTATTACCAATAGAATTTTATGTTTTATTATAGGGATCAGAGATGGGAGAGCCGAGTCGAGACCCTCAGTGGTTAGGATTGTCAGAGCAGGAGCTTGTAGATCTACAGCTAGCCGGGGTAGAGGTTCCCGAGTATGCGGTCGATGACCTCAGGGAGAGACGTCGAGCGGCAGCCAGAGAGAGGTGTGAGCAGAGATTGAGAGAGGAGGCAGAGGAGCGTAGACAGAGAGATGCTGTAGCCATAGTGCCATACATTGGTAGACCTTCTACAGGATCTGATGAGGCAGGTCCTTCTAGAGTGAGATGGGAGATTCCTGAGGAGGAGAGGCCGTTACGTAAGAGGCCTAGGTTGTCAGTCATAGCTGAGGAGGAGGAGGAGACTGAGTGGACCGATATCCATATGATACCTACTCCTGCCTTGCCTATTCCAGTACCATCACCAGTCCCATCTCCCTCACCGAGTCCTGGCCCTCTAGAGGATCCAGCTGAGCCATTCACTCCGCCCGGACATTTTATCTTTCCAGAGGATGAGATAGAGGAGGATCCGTCTGAGGATGCAGATACCGAGTCTATTCCTCCATCCCCACCATTTGCACCTCCACCACCTCCACCTGTACAGGCACCTGTCCCAGCTGCTATGCCCCCTAAGGAGGCACCCTTACCGACATGTGACTCACTACCAGCCATTCTGTTGACGGAGTACTTTTCCCTACAGGGTAAGTTGGAGGAGTCCCGCCGGGTGATAGACACATTGATGCAGAGGTCAGAGAGAGGGAGAGGAGGTATCATTCCTGATGGTATATCTTGGGATTAGTGAGTTTTGAGCTGCGGGCCCTGGATGACATTAGGAGGCTGTTAGCTGATAGAGGAGACCTAGAGTGGAGGGCTACGATAGCAGATACAGTCACGTCTATGGTAGTTCATATCCGAGACATTATTAGGGCAGGACTGTGAGTCGGGGTAGTAGTCTACGTCACTAATCAGACTAGTCATCTTACTGATGTCTTTTTGGGGGATTAGTTAGTTGGTTGCTGTTTTAATCCCAGTCTGATTGGAAGACAGCTAGTAGCACTTTTTTGTAGCAGATTAGTATGTACGGTTATGTTTGTAGGTTTCGAACCATGTACCCTATGATGTAAAATATTAGAAGTAAAAGACGTTGTATCCAAGTTGTAAAATATTTATGTAAATTAATGAAGTTTGTGCATTCTATCTAGATTTTTACTGCATTTTAATAATAAATGTTGAGATTCAAAAATATTGATGTATAAAAGGTGATTGACTTAATGAAAAGGTTATCGTGTTGAGGGCGATACACTTACTTACTACAGTTATAATATAACTAGATGCAAACCGTGTGATAAGAATATTGTGATGTGCAAATGAGTTAATTAACGATATAATTGTGTATATAGAAATGATGTATATTGTACCCCAAATTCGGGTAATTAATAAAGACTATTGTTATGTACAGAACTATGCCGCCTAGACGTGATAATAGAGCGAATGCAAGGGGAAATGAGAGAGACGAAAGAAGTCAAAATATAGAAGGTAATAGACTGAATGAAAATGCTCATAATGAAGAAAATCATGAAGAAGAAGAGGAATCAACTGGCCAACAAGGAAATCCGGGAGGCAATCCCTTTAACCAATTCATGGAACTATTAAGGCAGAATTTAGCTAATCCACAGAATCCCCAACAACCACCTGTTCTCCCCAATCAGGCAGCTAATTCCTTTCGTGCATTTAAGTCATTAAAACCCCCAGAATTTGAGGGAACCACTAACCAAGTAGTAGCCAGGGCGTGGCTAAAAGAAATGGAGAAAGCTTTCAAGATACTGAGGATAGAGGATGATCAGAAAACAGTCTTTGCAGCATATCTTTTAAAGGAAGAGGCAAATTACTGGTGGGAAGCTAAAAAGAATCTAGAAGGAGCGAGAGTGATAACCTAGGAGCGTTTCACTAGGGTATTTTTAGATAAATATTCTCCTAGGTATCTAGAGAACCAAATGGAAATAAAGTTTCTGGAGTTAAAACAGGATAACCTAACAGTAGCAGAGTATGAAGCTAAATTTACAGAACTGTCGAGGTTTGTTCCCGAGTTTGTGCGTACTGAAGAACAACGAGCGAAAAGGTTCCAACAAGGATTGAAACCATGGCTACGGACGCGAGTGGCACCATTTGAGTTGACTGATTATGCTGCAGTGGTCCAGAAGGCATCTATTATAGAAGCCGAGAGTGAACAAACCCAAATAGGTCGAGAGAATAAGAAAAGAAGATTTGAGGGCCCGAAAGGAGGTTCAAGTGAGGGAAGCTACTTTAACAAAGGAGGTAGAGGACAAAAATCTCAATTTGTGGGAAAGTCGGGGGGTAACAAAACTACTAGTGAGACGGTAAATCAGGGTGGTAAATCTTCAGGAACATTTCAGTCCAATCAATCACAATCACCATTCCCAGATTGTAACGTGTGTGGTAGGAAGCATTCGGGGGTGTGTAGAATGTTAGGGGTAACTTGCTTCAAGTGTGGACAGAAAGGACATTTTCAGAAGAGGTGTCCATCGGTCGATAGGAGTGCCATCAAGTGTTAACAGTGTGGAAAACTAGGACACCTTGCTAGAGATTGTCGTTCTGATGGGTCGTCCGCACCAGGGCAAAGTATGACTGCTTCAAATAGGCCTACTGCTAAAGTGTTCAACATGACCTTAGGAGAAGCGTTGAAGAAACCAGATGCAGACACAGGTACTTATTTTCGATTTAAAATTTTAGTGTAAGTGTTTGGTTAGGGATCGATTTAATTCATTAATAGGGTAAATAAGTTAATAAAATAGGTAAGAATAATCTATCTGTTAGGAAGTAAGATATGCTGATTCAGTAAGGAAGAATAAGGATATTTTGTGGGAAAAACACAACCTTGTAGGACACGAACAGGAAATATATATATTGAATAATATTTTCTTACAATTGTTTCAAGGAATAGCATTATAAGACTAGTTTCTAGAGGATTTTACAGAGACGAGATGTATGAAGATAAAGTACTAATATTTTATGTCATGATAGAGATCAGAATATGGCCAAACCATAAGTGAGATACACTACCATTCAGGAAAGGCCAATGTGGTGGCCGATACTTTAGTTAAAAAGAGAAAGGAGGAATGAGATAATATAGAATGACTGAAAACAGGAGGAGATTTGTAAGGAAAAGACAGTAAAAGTACTGCTATTGATAAACTAAATGACATGTTGATGAATGACAAGAAAGTTTATATTGGTATATCTTTGCGCAAACAAGATTGGATATTATGAAAGGAAAAGGATAGGGGGAGTAGTGTGGAAGTTAGTAGGTGAGAATGAAAAAAAAAGATATCTATGGACATTTCCAACATGATTCCGGGACGGAATCCTTTTAAGGGGGGAAGACTGTAATAACCCAAACTTAGCAATGCTACAGTGATCACATGAATAGTAAATTTTGAGGATTTAGGGAAATGGTATGTAAGTACTCTATACTTGAAATGGAAAACGAGTAAACAGAAACCATATTAGTATTGTACTAGGAAAATAAGTGACTCGAAATGACGATAGATTTCAGAGATTCCTGAATACGGATTTTTGAGGATTTTGAGTTCGAACGAGCTTCTATTTATTGGATATTAAGGAGCATAGAAATATTAAATGAATTATATATTGAGAAATTAGTGAATTTAATTTAAACCAGGGGATTTATAAGTTAAGGGAATGCTAAGGGAATTTGGATTTTTAAACGATTTCAAAACCACTGGATGACAAGATATATTCGAAACGAACCACAACTAGACGAGTATGGAAACCAAACAACCAAGATTATAACATAACAAGGATATATACCACATTATTATTACCAAGAGTGCTAGCAAATTACTTAGGAAAATCAAGAAAAGGATTAAAGGATGACATCACTAGTGACATCCCACTCCACTAACTTGTTTTAAGGGGCAAATTAGTCCTTTAACCTTGTAAATCTCCACAAGCTTCCACAAGACACTAGATTAAACAAGATTAAGATGAGATAAGATCAAAAAGCAAGAAAAAAATCTCTCCCCCATCCAAAAAGCTCCATTCGGCCAAGTAGAAAAAAAAAGGAAAATGGAAACTTGAAACCCTATTTCAAGCCATCTAAATTCAAGGGAAAATTAAAGGAGCTTGCTTGGGTATAGATTAAGGTATGCTATGAATCCTAGCTTCTAAATCCATTCCATCTTTGAGAAATAAAATCATGAAGGTGATGATGAATAGTGAATGAATAGTAACTTACATGGATTTTATGTTTTGTTTTGAAAGATTAAGGTGTGTTAAGGTTGTTTAAAGGTGTACCAAGGACTACAAGCATATATTAAGAGTATTTAAGCTTCAAAGAAGGTATAATCTCTTCACCCCTCTTGAGTTTTATGATGAATATTAATGGTATTAGTAGTTAAGTGGTTATAAGTGATGAAATCATGATTATATATGTGTTTAAAAGTGATTTTATGGTATATGAAAGGAGTATGTGCTTGTAACCATGGTTGGTAAGATGACCACATGGTGTAGGTGATGGTGTATAAGGTGGATGATGGATTTGGAGGAGTTGAATTTTGGAAAGTATGAAAATATAGCCGTTATAATGCTCGATTTTCGTTAAACCAAATAGATGCCCTGTTTTTATCACCCATGCTCGTACGGTAGGTTTATATCCAGAGCACCCATTGATCATGAGAGAGTAGAGCTTGGTTCATAGATCGTTTTGATATAAAGCACGTTAAAATCTGATGAACGGTTTAGTAGAAAAGTCAGTTTTAGTGAAAGACGTTCGAGAACCGAGAAAATGTAATTGTATCAACTTTGAGGACCATTACCAGTTGACCTTTCATTAAAATTCGGAATCTATATTTTCTGAGAATTTTTACAGTCTAGAGTGGTTGTTAAGGAAAGAATGTAAATCGTTAAGAACTTTAATCGGGAATAAGAATGATTAAGTCCTCAAGACCTTTTGAGATAGAAATTGGATATTGTAAGGGTATTATTATATGAGCGTAGGTGGATAAGTGGAATATGTTCTGATAATGATCCTTTTTGTGTTATAGAAACTTCGGGAGAGCCACGAGCTATACTTTCGACCTACAGAGATCGAGGCAAGATCTTTCTATCCCTACTTTGAAAATTATTTATCTTTGGAATAAAAATGATATCATGGAGTATATATATATGTGATGCTATTGTTGCTATGTTGCAAAGAATATAGTTCCTTGTTTTTTGGAAATTAAAGAGAGATGGATATGATTATGAAATATGGATATATAGATGATTACGAATGGAGCGAATATGCTCTATGGTAAAAGAGATATGAAAGGGAATGGTATCAGTTGTTATCTAGGGTTATATGGTTTATAATACTATATTAAAAATAATCTTTTTGAGTATCAGTGGTTTAATAAATATTATTTGATTATTATTTACTATTCTTAAAATAGACGGAATATTTTATGAATATAAAAGTATATTTGACTTCTTGAATATGAAAGAGATGTCTGGATCATAATCAAAGCATTATGTTATATATATGTATATATATATATATTTTAAAGAAGTAATGTGCGAGAATGGAAATGATATGATTAAATGATATGTGGAAATGAAAGCGAGAAAATGGAAATGTGGAATGATATTTTATAAATGGAATAATGATTTGATAAAAAGGGGGATAACAATAAAAAGCGTAGGAGGCTGTGTGCGGCACAGTCCAGCAATCAATATTTTATCTCGGCCAAGAGTTGCCGAAGGAAGATGTAGTGGTGTACCTTCCTCTAGGGGGATGTAGTGGTGTACCTTCCTCCTTCTACCGGTAGTAAAAAGGACGGGTACGGAGGGTGACTGATCATCGTCCTTACGTATTCGGCAACAGTGAAAATCCCCAAAACTTGAAAGAAAGAGTTGAAAATGATTTTCAGATTTCTATACTGAAAACAGAATAATGATATAAGATGATGGAATTATGGTTACAGATGAAGAAAAACTGATATTATATTATTTTAGATTTCTTTCTTAATAGTAAGTGGATGATGTATTATTAAATAAGAGCTTTATTCTTCCTTAAGGATTATAATTGGTTTCTGCTTATATATGTATATATATGTATACCTGTTCACATTCTAAATTCTAGTTTACAATATTATCTTGCTGGGCTATTATAGCTCACTCTTTCTACTTATGTATATAGCAGCTAGGTCCCATGCCGATACTACGCACTACACCCCGCAAGAGGGTAAGGGAAAGGCGACCTTTTGAGCAAGTGCTGGTGACCATCCCCGAGGTAGTGACAAGCGAAAGGGGCTTAGTAGACTTATTTAAATTAAGTGTGTAAGTTTGTAATAAACTTTTGGTTGTTGAAATGCTTCCTGTAGAAGTATTATTCAACAATGTACTTAGTAGAATTCTGGGTTTGTAATAACTGTTAACTTTAAACTTTTAATATTGTGGATGTTGTTCTATGAGCATATGACTGGTGTGTGTGTGTGTGTATTAATGTGGGGTCAATTGCATAAATATTAAGTTATAAAAAAAAGACTCAAGGGATATTGATATTGATCGGAAATTGGACCGTGATGACCTGGATCCTTGACCCCGGATCTAGGGGCGTCACATGGTCAATCTAACCACTAGCATTAGAAACGGGGTTCTTTGGTTGGTGGAGCCTTATGGACTCCACTCACTTGCACTGAGGAGCGTTGGACTTAGGCCTAGCAAATAAACACCAAAGGCGACGACCTCATACCAAAAGATTAGTATGTAGATATAGTAGAAGTAGGAATAAAAGTGCAAGACCCCCACCTTAAGCCCAAACGGACACTCAGAGTCGAGGTAATGGGTGTTGAAACTTAGTTTTTGGTCTGACCTTATGGCTTAACCAAAGAGGGTGACATCTAGCTAGTGGCATCTTCCCAGTTTTCTAAAATATGTTGCTAAGATTGTTCACACTTTACTTGTGTACGCTAGTTATAGCTCGTGGTAGTGTTAGCCTGCTAAATGTCATGTTAAAAGCATAATCAAAGGCACTAATGATGACGTGACGAAAACCAACGGTAAGGGATCTTTGCATCATCATATAGGATAGTTGCATTCATATAAGTGCATGAAAGATTTTATGGGTAAATCTTCTGTAAACCCTTAGGATTGTAGAGACCGTCTACGAGTTTAATGCGTTGGTACACCTAAAAGTACCCGTGATTCCTACGATAGTGAGTATAGGTTTTTCTTTAATCTCGAGGACAAGCTTGGATTTGATATGGGGGAATTTGATAAGTCATTTTATTTGTAAAATATTAGTGTATTATTTTTATTAGTTAGCATTTTATTTTCCCATTTTTATGCTTGGTTGTGTGGTTTTATTGATTTTGCAGTTATTAAGAAGATTTTTACGATTTGGTCAAATAATGGAGAATATGCATTAAAACCAAGATATCAAGCCACATCGTCACGAGTCAGCAGAATCGTGATGAATCAAGTAAGATATCATCTCGAATGGGAATGCAGAGCAAGTGCTTGGTCACTAAGATTATTGTGAATAAACAAGAAATCTTTGTAATTAATGCTCCTTTGTAAAATTTTAGTATAAATAGACCCCCTAGGCTCATTGTATAAACATCTCTAGCTTCTACTACACCTCTCATCTCTTACCTCTTACACATCTCTTGTAACTTTGTAGTGTAGGATACTATAGAAACTCTCTTCTTCTTCTATTTCTTGTAGTTTGTATTTAATAATGGTCAAGTTCGTCTCCACATCTAGTATGAGTTCTTTAATTTATATTATGAATGTTTTGATGATACTTGGCTAGAGTCCCTATCTGGGGGGCAGATGTAGTTGGCTGAATGACATGAATTTCATTGGTGTATGTGCTTTATTGTGATGTATTTATTTCATTGATTATCTCCAATATCATATCTATGTGAGTAATTTCATACGAGCCACACAAGTAGGGTTGGGAGTTCGTATAGTTAGGAGCCATAAATTTTTGAGAATTGACTTGATTGCTAAGATCGATACAAAGTGGTTTTTACAACTTTAAATTATATTTGATTCGAAATCATTGGTTGTCTTTATTTTAAATACTTACGTGTCTATTGTTAGTGGAGATCAAATTTTATGCTGCACCATAATTTTCGTGTTTGGTCGATAAAAGCTGTTCCTTAGTTGTTTTTATAGTGATACTTTTAAATGCAAGTTAATCGTGTTTGTTGGTTTTTAAATTAATAACTTTAATGTGTTCTCTGTGGATCGACCCGTACTTGCCCCCGTATTCACGTACGCCCATGCACTTGCGGTTTTTATTACTTAAAGGATTTTTCCCTCAACAATCATCAATGTCTTTACTAATTATAACATCACCCCTAAATTCTTCAATCGTTCTTTCTTGTCATCACTTCATTTTTTGATCTTTCCAAGGCTTGTAATCGTTTAAATTTATCCAAAGGAGTAGACTTCCGACATGTCTACACTTCACATTACCTCTAAGATCAACTACATGTTGATTTAGACGATATATTCGTCCACTAAATGCTTTGTCACATAACTTGAATTTGATTTTAATGTAGTTATTTGATAGAGTTAATTCACCATAATCCCACCCAACATCATCTAATTTTCACTTAACAGACTCTGGCTCTAGTGAACCATCTCCGAATTGGAAGCAGCTGAAGAACCTGCTATTTTTTGTTCAACAAATAAGAAATCAGAAGAATTTTTACAAGTTTTGGATCACTTAAATTTTAGTATTTTACTAATTTGTGCATATCCAAAATTTACAAACAATATTAAATAAACAATATATACTTTCACTGTATTTTTAAAAGGTTTATATATATATATATATATATATATATATATATATATATATATATATATAAAAAATAATTAACACAATATTGTACAAATTTTAATATATATTGGGACAACTAATTAATAAACTATATACCTATTTTTTATGTTGATTTTGTTTCACGTTTTCTTAATCCGACACCCGTTGTAATAAATACATATAAGACATGTTTCTTGACGGTCTTGTAATATTTTTTATTTTTATTTTCAAAATATAGACTATTTAAGAAAGAAATAAAAAAATATTTAAAAATAAATTAGTGAACACAATATTGTACAAATTTTAATATGTATATAGACAAAAAAATCATATACTTATTTTTTACGTCGATTAACTTTTTTTTAAATTTTTTTTTATTTTTTTTTTATTTTTGTTGAATAGAGCCAAGAATTTTAAACGTTTTTTGTGAAGGTGCCCCTAGCGGGGCCATTAAAATAAATGAAATATAATTTATTTAGTGTAGGCTTCTAGTTTCTATTCTAAGGTTGGTTTCTATTTGAACGCTAGCCTATATATATATATATATATATATATATATATATATATATGTTTATAAATCAATAATTTATACATATAATCTATAGAAGATCTAATTACATCTATAGGAGATTAAGAGGTAAAATTAAAGATTAAGAAGTAAACATATACATATCATAGAGATAGATCGAAAGCAAAACGATCAAGCATTTCAGTATCTCACTCATTCAAGCATCTTAAATTATTAAATCAATGATTTTATAAAGTAATTTAAAAAGATTTAAACTTTATGGTTATATGCCTCTTCTTCTCTTTCTCAGCATGCTCTATCTCTCTCTAATTTAGAAAGTTAGGAGTTAGAAAACCCTAATGCTTCCGTGTTCATTTTATACTTTTATAAATTAATTTTTTCAATTCATCTGCTTAATCGGTAACAGACCTGCCTTGACCGCTTAAGCAGTCTTTGACCGCCTAAACCTCAAAAATGTTTAAAAACTCGATTTTGCTTTAATCAAGGCATTTATATTCCGCTTCCACTTACTCGGCCGCTTAATGAGCTTTTCATAATAGTGATAACAGCATGCTCAACTACTGGATATTTTGCACTTCGACTAGCTGCATCGGCTCTTCATCCAACTATCTGAGGGTTAAGATCACTTTCATTTACTGTCATAAGTCATAACCCTCACATTAGCCAAACCTAAACCCATATCAAGTCTCCAAATATGCGGTATCCTCCCAAACAGCTGCTCAATAATACCACCATTTCCTCATAATTCGGTTTACCATCTAATTTAACTCATATCATGCTATCCTATTTAATAATAAAATTATAACTACTTGCTATAAAATTAATTCCATAAGTTGTAACAACTTTTTATAACAAAACCTACTACTTGGTTTATCAAAATTAACCTTGTAAGAAGTAACAAAATTAATAATAAAAATAATAATAGCTGGCTATTAAAATAACATCATGAGTAGTAACAATTTTTAGTATGTAATTATTCATTTTAAGTTTGTGAGCTAAATTCCACATTTTTGTTTTTTCATAACAAACCAAAATTACAACATAATGTTTGAATAAATTATATACATTGTTACATCCACAATTTTCAATAAAGTCAATTGTACAGTTAGCAAAGTCAATATTAGATAGCATAGCTATAGTTAATTATTTTTGAAATTAATGTGTATATATTCTGAGAAGCAGATCTGTAACAAACTAATATCATTTTTTCATCTTCTTCAATGAAAGTCTCTCTTTGTTCTTACTTCTTTACGTAATCTGCAATTTGACATGACATCGGATCGGAGTAGTAATCGACCATCTTCTTTAATTCTATTGTATTTACATAAAAGATATATACATATGCAAATTTTTCAATTTTCATTGGGTTTGTGTCATTTCGTTCATCTCCCTCGTAACTCTCTCTCCCATAAATCTTTTCCTTTATAATTTCTATACTAATTCACACCTATCTATGTTAAAACACTTAAATTATTGTTTTCCACTGAATCTTTGAGATCTCACTTAAATTTCTACAAGTTATTATTGATTTCTGTGATTTCTGGATTGATGACTTGCGTTGCAACCTGCAGCTACAATTAAGCACTTCTACTACTTCACTTGTATCAATTGTAATTGAAGCCTATCATCTATATTATAACAAACCTCTGACAACCCAAATATTTCACTTGTTGCTCTATAACTTACGGATCAGAATTATTATCAGTGGAGTAGATCTATCTCTATTGCTTTGTCTGCTAAAATGAAATTAGGCAAGATAGATGGAACGTTGCCTAAACTTGTATCTACATCCACTCAATTTGATCTCTAGTCTAGATTTAACGATATGGAGTTGTCCTTGTTATTGACCTGACCTGTATGACTGCTGAGATTAGAAATAGTGTTGCATCCTTTGCTATTACAAAAGAAGTGTGGGATGATTTGTCTGTTAGATATTTTCAGTCAAATGTGTCTCGTTTGTTTCTGTTGAGAAAAGAGATAGCATCTATGAATCAAGGCAATATGACAATAACAACTTATTTCACTAAGTTTGAAAATTGCTTGCTGAAATTGACAATGATCTTAATCCTATTCCAAATTGTACATACTCAGCTAATAATAGTAGTCAAAAATGTTTAGAAACTTGACAAATACGAGAATATGATTAAACTTAGTCAATTTTTTATGGGATTGAGTGATCAATATATACTTCAATTAGAGGTCAATTACTCTTGATGCCTATGTGATAAGTGGATTTTATATCCACTTGGAGCATTTCATATCGGCTTAAATTGATTGTCTTGGACTCAAGTTTGTTGTAGTTTTGATGTGTTATGTGTAGTTGTTCAGGGTTGCAAGAATGTCGATTATGGTTGATGCTTCTGTCGTTTTTGGAGGTTAAATTGATTAAAATTCGGATTTCCGGGAAGGTTGCGCAGTCTACACTGTTTTGGCCATATCTAGAGTTCTAGAAGTCCGTTTTCAGCGATCTTACTGTCCACGCGAAGCTTGGGAGATTTTCTACAACATTGGACAGGTCATCCACGCGTAGGCTGCGCGTGGTGGGCGCAGGCAGCGTGGCAAACAGACTGATGGGAGCAAGAAATTACTGTTTTGCCCTTTTCAAGTTCTAATTGTATTTTGGGCAGTTTTTAGTACCTTAATCGAATTCTAATTGTAATAGAAGGTAATTTCTTGCTGGGCAAGAAATCTAGAGCCTATTTAAACACATCTTAGCATTGTAATTCGTATCGTTTTATTATTGTAACGTAGAATTGCAAGGGAGAAAAGTGGAGAAGGATTCAACGCTCCTGACAAGCACGGATCTAAATCTACTTCATCTTTTGTGGACCTTGGATTATAGATTTGTTTTCTCAACTCTTTGTTTTATTAATATTATTGCATCTTTCTTTCATATCTTGTTTATTATCATGTTTTCATCAAATCTCATGACGATGAACGGTTCAATTATGAACTAATCGTTGTCATGGGATTCTAACGGATTTATCTGTGTAGCTTAGTAGTTTGTATGCTTTAAAGATTTGTGTGTGATGAATTCTTGATATCCTCGTATGGTTAATCTTAATGCTTTTAGATGCGTAGCTAACATCTAAATTGAATTGTTAATCTCTTGCGAAACGAGAGTGGATCTTGAGATTTAGAACTTGCCATGCTAGCATAGGATAGGTTGATGTTTTAACATCATGATTTGTGGCGTAAATAGAGATATTGGCCCTATGTGATCTTAATAGACAACTTGTTCTTCAACCGTTATGTTTTCAAATCTTATAGAGATATAGGGTTTAAACATAATTCGTGTCTACCCATCTTCTATCTATTTTGTGGATGTATGTGTAGTTTGGTGTTAGTATACCGAGAGGTAGCTTATACTTGTTTCGTGTTGTCTAATCAGATATCAAAACCATCACATGCATTGATTAAAGGCGTCAACTCTAAGTGAAGTAGATAATGAAGTTAGAGTCCCATGTTTATTCTCATATAAGTAATTCAATTTTAAATCTCAGTCGTTAATTAATTCTTAGTTTGATAATTTGCATCTTAGTTTAATTTAGATAATTAAAACCCCAATTTGTGATTTTTCTTAGCAGTGAGTTATAACCATACATTGTTGAATAGGTGCATTAACTGAATAGAAACTTAACCAGATCTCTATGGAATGAACTTGAATTATATTACTTGTGACCATGTATACTTGCGTGATATTGTGTTAACAAGTTTTTGGCGCCGCTGCCGGGGATCATCGGTGTTTTGTTTTTAGTTTATGTGCTTGTCATCAGTGGTCGTTAGCGTTCACTGACTCGGATTTTTTTACTTAGTTTGTTATTTCTTGGTGTTTCAGGTACTTGAACGTGTATGCGAACACGTTTGCAAACGCGTAAACTGGCAGAAGAAGAACTTGCAGCAGCAAAAGAGATGGCAGATTTACCAACAGCAACTAAGGCTTTGAAGGACTTTTCTCAGCCTAAGATCAATGATATTCAGTCTAGCATTGTCAGGCCAGCTATTGCAGCTAATACTTTCGAAATCAAGCCGGGCACGATTCAGATGGTGCAGAACTCAGTTCAGTTTGGGGGTGCTCCTACGGAGGATCCTAACATGCATATCAGGGACTTCATTGAGATCTCCGATACTTTCAAGTTTAATGGTGTGCCGGATGATGCGATCAAATTGAGACTTTTCCCATTCTCTCTGAGGGATAAGGCTAAGGGCTGGTTACACTCTTTACCAGCCGGTTCCATTACTACATGGGAGGATCTTGCTCAGAAGTTTCTTACGAAATTCTTCCCTATGGCGAAAACTGCAGCAATAAGGAACCAACTAACTCAATTTCAGCAGCAATCTGGAGAATCTTTGTGTGAGGCTTGGGAACGTTACAAGGAGATGCTTC
Organism: Saposhnikovia divaricata; assembly: GCA_036435485.1. NCBI lineage: Eukaryota > Viridiplantae > Streptophyta > Magnoliopsida > Apiales > Apiaceae > Saposhnikovia > Saposhnikovia divaricata. The sequence continues at coordinate 221,655,237 of CM071596.1, read as the reverse complement.
GGAAGTGTCCTCATCATGGCATGCCTGATTGGATGGTTATTAATAGTTTCTACAATGGGTTGGGAGCACAGTCTAGACCGTTGCTAGATGCAGCATCAGTAGGAGCACTTTGGGCTAAGAGCTATGATGAAGCTTATGATCTAATCGAGACGATGGCTGCTAATGAATATCAAAATCCAACTCAGAGACTTTCTCAAGCCAAGGTAGCAGGAATCCTTGAAGTTGATGCAGCAACAGCTATAGCAGCTCAGTTGAAGGCTCTTACGATGAAAGTGGATTCTCTTACTAATTATGGAGTTCAGTAGGTTGCTAGTATTTGTGAGCTATGTGCGGGGGCACATGACATGAATCAGTGTGCTATCTCTTCTGAATCAGCACAGTTTGTGAGTAATTTTCAGAGACCTGCTGCACCAGTTTCAGCCACTTATCATCCAAATAATCGGAATCATCCCAATTTCAGCTGGAGCAATACTCAAGGTGCTCAACAACAACAACAGCCTTATCAACAATTTGGAGCTAGGCCATTCAATCAGGGCTATCAGCAGCAGTATGCTCCAAGGCAACCATTCCAACCTCCAGGTTTTCAGCAACAGCCTCAGGCTAATGCAGGGCAATCTTCTAATGAAAAATCAGAATTGGATGAGTTGAGGTTGATGGTTAAAAGCCAGGCAGTTTCTCTCAAGACCTTGGAGAACCAGATGGGGCATCTTGCAAGTGCTTTATTGTATAGGCAGCAAGGAACTCTTCCAAGTGATACAGAGCCTAATGCAGGCAAGAGGGAAGTTAAGGAACAGGTCAATGCAGTTACTTTGAGATCTGGAAAAGTCACGAGGGATCAAAAATCAGCAGCTGAGGAAGACAAAGAAATCAAGAAACAGTAGGTGGAGGCTTCTACAGATAAAGAAAAGGCAAATTCTGAATTGGCAGCTGATCAGTTGGATGGCGAAGCGGAAAAAGGCAAAACCTTTGCTAAAACATCTACTCCAAAGCAGTCTACAGAGAGCAATTAGGTCTATCCACCTCCTCCATTCCCAAAAAGACTTCAAAAGCAAAATTTTGCTGAAAAATCTCCTTCGAAGCAAAAGATGGTGAATCAGATCTATCCTCCTCCACCATACCCTCAACGCTTGCAAAAACAAGATCAAGAAAAACAGTTTTAAAAGTTTATGGATGTCTTCAAGAAACTGTCCATTAACATTCCTTTTGTTGAAGCATTGAAGCAGATGCCGAGATATGTAAAGTTCATGAAGGATATTTTGTCACGAAAGAGAAGGTTGGATGAATTTGAAACCGTGACATTTACAGAGGAGTGCAGTGCGGTGTTGCAACAGAAATTGCCTCCTAAACTTAAGGATCGATGAAGCTTTACAATTCCATGCACCATTGGGAAGTTGTCTTTTGACAAATGCTTATGTGATTTGGGAGCTAGCATTAATCTCATGCCCTTGTCGGTTTTCAAGCAACTTGGTCTGCCTGATCCGAAACCTACAAACATCTCATTGCAGTTGGCTGATAGGACGATCACTTATCCGAGGGGTATAGTAGAGGATGTCTTGGTGAAGGTTGATAAGCTCATATTTCCTGCCGATTTTGTGATTTTAGATTTCGAAGAAGAAAAGAAGATTCCCATAATCTTGGGAAGGCCTTTTCTAGCTACGGGCCGTACTTTGATCGATGTGCAAAAAGGAGAGCTTACAATGAGGGTGCAAGATCAGAATGTCACCTTTAATGTGTTCAAGGCCATGAAATTTCCGACAGAGGATGAGGAGTGTTTCAGTGTGGAAATGGTTGATACGGGTCAGAGAGAGGAGTTTGATCAATTGTTGAGCGAAAAGTCAGACACGCACATGCTAAAGCATCATATCAGTGATTCCATTGACAGTTCTTCAATTCGAGATCTTTCGAATGTCAAGCTCGGAAAACTTCCATCCCATTTGAATTATGTCCTTCTGAATGAGGAGTTGGTGATTTTTAAAGTGTGTCAAGATAATGTGTTAAGAAGGTGGATCATGGATGATGAGGTAGAAGAGGGTTCTTATCAATCAACTGTGAAGCATAAACACCTTAGAGGTGTGAAGAAGAAAAAGAAAAAATCAATTGGAGGAAGAGTTAAGGTGAAGTTTGATTTAGAAAAGATGTGGGAAGATAGCAAGAAGGTTGTCAACCAATGGGTGAATGGTCCTTCTGCTAAGGACAAGTCGAATGCGATCTTTGAGCCACCATGATTTGAATCATATTTGTCCGGCTAAATGACGTTAACGACAGCGCTTCTTGGGAGGCCACCGAAGCCATGTATTGTTCATTCAAAAAAAAAATTCAAGCAGGCAGCACCTCTGACACGCAGGCTGCACCTGCGTTACTGCTTTCCGCGCTGGCTGCCCCTGCGACTGCGTTACTACTCTTTCCGCGGGCTGCGCTCCTGACACGCAGGCTGCGCATGCGTTACACCCTTTCTGCCCAGATTTTTCCCGAAAATTGTTGTTTTTTCAACATAAAAATCCCCAAATTCTATTCCAATTCTTATTCTCTCATCCTTAAATATTAATTCTACTTCTATATCAATTCAAAAACCCTCCCATCATCCTAAACCTATATCTATTCTAATTCAAATTCCATCTCCTCTTCTATATCTCCTACCTTATATGCCTATACTTACATATATATACACAATCACAATTACAAAACCCATTCTAACTTTCTTCAATTTCATTCAAGTTTAAAGCTTCAAGGTTCAAGTTTGGGGGAGTTAAATATAAGTCCACCTCTCCGATTCGTATTGGGTAAATCTTTTCCTTAATCTTGTTTTAGTACGAATTTGTGTTCTTGTATATTGGGGGTTTTGTAGTATTCTTGTTATTTGGGGAGTGGCCAGTCTATTGAGCTCGTACGCAGTATCCTCCACCAGATTTACCCGAGGAGGGTGATGACTCAGATGGTTAGGTATGTTTTCTACTATCCCTTGTATTTACTTCCATTCAATGCGGACATTGAATATTTTAAGTTTGGGGGTGGTTTGGGGATAAGTAGTGTATATGTATTCATGTAGGATTTCATGTTTTGCATATTAGTAGTAGTAAATTATGCATTTATGTTCGTGTTATCTACGTTTGTTTCATATAGGACATTCTGTTTTTATGTTCGCATATCATGTGAGTTCATAATAGTTTGCATTTGCACCCATGCTTGATAGAAATTTTGTGTTGTTGACGCTTTTGATTGAGAAGTGATATGCTTTGTTCTTGTGCACACACATACACTAGTAAGTTGAAACTAGTAGACTTAATGAATGTTGTAAGTGATTAGAAGGACATGAATATGTGCAAGATGATTTAGTTTGCATGCTTTGAATACAAGTCGGTGCATTAGAGAGATTTTTGCTTGGGATTGAGTATGTTTTTCCACCAAGTGAGTTTTTGAGCCTTATTGCATTTGTTACACTTTATTCGTTTGCTTGAGTGTCCACGGATTGTTTGCATTGCTAGCAGTTGTTTGAGGTCTTTATTGAAACGCATGACATTATTTGACGATTAAAATGATAAAGGCATTTAGGAATAACCACATATTTTTCCATATTACCACACCATATTTACATGATCAATTAGTTAAATCGTTGAGCTTAATCCTATTTTTCGGTGACATACCACATTACTTGCCTAGAACTTTTCTTGTATTGGCTTTACATTAGTTTGAACCCACATTGTCAAAGGCTAGTAGAGTGTTTAAGGGAGTAATAAGTTGTGTAAGGAGGGGTTTATTGTTGGTCTTACTTTTAGGGGAAATATTGAAAATTTGGTTTGTTTACTTGATAGTCGGCATGTGTAATAAAATTGTGGGATCATTGTTATTATTTATATTATTGTTTGTGTTATATTTAGCTCTCGAGAAAAAAAAAAGAAAAAAATATATTATGAGAGCATATTTGTGTTTGTGGTGATCCTACTTAAGTCGTCTAGTTGAGTGTTTTGTTGGAAGAAAAATAATAGATTATGTGGGGGGGGGGGGGAAATAGGGTAATTTGTATGATTTATTATGGTACTTACTAGCTTTTGACACTTCACCTGATTTGGCTTATTTGACATACCTTGTCCCTAGCTCCGTTACAACCCAAATAAAGACCTTTTGATTATCGTCATTGATGTATGTTGTGTTAAGAGTTAGATTGATACCAAATGTCAAGCATGCTTATGATTTTGTTGGAATTGAGTGATACACTTACCCTTGTTCTTAAGAGAGTATTCTTTTGTGAGTGGATTGTGAGTGTTTACTTGTTTTTGCGTATGAGATCCCGAGTTTTGTCTCAAAGATGTACTCTTGTAGGCTTAGCATGTTTACTAACTTATTCTTACATTTGACATGGGCTTTTGAGAACTTATGCATGTTCATTGAGTAGACTATGTGAATACTTGCACTTTCAACACCAAGACATTGCGTTATTACTTTGATTCTTAAGTTGATATGGCATGAGAGGATTTGAAGGTATGGTAGGATATTAGTACTAGATTATTTGTATTTTCATAATAGTTGCATTCATGCATTGCATTGCATTGGATTTTGTGGGTACATTCGCTATAGGCCCTCACGAGACCTTACTCGTCCATTAGGGCTGCCTAGGGGTTTAAAGGGCTTGTTGCATATGCCAAATGCAACCGTGATCACCTACGGAAGTGGTACTAGCTAGTTAGTTAGTTGTAATTGTTTATGCTTGAGGACAAGCATCGGTTTAAGTTTGGGGGTGTGATAAGTGGATTTTATATCCACTTGGAGCATTCCATATCGGCTTAAATTGATTTTCATGGACTCAAGTTTGTTGTAGTTTTGATGTGTTTTGTGTAGTTGTGCAGGGTTGCAAGAATGTCGATTATGGTTGATGCTTCTATCGTTTTTGGAGGTTAAATTGATTAAAATTCGGATTTCCGGGAAGGTTGCGCAGTCTACACTGTTTTGGCCATATCTAGAGTTCTAGAAGTCCGTTTTCAGCGATCTTACTGTCCACGCGAAGCTTGGGAGATTTTCTACAACATTGGACAGGTCATCCACGCGCAGGCTGCGCGTGGTGGGCGCAGGCAGCGTGGCAAACAGACTGATGGGAGCAGGAAATTACTGTTTTGCCCTTTTCAAGTTCTAATTGTATTTTGGGCAGTTTTTAGTACCTTAATCGAATTCTAATTGTAATAGAAGGTAATTTCTTGCTGGGCAAGAAATCTAGAGCCTATTTAAACACATCTTAGCATTGTAATTCGTATCGTTTTATTATTGTAACGTAGAATTGCAAGGGAGAAAAGTGGAGAAGGATTCAACGCTCCTGACAAGCACGGATCTAAATCTACTTCATCTTTTGTGGACCTTGGATTATAGATTTGTTTTCTAAACTTTTTGTTTTATTAATATTATTGCATCTTTCTTTCATATCTTGTTTATTATCATGTTTTCATCAAATCCCATGACGATGAACGGTTCAATTATGAACTAATCGTTGTCATGGGATTCTAACGGATTTATCTGTGTAGCTTAGTAGTTTGTATGCTTTAAAGATTTGTGTGTGATGAATTCTTGATATCCTCGTATGGTTAATCTTAATGCTTTTAGATGCGTAGCTAACATCTAAATTGAATTGTTAATCTCTTGCGAAACGAGAGTGGATCTTGAGATGTAGAACTTGTCATGCTAGCATAGGATATGTTGATGTTTTAACATCATGATTTGTGGCGTAAATAGAGATATTGGCCCTATGTGATCTTAATAGACAACTTGTTCTTCAACCGTTATGTTTTCAAATCTTATAGAGATATAGGGTCTAAACATAATTGGTGTCTACCCATCTTCTATCTATTTTGTGAATGTATGTGTAGTTTGGTGTTAGTATACCGAGAGGTAGCTTATACTTGTTTCGTGTTGTCTAATCAGATATCAAAACCATCACATGCATTGATTAAAGGCGTCAACTCTAAGTGAAGTAGATAATGAAGTTAGAGTCCCATGTTTATTCTCATATAAGTAATTCAATTTTAAATCTCAGTCGTTAATTAATTCTTAGTTTGATAATTTGCATCTTAGTTTAATTTAGATAATTAAAACCCCAATTTGTGATTTTTCTTAGCAGTGAGTTATAACCATACATTGTTGAATAGGTGCATTAACTGAATAGAAACTTAACCAGATCTCTATGGAATGAACTTGAATTATATTACTTGTGACCACGTATACTTGCGTGATATTGTGTTAACACTATGCCTACTATTAGTCAAGCATTTTCTCTACTTCTGAAAGAAGAATCACAAAGGGAATTTGCCATAGTTTCTCCTTGTTTGAAAGTATGGCAATGAATGTGTGAGTCGACAGTATTTTGGGAAGATTGTGAGACCGTCTTTCACTTGTAGGTTTTGGTGATTTGTTAAGTTCGAAAGTGAAAATTAAATTAGATTTAGGAATTTACTAGAAAACATAGTAAATTCTCCCTTAGATTTATTCGATGTGACATAAACAAGCGATGAGTCAATTTGACAAAACGTTTTCTTAACCAATCACTAATTTGGTTAAGGAATGTCAATGAAATGATGTTTCCTAGTCTAAGTTATTTGTGATATATTTAAAGGCAAAGTCTAAACGGCACAAATATCGGAATATCCCGAACACTGATTTTCCGGACCGAAAATAAATATTTTATTCAAAACAGTGTTCATTTCAAATGTTTTAATTCACAAATATGTTCGATATATTTTTCAAAGACTTATTTTCAAATTGCCTTGCTCAAAGACTTGTCGAAAGAATAAAAATAGAGTTTATCCCGGAACCCTTAACAGTTTTCATTTAAATTGGATAAAACTCTAAAATATTCAAAATAAATATTTCGAGGACTTCATAGTCATTATTATTTGAGGAATATTATATTTGAATATACTTCAAGTCAAAACTTTAGCCAAAGTATCGACAAGTTACGGTAAACGGCTAATGTATTTTATTCCGTCGCGTAAAGACATTTAATCAAAATATTTTTGAATAAAATACCTCCGCATATTATTTTGACTTGAAACTTTGAATATGTCACTAGAATAATTAAAAAGAATTTTAGGATTAAATTCATGACTTTAGCATGAATTTTTTCCGGGACTCCAAAAATCGATACGTAATTGATTTTTCGGTCGCTTAAAAGTCATAGATGGTCAACGAATCTCAAGGTGAAATTTTTACCATATTCCTCTGGGAATATTTCTAGGGGATTCCCCAAGTTTCATATTTTTTGTGTGATTTTTCAATTTATTTCATACTTGTGGATTTATCGCGTAGTTTCGGGTTTTTCGGTTAAACCGAGCCAATAGAAGCTTCCTAGATATTTTCTATATATTATTCCACACATGCTGATTGCTAGAGCTTTCTAGGAAGGTGCCAATTATTATTTAATTAGTAGCTAGCCACTTGTCTTATAACCATTGGTCACTAAAACCCTAAATTTGCCTATAAATACCAAGCCAATCTCACTCATTTCTTTAAGCCTTCTTGTGCCAAAGAATTGCTGCAACTTTCTCTCTAGAAACCCAGCAAGTTCAAGTAGCCAAGAGCTTTCAAAAATATTTGGGTAACAAAGCTTTGCTCCTTCATCTTTTAACTTCTTTTAAGCTTTATTTTTTGGTCCATTTCTTACATTTCATACACCACTCGGCCACACTCTTTTTGGGCAGTCCTTTTGCACGTCTAAGGCAGTCCCTTTGTGCTTCATATTGTATACTTGAGTCACCAATTTATCCTCCTTGATTATATCTTTCTTTGGTGCTCATTTGACCTTGTTTAAGTGGTGTTTTTGGCTCTTGTTTTTCTCATCTTTGGTACTCTCGGCAAACACTCTTCAAGGCATATCTTTGCACATTTTATAACAGCCTTGTAAGTGTTCTTTCTTGAGCCTCTGAGCCACCCTTCCGCTCATCTTGATTATATTTCTTTTGGTGCTCATTTCGGCTCATTTTGTGGTGTTTTTAGGCTTGGAACTAGCTCGTATCTCTTGTAGTTCTCTCTTAATTAAAGAGGAACTTGAGCCTTTGTAAGGTCAAGAGTCATAAGCTAGTGAGTGTTTGCACAAGGTATATATATTTGGCTCCTTAGTGTTTAATTCTCTTGAATATATACTTGTGCTTAAGTAGTCTTACAATTGTCACTTTTACACACTTGTTCTTGAAGTAATTCGTGTAGTGTGTGTAGACAATTTGTAAGCTACCAAGAGGAGGTTCTTTTAAGAACTTATAAGGCAAAGAACTATCTTTTGATTTGTGCTTAACTTGCATGAACTAGTTTCTACCTTAAGTGGTTTAAACTTAGTACACTTTCCATCAAAAGAGAGCTTCCTTTAGTGTTGGTTATATAAGTCCTTTGAACCTTAATTGTGTTTAAATCCTTAAGGACTAAACCAAGACTACTGAACTAGTTTCTTAACCGAAACCAAGTTCAAAACTTTCGGCCCCTTTTCTTGATTTACATTCGGCCGAAGGTTTCATTTGCATAGTATATATTGTTGCATCCACGTTTAATTTATTGTCTTGCATTAGTTGTGTGATAAGTCCCTTGTGTGACTTCTCCTGGCTACTTACGTGTTTATTTTTCTCGCACTAGTTTAACGCATAATAGCGGCCCTCGTTTTATCCTATAGATAAGCGAGTTACATTTCCGTACGTGTGATGTGAGTTGTGTTTATGTGCTTGTGTGATGTTTAATTTAACACGTAATAGCGTCCCTCGCTTCGACGAGCTACATATATTTATATCTGACCCTATCTTGGCCTAGGCTATATTAAAGCCATCTACAAGTGTAAACACTTGTATTCTTCGAGTTTAGTTGCTTGTTTAATATTTTACGAAATATTGACAACTTGCTTTAACTCACTCTTGTGTTGTATAACACATTTTTTAACCTTCATTTAAAAGGGATTTAAGTCGTAAGACTTGTATTATATCCTTTGACGTGAGGTGAAGTGAAGTGAGGTGATTTTCGCTCTAAGACCCAAGTCTTAGACACGCCGACGGGGAGTTGGGTGTCTTTGCACCGTGAGGAGGAGAAAAGATCCAAGATCTAAGAGCTAAGATCCAAGATCGTTAAAGGGTGTAGATACGAAGTCTACGCAAAGAGTTTACTTACGTGGTTGTGAGGAGGTGACGGGAAGTTACGCTCCAAGATAAACTCGTAAGGGGTTTTCTTGCATAGCATTTGAGGAGGTAACGGGGAGTTACGCTTTAAGATAATCTTGCAAGGGGTGGCTATTGTATTTTGAGGAGGTAATGGGTAGTTAGACTCTAAAATAAATACATAGTGGTTGTAAAGGCTTCTCCGCCTACTATGAGGAGTATTTTACTTATAGTGGAAGAAATCTCGAGTTCGGGAGGAGCACGGGGACTGGAGTAGGGGTGTTCGAATCCGTTAGGGGATTGCGGCATCGCGAACCAGGATAAATCGATCGTTTCATACTCTTCATCTTTCTCTCTTTTCTTTTCCGCATTTTATATTGCTTATTTATAAATAATTAGTTTTAAAAGGAGAAAGAAATTTTTAAAAACGATAAGCTCTAATTTTTAAAAAGTAATAAGCTATTCAACCCCCCCTTCTAGCTTATTTCACCCTCCTTTGGGACCTATCAGAATGTTAAATACAACAATCTTGCAAAGTTTAAGAACAATGCCACTACTATTGGTGCTTAAAGGAAGTCCAGTGATGCTAGTGTTTGTTGTGATTACTGCCAAAATATTGGATACACTAGGGAGAAATGTTTCTATTTACATGGATACCTTGTGGCACAGATTATATGGAAAAAAAATCTATGCCTAAAAGATTCATAAATCCTAGAACATTTTTTGCAATGTCATATTTGCAACTCATATTTCTACTACTACTTTTACTCCAACTGTCAGTCAGAATGATGCTAAGATGAATTCTATCAAAGATTCTTGCATTTTTACTAATGCTCATTGTCAACGACTCTCTAAGATGATACAAGAAACTCTCGGACAAAACATGGCTTCTACAAGTTTTCACATGTCTGGTACAAGTCCTTATTCTTGTTCTATTGTCACAATTAATTCCGTGTTAACTAATTATAGTTCAGATGGTTCCACAATTTAGATTCAGGTGTAACTAATCATATTATATGTCATAAGCATCTTTTGCTAGATTTAAAATCACTGCACGCTGAAATGTATCTCATATTAGCACAATTCAATTAGTCAAGGATCTTATTCTTCTTGAAATTTCATGTGTTTCACAATTTAACTGTAATTTGATCTTTATATATCAAAGCTGTTATTTCATCCTTGTTTCACTGTTGTTTTCTCTTCCAATCTTTGTTTTCTTTAGAACCTTACCTTGAAGAAGAAGAGTGATGTTAGTCACAGAGGCATGCCTGTATTTATCTAATATCAAGCCTAATTGTTTGTAATGATTTGCATTACTTACATGACCCATTAACTGGGGGAACCTCTAGTTGTAGAGTTTCTACTTGTATTTAGTACTTGTAATAGGCATCAAAATTCTATCTATGTAACTGTAAATTAAGTTATGAAATAATTCTTGAAAGAAGATCCAGAGATAATGCCTCGAGCTTGAAGAAGAAGGCTGTCAAGATAAACACAGTTGGATTTTGAAGATTGAAGATTTGCCTAAGTACTAATTCAAGAAGTATTTTGTTCTATTCGAGAAGTCTAGCTTTCGAGAAATCATGGATTCGATATCTCAAAAGACAATGTTCGATATCTCAGGAAGTCAACAAGTCAAAGCCTCATTCGATAACTCAGAGATTTGACATGTCTAATACTCTATTCGAGAACTCAAGAAGTCAACAAGTCAAAGCATCATTCGAGTTCTCAAAGAGTCAACAAGTCAAAGCTACATTCGATATTTCAAGGACTCAGGAAGCTATTCCACATCTCAAGGATTCCATAAGTCGAGGACTCCTGAAGAAAAGACTAATTCGAGAAGTGATTCGATATGTCAATAATACAGTATTCGAGAACCCAGAATTATCTAATAAGTCAATTCCAGTTCCGAATCAATGACTTGGTTACTTCTCGAATGGATTCGTGAAGACAAAATACTGGAAATTGTACAAGTCAGAAACCTGCAGCAAGCCAAGACACTTTCAGGACCACTGTACTGTAAATTGACCATGGACAGTCTACAAAGAAGCTTAGAGAGTTGTTACAGGAGACAAGCTGCTAAAGAAGTGGATCTGGACAGGTTAAAGAAAGTCAAATTACAAGCTTCCTGGATGTATTCCAAAATTGGGATAGACAAATTAAAAGTAGATTTGCCTGTTCTACCTTTTGTAGTAAGTAGGGTGTACACATGTTATAAAGTGTACAACCACACTTCTCTAGCAGTTAAGAAAGTGAAGTTTTTGAAGTTTTCTCATCACAACTTAGAACATCTCTCTGAGAAAAAAGCAGCTGAGAATACTAACATTTGTATTCACAGTTTGTAGCAAATCTTTATCTAATATAATATTAGATTAAAGTGAGTGATCGTGTTCTTGTGTTTAGATTCTGCACTTAAATATTTTGTTAAACACAAACACACACTTTGCTACACAAACAGATTCAAACCTTCAAACAATCATTCTTAATATTCATATTTGAAGAAAAGTTTGAAAATACATTCACCCCCCCTCTGTATTTTCTTGTCTATGTATTCGATACTCAACAAGTGGTATCAGAGCAAAGCTGTTGATCAAAACAGAAAAAGATCATGAATACACCAAAGACAATAGAAACGGTGAAGGTCCCTATGTTTGACAAAGATAATTTTAACCTCTGGAAGATAAAGATGATGTTGTTCATCAATGCTTGAAACCCTCTGTATCCTGAGATTCTCAAGAATGGTCCTTTCGTTCCATAACAAAAGATTCCTGAGAAGATTATTGGAACCATGACCATCGCAAGATCCTATGTGCCAAGGAACCATCCAAATAGACAGATACAGAAAAGGAAAAGGTTGCCCTTGATAGTCATCTCATGCTGTTGATTATAGATTCTATGGATATGTCAATGTTTGCAAACATAGAATCCTGTACTACTGCTAAAGAGATGTGGGATCACATTGAGGTTCTCTATGAAGGGATAGAGGAGGTCAAAGAAAACAGGAAATCGATACTGGTCACACAGTATGAAGCTTTCATGGCACAGCCCAAGGAACGCATTACTGATATGTTTGAGAGATTTCACAAGTTGGTTACTGAGCTACAGATGAATGGAAAAGTCCACAGCATCAAAAAACTTAATATGAAGTTTCTACTCTCTTCACCAGACCACCTAGAGCAGAGGATCATTTCTCTAAGGGAAAGAGATTTGAACAAAGTCACATATGATGTGCTAAAGACTCATGAGCTTGAGCTATTGCAGAAAAGGGCTATTCAAGCAAACCAAGGCAAGATGATCAACACATCATGTGCCTTGATTATAAACAAATCTATACAGGACCTTGAAGCCTCTACAAGCCAATTGAGGATTGAAGAAATTGTGGATGAAGAACCAGTGGTGGAGCTGCCTGAGACTGTTGCTGAGGAACAGGAAGAAGAAGGAGATGAGTTCTATACTCTTGAGGAGTTAGATGCCATGGAAATACTTCGTATGCTTTCATTGCTAGAAAATTTCCAAACATTAGATTCAAGAGAAAGTAACCCTTCAAATCTAGACCTCAGAATCATTCATTCAACAAGAGTAAAGAACCTGTGAAACCAAGCAAGAATAAATTCAAAACTGGCTATGTGGATAGGTCATCAGTGAGATGCTATAGATGCAATGACCTAGGGTATTTTGCTAGTGAATGCAAGAAGCCTAAAAAGAAGGATAAGGAGTTTCTTTAGCTTGAAGCTAAGTACGAGGCCCTTCTGAGAAAGCAAATACCAGGCAAGGCCTACATAGCTGAAGGGAAGTGTTGGGATGATACTGACAGTGATGAAGAAGAGCAAGAATTTTACAACTATGCCTTGATGGTCGATTCCAAGAATGAGACATCTTCATCAGACCCTCAGGGCAAAGAGAAAGAAAAGAAAGTCATTTGGGTGTTGGACAGTGGATGCTCAAACCACAAGACTGGTGATATGGTCCTGCTATCACAGTATGAAGAAAAGGCTGGCCCTATGGTTACTTTTGGAGATGACAGCATTGGTAACACATTGGGATATGGCAAACTGAAAGTTGGTAATGTCATTATTGAAGATATAGCACTGGTCAGAGGGCTCAAGCATAATCTACTGAGTGTTGGTCAGTTTACTGATAGGGGTTTCAAGGTGGATTTTGATAAGGATGAATGTTTGATCACTAACAAGAAGACTGGTGAACTTGCTCTATCTGGAGTGAGGAAAGGAAGCCTGTTTGTAGCCAATATTGATTCTGCAAGCAAGGATAAAATTTGTTGCTTTTACTCAAAGGCATCAAATGAGGAGTGTTGGCTGTGGCATAAAAAGTTATCACACCTGAATTTTAAAGCCATTAACTCTTTAGTCAAAAGAGAGTTAGTGGAAGGCATGCCCACACTTGAATTCTGTCAAGAAGGAGTGTGTGAGGCTTGTCAAAAAGGAAAGATGAAAAGGTCAAGTCACAAGTCAAAGACTGTGACATCAATAACCAAGCCCCTGCAACTAATTCATATGGACTTGTTTGGTCCTGTCAATATTATGTCACTTGCAAGAAAGAAGTATGCCTTTGTGATGGTTGATGACTTTACAAGGTATACATGGGTGGAATTTCTAGCATCAAAGGATGAGGCTCCACAAGTAATCATTGTGCACATAAAGAAAGTTTATAAAGAAGCAAAGGCCAACAATGCAAGTGAGATTGCATTGAGAAGTGACAATGGAACAGAGTTCAGAAATACCATGCTTGAAGCATTCTGCAAAGAGAATGGTATTTCACAACAGTTCTCAGCTCCAAGGACTCCACAACAAATTGGAGTTGTTGAGAGAAAGAATAGAACTTTAATTGAGGCTGCTAGAACAATGTTGCTTGATGAAAAAATGCCTACATGTTTTTGGGCTGAGGCTGTGAGCACTGCATGTTATATATTCAAAATAGAACCCTCATCAACAAAAACACTGAAAAGTCACCTTACAATTTGGTGACTGGAAAGAAGCCTACTCTTAAGCATATTCATGCTTTTGGGAGCAAATGCTTTGTGCTGAAGGATAATTCAGAATATGTTGAAGAGTTTGATGCAAAAGCATTTGAAGGAATATTTCTTGGTTATTCAATGGAGAGAACAGCTTACAAGGTTTATGTCATCAGTCAAAAGAAAGTTATGGAAAGCACAGATGTGACATTTGATGACAGCAAACTACCTGGACTAGAAGAAGCCAATGATGAAGATAGAGATCCATTAAGGTTTGAAGATACGGATGATTCTGATGAAGAGATTGAAAATGAAGTTGAGACTACAACTCTACAAACTCCAATGACTGATGAAGCAAGAGAAACGTTTGTGCCAATCAACAGTGAAGATACAAGCATCTAAGACACACATGTGAATGAGAGCACTTTCATAGGGGGAGGAAATGAATATGATCACAACTTGGATGATGAAGCAACATCAAATTTGAGAAATCAAACTGAGCATTCAAGGAAATGGGATAGATCACACACTGCAGAACAAATTATTGGAGATCCAAATGCAGGAGTGAGAACTAGGAGAGCAACTAAAAATGAATGTCTTTATGGTTTCTTTCTGTCTCATGTTGAGTTAAGAACAGAACCACTGTTGGAACAAAGTGGGTTCTGAAAAATAAGATGGATGAAGATGGTGTGATTATAAGCAACAAAGAAAGGTTGGTTGCAAAAGGTTACTCTCAACAGGAAGGCATTGACTATGATTAGACATTTGCCTCTGTTGCCAAACTGGAAGCCATCAGAATCTTCTTGGCATTTGCTGCACATTCAAATTTCAAAGTTTATCAAATGGATGTCAAGAGGGCATTTCTGAATGGAGAGTTGGAAGAAGAAGTATATGTGCAACAACCACCTGGCTTTGAGGATCCACATTTCCCAGAATTTGTCTACAGATTGCTTAAGGCATTGTATGGACTTAAGCAGGCTCCAGGGGCATGGTATGACACATTGTCACAATTTCTTCTTGAAAATCAATTCACTAGAGGCACATTGGACAAGACATTGTTTTACAAGAAGCATGGTAATGATATTATCCTAGTTCAAATCTATGTGGATAATATCATATTTGGCTCTACAAATGAGAAACCGTGTGAGAAATTCTCTAAGCTCATGCAAAGTAGATATGAGATGAGTATGATGGGAAAGTTGACATTCTTTCTTGGATTGCAAGTTAGTCAAATAAAGGATGGTATCTTTATCAGTCAAACCAAGTACATCAAGGATTTATTGAAGAAGTTTGACTTTGAAGACTGCTCACCTGCAAAGACCCCTATGGCCACTGCCACTAAATTGGATGAAGATGCTAAGGGCAAGAAAGTAGATATCTCAATCTACAGAGGCATGGTTGGCTCTCTACTCTATCTCACTGCTAGTAGACCAGACATCATGTTTGCAACATATCTGTGTGCAAGCTTTCAATCCAATCCAAAGGAATCACATATGATTGCTATCAAAAGGATCTTCAGATATCTGAAGGGCACTCCAAACTTGAGTTTATGGTATCCTAAGGACACAGGGTTCAATCTGGTTGGTTACTCTGATGCTGATTATGATGGATGCAGAGTGGATAGGAAAAGCACCTCAGGTAGCTACCAGTTCCTTGGACAAAGGTTAGTCTCTTCGTATAGCAAGAATCAACAATCTGTGTCAACTTCCATAGCTGAGGCTGAATACATAGCTACTGGAAGTTGCTGTGCTCAAGTGCTTTGGTTTAGAAATCAACTTAGAGATTATGGACTTGTGTTGGAAAAGATTCCTATCATGTGTGACAACACAAGTGCAATATCTATAGTTGCAAATCCTGTCAATCATTCTAGAACAAAGCACATTGACATCAGATATCATTTTATCAGGGAACATGCAACTAATGGAACCATCGAGTTACATTATGTTCCCACAGATAAACAGTTAGCTGATATATTCACTAAGCCATTAGATGAAGCCACCTTCACAAGGTTGGTTAGTGAGATTGGAATGCTGAATTCTTCAGAATCTGGCTAAGTGAAAATATCAACAAAATTATTGCAGCAGTAAACACTTACTTTATCTAAATGCTCAATATTTGTTAAGTAAGTGTTGGCTAAAGTATGATTTATAAATATTTCAAATCTGTTGCATATGTTGAAAAATCATATTTTGCTAACTTGAAATTTCTATGAAATTTTGAGAAAGTCACTATTTAATTTGTTAAAATATTCTTCATTGAATATATCTGGTGAATTTTAAAAGATAGTGAAAATTGAATTTTATGAGTGAAAAGAATATTTTGATAAGTCAGACTTCTCTAATGATTCAATTTATGTCAATGCTCGATTTCTCTAGCAAGTCTCTTTAGAGTACTCTCGAGTTCTTGAATAGAGTCTTTTGGAGATATCGAACAAAGGCATACTTGACTTCTCAAATATGGTATTTGAGTTCTCTAATGCCTGAGTTCACGAATATAGTATTTGAGTTCTCGAATCATTTGAAAAGGCTGAATTCTCGCTAAATTTCAACCATTTTTGGATTTTTATCTAAAATTTTAATTCACTCATAAAAAACATATTTTATTTAATTTGGAATTATTTCTAAATTAGATAAACTGCCAGCTGTGAGTTATAACCTGCTTGAGTTATCGAATAACCCTTTCTTGACATATCGAATAGTTGTTTTATACTTCTCGAATGCTTGACTTGTCGATACAAAACTTGTATCTAATCGACAATTCAAGTGTCTCATACTTATGCAATTCCACAACTATTCTATTCATTACATTCGATTTCTCAAGCCTTCAAACTCTCAAAACCTCTGAAAACCCTAATTATAAAGAGCTAAATTTCTTCTTTGAACCTTCATTCTCGTCTCTTCTACTCTGTAACAATGGCAAACACCCAACTCACCATACCCAAAAATACCAATTTCATTGCCATGATAAGTGATGTGGAAGCACCAAATGCAAATTACAAGTGCTTTGTTCGATGGATGTCTGAGTCATACATTAAGGGTGCTTTATCAGCCAACCCAACTCTGTATCTAGAACTTCTAGAACAGTTTTGGAGTTCTGCAGTGTGTGAGGCTGATAAGTGGATTTTATATCCACTTAAAACATTCCATATCGGCTTAAATTGATTACTTGGCCTCAAGTATGTGGTGTGTTTAATGTGTTTTCATTGAGTTTGCAGAACTAAGAGAGTTGGAGGTTAATTTGATTAAAATTCGGATTTTCTGGGTCGGCTGCGCAGTCTACACTGTTTTGGACATATCTGGAGTTCTACAAGTCCGATTCTGACGATCTTACAGCTCACGCGAAGAGGAGAAGATTTTCTGCAAAAGTGAACAGTGACCAGGGTGCGCTGTGGCCTGGAGAGCATGCCGCGGCGCGATGTCTTTGCGGGAAATTTCGAATTTTATTCTGAAAATTCTGATTAACTGTTTGGGCCATATCTTGAGTTCTATAAGTCCGTTTTGGACGATCTTAAAGTCCACGTGAAGATAACGGAATTCTCTTTCATTCTAAAGTGGTTCAGATGTCCAAATACAACTGGAACAGCCCAGAAATACTGAAGAAAAGTCAGTTATGAATTTTCCTTCAAAACCGAATCAGTTTAGGAAACGTATTATGTGCCGAACTGCAGAAATTCAACTTTGACAAGAAAATTGCTATAATTCCTACTTCTAATAAGTATGGTAATTGCTCTGGGCGGCTAGAACATTCCAGAATCAGATCTACACATGGAATTTGTAATTCTATTCTCATTCAAGAACTGAAATTGCCATACTCCTATTCCAACTCTAAAACGGCAATTTCTTGATGGAGAGACAAATTGGGGCTATAAATACACATCTTGGGGGACAGAAAAAAAACACATCATTACATATCAATTACTTAGGTTTATTTGTATCTTTTCATACTTTGTTATTATCATGGTTTCACTTGATCCCATGATGATGAGAGGTTCAATTACGAACTAATCGTTGTAATGGGATTCTAACGAATTTATTTATGGAGCTTTAGTATTTTGACGTTTTAAAGATCTGTGTGTGATGTATATTTGATATCCTTGTATGGTTATTCTTAATGCTTTTATATGCGTAGCTAACATCTAAATTGAATTGTTAATCTCTTGCGAAACGAGAGTGGATCTTGAGATTCAGAACTTGCCATGCTAGCATAGGATAGGTTGATGTTTTAACAACATGATTCGTAATGCAAATAGAGATATTATGCTGCCCTATGTGATCAATATGGATAACTTGTGCTTAAACCGTTATGTTTTCAAATCTTATAGAGATATAGGGTCTAAAAATAATTGGTGTCTATTCATCTTCTATCTCTTTTGTGGATGTATGAGTAGTTTGGTGTTAGTATACCGAGAGGTAGCTTATACTTGTTTCGTGTTGTCCGATCAGATATCATAACCATTGCATATATTGATTAAAGGTGTCAGATCTAAGCAAAGTATTTAATGAAGTTAGGATCCCATGTTTTCTCTTGCATAAGTAATTCGATTCCAACTCTCGTTAGTTAGTTAATTCTTAGTTTTGTTAATTTCTTTCTTAGTTAATTATAGTTAATCTAAACCCAATCTTGTAATTGTCTTAGCAGTGAATAAAAACCATACATTGTTGCATAGGTGCATGAACTGAATTGAAACCTAACTTGTGACCACGTACGCTTGCGTGATTTAGTGCAACCAGGTTTTTGGCACCGCTGCCGGGGATCGTCGGTGTTTTATTTTTAGTTTATATGCTTGTCATCAGTGGTCGTTAGAGTTCACTGACTCAGATTGTTTTTCTAACCTATCTTGTGTAGTTCGTTGGTGTTTCAGGTACGTGTCAGCTACAACTATAGCAGCTCAGTTGAAGGCATTGAATTTGAAGATGGATTTTCTAACTTACTATGGAGTTCAGTAGGTGGCTAGTGTTTGTGAGCTATGTGCGGGCACACATGAGTCGAATCAGTGTGCCATCTATAGTGCATCAGTGAGCTGGAGCAACAATCAAGGTGGCATGCTGCAACCACAACAGCCTTCTCAGCAGTTTCAAGGTCAACAATATGGAGCATAGCCTTACAATCACCAGAATTTTCAGCAACAATATGCCCCGTGGCAATTTCAACCTTCGGGTTTTCAGCAACAACCACTACGCCATATGTGGGCAATAGCTACGCTTTTTTTAGAGTAAAAAGCAAAAGTGTAACTATATATGCCTTAAAACGAATCTACGCCTACACTTTTTTTCTATGTTAGCATTTCTATAAATTAGTGTTACGGTAGATGTGATTCAGTATCTATGTTAACGCCAAAGTTGGTGTAGCCGTTGGTCTTTAATAAAAGTGTAACCGTTGGTCTTTAAAAATCAAAAAAAAAATAGGCGGCTCTAAATATTTGTCTAAAATGAGACAATAAAAAACAGGCGGCCAAATATTTGCCCAAATATTTCATTTAAGCGGGTTAATTTTCAGACATTCCCTCTATGTCAATTATTTTCAGACGACTCTCTCACTCACCAAACACAATTACACAAATCTCTCTCTACAGCTCACTCAAATCTCTCTCAACTCTCTCAACCAAATTTAAATTACACAATTAGGGCTTGTAGATTAAGGTTTCTTCAGAGGTTCTCTCTCTACAGGTTCTCTACAATTAGGGCTTGTAGATTAGCGGCTCAATTAGGGCTTTATTTCGGGTTATATAGGGTTCGATTCAGGTTCAATTCAAGTTCAATTCAGCTTCTTGTTCGATTCAAGTATTCATCTTGTTCTTCTTATTTGTGTATAACATATTTATTTGGGTTCAATTCGGGTTCAATTGGGGTTTGTAAATTAGGGGTTCCTTTCGGGTTGAATTGGGGCTTGTAGATTACGAATGTTTGTTTGTGTATAACATGCTTATAAACATGGTAATAATTGTTTCGATTGTTTTTTTTTGTTTTTTTGTTTCGATTTTAGTTACGGTTTTGGAAGATGTTTTGGAGCTTAACAACTTGATTATGGTTGGTTTAACAGCTTGAGCTCAATTTACGTTAGTTTTGATTAACAGCTTGAGCTCAATTTATTTGTATGTGGCCGTTGTTGGTTGGTTTAACTGTGGTTCTGAAGGCTTAATTAGCTTACTAATATTTGTTTTAAGTACTAGAGTATTTGTTTAAAAATGAGACTTTCTACAAGTTGTTAATATTTTAGTTACTAAAACTAGATATTGTCTTGGCCGGTTCTTGAATATGTAAAACCTGAACACATAGTTAGATTAAGTAGACTTTGTGGATCTTTTATCCTCAGTGTTTTCTTTTCCTGTTTATTGTGTTTAAGCATGCTGATTTTTCTTTTCCAAGACTGAACTTGGATAGTTCTGTTGCATGACGTAGAGTGTTTTGTATGCTCTGTAAAAAGTATCTATTTAGGAATTATTGTAACTTTAATAAAGATGTAGCAATGAGACTATCTACTAACTGTAGGTATTTTTATTTAGTTACTAAAACTGAATAACCTAAACACATAGTTAGATTACGTAGAATTTGCGGCTAATCGTAGTTGTTGTTTTTTACTGTAGTCATGAGTGATAAAGGTTATACTTGGTTAAATCTTCCCAAGTATACCAAAGATTACACCGAGGGAGTCGATTTGTTTGTGAAAATTGCGATAGCCAAATTTTCCGACGGAAACGAAATACAGTGTCCTTGTGATAAGTGTGAGAATCGTTTTTGGCGGAGTCCCGGCACGGTTCGTGACCACCTCATTTGCCACGGACCTTGTGTAACCTTTGTAGAATGGATTTATCATGTTACGTCATTAAAAGACAGTAATATCATGGATCCTGAACTAGACACTGAACTAGATACGGGATTTCAAGATAATTTTGACGAGATGTTGAACGTTATGTATGGCAAGGTGGGACCAAATGAAGATGCAAGGAGATTTTATCAGCTCGTCGAGGAAGGAAAACAACCCCTATATCCTGGTTGTAAGAAATTTTCCCGTTTAAGTTTTTTAGTTAGGCTTTACCATTGGAAGTGCATACATGGTGTAACCGAGTCTGCGTTCGGTGAGATATT
The DNA here is from genome assembly GCA_036435485.1 of Saposhnikovia divaricata. NCBI lineage: Eukaryota > Viridiplantae > Streptophyta > Magnoliopsida > Apiales > Apiaceae > Saposhnikovia > Saposhnikovia divaricata. Next base: position 221,634,076 of record CM071596.1, on the reverse strand, counting down.
ACAGCTGATTAAAGAAGTTGTTCCCGATATTAATGTGCCTGCCTCTTTCAATTCCGCCAAAAAGATCATCAAGAATTTAGGTCTTGACTATAAGAAAATACATGCATGTCCAAATGACTGCATGTTGTATTGGCGTGAGAATGAAAAGGCAGTTTCTTGCAAAATTTGTAGTGCTTCAAGGTGGAAAAGCGTGGCACAAGAATCGGACAATGGCAATAATAGAATTCCTGCCAAAGTGATGAGGTATTTTCCGTTGACGCCAAGGCTCCAACGCATGTATATGTGTAAAGATTTTGCCAAACAAATGTTGTGGCATGCAGTGGAAAGAACAAAAGATGGGAAGTTACGGCATCCTGCTGATGGTGAAGCCTGGAAGACGATGGATGCCATGTATCCGCAATTTTCGTCGGATTATCGCAATGTGAGATTGGGGTTAGCTTCTGACGGGTTCAATCCATTTCGCACAATGAGTACCACACACAGTACATGGCCAATTGTAGTCGTAAACTACAATCTACCTCCTTGGCTAAACATGAAACCAGAAAACCTGATCCTTTCAACCCTTATACCTGGTCCAAATGATCCGGGAAATAATATTGATCCTTTTTAATACATGATTATGTGAAATTTAGACTTGTTTATACGTGAATTTTTAATTAGTTATGTCTACCATCTTATTTGTCTTGTAATCTGATCATCAATCAAACTTGGTAAATTAATTGTATAAATTATATTAAGTTAGCAAAAATCATTACCTGTGAAAATTGTACTTAAATTTTAAATTAAGTTAATTGTAATGTGACTGACCAGTATTGGATTTTGTTACAGGATGGATGAAACTGTGATTGTTCGATTGCACCACAAGGGACGCTTCACAAAGAATAAGTATATTGGTGGCTCACATGATACATTTGAGGAAGACCCTGACAGGTTTTCCTACTCAGTACTGATGGAATTTGTTAAAGAAATGAAATACAAGGAGATTGGAGGCATATTTGTTAATAATGATGGCTGGAAACTAGTGTCAGATGATCAAACTCTTCGTCAATTTACTCAAGAGAAAACTGAGCTTGACTTTTACATTGAGTGCACTGTGAACAAAGCTATACCAGCAGTGAAACAAGTGCAACCACATGTGGTTGTAAGGCCAAGATCAAGCCCTGTTATAACTAAAGAAAAGATGGCTGAGAAGCGGACTTTTGTGACACTACAGAATATCAATGCTGAGAAAAAACGAAAGCTGAAGGATAGGAATGACGATAAGGAAAGGAGAATTAGCACAAGGAAAAAACTACAGTTCAATGATGATGTTAGTACTCATGAGGAGGAATTAATAGGTCTGGCGGATTATATAAAAAGGTTTGAGTCACCTGATACAATGGCAGAGAAAGCCGGTGAGGGTTTGCCTGATCCCAAGGCAAAGATAGTTGGTACGGGATTGCCTGATATAAAGGCAAAGAAATCCAGTGAGGAATTGCGTGATACAAAGACAAAAGAAGCTGGTGCGGGATTGCCTGATCCAAAGGCAAAGACAGTTGGTGAGGAATTGGGAAAATGTGTTGAAGGGCAAGGATGTAATGACTATGAGATGAAAAGGAATGATAATGTAGCGAAAAATAAAGCAAAACTTAAAGAACTTGGATTGGTCCCAAGTAAGTCTGCTAAGAGTTGTCAAAAGGACAAAGGTAAATGCAAGGAAACAAATGAAGATGCAAGTGAAAGTGAGTATGTCCCGGATAATAATGATGTTGAAGCTGAACAACAAAGTGATCGTGAGGATGATAATGTCACTTCAAAGGTATGTTTTTATTTAATTTATGCATTAACTTAATTTTACTTAATTTATAGTACTGCTGGTAATTGGTAAATACTAAAATTTGTAGAGAACAAAAAAGGTCAAGAGACAAAGAGTTGAGATCGGTGCTGGTCCAACAACTCGTTTGCAAGCTACTAAACTGCCAGGTTCATCTGAAAAGAAGGAAGCAACTGCAGGCGCAACTTCACTTCCTGTGGAGGTATTTACAATAGTTCTTCTTGTTACCAAATTACGGAAGTTGAGGTTTGTGAAGTTTTTTTATATTTTAATATTCTTGCTTTGAAGGTTAATAATGCACCAGTGGTTTCTCTAAAAGAAAAGCTAAAAAGTTGGAGAGAAGGTCCTGGTTCAATGGCTCTGTACTTGGAGTTACGGGAAAAACAACAAATTGAAAAAGAAATTCCGCGAGCAGAGTCTCAAACGCAACATTTGCAGTCACAGTCCGGTAATTTACTAGATCACATGCATGTTAGAGTATTACATGCTCTTATATGATTTTTTACTTTGCAATTCATTTTTACATGCTATTACATAAAACAATTATATTATTCATTTTCACTTTGCAATTCATTTTTATATAATTTTTTTACTGAAATATAAAAGTTGAAAAAGGCATAACAATTAAATTTACAATATTCCAGATGATGCACCTGTTGATGCAGCTCCAAAAAGAAAAAGAGGGAAGACCAAAATGAACCATGTTCATAATAGAGGAGAGAAAAAAAGGATCACCCTCAATTATCTCAAGCAGCCTGTTGCGGATGATGGCAAGTTATTATCTGAATTTAGCAATTTTTTGGGGACAACTATTAAGCAGTTTGTGTCTCTTACTTGTGCCAGTTGACATCAAGTTCCTGAAAAAGGGCTGTTATTGGAGTATGTCCAGGTAAAATATGTCTAATATGTGAAAATCTCGCAACATTTGGTTTATATATTCATGTTTATGCACTTTGTGTAATTTTATACAGGACAAGTATATCATTCCAGAAGACGCTGTACCGTGGATTAATAAATCGATGAGTGATCACTTTAGGAGCTTCAAAGGTCGAATCAAGAGAGACCATTATAAACCTTATAGTACAGATGATGAGAGGTTGGCACACAGGCCCGAAGAGGTTCTTCTTTCAGATTGGAGGATTCTTTTGAAGTATTGGGGTGACGAAAAAGTTCAGGTAATGAATTTAAATTCAATGTTCAATATAACGAGGCTCTAATTTAACTAGATTATGGACTGGAAATTGATGAATGTTAATTCATGTCATTATTATGTATAATTAAGTATGAAAAGTGACTATTAAATGTTCCCTTTTTATATAGGAAATTGCAAAAAGGAATCAAGAGTCACGAAATAAAATTACGGAGACCCATACTACTGGGGCCATGAGTTTCGTCCAAATTGCCCACAAGCTGGTAATGCTTATTTGACCATAATTTTTTTTGTAATTTTTTTTGTAGTTTAGCAGTTTATTATCAGGATGAGTGATGTTTTTATATGTTCTATTTATTGAATTCAGCGACTTGAAAAACTTGAGAAACTTAAAAATCTTGAAAAAACCCCTATCGACGGTGATGCTGAATCTGATACTGATTGTGAAGAGCTTTCTAAAGTCTATGATGCTGATGTATATGTAGCGACTCGCAAACGAAAAGATGGCCGCGAGTACAAGTTACCTCCGGGGGTGCTTAAAACGGTTAAGGATAAAGTTGTAAGTATTAAATGGACATTTCTCTGATATTTTTTTATTATTGTATTTTGTGTCTCAATCAAATGCACTATTCTTTTTTTTACAGGTTGATGTTGAGAAAGTTCTACAAAATGAAGGTGCTGAGGCTGCTAATAAGTTGGTTCATGGTGGCAAGGAACACGGCCCATCTTACCTAATTGGGAGGCTTATTCGAAAAAAGGAACCAAAGTCGAAGTCCTCGGCATCACCATGTACATCCTCCGTTCCAGATCAGCTGGTGTCAGACATAACTACTAAGATCAGGGCTCAATTGCAAAAAGAGATGGATGAGAAACTGGACCAAAAAGTTCGAGAAATGATGAGAATGTTGGCTGACAAGAACCCAGATTTGAAGTTGAACATTGAGGGCTCTGAGAAATCAGTGCAAGTGTCTGATGATGATCACAGTGTCTCTCATCAAATGACTGACTAGATTATTTTATCATATGCTAAGTGTTCAGTAGTTTCTGTTATATCTTTGGATTGCGATGGTATTACTTAGCTTCTAAGCGCTACTTAATTATGATAGTTTTTGATTGTATTTAAGTCAAATTTTGGATGTTGGTTTAGTTAATTTGGATGGTTTGTTGGTTTTTGTAGTAAATTTGGATGGTTGGTTGTATTGGAATGGTTTGTTGACAGTCTTGTGTAATTTGGATGGTTGTTTGTGTTTTGGGATGTTTGACAATATTTTTAATGGGAAGCTTTATATTTCAATATCATATGTTTCATTTTTGTATTTAAAGTGTTGGCAAAAGTATAATAAAGTGTAGGCAAAATATTAAACTCTTAAAGATAAAAGTGTAGCCATAGTGATAAAGTTGTTGCCAAAAATATCAAACTGTTTCACAGTATTATGTTACAGTTGTACTAAACAGGTGTAGGCATAGGTCTACGGCTATACTTTTAATGGTGTTACCATATTGATAATTGTGTTGGCATAGGTCTACGGCGACAAGTTTCAAGATGTAGCCACAGAAAAGAAAAGTGTAAGAATAGGGGTCTACAGCTACACAAATATACTCGTGTCACCAGAAACCAAAAAAGTGTCAGCATAGGGGTCTATGGTTGCGGCCGTTTTTGTAACACCCTCAAATTTGGTAAAAGTGTAACCGTAGCCTGTTTTTCTTGTTTTAGCCACACTTTTTGGGCTATAAGCACACTTTTTTAGACGTAGTTATTGCCCATATATGGCGTAGTGAACAGTCATATGCTGGTTCTGGGCATTCCACTTATGACAAATCTAAATTAGAGGAATTGAGGTTGATGTTTAAAAGCAACGCTGTGTCGTTTAAGACCTTGGAAAATCAGATTGGGGAGATTACTAATGCCTTGTTGAGTAGGCCACAAGGGACTCTTCCTAGCGACACAGAGGCTAATCCAGGCAAGAGGGAAGTCGAAGAATAGGTGGAAGCAATTACCTTGAGATCTGGAAAGGCTACAAACGATTAGAAATCAGCAGCTACGGAAAACGAAGAAGTTCATATTCAGCATGTTGAGAAATCTGCAGGGTCAGAAATTGAGAAATCTGATTTGGTAGCTGAGCAGTTGGACGGTGAAGTGGAAAAGAGTACGAATCCTGTTGAAAAAGTTTCTCCGGAGCATTCTACAAATAGCAATCAGATCTACCCGCCTTCTCCATATCCAAAGAAATTCTTGGAATTTCCGGCAGAGAAGGAAGAGTGTTTTGGCAAGTCAAATCCAGTAGACGTTGCTTTATAAGGAAAGTCCGATACGAAAGATGAGGAACTAGGCGTGGTTGATCTTTGGGATTCTCAGGTGCTGATTGATGAGGGTGTTTCATGGTCAAATCTTGAGGATAGTGCAATTGAGTCTTTTCTTGAGAAAGATGTTTTGTATGAGGGCAATAAAGAACTTCATGAGTTGTATAGGAATTTTACTTCTGATGAGATGTTAGATGAATTGAATGCTATTTGTTCTAAGCATGAAATTCAACTTGAAGAGAGTTTTTTTGATCCTAAGTCTGCTGTGAAGACTTCTGTTGGTGAACTACCTACTTTTGTTCCTAATCCGTCTATTTCCACTCTTGCTCAGTCTTTGGTGGTTAATAATGAAAATCATCATGTTGAAGAAACTTCCAGACTCGAGTTTAAACGACCAGATTAGCTGAGGTATGTATATTTGGGTCAGTCATCTACTTTGCCTATTATTATTGTTGCTAACTTGTCAGGTAGGGAAGAGAACAATGTTACTGACACTTTTGAGGAGCAAAGAAGGCTGAAACTTGTCATCATGGATGTAGCCCCGAAAAATATAATTAAATGGCCATATAGAGATACGGTACCGCCCGAGGAGGGTGATCCTGCCGACAGTTAGGTATGTTCTCTACTATCCCTTGTATTACCTTCCATTCAATGGGGACATTGAATATTTTAAGTTCGGGGGTGGTGTGAGGGATAAGTAGTGTATAGTAGTTGTTTGTAGTAGTTACTGTGTTCATGTAAAATATCATGTTTGCATTTTAGTTGTAATTCATGCATGTTTGTTTGTGTTATTATCATGTGAGTCCATAGTAGTTTGCATTTGCACCCATGCTGGATAGGAATTTTGTGTTGTTGACGCTTTTGATTGAGAAGTGATATGCTTTGTTCTTGTGCACACACATACACTAGTAAGTTGAAGCTAGTAGACTTAGTGAATGTTGTGAGTAATTAAAAGGACATGAATATGTGCAAGTTGATTTAGTTTGCATGCTTTGAATACAAGTAGGTGCATTAGAGAGATTTTTGCTTGGGATTGAGTATGTTTTTCCACCGAGTGAGCTTTTGAGCCTTATTGCATATTTGTTGCAATTTTATTTGTTTACTTGAGTGTCCACGGATTGTTTGCATTGCTAGCAGTTGTTTGAGGTCTTTCTTGAAACGCATGACATTATTTGACGATTAAAATGATAAAAGCATATAGGAATAACCATGCATATTTTCCCATATTACCACACCATATTTACATGATCAATTAGTTAACCCGTTGAGCTTAATCCTATTTTTTCGGTGAAATACCACATTACCTGCCTAGACTTTTTTCTTGTATTGGCCTTACATTAATTTGAACCCATATTGTCAAAGGCTAATAGAGTGCTTAAGGGAGTAATAAGGTGTGCAAGGAGGGGTTTATTGTTGGTCATAATTTTGGGGGAAATATTGAACATTGGGTTTGGTTGTTTACTTGATAGTCGGCATGTGTAATAAAATCATGGGATCATTGTTATTGTGTATATTATTGTTCTTGTTATATTTAGCTCTTGAAAAAAGAAAAAAAATATAAAATAAAACAGAAAATAAAAGAAAAGAAAAAAATATATTATGAGAGCATATTTGTGTTTGTTGTGATCCTACTTTAGTCGACTAGTCGAGTATTTTTGTTGGAAGAAAAATAATAAATTATGTGTGGGGGGAATTAGGGTGTTGTGTATGATTCATTATAGTTCCTACTAGCTTTTGACACTTCACCTGATTTGGCTTATTTGACATACCTTGTCCCTAGCCCCGTTACAACCCAATTAAAGACCTTTTGATTATCGTCATTGATGTATGTTGTGTTAAGAGTTAGATTGATACCAAATGTCAAGCATGCTTATGATTTTGTTGGAATTGAGTGATACACTTACCCTTTTTCTTGAGTGAATATTCTTTTGTGAGTGGATTGTGAGTGTGTACTTGTTTTTGCGTATGAGATCCCGAGTCTTGTCTGAAAGATGTACTCTTGTATGCTTAGCATGGTTACTAACTTATTCTTACACTTGACATGGACTTTTGAGAACTTATGCATGTTCATTGAGTAGACTATGTGAATGCTTGCACTTTCGACACCAAGACATCACATTATTACTTTGATTCTTAAGTTGAAATGACATGAGAGGATTTGAAGGTGTGGTAATGTATTAGTAGTAAATTATTTGCATTTTCGTAATAGTTTCATTCATGCATTGCATTGTGTTTGCATTGTTTAGTTAAATGGATTTTGTGGGTACATTCACTATAGGCCCTCACGAGACCTTACTCGTCCACTAAGGCTGCCTAGGGGTTTAAAGGGCTTGTTGCATATGCCAAATGCAACCGTGATCACCTACGGAAGTGGTACTAGTTAGTGTTAGTTGTTTATGCTTGAGGACAAACATCGGTTTAAGTTTGGGGGTGTGATAAGTGGATTTTATATCCACTTAAAGCGTTCCATATCGGCTTAAATTGATTACTTGGCCTCAAGTATGTGGTGTGTTTAACGTGTTTATATTGAGTTTTGCAAAGCCAAGAGAGTTGGAGGTTAATTTGATTAAATTTCGGATTTTCTGGGTCGGCTGCGCAGTCTACACTATTTTGGCCATATCTGGAGTTCTACTAGTCCGATTCTGACGATCTTACAGCTCACGCGAAGAGGAGAAGATTTTCTGCAAAAGTGAACAGTGACCAGGGTGTGCTGCGGCCTGGAGAGCACACTGCGGCGCGGTGTCTTTGCTTGAAATTCCGAATTTTTATCCTGAAAATACTGATTCACTGTTTGGGCCATATCTTGAGTTCTATAAGTCCGTTTTGGACGATCTTACAGTCCACGCGAAGATAACGGAATTCTCTTTCATTCTAAAGTGGTTTAGATGTCCAAATACAACTAGAACAGCCCAGAAATACTGAAGAAAAGTCAGTTACGAATTTTCCTTCAAAACCGAATCAGTTTAGGAAACGTATTATGTGCCGAACTGCAGAAATTCAACTTTGACAAGGAAATTGCTATAATTCCTACTTCTAATAAGTGTGGTAATTGCTCTGGGTGGCTAGAACATTCCAGAATCAGATCTACACATGGAATTTGCAATTCTATTCTCATTCAAGAACGGAAATTGCCATACTCCTATTCCAACTCTAAAACGGCAATTGCTTGATGGAGAGGCAAATTGGGGCTATAAATACACATCTTTTGGGACATAAAAAAAACACATCATTACATATCAATTACTTAGGTTTATTTGTATCTTTTCATACTTTGTTATTATCATGGTTTCACTTGATCCCATGATGACGAGAGGTTCGATTACGAACTAATCGTTGTCATGGGATTCTAACGGATTTATTTATAGAGATATAGTATTTTGATGGTTTAAAGATCTGTGTGTGATGTATATTTGATATCCATGTATGGTTATTCTTAATGCTTTTAGATGCGTAGCTAACATCTAAATTGAATTGTTAATCTCTTGCGAAACGAGAGTGGATCTTGAGATTCAGAACTTGCAATGCTAGCATAGGATAGGTTGATGTTTTAACAACATGATTCGTAATGTAAATAGAGATATTATGCTGCCCCATGTGATCAATATGGATAATTGTGCTTAAACCGTTATGTTTTCAAATCTTATAGAGATATAGAGTCTAAACATAATTGGTGTCTATTCATCTTCTATCTCTTTTGTGGATGTATGAGTAGTTTGGTGTTAGTATACCGAGAGGTAGCTTATACTTGTTTCGTGTTGTCCGATCAGATATCATAGCCATTGCATATAGTGATTAAATGCGTCAGATCTAAGCAAAGTAGTTAATGAAGTTAGGATCCCATGTTTTCTCTTGCATAAGTAATTCGATTCCAATTCTCGTTAGTTGGTTAATTCTTAGTTTTGTTAATTTGTTTCTTAGTTAATTATAGTTAATCTAAACCCAATCTTGTTAATTGTCTTAGCAATGAATAAAAACCATACATTGTTGCATAGGTGCATGAACTGAATTGAAACCTAACCAGATCTCTGTGGGAACGAACTTGACTTATTCATATATTACTTGTGACCACGTACGCTTGTGTGATTTAGTGCAACCACAGGCTAATGCACTTCGGGATGCAACTCTTACCTACACCATCTACTGCAAGATTCAAGAGAAGAATATAACTATCACTATAGAGGATATGAATCAAGCACTGGGTTTAGGTTTACAACAAGAGGTGTATGACCCACTAGCCACAAATGCTCAGTTGGAGGACTTCTTCGATTTCATCAGGTACTCAGATGAAATCAAACTTGGGCATCTTAACAGGAAGAATCTAATGAAGGAATGGAGCTATGTGTTTGCTACCTTACTTCATGTGTTCACTGCAAGAAAGTCTAGCTTTGATCAAATTAGTGCACTTCCACAGCAAATAGGCTATGCCTTAGCCTATGGGAAAAAGATAGATGTTGGATAACTCATTCTGCAGGAGTTGTTTGGGGGACTTGGTAAGAACTCAGCCAAGAGAGGTACTGATATTTTCTTCCCTCGTTTTATTCAATCTGAACTTAATTTTGTAGATAGTAATTTGATTGAATTACCTGGGATAGATACAAATAGAATAGGCTATCCTAAATTCATGACCAAACTCATTTTTGGTAATTTGGAGACTAGGAATGATGTGGATGTAAGACTTGAAATAACTCTTCATATGAAGAGTTTATTTGAGTCTTACCCCCACAACATGCCAATATTTGCCACTAACTCTGAGTTAGCTAGGCCCAATCAAGTTGAACAAAATGCTAACCCAGGGCCTATTAACCAACCCCCTCAACCAAACACATTACCAAATACTGAGCCAACTGCATCATCCTCTCAAAAGGATGATGCTAGTAAAAAGAAGAGAAAGGAAATAGCTTTTGAACCTTTAAAAATTCTGTCAGATTTAGCATTGAATGCTGAAATAGGTTTTGAAAGTGAGCCACATGTATCACCACTCACCAGGCCAAAGAAGAAGAAAACTAAGAAAACCACCTCTTCAGTCACTCAAATGGCTGAAGTTGTAAAACAAGGGGCAAACAGCTCATTAGATATACTCTCTTAACAGGGTGCATCTATAGAATCAAGCATTCTCCCCAATGCACTTTCCTGTATAGAGTCTGCACATGGGAGTAATAAGGCTGGCACAACACTGAGTGGAGAGCACATCACAATTGAAACTCCCTCTATCTCTCAGGGGAAGTTACCAAAATCTACTCTACAAGACACTTCTCTTCCAGAATCTACATCTCATATTTCTTTGCAGCCTGCAACTCAAGTAATTGAGGAGTAAGGCATTGAGCACCAAGAATTTTCCCCTCTTGGTGAGCCAATGGATTCAAGTGACTTAGTGAAAGACACTTTGCTCAGCACCCAGGACCTACATTTAGATGGTGAGGGAATGCATGCTGGGGCATCTCCTAATGACACCATCACAAACATAGAGGTTCCACTAGTTTTTACTAGAGACCCTGTGCCTGTGTCATCTACTGTTGTAACTCATCCCACTCTTGTGGAGACAACAGTAGTTGAGTCATTCCATCCGGTTATAGAAGTTGCATCTATAACTGAGGGTTCTAGCTTGCCTAGCTGTAGCTCTGACTACCTGTCACAATGGTTGAAGCCTGTGCTACATGACAGTGCTTCAGGATCAGGGTCTGTTCCATAATAATTGACGATTGAAGCACTCAAAAGCTTAATTGTGGATCAGATCCCTGAGTTCTCAAAGATTGCTCAACATTTCCCCACTTCCAACATGCCTAATGCTGATTATGAAGCTATTTTACTCTGTCACAAACAAGATGTTGAGCAGCAGCAAGAGAAAATAGCAGATGAAGCTGAGAGAGATGGCAACATTGATGCTTGGATGCAAGGGTATGGTAGTGTTTCTCTAGATGAAGCTCTAAAATTTATGAGAGAGGAATACATCACTGCCTTGGGATCAAATTCCAAAGATCTGACTGCAACTGAAGTATATGAAGCTGTAAATGAGGCCTACAAGGGATGTCTGAAGGCTACTCACTATCTTGGCAAAGGTGTAAAGTCAGAAATTGACAATGTTTGCAAGGAGACTTCTAAGATAGTGAGTGAGCTCAAGAATCAATTCACCAAAGAATTTCCATCTCTGGACTCTGTTTTCATAAATGTCAAAGATTCCAAGGTCACCTGCACATCCCTGGATGACAGACTTCCCATGATTTAGGATTCCATCACAAAGCTCACATCTCAGATGGACAGACTTACAAAACATACAACTGCTGCCAATGTTGCTATCAACATTCTTTAGTCCAATCAATATGGAGACAAGGCAGTTACAGATGTCCCTGTTCATAACACGACTAAGTTTAAGGTACAAAGGCTCAAGAATCAATCACTATCTGGCTTCAAGGCTACAGACTTGTTCACTAAGGTGGGCAGTTTGGAAAAAGAAGTGAGTTCCCTCAAACAGTACAATGCTGAGCTCAAAGATTCTGTTGCCATTCTAAATGAAAAGTTGGACACTCAAGGAACTACTACTACTGAGGTTCTTCTTCACCAATAACAGATGATTTCTGCCATGATGCAACACATGTGAGTCCCTCAACCTGCAAACTTGTCCACTACTCCACAACCACTAGTCTCTACTTCAAACCCAAGGGCCCCATCAAAGGCATCTGTGCCTGAGAACAAGCCTAAGGGGGAGAAGAAAGTGAAATCTAAATCTAAGGTGGAGAAGGGTATTGTCATCTCTGATCATCCAAAACCTTCAAAATCTACAACTCCTCAAGTTCAGATCCAAGGCAAAGGCAAAGCTAAAGTCACTAAGACTCAAACCTCTAAACCTGTCAAGCCTATCACCTCTCTACCAACTGTCACCCTACCAACTATGCACATCACTACTCCAAGTGGTTTGCGGCAATCAATTACATCTACAGTGGTAGCAGGTTCAATGCCAACTGATCAAGCTAATCCCTCCAGACATGAAGATGATCAGCCAGTTGAAGTGAGTATAGTCACAGAGGCCAAACTGATAGAAGTTGCAAATTCTGAGATATATCATGATGCTGCTTTCTTGAAGTTTTTGCAAGCCTCAAGGGAAAATGTTGGAGGAGATACACTACTATACAGGAGGAGTATCAAGGAACAAATCAAGTACTTAACAGTGATCCCAAGGAAGCTAAATCAATTCTTTCTCAAGGAAATTATGATGGTGACCAATTGCAAAATATGGCACCTATCTTATGACACCTTAAAGGACTAAAAATTCACTGAGATTGATGCTATCCTGGAGCTAATTGAGAAAAGGGGAAAAACGATAAGAGTCTATATTCTGATCTAAGGAATGGCCAATATGCTAGACTGCCTGAAGTGTGTGCTCCAACATGCTAGACTGCCTGAAGTGTGTGCTCAACCAAGAACTATTCTTTATCAGTCTGGTATAAGAATTGAAGATGTTGATCAACTAGTCATCCCAAAACAACTCACCCCTCAGAACATAAGGCTGATTCATGCAATCATTGATCAACTTAACAAGAAAAAAGGGTGTAGATCAGCTGAAGAATTTGAGGCCCTATCATATCTCAAATCATATCTAGCAACTTGCATTGTCCCTGGATCTACTAAGGCAAGGAGAGATAAGGATGATGATAATAAAGATAAAAGTAATAGGAGAGGAAAGCATCACAAGAGTGATAAGGATGATAAAGAGAAGAAAAAGAAAGATGACTAGAACAAGAAGGGAGGTGATGGCAAAGATGAAGGGAAAATGTATGAAAGAAAAAGTGTGAAAGGCATATGACTCAGCCTATTTGTAGTTAGAGGATCCTAATCAACTTAAACCAAATTGTAATAAGTAAATATACATATGAACTGTCACAGGAATCTCAAGAAGTATTATCTGTCAGAAGAAAGAAGAAAAGTCAATCTATAGTTTTGATGTCGTACACTGGAAGACGATTCAGTTATCTGATCAAGCCCCAGTATAGCATTGAACCGAATGGATTCATTTGAACAGTGACAGAGATTTTTCGAGTGATAGTTTGAATGTCAGTTAGAGTACAAGAGAATTGAGAGAAGAAATAAACCACAACCTAAAGTCAAAAGTGAAGAAGCATCATTGAAGTTAGTCGTTCATGAACCAGACAGTACATCGAACGTCAACACAAGTCAGTGGTAATTCTTTACTACCTTCAGTGGTTTGTAAGAATTAAATTAATTATTTATTGATTTATTTAAATTCATTTATAATTGATATAAATCATTTAGTTGATTTAATTAAATGAATTAATTCTAGAAGAATTAATTAATTTATTGAATTAATTATTGTATCAATTAAATGTGAATTGGATAATCATTAATTAATTAAATGGATCAATATGACTTAAAAGGAAAAGGATTGGATTATGTCTTGGTGAAGACAAAATCGGTATGACCTAAATTATGTCATACCGAGAAGCTTCAACATTATGTCTTACCGAGAAGCTTCAACATTATGTCTTACCGAGCTAAGCTTCTGGATTATGTCATACCGACTGAAGATTGCAGTTTAGGTCATACCGAGCAATTTCAGATTATGTCATACCGATCCAAAATATCCTGATTGAGTCATACCGACCACCTGCCAGCTGTTTTAGGTCATACCGAACTTTTATTAAGTCATACCGGCCAGGTTTATGTCTTAATGGAGGTTTGTGTAAGTCTTAATGAAGAAAAATTAAGTCTTGGAAGCAGATTAAGTCATGCTGGAGCAGTTAAATATCCTACAAAAAGCTAGCAAGACTTGTTGCTGATATAAAAGAACCAAAGACAGCAGATTATGTCATAACTGAGAAACACAGCAGAATATAATTCTATCCAACAGATTTTCTCTCAAGAAACTCAAGAACACCAAAGCCTAAACAATTCCTAGAAATTCAAGTTCTTCATCTTTGTAATATTCTATCCGATAGAACTTGATTACTTGTGATTCTTGTACTACTAGCGAATTAAGTTTCCTAGTTCTTATCTTGATCATTATTAACTAAATTAGAAAAGTTCATGTCGAATTTTCTAATTAGTTATTAACATCTTGATAAGTTGTTATACTGATTTTGTAACACTGCATCAAGTTAATATACAGTTATATTCAACTTGAAAAATTGTGTTAAGTAATTCCGCACAAATTTGTCTTTGCTAAAATATTACCTAACGGACAAATTTCGATAAAAAGGTAAAGATTGTATTCAACCCCCCTTCTACAATCTTATCGGACCTAACAATTGGTATCAGAGCCGATTGATTGATACACAAATCAAAGATCCCATTTTACTCGATTAAAAATCATCCCCGAATTTTTTTAACTCTCTTAAAAAAAATTCATCATGTCTTCTAAAGTTGGAACTGTGAAAATTCCCATATATGACAAAAACAGTTATGATATGTGGAAGAACAAAATGTTAATGTTCCTCGAGGTTGCAAATCCTAAATACATGAAAGTCTTATCAGAAGGACCAATAATACCTTTTGGATTAATTCCTGAAGTTGTTACTGATGGAGAAGTTGTTGCCCCTGCAAGGTTTGTACACAAAGATTCTTCTGAATACACTCTTGTTGAAAGAGAGGAAGCTGGACTTGACATTAATTTAAGACTGATCTTAATAGATTCTCTAGACTCTGTAATGTACAGTCATGTGATTAACTGCAAGACTGAAAAGCACATGTGGGAAACCATTGAAACTGTGAATGAAGGAACAGAGGAAGTTAGGGAGAATCGACTAGAAATTCTGACATCTGAGTATGAACACTTTCGATCAGCATCCAATGAAAGTATTCAAGATGTGTTTGAAAGATATAACAAACTTGTCAACAATTTACAGATGCATGGCAAGTACTACACTCAGAAAGAGATCAACAGAAAATTTCTACTGTCAATGCCTGTTCATCTAGAACATAGGATTACAGCTATCAGAGAGTCGAGGAATCTAAGTGAAATTACTGTAGAAAGACTCTTTGGCGTTTTAAAAACCTATGAACTGGAACAATCTCAACAAAAGGAGATTTATGGAAAAGGAAGAGTTGCTAATACTTCTACAACTCTTATTGTTGAGAACAAACAGGAAGTGGAAGATAAGGTTATTCAATCTTATAGTGTTGACAGTGGCAAGCTTGAAGTTGAAGTTGGTCAAACGAATGCTAGTCCAGATGAAGGAGACTTCTATTCGTTAGAAGAGCTAGATCAGTTGGAAGATGAGTCCATGGCTTTGTTGGTAATGAAATTCAGTAACTTCAGATTCAGGAAGAATCCCAAGTTCAGGTACAAATCTAACTATAACAGGTTCCAGAGAGGAGGTTCTTCATCCTCAAGTAACAGAGGAGGTTACAAAACTGGAACAGTTGAAAGAAGTAAAATTAGATGCTACAACTGTAATGAACTTGGACATTTCGCTACTGAATGTCAGAAGCCAAAACAAAACCAAAGAAAAGACTTTGGATCTGAGAAGAAGAAGACAGGTAAAGCCTATGTGGCTGCTGGAAAGAGTTGGGATGATACAGACTCTGAAGAAGAAGAGTATGGCAATCTTGCCCTGATGGCAACATCTGATAACTCCAGTGGTACTTCATCTGAGGTATCATGTTCTGAAAGTCAATATATTTATCAACTTAGTGATTCACTAGGTTGTGCTAATAGAGAGATTGAAAGGATCAATTTGTTAAATACAGATCTTAGAAATCAATTATCAGAATTACACGATGTACAAAATTGCCATGATAAACAAAAATCAGAAATAAGAATTCTAAAAGAACTTGAGAGGTCTCTAGCGTTGATAGTGGTTCAACAATGTGAGACAATAGCCGAACTAGAAATAAAGGTTAGTGCTACTTCTAATTCATGTGAAGTGGCTAAAGAGTTGTTTAACCAACAAGCTATTAATCAAACCGTAGGAATTGGGTTTGATTATAATGAAGCTATTGGACGAACAAGCATTATTACCCCTAATCGTGTCAGTGCTGTAGAAAGGGGTATACCAATAGTGCTTAAGGGTGTTAGTAACCCACTCTTTAAGACATCCATAGCAGAACCTTTGGATACAATATCTTTAATCATTAAGGAAGAGATGCGCATTGAGGATGTAGCTAATGGCGTAGTCTTAGAAAGTAATCAAGTTGTTAAAAATGATGAAGATAGAAAGTTTGTGTTTAAGAAAACAGAAAGAGTTGGTGAGTCTACTAGTTCCTTGAAAACTAGTAGTAGAAGTAACAACATGAATAAATGCAACAACATATCTACCATGCATGCTATTCCTGTTATTGATACTGCTCATAAGAAATGTAATGCTGTTAATTGCATGTCTTGTGCTTTTAATATAATGTCTGCCTACTTTAACGGTAATCATGCATGTGTTGATAAGAATGCTCCTAGACAGCATATGAGCAGAAATAATCATGTTAGATCCAGGACTGTTACACCACCTAATCCTAAGACTAGGACTCCAAGTCCTCCTAAGGATATGGTGAAGACATGGTTACCCAAGCTGAAACCAAAACAAGTTAAAGCTGTTTACAGGGTTAAATGTCCAGTACCTGAAGAAAATGTTGTTAAAATAAAAAGTGTTGCTTTGCCTGATAAAGGCCAATTCTTTAAGTACTCTGGACCTAATCAAATTTGGCTTCCGAAGAAAGTCTAACCAATTTGTCATTGCAGGGTTTAAAACAGGTTTAACGAGTCATGTGGATTCTGGACAGTGGATGTTCAAGGCATATGACCGGAGATAGAGCCCTGCTGACAAATGTGGTGGAGAAGGCCGGCCCAGTCGTTACCTTTGGAGATAACAGCAAAGGTAAAACTGATGGATATGGCAGATTAGAAGCTGGAAATGTTATCGTTGAAGATGTCTCTCTTGTGAACGGCCTTGAGCACAATTTGCTCAGTATTAGTCAATTCTGTGACAAAGGTTATAAAGTTCATTTCAACAAGAAGAATTGTCTAATATCACACAAGAGAAATGAAAGGCCGCAGTTGACTGGAGTAAGAAAAGGAAACTTGTACATAGCCAATATGAACTCTGGAAGCACAGAAGAAATCAGATGTTTTTATTCAAAGGCATCCACTGATGAAAGTTGGTTATGGCACAAGAAACTTTTTCACCTAAACTTCAAAACAATGAATTCTCTAGTTAAAAGAGAATTGGTGAGAGGTTTACCTTCGATGGAATTTACTCAGGAAGGTCTATGTGATGCATGTCAAAAAGAAAAGTTAAAAAGGGCAACTCACAGGAGCACTAACACATCATCAATAACTAAACCATTACAACTTCTCCATATGGATTTGTTTGGTCCAGTTAGTGTGATGTCCATGTCAAGAAAAAGATATGCTCTAGTGATTGTTGATGATTTCTCAAAATTCACATGGGCACTATTTTTGAACTCAAAAGATGAAACTCCACAACTGGTAGTTGATCACATTAAGTTAATTGAGCTGGACTCTAATCGTCCAGTAAGAGCTATAAGGTCAGACAACAGAACTGAATTCAAGAATGCAGTTCTGAATGACTTTTGCACTGAAAAGGGTATAACTAGACAGTACTCGGCTCCCAGAACTCCTCAGCAAAATGGGGTAGTTGAAAGAAAGAATAGAACCTTGATTGAAGCTGCACGTACTATGCTAAGTGAATCAAGGCTTCCATTGAGCTTTTGGGCTGAAGCTGTCAACACTGCATGCTATACCCAGAATCGAACACTTATCAATAAAGACTTAATGAAGACACCATATGAAGCTCTACATGACAAGAAACGAACTCTCAAGTACTTCCATGTATTTGGGACAAAATGCTTTGTGTTGAAAGAAGGAGATGATCAAGGTGGTAAATTTGAAGAAAAAGCACATGAAGCAATATTTATTGGTTATACTAGAAGAGCCTACAAGGTGTATCTTATTGATCAACAGAAAACTATGGAAAGTGTCAATGTTACATTTGATGACACAAAACTCCCAAGTATCCAAAATGAAGATCCATCTGAAAAGCTTAAGTTTGATGACATGTCAGACTCAGATTCAGATGATGACAATCAACCTGACGTTGTTGCTGATAATAATAATCCAAATGTTGGTGGTAATGATCAAGGTGATGCTGGTGAAAACAATGATAATTTTCAAGACACCACTGATACTCTTGAACCATCAACAAGTCAAACTGGCAACAACTCAGGGGGAGATAATGAAGGGTCAACAAGTCATACTCAACATCATACTGAAGATCAAGGCGAATCATCAAGTTCAATTCTTCCCAGATAAACTGTTTGGAATAGAGCTCATCCTTTTGAGCTGATCCTAGGTGATCCAGATGTTGGTGTGAAAACAAGAAGAGCTTATCAGAATCAATGTAACTATTCTGGGTTCCTGTCTGTCATGGAACCTAAGAAAGTAGAAGAAGCTCTATCTGATCCTGATTGGGTGATTGCTATGCAAGATGAACTCAATCAATTTAAGCAACTAGAAGTATGGAAGCTGGTACCCAGACCTAAAGATAGAAAAGTGGTGGACACAAGATGGGTATTCAGAAACAAACTAGATGAAGATGGCACTGTGATAAGAAACAAAGCAAGACTGGTAGCTAAAGGTTATTCTAAAGCTGAAGGCATTGATTATGACGAGACCTATGCTCCAGTGGCAAGACTTGAGGCCATCAGAATATTCTTGGCATTTGCATCCTATTCAAGATTCAAAGTTTATCAAATGGATGTCAAGAGTGCCTTTCTGAATGGTAAGCTAGATGAAGAAGTGTATGTAGAACAGCCCCCTGGTTTTGAAGATCAAGATCATCTGGACTATGTCTACTTTCTTTACAAAGCTATCTATGGTCTTAAGCAAGCCCCAAGAAAATGGTATGACACTCTCTCTGAATTTCTATTAGAAAATAGTTTTATAAGAGGTGTCATAGACAAAACGCTCTTCACTAAAAGACATAAGAATGATATAATACTAGTCCAAGTCTATGTGGAGGATATTATATTTGGGTCTACTAATGAGCTTCTATGCAAGAAGTTTTTTAAGTTAATGCAGGGTAGGTTTGAAATGAGCATGATGGGAGAACTGAAATTCTTTCTTGGATTACAAATAAGTCAGAGACAAGATGGAATATTTATTTGTCAATCCAAGTACATCAAGGAGCTCCTCAGGAAATATCACATGGAGGAGTGCTCATCAGCAAAGACACCATCAACTATAGCTGTCAAAATTGGTTTATGTGAAAGTTCTGCCAAGGTAGATATCACAGGCTATAGAGGTATGATTGGCTCATTGCTTTACCTAACTGCTAGTAGACCAGATATAATGTTTGCCACATGCTTGTGTGCAAGGTTCTAAGCGAATCCTAGAGAAATCCATCTCACTGCTGTCAAAAGAATCTTAAGATATCTAAAGGGTACGCCTAATTTAGGCATCTGGTACCCTAATGAATCTGGTTTTACTTTAATTGGATATACAGATTCTGACTATGCAGGAAGTGTTGTAGACAGGAAAAGTACATCTGGGAGTTGTCAATACCTAGGTGGAAGATTGGTTTCCTGGTTCAGTAAGAAACAGCAAATAGTTTCCAACTCTACAGCCGAAACTGAATATATAGCTGCTGGAAGCTGTTGTGCTCAGATCTTATGGATTATGAATCAATTAATAGACTATGGCATTGTATTGGAAAATATCCCTATTTTATGTGATAATACAAGTGTCATAGCAATCGCCAGCAATCCTGTGCAGCACTCAAGGACAAAGCACATTGACATAAGGTATCATTTTATAAGAGAGCATGTAATGAATGGTACAGTGCAACTACTATTTGTAGGCTCTGGAGATCAAACTGCAGATATTTTTACTAAGTCGCTTAATGAATCCTCATTCACTAATATTGTTAGTGAATTGGGTATGTTAAACAGTCCTAGTAATTAATACTGTTAATATCTGAAATTTGGTCTTTAATAATTTTGCAAGTGATTATTCTGTGAATATTTGTTGTTTGAAATCACTTGTATAATTATTTTACCAACTGATTTTCTTGCTTGTTTAGTTATTTTTCACTCTGTTTATTCATATTATTTAATACTTCATATTTCTGTATTTTTAGAATATTTGTAGATATTTATTTCTATTTTAATAATTAATTTATCATATGTTTTGTAGTGTTTGTCATGTTAATATTGCTTTGTTTTCGTTAATAGGATAGCATATGGTATTTATAATTATTTTTATTATTTGTTTAATTTTCTATAATATTTTTATTATTTTTATAAGTTAATTGTATATTTTTGTGTGTTTATTTGAATTATTTGTATATATTTTAATTTATTTTAATAAGGATATGTCTTAAATTAAATCAGAATAATAATAGGTCTTATTAATAAGTCTATTATATTTAATAAGTCTTAATTATGTTAAGTCTTATTAGAATAATTCTGTTTTTAATTTTTGGTCTTATTCGAATTTTTAGTTAAGTCTTGTTTATATAAAATTCTAAGTCTTATTAGAATATTAAGCTTAAGTCTTAATTAGTTTAGGTCTTATTAGTTTTAAAAAAAAATATATTCGGTATGACATAACCAGGTTAAGTCTTACCGGTCATTAAGTCATATTTGTATGTTTATAATTAAGTTATATTGATTGTTTAAGTTAAGTCTTGTTAGTGTTTTAAGTCATATTCAGCCAGTTATATATATAGAGCAGTTAGGGTAGTTTTAAGTCTTATTTCATTTTAAGTCATTCTCCAAAGTTAAGTCTTTGAGAACTGTTGAATATACATACATATACACGCATAAACCACCGATCGTTCATGCCCATTTTTCAACACAAATCTTGACTGAAATCACAAACCAAATACAACCATCGATTCCTGGTGTGATTATCTTCATTTTGATTATTTAAAATCTCAATCTTGTTCCGATTTGAAGATTTTTTATTTCGGAAAATCGCAAAATACGATTTGTTTTTCAGAAAAATTGGGTTCGAATCTTAGAAATCTAAAAATATACGTGTGTTCGTGTGTGTAAGGAGATTGTTGTGTGAATTTTTCAGAATTTTTTAACAACTTTTAATTTTCTCGAATTTTTAATTATTTATTAATTCGAAAAATTAATTTTTAATTCATTATTTTATAAAATCTGAAATTTTCAAAGAAATTAAATCTTGATTAAAATGGCTGATCGATTTGAAATTATTAAACATAATTTAATCGGTTATTTTGATCCAGAAAAATGTTCACTTGAACGTTTTCGACCGTGGATTCGATTTTTAAACGATAATTCACTAGTTCGCACTGCTTTGAGCTTAGATGCTCCCTTAAAAATTGAACCTTTGCGAATCATGTGTACTACTGCTGTCATTTCCAATGACAACAGATCGTTTGTCTTCTCTGTCGGAGACAATCAGTACACAGTGGATGAAAATGTTATAAATACGGTCTTAAACTTTCCTAGTGACAATTTCGAAGAATTACCATCAGAACAAGAATTGATAATTTTTTTGAATGGTATATTCTACCAAGACAGACCTGATCAAACTGTCTGGAATAAAAAGCACCTCGTTCAGGAATGGGACTATCTGTTTGACACCTTAGCTAAAGTCTTTGCCAATTCTACTAAAGGGAACTTCGGGGTATTACCGTCCTTCATGCAGCATATTGGATATGCAGCCACCAGTGGAAAACATACTTGTTGAACATGAAGATCAAGGCAATCAACAAGTTGAACCTGCTCAGCAAATTGTTCCTCAGCCACCTGCACTTGCTGTTGAACATTCAGTGGAAGAAACTACATCTGTCCCTGAACCTGAATTAAATCAACCAATCTTATCAGAGACTATCGCAGAATCAGCTGACCAGGTATTGTCTTTTGTTCCTCAAACTACTTCTACTTCTCATTCTATTTCTGGAACCCAAGTGGTTGGTAGGTCTGACCAAGGGGTTGTAGTACCACAACCTCTAACCAAGGTCGTAGAGCCAAATACTGAACCAACAAAACTCAAAACTTTTCGTTCCAGAAAGAAATTGCTTATTAAACGAAGTCAAATAAGTAGTGCTGATTTGAGTGAACCCATAGCTCTGCCTCTACAAAAGAAAAGTAGAACTCAAATTGAGGCAACTGTAAGCCCGTCTATGTCCTCCCAACAGGATATGGAAACTGATATGGCCGTTACACAGTTACTAGATTCATTCTCTCAACAAGATGATTCTATTGAAATTCGCCATAGAGCCATGGCACCTTGTAGTGAGTTAAGCACACCCCCATTACTCACAATGGGGGAAGACATATCTTTAGATGAGTCTCAGGACACACTGCAAGGAGAGCACGTAGAAACTATTACAGTGCCTACCATAGTTACGGTAGAAGAGCCTTCACAGGCTTCAGAGGGAAATCTTGGTTCTCAGCCAACTTTAATAGAACCATCATCTCCCCTCCCAGGACAAACACTCCTGGCTCCCTCAAGGGATTTTCCACTCGCAGTTTCGACTGGAGAAAGTGGAAGGCAACTTGATCAATCTACTGCTGAAGCAATTCAGGCAACTAATTCAAATGTTCAAGTAGATTTGATTGAGGATTGGGATTTGCGAACTCCCATTGCACCACCACTGACCTTCCCAGAGGAGGCTAGGGTGATCTTACATGCAGGTACAACTCTGGAAACAACTCAGGAAACTGAGAGGAGTGATGTGAGGAATACCATAAAATTGAGTGAAACACATGCACTTCAGGTGAGTGGATCTCAAAGTGAACGTCAGGTGAGCGCACACACTGACACATACACTCTCTCACTATTAGAAAAGATAGCTGCTTTAGAGAAAGAACTTGCAGACAGCAAGGCTGAAACAGAATTTCTTAGAGCACAAGTGGGTGAGCGAACTTCTTCATCCACCTCTGTCAACAGTCGGCTTGCTGGAATCAAGAAGGAGATAAACTACTTAAAGACATCTTTCACCAAGAAGATAGATTCTCTCGAACTCTCTCATGAAAAGGCACTTGATGACTCTGGAGATATTACTGTTGCTCAAGCCAGGTTAATTTCTGAGATTTCCATGAAAGTTGACACTCTACAGTCAGAGGTACAGCACAATCAGAAATCTACTGATTCTCGTCTGGACCAGATCGAAAAGCAAAATGAACACCAGGCTAAAGGGTTAAGACATCTGTTTAATCTTTTAAGTCAAAGTCGCAAACCTACAAATGAAGAAATTGAATTCTTTACAAGTAAGGGTGGTGATGATGATTAACACGATCCTGAAGTTGGGGCAACTGATAAATCTGTAGAGGATTCCTCAACTAAGGGGGAGAAATCAAAGGGGTCACAAGATAAAACTAAAGAAAGAGAGGGAGAGGGAAAATCTGGAAAATCTGACCAAGGGGAAGATAGGAGAGATAAGGGGAAGAAAGTAGTTGAAGAAACTAAAGAAGAAATTCAAGACAAGAACACAGGTTATTATTACACGGGTGAACCGGATAACTTCGATGTTTTTGCTGATCTTGAATTCCCTGATCAAGGTGAAGAACTTCCTGAACGTGATCTTAGTCACTGGGAAGATGAAGGACCAGTGACATCTGAATTCGAAGCTGAAGTTGAACAAGCACAACTCCTTGAAGCTCATCTAGCAGATCTAGCATCTGAAGAATTATTTGCTCAACGTCAAGCTAATTTGCTAATGAGAGAAGAAAAGATTCAGAAAACCTTAGAGCAAGTCAGAAGAAATGAAGAGCTTCAGAAAGATGAACAAGAAGCATTACAACGTCAACATGCTATTAAAGTTCAAGCTAGGAAAATGTATGTCAAGCTCAGAAGTGGTGATAAGTGGGAACGTGCTCAACGGGTGATTGATTATGCTCAATCTTCTGAGTATGATGATCGTCGCGTGAGTGCTATCCTTGATGATTTCAAGAAGAACAATCCACTTCATGAAATGTACATAAGAGCTTTGAAGAGTGAAGTCGTCAGAATCACATCTGCATTTGAACCTAGAACCGATGAGCTGGTAATTTTCATTGACTGTCATAACGTTGGAACACATAGAGTTTCTATACAGTTCTTTTATGATAGAACATTAACAGAGCTCTGGGTTCTAAGGCCAAAGGTTAGAACGTCTTCAGAACTAGGTGTATTACTCCATGAAAAGTTCAAAGAATTTGCTGAAAGGGCTGGTCCCGAAGTGATTGTAAATCCTCCACAAGTCAAATTTCTTAAAGGTGAGGTACTTCAAACAGTCAATCTTCAGACCAATGAGTTATATGAACACTCTGCCAGGCATCTAGTGTATGTTGAATACATACTTAGAAATCATGGGTTTACATCCAAAGCTAAGAGAGAAGCTGCTGATCATATACAATCCTATGCGAAGACAAATATCAAAGATTATGAGAAGTTTCAAGGTCAATTGAGAAAGAAGCTTGGAATGTCTTTAATCTTACCTAAAGGATTGTCATCTAGAAAAGAGCTCCTGGTTGATGCTGAGCTGCACAAGAATCTGCCAGAAATGGATGAACCAGAAGAAGGAGAATTCAGAAGGGAAGAAAACTGAAGAAAAAGAATTGCTCTACATATTATATCTTTAGAGCTTAGATAAATCTTGATAGGAATTTGTATCATATGATCAGTCTAGAGGATCATCTATCTTGTATTTATCTTTCATGTTTGAATCTGGCAAATGTTAAATATAAACCAGAACCTTTTTTTTCATATTTACTTAGTATTTAAAGTTTTATCTTTCATTTGGTTAAGTTGGATTAGTTGAGGTATCCTCTAGGAATTTGCTTGTTATTGTCTAACAAACAAATAGGGGGATATTGAAAGGCATATGACTCAGCCTATTTGTAGTTAGAGGATCCTAATCAACTTAAACCAAATTGTAATAAGTAAATATACATATGAACTGTCACAGGAATCTCAAGAAGTATTATCTGTCAGAAAAAAGAAGAAAAGTCAATCTATAGTTTTGATGTCGTACACTGGAAGACGATTCAGTTATCTGATCAAGCCCCAGTATAGCATTGAACCGAATGGATTCATTTGAATAGTGACAGAGATTTTTCGAGTGATAGTTTGAATGTCAGTTAGAGTACAAGAGAATTGAGAGAAGAAATAAACCACAACCTAAAGTCAAAAGTGAAGAAGCATCATTGAAGTTAGTCGTTCATGAACCAGACAGTACATCGAACGTCAACACAAGTCAGTGGTAATTCTTTACTACCTTCAGTGGTTTGTAAGAATTAAATTAATTATTTATTAATTTAATTAAATTCATTTATAATTGATATAAATCATTTAGTTGATTTAATTAAATGAATTAATTCTAGAAGAATTAATTAATTTATTGAATTAATTATTGTATCAATTAAATGTGAATTGGATAATCATTAATTAATTAAATGGATCAATATGACTTAAAAGGAAAAGGATTGGATTATGTCTTGGTGAAGACAAAATCGGTATGACCTAAATTATGTCATACCGAGAAGCTTCAACATTATGTCTTACCGAGAAGCTTCAACATTATGTCTTACCGAGCTAAGCTTCTGGATTATGTCATACCGACTGAAGATTGCAGTTTAGGTCATACCGAGCAATTTCAGATTATGTCATACCGATCCAAAATATCCTGATTGAGTCATACCGACCACCTGCCAGCTGTTTTAGGTCATACCGAACTTTTATTAAGTCATACCGGCCAGGTTTATGTCTTAATGGAGGTTTGTGTAAGTCTTAATGAAGAAAAATTAAGTCTTGGAAGCAGATTAAGTCATGCTGGAGCAGTTAAATATCCTACAAAAAGCTAGCAAGACTTGTTGCTGATATAAAAGAACCAAAGACAGCAGATTATGTCATAACTGAGAAACACAGCAGAATATAATTCTATCCAGCAGATTTTCTCTCAAGTTCTTCATCTTTGTAATATTCTATCCGATATAACTTGATTACTTGTGATTCTTGTACTACTAGCGAATTAAGTTTCCTAGTTCTTATCTTGATCATTATTAAATAAATTAGAAAAGTTCATGTCGAATTTTTTAATTAGTTATTAACATCTTGATAAGTTGTTATACTGATTTTGTAACACCGCATCAAGTTAATATACAGTTATATTCAACTTGAAAAATTGTGTTAAGTAATTCCGCACAAATTTGTCTTTGCTAAAATATTATCTAACGGACAAATTTCGATAAAAAGGTAAAGATTGTATTCAACCCCCCCTTCTACAATCTTATCGGACCTAACAAAGTGGAAGACAGCAAGCCATGAACATTATTAATGACACTCCTACCACAACACAAGGCTCAATGTCTAGGGTGGATGTCACTGGTAATGATTAATCAAAATCCATTACTAAGGCTTCTGAAATTGTCTTACCACTTCTACCAAAGAAGATTCAAATCAAGAAACCATCAGTATGTCTCCAAAAAGCAAATTGCTAATGGTGTACTACAATGGGGGTGTTTGGGAGAACTTATTTTTCAGAATAAGTGACTTATTTTAAGTTGAAAGTTAAGATTCCTAACTTTCCAACTTATTTTCCAACTTATTTTTGCAACTTATTGAATCTCAAAGATACATTAAACACTTGTATAAAAAACAATTATCAAAATATAAAATTTTTACCCGAAAATAAGTCATAAGTTGGCATAAATAAGTTGTGCCAAACAGGCCAAATGATCCAAAGACAAAGGATTCAAACTCACCTCAAGTGACAAGATGAAAAAGATGAAAATCAAGCATATGGCTAGAAGGGCAAGAAAGGTGAAGACATCTACCTCTCAGGCTCTCACAATTATTCCAGGATTAGACTTGCCACCTCTAGATGAAGAATATGATGAAGATCAACTGCTATTCCTAAGGGCTCAAAGAATCTATCATGTTGCCATTGTTGATGATTACCTTGAATTTAAGTACACTGATGGGAGACAGAAGAAATTCAAGCAAGGAATGTGTCAACATTAGGGTAAACTATATGATATTGAGAGGATAATAGCAATGTTGAATTCTGAAGATAAAGTGGAGAGAGTGTGAAAGCTGGAATTGATTGATTTTGTGAAAATGAAAAGAGAATATCAGGCAGAGCAGAAAAGGAAAAGTAAGGAGCTGTTGAAAAAGAAGATGGAGGAGATTGATGCTCTTGAAGCCAAAGCAGAGGAGCTAAGGGCTAAAGGGTTGTTCAGAGTTCAGCTCAATCCCTATGTTGTGAAATATAGGAGGAGAAATGGAGATAATATCAACATCAGAATGAACCTGGTCAATCATTACCCTGAAAACATACTGAATCGAGTACTTGAAGATTTTAAGGATTCACCTATGATTGAAGAGCTAAATGCTATGGTAGATATCTTGGATGTAATGAAAGAAAACAAAAGAAAGGCAGAAGAGAAACAGCAAGAGAAACTGAATAAGTATCTAGCTAAGAGTCAAGGGGTAAATGCTAAAGGAACTGGATAACCTTCAACTATAAGAATGTTTTTTTTGTATTCAAGATTCAATCAATTTCATACATGAACTGTTAATATTTTATCTTTATGAATGTTAAGCTTGTTATCAGATATGAAATTGTGACCAAGGGTCTTAGTCACAATTTGGGGGAGATTGTTAGTCATAGAGGCATGCCTGTATTTATCTAATATCAAGCCTAATTTTTTGTAATGCTTTGCATTACTTACATGACCCCTTAACTGGGGGAACCTCTAGTTGTAGAGTTTTTATTTGTATTTAGTACTTGTAATAGGCATCAAAATTCTATCTGTGTAACTGTAAATTAAGTCATGAAATAATGCTTGAAAGAAGATCCAGAGATCATGCCTGGAGCTTGAAGAAGAAGGCTGTCAAGATAAACACAGTTGGATTTTGAAGATTGAAGATTTGCCTAAGTACTAATTCAAGAAGTATTTTGTTCTATTCGAGAAGTCTAGCTTTCGAGAAATCATGGATTCGATATCTCAAAAGACACTGTTCGATATCTCAGGAAGTCAACAAGTCAAAGCCTCATTCGATAACTCAGAGATTCGACATGTCTAATACTCTATTCAAGAACTCAAGAAGTCAACAAGTCAAAGCATCATTCGAGTTCTCAAAGAGTCAACAAGTCAAAGCTACATTCGATATCTCACGGACTTAGGAAGCTATTCGACATCTCAAGGATTCCATAAGTTAAAAGCTCTGTTCGATAAGTCAAGGATTCCTGAAGAAAAGACTAATTCGGGAAGTGATTCGATATGTCAATAATACAGTATTCGAGAACCCAGAGTTATCTAATAAGTCAATTCTAATTCTCGAATCAATCACTTGGTTACTTCTCGAATGGATTCTTGAAGACAAAATACTGGAAATTGTACAAGTCAGAAACCTGCAGCAAGCCAAGACACTTTCAGGACCACTGTACTGTAAAGTGACCATGGACAGTCTATAAAGAAGCTTAGAGAATTGTTACAGGAGACAAGCTGCTAAAGAAGTGGATCTGGACAGGTTAAAGAAAGTCAAATTACAAGCTTCCTGGATGTATTCCAAAATTGGGATAGACAAGTTAAAAAGTAGATTTGTCTGTTCTACCTTTTGTAGTAAGTAGGGTGTACACATGTTCTATAAGTGTACAACCCCACTTCTCTAGCAGTTAAGAAATTGAAGTTTTTGAAGTTTTCTCATCACAACTTAGAACATCTCTCTGAGAAAAATGCAGCTGAGAATACTAATATTTGTATTCACAGTTTGTAGCAAATCTTTATTTAATACAATATTAGATTAAAGTGAGTGATCGTGTTTTTGTGTTTAGATTTCGCACTTAACTATTTTGTTAAACACAAACACACACTTGCTACACAAACAGATTCAAACCTTTAAACAATCATTCTTAATATTCATATTTGAAGAAATGTTTGAAAATACATTCACCCCCCTCTGTATTTTCTTGTCTGTGTATTCCATACTCAACAAGTGAGATTGGTAAACTGTAGTATGGTCTGTATAAACTTCATATATCTCATTTGTCTTATAATCTATATGTATGTCTAAACCTCTTATTCATTCTAGTGTTCTTTCTAAGTCTTATTCTTGTAAGTCAATAATTGTTTGTAATTTAATTGATTTGAACAATGTATTGTCATGGTATAGTAGAATGTGGCATCCCTCCACTTCAATACTGAATAAAATTCTTGTGGTTCATTCAACTTCTTTACCTTTTCATGATTGTGATGTGTGTCATTTTTCAAAACAACATAGAACTGTTTTTCCTATCAGTAAACAGAAAAGTAACAACTTTAGTTATTTCCAAACTATAATTGATGATTTGTCTAAGGGTACTTGGGTGTTTCTATTTTTTCAGAAAAATCATGTTGCTGATATTGTTTAAGAATTTTTTGAGTTATGTGATAAATCAATTCAACAAATCAGTCAAAGAGTTGCAATCTAATAATGGGATTGAATTTACAAATCAAGATCTTCAAAATCATTTACAATTCTTGCGAATAATTCATAAAACCTCTTATCCTACAACTCCCCAGCAAAATGGTCATGCAAAAAAAGAAAACATCAACATTTGTTAAACAGAACCAGAACTCTAATATTTCAATATTATTTTCCAAATATTCATTCTGGGATGATTTTGTTCTTATTGCTGTTATATTTGACTTATTTTTGTCAAATATAAAATAAAAGAAATTGAATAAAATACATTATTTATGTATTTTAAAGTTACAAATATTGTTTATGTGGATAATAAATATGTAAGTTAAATTGGGGTTAGGGACATTAAATGTGGGAGTTACAAAGTTTATATTGGGAGTTACATATCTCATGAAATAGGAGTTACATATTTTATAATGAATATATGGAATAAATTATGGGGCAGTTACAATGTAAAGGGGTGGAAGATTTGTTGAAGTAGCCTATAAATAGAGAAACAATTCTCATGGAATAAGCACACAAAGATACAAGAGTTTGTTCTCAACACTTGCTGGAACCCCTTTACAATTTCTAAATCTTTTATCTTTTAATATATACATTACATAAAAATACAACATTGGTATCAGAGCTAGGGAGATTTTGGGCCTTTGCAATATTTTTTTTAGTTGCCGATGAATACCTCTGGTTTTGCTTCTGCTGGCGCTCCACCAGACTTTTGTATCTCAGCCTATGTTATTATGGTCCTTATACTAGAATTCATGTGGTTATATCTTTTGCTTCATTTCTTTCTTGGCTTGTCTGCCTAGCATGATATTTTTTTTACGTGGCCTATTATTTGTTTTATAATCTTCATGTTCATTCAATTTATTTGTTTTGTTGCATAGTGTATATATATAGTCCTTTATCCATTGCATACTTGGTTCACTAAATATATGTTTTTTTTTGTGTTCAATATCGTATTGACTGTTTTGATCCCACTATAAACTTACTTGTGCTCCTTGATTAGTGACTTTTATATCAATACATGTTGTATTGACAAAGTTTGTTAGGCCTTGTGATAGTAATTTTTTTTTGGTTTCTAGGTTATCAAATTGACTAGTTTTAATTATTAGTATTAGACCATTAGTCCTGGATTTTGTCGTCTAGTGCCTAATACATGCTATTAATTGTGTGCTTCATATTCTAATACCATTTTATTTTGATCCCATGTTGGATGAATTAGTTTAAAATATTTGTTTTTGTTCATAATAATTATTTATTCACATGTGTTTTTTTTTGTTTTTCCCTCCTCCACAGTAAATTTAGTGATATGTTTTTTTTGTTTACAAATCTTGTGAGAAGATTTATATTGGGAATATATACATATTACTTCTATTCGAATTAGTTGTTTTTGGAAATTGAATGACACCAAATTATGTTATTTGGAGCCAAAAAGTGGAAACTGAATTGTTTTGAGAAATTGAATGGAGTCGGTAAATAAGAAATAAATTGTTAATGTACAATTTAAAATTTATCGTTGAAATAAACGATGTTTTGTTTGAGAAAATTTTTATGGCTCTTAGAAAGGGGAGCGGAAAAGAAAATGTATGGAGATAATTGTGTTTAATATATTATTAAACTGAGCAAAAAAAAAGGTGAGAATATAGATTGTTTGGAGACAATCAGAAAATTTATCAGTTTAAAAGATAATATTTTGTAAGAAATATTTTTATGATACTCAGAATATAGAGTATATAGAAATGAAAAGAGAAATTTTAAAATAAGTTATTTATTTAATTTACAATAAAATTGGAGCAAGTGCCCAGAATTTAATAAATAAGAATTTGATGGTTTTGTTGGACTAAGGAGTTAAAAAACTCTAAAAGGTATTTTGAAAAATGACGTCAGCAAGGTGTTGTTAAGTTGATTCATCTAGTGAACTAGAAAATGTGTGTTCTTGTTTAAAATAATTTGTTTGTTTGGAACCCGTTGTTATACGTGGTATTAAGGTAATTTCGAATCGTTGTTGAAAAAGACGACACTGTTATAGAAGAAATTATAGTGACTCTTAGAACAAAGGGTAACAAGGAAAAGATGTTTTCTTTGTGACACTCAGAATGATGAGTATAAAATTAGAATTTTCGAAATGAAATCGAAAGAATTTTAGTTCATGGAATTGAAATAAAAGTCGGAGTTGTAAGATCCACCGTAATATAGAAAATTCGTTGGTTGTAAATGAATTTTAAAAAGAAAATAAATTTGTTGGTGTGTTTATAAATTTGAGACATGGCCGGTGAAGAAAATTTTTAACGAAAAATTGGGAATTTTATGTCAACAAAGAATTAGAAAGTTGTGTCAGTAATTTATTTGAAAGTGGGAGTTCGTTTACGATTATATCGAATATCTTGAAGATAAGTTGTTAGCGAAAAATGAGATGAAAATGTTAAATTGTAGGATCTCATTTAAAAATTTGTGATGAAAGATATTTGTGAAATTTCATATGTTCCAGGAATCCGGTTTGTGAGGAATAAAAAGGAAAATTGAATTTGAATTAAGAAGTTTGTATAATGGTTAATTGTTTTAGGATGCAGAATTGCAGTCCGATGTCAACACTATTGGTAATGGAAAATCGATTAATGTATAAAATGAAACATTGAATGTATTATGCGCAAGTAGTCGGAAGTTCGATGTATTTTATGTTGTGTAATCGATTGACTTGACTTGACATTTTTAGTTAGTTTTGTAAGTGGATTGTGAAGCAATTTTGCTTGAGCCTAGTGAGAGGCTATAAAGAGGATCATGATCATGTACTTAAAAAGTATTTTTTTGTGAATTAGGAAGACGTGTCTGGAATTATTGTTTATTATGATATATGTATCGAAGGTGATCTTAGTAATTGAGAATTCAACTTCAGGATACACATTTAGTTAATAATGTGGAATTGAAGTTGGAAATATTATATGAGACATGAATGTGTTGCAATGCACGAAGTGAAAGTGAAAATGTGTGATACATTTTACTAGTGATATGATTGTAAACTTATTAAAGGAAATATCAAGACTCTACGAAAAGTGGGAGTTAAAAGAAAATGTTTATCAAACAAGTTAGTTTGATTGAAGTTGGAAATATGAAGACTCTATAAAAGGTGGGAGTTAATGAGAAATGTATTTATCAAACATGTTAGTTTGAAATTTATGAGTCGTTGAATATGGATTGTTATACACTCTCGGAAAAGTGGGAGTGACAAAATATATTTGTCAAAATAAGTCAAGTGGGAGATGTTATATTTGACTTATTTTTGTCAAATATAAAATAAAAGAAATTGAATAAAATACATTATTTATGTATTGAAAGTTACAAATATTGTTTATATTGATAATAAATATGTAAGTTAAATTGGGGTTAGGGACATTAAATGTGGGAGTTACATATCTCATCAAATAGGAGTTACATATTTTATAATGAATATATGGAATAAATTATGGGGCAGTTACAATGTAAAGGGGTGGAAGATTTGTTGAAGTAGCCTATAAATTGAAAAACAATTCTCATGGAATAAGCACACAAAGATACAAGAGCTTGTTCTCAATACTTGCTGGAACCCCTTTACAATTTCTAAATCTTTTATCTTTTAATATATACATTACATAAAAATACAACATTTACTGCTCATATCATTAATTTACTTCCTGTGCAATCACTTCAGTTTGAAACTGTAAGAACCCTAATTTTTGTAATATTCTTTTTATAATATCATATGACATTGTGAATTTGGAACCTTTTGAGTCATCCATGTTGTCTAATGGAATTGATTATATGAGAAATTATGTTGTTACTTCCACTATGTAAGAAAAAGGGAAGATTGTTGAAGGCAAGAGTCTTATTGCTACTAAGATTTATAAAATTTGGGATTTGAGAGTTATTAGAATATTAAAAGATTTTTAAGGGATTATGACAAGGAGTTATGGATATTCGAGGAATTTACACAATTAAGTACTTAAGGAATTGCAAGGGAAATCTCTACGCGAAAAAATATTATTATGAGGAGTTAATTAAGATACGATATGAATTAAATAGTAAATGACAAGCATTGGTGAAGGAATAATGATACAAGGAAAGATATTACATGCAAGTCCCATGCAACTAGGTTGTTAGAAAAGCAAACAAGAAATGCAAAAGCAACTAGAGGAAAAGTAACTAGTTAGTGCATTATTCTATGAGACAAAGAGGTATGGTGTGTCTAGTCTACTACTAGGCTTGTCAACATGTGATACAATAATACATATAACAAATACACATCACAATTACATATCACTTTATTCAAAATCACCCAAGCAAACCACACTCTCTCTCCCCCATTACAAAGCTCACGGCCCAAGCTCTAGAGGAGGAAGAAGAAAATTTTTTCTTTAACTTCTCATCACTTACAATTCAAGATAAAATTCCTAGGTCCTCTACACTCTATAAGGAAGGTATGCTATGAATTTCAACCCCTTTCATCCACTAGATTTTGAGATATAAATTGTTGAAGTTTGAGTGAATAGTAACCATGAATGTTTATCTTTTAGATCTCGAATTATAAGGATTGTAGGGACTCATCCAAGGTGTTCTTGAGACTTGAAAAGCTTACCCAAGGTTCCTAGATACTCAAGAAGGTATAAAACTCTAACCCCTCTTAGCCATGAATTATTTATGGTGTATAATGTTAGATCCATGGATTTTAGTATGAATCTTGGTCATATGAGTTATGGATGATGAAGATCTTGAGTTTAAATGTTGTTGTTGTGATTTTTAAACTTGTACTTAGTGTATATAACTCCATGTGTGCTATAGAGTATGATCTTGGTGGTTTAGATGATGGTTGTGATGTGTACATAGGATTCTTGAATGGTTAAGTAAGAAAGCAAGCTGTGAAAATTTTCTGGGAACATGTCCTGTCTTGTAGGAGGGTTTTGAACCCCTAAATCTTGTCCCCTGAGGTCCTAATGCATATGGTTGGAAAGGTATTTGAATGTAGTTTCCAGAAATATAAGGTTCATGACTAGGTGATGTGCAGAGTTTGAGTTATGGCCTGAGAAGTGAAGAGTGGTTCTGGAATCCGAACTGCACTAAATGGTCCACTTGTGAGCCCTCTTTAAACCCCTAAAAATTTATGTAGGATCATGGAAAAATTAGGAGAGCTAGTAACTGCAGTGGTGAAGGCTACCCAAAAAGAATTCGATTAAAATATGTATTTTTCAATTTTATAAAAATGTTAGAGTAAAATTCGCGCAAGTGAAAAAGTCGTAAGTGGAGTATGATTTAAGGGGGGATTAATACGCTTCGAATATGGTAACCAAATTAAGTCGAATAAGTGACGAGCTTGATCGAGTGATGACATGAACCTATAGTGGAGCTAGAGAGTCATAAGACGAAGTCATTAAGTTAATTTTGTACCTCCTAAAACCTCGTAATTAAAAAGATATTGTTAAGGTACTAACGAACGACTATTGGTTATGTATAGATCATCATTCCACTCCGCAAGCTCGACCACCCCAAACTCACCAAGGCAAGTTTACTTTTCAAAACTTACATATATAAGGACTTTCACTGTTGTGTTTGTAGTTTTCAATCGTATTATATGCTTATTGAGGTTATGATGAAATTTGAGATATATGCACATATATGTTTGTACCCCCTTGAACTTAGAATGAAATGTTTTTTTCGGACAACGACTCTAGCAATAGAGGTCGTAGCGGTCCAAATATACCATTGACCGGGGAGCGGTATATTATTATATCGTGATTAAATTGCGAAAACCCGAAGGGTCATTCGGGAAGTATCGTATACTTAAGTATTTATTTTTATATTATCATAAATACTCAAAAATACCTATCTTGGATTAAAAGCTTATTCAATTAAATTATTATTTTATTAATTATTAATATTAAATCTTTAAATATCATTTATTAATTATTGTTCATTATTTTAAAGACAAAGCTAATCCAAGCTACCTTTAGCGTTTTCAAACTCGAACTCTTTCGAACCCAAAACATTTTCGAAAACCCCCGGTTAGGTTTTGCTTCTTGTACGATTTCAAGAATTATCGGTCGACTGATGTCGGACCTCAACTACTCAGTTTTCATTCAAAATAAAAATTTTAAAAGAAAAAGAAAAAGGGACTCTGGCAGGTGTGGGAATCGTTGACGAACGATTCCCGGGATGTGTAAGCGGCCGTAAGCCAGGCGGTCCATCAATTATTATTCCGGCCCAGGTGTTGCCGAAGGATGATTATGGATGTAGTTTTCATCGAGGGTGATTACGGATGTAGTTTTCACCCGGGGATAGTTATGTTTCTATCCTTCTACCGGTAGAGAAGACCCGCAGATTATTGGACTTGGATGTGGCGACTGATCATCGTCAATCCCTGTCAGGTTTTATGTTTTCTTTAAGTCCCATTCCTCCACTTTGGAAAAATGCTCTGACAATGCTTCTTGGGCCCATGTGCCAAGTTGCTGATAGTGTTCTATTTTGACGAGAAAGATGTTGACTTCATGCAGTATCTAAAACTGCAAGTTTACTTTGAAAACAAGGGCACGTACTGATGCACCTTTGAAATTTATCAACGATGACCAATGATTTTATAACCGATTGATATAAGCAAGTTTAATAACTGCTAAACACATGTAATGTTATATTGCTTACCTTATATATATATTTCTTGCTGAGCTATAGTTGCTCACTCTTGCTTGTTTTCAAATTTACAAACACAACAGTTAAGAGAAATGGCAAGACCCAGACAGACTGCCCGAAAGCAGGTGACTAGGCCCGAGGCAGCAGTTGAGATTCCACCGGTAGGCCCCATTAGCCGGATTTTGGCAACTTTTGTTAGTACGTTTTATTTATAAGTATGACCTGTGCAAAGCAGTGTACCGTAACAAACATTCAAGCCCCTAACACCGCTTCATATCAAAGTGTTGTTGGTAGCATAAATGCTATTTAATTCGGTCTGTAATAACCCTGAAACTTTTACTTTTGCTCAATCAAGTGTATGACGTTTCTAAGACTCTAACCTGTGTGTGTGTGTGGTGTGAGTTTTATTGCGGGGTCGATGGCTGTTATATATATTATGTGCAAGAACAGGTATGTTATTAATGGAAAATGGACCATGAGCGCCTAGATCTCCGACCCCGGATCTTGGGGCGTCACAGAAACACCTTTTGAAATTCTATACAATATATCTCCTGATTACTCTCATTTGAAAAACTTTAGATGTTATGTTATGCTACAAACATGATAAATTTGAATTTATAGCTATCAATGATGTCTTTCTAAGATATCTTTTTGGTAAAAAAGAATATAAAATTCTCAAATTGACTCTAAAATAATGTTTTTATTCAAGAGATGTTCAGTTCACTAAACAAGTGTATCCTTATTCCTTATCAAAATCTGCAAACAAGTAATTCTAGTTTTTTTTTTCCTCTATCCATCTCATTTTTTTACAATTTTTTTCATTAGTTGACACGCATTTTAAGGTACATATAAAGTATAGTTTTATAACTTTTTTTAAAAATTTTATTTGAATAAAAATAAAATATTAAAATTTTATTCGGTAAAAAATTAAAATAAATTATGAAACTATATTTATGAAACTATATTTTAAATTTTATTCAAAGAAGAGAGGAGTAGAGTGAGTATTTATTAATGATAAACCATGAAAAATAGCCCAAGAGGCCCAATTGCAAAGGCCTAAAAAATAAGCTCTTGTTCGAGTCAATAAGAAACCGCAACTGTCCCCTACATTGTAATCTGTAGTGGTCATAGTCTTTACACGCAGAGACGATTCACGCAAAAAAAATTATGAAGAATTTAATTTTTTTTTTTGAAAGTAAATTTAATTTATTTTTAGTCATGTATTTTGGAGGAAATTAATTTCATAGAAATACTTTCATATCTTTATAAATTTAATGATAAAAATTTGTTAAATTTTTTCTAAAAAAATACATGTCTGCATGCCATTACTAAATTGGTCTATGTTCAAACACACATTTACAATGAATACATGCAACATGATCGAGAAAGACAATAGTATAATATTAAATTTAGATTTCAAAATTTAAGACTGTGCTCATTTTGACAAGAATAAAATAATTTTCGCAGGAATGAAATTAGGAGCATAGTTAAAATGAAAATTTGGATTATTTGGTTAAAATAAAGGAAATGAATGAAATATTCAAGCTCATTCGAATCAACAATTGCCGAATTTCATTTCGTGAAGAGTCATGTGGAATAAACTCACTCACTTCAAACAAAGCTTCAGATTTTCTCTTTTTGATAAAAATCGCTCTCTATATTTCAACATCAAAATTAAACCCATCTTTCTCTCTATCGTAAGTGTTTGTCTATTACAAATCTTCCTCTTTCATAAATTAATAATAATTAATATAATGGGTCCTGCGTGCATTCATTTTGCTAAATTAGACATGTCATTTTGGAAACATTTTAGATTATCTAGCATTACTCTTTCTTTTATTCATTCACTACGTCATAAACGCACATACGCAACCCTCAAATAACGTTGCAAAAGACCTGAAAAGCGTTGCGTAAGGTCTTACGCAACACAAGAGGGGCGTTGCCAATACCGGCGTTGCGTAAGACCCCTAATGCAACGCTTTTTCCAAACTATTGCAACACCACGAAGCATTGCATAAGAGGCCTTATGCAACAACAAAAGCATCTTATGCAACACTACATGGTGTTGCATAAGATTTTTAGTCATTTCAGCAGTATGGTGCCACGTCAACAGTGGGGCCCACATGCCACGTCAGCATTGGATCCCAAGAAGTGCCACATCAGCAATATGCCACGTTAGCAATGCCATG
This sequence comes from Saposhnikovia divaricata, assembly GCA_036435485.1. NCBI lineage: Eukaryota > Viridiplantae > Streptophyta > Magnoliopsida > Apiales > Apiaceae > Saposhnikovia > Saposhnikovia divaricata. The sequence goes on along the minus strand of CM071596.1, from coordinate 221,595,587 downwards.
TCATCAAGTGCCACGTCAACAACTGGCCCACCAAGATGCTGTTAGTGTAGGTGCCCTAGAGGCAATACATTGGTTCTTTTAAATAAACCTTATGTCATTTGATTATTAAATAAATGTATTTATTATGACTCGAATTACTGCGATATTTGTTAGCATAATAAATGTCCTTAGAATAATGATACACATTATATAGTTTAAGTTTACAACTTGAATTTGAGATTATATAATATCATATTCTTAAAGATCCCTAGTCGAGTATTATTATACAGGACAATAATAATACATAAATAGACTAGTATGTTTTTGACTGATAACCACATCTCATTGGTTATAAGTATGGAGATACTAAAGTCAATACATAGGTACATGTAGGGTACATGGTACTGGACAGACCCACCGTGAGATTCTTCATGTTAATTAAGTCATAAGAAAGACTCACAGTGATAATGGTCTAATGATCCTTTGACTTGAGATCATTATATTTCTATACGAGGATAATATACTTTGACTACATTAAAAGTTACCTTTGACCGGGTAATGATAAAAGTGGACATCGGGTATATTGTGAATCGTATGAGAAATATGAATGATAGATAAAGGATTTAACCCTCCTATTATTAGGAGAGATATTATTGGCCTCTTGATTGAGTGCGACTATAAAATGCATGGCCGTGCTCAAATAATGATTTGTTATTAATAGTCTACTCATGGATCAAGTAAACCCGGATTAAATTATGAAGAGGATGACAATAAACATGCCTCGAGTTTAATCTATAATATTTGGTTAAAGGGATTATATTACACGGGAACATTAATCACAAAAGGTTTATCGAATCACGATTTAATTATTATTTAATTGGGTAGCAATGATGTATTACTAGATACCGCTCATTGTTTATAATTTTATTGGAGAATAAAATTATTGCCAAAATAAATAATAACCTACAGGGTCACACACATAGAACATTTTATAGGAAGAATTAATTTAAATTATGAATTTAAATTAATTAATGATAAGTTGTATTTTATTAATTAAGTGTGACTTAATTAAGTTATAATAAAATACAAAGATATATGAGATATGATTTTAATAATTAAGTTTGACTTAATTATTTATTTGAATAATAGAATTAGATTTTATTATTTAATTAAATCATATTTGGGCTAGGTTTTTGGCAAGGGTTTTTGGGCTTTACACTATCCTATATATAAAGATATGGGGTAAAGGATTTTGTACGTGAAAAATCAATTGAGCCGCATCCCAAAAACCAAAACCCTAAAGAACTAGATCTTATAATTTCATTGGAGGCTAGTACCTCCCTTCCGAACAAGAATCGTTCTTGGAGTGTTCGTGTGGATACCGTAGAGGAGGCTTCGAAGAGGAGCACTCAATATTCGTGGGAGGCTTGCATCTCCATCGTTCTTTGTACGTAAAGCTTCGTTAAGGTAATCGTTCTATCTACCATATTATCGATATATTATACATGGATCCGGGGCTTGGTTTCGATTTTTATTTACTTTTTTCGCTGCGTGTATGCGATCGAAACCAACAGATGCCACGTCAGTGGTGGGGCCCACATGGTCCACGTCAATAGCAGGCCCACATGCCACGTCAGCAGTGGGTCCCACATGCCACGTCAGCAGTAGGGACCACTATCTAATGCAACGCTAGTTGAGTCTAATGCAACATCAATATTTTTTTTTTGCAACGTCAAACGTATTTTTAGCAACACTAAATTTACGATACTGCAACATCAAATAGAATCAAATGCAATACTTTTTTACAAAAAAATTGAAATGACTGTTCTGTTTATACATAAAACCATTCTAACTTCGAAAGGACGCAAATTCTAACTTCAAAATTACTAAATTACAAAGTTCTAATACTAGCTAGTTAAAGCTACAAAAAAATTACTAAAAAGTGAAGCCGCCTTGAGTCACTGGAATATAATTATCGTCTTAATTGCTTAAAAATGTGGCCTCCTTGATATTGAAGCAATTGTTTTTTGCAAGGCTGCCAATTCTTCTCTGGCGTCACATATAAAGGCAGAAGCTGCCTGCCTGAAAGACTGCCTGAAAGAGCTGCACCATGCAATGTTTACCTAGAATATACATAACACAAAATTAAAAATTTTTAAAAAAAAACCTTTGTTGGGCATTTCGCTTCTGCAAAAATATCTGCAAGCTGCACACAAGATAAATTTTTTTAAAAAAACCTTTGTTGGGTATTTCGCATAATTTTTTTAAAAAAAACCTTTGTTGGGCATTTCGCTTCTACAAAAAAAACCTTTGTTCTACCTTGTTATTTTAGTGTAACATTTTTCTCCTCGTGTCAGGCAACGATAAAATAGAGACTAGCTAAGATAAATTGTATATTACCTTTGAATTCTACAGTCAGTGATGAATCATTGTTCCAAGCTGGAGCTCCTAAATTTTTGGTCCAGTAAGGAGAATCAAAGGTCATATCCAACTGTCTCACATAAAAAATTGAGTTTTCACACCTTGTAAAATATTTCTTAAATAAAAACGACTGTTCACTTTTAGTTACAAACCAAACATATAAAGAGAGTAATATTTTTACAATTGTGTGCCTGTGCATGAAACATGAGCATACCAGTTCTTTCACATCCTTCTTTTGTTGCCTGGTTGGCTTATCTGGAAACTAAATCAACCACGGAAATAAAGTTCAGAGAAGACGGATAGAAAAACATACAACACACAAAATGAAATGCAACTACTTTATTATAACACTGATATTAGATGATTACTTTTTCTTTTTCTTTTTTTGTTTATCTGTTTCCAGTATTAGTGATATGACCTTGGGTGAATTGGTCGGTTTCACATAGTATTAACCCCCGCCTCCTCGCTTCTTTTCTTCTTCCCGCTACTCCCCTGCTCACTACAATAGCCCCTGCCATTCACCCATACATCTCTTATACCCCTATTCTATCTACAAGCATACCTCAATACACACCTACACTTAACCCACCAACACTCTCCTTTACAGACACCATATTTTCGACACACGCACACCATAAACTCGACCCATCACCTCTGCTTTTCACTCAACTCGCAGCAACCCACTTTACAATTGAATTACACAGCCACAAGTAACATACCAGCCTTACAATCCTCCAGCAGACATGTTAAATAAAAATGCAGACTGATCATAAAGAAAAAAACATAAAGAAGACAACCTGAACCTCAATTGCAGCCTCTCGGCTTACAGTCAGCATTTGTACAGTTCCACGCTCCTTCAACGTGTTACGGAAGTTGGGTAACTGGATTTTTTTCCCAATAAGAAAATCTGCCTCAAATAAAACATAGATGCATAAGATTTGAGATAGGGGAACTCTTCTATTTCACTTGTCGCAACAACCCAAATGAAAAATAATATGATAATAGCAACTGCAGCATTACCCCAGCAGCAGAAATCCTTTGTTGATCGCGTGTGAAATGCTGGCAATTAGGGACTCAAATAAAATATTTTTAACACTACAGGATTTTGAAAACTAGGACTTACAGGTAATCTATACATCTTCGAATATACTGCCTTACCATTTAGGTAATCCATGATGAAAGAGTACAAATGCTTTCGAATAAGTCCACCACTTGGTTCTTTATCAAGTAATGCTCTTATAGATCCGTGAAACATCATAAACAGAGAATGTACTTCCATAAGAATTCCACGCAATGCATCAATTCGCCATATAGCTTCTGTCTCATTACTTTTCTCAACAATCTATGACAAGGTACAGGACTAATAATCATCATTACAGATGCCATTAATGCATTAAATTCAGTAATTAGTTAGGATACATATATGTAGTAAATTCAGTTCCTAGTTGGGATTCATATAACAGAAAACAGTAATGATCAATTAGAGTAAACATGCTAAAGTCAGAGACTAGTACGTACATATAAATTTCTGATAGGCATCTTTCAGAGATGCCCGCTGAGATGGTACTAACAAACTGAGCTAGATATACACGCAAGCATGTTTTCAAGTATCCTAGCCTTCCTCTAAACACCCCCACCCAGCTGAAATCGAACCCAAGTCCGGCACCACCACTCGATTATACACACACCCACTGCGAAGGACATACCAGCGGCCACTATCCACCCCCACAAATGCACACACACATGCGTTTTCTTTTGAAGAACAGAGGAGGGGAGTTCATGAGAGGAGAGTGAGAAGGAATAGAGCCAGAGCTCGAGAGAGAGATTAGAGGGACCGATTAGAGAGACGAGAGAGAGATTGTGGAGTTTAGAGAGGGAAAGATGTTGGGAGAGAAGTCTAGAGACTTCCCGAGAGACCCGTAAGAACTGAGCACATGAAATAGGGAAAATAAGCTGCAGGTTTTGTATTGAAAAAGAATTAAGCATTTTTAGGGGGTATGGAGAGAGAGAGAGAGAGTAAAGTAAGAAAAAGATCTGGTTTACGTTAATTTGATTGTATGTATCTGTTTTAGGGGGAAAAGTAGAACCTAAAATTTCATTTTGGGGGGAAGTATCCCGCCTCTTATTTTGACCTTGTAAAATGTGTATTTTTTTTCAAATTTCTTTATTAAAGTTTTTTTAAGTTAAAATTAATATTTATATATAATAAAAATAAAAATTTATACTATAAAATAGATTATATGTATATTGTTATAAAAAAATTTATCCTCTACAATTTTGATTAGTACTTTGACTAGTATTCCAAAACATGTTTCGTCACGGTTTAAAATTTCGATTTTTTTAAAAATATTTTCCGAATACCTAACCGTATGGGCATCAAGATACATCATTTTTAATGTTATTCCCAAATTTTCATGAAAAAAAATTATTTGATTAGGTAATACAACGGTCAACTACTACTTTGACCGGAACCCCTAAATTTAGTTGACCAATTTGACCGTTATAAAACAAAACCAAATAAATATAGAAATTTTTTAAAAATTTAGCACATCACTAAAATCGTTATATCTTGACATCCGTGCAATTGGAACGTCGAAAAAATAATTTAAAAAAATAGATTCATCATTCGAGACAAGACTAGTTTAAAGGAAGGTCGACTTTGACCGGTTTGACCGTTACCAAACCAAACCAAATACATGTAGGGAATTTTTTAAAAAATTATCACATCACTAAAATCATTATATCTTGATATCCGTGCGATTGGAACGTCGAAAAAATAATTTAAAAAAACAGATTCATCATTCGAGACAAGACTAGTTAAAAGAAAGGTCGACTTTGACCGGTTTGACCGTTATAAAAGCAAACCAAATAAATCTAGAATTTTTTAAAAAAATTACCACGTCACTAAAATCATTAGATCTTCACATTCTTACGTTTGGAACGTCAAAAAAATAATTTAAAAAATAGATTCATCATTCGAAATAAGACTAGTCAAAAGGAAAGTCCACTTTGACTGTTTTGACCATTATAAAATCAAAACAAATAAATCTAGGATTTTTTAAATAAATTACCATGTAATAACCGCGAATATTTCGAATAAATATTCCCATCGATATTTAAATTTTATTTAAGAGCGATTCGTTATTATATTTTAATTAGCGTGTTTTAAATTTTTTTTGAAATTTTAAATATTCGTTTTATATTTAATTAGTTACATTTATTTAGTGTTTACTAAAATTAAAAAAAAAAATTAGGAAAATAGGATTTTTATTTTAATTTTGGGTCAAATTTATTTTAGAGAACGAAATTAAGTTTCGTTTAATTAGCCAGCACGGGAGAAAGGGGATCTTTTCACCAAACATTGCACTAATATAAACATAATCATTATTTTTTTATTTTATTTTTCAGCATTTATTTTGTCCCCCACAAATTATTTCTTTTTAATTTAATAAATGAAAGGCATTACTAGTTTCATCATTAGTAGAAGCAGTGGTGTGCAATTTTATTCTATAAAACCAAAATACAGAAACGCGGATATTTTCTATTCCATTTGTTTATTCTCCTTTGCAAAACAGAACATGTCACAAACATATTTTTTTTCTTCTCCTGGTTTCTTTCTCACTGCAACAACAGGTATAATATATATATATATATATATATATATATTTAGATTCTTATTTTTTTTTCTTTCTTTCCCTGCAAACATTTCGTTTATTAAGATTAGAGTTTTGTTTGGGTTGGGTGTGAGCATCGTTAACGGGAAATTGGGAGAGGGAGACCCAGAGAACAAAGGGGGGTTCGACCTTTGTGTTTTTATTTTTGAGACAGAAGCAGGGGGAGGATGGAGACGAGAGGGAGATGAATAGAGAGATTGTGTTGGGGTCTGTATTGGGTTGAACAGAGAAAGAAAAGGGGGTTTTGTTTGTGTTGTAATCGGTGTTGTGTTGCCGGAGTAATAGGGGTGGTGGAGGGAGAGATAACAAGAGAGGTTGTGGTTGTGAATCGGAAAGGAGAGATCGAGTGAGAGGAGTTAAGGGAGGAAGAGAGGGAGACGAGAGAGATGGGAGATAAGTTGGGGTCGAGAGTTCGAGGGGGGTTCGAATTGGGTTAAAGAGGTGAAGAAACGGGGAGAGGCTGGGAGAGATTGTTGTTGTTTGTTGATTGATTCGTGGGTTGTAGAGAATAGATAGAGAGATGAGGGTCGCGAGAGAGAGATAAAGAGAGAGAGAGAGAGAGAGAGAGAGAGAGAGAGAGAGAGAGAGAGAGAGAGAGAGAGAGAGAGAGAGAGAGAGAGAGAGAGAGAGAGAGAGATAGAACAGAGAGAGAGTTTGCAAGAGAGAAACACAGGGAGGGGTGCAGGTGGGACCCACACGGTAGGTGGGGCCCACATCGTGTTAACTAAAACATAAATAAAACGATAAAGTTTTTTTTAGTAAATTAGCGATTGGGTGTTAAAAATCAAGATTTTATTATTTGGATCGTTATTTAAATTAGTTGGTAAATAATAATTTATTAAAAACGGTTTAATTGCTTAATTAATTAAATCGAATTATTTAGAGTTTTTGAACGTAATTTAGATATTTATTAATTGAGTAATTAAATAGATATATTTTGTGTTTTTGAACACAAATTAGAGATTTATTAATTTATAAATAAAAGGGGTATATTTGTGAATAATTAGAATAAAATATGATTCTATTTTGGGAAGCTGATTTTAATATTTTCCGGATTAGTTAATTAACCGGATCGAGTCAGATTTATTTTAGAGATTAAAAAAAAATTTGATTTATATTAGTAATGAGTTTAATAAGTTAGAATTTGTGAGGTTTCTTAAAAATTAGAATTTATGTGGTTGCTTAAAAATTAGAATTCTTTGATAAATTATTTTAGAAATGAGAATAATTATTTTGGATTTAAATTGAATAAAAATGGATTTTTGAATTTTTCATTTTGAGTAAGAATTTAGATTTCCAGATATTAAAAATAGGATATATTCTCCAGATTTAATTCCTGAGTTCGAAGAGATATTTATTTATCCCGGAATTAATTTCCGTTATTTATTCAGGAGATTTTTATGTGATATTATATTATTATTAATTATATTATCGGATCGGGAATATTTTATTATGAAGAATCGCTCACGTATTTCTGGTTGCTATTTTTAGAGAATAATTCTTGAGACGTAGATCGACGCCAAGTTCACGGGTAGAGTATAATTTTTATCTGCATTCATTTGCACTTCGAGATCGAGGCTACCCTAACTTTTGGAAACTGTGCATTTCTGTTCGTATTATTTAATTCCTTAATTATTTTCGAGATATTATATGTTGAGATTTATCTGTTGCTCCATATGATGCAATAATTTCTTTTGAGCATTATTTTTTTTGGTTAAATATTATGATACTGTTAATTTAGTTTATTTGAGAATTATAATCCCGATAAGCGTAGAAATAATTTAGTTGCTATCGGGTCGATCTCATTAATTCGAGACAACTATTATTTTGATTCAGTGAAACTAATCTCATTCGTCTGAGATAGTTAAATTCATTCTTTTCGATTGTATTTATTGTACAAATTCAACCGTTATTTATTAATTATCTTTTGGTTAGTTCCTCGTTCAAATTAACCGATAAGAGTTTAAAAATTATAATTGTTAGAGATTTTTATTCGTCGATCAAGTGAAAAATATTCTATTTAAACGTTTATCAATGTTGAGTATTATAAATATTGAGAAGTACTATTTGTCCAGTACGACTCGCAATTACTTCATTTTAAGACTATTCTCATAATTTCGAGATAGTTAATTTTATTGTCAAGGTTTGGCATTTTGTTCGTGTCAACCGACAAAACATTATTATTAAGAATTTACATCAGTCCATTGTTCGGATTGGTGGTAAAATCGAGTCAGACTGGCAGTCCGCCAGATTTGTAAATATTTTCTGGAAGAATTATCTCAAGTTATCTGTACCCCAAATATTCCGGAATTCTGTATTCTACTGGTCAATTTTGGGCAAGAGGCCCATTATAGAGAAAGAGAGACTCGTGTGCCGTTTTACGGACCCGAGAATAATTAGGCACTTTGTTGCCATGGTTGAAGTGATAACCATTATGATGCTAGCATTCATACATATATATATTATATTGTTGATATCGTATTGTAGCCGTGATCGGGCTAAGTGCGGTGTCATTGGAGGTCGGTATTCTTGGTCGGTTAGTTGATCGCCCCACCGAGATACCGAGAGGTGGAATACCATTTCATTCTTAAATCATGAGTTATCAGAGTTATATCAAATGAGTTGTTCGAGCATTCTGTTTCGAGATGAGTAATGAGTCTTCTGAGTATTCTGTTTCGAGATGAGTCTTTTGATTATTCTGTCTGGAGATGAGTAATGAGTCTTTTGAGTATTTTGTTTTGAAATGAGTTTTTGAGCATTTCGAGTATGATATTTTCGAGATGAATTTGAGCAAAATCATATTGTGATATCCGATATTAAAATTTTGAGTATTTCTTTCGGTAAACCTTATTATATTTATACACCGAGCAAGAAGAGAACTTGCTGAACACTATAGTTGCTCATTCTTGCTTTACAACATTTTATTCAGCTGTCAAGATGGAAAGAGGAGAGACGTCCAGCCAGGGATACAAAGGAAAGGAAAAAGCTCCAGGCTATGCGGACAGGCACTAGAATATCCAACTGGAACCCTTATCTTTCTATTTCTTTGAACCTTTGTAAGATATTGTCTCGAGATGTAATAAGTTGGATTGTACTATTTTGTGAGACGGTCTTGGAACTGCGGAGTGGGACATTTATGCTCCGTTGTAATGAATATTTTGTTTTATTATTGCGTTATCGTGTGCTGCAGGATATTGAGAAAATGTGACGACCCGGATCCCCGGTCAGGGTGGATTTGGGGGCGTTACATACCACATCACTAAAATCATTAGATCTTAACATTCGTACGTTTGGAATGTCAAAAAAATAACAAAAAATAGAATCATCATTCGGGACAATACCAGTTAAAAGGAAAGTCAACTTTGACCATTTTAACCATTATAAAATCAAAACAAATAAATCTAGGATTTTTTAAAAAAATTACCACATCACTAAAATAGTTAGATCTTAACATTCATACATTTGGAACGTCGAAAAAATAATTTAAAAAAATTGATTCATCATTCTGGACAACACTAGTTAAAAGGAAAGTCTACTTTGACCATTTTAACCATTATAAAATCAAAACAAATAAATCTAGGATTTTTTAAAAAAATTACCACATCTGTAAAATAGTTAGATCTTAACATTCATACATTTGGAACGTTAAAAAAATAATTTAAAAAAATAGATTCATCATTCTGGACAAGACTAGTTAAAAGGAAAGTCCACTTTGACCGGTTTGACCGTTATAAAACCAAACCAAATAAATCTAGATTTTTTTTAAAAAAATTACCACATCACTAAAATCGTTATAACTTGACATCCGTGCGATTGGAAAGTCGAAAAAATAATTTAAAAAAATGGATTCATCATTCGGGACAAGACTAGTTAAAAGGAAGGTCGACTTTGACCGGTTTGACCGTTATAAAACCAAACCAAATAAATATAGGAAATTTTTCGAAAAATTACCACATCACTAAAATCGTTATAGCTTGACATCCGTGCAATTGGAAAGTCGAAAAAATAATTTAAAAAAATGGATTCATCATTCGGGACAAGACTAGTTAAAAGGAAGGTCGACTTTGACCGGTTTGACCGTTATAAAACCAAACCAAATAAATATAGGAAATTTTTCGAAAAATTACCACATCACTAAAATCGTTATAACTTGACATCCGTGCGATTGGAACGTCAAAAAAATAATTTAAAAAAATGGATTCATCATTCGGGACAAGACTAGTTAAAAGGAAGGTCAACTTTGACCCGTTTGACCGTTATAAAACCAAACCAAATAAATATAGGAAATTTTTTGAAAAAATAACACATCACTAAAATCGTTATATCTTGACATCCGTGCGATTGGAACGTCGAAAAAATAATTTAAGAAAATAGATTCATCATTCGGGACAAGACTAGTTAAAAGGAAGGTCGACTTTGACCGGTTTGACCGTTATAAAACCAAACCAAATAAATATAGGAATTTTTTTGAAAAATTACCACATCACTAAAATCGTTATATATTGACATCCGTGCGATTGGAACGTCGAAAAAATAATTTAAAAAAATAGATTCATCATTCGGGACAAGACTAGTTAAAAGGAAAGTCGACTTTGACCGGTTTGACCGTTATAAAACCAAACCAAATAAATATAGGAAATTTTTTGAAAAATTACCACATCACTAAAATCGTAATATCTTGACATCCGTGTGATTGGAACGTCGAAAAAATAATTTAAGAAAATAGATTCATCATTCGGGACAAGACTAGTTAATAAAATAAAATAAATATCTAATGCAACACTTCAAACAGCAAATGCAATACTACTGGTATCTAATGCAACGCTTCTGCCACGTCAGCAAATGCCACATCAGCATAGGTGGGTCCCACTTCTGCCATGTCAGGAATTGTGGGTCCCACAATTGCCACGTCAGCATGATGGGCCTCCTGCCACGTCACCTTGTGGGGCCCACACTACCACGTCAGCAGTGGTGTGACCCACACCTGCCACGTCATGTTTTTAAATATATATATATATATATATATATATATATATATATATATATATATCTAATGCAACACTTCAAAAAGCAAATGCAACACTACTAGTATCTAATACAACACTTCTGCCATGTCAGCAAATGCCACGTAGGCATAGGTGGGTCCCACTTCTGCCACGTCAGCAATTGTGGGTCCCACAACTACCACGTCAGCAAATGGCACATCAGCTCATGTGGGTCCCACTTCTACCACGTCACCATTTATTAAAATAAAAAAATATCTAACGCAACACCAGCAGTTAGTGTTGCATGATGTGAAACACTATGGGTAATACGGAACACTAAATTATGTCTAACGCAACACCAGTTCAGCTCAGTTGCAAAAGACCTAAAATTTCTATCTAACGAAACGCTTTCTGTGCAACGCTTTGTAAAAAGGGTTGCGTATATGCGTTTATGGCGTAGTGATTCCATTCCTATATATTCCTATTCTATTTCCCCATTCTATTTTTGGGAAGTAAACACAGCTTAAACAACTAGGTAAGAGGCGTGTATTCATTATGGATTTTAAAGGATTTTTAAAATCCAAATGTATTCAATTGAGATTTTTAAAAATCCGCTAAAATTTGGGTGTATTCAATTTGGATTTTAAAAAGTCTATTAAAATTTCTTAAAAAAAAAGTATATTAAAATCTTGGTGTATTCAGTTTAGATTTTTAGAAATCCATTAAAATCTCAAGGTATTCAAAAATCTGTGAATTTTGTTGGATATAATAAAATGGTAGATTTTGATGAATTTCGTAGTGTATTTTATATCTTTTGAAATCTTGTTAAAGTCCATGAGATTTTGAAGGATATCACAAAATCTCTTTATGAATCAGCGAGACTCTGCAAGATTTGACATCAACTTCTTCAAATACATGGATTATTATTAATCCATTAAAATCAACAACAATCTTGTAAAATCCATGGATTATTATTAATCTATTAAAATCCAGAAGAGAAATGCTAGGGTCCCAAAAAAATTTCCAAAACGGTTCCCAAAAACTTAATTGTTAAGTTCTGATTGGATATGTATTTTAAAATTAAAGAAACCCTCCATATATTCATATGAGTTCCACTAATTAAAATATGTCACTTGGCATTCGGGAACAATTTCGGAATCCCTAGCATTGCTCAATCCAGAATGAATACACCCTCCTAACTTTCAAATTCGTAGGCACACCAGCCTATTTTCCATGATACACTCTGTTGGAAAATGTGGGTGTTAGCCCCATTTTGACGAGTCATTTTGAGCTAAGATTTGAGTAGGTCTTGGGTGCGTGATCGCAACAAGTTATGCTTGGAATATGTTCTACTTCGTGAGAACTTTCCAACGCATATTAAAGTACTCAAAACGACTAAGGGATGGATGAGTTATGATTGTCCAAAGTTGATCCCTTAGAAGTGGAAAATAGAATAGTGAACCTTGTATCCCACATTGATAAAGAAAAGAGCCTTTCAAGGCTTTATATAGCAAGACACTCATGTTGTGTCTAAAAGTGTTAATAATGTATTACTCCATCATCTACGTGCGCGTAGGGGGGTGCAAATTGTGGGATTTCGAGGGGAAAACGTGGCTTCGCAAGCCTCGGGCTTTCCGCGTGTGCGACCTGCGGACACGAATGCAGCAAAATTTGGGCCGAATAATTCCGGACCAGTTTTGTTAAATTATTCTCCACTGGGCTGCTCAAATAATTGATTCTGTTTTGCTGAAATTAATTCTGCCTCGATTATGAATTAATGATTCTGATTCGATTAAGGATTAATTGATCACTTCCGTTTTTAATTAACGCGTGTAATTAATTGCCTAATTAATTAACGCGTCTAATTATAACTGATTAGCACACATGTCAGAGCCTATATATTCATCGCTATAGAGTGTAGGGTTATCATCGAAAACACACAGCCTCCTTTACTTTTCTTTCCTCTTCCTCCTGGTGATAATAGCTTGCTCTGTTCTAGCTCGCCGAGAGTGTAGCGCTTGCTTCACTGCACCTTGTTTTATCCTGGGAAGCCTTCGTTCTTGCAATTATGGTGAGGACGAAATAAACTTTATGGAGACAGTGTTTGCACTGGACTCAAGGATTATTCGCTTCTATCCTTACGTTATTTGGTCCTCTGTTATTCACGCACCAACACAATTTTATTTGTTTAATTGTTTTTGCGCAGATTATTCTACAATCTTAAAGCTTACTTTATATATATCTGCGACTAACAACCTTCTGTTTTTGTTTGTTTGTTTTTGAGTAACAGATCATGGAGAACATTAGTAAAACCGATGTTGTGACAACTGCTGTGACTATCTCCGATGCACCGGTCATACCAGATGTGGGTTTATCGAACCCTAACGCACTGGTTATGTCGGATGGGAGTATGTCAGGGATTGGACATGCGCCTTCGGGGTATGTGCCTTTCCAAGTGAACGTTTGGCAGATACCATGCTCTTTCGGACTGATCTCGGGTGGATTCGTTCCTCCGACGTTGCAGGCTTCTACTGTACAGACTCCGCCGTTTGTACATGTGTCTGCTACACCTGTGGCACCTGTTGTGCCTGTGATGCCTACTGCACTTTTGGCACCTGTTGTGCCTCCCGCACATGCGGAGAAGCCGGAGAAGTTTAATGGCACAAACTTCAAGCGATGGCAGCAGAAAATGCTGTTTTATCTGACCACTCTGAATTTGTCTCGCTATCTAAAGGAGGAGGCACCTAAGGTCTCTACTGATAGTGATGTGCAGACTGTGTTTGCTTCTGATGCGTGGAAGCACGCCGACTATATCTGTCGGAATTATGTGCTTAATGGCCTGACAGACTCGTTGTATAACGTGTACTACTCAAAGCCAACAGCTAAGGACTTATGGGAGTCTCTCGAACATAAGTATAAAACCGAAGATGCTGGAGCCAAGAAATGGATTGTTGGCCGTTTTCTTGAATACAAGATGATGGACTCCAAGACTGTGGTCAGTCAGGTGCAAGAATTGCAAGTGATTATTCATGACATTCATGCTGAGGGAATGGTCATAAGCGAATCTTTCCAAGTTGTTGCTGTGATTGAGAAGCTGCCCCCTGGTTGGAAAGATTTCAAGAATTACCTGAAGCACAAGCGGAAGGAGATGACAATGGAGGATCTTATTCTGAGACTTCGCATTGAAGAAGACAACAGGGGATCTGAGAAGAAGGTCAGTGTTGCCACTGAAAAGGCAAACATGGTGGAGCACGCTCAAAGTTCCAAGAAGGCCAATTCTGGAAAAGGGACAAAGCTGGGACCTAAGGGAGGAGTTTCGAAGCCCTCGAAATTCCAAGGAAAATGCTACAATTGTGACAAGGTGGGTCATAGGTCTTCCGAGTGCAGGAAGCCCAAGAAGCCCAACAAGAAGAAGGAAGCAAACATGGTGAACGATATCTCAAAGAATATGTCTGACATAGACTTATGTGCGACTGTCTCTGAGGTGAACCTGGTGGGCTCTAATCCAAGGGAATGGTGGATTGATACTGGAGCAACAAGGCATGTTTGTTCTGACAAGGCGATTTTCTCTAGCCTCCAAGCTTCCGATGCTGGTGAGAAGCTTCCGATTTTCTCATCACTTACAATTCAAGATAAAATTCCTAGGTCCTCTACACTCTATAAGGAAGGTATGCTATGAATTTCAACCCCTTTCATCCACTAGATTTTGAGATATAAATTGTTGAAGTTTGAGTGAATAGTAACCATGAATGTTTATCTTTTAGATCTCGAATTATAAGGATTGTAGGGACTCATCCAAGGTGTTCTTGAGACTTGAAAAGCTTACCCAAGGTTCCTAGATACTCAAGAAGGTATAAAACTCTAACCCCTCTTAGCCATGAATTATTTATGGTGTATAATGTTAGATCCATGGATTTTAGTATGAATCTTGGTCATATGAGTTATGGATGATGAAGATCTTGAGTTTAAATGTTGTTGTTGTGATTTTTAAACTTGTACTTAGTGTATATAACTCCATGTGTGCTATAGAGTATGATCTTGGTGGTTTAGATGATGGTTGTGATGTGTACATAGGATTCTTGAATGGTTAAGTAAGAAAGCAAGCTGTGAAAATTTTCTGGGAACATGTCCTGTCTTGTAGGAGGGTTTTGAACCCCTAAATCTTGTCCCCTGAGGTCCTAATGCATATGGTTGGAAAGGTATTTGAATGTAGTTTCCAGAAATATAAGGTTCATGACTAGGTGATGTGCAGATTTTGAGTTATGGCCTGAGAAGTGAAGAGTGGTTCTGGAATCCGAACTGCACTAAATGGTCCACTTGTGAGCCCTCTTTAAACCCCTAAAAATTTATGTAGGATCATGGAAAAATTAGGAGAGCTAGTAATTGCAGTGGTGAAGGCTACCCAAAAAGAATTCGATTAAAATATGTATTTTTCAATTTTATAAAAATGTTAGAGTAAAATTCGCGCAAGTGAAAAAGTCGTAAGTGGAGTATGATTTAAGGGGGGATTAATACGCTTCGAATATGGTAACCAAATTAAGTCGAATAAGTGACGAGCTTGATCGAGTGATGACATGAACCTATAGTGGAGCTAGAGAGTCATAAGACGAAGTCATTAAGTTAATTTTGTACCTCCTAAAACCTCGTAATTAAAAAGATATTGTTAAGGTACTAACGAACGACTATTGGTTATGTATAGATCATCATTCCACTCCGCAAGCTCGACCACCCCAAACTCACCAAGGCAAGTTTACTTTTCAAAACTTACATATATAAGGACTTTCACTGTTGTGTTTGTAGTTTTCAATCGTATTATATGCTTATTGAGGTTATGATGAAATTTGAGAGATATGCACATATATGTTTGTACCCCCTTGAACTTAGAATGAAATGTTTTCTTCGGACAACGACTCTAGCAATAGAGGTCGTAGCGGTCCAAATATACCATTGACCGGGGAGCGGTATATTATTATATCGTGATTAAATTGCGAAAACCCGAAGGGTCATTCGGGAAGTATCGTATACTTAAGTATTTATTTTTATATTATCATAAATACTCAAAAATACCTATCTTGGATTAAAAGCTTATTCAATTAAATTATTATTTTATTAATTATTAATATTAAATCTTTAAATATCATTTATTAATTATTGTTCATTATTTTAAAGACAAAGCTAATCCAAGCTACCTTTAGCGTTTTCAAACTCGAACTCTTTCGAACCCAAAACATTTTCGAAAACCCCCGGTTAGGTTTTGCTTCTTGTACGATTTCAAGAATTATCGGTCGATTGATGTCGGACCTCAACTACTCAGTTTTCATTCAAAATAAAAATTTTAAAAGAAAAAGAAAAAGGGACTCTGGCAGGTGTGGGAATCGTTGACGAACGATTCCCGGGATGTGTAAGCAGCCGTAAGCCAGGCGGTCCATCAATTATTATTCCGGCCCAGGTGTTGCCGAAGGATGATTATGGATGTAGTTTTCATCGAGGGTGATTACGGATGTAGTTTTCACCCGGGGATAGTTACAGATGTAGTTTCTATCCTTCTACCGGTAGAGAAGACCCGCGGATTATTGGACTTGGATGTGGCGACTGATCATCGTCAATCCCTGTCAGGTTTTATGTTTTCTTTAAGTCCCATTCCTCCACTTTGGAAAAATGCTCTGACAATGCTTCTTGGGCCCATGTGCCAAGTTGCTGATAGTGTTCTATTTTGACGAGAAAGATGTTGACTTCATGCAGTATCTAAAACTGCAAGTTTACTTTGAAAACAAGGACACGTACTGATGCACCTTTGAAATTTATCAACGATGACCAATGATTTTATAACCGATTGATATAAGCGAGTTTAATAACTGCTAAACACATGTAATGTTATATTGCTTACCTTATACATATATTTCTTGCTGAGCTATAGTTGCTCACTCTTGCTTGTTTTCAAATTTACAAACACAACAGTTAAGAGAAATGGCAAGACCCAGACAGACTGCCCGAAAGCAGGTGACTAGGCCCGAGGCAGCAGTTGAGATTCCACCGGTAGGCCCCATTAGCCGGATTTTGGCAACTTTTGTTAGTACGTTTTATTTATAAGTATGACCTGTGCAAAGCAGTGTACCGTAACAAACATTCAAGCCGCTAACACCGCTTCATATCAAAGTGTTGTTGGTAGCATAAATGCTATTTAATTCGGTCTGTAATAACCCTGAAACTTTTACTTTTGCTCAATCAAGTGTATGACGTTTCTAAGACTCTAACCTGTGTGTGTGTGGTGTGAGTTTTATTGCGGGGTCGATGGCTGTTATATATATTATGTGCAAGAACAGATATGTTATTAATGGAAAATGAACCATGAGCGCCTAGATCTCCGACCCCGGATCTTGGGGCGTCACAGAAACACCTTTTGAAATTCTATACAATATATCTCCTGATTACTCTCATTTGAAAAACTTTAGATGTTATGTTATGCTACAAACATGATAAATTTGAATTTATAGCTATCAATGATGTCTTTCTAAGATATCTTTTTGGTAAAAAAGAATATAAAATTCTCAAATTGACTCTAAAATAATGTTTTTATTCAAGAGATGTTCAGTTCACTAAACAAGTGTATCCTTATTCCTTATCAAAATCTGCAAACAAGTAATTCTAGTTTTTTTTTCCTCTATCCATCTCATTTTTTTACAATTTTTTTCATTAGTTGACACGCATTTTAAGGTACATATAAAGTATAGTTTTATAACTTTTTTTAAAAATTTTATTGAATAAAAATAAAATATTAAAATTTTATTCGGTAAAAAATTAAAATAAATTATGAAACTATATTTATGAAACTATATTTTAAATTTTATTCAAAGAAGAGAGGAGTAGAGTGAGTATTTATTAATGATAAACCATGAAAAATAGCCCAAGAGGCCCAATTGCAAAGGCCTAAAAAATAAGCTCTTGTTCGAGTCAATAAGAAACCGCAACTGTCCCCTACATTGTAATCTGTAGTGGTCAGAGTCTTTACACGCAGAGACGATTCACGCAAAAAAAATTATGAAGAATTTAATTTTTTTTTTGAAAGTAAATTTAATTTATTTTTAGTCATGTATTTTGGAGGAAATTAATTTCATAGAAATACTTTCATATCTTTATAAATTTAATGATAAAAATTTGTTAAATTTTTTCTAAAAAAATACATGTCTGCATGCCATTACTAAATTGGTCTATGTTCAAACACACATTTACAATGAATACATGCAACATGATCGAGAAAGACAATAGTATAAATATTAAATTTAGATTTCAAAATTTAAGACTGTGCTCATTTTGACAAGAATAAAATAATTTTCGCAGGAATGAAACTAGGAGCATAGTTAAAATGAAAATTTGGATTATTTGGTTAAAATAAAGGAAATGAATGAAATATTCAAGCTCATTCGAATCAACAATTGCCGAATTTCATTTCGTGAAGAGTCATGTGGAATAAACTCACTCACTTCAAACAAAGCTTCAGATTTTCTCTTTTTGATAAAAATCGCTCTCTATATTTCAATATCAAAATTAAACCCATCTTTCTCTCTATCGTAAGTGTTTGTCTATTACAAATCTTCCTCTTTCATAAATTAATAATAATTAATATAATGGGTCCTGCGTGCATTCATTTTGCTAAATTAGACATGTCATTTTGGAAACATTTTTGATTATCTAGCATTACTCTTTCTTTTATTCATTCACTACGTCATAAACGCACATACGCAACCCTCAAATAACGTTGCAAAAGACCTGAAAAGCGTTGCGTAAGGTCTTACGCAACACAAGAGGGGCGTTGCCAATACCGGCGTTGCGTAAGACCCCTAATGCAACGCTTTTTCCAAACTATAGCAACACCACGAAGCATTGCATAAGAGGCCTTATGCAACAACAAAAGCATCTTATGCAACACTACATGGTGTTGCATAAGATTTTTAGTCATTTCAGCAGTATGGTGCCACGTCAACAGTGGGGCCCACATGCCACGTCAGCATTGGATCCCAAGAAGTGCCACATCAGCAATATGCCACGTTAGCAATGCCATGTCATCAAGTGCCACGTCAACAACTGGCCCACCAAGATGCTGTTAGTGTAGGTGCCCTAGAGGCAATACATTGGTTCTTTTAAATAAACCTTATGTCATTTGATTATTAAATAAATGTATTTATTATGACTCGAATTACTGCGATATTTGTTAGCATAATAAATGTCCTTAGAATAATGATACACATTATATAGTTTAAGTTTACAACTTGAATTTGAGATTATATAATATCATATTCTTAAAGATCCCTAGTCGAGTATTATTATACAGGACAATAATAATACATAAATAGACTAGTATGTTTTTGACTGATAACCACATCTCATTGGTTATAAGTATGGAGATACTAAAGTCAATACATAGGTACATGTAGGGTACATGGTACTGGACAGACCCACCGTGAGATTCTTCATGTTAATTAAGTCATAAGAAAGACTCACAGTGATAATGGTCTAATGATCCTTTGACTTGAGATCATTATATTTCTATACGAGGATAATATACTTTGACTACATTAAAAGTTACCTTTGACCGAGTAATGATAAAAGTGGACATCGGGTATATTGTGAATCGTATGAGAAATATGAATGATAGATAAAGGATTTAACCCTCCTATTATTAGGAGAGATATTATTGGCCTCTTGATTGAGTGAGACTATAAAATGCATGGCCGTGCTCAAATAATGATTTGTTATTAATAGTCTACTCATGGATCAAGTAAACCCGGATTAAATTATGAAGAGGATGACAATAAACATGCCTCGAGTTTAATCTATAATATTTGGTCAAAGGGATTATATTACACGGGAACATTAATCACAAAAGGTTTATCGAATCACGATTTAATTATTATTTAATTGGGTAGCAATGATGTATTACTAGATACCGCTCATTGTTTATAATTTTATTGGAGAATAAAATTATTGCCAAAATAAATAATAACCTACAGGGTCACACACATAGAACATTTTATAGGAAGAATTAATTTAAATTATGAATTTAAATTAATTAATGATAAGTTGTATTTTATTAATTAAGTGTGACTTAATTAAGTTATAATAAAATACAAAGATATATGAGATATGATTTTAATAATTAAGTTTGACTTAATTATTTATTTGAATAATAGAATTAAATTTTATTATTTAATTAAATCATATTTGGGCTAGGTTTTTGGCAAGGGTTTTTGGGCTTTACACTATCCTATATATAAAGATATGGGGTAAAGGATTTTGTACGTGAAAAATCAGTTGAGCCGCATCCCAAAAACCAAAACCCTAAAGAACTAGATCTTATAATTTCATTGGAGGCTAGTACCTCCCTTCCGAACAAGAATCGTTCTTGGAGTGTTCGTGTGGATACCGTAGAGGAGGCTTCGAAGAGGAGCACTCAATATTCGTGGGAGGCTTGCATCTCCATCGTTCTTTGTACGTAAAGCTTCGTTAAGGTAATCGTTCTATCTACCATATTATCGATATATTATACATGGATCCGGGGCTTGGTTTCGATTTTTATTTACTTTTTTCGCTGCGTGTATGCGATCGAAACCAACAGATGCCACGTCAGTGGTGGGGCCCACATGGTCCACGTCAATAGCAGGCCCACATGCCACGTCAGCAGTGGGTCCCACATGCCACGTCAGCAGTAGGGACCACTATCTAATGCAACGCTAGTTGAGTCTAATGCAACATCAATATTTTTTTTTTGCAACGTCAAACGTATTTTTAGCAACACTAAATTTACGATACTGCAACATCAAATAGAATCAAATGCAATACTTTTTTACAAAAAAATTGAAATGACTGTTCTGTTTATACATAAAACCATTCTAACTTCGAAAGGACGCAAATTCTAACTTCAAAATTACTAAATTACAAAGTTCTAATACTAGCTAGTTAAAGCTACAAAAAAATTACTAAAAAGTGAAGCCGCCTTGAGTCACTGGAATATAATTATCGTCTTAATTGCTTAAAAATGTGGCCTCCTTGATATTGAAGCAATTGTTTTTTGCAAGGCTGCCAATTCTTCTCTGGCGTCACATATAAAGGCAGAAGCTGCCTGCCTGAAAGACTGCCTGAAAGAGCTGCACCATGCAATGTTTACCTAGAATATACATAACACAAAATTAAAATTTTTAAAAAAAACCTTTGTTGGGCATTTCGCTTCTGCAAAAATATCTGCAAGCTGCACACAAGATAAATTTTTTTAAAAAAACCTTTGTTGGGTATTTCGCATAATTTTTTTAAAAAAAACCTTTGTTGGGCATTTCGCTTCTACAAAAAAAACCTTTGTTCTACCTTGTTATTTTAGTGTAACATTTTTCTCCTCGTGTCAGGCAACGATAAAATAGAGACTAGCTAAGATAAATTGTATATTACCTTTGAATTCTACAGTCAGTGATGAATCATTGTTCCAAGCTGGAGCTCCTAAATTTTTGGTCCAGTAAGGAGAATCAAAGGTCATATCCAACTGTCTCACATAAAAAATTGAGTTTTCACACCTTGTAAAATATTTCTTAAATAAAAACGACTGTTCACTTTTAGTTACAAACCAAACATATAAAGAGAGTAATATTTTTACAATTGTGTGCCTGTGCATGAAACATGAGCATACCAGTTCTTTCACATCCTTCTTTTGTTGCCTGGTTGGCTTATCTGGAAACTAAATCAACCACGGAAATAAAGTTCAGAGAAGACGGATAGAAAAACATACAACACACAAAATGAAATGCAACTACTTTATTATAACACTGATATTAGATGATTACTTTTTCTTTTTCTTTTTTTGTTTATCTGTTTCCAGTATTAGTGATATGACCTTGGGTGAATTGGTCGGTTTCACATAGTATTAACCCCCGCCTCCTCGCTTGTTTTCTTCTTCCCGCTACTCCCCTGCTCACTACAATAGCCCCTGCCATTCACCCATACATCTCTTATACCCCTATTCTATCTACAAGCATACCTCAATACACACCTACACTTAACCCACCAACACTCTCCTTTACAGACACCATATTTTCGACACACGCACACCATAAACTCGACCCATCACCTCTGCTTTTCACTCAACTCGCAGCAACCCACTTTACAATTGAATTACACAGCCACAAGTAACATACCAGCCTTACAATCCTCCAGCAGACATGTTAAATAAAAATGCAGACTGATCATAAAGAAAAAAACATAAAGAAGACAACCTGAACCTCAATTGCAGCCTCTCGGCTTACAGTCAGCATTTGTATAGTTCCACGCTCCTTCAACGTGTTACGGAAGTTGGGTAACTGGATTTTTTTCCCAATAAGAAAATCTGCCTCAAATAAAACATAGATGCATAAGATTTGAGATAGGGGAACTCTTCTATTTCACTTGTCGCAACAACCCAAATGAAAAATAATATGATAATAGCAACTGCAGCATTACCCCAGCAGCAGAAATCCTTTGTTGATCGCGTGTGAAATGCTGGCAATTAGGGACTCAAATAAAATATTTTTAACACTACAGGATTTTGAAAACTAGGACTTACAGGTAATCTATACATCTTCGAATATACTGCCTTACCATTTAGGTAATCCATGATGAAAGAGTACAAATGCTTTCGAATAAGTCCACCACTTGGTTCTTTATCAAGTAATGCTCTTATAGATCCGTGAAACATCATAAACAGAGAATGTACTTCCATAAGAATTCCACGCAATGCATCAATTCGCCATATAGCTTCTGTCTCATTACTTTTCTCAACAATCTATGACAAGGTACAGGACTAATAATCATCATTACAGATGCCATTAATGCATTAAATTCAGTAATTAGTTAGGATACATATATGTAGTAAATTCAGTTCCTAGTTGGGATTCATATAACAGAAAACAGTAATGATCAAATAGAGTAAACATGCTAAAGTCAGAGACTAGTACGTACATATAAATTTCTGATAGGCATCTTTCAGAGATGCCCGCTGAGATGGTACTAACAAACTGAGCTAGATATACACGCAAGCATGTTTTCAAGTATCCTAGCCTTCCTCTAAACACCCCCACCCAGCTGAAATCGAACCCAAGTCCGGCACCACCACTCGATTATACACACACCCACTGCGAAGGACATACCAGCGGCCACTATCCACCCCCACAAATGCACACACACATGCGTTTTCTTTTGAAGAACAGAGGAGGGGAGTTCATGAGAGGAGATTGAGAAGGAATAGAGCCAGAGCTCGAGAGAGAGATTAGAGGGACCGATTAGAGAGACGAGAGAGAGATTGTGGAGTTTAGAGAGGGAAAGATGTTGGGAGAGAAGTCTAGAGACTTCCCGAGAGACCCGTAAGAACTGAGCACATGAAATAGGGAAAATAAGCTGCAGGTTTTGTATTGAAAAAGAATTAAGCATTTTTAGGGGGTATGGAGAGAGAGAGAGAGAGAGAGAGTAAAGTAAGAAAAAGATCTGGTTTACGTTAATTTGATTGTATGTATCTGTTTTAGGGGGAAAAGTAGAACCTAAAATTTCATTTCGGGGGGAAGTATCCCGCCTCTTATTTTGACCTTGTAAAATGTGTATTTTTTTTTAAAATTTCTTTATTAAAGTTTTTTTAAGTTAAAATTAATATTTATATATAATAAAAATAAAAATTTATACTATAAAATAGATTATATGTATATTGTTATAAAAAAATTTATCCTCTACAATTTTGATTAGTACTTTGACTAGTATTCCAAAACATGTTTCGTCACGGTTTAAAATTTCGATTTTTTTAAAAATATTTTCCGAATACCTAACCGTATGGGCATCAAGATACATCATTTTTAATGTTATTCCCAAATTTTCATGAAAAAAAATTATTTGATTAGGTAATTCAACGGTCAACTACTACTTTGACCGGAACCCCTAAATTTAGTTGACCAATTTGACCGTTATAAAACAAAACCAAATAAATATAGAATTTTTTTAAAAATTTAGCACATCACTAAAATCGTTATATCTTGACATCCGTGCAATTGGAACGTCGAAAAAATAATTTAAAAAAATAGATTCATCATTCGAGACAAGACTAGTTTAAAGGAAGGTCGACTTTGACCGGTTTGACCGTTACCAAACCAAACCAAATACATGTAGGGAATTTTTTAAAAAATTATCACATCACTAAAATCATTATATCTTGATATCCGTGCGATTGGAACGTCGAAAAAATAATTTGAAAAAATAGATTCATCATTCGAGACAAGACTAGTTAAAAGAAAGGTCGACTTTGACCGGTTTGACCGTTATAAAAGCAAACCAAATAAATCTAGAATTTTTTAAAAAAATTACCACGTCACTAAAATCATTAGATCTTAACATTCGTACATTTGGAACGTCAAAAAAATAATTTAAAAAATAGATTCATCATTCGAAATAAGACTAGTCAAAAGGAAAGTCCACTTTGACTGTTTTGACCATTATAAAATCAAAACAAATAAATCTAGGATTTTTTAAATAAATTACCATGTAATAACCGCGAATATTTCGAATAAATATTCCCATCGATATTTAAATTTTATTTAAGAGCGATTCGTTATTATATTTTAATTAGCGCGTTTTAAAATTTTTTTGAAATTTTAAATATTCGTTTTATATTTAATTAGTTACATTTATTTAGTATTTACTAAAATTAAAAAAAAATTAGGAAAATAGGATTTTTATTTTAATTTTGGGTCAAATTTATTTTAGAGAACGAAATTAAGTTTCGTTTAATTAGCCAGCACGGGAGAAATGGGATCTTTTCACCAAACATTGCACTAATATAAACATAATCATTATTTTTTTATTTTATTTTTCAGCATTTATTTTGTCCCCCACAAATTATTTCTTTTTAATTTAATAAATGAAAGGCATTACTAGTTTCATCATTAGTAGAAGCAGTGGTGTGCAATTTTATTCTATAAAACCAAAATACAGAAACGCGGATATTTTCTATTCCATTTGTTTATTCTCCTCTGCAAAACAGAACATGTCACAAACATATTTTTTTTCTTCTCCTGGTTTCTTTCTCACTGCAACAACAGGTATAATATATATATATATATATATATTTAGATTCTTATTTTTTTTTCTTTCTTTCCCTGCAAACATTTCGTTTATTAAGATTAGAGTTTTGTTTGTGTTGGGTGTGAGCATCGTTAACGGGAAATTGGGAGAGGGAGACCCAGAGAACAAAGGGGGGTTCGACCTTTGTGTTTTTATTTTTGAGACAGAAGCAGGGGGAGGATGGAGACGAGAGGGAGATGAATAGAGAGACTGTGTTGGGGTCTGTATTGGGTTGAACAGAGAAAGAAAAGGGGGTTTTGTTTGTGTTGTAATCGGTGTTGTGTTGCCGGAGTAATAGGGGTGGTGGAGGGAGAGATAACAAGAGAGGTTGTGGTTGTGAATCGGAAAGGAGAGATCGAGTGAGAGGAGTTAAGGGAGGAAGAGAGGGAGACGAGAGAGATGGGAGATAAGTTGGGGTCGAGAGTTCGAGGGGGGTTCGAATTGATTTAAAGAGGTGAAGAAACGGGGAGAGGCTGGGAGAGATTGTTGTTGTTTGTTGATTGATTCGTGGGTTGTAGAGAATAGATAGAGAGATGAGGGCCGCGAGAGAGAGATAAAGAGAGAGAGAGAGAGAGAGAGAGAGAGAGAGAGAGAGAGAGAGAGAGAGATAGAACAGAGAGAGAGTTTGCAAGAGAGAAACACAGGGAGGGGTGCAGGTGGGACCCACACGGTAGGTGGGGCCCACATCGTGTTAACTAAAACATAAATAAAACGATAAAGTTTTTTTTAGTAAATTAGCGATTGCGTGTTAAAAATCAAGATTTTATTATTTGGATCGTTATTTAAATTAGTTGGTAAATAATAATTTATTAAAAACGGTTTAATTGCTTAATTAATTAAATCGAATTATTTAGAGTTTTTGAACGTAATTTAGATATTTATTAATTGAGTAATTAAATAGATATATTTTGTGTTTTTGAACACAAATTAGAGATTTATTAATTTATAAATAAAAGGGGTATATTTGTGAATAATTAGAATAAAATATGATTCTATTTTGGGAAGCTGATTTTAATATTTTCCGGATTAGTTAATTAACCGGATCGAGTCAGATTTATTTTAGAGATTAAAAAAAAATTTGATTTATATTAGTAATGAGTTTAATAAGTTAGAATTTGTGAGGTTTCTTAAAAATTAGAATTTATGTGGTTGCTTAAAAATTAGAATTCTTTGATAAATTATTTTAGAAATGAGAATAATTATTTTGGATTTAAATTGAATAAAAATGGATTTTTGAATTTTTCATTTTGAGTAAGAATTTAGATTTCCAGATATTAAAAATAGGATATATTCTCCAGATTTAATTCCAGAATTCGAAGAGATATTTATTTATCCCGGAATTAATTTCCGTTATTTATTCAAGAGATTTTTATGTGATATTATATTATTATTAATTATATTATCGGATCGGGAATATTTTATTATGAAGAATCGCTCACGTATTTCTGGTTGCTATTTTTAGAGAATAATTCTCGAGACGTAGATCGACGCCAAGTTCACGGGTAGAGTATAATTTTTATCTGCATTCATTTGCACTTCGAGATCGAGGCTACCCTAACTTTTGGAAACTGTGCATTTCTGTTCGTATTATTTAATTCCTTAATTATTTTCGAGATATTATATGTTGAGATTTATCTGTTGCTCCGTATGATGCAATAATTTCTTTTGAGCATTATTTTTTTGGTTAAATATTATGATACTGTTAATTTAGTTTATTTGAGAATTATAATCCCGATAAGCGTAGAAATAATTTAGTTGCTATCGGGTCGATCTCATTAATTCGAGACAACTATTATTTTGATTCAGTGAAACTAATCTCATTCATCTGAGATAGTTAAATTCATTCTTTTCGATTGTATTTATTGTACAAATTCAACCGTTATTTATTAATTATCTTTTGGTTAGTTCCTCGTTCAAATTAACCGATAAGAGTTTAAAAATTATAATTGTTAGAGATTTTTATTCGTCGATCAAGTGAAAAATATTCTATTTAAACGTTCATCAATGTTGAGTATTATAAATATTGAGAAGTACTATTTGTCCAGTACGACTCCCAATTACTTCATTTTAAGACTATTCTCATAATTTCGAGATAGTTAATTTTATTGTCAAGGTTTGGCATTTTGTTCGTGTCAACCGACAAAACATTATTATTAAGAATTTACATCAGTCCATTGTTCGGATTGGTGGTAAAATCGAGTCAGACTCGCAGTCCGCCAGATTTATAAATATTTTCTGGAAGAATTATCTCAAGTTATCTGTACCCCAAATATTCCGGAATTCTGTATTCTACTGGTCAATTTTGGGCAAGAGGCCCATTATAGAGAAAGAGAGACTCGTGTACCGTTTTACGGACCCGAGAATAATTAGGCACTTTGTTGCCATGGTTGAAGTGATAACCATTATGATGCTAGCATTCATACATATATATTATATTGTTGATATCGTATTGTAGCCGTGATCGGGCTAAGTGCGGTGTCATTGGAGGCCGGTATTCTTGGTCGGTTAGTTGATCGCCCCACCGAGATACCGAGAGGTGGAAGACCATTTCATTCTTAAATCATGAGTTATCAGAGTTATATCAAATGAGTTGTTCGAGCATTCTGTTTCGAGATGAGTAATGAGTCTTCTGAGTATTCTGTTTCGAGATGAGTCTTTTGATTATTCTGTTTCGAGATGAGTAATGAGTCTTTTGAGTATTTTGTTTTGAAATGAGTTTTTGAGCATTTCGAGTATGATATTTTCGAGATGAATTTGAGCAAAATCATATTGTGATATCCGATATTAAAATTTTGAGTATTTCTTTCGGTAAACCTTATTATATTTATACACCGAGCAAGAAGAGAACTTGCTGAACACTATAGTTGCTCATTCTTGCTTTACAACATTTTATTCAGCTGTCAAGATGGAAAGAGGAGAGACGTCCAGCCAGGGATACAAAGGAAAGGAAAAAGCTCCAGGCTATGCGGACAGGCACTAGACTATCCAACTGGAACCCTTATCTTTCTATTTCTTTGAACCTTTGTAAGATATTGTCTCGAGATGTAATAAGTTGGATTGTACTATTTTGTGAGACGGTCTTGGAACTGCGGAGTGGGACATTTATGCTCCGTTGTAATAAATATTTTGTTTTATTATTGCGTTATCGTGTGCTGCAGGATATTGAGAAAATGTGACGACCCGGATCCCCGGTCAGGGTGGATTTGGGGGCGTTACATGCCACATCACTAAAATCATTAGATCTTAACATTCGTACGTTTGGAATGTCAAAAAAATAACAAAAAATAGAATCATCATTCGGGACAATACCAGTTAAAAGGAAAGTCAACTTTGACCATTTTAACCATTATAAAATCAAAACAAATAAATCTAGGATTTTTTAAAAAAATTACCACATCACTAAAATAGTTAGATCTTAACATTCATACATTTGGAACGTCGAAAAAATAATTTAAAAAAATAGATTCATCATTCTGGACAACACTAGTTAAAAGGAAAGTCTACTTTGACCATTTTAACCATTATAAAATCAAAACAAATAAATCTAGGATTTTTTAAAAAAATTACCACATCTGTAAAATAGTTAGATCTTAACATTCATACATTTGGAACGTTAAAAAAATAATTTAAAAAAATAGATTCATCATTCTGGACAAGACTAGTTAAAAGGAAAGTCCACTTTGACCGGTTTGACCGTTATAAAACCAAACCAAATAAATCTAGAATTTTTTTTTAAAAATTACCACATCACTAAAATCGTTATAACTTGACATCCGTGCGATTGGAAAGTCGAAAAAATAATTTAAAAAAATGGATTCATCATTCGGAACAAGACTAGTTAAAAGGAAGGTCGACTTTGACCGGTTTGACCGTTATAAAACCAAACCAAATAAATATAGGAAATTTTTCGAAAAATTACCACATCACTAAAATCGTTATAACTTGACATCCGTGCAATTGGAAAGTCGAAAAAATAATTTAAAAAAATGGATTCATCATTCGGGACAAGACTAGTTAAAAGGAAGGTCGACTTTGACCGGTTTGACCGTTATAAAACCAAACCAAATAAATATAGGAAATTTTTCGAAAAATTACCACATCACTAAAATCGTTATAACTTGACATCCGTGCGATTGGAACGTCAAAAAAATAATTTAAAAAAATGGATTCATCATTCGGGACAAGACTAGTTAAAAGGAAGGTCAACTTTGACCCGTTTGACCGTTATAAAACCAAACCAAATAAATTTAGGAAATTTTTTGAAAAAATAACACATCACTAAAATCGTTATATCTTGACATCCGTGCGATTGGAACGTCGAAAAAATAATTTAAGAAAATAGATTCATCATTCGGGACAAGACTAGTTAAAAGGAAGGTCGACTTTGACCGGTTTGACCGTTATAAAACCAAACCAAATAAATATAGGAATTTTTTTGAAAAATTACCACATCACTAAAATCGTTATATATTGACATCCGTGCGATTGGAACGTCGAAAAAATAATTTAAAAAAATAGATTCATCATTCGGGACAAGACTAGTTAAAAGGAAAGTCGACTTTGACCGGTTTGACCGTTATAAAACCAAACCAAATAAATATAGGAAATTTTTTGAAAAATTACCACATCACTAAAATCGTAATATCTTGACATCCGTGTGATTGGAACGTCGAAAAAATAATTTAAGAAAATAGATTCATCATTCGGGACAAGACTAATTAATAAAATAAAATAAATATCTAATGCAACACTTCAAACAGCAAATGCAATACTACTGGTATCTAATGCAACGCTTCTGCCACGTCAGCAAATGCCACATCAGCATAGGTGGGTCCCACTTCTGCCATGTCAGGAATTGTGGGTCCCACAATTGCCACGTCAGCATAATGGGCCTCCTGCCACGTCACCTTGTGGGGCCCACACTACCACGTCAGCAGTGGTGGGACCCACACCTGCCACGTCATGTTTTTTTTAAAAAATATATATATATATATATATATATCTAATGCAACACTTCAAAAAGCAAATGCAACACTACTGGTATCTAATACAACACTTCTGCCATGTCAGCAAATGCCACGTCGGCATATGTGGGTCCCACTTCTGCCACGTCAGCAATTGTGGGTCCCACAACTACCACGTCAGCAAATGGCACATCAGCTCATGTGGCATTTGCTGACGTGGTAGTTGTGGGACCCACAATTGCTGACGTGGCAGAAGTGGGACCCACCTATGCCGACGTGGCATTTGCTGACATGGCAGAAGTGTTGTATTAGATACCAGTAGTGTTGCATTTGCTTTTTGAAGTGTTGCATTAGATATATATATATATATATAGCAATTGTGGGTCCCACAACTACCACGTCAGCAAATGGCACATCAGCTCATGTGGGTCCCACTTCTGCCACGTCACCATTTATTAAAATAAAAAAATATCTAACGCAACACCAGCAGTTAGTGTTGCATGATGTGAAACACTATGGGTAATACGCAACACTAAATTATGTCTAACGCAACACCAGTTCAGCTCAGTTGCAAAAGACCTAAAATTTCTATCTAACGAAACGCTTTCTGTGCAACGCTTTGTAAAAAGGGTTGCGTATATGCGTTTATGGCATAGTGATTCCATTCCTATATATTCCTATTCTATTTCCCCATTCTATTTTTGGGAAGTAAACACAGCTTAAACAACTAGGTAAGAGGCGTGTATTCATTATGGATTTTAAAGGATTTTTAAAATCCAAATGTATTCAATTGAGATTTTTAAAAATCCGCTAAAATTTGGGTGTATTCAATTTGGATTTTAAAAAGTCTATTAAAATTTCTTTAAAAAAAAAGTATATTAAAATCTTGGTGTATTCAGTTTAGATTTTTAGAAATCCATTAAAATCTCAAGGTATTCAAAAATCTGTGAATTTTGTTGGATATAATAAAATGGTAGATTTTGATGAATTTCGTAGTGTATTTTATATCTTTTGAAATCTTGTCAAAGTCCATGAGATTTTGAAGGATATCACAAAATCTCTTTATGAATCAGCGAGACTCTACAAGATTTGACATCAACTTCTTCAAATACATGGATTATTATTAATCCATTAAAATCAACAACAATCTTGTAAAATCCATGGATTATTATTAATCTATTAAAATCCAGAAGAGAAATGCTAGGGTCCCCAAAAAAATTTCCAAAACGGTTCCCAAAAGCTTAATTGTTAAGTTCTGATTGGATATGTATTTTAAAATTAAAGAAACCCTCCATATATTCATATGAGTTCCACTAATTAAAAGATGTCACTTGGCATTCGGGAACAATTTCGGAATCCCTAGCATTGCTCAATCCAGAATGAATACACCCTCCTAACTTTCAAATTCGTAGGCACACCAGCCTATTTTCCACGATACACTCTGTTGGAAAATGTGGGTGTTAGCCCCATTTTGACGAGTCATTTTGAGCTAAGGTTTGAGTAGGTCTTGGGTGCGTGATCGCAACAAGTTATGCTTGGAATATGTTCTACTTCGTGAGAACTTTCCAACGCATATTAAAGTACTCAAAACGACTAAGGGATGGATGAGTTATGATTGTCCAAAGTTGATCCCTTAGAAGTGGAAAATAGAATAGTGAACCTTGTATCCCACATTGATAAAGAAAAGAGCCTTTCAAGGCTTTATATAGCAAGACACTCATGTTGTGTCTAAAAGTGTTAATAATGTATTACTCCATCATCTACGTGCGCGTAGGGGGGGTGCAAATTGTGGGATTTCGAGGGGAAAACGTGGCTTCGCAAGCCTCGGGCTTTCCGCGTGTGCGACCTGCGGACACGAATGCAGTAAAATTTGGGCCGAATAATTCCGGACCAGTTTTGTTAAATTATTCTCCACTGGGCTGCTCAAATAATTGATTCTGTTTTGCTGAAATTAATTCTGCCTCGATTATGAATTAATGATTCTGATTCGATTAAGGATTAATTGATCACTTCCGTTTTTAATTAACGCGTGTAATTAATTGCCTAATTAATTAACGCGTCTAATTATAACTGATTAGCACACATGTCAGAGCCTATATATTCATCGCTATAGAGTGTAGGGTTATCATCGAAAACACACAGCCTCCTTTACTTTTCTTTCCTCTTCCTCCTGGTGATAATAGCTTGCTCTGTTCTAGCTCGCCGAGAGTGTAGCGCTTGCTTCACTGCACCTTGTTTTATCCTGGGAAGCCTTCGTTCTTGCAATTATGGTGAGGACGAAATAAGCTTTAAGGAGACAGTGTTTGCACTGGACTCAAGGATTATTCGCTTCTATCCTTACGTTATTTGGTCCTCTATTATTCACGCACCAACACAATTTTATTTGTTTAATTGTTTTTGCGCAGATTATTCTACAATCTTAAAGCTTACTTTATATATATCTGCGACTAACAACCTTCTGTTTTTGTTTGTTTGTTTTTGAGTAACAGATCATGGAAAACATTAGTAAAACCGATGTTGTGACAACCGCTGTGACTATCTCCGACGCACCGGTCATACCAGATGTGGGTTTATCGAACCCTAACGCACTGGTTATGTCGGATGGGAGTATGTCAGGGATTGGACATGCGCCTTCGGGGTATGTGCCTTTCCAAGTGAACGTTGGGCAGATACCATGCTCCTTCGGACTGATCTCGGGTGGATTCGTTCCTCCGACGTTGCAGGCTTCTGCTGTACAGACTCCGCCGTTTGTACATGTGTCTGCTACACCTGTGGCACCTGTTGTGCCTGTGATGCCTACTGCACCTTTGGCACCTGTTGTGCCTCCCGCACATGCGGAGAAGCCGGAGAAGTTTAATGGCACAAACTTCAAGCGATGGCAGCAGAAAATGCTATTTTATCTGACCACTCTGAATTTGTCTCGCTATCTAAAGGAGGAGGCACCTAAGGTCTCTACTGATAGTGATGTGCAGACTGTGTTTGCTTCTGATGCGTGGAAGCACGCCGACTATATCTGTCGGAATTATGTGCTTAATGGCCTGACAGACTCGTTGTATAACGTGTACTACTCAAAGCCAACAGCTAAGGACTTATGGGAGTCTCTCGAACATAAGTATAAAACCGAAGATGCTGGAGCCAAGAAATGGATTGTTGGCCGTTTTCTTGAATACAAGATGATGGACTCCAAGACTGTGGTCAGTCAGGTGCAAGAATTGCAAGTGATTATTCATGACATTCATGCTGAGGGAATGGTCATAAGCGAATCTTTCCAAGTTGCTGCTGTGATTGAGAAGCTGCCCCCTGGTTGGAAAGATTTCAAGAATTACCTGAAGCACAAGCGGAAGGAGATGACAATGGAGGATCTTATTCTGAGACTTCGCATTGAAGAAGACAACAGGGGATCTGAGAAGAAGGTCAGTGTTGCCACTGAAAAGGCAAACATGGTGGAGCACGCTCAAAGTTCTAAGAAGGCCAATTCTGGAAAAGGGACAAAGCTGGGACCTAAGGGAGGAGTTTCGAAGCCCTCGAAATTCCAAGGAAAATGCTACAATTGTGACAAGGTGGGTCATAGGTCTTCCGAGTGCAGGAAGCCCAAGAAGCCCAACAAGAAGAAGGAAGCAAACATGGTGAA
The DNA here is from genome assembly GCA_036435485.1 of Saposhnikovia divaricata. NCBI lineage: Eukaryota > Viridiplantae > Streptophyta > Magnoliopsida > Apiales > Apiaceae > Saposhnikovia > Saposhnikovia divaricata. The sequence goes on along the minus strand of CM071596.1, from coordinate 221,561,815 downwards.
CGATATCTCAAAGAATATGTCTGACATAGACTTATGTGCGACTGTCTCTGAGGTGAACCTGGTGGGCTCTAATCCAAGGGAATGGTGGATTGATACTGGAGCAACAAGGCATGTTTGTTCTGACAAGGCGATTTTCTCTAGCCTCCAAGCTTCCGATGCTGGTGAGAAGCTCTACATGGGGAATTCAGCAACGTCTACTATTGAAGGGGAAGGCACGGTGATTCTGAAGATGACCCCTGGAAAGAATCTTACTCTGAAGAATGTACTTTATGTTCCTGATATTCGCAAGAATCTTGTTTCTGGTTCTCTGTTGAATAAGCATGGATTTCGCATTGTAATTGAGTCGGATAAAGTAATTTTGTCTAAGAGTGGTATGTTTGTAGGCAAGGGCTATGTAACTGATGGGCTCTTTAAGCTCAATGTAATGTCGGTCAACGAAAATAATGCAATGAAGAATTCTTCTGCTTACTTGATTGAGTCTCCTAATTTATGGAATGCTAGATTAGGACACATGAATTATGACACTTTACGACGATTAAGTGCAAAAGACTACATACCAAAATTAAACATTGATTCGAAACATAAGTGTGAAACTTGTGTTGAGGCAAAATTAACTAGATCATCTTTTAAACGTGTGGAAAGAAATACCAAAGTGCTAGATTTAATACATAGTGATATATGTGATTTGAAATTCGCTCCAACTAGAGGAGGAAACAAGTATTTTATAACATTCGTGGATGATTGTACAAAATACTGTTATGTATATTTGCTTAAAAGCAAAGACGAAGCTATAGAGAAATTTAAAATCTATAAGGAAGAAGTTGAAACACAACAAAAAGAGAAAATCAAAACGATACGTAGTGATCGTGGAGGTGAATATGTCGAGCCCTTCGGGGAATTCTGTTCACAACATGGTATAATCCATGAGGTCACTGCACCATACTCACCACAATCTAACGGTGTGGCTGAGAGAAAAAACCGCACTCTCAAGGAAATGATGAATGCGATGTTATTAAGCTCTGGACTTCCGCAGTCTATGTGGGGGGAAGCCATCTTAAGTGCAAATTATCTTTTAAATAGGATGATTCGCAAGAATAAGAATGAAATTCCTCATGAAATATGGAAGAAAGAGAAGACAAGTTACAAACACTTGAAAGTGTGGGGGTGCCTCGCTAAGGTACTAATCCCTATGCCTAAGAAGGTGAAGATCGGTCCAAAGACGGTGGACTGTATATTCATCGGATATCCACCACATAGCACTGCATATCGTTTTCTTGTATATGAATCAAAGATTCCTGAGATTCAAAAGAATACGATCATGGAATCAAGGAATGCGTCATTCTTTGAGAATATATTTCCTTGTAATCCTGGAATTGAGCGCCCTACTACGTCTAAACGACCTCATGAGTCTTTAGAAGACGACAATGAGAGTGATGAAGGTGAAGACGAAAATGTGGGGGAAGTGAGAAGGAGCAAAAGACAAAGGAAAGAGAAATCCTATGGGTCAGAGTTTCTGACTTATTTGCTCGAAGAAGGTGATCCGAAAACCTACAAGGAAGCGGTAACATCACCTGATGGACCTATGTGGAAAGAGGCCATCAAAAGTGAAGTTGATTATATTTTATAGAATCATACGTGGGAGTTAGTGGACTTACCAACCGGAAGTAAAACATTAGATAGCAGGTGGATTTTCAAAAAGAAATTGAAACCTGATGGCACCATAGATAAGTACAAGGCCAGACTTGTAATCAAAGGATACAAGCAACAACATGGTCTTGATTACTATGATATCTATTCTCCAGTATCGAAAATAACATCTATAAGAATGATGTTTGTTATCGCTGCAATGCGAGATTTAGAAGTACATCAAATGGATGTGAAAACTGCTTTTCTAAATGGTGATATAGATGAGGAGATCTATATGAAACAACCTGAAGGGTTCGTTGTCCCTGGTCAAGAGAGAAAGGTCTGTAAATTGGTGAAATCAATATACGGCCTGAAGCAAGCACCTATGAAGTGGCATGAGAAGTTTGATCAAGTCGTGCTACCAAATGGCTTCAAGACCAATGAATGTGATAGTTGTGTCTACTACAAGGATAACGAGAGTGGCTATGTCATGATGACATTATACGTAGATGATCTGCTTATTGCTGGTAGCAATGATAAAGTGATCAAATCTACAAAAGACATGTTAAAGGCAAGGTTTGACATGAAAGACATGGGTCTAGCAGATGTAATTCTAGGAATTCAGATTTCTAGAACATCTGAGGGTCTGGCATTAAGTCAACCACATTATGTTGACAAAATTCTTGAGAAATTTCTCAAGGATGATGTTGAGACAACGAGAACACCTGTGGATGTGACATTGCATCTATCCAAGAATAAAGGTGTAGGAGTCTCGCAGCTGGAATACTCACGGATAATTGGAAGTCTGATGTACCTAATGAGTTGTACAAGACCAGACATTGCATACTCAATTAGCAAGTTGAGTAGATTTACAAATAATCCGGGAGTTGATCACTGGAAAGCGATCATAAGAGTACTGAGGTACTTAAGGAGAACTCGAGACTATGGATTGCATTGTGGCAGATACCCAGCAGTATTAGAAGGATATACTGACGCGAACTGGATATCTAGCAAGAAGGCACTAAAGTCTACGAGTGGCTATGTATTTACAATGGCCGGAGCGGCAGTGTCATGGAAATCCTTGAAACAAACGGTGATAACTCATTCCACAATGGAAGCTGAGTTTCTGGCATTAGATAAATGCGCACGAGAGGCGGAATACTTACGCCAATTTCTGGAGGATGTTCCAAGATGGACAAAGCCTGTGACTGCAATAGGACTGCATTGTGATAGTCAGTCAGCCATTGGCAGAGCACAGAGCACGATGTATAATGGACAGTCTCGTCACATAAGACGACGACATAGTTCCATTAGACAACTAATATCAACCGGAATTATCACGATTGACTATATACCGTCAAGGGATAATATCGCGGATCCGCTAACCAAAGGGTTATCAAGAGAGCTGGTTGATAAATCATCGAAAGGGATGGGCCTTAAGCCTACTGTTTAATGGCATCATGGTGGACACCCAACCTTGCTGACTGGAGGTCCCAAGAACTTGGTTCAAATGGGCAAACTAAATCATGATGACCTAATCACTGTGGGGGTAACCCATGGCCTGTTCCTATGATGAGAAACAGTGAGACCCGTATGGTACGAGGGTAAGCTTTTCGCTTTTAATGATCTTTGGCGAATACATGGAGTTCAAGAGCTATGAATGCATGGAATTCGGTCGAGTAAACGCGGGTTACTCTTTAAGATAAAGATCACCTATGTGGGAGAGAAGTGGGGCCGCTTCAAAGGAGAATTGCGAGGCACAATTCTTTAGAAACTCCTGCAGAACCAGGACGATGTTCCATGGCCAAAATGGACATGATCATGAGAGCTGAACGAGTCAGAAAGGATATAGTGATAAGTATATCATCGCTTACACAAACGGTCGAACAGTTCAAAGAGCAAACCTCCACTGTCTACCAGTAAGGTCGATATGCTTACTCAATCGAAGGTTCAAGGAGCAAACCTCTACCTATCGTATGCTATATCTGATCGAAGAAATTATCACCAAGTCAAACTCCGTGTCTGTCTGTCTGGTGTGTGCTAATGAAACATCAATCTCATCCATGTGGGGGATTGTTGGAAAATGTGGGTGTTAGCCCCATTTTGACGAGTCATTTTGAGCTAAGATTTGAGTAGATCTTGGGTGCGTGATCGCAACAAGTTATGCTTGGAATATGTTCTACTTCGTGAGAACTTTCCAACGCATATTAAAGTACTCAAAACGACTAAGGGATGGATGAGTTATGATTGTCCAAAGTTGATCCCTTAGAAGTGGAAAATAGAATAGTGAACCTTGTATCCCACATTGATAAGGAAAAGAGCCTTTCAAGGCTTTATATAGCAAGACACTCATGTTGTGTCTAAAAGTGTTAATAATGTATTACTCCATCATCTACGTGCGCGCAGGGGGGGTGCAAATTGTGGGATTTCGAGGGGAAAACGTGGCTTCGCAAGCCTCGGGCTTTCCGCGTGTGCGACCTGCGGACACGAATGCAGCAAAATTTGGGCCGAATAATTCCGGACCAGTTTTGTTAAATTATTCTCCACTGGGCTGCTCAAATAATTGATTCTGTTTTGCTGAAATTAATTCTGCCACGATTATGAATTAATGATTCTGATTCGATTAAGGATTAATTGATCACTTCCGTTTTTAATTAACGCGTGTAATTAATTGCCTAATTAATTAACGCGTCTAATTATATTAGCACACATGTCAGAGCCTATATATTCATCGCTATAGAGTGTAGGGTTATCATCGAAAACACACAGCCTCCTTTACTTTTCTTTCCTCTTCCTCCTGGTGATAATAGCTTGCTCTGTTCTAGCTCGCCGAGAGTGTAGCGCTTGCTTCACTGCACCTTGTTTTATCCTGGGAAGCCTTCGTTCTTGCAATTACGGTGAGGACGAAATAAGCTTTAAGGAGACAGTGTTTGCACTGGACTCAAGGATTATTCGCTTCTATCCTTACGTTATTTGGTCCTCTGTTATTCACGCACCAACACAATTTTATTTGTTTAATTGTTTTTGCGCAGATTATTCTACACACTCTGTAGTCTGTATGCCTCATTTTCGTTCTTCTTTGTGAACCCGTACTCATACTTACGTTGGAGGTGTTGAGAAACTGCTACAGCCTACAAGCCTACAACCCACGATTTTATTTTGCAAAAATTCATCCAATGCATGTCTGCATCCATGGACACAAGAGAAGAAAAAGGACTGTTAAAGAGAGAGCGTCATTAAATTGGACGCATGGTCCATGTTGATTCACACCCATTGCTTACGAGCTAATCTCATTAAATTTTGATCACATCAATCCAGCTCTGTTCAGGCTAATCAACCAATTGGACTAATATCTAAAAGTAAATAAGTTTGTTTATTTACAACTAATACATTTCAATTGCTTTTTTATTCATTTCTAAAAATATGTATTAGTAGTATTCAGTTTATTCTACGTTCCAAATCATACCAAATTGATGCATCTCTTCTGACAAAAAAAAAAAATTATGTGCATCTCTAGCCGGCCGGCCTATCCGTTCAAATAAAATTGTTAGGAAAAATTAAATTCTCAAACCGTACAGATGAGAAGTAATCAGATAGGCCATATGTGACTCAGGGAGTAATGGGTTGTTGTCGGAGGGTACTCTCAAGTTGAGTAGTATCAGTTTTTTTTGGCAAAGGTAGTATCCCATGCATGCTGGAAGGCAGACTAGTTTTAGTGCAGCTGCTTTCAAAACATTATGAATTCCTAATATTTTTTATTCGAATGTAAATGTAATTCAGAACTCATATTATTCAAGATATCTCTTTAAGTTTCCTAAACCTATATTTTTTTAACACAATTTATAAACTCTTTCCATTACTACGCGTTAATTCTTTACTGGTTTTAAGAAAATGTATTAAATAATGAAGAAAAATAAGAAAAGTGAAAAATGAAGAAAGAATGACGAAATTACACCACTTTTGGGAACTCATTGCTCAAATACCCACGGGCGGAAGATACTGCCTTTTTTGTCCATCAAATTCGCATGTTTACCATGCATACTCACCTTACGCATTAACACAATGCGTATTCTTTATTAGCAAAAGTAAACATATTTTAAAACAGTTGTTGTATTGTTTGGTTAGTGAATAAGTTGTCATACGCATGATTGTAATGCGTACATAGACTACGCTAACAAATACGTAGGACTTCAACATCTTTTGGGGTTAAAATAGTTTTTATTTGGGTTTAACGGGTTCCATTTGGGGTTTAGATATATTCAACTTTTTAATTAAAATTTTTAAATTTTATCTGTATTTTTTTGGAATTTCAACAATTAATTTTTGGAGTTCAATGTTTCTATTTTGGGTTTTAGAAATATTCAAAATAACGAATAAAACGTATATGGACTTAGGGTTTAGGGTTGACCCAAAACCCTAATTTATCCTGATTTTTAAAAAATCGGGACTGACCCCCATTTTTTAAAAATCAGGCCGTCGGACTCCGTAAGGTTATTAGTATTTTTAAATAGTGTTTACAAATACATATTTACAAAAAAAAAAAAAATATAACATCACTTAAAGTAGCGTTTTAGGTTAAAAACACACAAATAAATAAAAAAATAAGTAAAACAAATTCAAAAAATATTGAACCATACGCATGCTATCAATACGTTGTCCAATTGAAAAAAAAATTACAAATGAACTATACGCCTTGATACAATGCATGGGCTATTTAAAAAAAATAAAAAAAAGGAACACGCATGTTGTACATGCATGGCCTGCTTCTTAAAACAAATATGAAAAAGGCCACGCACGTTGGAAATGAGTAGCTGATGGGTATTTTGGGCAAACTGATGCTCAGGTGGGTATTTTGGTTATTTGTTTTGAAAAGGTAGGTATTTAGGAATTTCACCCAAAAATGAAATCATTAATTAATGTATAAAACTATTAAATTTGTAAAATAATGAAAAAAATAAAATAAAGAGTAAAATAAAATCAATATTTAATGTATAAGTGAATATAATGAAATTAAAGCAAACTAGAGATCTTTTGTAATTTGCAGTTTGGTTAACCAAACTATTCATAATCGTTAGATTTTCAATTCAAATAGATCATGACCGTTAGATACAAAATACTAAAATTTCTATATACAGAGCTCTAAAGTTCGATTTCCACCAACAACATATTAATATATTTAATACTAAAATTATTATATACAAAGATTTAATGTTCTATACTATATTATTATATGCAAACTAGAGATCTTTTGTAGTTTGTAGTTTGTGCTTTACAAGGATTATAAGCTAGTATTCACTTAATATTTCAAATTTTCAAGAAAAGAAAAACTTTACAAGTTTTATATTATTTGTTAGTAATAAATATACAAGCTTATAATACATAGTTTTTTTATTTTGATAATCATTTTTATTTTTATTTATCATTTGAATTTTTTTAATTTGACTTAATATCATAAAAAATATTATTTACACTAAATTAACAACTTTATGTATTATTTTATATGTTAGTTATGATATTTTCAGTTCGTGGATGTATTTTAGTTTAAAGAAAGTAATTTGTTAATTATAATTAAATAAAATAATATTTTAATTTATGAGTTGTAATCTACTACTCAAAAGGGTTAAGTCGCAAAGTGGTCACTGAATCCAGAGGCATATATCAAAATCTTCATCAATCTTTTTGGCGTTTAATTTGTACCACTTAAGTTGACAGTAATGATACGCATGTTAGTTAATATATGTTGACCTGACGGAAAGCATATATCAACTAACGTGCGTGTCATTACTGTCAATTTAAGTGGTACAAATGAGACGCTAAAAAAATTGATGAAGATTTTGATACATGCCTCTGGATTCAGTGATCACTTTGAGACTTAACCCCTACTCAAAATATAAATTTGTCTCAAATAACAATCGACGGATTTTTAATATTTCATATTTAACAAAGTATTAATCTCGAGGCTGGTTAAGATAATTACATTTAACTTCATAATTAAGTTTAAAAGTCAAGCTTGTACGGCAATTATGAGGCTAAAAATATATTTGAATTTAAAATTAGACTGAACGTTATAAATAGAATTGTGGATGCATATACTCCTAGCAAACCGACTCAAGCAAATGATCTATTAAAATAAATTTAAAAATCACACTAACTTAAAACCCGTGCGATGCATGGACCTTTTTGAAATATAATAAATTTTATTTTATGTTATAATTTATTTTTATATAATCATTATTTTTAATAATTATTTTATTTTTTTAACTTAATAATTTAATATAAATTTAATTAATGATACTCATGATTTAAAGATTATTTTATGTAATTTTAAATTAAATACCTCGTTAACGGAATTCGAACCTTGATCTTTAATAAAGTAATTTAATTATATAAAATAAAGCTAATCATTAGATCTAACGGTTCTTATTTATTAAATATATGAATGATTGCAAAATTATGTTTTAAATTAAAAGGTAACGTGTTTTAATTAGAAAAAAAGTATTGATGATTGAAGATACGATATTTTAGGTAGGTATAAATGGTAATATGATCAGTTAAAAGTAAACATCCTTAAAACTGATTGAAAGATACGATATTTTTTGTATTTAGTAAATTAGTAAATTTTATTTAATATTACAATTATGTTTTTATATAATTATCATTTTAGTAATTTTTTTAATGTTAATTTAATATAATTTAATATACTCATATTTTCAGATTATACTATTTTTTCCTTATTATAAACAACATATAGGGATTGTTAATATATTTTATTAATAATTGAAAATATGGTGTGATATTTTTGGATATATATTAATGATTGTAAGATTGGTTTTAAATGAAAAAGGTGACGTATTTTAATTAGAAAGGAAATATTAATGATTTGAAGATATGGTATGATTGATGTTTTTATAAAAGGTAATATATTCAAATAAAAGTAAATGTGAAAATGGCTGGCCACGCCCGTCTTCGATGCGCCAAATTGAAAATGATTATTTATGCTCTGCTATGTTCACATTTAATTACAAAATATAGCAAATGTGGCAAGTAGGGATCGAACCCAAGGGAATAGTGTTCAATACTAGTGTAAAGTAAAATGGTGGGGGGGGTGGTTTTGAGTTGATTGTAGTATTTTATCAAACACCTTGCATACAAGAAATAAATTGTTAGAGAATTATGACTAAATTAATGGCAATCATCCAATTTTACCAGAGACTCTTAGTGGTTCTTAAAAACACTAAGAGCCTCTTCTCTCTCCTCATTTCTAAGAGCCACTAGTAGCTCTTAACTTGTATTTTAATAATAAAATATACATGTCCAACAATTTTTGCACAACTTTTGGTTATAGTGGGGTTAATTTATGAATAAATTATAAATAAGGAGCTAATATAAAGAGGAGTATTGGAGTTTGACACATAAACCAATATAATAACTTGGTAAGAGCCATTTATTTATATTATTTTAAAGAGCGAATGTAGGAGTCTCTTGGAGATGCTCTTAGTTACTCATAATCAATGCTCGATTACAAGTAATAAATTCCTCCTCTCTACTTCCCTAACCCTAATTGAATATTCTTGAAGTGATAAAGATGAGATGAAGATAAGATATTTTGCTTGGTTTACAATTACTCTATTAATACATCCATTATACAAGAGGGCAAGAGAGTCAAATTGCTTCCAAAAAAAATTCCAACAAGTGTTGTACGGCCAGATGAACGGCCGTACAGCAGCCCATACAATAGACTGCACAATCTGCACTACTTGGAACACTCTGCACGGCCTGTTGAACGATCGTACAGCAGCCCGTACAGTAGACTGCTCTTTTTAAACTCTTTGAACGGCCTGCGGAATGGCCGTGCGAGACAAAATCTTCAAGATAATACATTAAAACCTCCCGGCATCGCGAGCTTGCATCTTCTAACTTCCCTCTTGAATCATCTTTGTTTTCTAAGCCCACAATAAGCCATCTTTTCAACAATTAAGCATGAGGCACTGAAAGATGAAAAACATAATTAATATCAATAAAATTACATTCGGAACTAACAAAAATGCAAAAGAATAAAAGACAAAACGTGTATAAAATACACGTTAATAGTGGCAATGGCTAATTACCATTAATTATATTATGTCATTACTAGCATTATACTCGTGCAATGCACGGGTTGTTTTGTCATTATATAATAAAAAAATTATTAGTATAAATTTTTGCAAAAAAATTTAATGTTATTTTAAATTATATTTTTACATTATATAATAATAAAATAATTCGTAACACTCATTTACTTATCATAATAATTGACGAATTTGTTGATATGTATTTTATTGGTTTGAATTGTACAAATTTAGTTTTAATTTAATTGTTGATGAAATTTTACATTTTTGCAATTTTCAATTTTTGAATTTCTGTTATTATGGTATAATATTTTAATTTTATATTATGTTTCTTTGTTGGGTTCTTAAATCTTTTTACAACTATAGTATTGCGTCAACATTTTTCGCAAAATAATAATATGATGAAATAGAAATATTGTTTTTCAATAGAGTTGCATTTTTTTCTTTTTATTTGTGTTTGTTTTTTAATATAAATTTAAGAAACGTTTTTATTGTAGAATTTATAAGTAAATATTTTATGTTACAGTATTTATTATACATGATATACTTGAGATATGACATATTCACATTTTTTTTATCTTTTTTATTATATAACTTAACATTTTTTTTATATTTAGTTAGTTTTTAAATTTCTTATTTTGGGGTTTTAGGTTACTTTTTTAAATTTATTTACAACTGCAGTACCAAATCTAATTCTTTTAACTTGATTTTAAAACACGTAAAACATAAATATAATCTTTTTATTATATTCATTTAAATAATATATTTTTTTAAAGAACTTTTATGTGGTATTTGTTTGTTTTGTAAATTATATTCTAAAGTTCATTTTAACATATTTTTTTTTGGGATGTTTTTTTTTTATTTTCTTAAATTTTGATATACTTGAAAAATGTTAGTACTATATTGGTATTAGTATTTTTTTATTATTTTGTTATATAACATACGTGGTAATCTAAGAACATTTTAGAGTTTTTTTTAAATATATATAATATACGTGGTAATCTAAGAATTATTTAAAAAAATTTGTTATTTTTTTTACATGTGTGAATTTTTTTATTAGGTGTTTTTGAACTTTTTTAAAAAAATGCATGGTATTAATTTGTTTCATTTATTTGAAATTTGATATTTCTGGTTATGTTTTTTTGATTTATTTTTGGGATATTTATGTGAAAATATGTTATACAACTCTCTTTTTTTTTTTTTGAAAAAGGGTACCATTTTTTATGTTTTTATGTTAGTTTTTATTTATTCTATTTGCATTTTTTTGAGTTTTTTGTGTATTTTAGTTTTCAAAATTTAGTATGTCTTTTAAAATTAGTGTTTGTTTTGTAGATCACAATGTGTTGATTTCTGTGTCATTTCCAAACATCACATGTTTTTTAATTCATTTAATGTTAAAAAAGTTTGTACTTGTTTTTAATATGTTTTTGTTTTTATTTATTCTAAATTATATTAGTGTTTGTTGTGAATTATATTAGTTTTATTTCATTTTATTGTTTGTTTTTTAGATTATATTTTGTCCTTTAATATTATTTTAATCCAAAATTCTTTTTTTTGAAATTTCAACTATAAACATTGTAAAACAGTAATTGTTGTGAAGTAAAAATGATACTACTGGTGTCAAATAAATATGTTTATTTTTTTTGAGTGAGTATATGTAATAACCACGAATTTTCGAAATATATTTTTTTTTAATTTTGAGCGAAATTAGAGCCTCTTTTTTAATTGACCAACAGGGGAGTAACGAGTTTAATATTACTAAATTATTAATCAGATGGTTAAATTCAAAAGAGGACAGCAATTATTTCCACAAAACCCGGAGCTTGTTTTCAGGGCATTATTTTGACTCCACATTTTCGTTTCTTAAAATGTGTTAAACACAAAACAAACACGCCCAACTTTATTTTTTCTATTACAATACCATAACCCTTGCCTCTTTTAAAACAGAAAGCCGGGCCATTTATTTTACAGAAAACAGATACACTACACAATTTCTTACAGAAACAAAACACTACAACCAAAAACATTAGTCTTTTTCATTCTATTCAAACATCACATACAATCGCAGTTATAAACACAGGTAGTTATATCATTTAACTTCCATTTTTTTCTCTTTCGATTCGTTACTTGTATTGTTCGAATTATTCCTGTAATTGGTTTTGTGTGTGTTGTATCGAAGAGGGAGGGAGAGGGAAATCGAGATAGGTGAGAGAGATCGAGAGGTACGGGTGGTTTGATTTTAGAGTAAGGATTGGTGGGTTGTAATCGGAGTAAAGGGGAGGCTGATATTGGTGTCGTCGCTGTCGTCGAAAAAGAGGAAATCGGAGTGGGAGGAGGAGTGTTGCAGTTGGTGTGAGCGGGAGTCGTGTGTGTGTATCTGAGTTGTGGGATATGAGCAAAGAAAGAGAGATTGTGAGAAAAAGAGAGAAACAGCGAGAGATAGGGGAAGAGAAAGGAGAAAGATCGCGATGGAGAGAGAGATTGGGAACGAGAGAAAAGAGAAGTCGAGAGAGCGGAGAGAATTATTGTTGGGTTGTTGTGATTTGTGGGAATTAGGTGTTGAGATTGTGGCGGAGAGAGGTCGAAGGGGGGGGGGGGTTCGACTTTGGTCGAGATTGAGAAATAGAACGGGAGAGGAGAGAGGGATGTGGGAAGAGAGATTAGGATGAGGTGATGTTGCCGTGTGTGGTGGTTGTTGTAGGAGATACAGGGAGAGACGAGAGAGAGTACGAGAGAGGGAGGGAGAGATTGTGAGAGAGAGAGAGAGAGATGCGAGAGATTGAGAGATAGGCGAGAAAGAGATGCAGGGGAGGGGGAAGGAGCAGGTGGGGCCCACACGGTGGGACCCACACCGTTGTGAAGTTGTTGTTAAATAGTAATAAAATATTAACGTAGATGTTCGGGTTTTATAATCGGGATTTTTGTTACAAACGAATAAAAGGGGATTCAATAAGTTTTGTTAAAAATGGAATATTAATTAATTTGGTTAGTAATTAATAATTTATTAAAAATGGTTTAGTTAATTAATTATTAAATAGAAAGATTTTGTGATTATTTGGATGTAATTTAGAATTTATTAATTGAGTAATTAAATAGATATATTTTGTGTTTTTGAACCCCAATTAGAGATTTATTATTTTATAAAAAGGGTATATTTGTGAATAAATGGAATAATATATGATTTTAATTTGGAAAGCTGTTTTTAATATTTTCCGGTTTATTTTAATTAACCGGATCGAGTCAGATTTAATTTAGAGATTTAAAATTTGTTTTATATTATTAATGAGTTTAGTAAATTAGAATTTGTGAGATTTCTTAAAAAATTAGAATTCTTTTATAAATTAGTTTAAAAATGAGAATAATTATTTTGGATTTAAATTGAATAAAAATGGATGTTTGAATTTTTCATTTTGAGTAAGAATTTAGATTTCCAGATATTAAAAATAGGATATATTCTCCAGATTTAATTCCTGTGTTCGATGAAATATTTATTTATCCCGGAATTAATTTCTGTTATTTATTCCGGAGATTTTATGAGATATTATATTATTATTAATTAGATTATCGGATCGGGAGTATTTTATTCTGAAGAATCGCTCACGTATTTCTGGTTGCCATTTTTAGAGAATAATCCCCGAACCGTAGATCGACGCCAAGTTAACGGGTAGAGTATATTTTTTTTATCTGCATTCATTTGCACTTCGAAATCGAGGCAAGTTCATTCCTACCCTAACTTTTGGAAACAGTGAATATCTGTTCGTGTTATTTAATTCCTTAATTATTTTCGAGATATTATATGTTGAGGTTATATGTTGCTCTGTATGATGCAATAATTTCTTTTGAGAATTATTTCTTGCTAAATATTATTATGTTGTTAAGTTAGTTTATTTGAGAATTATAATCCCTATGAGCATAGAAATAATTTCGTTGCTATCGGGTCGATCTCATTAATTCGAGACGACTATTATTTTGATTCAGTGAAACTAATCTCATCCGTCTGAGATAGTTAAATTTATTCTTTTCGATTGAATTTATTGTACAAATTCAATCGTTATTTATTGATTATCTTTTAGTTAGTTCCTCGTTTGAACTAACCGATAGGAGTTTAAAATTATAATTGTTAGAGATTTTTATTCGTCGATCAAGTGAAAAATATTCTATTTAAACGTTCATCAATGTTGAGTATTATAAATATTAAGTACTATTTGTTCAGTACGACTCCCAATTACTTCAATCTTAAAACTATTCTCATAAATTCGAGATAGTTGATCTTATTGTCAAGGTTTGGCATTTTGTTCGTGTCAACCGATAAATTATTATTGAGAATTTACATCAGTCCATTGTTCGGATTGGTGGTAAAATCGAGTCATACTGGCAGTCCGCCAGATTTGTAAATATTTTCTGAAAGAGTTATCTCAAGTTATCTGTACCCCAAATATTCGGGAATTCTGTATTCTACTGGTCAATTTTGGGCAAGAGGCCCATTATAGAGAAAGAGAGACTCGTGTACCGTTTTACGGACCCGAGAATAATTAGGCATTTGTTGCCTTGGTTGAATTTGATAACCATTATGATGCTAGCATTCATACATATATATTATAGTTGATATCGTATTGTAGCCGTGATCGGGCGAAGTGCGGTGTCATTGGAGGCCGGTATTCTTGGTTGGTCAGTTGATCGCCCCACCGAGATACGGAGAGGTGGAAGACCAGTTCATTCTTAAATCATGAGTTATCGAGTATTCTGTTTCGAGATGAGTAATGAGTCTTTTGAGTATTCTTTTATGAGATGAGTTTTGAGCCTTTCGAGTATGATATTTTCAAGATGTATTTTAGCCAAATCATATTGTGATATCCGATATTAAAATTTTGAGTATTTATTTCGGTAAACTTTATTATATTTATATACCGAGCGAGAAGAGAACTTGCTGAGCACTATAGTTGCTCATTCTTGCTTTACAACATTTTGTTCAGCTGTCAAGACGGAAAGAGCCGAGACGTCCAGCCAGGGCTATAAAGGCAAGGGGAAAGCGCAAGGCTATGGCGACAATAATTAGAAGATCCAGATGGAATCTTTACATTTCTACTGTTGTGAACTTTTGTAACATATTAATTCGAGATGTATCAAGTTGGTTTGTACTATGTTGTGAAGACGATCTTGGACCTGCGGAGTGGGACATTTTATGCTCCGTTGTAATAAAATTTGGTATTTTTATTGCGTTATCATATTGAGACGATGTGACGACCCGAGTCCCCGGTCAGGGTGGATTTGGGGGCGTTACAGTTTTGGTATCAGAGCGTTAGTTATATTTTAGGAATCGTACGAGCCTTGGAGTATAACCTGATGCGAGAAATTAGAGATGTAATACGAGCCTAGAACTATAACGCGACGTGAGAATTTACAGATATATTATACGATGTTGAGATTTTGGCACTAAGCGCTTTACGCCTTTTTATATATATTTATAGGCATAGCTAGTCGATTGAAACCTGACCGAGGTTTTTCGTACTCTTGTAGATGTCTACTTCCAGACCAACTGACTTTCGTTCTACTCGAGATAGACTTCCTACACCTTATTCACATGGACCCCTAGTTCCTAATAAATTGAAGATAGGATGCCTAATTTCCCATTATACATGAGATCGGATGATACCTTACAGAGTTTCCACATTTTGTAAATGTTGTCAATACCTTTACCAGAGTCAGAGTTGTAATAGCGCGGGTTACGTGCACCAGAGATATAACTTATTGAGGTTGAAATAGTTCTCTATGATATTGTGTTTTTAGTACATCCACTCTTAGAGATTTTCTTCCCTGACGAGCTACCGGAGTCTACGAGTGTCACTTTTATTCGAGAATCGATAGTCGATCCTAAGAGCTTATTGTGTGCTAGGAAATCGTTCCTTAAGTAACTTCCTTAACAATGATTATCGGTGATTTTTATCATTCGAATTTACTCAGGCAATATCTATCCTGTTTGAAAAGACCTATATTGTTCAAAGGTTCATTTACAGAGCGTCATGTACTTCTATAAATATAAAACTCTTTCATATCCCTTCCTATATTTGTCACCCTTTGTGATACTGAGATGAACAACCCTACTTATACAGGGGAAGACTGTCTGTCTCTGTGATAGAAGTCTGGTGGGACGCCACCATTTGTACTGTTGCTTGTTAATTAGAGTACTAAAGGCTGGCCACCTTGTGTACATTAATAGAAATAGACCTTTGCGTAAACTCGCTAGTCAGATCTTCAAAACCCTACGTGGTGTTTCCTGGGAGTGTATTAAGGTTCTAAGACATTGGTTTGATTATGGAACAATCATCGAACTCAATCCTTTAAAAGAGTGAAGCAAATCGATACCTATTGTACATTAATGATATATTACACATTGGTGAAAGAGTGATTGTTTTTCATTAAGAAAAGGGAAGAGAACAGCAATGCATGTTTTCCCTATCTTTCTTCTGAATTTAGTAGTTGAACGACGACTTAAACTTTTGAAGTCTTGAGATTAATGTTGAGAAGACCCTATGAGAAGAAATGCGTCTTACAATTGAGAAACTTAAACCATATCATCACTATCAAGACTTATTGGTAATAAGAGATTGATGAGACCAAAAGGATTACTAATTCTAAAGAAATGAGAGATTTGTTGAGAGAAATGAAGAATATATTTTCAGGATACAGTGTGGCATAAGCTAGAACTATTATCGTTACTATATATTTAGTGAAAAGTGCATCAAATTATTGGTGGGAAGCAAAGAGAGCAATGGAAGATAATACGGTTATACCTTGGACTAGATTTACAGAGTTGTTCTTGGAAAGGTATTTTCCCAAGTATTTAGAGAATCAGATAGAAATTAAGTTGCTCGAACTCAAGCAAGGGTCGATGACTGTTGCAGATTATGAAGCTAAGTTTTTAGAACTCTCAAGGTTCGCACCTTATCAAGTAGACACCGAAGAAAAGAGAGCTAAGCATTTCCAACAAGGATTGAAGCCCTAGATATAGAATCGAGTCGACGTGTTTGAAATCACCAGTTATACAATCTTGGTTTAGAAAGCGGCTATAGTCGAAAGTGGGAGTGAGTTGTAACCGAAGAATAGCACAAGAGGAAGTTTTAGAGTAGTGGGAGTAATTTTATGAAGAGATTTGACAACCAGAACAACAAGCCGACCGCAAGAACATTTAACATGACAGTGAGAAATGCCATTGATAACAGCGATGTGATCGCAGGTACGCTTTTAGTAAATTCTGGGGATGCGTGTGTTCTAGTTGATTCTGGAGCTACCAAATCTTTTATTTCTGAGAACTTCATGTACAAGCTTAATCTTGAGTCTGTGCCCTTAAAGGAAATTTTGAACATAGAAGTAATTAATGAGGAAGTTATACCAGTGAATCGATTGTGTTTGAATTATTCCATAGAGATACATGGGCAACGTTTTGATGAAGACCTCACTCCTTTTAAGTTAGGAGAATTTGACGTAATCCTGAGGATGGATTGGTTATCACGTTATGATGCTCAAATAGATTGTCGCCGTAAGAAGGTCAGCTTAAGTGGACCTGACGGTATAAGTATTTCGTTTCGCGGACGGAAACCGACTAAGGATTTCCTGTCAATAATTTAAGCTAAAAGATTACTTCGACAAGAATCTCAAGCCTATCTAGTTTATGTGATAGATACCGAGATCAGACCCCTATGATTGAGGAGGTCCCTATAGTTAATCAATTTAGAGACGTTTTTCCTCACGAGTTGCCTGGAATTCCACCAGATCGAGAGATAGAATTCACGATTGATTTAGAACTGGAAACCGCACCAATCTCAAAGGCGCCGAATAGAATGGCACCAGTGGAAATGAATGAATTAGCAACACAGCTACAAGAGTCACTTGACAAAGGTATAATTAGACCAAGTGTATCCCCGTGGGGAGCTCCAGTATTGTTCATGAAGAAGAACGACGGAACTATGCGACTATGTATTGATTACCGTGAACTAAACAAGATGACCATCAAGAGCAGGTACCCTCTACCTCGGATCGATGATTTGTTTCGACCAACTTGAGGGAGCTATGTATTTTCGAAGATTGATTTGAGATCCGGCTATCATCAACTAAAGATCAAGCCTGAGGATATTCCTAAGACTGCCTTTAGGACCAGATATGGACATTACGAGTTCCTAGTCATGTCTTTTGGATTGACGAATGCGCCAGCTCCTTTTATGGATGTAATGAATCGTGTGTTCAAGAGGTACTCGGATAAGTTCGTAATTGTATTTATTGATGACATCTTGATATACTCGAAGTCTCATGAGGAACATGCGGAACACCTCCGTTTGGTTTTGGAAGCGTTGAGAAAGGAAAAGTTATATGCAAAATTTTCGAAGTGTGAATTCTGGCTGAAAGAAGTTCAATTTTTAGGACACATTGTGAGCGACGAAGGGATTTATATAGACCCCGCAAAGATAGAAGCCGTAGCAAATTGGGAGAGACCAAAGACTCCAACAGAGGTTAGAAGTTTCTTGGATTGGTTGGATACTATCGTAGATTTGTGAAGGATTTCTCAAGGATAGCTACGTCACTGACTCGACTTACCAGAAAGAGTAAAAAGTTTGAATGGACCCCCAAATGCGAAGATAGCTTTCAAGAATTGAAGAAGAGATTGACTACTGCCCCGGTGTTGACCTTACCCGATGAGAAAGGCGATTTTGTAATTTTCAGCGACGCTTCTCACAAGGGTTTAGGATGTGTTTTGATGCAACACGGAAAAGTAATAGCTTACGCCTCTCGACAACTGAAGGAGTATGAGTCCCGTTACCCTACTCACGATTTGGAACTTGCTGCTATTGTTTTTGCCCTCAAGATTAGGAGACATCACCTTTATGGAGAGAAATGCGAGATTTACACGGATCACAAGAGCTTAAAGTATATATTCACGCAGAAGGAATTAAACATGAGACAAAGAAGATGGTTGGAGTTGATCAAAGACTACGATTGCTTGATAAACTACCACCCAGGGAAGGCTAATGTTGTAGCTGATGCATTAAGTAGAAAGGAGAGACTAAACCTGTTGACAACCTCAGAAGAATTAGTCAGAGAATTTGAGAAAATGGAATTAGAGATCAGGGTCCCAGTCCAAAACAATGAAAGAGTTTACAGCATTCAGTTTCAACCGGAGTTGCTCGAGAAGATTCGACGTTGTCAAGAACAAGTAATGGAAGAAAGAAGATCAGAGTTGACTGGAGAAAAAGTTTTAAGTTCAAAAGATAATAAGGGAATTAAGCGATTTGCATCGAGAATATGGATTCCTAATGTTACGGAGTTAAAGGATGAAATTATGAGTGAAGCGCATAACTCGAGATATTCCATTCATCCAGGGAGCACGAAAATGTATCAAGACATCAAGCAAAACTATTGGTGGCCTAACATGAAGAGAGAGATTGCAGAATGGGTAAGCAAGTGCTTGACCTGTTAGAAAGTGAAAGCCGAACATCAACGATCAAGTGGACTTTTACAACCCTTAGAGATACCTGAGTGGAAATGGGAACATATTACCATGGATTTTGTCGTAGGATTGCCCCGAACTAGAGCCAATCATGTTGCGATTTGGGTTATCGTCGACCGACTCACTAAATCTGTGCATTTCCTACCAGTTAGTGATAAGTACTCCATTGAGAGATTGGTAAACATATATCTAAATGAAATTGTAGTTCGTTAAGGAGTGCCTGTTTCAATTGTATCTGATAGAGATGCCCGTCTTACTTCTCGATTTTGGAAGAGTTTTCAGGAATGTCTTGGCACGAAGTTAAATCTGAACACTGCATATCATCCACAGACCGACGGACAAAGTGAAAGGACAATATTAAAAATCTCGGAAAAGCACGGAGAGCAGCCTCATTTCTTTCCTCTTCGTAATATAAAGAGTCTGTGCACTTGATTTCAAAGAAAGTTGGGATGATCATTTGCCATAGTGAGTTTTCTTACAACAATAGTTACCACTTCAGCATAGGTATGGCACCATATGACGCATTGTACGGGAGAAAGTGTAGATCACATTTATATTGGGATGAAGTAGGAGAAAGAAAGATACTAGGACCAGAATTACTTCAACAAACTAAGCAAGCAACCGAGGTTATTCGAAAAAGGTTAGTTGCAGCTCAAGATCGACAGAGGAAGTATGCAAATCAAAAGAGGAAAGACAAAGCATTTGAAGTGGGAGATAAGGTGATGTTAAAAGTTTCACCTTGGAAAGGAGTAATGAGATTCGGAAAGAAAGGCAAGTTAAGCCCCAGATATATAGGACCTTTTTAGATTCTCAAGAAGATAGGACCCCTAGCTTACCAGTTGGCCCTACCTCCAGACCTCCAGCATACTCATGATGTGTTTCATGTTTCTGCATTAAGAGAATACCATTCTGACTTCAGACATGTTATAACCTACGAACCAGTGGAAATTCGTCCTGATTTGACATACGAGGAACAACCAGTACAGATCCTAGACTACAAAGTGCAAGAGCTAAGAACTAAGCGAGTAAATTTAGTGAAAGTACTTTGGAGAAACCACCAAGTTGAGGAAGCCACGTGGGAATTAGAAAGCGAAATGCGGAATAAATATCCAGATCTGTTTAGTGTATAATTTTGATTCTGAGGACGGAATCCTATAAGGGGGGAAGACTGTAATAACCACGAATTTTCGAAATATATATATTTTTTAATTTTGAGCGAAATTAGAGTCTCTTTTTTAATTGACCAACAGGGGAGTAACGAGTTTAATATTACTAAATTATTAATCAGATGGTTAAATTCAAAAGAGAACAGCAATTATTTCCACAAAACCCGGAGCTTGTTTTCAGGGCATTATTTTGACTCCACATTTTCGTTTCTTAAAATGTGTTAAACACAAAACAAACACACCCATCTTTATTTTTTCTATTACAATACCATAACCCTTGCCTCTTTTAAAACATAAAGCCGGGCCATTTATTTTACAGAAAATAGATACACTACACAATTTCTTACAGAAACAAAACACTACAACCAAAAACATTAGTCTTTTTCATTCTATTCAAACATCACATACAATCGCAGTTATAAACACAGGTAGTTATATCATTTAACTTCCATTTTTTTCTCTTTCGATTCGTTACTTGTATTGTTCGAATTATTCCTGTAATTGGTTTTGTGTGTGTTGTATCGAAGAGGGGGGGAGAGGGAAATCGAGATAGGTGAGAGAGATCGAGAGGTACGGGTGGTTTGATTTTAGAGTAAGGATTGGTGGGTTGTAATCGGAGTAAAGGGGAGGCTGATATTGGTGTCGTCGCTGTCGTCGAAAAATAGGAAATCGGAGTGGGAGGAGGAGTGTTGCAGTTGGTGTGAGCGGGAGTCGTGTATGTGTATCTGAGTTGTGGGATATGAGCAAAGAAAGAGAGATTGTGAGAAAAAGAGAGAAACAACGAGAGATAGGGGAAGAGAAAGGAGAAAGATCGCGATGGAGAGAGAGATTGGGAACGAGAGAAAAGAGAAGTCGAGAGAGCGGAGAGAATTATTGTTGGGTTTTTGTGATTTGTGGGAATTGGGTGTTGAGATTGTGGCGGAGAGAGGTCGAAGGGGGGGGGGGGTTCAACTTTGGTCGAGATTGAGAAATAGAACGGGAGAGGAGAGAGGGATGTGGGAAGAGAGATTAGGAGGAGGTGATGTTGCCGTGTGTGGTGGTTGTTGTAGGAGATACAGGGAGAGACGAGAGAGAGTACTAGAGAGGGAGGGAGAGATTGTGAGAGAGAGAGAGAGAGAGAGATGCGAGAGATTGAGAGATAGGCGAGAAAGAGATGCAGGGGAGGGGGAAGGAGCAGGTGGGGCCCACACGGTGGGACCCACACCGTTGTGAAGTTGTTGTTAAATAGTAATAAAATATTAACGTAGATGTTCGGGTTTTATAATCGGGATTTTTGTTATAAACGAATAAAAGGGGATTCAATAAGTTTTGTTAAAAATGGAATATTAATTAATTTGGTTAGTAATTAATAATCTATTGAAAATGGTTTAGTTAATTAATTATTAAATAGAAAGATTTTGTGATTATTTGGATGTAATTTAGAATTTATTAATTGAGTAATTAAATAGATATATTTTGTGTTTTTGAACCCCAATTAGAGATTTATTATTTTATAAAAAGGGTATATTTGTGAATTAATGGAATAATATATGATTTTAATTTGGAAAGCTGTTTTTAATATTTTCCGGTTTATTTTAATTAACCGGATCGAGTCAGATTTAATTTAGAGATTTAAAATTTGTTTTATATTATTAATGAGTTTAGTAAATTAGAATTTGTGAGATTTCTTAAAAAATTAGAATTCTTTGATAAATTAGTTTAAAAATGAGAATAATTATTTTGGATTTAAATTGAATAAAAATGGATGTTTGAATTTTTCATTTTTAGTAAGAATTTAGATTTCCAGATATTAAAAATAGGATATATTCTCCAGTTTTAATTCCTGTGTTCGATGAAATATTTATTTATCCCGGAATTAATTTCTGTTATTTATTCCGGAGATTTTATGAGATATTATATTATTATTAATTAGATTATCGGATCGGGAGTATTTTATTCTGAAGAATCGCTCACGTATTTCTGGTTGCCATTTTTAGAGAATAATCCCCGAACCGTAGATCGACGCCAAGTTCACGGGTAGAGTATATTTTTTTTATCTGCATTCATTTGCACTTCGAAATCGAGGCAAGTTCATTCCTACCCTAACTTTTGGAAACTGTGAATATCTGTTCGTGTTATTTAATTCCTTAATTATTTTCGAGATATTATATGTTGAGGTTATATGTTGCTCTGTATGATGCAACAATTTCTTTTGAGAATTATTTCTTGCTAAATATTATTATGTTGTTAAGTTAGTTTATTTGAGAATTATAATCCCTATGAGCGTAGAAATAATTTCGTTGCTATCGGGTCGATCTCATTAATTCGAGACGACTATTATTTTGATTCAGTGAAACTAATCTCATCCGTCTGAGATAGTTAAATTTATTCTTTTCGATTGAATTTATTGTACAAATTCAATCGTTATTTATTGATTATCTTTTAGTTAGTTCCTCGTTTGAACTAACCGATAGGAGTTTAAAATTATAATTGTTAGAGATTTTTATTCGTCGATCAAGTGAAAAATATTCTATTTAAACGTTCATCAATGTTGAGTATTATAAATATTGAGAAGTACTATTTGTTCAGTACGACTCCCAATTACTTCAATCTTAAAACTATTCTCATAAATTCGAGATAGTTGATCTTATTGTCAAGGTTTGGCATTTTGTTCGTGTCAACCGATAAATTATTATTGAGAATTTACATCAGTCTATTGTTCGTATTGGTGGTAAAATCGAGTCATACTGGCAGTCCGCCAGATTTGTAAATATTTTCTGAAAGAGTTATCTCAAGTTATCTGTACCCCAAATATTCGGGAATTCTGTATTCTACTGGTCAATTTTGGGCAAGAGGCCCATTATAGAGAAAGAGAGACTCGTGTACCGTTTTACGGACCCGAGAATAATTAGGCATTTGTTGCCTTGGTTGAATTTGATAACCATTATGATGCTAGCATTCATACATATATATTATAGTTGATATCGTATTGTAGCCGTGATCGGGCGAAGTGCGGTGTCATTGAAGGCCGGTATTCTTGGTTGGTTAGTTGATCGCCCCACCGAGATACGGAGAGGGGGAAGACCAGTTCATTCTTAAATTATGAGTTATCGAGTATTCTGTTTCGAGATGAGTAATGAGTCTTTTGAGTATTCTTTTATGAGATGAGTTTTTAGCCTTTCGTGTATGATATTTTCAAGATGTATTTTAGCCAAATCATATTGTGATATCCTATATTAAAATTTTGAGTATTTATTTCGGTAAACTTTATTATATTTATATACCGAGCGAGAAGAGAACTTGCTGAGCACTATAGTTGCTCATTCTTGCTTTACAACATTTTGTTCAGCTGTCAAGACGGAAAGAGGCGAGACGTCCAGCCAGGGCTATAAAGGCAAGGGGAAAGCGCAAGGCTATAGCGACAATAATTAGAAGATCCAGATGGAATCTTTACATTTCTACTGTTGTGAACTTTTGTAACATATTAATTCGAGATGTATCAAGTTGGTTTGTACTATGTTGTGAAGACGATCTTGGACCTGCGGAGTGGGATATTTTATGCTCCGTTGTAATAAAATTTGGTATTGTTATTGCGTTATCATATTGAGACGATGTGACGACCCGAGTCCCCGGTCAGGGTGGATTTGGGGGCGTTACAGTATAGCTTAAACCAAAATTTTGGTGTCATTTCCAATTATAACATTTTTATTACTTTTTTAATATCTTATTTTACCATATATTTTCTTAAAGACTTTTTTTGTTTTGTAATTAAATGTAAATGCTTGTTTTTTTAAAAATAATTTTTGAATTGAAATTTTGATGCTATGCCTTATTCACTTTTCTATTATATATAAAGAATGAATTTGCGACTTATTTTCAATCATGATTTTTTGCTATTTTGTCCTTGTTTGTTAATATTAGAAACATATTTGTTATCAAACCTAAAAATAAAATCTATAAAAAATTTTATTAAAATAATGTTTTTCTTAAAACACTTTTATTTGGTAAACGATTTTTTTCTAAATTATATTTTATGGTTTAGCCTAACATATATTTTAATGTTTCATATTTTTTACCGTGTTTTCTTCTATATATTAGAATATATATAATATACTTTAGACATGTGGGAATTGTAATTTTATGACTTTTTTTAATAATTAGGTTTTCTTGAAACTCTTTTTTAAATTATATTTTAAACTTTAGTCTAAAATATTTTTGTATTAATTTTAGTTAAAAATAATTTTATCAACTTTAATTTTTTACTGTTTTATCATGTGTTATTTTAGTGCATCCTTTTTTTTATCTGCTTGTTTGTTAAATTAAAAATACCATCAATTAGTTAGTTGGTAGCATAGTTTTAGCTGGTCTTTTAAACCAATACTGTCCATTTCTAATTTCTTATGAACTTACGTTTTTAGCCTGACGACCACCTAAACCTTCTTACGGCAATTATATATAGGATATAATTTATTTTGATAATTAGGATAACCAAACCGAAAACCAAACCGACAAACTTTCAATCTTTCGACTTTAATATAATATTTAAAACATGAATGTTTTGTTAATAAAATATGCCAAAATAAATTGTTCTGCAAGACACGTTTTGTTTACTGAACATATATATTTTGCTTGCAAAACATACGAATGTTTTCAATGATTTTCTGGTAACACGTTTTGTAAAATAATAAATTTTACAATGTTTTGAATGTAGAATGATATGGTCTCTAAGGTTTCCAATGAAATGATGATCTTTATATAACTTTTTTTTGAAAGTGTATATGGAAATGATTTTTAAAGAAAATGTATCGAGTAATATATGTTAATTAGACCTGGCAATTCGTTTGTGTAGTGTACTTTCGTGTTGTGTGATTTCGTGAACATGGAAGCTAAATTCAAAACTGATCCATTTAAGTATCATGTACTTTGGTGCTCGTGTATTTTCGTGACGTGCACTTTTTATGTCGTGTTTTTGTGTAATTTAAAATAAAAATATTTAAATATTAAATTTTTAGTTAAATTTCCATACAATATTATAAAATTATGTACAATCATATAAAAAAAATATTAACATATCTAATATAAATATTAAAATATAAATATGTATTTATTTATTTCATGTATTTCGCATCGTGTCTTATCCAAAACATAAACATAAAATCGACATTAAAGCTCTACCATATACTTTCGTATTCGTATATTCTCGTGTCATATATTCTCGTGTCGTATATTCAGAAAGTAAATAAATATATTAAATTTTTGTATCCTTTCGTGTTGTATTTTCGTGTTATGTGATAAATTATCAAATTTAATGTAAATGCTTCAAGTAAATTATTTGAAATATATTTGTCAAAATTTTCACATTTCTTTTATTCTATTCGAGTTTGCACCGACTTTTGAATGCTGATCCGCACGTTTTGCCAAAAAAGAAATAGAAATACGGAGAGAGAGGGAGAGAGCTCTCTAGATATGTATGTAATCTTCATGGGGTGGCACCCGAAACCCGACACGAATCCGACACGAAAAAATACGAATTAGGGTCGGGGTTTTTACGTTTCGGGTTGGGTTCAGGTTGGATAAATTTTTACTCGTTGGGTTCGGGTTAACCCAGTGTACCCGAACTCGACCCGAAAATTTTTTATATATAATATATTATATATAAATATATATTTATATTACAAATTATTTACATTTGTCATCTATTTATATATTATTTAAATAATTTTATTCAAATATCATCTCATAAAGTTATTATTATAGATTTTTTTAATATATTATAAAGAAAAATAATTTAATAAAATTATAATAATTAATTTTTAATAATTTTCGGGTCAAAACAGGTCATTTTCGGGTTGATCGGGTACATAACAGGTCGGGTTCGGGTTGAAAATTTCAACCCGTTTCGGGTTCGAGTTGACCCAAAAACAGGACCAGGTAGAGCAAAACCGACACGAACCCGACCTGTTAACCGAAATTGCCACCCCTATGATCACCCACCCCTCACCGATTAACAACGAAAGAGTTTGAGTTTAGCATGTGCATCAATGTAAGGAAACGGTTGATTAATGAATTGACGAAGTTTAGTATTATAAAATTTTTTGTTGATCCATTAAGAAAATTAAATTTTATATAATTTTTATTATTTTGACAAAAATTAGTAAAATTGGTGATAATTTGATGATCGCCAATCTATCTATATATATTATAATGCCAGGAGATCGAAAATGAACCAGGACAGTTTAAGGTATTTTTCTTGAATTTTCATTTTTTTGATTTTTCTTATGAAAATTATTTTCTTGCATTAAATAACTATTAATGACAATTTAATTAGTCATTAATTACACCTATTAAACATCTATTCAATTTATTATATTTAATTTGTTTAAAAATTAGCAAACTTTATTTGAACATTATAGTTATTATTTCAATATTAAATATTAATTATATACAGTTAAGTTTATTTTTAGGTAAAATGATGACTAATAATTGTTTATATTGCTTTATTTTTTATTTCCTATTCAAGATCATTATATTTTCTTTTCGGATGATTATAGGATAGACAACCTTAACTTCTCAAGCAAATTTTATTATCAACGATTGTGAAAGTCGTAATAAATTATGAAAGTACAAGATATCTACTTAATTTTTGGAATTGTATACAAACAATACATACAAATTTTTAATTTTGCGCATGACTAAATTATACATGAGTTATGATCAAATCAATTAAATTTAACAAATCCAACCATTTATCGGAAGAAAAATCGATAAAAAAACTATAAACCCATTATTTCATTATATTGTGTCGAAATAAATTTTATTCTAATTAAACAACAAATTTTTACACTATTATTGAATATGTATATTATGAGAGGGGTGTCGGCTATAAAAAAAGTTAATAACCTAAACTTCTCAAGCATCCTTTATTATCAATGATTGTGGAGTCGTAATAAACCAGGAGATCGGAGAGTCTTTCACTTAGAAGTTTCAAAATATTTTTCTTGATTTTCACATTTGTGATTTTTTTATTAAAATAATTTTCTTGCATTTAATATCATTTTAATTAGTCATTAATTGTACATATTAAACTTATATTAACTACACTTTATATTATACTTAATATAAAATTGTTGCAATCTTTACAAGAACATTATAATTATTATATTAATATAAAATATTAATTATCTATCTAATTTTCTTCTTTAAACCCTATTTTTTAAAAAAGAAATCCAAACTTCCTTTTTAACATTAATATAAACATTAACATAAATATCTTTGAAATATAAAAGGTTCTCGAATTTGTAGAGAAGAAGAATTCAAATTACATATTCGAAATTGAAAAGGTTTTCGAATTTGTTGGGAAGAAAAAATTATATATTCGAAATAGAAAAAAAAATTATATATTATAATGGCAGGAGATCGAAAATTAACTAGGACAGTTTAAGGTATTTTTCTTTAATTTTCGTTTTTTTAATTTTTCTTATTAAAATTATTTTCTTGCATTAAATAACTATTAATGACAGTTTAATTAGTCATTAATTACACCTATTAAACATCTATTCAATTTATTATATTTAAATTGTTTAAAAATTAACAAACTTTATTTGAACATTATAGTTATTATTTCAATATTAAATATTTATTATATACTGTTAAGTTTATTTTTAGGTAAAATGACGACTAACAATTGTTTATATTGCGTTATTTTTTATTTGCTATTCAAGATCATTATATTTTCTTTTCGGATGATTATAGGATAGACAGCCTTAACTTCTCAAGCAATTTTTATTATCAAGGATTGTGAAAGTCGTAATAAATTATGGAAGTACAAGATATCTACTTAATTTTTGGAATAGTATACAAACAATACATACAAATTTTTAATTTTGCGCATGAATAAATTATACATGATTTATGATCAAATCAATTAAATTTAACAAATCCAACCATTTATCGGAAGAAAAATCGATAAAAAAGCTATACACCAATTGTTTCATTACATTGTGTCGAAATAAAATTTTATTCTAATTAAACAAATTTTTACACTATTATTGAATATGTATATTATGAGAGGGGTGTCGGCTTTAAAAAAAATGTTATTAACCTGAACATCTCAAGCATTCTTTATTATCAATGATTGTGGAGTCGTAATAAACCAGGAGATCGGAGAGGCTTTCACTCAGAAGTTTCAAAAAAAAATTTCTTGATTTTCACATTTTTTATTTTTTTATTAAAATAATTTTCTTGCATTTAATAGCATTTTAATTAGTCATTAATTGTACATATTAAACTTATATTAAATACGCTTTATATTATACTTAATATAAATTTTTTGCAATCTTTACTAGAACATTATAATTATTATATTAATATAAAATATTAATTATCTATCTAAAAGTACAATTATTTCAAGGTAAAACGATAAAATAAACTTATTTATATCGCCCATTTGTAATCCTTATTCAAAATTGATGCAATTTTTTTCGGCAATAATATATAGACGATTTTAACTTTTCGATTAATTCGTAATCAGTGACCGTGAGAATCTTGATAAGATACGGAAGCATATTAATTTTCCAATTAACATCCACAATTTAAATACAAGCAATATTGTATAATTTACTTTTACACATGAACAATTTACACATGGGGTGTGATCAACTTGATTAAATTGAATCAATCCAAACTTTTTCTTTACTGATTAAATCAATGAAAAAGTTATACATTAGGTGTTTCATTATATCGTGTTGGATTAAATTAATATTCTAACTACACGAATTCTTATACCATTACTAATCAATTAATCATGCATGTATGTTATGAGACGGAAATTAATTATGCATGTATGTTATGAGACGGGCGTAAGTCAATCAAATCTCTTATCACATTTACATTTTGCTTCTTTTTTCATCATACAAACAAATTTATCAACAAATTAAACAATCACGTCTCTCATAATGCCAATGACAGCAAAAATGATATAAAAATATTACTTTTAGTTATCCATTGTTGAACTTTACAAATGTTTATCAATATTGGATTTCAAAAGCATTTTTTTATGTAACAAAATAAGTGTCGTCAATATCTTCGAAAATATTATTATTAATACTTAAGAGTTTAACTGAAACATGTTTTTTTTTGCTAATTCTTTTCTCTATAATTCTTTAACATTCAAATTTAGTTACATTTTATACAAGTTTCAGTTCATCATATCAAATTTCAGATAGTAAAACTCAACAAACAATGATGTTATATATACAATTTTAAATAATATTTTCATGCTGCTAAATGAATGGTGCTGCACCGATAAAATTCTGTCCAATCATTAATTTATCGAATAAATCAACTATTCTAATTTGTAACTGCTTCGTTAAGAATGACTTTTGTTTTGCATTTCAAATTAATTTGATTGACGAATTAACTTGATGAATAAGATGCTCGGCTATTAAAATATGAGTAATGCTAGATATCCCAAATTGGTAATCAAAAATTATTTTCAAATGACGTGGCAACGATTACATGGCATAATGGAAAATTTTTATTGGGGTAATTGATGTAAATGTAAGGGGTCCCCATTATTATAAGGAAAATACTAGGTACCCCAAATTGGTTTCCAAAAAATTTTTCAAATGCCAAGTGTAGCAATTCAATTAGTTATAATAATAATGGACCCACTGCATTCACACTAACCACCCAATCAGAAATTTTCACTATGCTATGTAAGCTTTGCCACATCATTTGGGAGTAATTTTTTGGGTACCAATTTGGGGTACCTAGCATTACTCTTATTATAATCAATTAAATTCATACACTTGGCATTTGAGAAAGGTACCTAGCATTTTCCTTAAAATATTACGAGTATTTAAATATTACTAGACAATTTATTCGCATTTTGTTCGGGTTATAAATTTTAATTTTAAAATATTGAAATTAGATTAAATAACTTTTATTATTTTTAAATTTTATTAATCTTTTTAGAATTTCTTAAAAAATTGATTTAAAACAATTTACACGAATTATTAATTAAAAAAATACTCTCATTATATTTTTAGAATTTTGATAATCTTAAAAATATCATAAACATAAAAATTAGCAATAACAATACAAACGTAATCTTTCCGATAAAAGTTATAAATATAAATAGAATAACATTTTTTTAAAACTAACGCCTCTCTCATCATATACATGTTCAATAATAGCGTATAAATTTATTTAATTAGAATATTAATTTATTTCTACACAATATAATGAACATTAGGCGTATAACTTTTTTTTTATCCATTTAATCCCCTGATAAAATAGTTGGGGTGGTTCAATTTAATCGATTTGATCATAACCCATATAAAATTTATTCATGTGCAAACATAAAACTAGTTTGTATTACTTTTATGAAAATTATAGATGTTAAGCTAAGATTCATATACTTTAATAATTTATTGCTATTTCCATAATGAGTCATAATAAAGTTTGTTTGAGAAATTAAGGATATCTTTACAATAATCGTTCAAAAAGAAATGAATATTTATGGAGAATAAAAAGAATGTAATGTAAACATTTTTCAATCATCATTTTACCTAAAAATACACTTATATATATATATATATATATATATATATAATATTGAAATAATAATTATACGCTCTAATAAAGTTTTCTAATCTTTTAAATATGTTTTAAATCGATTTAATTGGTATAATTAATGACCAATTAAAATGCCATTAAAAATTACTAATGTAAGAAAAGAATTGTAATAAAAAAATCAATAAATGAAATTTAATAAAATTTCTTGAATGTATGTGGTGCATTTCCAATCTCCTGACATTATAAAATACTAGCCAACTTTTCCGACCTTCGCGCGGTTTATAAATTTTTATTTTAAAGTACTGAAAATAGATAAATTAATTTCTATTATTTTTAAAAGTCGATTGGTCTCTTATGAATTTTCTAAAAAAAAAGAAATTTAAAAACAATTTACATGAATTATTAGTTGGAAAAGACTCTTATTGTATATCTAAAATATTGATAATCTTAAAAATATCACAAATACATAAAAATAAAAATTATAACACGAATGTAATCTTTACGATCAAGAGTTACAAATACTGAATATAACTTAATAACGTTTTTTAAAGCTGACACCCCTCTCATAATATACATGTTCAATAATAATGTAAGAATTTATTTAATTTAAATATTAATTTATTTTAACACAATATAATGAAAAAACGGATATATAAATTTTTTATTAATTTAATCTTCCAATAAAATGGTTGTGTTTGTTCAATTTAATCAGTTTGCTCATAACCCATGTGTAATTTATTCATGTGCAAAAGTAAAAATCTGTTTGTATGATTTGTATACTAATTTCAAATATTAAGTAAAGATCTGTGTATTTCCATAATTTATTACGACTCCACAATCATTGATAATAAAGATTGCTTGAGAAGTTAAGATTAAAAATGTTTTTTAAAGCCGACAACCCGACACCCCTATCATAATATACATAATCAATAATAATGTAAGAATTTATTTAATTAGATATTAATTTATTTCAACACAATATTATGAAATAATGGATGTATAGTTCTTTTTATCCATTTTATCTTCCGATAAATTGTTGAGTTTGTTTAATTTAATTGATTTGATCATAACCCATGTATAATTTATTCATGTGCAAAATTAAAAACCTGTTTATATTTGATATTTAAAAAAACCTGTCTATACATTTTGTATACAATTCCAGATATTAAGTAAAGATCTTGTACTTCCATAATTTATTACGACTTTCACATTCATTGATAATAAAAATTGCTTGAGAAGTGAAGGTTGCCTACCTTATAGTCATCCGAAAAGAAATATTAGTGATCGAATTGGGATAAAAAAAACGCAATATAAACAATTGTTAGTCGTCATTTTACCTAGAAATAAACTTAACTATATATAATTAATATTTAATATTGAAATAATAACTATAATGTTCAAATAAAGTTTGCTAATTTTTAAAAAAATTAAATGGAGTAAATTTAATATATGTTTAATAGGTGTAATTAATGACTCATTAAAATATCATTAATACCTATTTAATGCAAGAAAAGAATATTAATAAAAAAAATTAAAAAAATTAAAATTAAAAAAAAAACTTTAAACTCGTAGGTGCATTTCCGATCTCCGAGCATTATAATATATATAGATATAGATAGATTGTATAATTTGTATTCATGTTTGTGTATTGTATAGTCCATCTTTATATTCGCAATTCAAATGTTTTGATAGCACTTTACAATTTGCATAAATGAAAATATTTATAAATAGTATAATTTATAAAAAGTTAAAATTTTAATTTTAATTAAATGATCAAAATCATTTAAAATTGCATAAAAATCAAGCATCAAATCTATACACTTTTTTAATGTGAAAAATCATATTCTAACGATGCACAATTGTACCAAACTACCCAATTTGATTATCATTAAGCTCAGGTTCTGATGAGCATGCACTCAATCTTAATATTGTCCATATATTTAAGTTATTTTGTATTGATTTGAACTTTTTTTAAATTTTTTTTTAATGCTATATTGTAAGTATCAAGGAGTGATAATATAGGAGGGCTTGGAGGTTAAATAGAAGGAGTTGGATATTAATTTGATTAAAAATTGGATTTTATGGGTCATTTGCGTTGTCTATACTGTTTGGACCATATCTAGAGTTCCAGAAGTCCGTTTAGAAGATTCAACAACCCACAGAAAGCTTATGAGAAGGACTTTATTTAGAAGTAGTCTTGATATCAGAATTATGAGAAGGACTTTATTTAGAAGTAGTCTTGATATCAGAATCCAGCCGTATCAGCCCAGAAAATGAGCCCAAAAGTTAGTTACGAATTTTCATTCTTGGAAGTTGGGAAATCTCCTTGTATTCGTATTAAATAATTAAAAATATTTTTATTAGAGGATATTAGATAGATCAGGCCTATTACCTAGAGGGAGAGAGACAAAAGTAAAAGAGAAGTAACCCTACAAGGGAGGAGGAGGAGGAGAAGAAGCCATTAACAAGAGGAGTTCAGTCGTTGAAGACATTCGGTTGGTTTTGTTTTCTCTTATCTTTTTATATATCTTCTTATGAACTTGTGTTGGTTAATTATCTTAGAATTGTTTAATTATGTTGATTATGAACTAAATTTATTGAGTTAGGATTTTTACAGAACCCTAGTATGAAATTGCTGGTGTTTTGATAAGAAGTACTATTTGCAGTTCATAGTTTATCCGTTCAAGTGGATTTCATGTTATATTATTTGCTTTTGTTTGCCCAACTCTATTAGATATTTGAGTTAATTAGAATACTGAGAGCGTTATAGTCAATGGACACAAAATTTGAAAGGTGCATGATTATATCTGTTGATATTAATTTTGTGACGGTATAAACATATATTATACCTTAAATAGCCATGTGAAATTGGTGTTTAATTATATTCTGAAAGTTGAATTGAGCATAGACATATGTAAATTTAATTACAGAATCTATACCATAGTGATTTTTGCTGGGGAAGCAATTATCTTGACTTAAATTCTCGTATCTGAAACTCAACTGATTCTCTTTGATTGTATAATATTAGTTAGTTAATTTAGTTATAAATTAAATAGTTTAATTAGAAAAACAAAACTCAATTCTTGTGTTCTATAACTGAAATGTTTGATATAAATTGCGTTATACATATGGATAGTCCTTGAGGAACGATATCTGGTAGTCACTACTATTACTTGCTTGCGATTGTGTACACTTGTACATCTAGATTTTACACAACGGGTTCGATTCCTTGCAATTACATAATTACATAGAATTTATTTACTTTAATTTCTCTAACTTCGTCAACTTCGTCAACTTCGTCATGGGTTCGATTTCCTATAATTTTATATTTAAATAGTATTCTATTTATTACATAATTTTATCATTCAATTATTTATAAATAAAATTAAATAATATTTATTAATTATATATATTCTTGATAATTTATTAATATTAATTAGCATGATAGCCCGTGCAAAGCACGGGCACCATTTTAATTCATATAAGTTGTTTTTTTTCTATTTTTCAAATACGTGACCATAGTTTTGAAACACTATATACTGAAATGTGATTTATTTGCGGAAAAATATATTTTTTATGGAAAGTGATATTAGCTTCAACTTCTTACTTAAATTTCATTTATGATCATGACAGTATAATCACACCTAATAATTTTAAAAACATAACTTCAAAAAAGTGAAAGACTGAACAATTCGCACATTGTAAAATCTAACCATGAGTTAGTAAATTCACGTGTGTTTTATATATAGGCAAATGTTAAATACAAACCTATAGTGAAATGAAAACTGAAAATTAATTTGAGGCTTTTATATTTTATATCTATATATAATCATAGCCACACATTCAAATATAATTTACTTCTCCACCTCTATCCTCATGCCCCCTCCAATTTCGACGACCTATTATACTATCACTTGTAATACCCAACTATCACCACCATCTTTTTCTTTACTTATATATTCCACTTGTCATCATTGTTCATGATCTCTGTCTCGCTCACACACACACATACATATATATAATATGTGTTTGTGAAAAAGAAAGATATGAAGTGTGTATAAACCATCATCATTCTGTAATTTTTTCTTATCACTAAATTGACTTACGAATATGTTCATCATCGAATTCCAGCAACATTCTTAATCACGCCTCCTCTAACTCAATCATCTCCTACTTTGTCATCACTCAATAGATATGAGTTTGTGATGCCATCGAGTCATTTTCACCTACTTTATCATCGTCAACACCATTACCAACATCTTCGAACATGAACAAATTTTCAATTCTAGAATATTATAGTAATTTGAGTTCAAAATTTTTAATGATTTGGATTCACATTTGGGTAACATGAGTTAAATTTTTATTCATTTTTGTTTTGATTTTGGTGATTGTGGTGGTGTTGAGGTGGTTTTAATCAATATTTTGGTGACTTTGGTTGTGGTGCGTGGTCGTGATGGTGTGCTAGTGGTGATATGTCGGTGGTGATGTGGTAGTGGTGGTGGTAATGATGGTGGTGTTAGAGCATCTCCAAGAGTCTCTTAACTCACTCTTAAATATAATATAAAATATTGACTCTTAGTAACTTAATGTACATTCATCTCCAACAATACTCTTTATACTCATTCCTTATTTAATTTTATATTATTAAAAGTAAGTGAAATTCATAAAAAGACAAAAGAAAAGTGGGGAAAAGAGAGAATGTATATTATGAATTTAGTATAAAATATTGGTTAGGAGTGGATAGGAGCTCTTACAATTGAGGAGAGAGATTACATTTTTATTGAATTTAGGAGTGACTAAGAGTCTCTTGGAGCACATTTTTTTCTTCTCTCTCCTCAAATCTCACTTAAGAGCCAAAATGAAGAGGCTCTTGGAGATGCTCTTAGTAATGTGTTGTTGGTGGCAGCAAATGATATTTTTTTAATACAAAATGATGGATTCATATACCATGCATGATCATATATTTTATTTCTTGAAAGAAGTTCTATAGGCCATCCAACAACTATATATATGTGTATATGAATATTGCATGTACATAGATAACATAATTCATCTATAATAGTAAATTTTTGAAGAAATTTGTGATAATATTTTTCATTATTAGCAAGTGGCGGATTTATTGATAGTTTTATCTTGATTGTATTTAAAATAAGTGTTAAATAAAATATAATAAATGAGGTCTTAGAAATGTAGTTGATGATTTTTAAAAAGAAACAAAAAAATATCTATAGTGTAGTGGTTAATGTTGTGAACTTAATCTTCCCTTAGATTGAGGTCATGGGTTCAATTCTAATGACCTACTTTATTTTTAACATTTTTATGATAAAAGAATAAATATGTAATTTATTAAATAGCCATGAAAAGCCTTGGATGGATATTTTAATCCGAATCCGGGTGAGTCTGTTATTTCTTATATACGAGTACTTATCAATGGACAACCTATCTCAAGTTCCCACCCTAATCTGTTCATGTAATCTTCGAAATATGTTTTCATTTCTCAATCCCTCATCGGAGGTACATCGAACCTGCGCCACAAGAATAAATGTATGGTTTGGTGCCGACGTTATCTCAATGATCCTTTCTATTACAATCACTAACAATTTAACGTCAAGTAGCGATGTCAAGTACGTATGTTTGTATGTTGATCTATCTACTCACTGGATCTGCACGCACACTCCTTCATCCTCCGGTACGTTTAAAAGTCATCTCTGACAGATATCAAGATTCCCGGTGAGTACTTAACGAATGGTAAGTACTATGTGTGAGCACAACCACATGGCTATGGTGTGTTTTCAAATCACTCGTGATTCTGTTATGTTCACGTCCCTGGGCAAATGTGGTGTCTTGAGCTAACAACGTGGTAAGGTTGTGGCCTCGCAAGTTAATTACTGTATATCGAAATTAATTAATTTGCAAATGTGGTGAATTCTTGTCTTTGTTGTTTGTACGAATAAAACGAATGGGCTGCGTGATTTCTTGTCTCTATTTTGATTATTATATGAATGGTTCTTGACTGTTGTTGTGTTGGTAGTTATCTGTGGGGATATAGGTTCAATAGGGATTTAACATGGAGTGTTTTGGGATGGTAGGGAGTTGGCCGGAAAATTGTCCGATGACCATGTTCATAATTTCTGTCCAGGTTCATTCTTTAATTTTGTCAAGTTTATTATTTTAATTTGCTATTGATGATGATTGATTGTCATAGTTAATTTTCAGTTAAAATTATTTGATTGTTAATTGATAGTGATCAATTAGTGGTCAATTTGTGTTTTTAATGTGGTCTATTTTAACCATTTTAATTGATGATTTTAGTTAACAGACGTTTAGGAGCTAATTAAATTTTGTACCATTTTGGGTGGCCATGATTGATGACTTATATTTTGGGTCTTTTAAGAGGCTTCATTGTGCCATTTATATGGTTTGTCTATTCCGTAATTAATTTTTAGAATTTAATTATTCAGTTATGTTACTATTAATAAATATGTGTTAATTTGGTAATTTTATAAATTTAAAATTTATTAGCTAAATTATAAATACTTATGTGTATAAGTATATATATATATATATATATATATATATATATATATATATTTATATTTTATATATAGGGTCTTGTTCTAATAGAAATAGAAACTAAATCTAAATTAAATCTTTCAAGCTAATCTAATGACCAAATTAGGGGTACTCCAATACAAAAAACGTTTAAAATTATTGTCTCTATTCAACAAAAATATAAAAAAATAAAAAAAAAATTAAAAAAAAAGTTATTGTTCACGTGATGACGTGGCACGTGAATAGTACTTTTTAAAAAAAAAAATTTATTTTTTTTTATATTTTTGTTGAATAGAGCCAAGAATTTTAAACGTTTTTTGTGAAGGTGCCCCTAGCGGGGCCATTAAAATAAATGAAATATAATTTATTTAGTGTAGGTTTCTAGTTTCTATTCTAAGGTTGGTTTCTATTTGAACGCTAGCATATATATATATATATATATATTGTCTTAAATAATAATTTTCATATTATTAATAAATTATCGATTATTATTTGATATGTCTAACTTTGTAGGTGTTTTGTCTAACCAAAGGTATTCCCTTTGGTTGGGACGATAGTATAGTGTTGAGTTACTTTCGGAGCTCTTATTAAAGTTTGTGTCGAACGGATATTGAAAATTGTTTATTTTTAAATTTCAGGAAAGAGTTTGCTTTAGCCAGGTGGAGAATGGACAGAAAACCAGTTTCTTAGAAGAATAGCTGTAATCAAATGACGGTTTGAGTTTGTGTTTCGATGATCTTGGTTTCATGGAGGGCACTCTTTTCCCACTTGAATTTTTTTCCCAAAGGGTTTTGCTCTCGTGGGTTTTTAACGAGGCCCTTTTTGTTTCCGTTGTGTCCCTATTGATTGGGTTGAAGAGCAGAAATGCAGGTTTTCATAGTGGGCTGGTGACAAATTATGGAAAAGTTGGGACTTTGGTGACTTGGATTTTAAGACTTTTGAAGATCGACCAAGATAATTTTTTGGAGTGTTGGTCTTGTAATTTTTATTTTTCCTTTTCCTTCTAATTGTTCGTTTTTATGTGTACAGTTTTTACCAATTGGGTGGTCTCTTCTCAGACATTAAAGTTCTATTGTCTAAGCGTCCAGTGACAACATGTGTGTCTTCTGATTAGATGATAAACTTTCTTGAATGAAAGAACATCTTACGAAATTGTATTCGTTGAATTCATCTATGGAATATATTCCTCTTGACAAAAAAAAAAAAAAAAAATCCGAATCCGGGTCTGTTACGAGCTAGTATTGAAAAAGGAAAGAAATATAATTTTGTGGTACCAGCAAAGTCAATTATTGTCATGACTATACGTAAGAGGAGGATAGGGACCAGAAACAAACAATTGCCTACATAAGAGGAGGAGTGCCTAAACCTATTTTAGGGACCAGAAACAAACAATTGCGTAGCCAAGATTAACTTATATCATCCAAAGTAACAGCTGCGCACGTATAAGGCTTCCGAAATAATAAAAAACTTAAGTTGCCCGGTTACCATAAGTGTACATATGGGATTCATGTAATTTTAATGCGGCAGACAGTATCATATTCACCATTCGTATCCACTCTTCATAAGAATTGTATTCTTACGATTCAATGGGAGGATTGCAAATTTTGCAAGTGGACTGTCGGGAGACAACATATTCTCACTCAACTACTTCCCTTTCCGTCACCTGCACTTTTTTGGTGCGGAATTATTTGGTCTCAGAATTAGCAAAAAAAAAAAAAATTATTTGGTCTCAGAAGCCTCCAGAACGAGATGACTTTCGATGACGACAATATCTAAATATTCCTGTACTCACGTCTCTAGTAAAAATTAAGAGTAAATTACGGAGTTGGGCTAAACTTGATTCGGCATAGCATTTTTAGTGATTGGAGTTTCAAATTTGTAATATGGTGACTAGATATTGCCAAAAGAACTAAATACTCACCCGGAAAATGCTAGGTATCCCAAATTGGTACCCAAAAAATTTTCCAAATGCCAAGTGTAGCAATTCAATTGGTTATAATAATAGTGGACCCCTGCATTCATACCAACCACCCAATCAAAATTTTTTTTATGTCATGTAAGTTTTGACACATCATTTGGGATAATTTTTGGGTACCAAGGGATACCTAGCACCGCCTATGTCTTTCTATTGATATTGAGTACCGCTATATTTCCTGGATGAGAAGAAAGGAAGAAGTTCAAGTTATCACGCAGCACAAAAAAAGAAAAACGAAACTTAGTTGAAGTTTAATACAAGTACCCCTCCTCCATTTCAACCAACTTGTAAAACATTAGCAAGAAGCAAACAATTATTCACAAGTGATATACAAAATATGGACGATAGAAGTAGTACAACTCCACTAGTTTCAAAGGCAGAGCAGTACTCATCACTTGAAGAGACAATTGAAGACTGCATAGGCGATTTTGGATGGATTCAGTTTCTCCATGTTGTGCTAGTATCTTTTGTCTGGACATTTGATGCACAACAAACATTCATCAGCATCTTCACTGATGCACAACCAACATGGCACTGTCTTCCAGGGTATTCCTGCAACTCAAACATTTGTCTTCTCCCGAAAAATTCGTGGTCATGGGATAGGCCTATCCATGCATCTGTTGTATCAGAGTGGTCTCATGAATGTGATAGCTCACTCATCATTGGCCTCCCAACTTCATCTTTCTACTTGGGCACTCTTGTAGGCGGCTTTCTTTTGGTATCATTAGCTGATTCATCTTTTGGTCGCAAAAACACCATGCTTTTATCGTGCATGGTCATGTCGATTTCTGGATTACTCACCACTCTTTCCACCAACATTTGGATATACTCTGCCTTAAGGTTTATTTCGGGTTTTGGCAAGGCAACAATGGGTACTTGCTCACTTGTGCTATCTTCCGAACTTGTTGGGAGAAAATATAGAGGTCAGACCGGAACCATTGGCTTCTTTTTCTTCACACTCGGGTTTCTATCTCTTCCAGTGATAGCGTATTGGAATAGAGGATCCTCATGGAGAATAATTTATTTATGGACCTGCACTCCAGGGTTGATCTACTGCTTGCTAGTATATCTCTTTGTTCACGAGTCCCCCAGGTGGCTTTTTATTCAAGGACGAAAGGAAGATTTTCTTAAAACACTACAAAGTATTGCTCCTAAAAAGAAAGGTAATATCTTAACCTTAGCTAGCATTTCAAATATTTCATTAGAACAAAAATCTGAGACGGTGAACATGTACTCTTCAACAAAGATGTTGTTTGAGAGAAAATGGGCTGTATGGAGATTGATTGCAGCTATGGTGGTTGGATTTGGTGTTGGACTAGTGTACTACGGCTTGCCACTAGTTGTTGAAAACTTGAATTTCAACATTTATTTGAGCACAGTTCTTAATGCATTGTCGGAATTTCCAGCTACGTTGGTCACTTATTTCATCATAGGAAAAGCAAAAAGGCGAAATGCAATATTCATTTTAACTACGTTATGCTCGATTTGTAGCTTGATCTGTGCGATCACCGGTTCAACTAAATGGAAAGGAGTTCAAGTTGTGATGGAACTTGTGTCCTTTTTTAGTGTATGTACAGCATTTGATGTACTATTGATCTATACACTAGAGTTGTTTCCGACTTGTATCAGAAACTCAGGTGTTATGATTGTGAGACAAATAATGGTTGCTGGTGGCGCAGCCAGTCCAGTGTTGGTAGGAAGAGGAAAAGGCTTAGTTTCGTATTTGGTGTTTGGATTTACAATAGGTATTTGTGGGGTGTTTGTAATGTGGTTACCAGAAACTAGAGGTGAGACAACTTGTGACACACTGGATGAAGAGGAAAGAAAGGAATCCAGAAGAGCAGCTATATTACCTGATAAGCAGGATGTTTTAGCCTGAGGAACTCAACTCTTATACATTATAAAGTGTGATAAAAAACAGGTATTGTTCTGTAACTTGTGTTGTATCACGTACTTCTTCAAAAAAAAAAAAAAAGATGAATAAGTAATTACGAAATATTTGATATAAAATTGTTTTAAATATGAATATTTTGCTTATGAATGGATAAATATTTAATAAAATGTGCGTTAATGTATATAGATTATTAGTTATAATATGTTAAAATTAAAACAACTACTTATTGTTAGATCTAAATAAATAATCACGGATTATCTTATGCGATATTATCAAAGTTACGTGATAAAATTGCAGTGTAAAAACGTACCTGATTACATGACGGTAAATATGAATATGGATTGTGGGGCTTGATCTTCCATAAACATGATTCGCCTCTAACCATAATAGAGTAGTAGTAGAGATTATGAATAGTCTTACCAAAGCCCTATTATAGAGCATTTCCAACGGTATTTTGTAAAATGATTGGCTAAATATTGATTATGTCAACTGAACCTGTAACGTGTTTTACTTCAATGGAGTTAGTTATATTGGTTGGTGACATTTTTAAAATGGTATATTATTATTATTTCAAGTTGTTAAAAATAGAATATATTATTTTAATATGGTAATTGATGATTGTGGAGTTTTACTACAAGTTGCTAAATGTTCGACAAATATAGCCAACCTATTGTGGTTGTCTAAATATTTACTAAGGGTTTTGTCTCGTTGGAGTGGACAAAATTTTACAAATTCTCCATAATTCTTATTTAAAGTAATTTATCTTGATTTTTACCTAAGGACTCTACATGGTTGGAGATGCTCTTATGTTCTTTATATGGTAGTCTAATTAAACCCCATTAATCCTAACCCATACCGAATAAGATGTTATTGGACCTTTTAATTTAGATCACTTAATTAGTCCAAATATAGAATAAATATTAAATATAATTGTCTTTAATTTCTAAGCTCATAAATTGTTATTATTATAAAAGTAATCTAACACTTATTTCATCATTTTTCTAATTTGGATCTAAATCGAATCTAAATCGGATCTAGTATTTCGAGTCATATTCGGTTCGAAAATTTATTATTCAGTTTTAATCAATTCCAGGTCATAATCGGGTCTAGTATTCCGAATTATTTTCGGTTAAATTTTTGATTCAAGTATTTTTAGATCGTATCAAAAAATTATCGAATTTTCCGATTCTGATATAAAATCGGATGCGGTTCCATTTTATCAGGTCTATAACCTATTTCTTTATTACTAAGAAATCAAAAGGTTCAAAATAAATCTTATTTCAAATTAAATATTCCATATAAAAAGATAATGGCTTAGAAAAGATCAAAATTGAATAAAAAATT
Source organism: Saposhnikovia divaricata (assembly GCA_036435485.1). Lineage (NCBI taxonomy): Eukaryota > Viridiplantae > Streptophyta > Magnoliopsida > Apiales > Apiaceae > Saposhnikovia > Saposhnikovia divaricata. The sequence continues at coordinate 221,519,094 of CM071596.1, read as the reverse complement.
AGTAATGACATACAAATGACAATTACACTTTAGATTAGTTTCAAGTTACGGGACGCATCCTTAACCTTAATACAACATTTACAATGTAGGTCCGCCCAGTCTGGTTCAGTCAATTTGGGCAATAGTACTGACACAATCAGGACATTTTAATTGACCAATGATAGGACATGGGTGTGCAAATAATTGTTTATTAGATATATTAGAACAATCAAATTTTGGAGTCAAGAACATATGTATGCACTTGAGTGAGAAAAAGACGAAGCTTACTAGATGTACAACGAATTAGTGGCTATCCGTCGCTGTTTTGATAAGTCTAAGAAATTGTTAATCTTAATCATATTTATGTAAGAGATTAGGAAGCCTAAGATAGATATCTATTTTTTATATGTAAAAATTTGGTGAACGTTTTAGTAAATTCAGAATTTTTTAATTAGCCTTGCGGGCTCAGTAAAATTTAATGTTATTTTATATATATCTTAGAAAAAGTTCTCTAAGATCTATCTCAAGGTCCTTTTTCTCTTTACGTAATCAATATTATATTATAACTAGTTTTAAACCCATGATTGCACAGGTTGCTTTTATCATGGCAGGTGGATCACATCCCCTTCTAACGTGCCAGTTGACGTGGTAGGTGGGTCCCATCCCCTGCTAACGTGATAGCTGGTGTGGCTGTAGGCCCTCTAGGGGCAATTTTTTTTATTTTTATTTTTTTAAAATTATTAAAAAATGTTATTTTTAAAAAAAAAGAAGAAGGTATTTTTGCAATTAAGATGATAAATTTTCAAATAGTTATTATTAACAAAAGTAAAATTACAAAAATTTGCTTTTACCCATTTATTTATCAAAAAAGCTCTAATTTTATATATATATTCAAATATTTGTAAATTTATCTTGCAAAAACAAAAAATTTATGTGAAATTATAATAATAATTGTTGAAGTTATTTTAGTTTTTTGTTAGTTTTCATACGGTTATGTAATTTAATCTTTTTGTAATTTTTAAGTTATTCAATTACTTTAGGGATTTTGTTGAGATATTATTTAGTTAATTAATAACTATGTTTTTTTTTGTTTGGATTTTTTTGGAGTTTTTGTATTTGTTTTCCTGTAGTACAGAATCTATAATCTTTGCAAATTAAATATTTGGTTTTTTTTGGTGTTCCGTATTTTTAGTATGATTTTTATAATTTTGTTTGTTATTAAATTTTTAAGTATTTTTTTTTTGAAATATTTTTTTCCTTAAAGGGTGTTTATTGGTTTTAATATAATTTCATTTTAAAATTTAGGATATATTTTTTTGATTATTTCATATATTTTTTGTTTTTTCATATTAGGTTAGACGTGATATAGTTGGAACATGTTAGTATCGTACTTGTGTAATTAAATTTTTAATTTTTTTTTCCTTTAAATGTTTGTATTTTTTATGTTGGTTTAAATTTCTTTTTGTGTATTATATTGGAGTAATTTGTGGTCTTCAATTTTGTTTTAAATTAGAGTTTGTTCTGTAAAATATATTTTGCTAAGGTTGGGTGTCATTTCCAATCATTTTATGTTTTTTAAACATTTTAATGTTTTTGTTAATTTTTTTTTTTTTTAGATTTTTTGTTGATTGTGTGGTTAATTGTATTTTTATTTTTGTTTTAATGATTTTCTTGCAAATTATATATATTTAAACATTTAGCCTAACATATATCTTAATATTTCATATTTTTTGGGTTGTTTTTTTCTATTTCATCAGATTATATATAACACATTTGAAACATATTGGAACTTTGTAACGTCCCCAAACCCACTGCCAGTGAATTCAGGCCATCATGTCTTTTTTCACGTAACACCTGTATTATACAATCATCACCAAAATAAATACAAAGTTTCTTCTTGCTCCGCCCACAGATCCAAGGATCCCACTTCATTACACAATATCTTTCTATAATTAATGTTGTTACAACAAAAGGTTTTAACATACATGCCTGCTAACTGTTTACAAAGATAAGCGCTCTAGTTAGAACTCTGAGGCATACACTTTAGCATAATGAAACTAAACTGCCTCTGATAAACTCTTGATCTTCTCCTTGTCCTTCCGCTTTTATCTATAACTAGCATGATAGCCCGTGCAAAGCACGGGCCATATGATAATTCATATTTTTTTCGTGTTAGTCTATTTCACATATTTTGATCTATCTAAGATATTATACTTTCAAAATATTATCAGATTATGAACCTTAAAAATTATATTTTTAGTTGTATTTGGTCCGTGTGAGAAGAATGACTAACTGAAAGTAGTAGATAAGAGTTAATTGTAACTGTCAAGTATTACCAAAATAATTTTGGTGTATTGAAATTCGTGAAAAAACAGCTGGTTGATTTATTTTGGGATGGAGGAAGAATTAAATTTATATTATTTCAAATTTTGTAAGAAATAATGTAATGTGACGAAAAAATACAAATAATTGAGTCATATGTTCTGCTTGGAATAGCTCAGCGCACAATTTCAATTTGGAACTTTTTCTCCGACCAATTTCAGAGAACAAGGAGAATAACAAATTTATCCCAATAGTTGTGCACATCAAATATAGATATATGATGTGTGCTTTTTTAGGATCATGGTATTTGAACATTTCAGATGTATATTTTTAATAATAAATTGACCATAACAAAATCTTTTCTTCAAATACATTGCACCATCCATTTTCATAAGTGAAATTTCAAAAACCCAAGGTAATATCTCAAATTTCAAGACAAAACATATTTAGACATGCCCAAATTCAGCCAAATACACGAGTAACTAAAATAAAAGTGTCATATCTCATAACGGGTTTTTAAAATGAGATAGGTTAATGTATACACCGAATGAATTATGTTGTAAAAGTTCACATGTACAATAAAATTCAATCTATGAAAAGAAGATAGACATAACTACGATAATGAAGCATCCAAGAAATATCATTTTAATTTGAGTTAACACCAAAATGATACCCGGGAAATAAAAAAATACACATACCACATCCGTAATAATAAGACATTATATATATCATCGATCTTTTGAGTTTATTTGTCTCACAACGGGGTGAAACTCGCAATAATATCAGGGATAGAAATTACTATTTAAGTATATAGTTGTAAAACTCATTTGGTATGAAATTAATAACATTAGCTTACGAAAATGCTGCAAAAATATAGTGTGAGCGATTAAAGATATCAAAATCATATTGACATTTTTTTACCAGATCCAAATCCCATATGTAAATTATTTTATTTATTTTCAATATTTTAATATTTTTATTAGTCAATCTATAAATTACCCGATGCTAATAAGATTAACCGATATAATGCAAATATACTTTAAATAAAATAGATTATTATACTAATATCGAGTAAAACTATGTTATACACTTTATTTATCATTTTTGTATTAATTTAATAATAAACATATTCTAGCCATTCGACTAATATATAGACATAATTGTTAAAACAGAGAAATATTGTTATAAATTTTTATATATCTATTTCACTTCCCCCCGTTTACCTACTTTAGATAGACTTCTACGTCCATCACCTACCTCCTCACTTCGATTTTTTTAACAAATTTTCGGCAGCGTCCATCTATAATACTTAAAATAGAATATTATACTGATATCGAGTAAACATATGTTATACACTTTGTTTATCATTTTTGTATTAATTTAATACTCCCTCCATCCCTCTCATTTTGGGACAATTTTTTCCACTGGGAGCACACATTTTAAGGTGTATGTAAAGTGTAATTCCATAACTTATTTTTAAAATTTACTTTTTTTGAATAAAACATTAAATTTTTATTCATAAGAAAAAAAATTTAAAATAATTTATGAATCTATACTTTATATGAGTTTTAAAATGCGTGTCAAACCCTCTGTCCCAAATGTAAAGAACTTAGAACATATTCCGACCATTTGACTAATATATATACATAATTTTAAAGGGGAGAAATATTGTGATAAATTTTTATAGATCTATTTTCACTTCCACCCGGTTACCTACTTGAGATAGACTTCTACTTATTTTTTGTCACCTACCTCCTCATTTTAAATTATTTTTTTTTACTATTTTTCGACCACCTCGATACCTTTCTTAATTCTGACTTCTACGACATTATATCTGTCAATTTATATTTTCTCTCCCCAACTACTATTTTTAATTATTATATGAGAAAATTTTAACGATTTTATCTCTAATAAATCATAAAAATAAATGTGGATATAAATTTATGAGTATATGAATATCGTATCCAAGCCTACAACCGAATGCATACCAGACCCAACAACCTACCACAGGTCAGTCCAAAAGAGCCAACAATTTGGTGCACATTAATTATTGACTTGTATCTATAAAGGACCTGAATACTCTTGTTCTAATCGATGTGGGATGTTTCAAACACCCCACTTATTGGGGCAACGTCCTCGTCGAGCCCAAAGACACAATTATAGAACCCGGGCAGTGTCTCTGCACTTTCGACTGGGCAGCACTCTGATAACATTTATAACATCCAAGCCTACAACCGAATGCATACCAGACCCAACAACCCACCACATGTCAATTCAAAAGAGGTAACAATTTGGTACACGTTAATTGTTGACTTGTATCTATAAAGGATCTGAATACTCTTATTCTAATCGATGTGGGATGTTTAAAATTTTCTTTTTTTGAATAAAACATTAAATTTTATTCATAAGAAAAAAATTTAAAATAATTTATGAAATTGTAATTTATATGAGTTTTAAAATGCGTGTTAGACCCTCTGTCACAAATGTAAAGAACCTAGTGGGACAGAGGGAGTAATAAACATATTCCAGCCATTTGACTAATATATATACATAATTTTAAAAGAGAGAAATATTGTAAAAAAATAATTATAGATCTATTTTCACTTCCGCCGAAGACATTTTTTCTGTTAATTTATATTTTCTCTTCCCGATTACAATTTTTTTACTATTATATGAGAAAAATATTTTAATGATTTTATCCCTAATAAATCATAAAAATAATTGTGGACATAAATTTATGAGTATATGAATGTCGTAGGTTTAATTCTTATCAAAATTCAAATTATCAAAATTAGTGTAATTGTTATAAAATAAATATTTCTAATAAGTGGGTTACTTGAGTATGTGATGAATGAGTTTAAAATATTTCACAAATAAGTGATTTGTCTTAGTGGTTGTACATGTCAACATCAAGTTGTGGGCGTTGAATGGTCATGGGTTCAATTCCCCTCAACTTAAAATTTTTTAACATTAATATAAGCTAAGGACAAATTCGTAATTTACTAAATGGAAACAAAACTCATGTTAAGCTATAATAGATATAAAGGATGGACTCATAGTTCTCACCTTTAACCGCTAAACACATTGTAATAATAGCAAGGGTGATCACATAATATGCTCAATAAGTTCACCATCCTAGATATTACACAAGTAAATTTTATAACAAGGCAGTGCTAAAAGATAATGTTTGAATAGTTTAGAAACTCAGATAATACATGATCATGAAAGCGTTAGAGCCAATTTCACAAACTTTATGAGAATTCAAGAATTATTGATATATCTGGCAAATCAAGAAATTGGAATCATCTTAATTATAAAAACATCAAAACCTCGAAAGGTTTCAAGAATTTTGTGAATCATCAACTTACACTACAAGAAAAACGGGCTTTTCCTACCGTCAAATCGGTAGGAAAAGGCCCAAAATCGGTAGGAAATGTGGCATTTCCTACCGTCCCCCTCCGGTAGGAAATGCTTAAGTGGGAAATGACTTTGGTAGGAAATGATACTGATCTGGTCAACGTGGGGCCCACATAATGATGTGGCGTGCCACATGTCATGGACCCACATGCCAACTTGGACGATGACGTGGCAATACGTCAGATGCCATGTCATATGACACGTGGGCGGGCCCGCACACGTCACCAGCCACATCAGCTGCTGACATGGAAATTGTGGAAACTAAACAGTTATTTCCTACCGTCTCCTTTTGCACCCATCGGTAGGAATTGTTTCAGGAGGATTGTAAGATAGCATTTCCTACCGCTCATTTCCTACCATCTTTTTTTGAAGGTGGTAAGAAATGTTTGTTTTTAGTTTACCCTGTTCCGCAAATAGTACCAATCATACAAACCAAAAAACCAACGAATAATTCAAATATACTTAAACATCCACAAACCAATTCACTCGAAAAATCAAACCATTCATCATTACATACTTAAACATCCACCTCATCACACCAATAAACATTTCCACCTTATCACACCAATAATTCAAATATACCACAAACCAAAAAGATCCGAAGATCATCACAACGCAAAATATCCAACCATAATTAAGCAAGTTCTACACAAACCATAATTAAAACCAAACCAAACAAACCATAATCAACCAAGTACTAAATTACCACAAACCATACAGTTAATCCATTTCAGAGGCATGAGCATCCTAGCCACTAGCCACGCTATCTCCATCTTCACCAATGTCTTCTTCGACAATTTCTTCACTGCCATTTGCCATTGCAGTCAGCATCGTTGTCTTTTCACCACCATTTCAGTCAACATCGTTGTCTTGATCACTTTCATTCGTGTAGTCAGATTCATCCAAAGTAGCCTCGCTACCTCCCTCCTCAGCAACAACCTACAGTTGAAGTAAAAAGAGTTAATCGAGTTGCATGACAGTCCATGAATAAATGAATGCTAAAATTGGAAAAAATTTTATAAAATGAAACTACCGTTTTATATTTTTCGAACATGTAAGTAACAATGTCCTTTACAACATGCACAACTTCCTGGGAAATTAATTGCGAGAACTGACTTCTAGCTGCTGGAACGCCAAGACTCAAAGCCGCCTCAGTTAGGCTCTCAATTTGCTCGTCATTGAGATCTCTCTGGTAAGATTCTGGATTGGTTTTCAAATAATCCAGCACCCCGGAGACCACCTTTATAAAAGTGTCATTCGGCATCTTATGCCCAGCAGCAGAGCTAGAGGAGCCTTCGAGCGATGAGCATGGATTTTTCGCAATACGCTTCTGGTGGTTGTTTGCTAAGTCTGCCAAGAGTTTTCGAGCCGGAACACAGGGATAACCAATCAGCTTACCCTTTTTTGGCTTGCTCAGCCCTGGTGCCGTGGCCTGCAGCCACCAGTCAAAGGGCTCCAAACTATCATCAGGTTGGGTCTGATCAACCCCTTTATCATTCAAGATCGACGCATACCGAGTCTGAAACATATCACACCATGTTATATGTTATTATATACAACATGCTCTAAAGACATATGGATGATGTGCTTAAATTAAAAGTGCAAATATATTTATAATCGACATTCTTATAGCGATTTCCATGGCAGCAGCAGTGGTGTACTGTTTCGGGTTTCCGTTCTCGTCAAGTTCTGTACCAGCTCGAGTATGAGTTCGGTTCCAAAGTTGAAGATGCGTTGGCATCTTTCCAGCTTTCTCCACCTTCATTATCTGTAAAAAAAATTAAGCAAGAGTAGATTAGTGGTCGAAGATTGACAAAACATAAAATCAAATACTAGTTAAACGATCAAAAGAATTATGAGAAATTAATTAAAGGACCACCTCAGCAACTTCTTGGAAAGGTCTTGAACCTGAGCTATGCAAATTGGTCACTTTATTCCTGTTATCAATCCTCACTTTCGATCTTTCTTGATGCTCTTCTGATCTCCAAAACTCTATCAATCCTTTCCAAAATTCAATATCATAGTAGGATGGACAGAGCTCCAAGAAAGACTTTCCGGTTGTCCTTGCCTTCTCATGAACTCTCAATTTTTCTTCATACAATGTCCGCTTGCAAACTTCCTGGATGTATTCGATTACAATAGCTTTGGATTGTGACCGGTTTTGACCCTTCAAGTGCTTAAAATACAACTGCAATAAACATAATTATGCGTCAAATAATGATTCAAGTTTACCATAAAGAGTCATCACGGGAAAATACGTAAAATAATTAAGTTTGTGTATATGACATACCTTAAAGTTTTCCCAAACCTTTTCTGGGAAATCAGGATGCTTGTCCTCTAAATCTGTCCAAGTGTAGGACCCCACTGGCCAAAATGCAAGTATGGCACCCAAAATTGTCTTCTTCGCACAATTATTCTTTATACTACATATGTATTATAATTAAGCACAATCATTAGTATCATGATTGTATTAAGTGTAAACAATGCATAATCACTAATATTGAATAAGAAAAAGAATTATCACTAGTATCATGATTCTATAATACTAATAAATGCATATGTATTAATTAATTATGAATTTTTTCCAAACAAGAGCCTTGATCGGTTCATCTTAGGTAAGTTCTCGTAATTCCAATCTCATTAGATGGGATATAAATTTTTAGTATTTTTTTGGTCTTAGAAACTAAAAAGCGATTATAATATGTTCCTAAAATTTGACAGACTCGAACAAAGGTAAAGAACTAAAGGTAAGTTCTCGTAATAAATGCATTTTTTATGACTTTAAAAAACTTGTCCCAACGAATCTATGCTATTATTCTATATTTCTATGCTTAATTATAACTGTCATAAAATTAAATAAATGTCACTAGTAACAATTTAAGAGTATAATGATTGCATATTGCTAAGAAACGAAATAAATTACATCCCATTTGAAATGTCTATGCGAGTCGGATGGGTTGGAAAAGCAGAGGCAAACAATCCTTGAGAGTTTGATCTTGGTTTTGGGCCCCTCCACTTGATCACTTTCGACCTTGTCATACCACCATAACTTTCCTTAAAAGCTTGAATCTGCTACCTCCTTGTCATGATTTTCTTCCCCTTACCTTTACGCTTGTCAATCTTATTTCTCGAAGCCAAACTGAATTTGGCCTGGGCTTTTCCCTTGTCCCGTGTCATCTTTGAAAGTTTCTTCGTCTTGTTCTGTTTGTTCAAAACACTTTGGCCCATGTCCTGTTTTTCTGAAATTGTCTTCCCGTTGTCCTTAACATTGCCTTTTGCGGTTCCCTGTTACCCTTAGTTCTTGCCATGATAACTATGATCACAATCACATAAAAAATTGTCAATACACTAGAGCAGTAGTATCAATGCGAGGATCATAGAGCAGATTACAAAGAATATAGTAAATATAGAATGAACCAATAAGTACTAATTATGTAGTAAAGGATAAGGGGACTTGCCACAGTACTGCAACATTACTGATATACAATTAACAATTTTATCAAGTCATAATTAACAATTACTGATATAGAACGAACCAATAAGTACTAATTAGATACGAGAATGCAATAAACTGGTATGCAGATATACGCATATCAATCTATCATCATCACTGATTTCATAACACAAGTACAAGCAATGTCATACAATACCAATTATTAATAGGTATAAAATTAAGAAATCCAAAATTAGTCATGTTCCATGGTTCCAAATATTGCCCACCTCAATTTTAGGAGTCCAATTTTGACTATAAGTAAATGCATTCAGTTGTGCCACTCTGTTATTGTAGTACATGTCAATGTGTTCCGAAACATAGAGTAGAAGTTTTCTGCTATACTTGATCATCAAAACACAGCGGTCTCATCATATGGACATAATTTTTGATGCATAGATTTAAACATACAAACACAAATACACATATAAGCCGTATATTATTCAGCTCAGCTCCAACTCCCTGATTCCATGTCAAGAACTGAGAAGAGAGAAAGGGCAAAGATGACAATAAAAGACATGGGATTACAGGATGCTATGAACACAAGAATTGGAGGGTGGAGTGTGAAAGGTCTCAGCAGTGGCCAGAAGAGAAGAGTTAGTATTTGCATTGAAATCTTAACAAACCCAAAACTTTTATTTCTGGATGAGCCAACAAGTGGATTGGACAGTGCAGCTTCTTATCATGCCATGAGCCGTATAATTAAACTTGCTCAACATGATAAAAGAACTGTGGGGAAAAGTGAACTACTAAGATGCAAGGCTGGAAATGACTATAGCTATAGCCTATAAGTGTGTCTTGTAAACTGATGTGAATATGTATGTCCTCTGAAGTATAAACCTCAGAGCGTCAAGTATATTTGTTTAGTATTGAAGACACGTAATTCCATCATGCCTTGTTATATTTAGCATAAGCATTCAACAGTTAGCATAGAGGCACATACATTAGTTACTGAATTATATTGATGAGGTTCTTGTATTCTCCTATGCGGTGGACGGATAAGGGACCCAATTGTTTAATTGCACTTCAAACACATTAATACCTTTATACATTACTAAGAACATAATGTACCATAGTCCATAGGTGTATTTGATGTTTTACCTTTGAAATCTCTTGTCTCCTTAAACAATTAAGGCCCCAGTCCCATGCCTTCATAAGTATTGAAGTTCTTACTGAAATATTGGATAATAATATTCTCACTCAAATTACATATATTTACATAAATGACCGTGATGTTTGTTGTAAATTTCTACTAAATTATAGTCCTAAAATATATCTGACTTATCAACCTGTTTCAACCTGTTTCATAGATGCACACTCAACAGCATTTTTCAACCTGTTTCAACCAATCAAATTTAGATTAAACCATTCTCTCTTGTTTAGATTTTAGACTGAATCAGAAACCTGTTCATTGATCAAAGCTTGTCACTTGAGAAATAACAAAGAACAAATGAAATGAGCTTGTACAAATATCTGAAAGTATTACGGTTAAAAGGCGGATTCAAATATTTTGAAGTGGGGCTGATATGGATGTAAGGGAACCCACCTGTAGTCCGCCCTGTTGCCATAGGATATTAAGCAAGGATATGATGGAAGCGTATTTACTGCTAAAAAAGCCATTGACATTCTTGTCAAGGCATATCTCTCATCTGAGACTCGCCGCCAAGCAGTCAATAAAGTTTATGAGATATGCCAAAAGGTATGCAGCTATGCTGCTGGTATATTATTAAATATGGGGTCTGTTATCGGACTACAATTTGTATCATATTAAGACTTTTTAACAAAATGATACCTTATATAACTTTGTAGCATCAAGAAACAGTATTGGAAAGGGATAGTAAAGTAAAGCAACAAAAATCAAGGGTTTATAAACATACAAACACAAATACACATATACAACCACTCTGCAAGCAACAAAAACAACAAAATAAAAACAAGGAGATGAATCGATGAAAAATCAAGGGTTTACCAAGGATCGGAAAGAAGAGGAGATGAATCGGCTTGATACTGCGATGAAAAAAGGAGAGAGGCCATGAAAGATGATCAGCAGAGTGTAAAGGAGAGAGTGAGAGAAGTAAAAAGGAAAAGGTAAGTGTAAAGTGATTGAATTAACTTTTGGTGCATTTTTTGATATTTTTTGTGTAATTTGGGCGTCATTTTACAAAAAGAAAAGAAAAACAGAAACAGGAATCGAACCCCCATCTCCTGCCACATTTGTATCACTTCATACCATTATGCTAATGTGTTTCTTGTGTTTTATATTTACTCTTAAATTTATAACCACAACACATTATTTTTCACTTTTTCATTAAAAAGTCTTTACAAATGAACTTTAAAAATCACAATTTTTTTGTAGATGTCAGTAATTCATAGTGATCATGAAATCCTCAAATTTGGATCATGAAATTTTTTTTTAATGAATTGATACAAATTATTGTTAAAATATGGGTTTTTCCTTATAAAATCGAGTCAAATGAATTTTAAAAATCTCAATTTTTTTCACAAATGACTAATTTGCAGTGATAATGAGATTCATACGGTTAAATCGTTCAAAATTTATTATTATTATTATTATTATTATTATTATTATTATTATTATTATTATTATATTTTCTTTTAACAAAAAACGCAAATAAAATTGAAAAGAACAAAAACTAAATTAATCTAAAAATTTTAAGTTTGAATTGAAATTTTTTTTTTTTAGTAGAAGTATGCGCTACTTCTTTTAAGTAGAAGTATGCATTACTTCTTTTTTTTTTGAGTTAAAATTTATTATTCTATTTCTAAACTAATTATTTAAAAATTATTAATATAAATAAATTTTTAAGTCCTAAGCTGCAGTCTATTGAGGGCCTGAAACCAGACTCTTTTTGCTTAACAAAAATTATATTAATTCCAACCGGGATTCCCTCTTTGTATCACTTCAAACCACCATGCCAAGGTGTTTCTTGTGTTTTATTTTACTCTTAAATTATATAACCACAACACATTATTTCTCACTTTTCCATTAAAAAGTCTTTACAAATGAACTTTAAAAATCATAATTTTTTGTAAATGTCACTAATTCATAGTGATCTTGAAATCCTCGGAGTTGGATCGTGGAAATTGTTTTTTTTTAAAAAAATGAATTAATACAAATTATTGTTGAAATTGGGGTTTTTAGCTTATAAAATCACGTCAAATGAATTTTAAAAATCACTATTTTTTTCACACATGAATTTGCAGTGATATTGAGATCCGGTAGGAAAAATTGTTCAAAAAAAAATTTAAAAAAATAGAAAGTCCAACCTTAATAACCCTAAATCTAACCCCTAAACTACAACCCTAAGTTGTGGAAGCTAAGTTGTTAATTCTTTTCATACATGACTAATTTGCAGTGATATTTAATAGTTTTTTATTGCGCGTAGTTACAAAACAAAATGATGCACTTATAAATTATTTTTTTTTAAAATATAATTATCCACCATAACAACTTAGCTTCCACAACTAATTAGGGTTGTAGTTTAGGGGTTACATTTAGGGGTTATTAGGTTTGGACTTTCTATTTTTTAAAATTCTTTTTTTTAACGAATTTTCCTACCGGATCTCAATATCACTGCAAATTAGTCATGTGTGAAAAAATAGTGATTTTTAAAATTCATTTGACGTGATTTTATAAGCTAAAACCCCAATTTCAACAATAATTTGTATCAATTCATTTTTAAAAAAAACAATTTTCACGATCCAACTCTGAGGATTTCAAGATCACTATGAATTAGTGACATTTACAAAAAATTATGATTTTTAAAGTTCATTTGTAAAGACTTTTTAATGGAAAAGTGAGAAATAATGTGTTGTGGTTATATAATTTAAGAGTAAAATAAAACACAAGAAACACCTTGGCATAGTGGTTTGAAGTGATACAAATGTGGTTGGAGATGGGGGTTCGATTCCCAATAGGCTCATTTTTCATTTTAAGCCATTTCCTACCGGTTAGAAAAGGATATGTAAGGTAGGCGGTGGGAAATAAAACAGGAGGCATGTAAGAATGCATTTCCCAGGTCATTTCCTACCGCCACTGGCCACTTCCTACCGCGGTATTTCCCACTAGCCATTTCCTACCGCGTTTCGATGAAGGCGGTAGGAATTACTGGGTTTTAACATATTATTTTTTCACTTAGTTTATCCATATCTAGATTAAAAAATTTTGCCAGAAGCATTGCAATTAAATGTTTTGTAATACAAAATCTGTTACACAATAATTATTAGCATCACAATAACCAAATCATCACTGATATGGGCTAAAAGTAAGCCTTAAAGACACCTTTAATGTGGTATTAATTATACCCGGAATGGTCCAAACGTGGGGCCCACCAGATGGGCCCAAACCCTATTTATAATATTAATTTCGTAATTAATATTAAGGGTAATAAACAGCTCAGCAAATAAGAGTTGGATAAGGATAATATCCCCTTCAGACTTATCCTATAAGGCATCCAATTCTATATGGGAATTGATTCCTATAAGGAATAGATCTAGAACCTTCCTCAAAGACTTGTCTACCAAGTCTCAAAATCCTACCATAATTCTAAGGCTTCTCAGCCTATATAAATGGTCCGACCCCTCACCTCAGAACTACGTTTTTTGGCTTGATCTTTGATATCCATCAAAGTACGTAGGCATCTTGTGAAGGCAGAGTCAGCCACGAGCACAAGAGCAGCCATTAAAGCACGAAGCTCACACCCCTTTGCATTAAATACATAAACCCTAGCCGCAATACTAGTAGCCTAGTTTTTATTCCACAACATTTGGCGCCGTCTGTGGGAAGACAACATCAACCATGGTTCAAACACGAAGGACAACATCAACCGAGGCCGTGCCCCTTAACTCTGCTCCACCAGCCACTTCAGATCCGCTCATCGTCACTGAGGAAGGACAAATACTCCCATCAACAGGGACGGTCATTCAACCTCTGCCCACTCAGCCCCCAGGGACGACTCCCCATGTAGAGGGGACTCACTCAGTGATTGTCCATCAAGGCCAAGAAACTAACCCTCTCCAGATGGTGGTTTCTCCTCTTGGTAATGTTGATCGCACGGGGGTACAGATCCATACTACGGATCTCCCTTTGAACACCAACCCTATGTATGGGCTGCCTAACTATCCCCCTCGACGAAGGGAACCTGGACCGAGCGGACACGCCTTACAGATCCGGGATCGAGGATATGATGATTACTCGGGTCCCTATACTGATGATTCATCATCATCTGAGGATGATGATCGAGATGAAGCCCCGAGGAGGCGACGTGCTAGCAAGGAACCTCTAAGAAGAACACGAAGAATCCATGATGGACCTCCACAAACGATTGAGGAGAGGATTAAGGCTCATGAGGCTGAGATCCAAAGGCTGAAGGATGATATAGCAAGGGAACAGGCAAGACAGAGTCTGACTCGACCCCCTCCAATCTCAGGAAGGATTCCCGTTATAGATTTGGAGAGGTCCTCAAGAAGACAGAAGAGGGCTGATGTCCCAACAAGAGAAGCTATGAGGGTGGAAACCCCCAGGAGTAACCCCAAAGATCTGATGCCACTTGGGGACCCTGACGATCCCACACCTCCGTTTACTGAGGAGGTGATGAATGCCCACATCTCAAGGAAGTTTAAGATGCCAACTATTAAGGCCTATGATGGAACGGGCGATCCCGCAAATCATGTCAGAACATTCTCAAACGCACTACTACTGCAGCCTGCTAGTGATGCCTTAAAGTGTAGGGCGTTCCCTCAAACTCTGTCAGGCATGGCTCAAAGATGGTATAGCCGTCTACCTGCAAACTCGATTGGCTCTTTTAAGGAGTTGAGCGCTGCCTTCATCAGCCAATTCATCAGTGGGAGAATTCATGAGAAAAGTTCTGCATCCCTTATGTATGTGGTGCAGGGAAAGAATGAGAACTTAAGGGATTATCTCAAGTGATTTACCAAGGAGACGTTGAATATCACCGATCTGGAAAATAAGGTGGCCATGGTAGCCCTGGAACACGGAACCACTGACCTCTTCTTTAAAAGGTCTTTGGCAAAACACCCTCCTGAGAACATGGCCGAGCTCCAGAGAAGAGCCGATAAATATATCAAGGCTGAGGACAGCATTAAGAAGGAAACCACAGGAGGTAATGGCAAGGGCTCTAATGATTCAAAGAAAAGAAAGTCAGAACAAGAGTACGACGCTAGGGACAAGTATCCCCGGACTGGCAAGGACTCCGATTCATCACCCAAGAAGGGTTTTGGGCCAAGGTTTTCTGATTATGCAAGGTTGAACGCTCCTAGGAGCCAAATTTTGTTGGACATTGAGAAGGATAAGGACTTTCGCTGGCCTAAACCGCTCAGGGGTGATCCCGAAAAGAGAAACAAAGATCTGTATTGTAGATTCCATAAGGATGTGGGGCATGACACAGATGACTGCAGACAGTTAAAGGATGAAATTGAGTTTCTAATCCGGAAGGGAAAGTTAAACAAGTTCACCAAGGGTGAAGACCGTGGAACCCAGAAAAGGGATTATGATAGAAGAGACAATGATAGGAGGGATAACGATCGCAATCGTAACCCGCAACCTCGAGGGCCAGTAATCAATATGATTTGGGGAGGACCAACAGCGGCCGGCACTACCCGAAACTCTCGAAAGGCTTATGCCAGAGAAATGATGCACATCACAGGAGAAGCCCCGAAGCGCGCTAAGACTGAGGCAGTGATTGGTTTTGATGATTCGGATCTTGAAGGGGTGAAATTCCCCATGACGACCCGTTGGTCATAACTCCAGTAATTGGAAACTCGGAAGTGAAGCGAGTCCTGATAGACAATGGAGCTTCCGTCGATATCTTGTTTCATGATGCTTTTATGAGGATGGGGTATACTGACTCTCAACTAACCCCGGCTAACATGCCGATCTACGTATTTAGTGGAGTTGAGTCCAAGGTTGAAGGGACCATTCAGCTGCCCATGACAATAGGGCAAGAACCTAAGGAGGCCACCCAGATGCTGAACTTTCTAGTAATTAAGGCTGCCTCAACGTACAACGCAATCTTAGGGAGGACCGGACTTCATGCATTCAAGGCTGTTGCCTATACTTATCACATGAAGGTCAAATTTCCAACCAGGAATGGTGTTGAGGAACAAAAAGGAGATCAGAAAATGGCCAGGAGTTGCTATGTGGCTGCTTTGAGAGCTGACGGAACCGGGGGGCAGGTACTCCCAATTGAAGACATGGATGTCCGTGGTGATGATGAACACCGAGGAAAGCCAGCAGAGGACTTAATACCTATCCCTCTGGAGCTAGGCGACCCTGAGAAGGTGACTTATATTGGGGCCTCTTTGAAAGAACCCCTGAAGGGCAAATTGATAGAGTTCTTACAAAGGAATAGTGACGTTTTTGCTTGGACAGCAGCTGACATGCCAGGGATTGATCCTCAACTTATAACTCATAGATTGAATGTCGACCCTAATCGGAAGATAGTACAGCAAAAGAAGAGAAATTTTGCTCCGAAAAGGCAAGAGGCCATTAAACAAGAAGTGGATAAGCTCTTGGAGGCTGGTTTTATTGAGGAAATTCAGTTTCCCGAATGGTTAGCAAACCCTGTGATGGTCAAGAAAGCGAATGGGAAGTGGAGGATGTGTATAGACTTCACTGACCTGAATGATGCATGCCCAAAGGATTGTTTCCCTCTGCCAAGAATAGATATGTTGATAGATGCCACAGCTGGACATTAGATGCTGAGCTTCATGGATGGATTCAGCGGCTTTAATCAGATTAAGATGCACAAGGATGACATCCCTAAGGTATCCTTCATAACCGACTTTGGTGTTTTTTGTTATCTTGTTATGGCGTTTGGCTTAAAGAATGCGGGAGCTACTTACCAACGATTGGTGAATAAGATATTTGCCCATCTGATTGGAAAAACCATGGAGGTTTATGTCGATGATATGCTGGTTAAAAGCTTGGTCAAGGCAGGCCATATCAAGCACCTCAAGGAGGCATTCGAAGTGCTGAGGCACCACAAGATGATGTTGAATCCAGCCAAGTGTGCCTTTGGTGTTGGATCAGGCAAATTTTTGGGTCTGATGGTTTCTAAAAGAGGCATAGAGGCCAACCCCGACAAGATCAAGGCGATCTTAGACATGGAACCCCCGCGCTCTATAAGAGATGTGCAGAAGTTGACAGGCCGGGTAGCGGCTTTAGGAAGATTCATCTCCAAGTCTGGTGACAAGTGCTTGCCTTTCTTTCAAGCATTGAAGAAAGTGAAAAATTTTGAGTGGACCCCTGAGAGCCAAGAGGCCTTTGAGCAATTGAAGAAATACATGGTTGGAGCCCCGTTATTGACCAAACCAAGTCCTGAAGAGACTCTTTGTCTATACTTGGCGGTATCTGAACAATCCCTGAGTGCTGTCCTTATTCGGGAAGAGGAGAAAGTCGAGAAACCTATCTACTATGTAAGCAAAGTGTTGCATGGGGCTGAGTTGAATTACTCACCCATAGAAAAGTTTGCTTTGGCATTAATAACTGCCTCAAGGAAATTGCGACCTTACTTCCAGGCACATAAGATTCAAGTTCTGACGAACCAACAGTTGAGGAAAATATTGCATAGCCCTAAGGCCAGTGGAAGGTTAATTAAATGGGCGATTGAGTTAAGAGAATTCGATATCACATACAAGCCTCGGACAGCCATCAAGGCTCAGGCATTGGCTGACTTCGTGGTTGAATGTACTATTAACAACCAAGAAGTCGGGGGGCAAGAGATAATGACTACCCCTGGGCAAGAGAAAAAAGAAGAGGAACTTACACCTGATCTAAAGGAATATTGGGTGCTCTATTTTGATGGAGCATCAAAAACAAAATCTAGTGGTGCAGGTTTGGTTTTGCAAAGCCCCGATGGGTTCACAGTTGAGTATGCTTTAAAGTTGGATTTTCCTACTACTAACAATGAGGCGGAGTATGAGGCATTGATAGCTGGTTTAGGTTTAGCTAGAATCATAAGGGTCAGAAACCTCAAAGTTTATGGAGATTCACGACTTGTGATATCCCAAGTAAATGGTGAATTCGAAGCTAAGGATGAGACTATGGCGAAATACCTGAGAGTGGTGAAGGCTGTTATGTCTCAGTTTGAGGAGTGTCATGTTGAACACATCCCGAGAGAAGAAAACGTTAAGGCCGATGCCCTGTCTAAGTTTGCTTCTTCTGAAATAGAAAATTATGCTGAGAGTGTCTACTTTCAGGTCTTGAAGGCCCCGACCGTTAACGCAAAGTTAGTGGCACCAATTGATATAGGAGGCTCTTGGATAGATCCTATCAAGGCACACCTGGAGACCGGTTGGCTCCCAGACAATGCCATGGAGGCACGAAAACTCTCAGTAAGAGCGTTGAGATATACTTTGATTGAGGGTATTCTGTACAAAAGGTCGTTTGTCATCCCGTACTTAAAGTGTCTAAGGCCTCTAGAGGCAAGGGAAGCATTGGAGGAAGTTCATGAAGGGATCTGTGGGCAACACTTGGGGGGCAGAGCCCTAGCTCACAAGATAATTCGTTTAGGGTTTTATTGGCCGGAGATGTTGGCTGATGCACAAAACTATGTCAAGAGATGTGAGAGATGCCAAAAGCATGCCCCAATTGTGAGGCAACCACCTGAGATGTTGACCTCGATTAACTCTCCCATTCCATTTGCAATGTGGGGGATGGATATACTTGGACCCTTTCCCATGGCTTCAGCACAGAGGAAATTCCTGATAGTGGCCATTGATTACTTCACTAAGTGGATTGAGGCTAAACCCCTGGCCAAGATAACCACCAAGCAAGTTTCCCAGTTCTTCTGGGAGAACATCATTTGCAGATACGGAATCCCACGAATCCTTGTGACAGACAATGGGACACAGTTCAATAATGAGGAGTTTAAGAAGTATTGTGAAGAGAATGCGATTGAGCTCCGTTTTACCTCAGTGGCACATCCACAAGCCAATGGGCAAGCTGAGGTAGCTAATCGAATTATCCTTGATGGACTGAAGAAGAGGGTCGAGCGCTCTAGGAACACTTGGGTAGATGAACTGCTGCCCATACTTTGGGCATATCGCACCACTTGTGTTAGGTCCAAATGTGTTGTAGAGGGGGGGGTGAATACAACTTTTCGAATATGAGAAGCAATAAATACGATGCAATAAATGAACACACAGATTCAAGGAATATATGTCTTATATATAACTTGAAAGGGTTGCTACAACATTCATTACAAAGTATAACAGAAGTTCAGAGAGAAGTGAATGATACTAAGCTCTGTGAATGCACTCTCTCTCTTTCTCTTGTGTTTTTCTCAAGAATTGCTCACTAACTAAAACATTACATAAGTACTTCTATTTATACTACATGTAATCTATGTCCTGTAGTCTTCAAAGACTAAGATGTACGTGGCCCAATGATGTCCACATAAATCTTGCCTTATCTTGAAAGCTTGGAAATCTGCCAATCAGAAGATGCCATGTGTCATGTTGAAGCTACACTCTAAGTAGAACTTCTACTTGAGAATTTCTACTTAGCCATCTCGAAGTTCTAAGTAGAACTTCTACTTAGAAACTTCTACTTGGCCATCTAGAATATTTAGTACTTAGAAAATATTCTGGTCTTCAACTTGAAACTTCAATGCACATCTTGAACTTGTGATATCTTCATGTCTTCTTTATTCTTCACCAAGCTCTTGAATATGGATCTTTATTACTGACATAAACTTACTATCAATGTCCTGACACTTGATGCAACGGTCTGGTTCATAAGTGACTAGTCTTGATAGGGTTTTTGCTTCTTGAATAAATTACCATATCCAATTAGAAATGTGGCTTTCCAATATTTGCTTTCCTTCTTGTTCACTTGAAATCAATTGGTCTTATTGATACTGATAGTTATGATCTTGATTCTTGGCTTTCCAAATCACTGAGGCATGAACAACTTTGACTTGAACTTCTCTCAATGATTTCTTCTTGGATTGATCATAGTTAACATGTTGAATTGTATCAATTACCTTGTCTTCATTTAGTGTTGATTTCTTGTGACTTCTTGTTCTTGATTGTCTTCTGGTTAAGTATCTTTTCCTTTAGTTTGAGTTACATTAGTTATAGTGTTACAAGTTTACACACTCTGCCTTTCAATCTCCCCCAATTTGATTGTCTAACAATGACATTCAAATTAATGAAGGATAACTCAACTAAACAATGAGACGAGAAAAGATTATTAACATTACAGTCTTGAATAATTTACAATTGAAATTTACATGAAAACAATACAAAGAACTTAAACTAGAAACAGAATTCGAACTTCGAATTAAAGATCATTTGAGTGATTCCTATCACCTGGATTATTTCATACCTTTTAGTCAAACTTGTATCACCTTATTGGATTCACTCTAAGGTGAATTTTCCTCAAGTGAGTTAAAGCAACCGAAAGACATGAAGTTTTTCCACCTTCAAGTTCACACCACTCTGACCTTTAACCCTAATTCCGTTTCCTCTTTCTAGCTTCAGCAGCTTGGTCTCTCTCTTCTTTCTGCCTTTTGCGCTTCTCCTTCTGCTGCTTTTCTTTCTTGTATACTGGATCTTTAAGCTGCTTCCACCTAGCATTCAACAGACTTACAGCTTCCATTTCTAGAGGGTTCTTGGGCTCTGGATAAGGATGTTTGAAAAGCCTTCTGAGCTTGTCCACCTCCTGAGTAGTCCTGATCTTTGGAATATCCTTAAAGTTCTTCATGATGAGCTGAGGTTTCCAGTGAGATTTATCAGATTTAAACTGACAATAGATCATCTTGGGGTAGCCCTTGACACGGTCAGTATTGTGGACACTGGCCGCATCTCGCTCCATTCGCTTCTTTTCCACCACTACTTCAGACAGGTAACTCATGAGTCTCTGCTTTTCTTCAACAAACTTATCTTCCACTTCGCCCCATTTGAATACATATAATACTCTCTCCAGAAATGCAGTATCTTGAGTCCGTAGCAGCCATTGTCTACTCATATGCAAGATTGTTTGATTCTGGTCTGCATCTATGAATACTAAGGCATCAGCTGTATCTTCAACATAAGCATGTATCCAGTATACACTATCACTTCCTGGAACACCAATAGCCTCCCTTATTTCTCCTTGTTCTACTGCTCCAGAAGGAAGAGTCAGAGCTTCATCTACATTCTTCATGGCTTGAAGAATATTCCATTTCTTCTCTATCAGCTCCGGCTCAATCTTCACGTCATCAAGAGGGTTTGGAGCAATGACGTCACACTTCCACACCTCATTGCTCTTCTTGAATATTGCTCTTTCAATGATCTTCACGGATTTATCTTTAAGCTCAGAAGCGAATCCCTTGCTCATCATTTGTCTACAGACAGCTTTGAGAGATTCTACTGAAAGCTCCATTAGATCATTTTCCTCCATGCTAACCCTCTTCATCTTTCCGTCAACTACCATCCGGACAAAATTTGGATATGCTAAGAATTCTGGACCCTTGTCCTCTGCTAGCTGCATTAACTGATCCCTGTACAGAATGCTTAGCTCCTCAGATTGAGAGTATTGAATTTTAGTCGCTAGCAAGAACAACTCTGACGCAGATCTTCTCATAATGAATTGGTCATCCACATATAGGAAAGATGTTGGGACTCCTTCTACCAAAGACAAGATAACCTGCCACTCCTTAAGATTTGCATTGTATCCAACCCTGACTTTAGAAATTAATCTCTTCAAAGCATTTATATAGTCCCCAGTCATTGGATTCTGCAAATTCAAGTTGTAGAACAGATCATCTGCATCCTTGTTATGAACTCCTTTCGCACAGGGTCCCATCATTATCTTCCTTGCTTCATCCCATTTCTGCCCTATCCTTCGTTTGTCCAGATCAACTTGAGGATCAGCTAGCCTTGCAAGCTCATACTCATACTGCTTCCCATGTAGCTCCCCCTTCTTCTCTAGGAATGCAGCATGTTCTTGCATCATCTTCATTTTATGGAACTGAGCTTGTTCCAAGGCTAACTGTTGAGCTTTAAGGGTTTCCTCATCAACAGGAAATTCTTCAGGCATTCCGGAAGACATCCCAGCACCTCCACCTTGTTCCTTCAAAGATCTTTTTATAGCATGTGCCAGCGGTACGTCTTCCATGTCAGAATCTGAGTCAAGTACCTCCTGTACTGTTTCCTGATGACTCAGGTCAACAAATGGTTCATCAACCATTATTGCCTTACCCTTTCTCATCCTCAGAGCCTCTTCATCAACAGACGGCTCAACTTCTGGTTCCTTGACAAGATCAGCGGGTTCTTCAATTTCTTCGATGTGAACTGCCTGCTGTCTCGTCTCCTTTCCACTCTCCCCCTTAGGTGAGTTATCCTGAGCTCCACCATGGTCTTCAGATCCACCAGCTGCATAGGAACCTCCAAAACCAGAACCAGAGGCTCCCGCTCCACTAGCACCACCTGCACCAGCATCGGGGGGAGGTTGTTGCGACTCGAAACACTCCGGGGGCACAAAACTCCTGACTGCGAACATCATTCTACTGATTTCCACAGCCATTGTATGCATTGTAGACTCCAATGCCCCCATCCTCTCATTGAGAGTGCTTCCCAAGACACCACCAGCATGGCCCAAGTCATTGACCTTATTTGTCAAATCATCAAAAGCTGTAGCTTGACTTGCCATTCTTGCTGCGTAGTCGTCTAGAGCCCTTTGGTTGTTTCCAATGTTCATCCCAAACTGCCCCATCGTCTGTCCGAACTGCTTCATTTGATTTTCCATAGAAGTCATACGCGTATCAAGATTTTCAATGTTAAGGGACGGTGTTTGGTTTAGGTGACCTCGCTCTAATACTCGTTCTGTTGGTATTTGACGCTCAGTTTCGGGCCTTGAAAATGAAGGTCCCTCTCTCCCTAACCTCTCACACACACTCCCTGTCTCACGCTCGTGTATGTCTTCAATGATTGATCCAAATAATGAAGCAGTACCTGCAGAAAATTGATAAGAAATGTTGTTGACAGTTATGGGATCAAATTCTGTTTGTTCCTGAGTTGGAATCTCAGGCTGAGAGGCTTCAAAGTGTCCTTGTACGACATCAGAACCGATCCTCTTTGCAGCATCAGTACGTACCGGTGAAGGTACGGCTGAAGTTCTTAAGACTTCATGTCCTCTTGAAGCAACAGTATCTTCAAGAGGTACATCATCCTCACCAAAATCAAAATCCCTATGTGCAGATTGTTCAAGGGGTGAACCACTCGCGTGAGGTGGAGTGGTTGCGTGTGACACGCTAGGGTTTGACTGTGGTTGTGAAGTAGCAGCGTGGAAAAGTTTGGCTTTCTTTCGAACAAGTTGCTGCTCTTCGGTTTCACTCTCCTCATCATCTTGTACATATACACGTGCTGGTTTTCTGACTTCCGTTAACAGGGGTGATAGAGAATAGGAATATGTATTAGACTCAGAGTCAGAAATATGGCTCTCACCCTGGGATAGATCCTGCGGGTTAGCAGTCTCTTGGGTCGCGGAATCAGAAACATAGGAGGAGTAATGAATAGTATGCATGGAGAGATTACCTGATTGATTACCTTGTGCATCATCGCTTTCCTCATCAAGAATCTCATCAAATGCCTCAGCATGAACAGATGGATTTTGATCATGTGATGAAACTTATGATGATGCCTCCAAATTGGTAACTCCTACATCATATCTAAGCCACATTTGAAGATTTTCAGGAGTAGACATTGGTTTACCTTGATGTTTATCCTGATTAGCAATGGTTGAAAGTGACTTAGTGCCCATCCCTAGCGATTCAGATGTGGGGCTTCTGGCAAATCCCTGTCTAATAGCAAGAGCATCCTTCGGTATTAAGTCATTGATCAGCATTTGAAGAAACCGAGGAAACCAGCAGACAACATCATTTGTAGTGAGGTCTCTGCTTGCAAGGGATCCCATTGAGGCCACTATCTCAGAGAGAACTATGCGTCCATAGTTTATATCCAGTTCTCTTGCTAGGGCAACTGCAAAGGTTTGCATTGGAATTGGAATTTGATGAAAGTCTTTTTCGCGTGCCCGAAAACATCTTGTGATGGCCTCGAAAAAGTAATTCCATTCCACATGGAAGAATTGTTTTTGGATATTTCCCGTGATTGGGCCTTTTGGAGGATAACATCCAATTTCTTCAAAGAATCTGAGGCGTTCTGCAGCAGTAGGTTCTGGATCATAGGCATCTTTAATTGGAAATCCCAGAACCCTGTTGACAATTTCTTCGGTCACCTCATATTCCTGACCCGCTAAGGTAAACCTGAAACCTAAGGGGGTTGATTTGCTCCCAAAAGTAACCGCACTAGTCCATAATTGCTGTAAAGCATCATGTACTAGTGTAGGTTTAGCAGTAAAAGCATGGCTAGCTTTGGAGTACAAATTGAGAAATCGTATCCAAAACTTAAACCGCGGGAGTTGATCACCAATTTCCGTAGAAATATTATAAAAATTGTTTTTAGCAAGTGAAAATTGGTGAGCCGTTTTGATTAAATGTTTTTCTTTAAAAAGATGTGAAAATTTTATTATTATTTTTTTTTATTTAGAAAAACAAGTAATTTACGAATTAAATGATGTATCCCTTTTAATTTATCAAAAAGAACAAAAGTCTCTTAGAGAAAATTAAACTACGGGATGAACAATCAAAAACCAATGACTAAATCTGAATATTCAAAGAAGATGAATATTCGTGTGTACCAGTGAAATCGTGTGTGTTTATGAATGGTGAATATGGAATTGCGTTTTATGAACAGTACACAAACAATATATGTTCGTGTGTATGTATATGCGCGTGTATATTGATGAACACAAAACACACCAACACAAAGATTAAGGATAACACAGTCAAGATTAGTCCAAAAATTGGCAGTAATTCGTGATTAGTATGAGTTTAATCACAAAACACAGATTAATGGTATGAAGTTATGAAATCGCCTTGTTTTGTGAAGAGGCTGCTGTGAAAATTAGAATTAGGTAAAGTGAATTAGGCATCGAGTTAGAGATGTATATATAGATGAATGTGAAATGACAAAAATGTCCCTGTTAAAAAATGTGAAAAGTACTAAGTCTATACAGGGGACATCTAAGTCGAACTCTATCTCGAACATTTCTATCTCGAACATCTCTATCTCGAACATCAAGTCGAACTTCGAGATAAAGTTCGAGATAGAAGTTAACTCGAACAATTATGCACAAATAAGCACTTTAACCAATTTTACAGCAGAAACTATAGGGAAATCCTATCTTGAACATTATTGAATTGTAGTAAACTTGGAAAAAGGAAATTCAAGATACTTTTCGAGTTAGAAGTCTATCTCGAACATCAAGTCGAAATTCGAGTTGAGTTTCGAGATAGACTAAGAACTCTATCTCGAACATCAAGTCGAAATTCGAGTTGAGTTTCGAGATAGACTAACTCGAAGTTAATCTCAAATTCTTTTCAAAATACCCCCTTATAGCAAAAAGAACAGGGTAATTCAAGATATGTTTCGAGTTAGGAGTGTAACTCGAAAAATTCCCTTTAGCTTAACTGAGAATTCTATCTCGAACATCAAGTCGAAGTTCGAGTTGAGTTTCGAGATAGACTTAGAACTCTATCTCGAACATCAAGTCGAAATTCGGGTTAAGTTTCGAGATAAACTAACTCGAAGTTAATTCTCAGTTCTTTTCAAAATATCCCCTTAATGGAAACCTCATCTCAACCTTTGAGATAAAATTCGAGATAGACTTTATCTCGAATATTTTGAAGATAGAACTAGGCACACTGGTAACTCGAACTCGAACTCTAAGTCGAATTTCGAGATGAATTTCGAGATAGCCAACTCGAAATTCTTCCCAGACTTAGAATTTTTCAAAAACTTCACTCTGACAGCTTAAGTCGAAATTCAAGTCGAATTTCTAGATGAGTTTCGAGATAGAACCTAACTCGAAATTTTGAAGTTTTTCAATTCTAAGGCCTCTAATTACATGAAAATCAAAGGTAAATTCATCTAAAAATCATGCAATATTTAGAATATTATGAATTTAACTCCCCCTATGATCATGCAATCTAACAAGCATAAATTCACAGATTTGTGCTATAAAAGACACTTAAAACACAATGAATTCATGCAAAATCACACTATATGCAAATTATAACAATCATTAATTAGGCATTTTAAAGTCTAAGCACATAATGATTGATTAGCTTGCACATACAAACATAAACATGGATTTTACAGATAGAAGGCTTTACTAACTTGTGTTAAGCATTCCCAATTCACCAACCAACCTATTGAATGTTACTTCATCAAGAGGTTTGGTGAATATATCTGCAATTTGTTGCATTGTGGGCACAAAATGTAGCTCCACAGTCCCCTCCTCGACATGTTCTCTTATGAAAGGATACCTGATGTCAATATGCTTGGTTCTTGAGTGATCTACAGGATTGTTGGTTATGGCAATGGCACTTTTGTTGTCACACATGATTGGAATTTTCTTGTGCTCCATGCCATAATCCTTCAATTGGTTCCTCATCCACAGTATTTGAGCTACACAGCTTCCAGCAGCAATGTACTCAGCTTCAGCAGTAGAAGTAGATACTTTATGTTGCTTTTTACTTTGCCAGGACACCAATCTTCTGCCAAGAAATTGGCAAGCACCAGATGTGCTTTTCCTATCAATCCTGCAACCTGCATAGTCTGAATCCGAATAGCCAATAAGATTAAAACCTGTATCTCTTGGGTACCAAATCCATAGATTTGGTGTGCCCTTGAGATACCTAAAAATTCTTTTGACGGCTACGAGATGTGATTCTCTAGGATCCGCTTGGAACCTTGCACATAAACAAGTTGCGAACATTATATCGGGTCTACTTGCAGTTAAATAGAGGAGTGAGCCAATCATACCTCGATAGCTTGTGATGTCAACTGATTTACCTGATTTGTCTTCATCAAGCTTCGTGGCTGTTGCCATGGGAGTCTTAGCTGCTGATGCATCTTCTAGATTATACTTCTTGAGTAAATCTCTGACGTACTTGGATTGACAGATAAAGATACCATCTTTTCTCTGACTGATCTGTAATCCAAGGAAGAAGGACAGCTCTCCCATCATGCTCATCTCATATTTTTCCTGCATTAGCTTGGCAAATTTCTCGCACAAGCACTCATTTGATGACCCAAAAATAATATCGTCCACATATACTTGAACAAGTATTAAGTCATTTCTCACAACTTTATAGAACAATGTTTTATCAATTACTCCCCTAACAAAACCATTTTCAATTAAGAATAGGGATAGGGTTTCATACCATCGCCTTGGGGATTGCCTGAGGCCATAGACAGATTTGAAGAGTAGATACACAAAATCTGCATGTTCTGGATCAACGAAGCCAGGCGGCTGTTCCAGATACACTTCTTCTTCTAACTCTCCGTTCAGGAAGGCACTTTTCACGTCCATCTGGAAAACTTTGAAGTTCTTATGTGCTGCAAATGCCAAGAACATCCTGACTGCCTCAAGTCTTGCAACTGGTGTATAGGTTTCATCATAATCAATTCCTTCTCGCTGAGAATAACCTTTTGCAACCAAACGAGCCTTGTTTCGTGTTACAAGTCCGTTTTCATCCAGTTTATTTCTGAATACCCACCTAGCTCCAATTACGGATTTGTTCTTTGGTCGGGGTACCAGTTTCCAAACTTTCTGCCTTTCAAACTGATTGAGTTCCTCTTGCATTGCAATCACCCAATCAGCATCGCCAAGAGCTTCTTCTATTTCTTTAGGTTCAAGCTTGGATAAGAACCCAGAATATAAGGAGATATTTGCCATGTCAGCTCTTGCAGTTCTTCTAGTAGTCACACCAGCATCTGGATCACCAATAATTAACTCAAACGGATGGTCTCTATTCCATACCCGTTCACCTGGAAATTGTCTTGATGATTCAGCTTGACTTTCTGAGTTGGGGTGCTGACTACTTTGATTATTTTCACTAACTCCCCCTGAGTTAGTGCCAGCTCCTACAGAACTAGAGTCAACTCGACTCGAGCCTTGAACAGTAGTCCTTGAGCTGCTGTTTACTCCCCCTGAGTTGTTGCCGGTTGGTACTGAAGAAATCTCTCCTGATCTTGTAGAATTAGCTTATTCACTAGACTCAGGTTCTTCATGTACTCTTGGAACATTTAATGGAACAACCAACTCAGGTTCATCTTCAAGATCTTCTAAGTCAAGATTCTGAAATTTTAGGGACTCAGGTTCACTAGAATCTCTTGAAATTGATGAGAGTTTGGTATCGTCGAATCTGACGTTGTAACTTTCAGTCACTTTTCGATCATTCACTAAGAACACTCTATAAGCTGCCACCACGTCTGTAGAGTAACCAACAAAGATTCCTTCACGAGCTTTTGCTGCAAACTTGCCTAGATTTTCATCATCTATAAGCACATAGCATTTTGCTCCGAAGACATGAAAGTATTTGATTGTTGGTCTTCTGTTGTTCATTAGTTCACATGGTGTCTTTTCTTTATCTTTTATGATCAAGGTTCTATTTTGAGTGTAACAAGCGGTACTCACTGCTTCGGCCCAGAAATACAAAGGAAGTTTTGAATCATACAACAAAGTTCTTGCTGCTTCAACCAAAGTTCTATTCTTCCTTTCAACTACTCCATTTTGCTGTGGAGTTCTCGGGGCTGAATACTGACAACGTATTCCCTTAGATACACAGAAGTCATTTAGCACTGCGTTTTTGAATTCAGTACCATTGTCTGATCTAATCGTCTTCACAGTAAGTGTTGAAACATTCTCAATTTGAGTGATATGATCAATGATTAAGAAAGATACTTCATCTTTCGTCATTGCGAACAATACCCATGTATACTTGGAGAAGTCATCCACGATTACCAAAGCATATCTTTTCCTAGACAACGATAGGACATTCACTGGGCCAAACAAATCCATATGAAGAAGTTGTAAAGGCTCAGTAATACTTGAAATTTCTTTGCTTTTATGCGATGCTCGCTTCGACTTTCCCATTTCACAAGCTTCACAGAGTCCTTTCGGAGCGAACTCCATTTGAGGTAGATCTCTCACCAGTTCTCGCCTCGCGAGAGCATTCATCGTTTTGAAGTTTAAGTGAGATAACTTCTTGTGCCATAACCAGCTTTCATCATCCGAGGCTTTACTGTAGAAACAGGTGACCTCATCCTGATTTGCTGAATCCATATCTGCAACAAAAAGATCTGCCTTTGGAACTCCTCTCAAAGCTAGTGAGCCTTCCTTGATGTGAGTGATTGAGACACCTTTCTTGTTGAAGACAATTTCGTAACCTTTGTCACAGAATTGACTTATACTCAACAGATTGTGCTTTAGTCCCTCAACATAGGAAATATCTTCAATGATGACATTGCCAGTTTTCAGTTTGCCATATCCCTTAGTCACACCTATGCTGTCATCTCCAAAGGTAACATAAGGGCCAGCCTTCATAACCATCTCTGTAAGCAGGGACTTGTTTCCAGTCATATGCCTCGATGCTCCACTGTCTAGCACCCATATAACTTTATTTCTATTCTGCTTAATGCCCTGCAATGACAGATTGGTTAGACATTCTTCGGAACCCAACTTTGATTGGGCCCGGCTTTTCGATAAGATCGAGAATCAACAGATTTAACAACAGGAGATGCACTTTTCTTCACATTACTAGAGCTTTCGACTATCTCCTTTCCTTTCTCAGACTTGACAGATTTGTCACTCTTAGGAGAAGGTTTGTCACTCCTAACTTTAGGAGGACTGACAGTCTTGGCTCTCCCATACTTTTTCTTGATGTTTGAACTAGCAACAGTATTTGAGCATGACTGGCTAGATGCATTCATTAAATGCACAAAAGTTTGCATGATATTAAAAGTGCATGGCATACAATTAGGTTGACCACACTGTGCATGATTCTGATGCAGATTATTCATTGAATGTGTGGTAGGCATGGCATGTGCAACAGGAGCATTCATGTTAGCTTTGCATGCATAAGAAAGATGTTCAGTAGATTTACAATGATAACATGCTTTCTTTATTCGTTCAGCCTTAACCTCTTTTATGCCTTTCTCTCTCTTTCCTTGTTGTTTAACAGCCTTAGCTCCTAATCCCAGTCTAGATTCATCTCTAGGGAAATTGATTTTAACTTGTTTGATAGGAGTTACAGGTTGTGCTTTCTGGCGATCTTCCATCTCAATCTCATATCTAGCTATCAATTCAGTCTCTTCTTCTTCTATTCTAGGAACAAGATGTTTGTAGATAGGTTTGACAGCCGATTTAAGAATTCTAGGTGTTTCCTTTTTAAGGTCACTGGAACTAGGGTCAATAGGTCTCTTTCCTTCTTTCTTAGGAAGGTCAGAATAATCAAGTCCTATACCTACTCCAGTTATTTTCTTAAATGTGTCATTATCTACATACACTTTACTAGCAGCTAGTTTGTAAGCTTCGCATTTTGTTTCTAACTCAGCTAGATTGTTCCTAAGACATGCTTCTACTTCTTCCTTAAGGACGAGCTTGTGTTCTAGAGATTTAATAATTCTCTTAGGGAAGTATCTACAGTGCAAGCAGCCTCTAACTCTTCCACTTTTGCCTCAAGCATTCTGCATTTGGCAACAAGTGTTTTCTGTTCCTTTTGAGAAGAGTCTAGGCTTTTGCACAACATATAGATCTCTTCACTAAGAGCCCCGTTCTGTTCCTTATAATCATCAATAGACATTTCTACTTTAAGAGTCAGAACTGGTACCTCTGGTTCCTCTGATGTCTCAGCCATGAGGGCAAAGTTTGCTACATGAGTAACATCTTCCTCATCTGAATCATCCCAAGCTCTTCCTTCTGTCACCAATAAAGCTCGTTTTCCATGTCTTTCCTTCAACAGTGCTTCATAGTTGCTTTTGAGAGCTTCAAATGTCTCTTTTGGATAAGTCTGTTTAGGCTTTTTGCAGTCCGAGGCAAAGTGTCCAGCTTCACCACAATTATAGCATTTGAACTTCATTTTGAAATCCAAAGGAGATTTGTAGCTGGTATTCTTGCCTTTTCCTTTGTAGCCTGATGAACTACCACCACCCCTAGCAGCCCGATAATAAGATGAAGATTTTCTCTGTGGTCGGTTGCTCTTTCTGAATCTCATGTTGCTGAACTTCCTTGCCATGTATGCCACGACACTATCGTCCATGTTGTCCAGCTCTTCTTGGGTGTAGTAGTCATCATCACTGTCAGATGCGCACTCGTCATCATTATCAACTTGATGTGGTGCAAGTGATGATTTAGGCTTTGCTGCAACCATTGCCTTCTTAGACTCTTCCTCATCAGCAACTAATCCTGATGCACTTTCTTTTCCCTTTGAATCATTGTCCCATGCTTGATCTTGAAGTGTTTCCAGCTCATAGGTCTTTAATATTCCATAATATTCTTCCAGAGAAGTTGTATGCAAATCTCTGGTTTCTCTTATTGCGTAGACCCTATGTTCAATGCTTTTTGGCTGGTTCCTCAGATATCTCGTATTAGTCTCAACCATGGGGAGAGTTACACCTCTCAGATTCAAATCCAATACCAACTGACTGAATCGTAGGTAGACATCTGTTATGCCTTCTCCTTTCCTTATTCTAAAGGTGTCATACTCCATCTTGAGTATGAGTGTTTTGTTGCTTCTGAACTCTGCAGATCCTTCCATGACAACTTCTATCTTGTCCCAAATCTTCTTCGCTGTAGTCAGACCTTTGACTATATTAAACATTTCGTGATCAAGAGATTCCATCAAGGTTTGTCGAACGGCAGTATCACAAGCTATTTGTTCCTTGTCAGCATCCGAAAACTTCGAGACCTTTTTAGGCTCAGACCGAGGTGGTATAACCACTCCTCCTTCCGTATGTGCAGGAATAACCACCATTGGAACAAATTTACCCTTGTCAAGGACTTCCAGATATTCAGGGTTAACAGTCTCTAAATATAGTCTCATTCTGAAAACCCATTCTTCATAGTGATCTTTGTTGAACATTGGGATCTTGAATGCATTTTTAGGAGCCATCTCAATTCTGGTCACTAAAAGTTTCTAAGTACCCAAGACTAGGCTATGTAGAATATTTATGTAGAACTTTTGCCTAAGTCGAAATTTCTCTAAGTAGAAATTTTGCTCAAGTCGAAATCACCAAGTAGAAATTGTCCAAGTCGAAATTCTATGTAGAAATTCTCAAGTAGAAATTCTATGTAGAACTTTTGTCCTTAGAATAATTTTTCTGCAGATTACTTTAATATTGAATAAACAATATTATCTCTTTAACACCTTTTGACTTTGAATGCTTTACTCACCTAACCCACCTAACCCACATGCTAGGTACTGAGTATGTCTGTATACTTTCGGCCGAATAAAGCAAATTAAAAAGTCCAAAACCACCTTTTTATTCTTTCACTTTTGAAAAGGAGATCAAAAAGTTGTTGGGTTGTATTCTTTGATAAGAACAGATGATGAACACTCAAGAACACCAAATATGAACGAACCCAGATAAATTCACAAAAATTAGTTAAAATACACCCAATCTAAATAATCACACCTGGAGTATTTAAATAATTTTTCAGATGAGTTTTCACTACCAACGAATTAAAACACACTTTTCGAGAAAATGAAAAGTAGATCTGAAAAATGAAAACTCACGATTCTTCTACTCAACACAAGGATCTATGTTTTGTATGTTAAACATATAGCTCTGATACCAATTGTTAGGTCCAAATGTGTTGTAGAGGGGGGGTGAATACAACTTTTCGAATATGAGAAGCAATAAATACGATGCAATAAATGAACACACAGATTCAAGGAATATATGTCTTATATATAACTTGAAAGGGTTGCTACAACATTCATTACAAAGTATAACAGAAGTTCAGAGAGAAGTGAATGATACTAAGCTCTGTGAATGCACTCTCTCTCTTTCTCTTGTGTTTTTCTCAAGAATTGCTCACTAACTAAAACATTACACAAGTACTTCTATTTATACTACATGTAATCTATGTCCTGTAGTCTTCAAAGACTAAGATGTACGTGGCCCAATGATGTCCACATAAATCTTGCCTTATCTTGAAAGCTTGGAAATCTGCCAATCAGAAGATGCCATGTGTCATGTTGAAGCTGCACTCTAAGTAGAACTTCTACTTGAGAATTTCTACTTAGCCATCTCGAAGTTCTAAGTAGAACTTCTACTTAGAAACTTCTACTTGGCCATCTAGAATATTTAGTACTTAGAAAATATTCTGGTCTTCAACTTGAGACTTCAATGCACATCTTGAACTTGTGATATCTTCATGTCTTCTTTATTCTTCACCAAGCTCTTGAATATGGATCTTTATTACTGACATAAACTTACTATCAATGTCCTGACACTTGATGCAACGGTCTGGTTCATAAGTGACTAGTCTTGATAGGGTTTTTGCTTCTTGAATAAATTACCA
Source organism: Saposhnikovia divaricata (assembly GCA_036435485.1). NCBI lineage: Eukaryota > Viridiplantae > Streptophyta > Magnoliopsida > Apiales > Apiaceae > Saposhnikovia > Saposhnikovia divaricata. The sequence goes on along the minus strand of CM071596.1, from coordinate 221,485,426 downwards.
TATCCAATTAGAAATGTGGCTTTCCAGTATTTGCTTTCCTTCTTGTTCACTTGAAATCAATTGGTCTTATTGATACTGATAGTTATGATCTTGATTCTTGGCTTTCCAAATCACTGAGGCATGAACAACTTTGACTTGAACTTCTCTTAATGATTTCTTCTTGGATTTATCATAGTTAACATGTTGAATTGTATCAATTACCTTGTCTTCATTTAGTGTTGATTTCTTGTGACTTCTTGTTCTTGATTGTCTTCTGGTTAAGTATCTTTTCCTTTAGTTTGAGTTACATTAGTTATAGTGTTACAAGTTTACACACTCTGCCTTTCAACTTGTAAGGTAACAACTGGAGCAACCCCATTTTTGCTGGCTTATGGAGCCGAGGCTGTTGTGCCTTTGGAGATCATGCAAGCATCACCTCGAATCGAGGCATATGAGCCAGAAACTAATGAAGAAGGGATGAGACTGGCCCTGGATTTAATTGACGAGGTTAGAGATGAAGCTAATGCTAGGAATGCTGAGTATTAGAAGAGAGCCTCTTTTCATTACAACCAGAGAGTTAAAGAAAGATTTTTTCGACAAGGCGACATGGTTCTGAGGAAGATTGAAGCCTCAGGAGTTGGCCAAAAAGGAAAGTTAGCACCAAACTGGGAAGGACCGTATCTTGTCAGAAAGGTGTTAGGACGAGGATCTTACAAGTTAGAAACCTTGGATGGGGTTGAGGTGCCCCGAACTTGGCATGCTGTGAACCTCAAAGTTTATTATGTTTAAGTTCTTTTGACAAAGGCTTGAACTTTTATCTATTTGTTAGGAATAAGGTTTGAATGAAACCATTATAGATCATGTTGCTCCCAGTAGTTGATAGAGTATCTGTGTAAGGGTTGAACCCATTTTATTGATGTCCTTTGACAGCATAATGGAATTTATTCTGTTTTCTCTATTGGTTATCCTTCCTTGCTAAAACAAACGAAAGATGAATGTTAGACCAACTTGTGAGTTTAGTACCAGCCAGGAGGACAAGTACTCAAAAATTCTAAAGTATTAACAAACTATGAGCAAAAGCAAGAAAAATGAACGGAAACAAACTGCATAAATAGTTAAGTTAAAAAATTACAAAGGCCCGAAGGCTATTAAGTCAAACGGTGGAAACCCAGAGTTCAGAAAGGCAAAAGATAAATAAATAAAGCCTAAGGGGCCTTAGGGGCCTCCTTAGCAGGAGAAGCATCCTCAGAGCTAGTCTCAGTAGTAGACCCCTCGTCGGAAGAGTTAGCAGCACCAGGCTGAGCTAGAGGAGGCTCGGGATCCAAAGCTGAAGTAGTGGCAGTAGCATGCTCCTTAACCAAAGTATCATCCTCCCCGAACAGCTCTTCACTGGAACCAGGCTCCTGTGTCAAGGCACTGGGAAGGTGAGGGCTAGGAAAAGCAGAAGGCAAGAATAACCCTGGATGCTGCCTCAGAACTGCTTCAAGGGCTTCGGTCCACCCATCAGAAAACTGACTAGGAAAGAGCATCTCATCATGCTGATCCATGAGAGTCTTGTACTCATCTGAATCCAGATATTCAGCAATATGCTTCTCCTTGTCATCTCTCAGGGCAACCAGCTCCGCATGCATCCCGACCATCTCTTCATCTTTTTTCTTTAGTTGCTCTTCCAGACGGTTAATATGGAGAGTCTTCTTCTGAGACTCAGACTCAAAAGCTTTGGACTTCTCCTTCCAAGCTTTGGCTTTATGAACCAAGCTTTGGAAATGGACGTTAGCCTGCATGAAAGGTTAGCATTGAAATCAAGTAGAGAATCTAAGCCGTTAAGGTATTGAAAGATAAAAGTTCGAGACTCACCACAGCGATAGCCTGAGCACCGAGTGCCTCTGACTCACCAATACCTCCACTAAGGACCATGTCCTTATAGTCAGGGGTGGTGATTGAGTTTAAAGACCAATCCATCGAGTGCTTGGTAGAGCCCACCACAGAATCCTGCTTCCTGAAGCCCCAGGGAGGCCTGAAAACCGTCGACTGGACGTTAACCTGGGAGCTCCCCTCCAATCCAGCTATGTCACCATATCTCAACTCTCCTTTCTGGACCTTGTGGGGGCGTAGAAAAGGAGGCTCCGTGTTTTTCCCTCGAGGGTCAGCAGCCCTCTTAGCTCGAACCATCCTGGAAGTCTCTTCATCAGGAGAGGGTGCAGCCTCCACAATCAATTTCGCAACTGCAAGAACAACCAAAAAGAGAGTTGGAATAAATTCAGTAAAAAAAAGGTAAATGGCAAAGACTAGTAAGAAAATTACCCCGTTCAGAAACTCTGGAAAGGCCTACTCCCCTTAGAGATTCCTCATTTAAAAGACTTAGGCAGGTAATAGAACTACCGTCTGCCTGGGTCAGAGTATTATAAGCGGCTTGTTCCTCGGTACTAATGACGATTCCCTTAGCACTTCCATCTGAAACTCTCGAGAATGTCTGCCTAAAGAGAGTGCCCCAATCACCTCCATCCCATTCTAAGTATGCGAACTCATTTTTCCAGCCCGTATTATTATCAGGGATTGACTTGCCATTAAAAATTGGGGGAACTCTAGGACGGAGTTTAACATATACCCAGCCAGGGTTCGTGGCAGGACTATTGTAAAATTGAAAAATTTTGCGAAAAAGCGCAACAGATAAAGGGAGTTGTTGTCGAAGACACAAAACCATAAAACATAATATAATTCTCCACGCGTTTGGCGGGAGTTGACATGGACTAATTTGAACGTTAGCTAAAAGTCTAGGAATGAATTCATGAAACGGAAAACGAAGGCCAGCCACTAGACTCTCCCTATAAACACACAAAGAATTGGGTTTCCAGTGACAAGGTCTGTCACCTGGCTCAGCTGGGACAAGTTTATAAGGTGATTTAATTTTAAAAAGTTTGTTATATCTAGTGATTTCATCAACATCATGATACGAGCTACAGCAGTCATATGCATCTAGTTCTGACAAAGAAGGGTAATCATCTCCACGTTGATTTAACATATCTACTAGAGATGTGTAAGAAGAGCGAATGGTGATTGTACCTTTGGAGGAGGCAGAATTCATTTTTGCAAGGCAGGACTTAGCTTTGTCCTCCATTGATGCTCCTGGAAAAAGGTTCGAAGCTCCTATAAAACCCAGAAAGTATGAAGATTTGAAGAAATCTTCAAAGAAAACCCAGAAACTATGAAGGTATGAAGGTATCTTCAAGAAAAAAACCCAGAAACCACCGTGAGGGGGAGGAGCTCGATGAAAACTTTCGCCGGAAATCGCCTTGAAATAGAGAGAACTATAGAGAGAATTTCTAGTAAAGTGTTTGAGTAGAAGTGAGAATGAGAAAGTGAACTCTCCACTCTCACTCTTATATACAACTTTTTAGCCGGTTAAAATTCCTCCAAACGGTCAGAAAACCTACAGTGACAGGTCAGAAAAGCCCATGAAACCGGCCCAAATTAATGCCCAATTCTAGGACATTCTTCGGAAAATATCTTGGAAAAATATCTTAGATATTTTGAAAAAATTATAGATATTTTTGAAAAATATCATGGACAACAGATCCTGGATTTGGATTCAAATAGCCCGGACGGGCCCAATAACAACTATGAGGTTAAGCCCATTTTGAAAAGAAATGTATCAGGCCCAATAAGAATAGGCCCAAAGCCAAAGTGGCCCTTATTCCGACCAGAGCCTTGGTCGAAACGACCAAGAATCCTGGTCGAAAAACCTTTCGACCAAAGCGTTGGAAACGCCCTTATTTCGACCAGAATCCTGGTCGAAACGACCAAGAATCCTGGTCGAAAAACCCTTCGACTAGAGCAAAATTGGACCCTTATTTCGACCAAGATTCTGGTCGAAACGACCAAGAATCCTGGTCGAAAATCTCTTCGATCAGGAAGCTAAAGAAGGCCTTATTTCGACCAGAATCCTGGTCGAATTCCTGGTCGAATTTTTGATCGAAAATACTCAGTCCTGGTCGAAATTTGCTATAAAAATCGATTTTTTGACAGCAAATCTTCACAGACGTGGAATTTTGATACCTGTTGGTACCATAATAGGATAAATATGGAAATACGAGGAATTTCATAGATAATTCCTTGAAGAAAAAGACTCTGTAACTAAAGTTATGGAAATTGCTTAGCCTCGAAAAAGGCATATCGTCGTAAACGTGTCGGTCGCTCCACACTTTGCATCAAGACGACATTTGTGAAACACTAGTGTACAAAGCCCTGACCCAAGTCTCACGAAAGGCAGTTAAAACTTCAAGGAAAACCTGATCAGTTTTCCTAGAAGTTGGGGGGCAAATGATATGGGCTAAAAGTAAGCCTTAAAGACACCTTTAATGTGGTATTAATTATACCCGGAATGGTCCAAACGTGGGGCCCACCAGATGGGCCCAAACCCTATTTATAATATTAATTTCGTAATTAATATTAAGGGTAATAAACAGTTCAGCAAATAAGTGTTGGATAAGGATAATATCCCCTTCAGACTTATCCTATAAGGCATCCAATTCTATATGGGAATTGATTCCTATAAGGAATAGATCTAGAACCTTCCTCAAAGACTTGTCTACCAAGTCTCAAAATCCTACCATAATTCTAAGGCTTCTAAGCCTATATAAAGGGTCAGACCCCTCACCTCAGAACTACGTTTTTTGGCTTGATCTTTGATATCCATCAAAGTACGTAGGCATCTTGTGAAGGCAGAGTCAGCCACGAGCACAAGAGCAGCCATTAAAGCACGAAGCTCACACCCCTTTGCATGAAATACATAAACCCTAGCCGCAATACTAGTAGCCTAGTTTTTATTCCACAACATTCACCATCTTCTTCTTCTTCATTTTCTTCATCTTCTTCTTCTTCTTCTTCATTTTCTTCATCTTCTTCTTCTTAAACAGTCATTATCAACAAAATACACCAGAGATATAACCAAATCATCATTTGATGCAAGTAGTTATGATACCATTGTAGGATTTCGATGTAGTAAAACACAACGATAACAATGATAAGTATACAAAAATTCAAAATCCAAAACCATAGATCCATGTATAAGGGGGATGATTTGGAGAAAGAGAATATGTAAAAACCTTAACCCTAGCCACTCTTCTTTCTCTTCTTTTCTCTCTAGCAGCTCTTCTTTCTAAAAACCTTAACCTTATATAGTACATCTTAATTTTTTGCAGTAGGAAATGGTTGTGTGCAATAGGGATTACTGGGTTTCGAATGGTAGGAAATGTCTCTTTGCAGTAGGAAATAGTGGGTTTTAACATATTGTTTTTTCAATAAATTTTGCTGGAAACAAATATTTTGCCAGGAAAGACATTTGATAAAATTTCCAACCAAAAACAGAAAATAACATTTACTTAAGATTTAAAGCAATGCAATTAAATTTTTTATAATACAATATCTATTACAATATAAACTAATCAATATCTTCGTAACCATCGGTCTCGTCATCTTCCTCTTCATCATTTTCTTCACCTTCCCCTTCTTCTTCTTGTTCACCTTCCCCTTCTTCTTCTTCTTCTTCTTCTTCTTCTTCTTCTTCTTCTTCTTCTTCTTCTTCTTCTTCTTCTTCTTCTTCTTCTTCTTCCTCCTCCTCTTCATCATTTGAATCTCTTACAATTTGAATTGGGTCGTATTGTGCAAAATCAATAAAAAATGATGAGGAAGATGCATTTGATACATTCTCTTGAAATGCATCGTCATTCGGTTCATTAGTAGTTTCATCAATCGGACGATTTTTACAATTAATCACCGTATAAATATTACTCTGAGGATTCATTACACTAGGCGCATAGTACACTTGAATTGCTTGGCTTGCCAAAACAAAAACCTCGTTGGACCTCAATCTTGATTTGATATCCATGGTCACAACTCGATTTTGATCAACTCGAACACCGTTTCCAAAACTATCAAACCAACGACATTTGAAAAAATATACAAAATTCCCACCCCCATATACAAGTTTTATTATGTCTTCTAATTGACCATAATAATTAGTAAGTGCATCATTGTGAGAAGTACCTTTGACAAGAACACCATCATTAATTTGAAACTTATATCCATTGATCGTGCAACTACGAAATGAGAAGATATTACGAATAGGTCCATCAATCAAGTTCTTGAAGAGCAAACGTTTGGCATCATCATTCTCAATCTAATAAATCATGAGAATATATCAAAATACATATATAATATTATTGACTATATCAAACACAAATATTAAAATTGCTCCAAAATATACCTTTTGACGAAACCAATGTTTAAATTCAGATTTCTGAAGTGATTCTAATTGCTCACTTGACACGCCCGGAAAAGTTTCACGTACATGGGCATCATATTCCCTGAAATAAATAAATATAAACTAGAGTGGTATATCATATCACAAATTTACATAAGGAGTAAAGTTCACATACCGAATATATGATTGAACTTCCGACATGTTTAAAAGGACGTAATATTTGGCAATCTTCAACTCATTATCTTTCAAGTACCCAATGACTTGTTTCTTACTCATTTTGATAGGATAACTAAAAACTTCTAAAATAGACTCCTCTCGTTCATCAATCACAATTTCATTACGACGCACGACATTATGAACCGTCTCTACGGTTGAATGAAAGTAGATTGAGAAAAAATTGACCATCTCTTCCTCGACGTATTTCTCCGCAATTGAACCTTCCACTCGTCCATTTTGTTTTACTTTATCTTTCATGAATTTCAACAACCTCTCAAAAGGATACATCCATCGATTGTACACCGGTCCTCCAAGTCTACATTCTTCAATCAAGTGTAAAAGCAAGTGCTCCATAATATCAAAAAAACTAGCCGGGAATATAGTCTCAAGCACACACATTGTCCTGATTATGGATTTTTCTAAAGAATCCAAATCGTTGTGTAGTAAAACCGATGAGCAAAGATCAAGGAAAAAATTTGAAAGGTCCGCGAGAGCATCCATAATATAAGATTGCAAAAACTCACGAAACGCAATAGGCATTAGTTTTTGCATGAAAATGTGACAATCATGTGATTTGAAACCCGTGATTCTTAAAGTATCCCATTATATGCAACGAGCTATGTTTGAAGCACATCCGTCCGGAAGTTTTAGTGATGAAATCCAATTGCATAAAAGTCGAAGTTGAGGCCTAGTAAGTGTGTATGGTGCTTTCGGTTTCACTCCATTTTCATCGAGCCACAATTCGGGCCTTATCCCAAGGAGCTTGCAATCTTTTCTACCATTTGAGTGATCTTTACTCTTCTTCCTATCATCCACAACTGTGTAAAAAATATTTTCAAACACATTTTTTTCCGTATGCATGACATCAATACAATGTCTTAACTTATGAGGTGACCAATATGGTAATTCCCAAAACATAGAAAAGTGAGTCCAATGGTGTTGTTCCCCGTACCCACTAGGCATTGTTATCCTAAAAAAGCTTTTCCCGGGGGGGGGGGGAGAATTCTAGTTGTAATATGGAAGACAACAAAGACTCGCCCGTAGACCGACCTTTGAACACTTTTTTCTCTACCGTGGGAAACTTCACACTTTTCCTCCGCAAAGGGTCATTTTCTTCCAAAAAGGTACGGTATGTACCATAGAAACAACATTTTTTAGAATGTTTGAGTTGGAAACCTTTTACATCTCCCACACAAACATTACAACCCATCTTTCCTTTTGTTGACCATCCACTAAGCATACCTAAAGCGGGAAAATCACTAATTGTCCATAATAGTGCCGCTTTAATATTGAAATTTTGCTTTAGCGATTGATCATAGGTTTCAACTCCACTTTGCCACAAAATAAATAATTCATCCATGAGTGGCCTTAAAAATACATTGAGATTTTTTGTTGGAGAGTTAGGACCCAGAATTAGAAGAGTCATGTACATGAAGGGTCTTTTCATACACATAGAAGGAGGAAGGTTATATACAACCACTACAACTGGCCATACCGTATACAAATTATTTCCCGAATTTCCAAATGGATTGAAACCATCACTTGACAATCCGAGTCGAACATTACGAAACTCCTTAGCAAATGATGGGTATTTTAAGTCAAAGTTTTTCCATTCATCTCCATCCGCGGGGTGACTTAGTTCACCATCTTTTACTTCCCTATTCTTGTACCACGTCATATATTTGGCCGTACGATCCGACATGAATAACCGTTGTAGACGAGGAATAAGTGGAAAGTGTCTTAGAACCTTTCTAGTTATGTTATTCCCATTTTTTCCCCTTGCATCTTTATAACGACTCGTATTGCAAATGTCACACACAATTTTCTTTGAGTCGTTACCGTAAAATAACATACAATCATTCTCACACACATCAATCTTGTCATAACCCAACTTCAATTTCTTCACCATCTTCTTTATATCATAATGGGTATTTGGTAGTGTATGATTTTTGGGAAGTACATCACCAATGATTTCAATCAACAAGTTGAATGCTTTCTCGCTACACTTGGATACATCTTTGAAATGTAACAATCTCGTACTAAAGGTGAGTCTTGTGTAGTCTTTGTTTTCAGGATAAATGGGAGCTCCACAAGTATTAACATCGGTAAAAAATGTTGAAGTATCACTATTTGGGGGTTGTTGGACATTTTGAGTACTAGTACCCGCCGTATCATTGAAACTATAATAATCTTGCCCAGCGGCATCTCGTAACATCCCATCCATATCAATCGGCGGTTCTACATTAATTGGTGTGGTTCGACGACGACGGTGTGGTGGTTAGGATTCCGTTCTTGGTTCACTCTCACCGTGAAAAGTCCATACGATATAATATGGTAAAAATCCATCGGCATACAAATGAAATGTAACATCATCTATAGCTTGCCACTTTGAAGTTTTACATTTAACACAAGGACATTTGGTCTTACCTCCAATCAACCCAAACTTAGTTGCAACATCTATAAACTCGGCAACACCATTCTTGTATTCCGTTGTTAATGTAATACGATCATTTTGTAAACGACGTCTTATGCATTCACGATTACTTCCGGTCGACATCTACAATGTTATAAACACACATTTCATTACATTTCTTTAAACTCTCTCTTTAACACAATCTCTTCACCATAAATATTTAACATTTCCATATAAACATTTGTATTTAACATTCATAAAATGTATTTGTATTTAACATTTATACACAAATCATTCAAGCATAAATTTGTATTTATCATTTATACACAAATATTTTAAGCATAAATAATATTTCTATTATCCAACATTTCAAATATATAAACATTGAATATTAACAAGTCAAGTTAAAAACTTGAAAATGTATACTTACAACTTCTTCTTCTTCTTCTTCTTCTTCTACTACAACTTTTTTCCTCAACCAGCCAAAAACAAAAGTAAAAATGTAGATAAGATTTTAATTTTTGTCACAGCTCATTTCCTACCGTTTTCGGTAGGAAATGTCCACCGTTTTTGGTAGGAAATGTCCACCGACCCGTCAACCAATCAGAAGCCACCAAGTAAACATTTGTTGGTGAATACTAGAGACATTTCCTACCGATGTCGCGCGGTAGGAAATGATAAACGTAAAACAACACTGCCACATGTCACTTGGGGCCCATTCGACTCATTTCCTACTAACTTCGGTAGGAAATACTTCAGCATTTCCTACCGACTAGTGGTCCGGTAGGAAATAGCCGTTTGACTTGAAAATCGGTAGGAATTGGTCGGTAGGAAATGCGTCGGTAGGAAATAAACGGTGGGAAAAGCCCATTTTTCTTGTAGTGTTATCTGGCAGCTAAGAATTTAAGAAAAGATTACTGGTCTTCCATCCGCTCGATATCTCCATGGTGCGATCAACTACCATACCGCAAGTACCGTCCTTCTGTGATATCTCACACAGCCCGATCACGATTGTAATGGGACACCACCGAAATTTCTCTTTTCTAACGTAAAATGGGTTATCATTTTCAATCATGACAACATTTGTGCTACCATTATCCAAATTTTTGGATAATTTACCTCGCCCAAACCACGGAAAAATATCCGTGTAGACCAGTTTACACAAGATTTTCCTAGAATACAATCACTCCACCTCAGAGAAGGATTCTTCTATATTGAACAAAATTACTCACTAGCCTGATCCGTCATCAAAGCTTCCTTAACATTAAAGTTAATCTGAACAATAGATTAATTATAAGAATACGAATAAATTTAGTTATTGATACATATGATGCACCACTTCTATTTGACAAGAGGATAGCTATCTCGAAAAAATGACAATAGCTCTTATTACAACTATTTATTGACTGAACAAAGAAACTTCTAGAAATTTGTTGTTGAACATTCATTTACTGATTTTCAAGAAATAATGGATATTAAAGTGCTTATCGATGGAACACGATTGACCTTATTTAACAATAAGAATTCGGACCACGAACCATTGATTTAGAATAAAAGTAGTCAAGATTTGAAGGATAAATCGGACTGATAGTTAATAAACTTCCAACTATCCTGAACGATAAGACTAGCTTTAAGGACAAAAAGGAAAATATAATCTATCTAATAGGACTGTCAGAGATTTTTTTCTTAATGGAGATTCGATTCCAATATAGAAAGGTACTAATATAACCTAATAAATATTTGATTCAGATTTATTATCACGAATTGTGAAGGGGTCGACAAAATTTAATACAAAGATATAATTAATATTTGCATAAGAAATAAATTCGAAATTTATCTCATAAAATTCTCAAAAATCTGGGAAAGAGTGAACTTGCCTCCATCCAACGCTAACCGAAATAATTTACCGATTATATTCCTCGCATGAAACTTTTACTTGCTTCCCATTAATGGTTCTAAAAACCGACACAAAGCAATCATATTCAGTTAAGAGTTATTGAATAATTCTCATCTAGTAAAATCCATAACTCCATTGTTTTTCATCCTTTAATCAAACAAAATTCACCATAAAGCTTCTTATATTATCCCAAGGTCAAATAAAATTACCCTCTTTGAAATCACCCTCCAGCTAATTTATAAAGTTCCACAAAGACCTTATTTTAATTATTTTTTTCAAAATTTATAACTATATATAATCCTTTTTTTCCATTCCCATTTTCTTATAAAATTACTATATTTTCTCACCAATTTATTCATTCGACTCCCAAAATTTTCTGACATACCCCTTATCTAACTAAAAATAAGCAAATCTTCGATTTTAATAATAGAACAATACATTAGTATTTACTAGATTATAACTCGTGCTACGCACACGCTACTTCAAAATATTATTTTATAAAAAATATTAATATATCATAATAATGATAAATTAATGAATAAAATAATTTAATAAAGATTAAATAATAAAATTTTGAAACAACTAATATTAATACCATTAAATGTTATTTTATATAATATAAGAGAAAAATGCTCCAAAGTATGTACCTAGGGGGCTTAATGAGTACATAGATGGCAGAATTGTAATTATATAGTGAAGTCGTGCAATTACAAAAGTACCTCTCGTGTATTTGCAATAAAAACCCTTTGTATAGTACGTACTTGGGAGTTGGGAGTATTAACCCCATAATATAATAAATACATTTAAGAATTAATTTAGTCAAACTTTTGTTATATATAGCATGTGATGATATGCATTAATTTGATTACTAAAATTGAAAGATTAATTAAAATTTTTGTTAATGAACCTACCAAAAATATAACGGACATTAATGATATTTAAATTAATATACAAAATTTCCATAACTGAACATGGGTCAAATAATAATATGGATCCTTTACAAAGCTAAAATAGATACCATAGTGGATAATCCATGGATGAAAATAAAATTGAAGATCTTATCCGAACCTAAATATTGATACCGAACCTAAGGAATAGGCTATCCACTAATTTATAATATATAGATTTCCTTTTCAATTTTAATACCTATTTTATTAACCATTTTAAATCTCTATCATTATCAAATAAATTGCTACACTAGTTCTCCATATTATTGACCAAATCTCCAACCAAAATCATCATTTCTATTAACAAATAAAAATTACCTAAGTCTAAAATTTTCCCAAATCATAAAATACACATCAATTAATCTTTAAAAATTATTATCTTTTCTTCTCAACTACATACATACACACATACTTTACACACATACTTGCACACAGGCTGCACCACCACCACCACAACATCAACCTCTCCTCCGACCATTCTCCCTCATCTCTCATTCCTCCCTCAACCTCGCTCTATCTTTCCCCGGGGCTGCTCTCTCTCCCTCTCGACCTCCCCCTCCCCATCTTGGTCTCCTCTATCTCCCGACCACCCTATCACGGGCCTCTTTTCCTCCCCAGCCTCTCCCCTGTCTCTGCCTCTCTTTGTTCTCTACAATCTCTACCTCGTCAACATTCCACAATCATCAAACCTCCACACACAAGCCAAAAATGAACAAAATAAACACACCATCACTACCTCTGGGTTCCATCGAGTTCAACCTCGAAGACCTCCTCCAATCATCCACCAAGCCCCAAAAACACAATACAACATCTACCCATTCATAAACTATGCAATTTACTACTAATCTAAATATTTAAAACTCAAGAAACAACTTAAATCATAAATATACAAGCAAAAACATGAATTATTAAGCTACTTACAACTCTTACCTTAACAAAATGTTTGTGGAAACAACAATCAACCATGTGCGTTTTGTAGCTCTCCATCTCACGAGTTCGAAAATATTATTACATGCAAAATCCCAGCTCCAATTAGGTCTCCAAGAATTACCAAAGTTCCAACCTCTTTCTCTCTCTAGAATTCTCAAGAACTGTCTCTCTTTTTTCTCTCTAAATGGGAAAGTAGGTGATAAGTGCATATTTTTGCATATTTTTATTACCTATTTATTTGCTTGAATTCGTATTTTAATAATTTATTTTGTTGCATTTCAGGAAATTCGTAAATAAATAAAGAAATGGTAAAATAAATAAAGTGCAAGGAAGGGAAAAAGAGGAAGAAAAAGGACCAAAAATGAAAGAAGGAAAAGAATTAGGAGCTTGGAGCAAAAGGAATATTTCAAGACAAATGGAGGGTGGAGATCATCCCAAAACATTAGAAAAGTGTATGGCCAAGATCAACTCTTCAAAGCTTAAGGGGGAAGGAAACAAATAGATGGCTAGGATTTCACCACCACACAACCCAAATGTATGGTGGGGATTTACCCAACACCCCCCTTAACCCTAATTCCTATCCTATAAATACCCCCTCACCCCCTTGTATTTAGTAACTTAGATTTTAGGGTAGTTTTAATTTCTTGTATTTCTTTTCTTAGTTTTCAAATCTTGTAAACACTCCTATTATAATTAATGCAATTTTTATTTTCTTTACTTCTTGTCTTGCTCTTTCGTTATTGTTGCCTTGTTTCGTTATTTTCGTAAATCCCGTTGCTAACCACTTGGGGTTGAAAGTAACGAAACTTTAATTTCCTTGTTCGTAATTTTAATTTTTAATTTAAGCCCCTTCAAAAATCTCAATATTATTGTGGGCCATTTAATTCCAAATCCTCGTTTTAACGTAACTTTAATTTCATAGTTAAATTTCCTTGTTCTCGTTTTTAATTTTTTTAAAAAAAAAAGAAAAAAAAATTTAGTTTTTATTTTCCAGTCGTTATTTCTGATAATTCGAAGCACCAAAACCCCTGTTTTTAACATTTCCCCTGTTTTTTTTCTTTTTTCTCGTACAAACATAAACCCAGTTAGTTTTTTTTCTTCTTCAGTTTTTCTTCATCTTCATTTCCTTCCTTCAACCTCCCCCTTTTATCTTTTCCCGAAATAAACAAACCCAAATTCCATTTCCCCTGTTTAGCTTCTTTTCTCTTGATTCAAAACATCAATCACAAATCTCTTCTCCCTTTTCATTTTATGCAAACACCAACCAATTACTTAAATTGTTACCCGTTTTGTGCTTATTTTCTGTTTTCTGTTCGCGAGATTTATGAGTTACATTTGGGTTTCTGTGTTGTTACTGTTAGCTACAATTTTCGATGTTGTCGAGTATCCTGTTTCCGTTTTGAATTTGTAGGATTAACGAGTCAGTTTGTTGTCATTGGTTCTCTGTTAGTTTAATTGATGTTCGAGTCTGAGTAGTGTTGTCCGAGTTTTGTGTCTTCTTGTTTGGTTGTAATCGCGTTTTCTCGCTGTTTTACTGAGTGTGTTTGACGAGTTCTGTGAATTCCGAGTTGTAATGGCTTTGTTTTCCGAGTATGCTGAGTTCACATTGTGCTTCACTGAGTCATTTCCTAGTTTCACTGATTTAGCTCGGGAATTCGTTCTGAGTTTTGGGATTATGTATTCAATCGTTTACCGAGTCCGTGGTTTAGTTCTGTTCCGTTTTTCTTTTCTATGAGTTCGCATATAGTGTTGCTTTAATTATTCGTTGGTTTTGTTCGATAGATGTTGTTGGTTTTTTTCTGAGTTCAACGCGTGCTTAATGTACCAAGTCGCAAGTTTGCTGTTTTGTTATTTTTTTTTATTTATTTTGTTTACCGAGTTAACTTGAGTGTCTTTTAGCGTCTGAGTCGAATCCTTACGGTCTGAGTTAGTCGAGTTAGTCCTGAGTAGAGTCGTATTACTAGCTAGTCCCATTTTCGAATAATTTATGTCAAGAATCTTTGTAAATAAATTGTTAGAATAAAATTTAGTTTTTAAATCGAATTTAAGATTTTTAGAATAATTACCTTTTGTTCTTTTTACTTTTATTAGTAGAATAATAATTGTATTTTCTTTAAAAAATAGTTTTGATTTTCTTCTAAAAATTAAATAGTAAAATCCAAATTTTCAAAATCCCAAAATTGTCCTAATTCGATTAAATTAAGAATTAAGGTTTGCGAATAAAAATAGTCCCCGAGGAACGAATCATAAATTTTACAACGAAACGAATTGTGCGCATGCGATTCAAATGTCTTAATTATTTTTAGCACAACAAGTTTTTGGCGCCGCTGCCGGGGAATGATTCTATGTTAATTGAGAAAATCTTTGCTCATAAAAATTTTCATAAATTCCTTGATATTTTCTCAAAGTTGCACCCTAATTTTCCTACCGGCATCGGCTAATTCGGCTTTATTCTTTTGCCTCCCCTCGTGTAAGATAGGTATGCGGGAGGATTCTGTGCGTGTGTGAGTTATTTTCTTTCATAGTTTTTTAGGAATTTTTTCAGTCTCCGTCATCCCTTATCAGGTATTTCCTCAACTTTCTCCTTTTTCATTTCTTTTGCATTTCTTTATCCTTTCTCATTTCACTTTTTTTTTGCATTTGCATACATTGAGGACAATGCATGATATAGGTATGGGGTTTTTTTTTAGTGTAAATAGTAAAAATTGAAAAATCCAAAAAAATTAAAAAAAATGAAAAAATCACAAAAAGAGTTCTTTTCGTATTCTAGTCTTGTTAATTGATTGCTAGTTGCTTGATGCACCCTTGCATGCTATGATAATCTTATGATCCATTAACTTTTTTTTGATATGTGATTTGCTAAAGTTCTTGTTCACATACTTACACTAGCAAGGTGAAGCTAGTAGACTTATTTGAATCGTGCATGAAATTAGAAGGACATGATTAGGTGTAAGATGATTTGGTCTTCATGCTTTGAGTACAAGTACGTGCATTGAGGATACCATTTCTTGAGATTGATTATGTTTTACTACACCAAGTGAGATTTTGAGCCTATATGCACATCTTTTGCATTTTATATTCTTTTGCTTGAGTGTCCACTTGTCATTTGCATTGCTAGCACTTGTTTGAATTCTCTCTTGGAACGCATGACATTGATTGATGATAAAATGATAAAGGCACTTAGGAATAACCTATATTTACAAAAATATCCACACCATGCTTATGTGATCAATTAGTTAACCCTTTGAGCCTAATCATTTTCTTTCGGTGACACACCACATTACTCACCTAAGACCTTTTTCTTGTTTAGCCTTACGTATTCTTGATCCCATTTTGTCAAAGGCTAGTAGGAACTTGAGGGAGCAATAAGGTGTATGAAATAGGGTTTACTTTTGTTCATAACTTTTGAGGAAATATTTGTTATTACCTTGATAGTCGATTCTCAAAATTTAATCTAAGGAGGATTATTATTACATTTATCATTTCCTTAAGAAAAAAAAAAGAAAAAAAATAGAAAAATGAAAAAAAAAATGAAAAAAATATACATGAGAGCATACTTATGTTTTTTGTAATCCTCCTTCATTCGACTAGTCAAGTCTTTTTAATGAAAAATAAAAATAAATTGTGTGGGGAGGAAGTTTGGTGTTGTGCATGATATTCATGGTTACTACTAGCTTTTGACACTTCACCTTATTTTGGCCTTTCTTGACATACCTTGTCCCTAGCCCCATTACAACCCCAATAAAGACCTTTTGATTTTCATTATTAATGTATGTTGTGATTTAAGTTGGGATGATACCAAGTGTCAAGCTTGCATTTGATTTTGTTGGAATTGAGTGATACACTTACCCTTGTCTTGAGTGAATATTCTTTTGTGAGTGAAAGGTGAGGTATTGCTTATTTGTTTTTTGCATAAGAGATCTCAAGTTTTGACTCTAAGGTGTGCCCTTGTAGACTTAGCATGGTTACCCATAATTTTTGCACTTGACATGAACTTATAATCACTCTTGCATGGTTCTTTAAGTAGACTATGTGAATCCTTGCACTTTCCACACCAAGACTTTGCAAATTCATTTTGATTCTTAAGTTGATGTATCATGAGAGGACATGTATGTGTGGTGTGCATTGCCATGTGATCTTTTATACAAACTAGATGGATTTTGTGGGTACATTCACTATAGGCCCTCACGAGACCTCACTCGTCCACTAGGGCAGCCTAGGGGTTTAAAGGGCTTGTTGCATATGCCAAATGCAACCGTCACACCTACGAAAAGGAGTATAGGACTTTGCATCTAGATTTTCTTTTTGTTTTTATTTTCCTCGAGGACGAGCAAATGATAGGTATGGGGGCATTTGATAAGTGCATATTTTTGCATATTTTTATTACCTATTTATTTGCTTGAATTCGTATTTTAATAATTTATTTTGTTGCATTTCAGGAAATTCGTAAATAAATAAAGAAATGGCAAAATAAATAAAAAAAAGTGCAAGGAAGGGAAAAAGAGGAAGAAAAAGGACCAAAAATGAAAGAAAGAAAAAAATTAGGAGCTTGGAGCAAAAGGAGTATTTCAAGACAAGTGGAGGGTGGAGATCATCCCAACACATTAGAAAAGTGTATGGCCAAGATCAACTCTTCAAAGCTTAAGGGGGAAGGAAACAAATAGATGGCTAGGATTTCACCACCACACAACCCAAATGTATGGTGGGGATTTACCCAACACCCCCCTTAACCCTAATTCATATCCTATAAATACCCCCTCACCCCCCTTGTATTTAGTAACTTAGATTTTAGGGTAGTTTTAATTTCTTGTATTTCTTTTTTTAGTTTTCAAATCTTGTAAACACTCCTATTATAATTAATGCAATTTTTATTTTCTTTACTTCTTGTCTTGCTCTTTCGTTATTGTTGCCTTGTTTCGTTATTTTCGTAAATCCCGTTGATAACCACTTGGGGTTGAAAGTAACGAAACTTTAATTTCCTTGTTCGTAATTTTAATTTTTAATTTAAGCCCCTTTAAAAATCTCAATTTTATTGTGGGTCATTTAATTCCAAATCCTCGTTTTAACGTAACTTTAATTTCATAGTTAAATTTCCTTGTTCTCGTTTTTAATTTTTTAAAAAAAAAAAGAAAAAAAAATTTAGTTTTTATTTTCCAGTCGTTATTTCTGATAATTCGAAGCACCAAAACCCTGTTTTTAACATTTCCCCTGTTTTTTTCTTTTTTCTCGTACAAACATAAACCCAGTTCGTTTTTTTTTCTTCTTCAGTTTTTCTTCATCTTCATTTCCTTCCTTCAACCTCCCCCTTTTATCTTTTCTCGAAACAAACAAACCCAAATTCCATTTCCCCTGTTTAGCTTCTTTTCTCTTGATTCAAAACATCAATCACAAATCTTTTCTCCCTTTTCATTTTATGCAAACACCCATAAATTGTTTCCCGTTTTGTGCTTATTTTCTGTTTTCTGTTTGCGAGATTTATGAGTTACATTTGGGTTTCTGTGTTGTTACTGTTAGCTGCAATTTTCGATGTTGTCGAGTATCCTGGTTCCGTTTCGAATTTGTAGGATTAACGAGTCAGTTTGTTGTCATTGGTTCTCTGTTAGTTTAATTGATGTTCGAGTCTGAGTAGTGTTGGAGTTTTGTGTCTTCTTGTTTGGTTGTAATCGCGTTTTCTCGCTGTTTTACTGAGTGTGTTTGACGAGTTCTGTGAATTCCGAGTTGTAATGGCTGTGTTTTCCGAGTATGCTGAGTTCACATTGTGCTTCACTGACTCATTTCCTAGTTTCACTGATTTAGCTCGGGAATTCGTTCTGAGTTTTGGGATTATGTATTCAATCGTTTACCGAGTCCGTGGTTTAGTTCTGTTCCGTTTTTGTTTTCTGTGAGTTCGCATATAGCGTTGCTGTAATTATTCGTTGGTTTTGTTCGATAGATGTTGTTGGTTTTTTTCTGAGTTCAACGCGTGCTTAATGTACCAAGTCGCAAGTTTGCTGTTTTGTTATTGTTTTTTTATTTGTTTTGTTTACCGAGTTAACTTGAGTGTCTGTTAGCGTCTGAGTCGAATCCTTACGGTCTGAGTTAGTTGAATTAGTCGAGTTAGTCCTGAGTAGAGTCGTAGTACTAGCTAGTTCCATTTTCGAATAATTTATGTCAAGAATCTTTGTAAATAAATTGTTAGAATAAAATTTAGTTTTTAAATCGAATTTAAGATTTTTAGAATAATTACCTTTTGTTCTTTTTACTTTTATTAGTAGAATAATAATTGTATTTTCTTTAAAAAATAGTTTTGATTTTCTTCTTAAATTTAAATAGTAAAATCCA
This sequence comes from Saposhnikovia divaricata, assembly GCA_036435485.1. NCBI lineage: Eukaryota > Viridiplantae > Streptophyta > Magnoliopsida > Apiales > Apiaceae > Saposhnikovia > Saposhnikovia divaricata. The sequence continues at coordinate 221,466,461 of CM071596.1, read as the reverse complement.
AATTTTCAAAATCCCAAAATTGTCCTAATTCGATTAAATAAAGAATTAAAGTTTGCGAATAAAAATAGTCCCTGAGGAACGAATCATAAATTTTACAACGAAACGAATTATGCGCTTGCGATTCAAATGTCTTAATTATTTTTAGCACAACAGTATGTGATGGGCTATGAAATATCTAAGAACTATTTAATTAGTAATAAACAAGATTGTAGAGCTAAAGTAGGGTATTTTATTATTTCATAGTCCTTAGGAGACTCTCTCTTTTACCAAAAATTGCATCCCCTCCCAAGTAAGGAAATACAAGAATATTTATAGGGGGTCCAAGTAGGTCCCCCTCCCTAACTACCTTTACTTGGAGAGTAAGCTATAGTCTATTTACAAGTTTGGGCTTCAAGACCCTTTTAAGGATTTAAAATACAATTGGGCCTAACTATAAAGAGCTAAACCTAATTGGGCCTAAGTGCCATTTATTAACATACACACTATCTAGCCTAATATCCATGGCCCAACATTTGTCCCCCTAATTTTTAACAATATCTTTAGATTTGCTTAATTATTTACTTATTCTGAATCTGTTTTTCGGGGACAAAAAATATGTGTTGGAGTCTTGGTTTTTATTATTGTTGTTTTTTTCGTACGTAGAGGGTTGTGTCTATAAATATCAATGATATTCAATTTTTGTGTACAGGTATTTGGAGCGACTGTTCATTTTTCAAGGCCCTGCAACAAAAAGGCTTTTAGGTTTTCTCTCACATTCTGAAAGGTAATTTATTTTAAAAGTTTATTGCACATCACTCTTCCTCATCTTCTATTATCGTTTTTTCTTTTTCTCCATTTGTGGGTTTTCCGATTAGGTGATTACGTCTTTAGCAGAATCTTTATCGATAATGTCTGCTTTTCTTTCATCTTCGTCCTCCTGTATGGTTTATCCTAGAGATGTCGATAAGTTGCCACTCAAGGAAGAATCTATTGAATCTTTTTTCAATTTAGATCATCTAGACATCCCCGATGAAACTTTTGTTCAGTATTCAGGGTTCTTAGATGACCCGGAGGAGTAGATTTTTCCTGTCCCTACACCATTGAGTCCCAGGACCGTAGCTCTGCGAAAGGAGGTAGTTCGTGCAGTGGAAGAGGTGGGTAAGATAGAATTTGTTGGTAATCCTAGTTTGACTTATACTAGTATTTATGCTCTCGGTCCCATTAGTTGTGAATCTTTGAAATTTTGGGTCGATCTTGATAATGGGTGGAAGTGCGTGGTTCCTCGGCCTACGGATCAAGTTTGGTTCATGCCTGAGTTTGGAATGCAGGGAATTCCTTTTGTATATTTTGAGTATAGATTACGCCTTTTGATGCATCCCTTCCACCTAGCCGTTTACGAGGACTTAGGTTGTGGGATTGTTCAGCTAACCCCTAACTCTATTGCGCAAATGACCTGTTTTATTGCGCGATGTGCCGAGTTGAGTCGAATTCCTTCTTTACGGTTATTCTTCTCTATCTATGGAATTAAGCATTCTCAGGGTCAAGTTTACTTCGACAAGAGGATATGTAGGTCTAGGATTGTTAGTGTGAAGTCGTCTAACTCTGGTTACCAATGTAAGTTTTTGTATTTTTTTGGTCCTAATTTGGAACTTATTAAGCCTTGCGGGATGATATCTCAAGAAGCCCTTGACAGTCTGTCCGGGCTAGAGAAATATGATTCTGAATTCTTGGATAATTTCCAAGGTCGTGGTCCGTTGTATGACTTCACCCAACTTAGGGACACCAAGTTTTTGGAGACACATAATCGTAATGTTTTGATTTTATTATCTATAGATTTATCATATCTTGATATGCTTTTTAAACTTGATTGTATATTTTAAAGGCTTATTCGTGCGTTATGTGCTTGTAACAGTTGCGGGTGATTCTTTAAAAGCGATTTTCACATGTGGTTTGAGGGGAAAAATGGACCGGGCTCTGATGTTGTTAGCCAAACAATCTACTGTCGCTAAAGTTATTGGAGGGAGTTCGTCAGCAAGGGTAAGTAGAGTTGTTTCAAAATCAGCAGCTGCTGAGGTGACTGGTTGGGTCGTAGTTGAGAAAGAGATGGTGAGGTCTGGAGTTGTTGAAGACAGCATTCCTCGTGATAAGAAACGTGCCCGAGACCGTGAAAGTGGGGTATCTCGCCAGATTGTTTTGAGGAGATGTGAAGATCCATGCCGAGAGGATGCTGTGAAGGCTCCTACCGTTAATGATGTGGGTGATCTGCGTCCTATTCTGCAGCCGGTAGACCCTATCTCGTCTGTTCGGGTAGAGGTCTCCCCTCACCAGCGTTGGACCGCGGGTCATATTGCTCTAGTCAGGTGTTTCGAGTCTTTGATCTTTCGCAGGACCTTAACTCTTATGTTGACAAGTCACGTTCTGAGATTGCGGAACGTTGTTTGACTCGCGGAGGCCGGGTAACCTTCTTTTCATCTTATTCTTTTTCTTTTTCCTTCTTCTTATTATTATTTTTCTTTCACTGCCTTCTGTTCTTCTTATCTCCTATCTTTTCCATACAGTTTTTATCTGATTTGACGCATATTGTTAATTCCTACAAAACTGATGCTGATCTCCGAGGGAATAATCATCTTGCTCGTGAGTTGTCCGAGGCGAAGACTGGGAGGCTCGAGGCGGAGAAGAGAGCCACGGACTCGGAGAAGAGGGAAACGGATGCTGTGAAAGCAAATTTTGAGGCTAAGGCCAAGTTAATGGAAACGAATTGCATTTTGGAGGGTAAGGTAACCTCTCTAAAAGAGGAGCTTAATCGAGCCAATGCCGCCGTTGAAGTCGGGAAGAAGAAAGTTGTTGATTTAGAGAAAGGGGTTGCCAATGATCATGCTGAGCTAGCGAAACTTCGAGAAGAGAATGCTGCTTTGAAGGCCAAAGTTGATAAGGGTGTTGAAGATGTTGCCCGGGCTCTCGAGGTCGGGTATGGTTACTGTCACGACCGTTTGGCTGGTGCTAGCATTGACCTTACTGGCCATTCTTTTGACTGCTACTGTGCTGATCTCGCGAAGAACATGTCGGAGGGTACTGGTGATGGGAACAAATGCTTGGATTGAAGGCGAGGTATGCCTCGTTGGATTCGTACCTTTTTAATATCGTGGATTAATGTTTGAACTTTGTTAACTTGTGTTCATGGCTCGGAACTTGTTTAAATTTGCCAGGGGATGCCTTGAGTAGTTGTACTTTTTATTCTGGATTGTTATTTATTACCCTAACTTGTTTTGAGGATGCTTTACATAATTTGGTTTTAAGATTTCACCTCTTCGTGCCAATGTAATTCTGGTAATTCTGCTGCGGTTCTAAACTTAAATATTGGACGTCCTTTTGTTGTAATTTGGTAATTATGGGTCGATACCACAACTCGTTTTCTATTTTTCTTTTAATTCTGCTTTTGTCGAACTTGCAATGATACATTTTGATGTATCTTGTTTTTGGAAGAGGAGGTTTTTAAAGATCACGTTGTTACTTGCTCAGTTTTTGTATTACATTTGTGCTTAGAACGTCTTTGCCTTAGGAATTTATACTAATCTCCAAGTCGTTGCTTATTTTTATTTATTTATTTAAAAAGAAAATAAGCGTATGCCATTATGAGTAATACGCAAGCGGTATTCTTTATTGAAAGACAAGAGAATAGTTCGCATTGTGCTCATCACATGGCTGAGTAATTGTACTCTTAACTTTACTTTGATTTATCCATTGTGATTTGTGTTTGCTAGTTTCGTTGGGGTTTTTAATTTCCTTACTAAAAATCTCGTAGATAGAGTTATCTATTCCGGGTGAAAGGTTTCCATAATACTATGCTCTTAGGTTAGTGATTCTGTGTTAATATTTGAGGGAGGGAGAGTACTACTCGTATAGAATATTCATATAAGAAAATAAACACAGGAACAGTTTTATTGATAATTTATTGGGTGTCCAGGTGAGGATATCATATCTATCCTTTTACACTTAGACAAAATTTTAGGCGGAATGTAGGGGTCTGATCCTGTTTGCAAAGAAACAACAAACTACTGATAAAACTTCTTGAGATGAATTCCATTCAAAGCATTCTTGATGGGCTCACCATTGAGGCATTCTCGCTTGTAAGTTCCAAGGCTCACGACCTTTTTAATTTTGTAAGGACCATCCAATGGAGCTGTGAGCTTTCCGACCTGCGTCGGTTGTGATGCCGCTGCTTCTCGGAGCACAAGATCGTTGACCTGAAAACTTTTTGTCTTGACCTTTTTGTCGAAGTATTTAGCTGTTTTGTTCTGGTATTCAATTGAAGCTGCTTTGGCTTCGTCTCGTGCTTCTTCCATCAAGTCGTTATCTAAGCATAAGCCTTCAATTGAGCTTTTGGGATCGAAAACCTCAACTCGAGGTGATCCTAGGCTGACTTCGAGTGTAATACCTCATCCGTTCCATAGGCCATCCTGAAGGGTGTTTCTCCCGTGGAGGTACGTGGAATCGTTCGGTATGACCAAAGAACATCAGGAAGTTCATCGACCCAGCATCGGGGAATCTCCTCAATTCTTTTCTTAATCCCTTGAAGTATAGTCCGGTTGGTGACCTCGACTTGTCCGTTGGCTTGTGGATACGCCACTGACGACTTGATGTGCTTGATTTTCAGTTCGCTGAGCGCATTTTCAAATTTTTCTCCCACGAACTGGGTCCCGTTATCAATGACAATGACCCGTGGGATCCCAAAGCGGAATACGATGTACTTCATAAAGAATTATACCATTTCCTTCTCTCTGATTCTGGCCAAGGGCTTAGCTTCAACCAATTTTGTTACATAGTCAATAACGACCACGATGTACTGTGCTTGGTTTTTTGATTTGGGGAAAGGTCCAAATATATCAATACCCCATTGGAAGAATGTGCATGACACAAGGACTGGATTGAGTGCTGTCGTGGGCCGATGGCTGACATTCCCATGCAATTGGCATGGAGTGCATTTTTTAACGAATTCCTCACAATCCTTCCCTAGTGTTGGCCAGAAAAATCCTTGCCTGAGTATCTTTAATACGATATTTTTACCTCCCATGTGTTCTCCGCATATCCCAGTATGGACCTATATGATGGCGAGGTGAGCTTCCTTGGGGCCGAGGCAACGAAGCAGAGGCTCGACCAATGATCGTCTGTATAATTTGGGGCTAGGAAATATCTAAGAGCTATTTAATTAGTAATAAACAAGATTGTAGAGCTAAAGTAAGGTATTTTATTATTTCATAGTCCTTAGGAGACTTACTCTTTTACCAAATATTGGATCCCCTCCCAAGTAAGGAAATACAATAATATTTATAGGGGGTCCAAGTGGGTCCCACTCCCTAACTACCTTTACTTGGAGAGTAAGATAAAGTCTATTTACAAGTTTGGGCTTCAAGGTCCTTTTAAGGATTTAAAATACAATTGGGCCTAACTACAAAGAGCTAAACCTAATTTGGCCTAACTGCTATTTATTAACATACTGAAAGGATATCTTCTATATAATATTTATTTTGGTATTTGTACGATTTAAACATAAAATTTAAATACACGTAGAATCCTCTCTACTAGGTCATCTATTTGATTGATTCATCAAAAGTAAAAATGGTCACCTCTAGCAAAATTTATCATCCTATTTCAAATATAAGAGATATTCCACTTCGCTAAAAAATCAAAATATATTTTACGGAATATATCTCTACACCAAGGCAATAAGATTGAAAAAGAAATATCGAGGTTTGATATTTTTTAGATCTCCGTTGAAATATTAAGGCAACAAGCTCGAACAAAGAATATTCGAGATTTAATGTTCATTAGAGAACTCGTGCTAAACTCAAAAACGATCTGTTTTTACTCGAAAAATATTCTGTCTTCGCACTCAAAACATTCATTTCACCCAACTCTCTCTATAAATAAACCCCCTCATCCACCCATTTTCAAAACAAGCTAAGAGCCATAGAATTGCTGGGATTTTTGAAGTAAACACTCTCTTTCAATATTCAAACACTCTCTTCATCTACTTCATCTCAAAAACCTTCTCTCTCTTAAATATATATCCATATATTCAATGTTTTTGTTCAACAAGCTTAGTTCTACCCAACCAAGATTAATACCACCAATCAAGCTCATCCACTACCACTTTTCGGCCTCCCAAAGGGCTGCCCAAGTTCGACCAAGTGCCAAAATCCGGCCGAACCTTTGGCGAATTTTTCCGGCAAACATTTCCGATCGTTTTCCAAAGGTGGTAAGTTTTAGCTTCGTCTTTGTGTCTTAACCGAACATATTTATATTTGAGATTGGCACTTAACTTCTATACTTCATCTTAATCTCTATACTTGGATATATAAGATTCCAAAAGTCTTTTTATAAAAGAGAAAGAAATTATCATCGTTGTAACGAAAGTATTTATACGAATACCCAACTAACATCCTTAGTGTTCTATGGGTTATTCTTAAAAGATACTTCGTCCAACCAATACTTCTCAAAGCACAAGCTTAGCCACTTGTTTATCTCACTTCCTTTTATTTTTTAGTGGCTATAACTAATCGAGTGCAAGAAGTAAAAGAGGAGTATACTTTGACATCGTATTTAGTCAAAAGGAAGTATACATCTTAAAAGCCTTGAGCATATTAGCTTAAAGGACTTTATATATCAACTAACTCCGAGATCTATATTTTTATCTCATCTTACTAGAGTATTGATATTTGGCATACGTTAAAGTTGTAACGAAAAGTATTTATACGAACTCCCAACTAGCATCTACAGTGCTCCGTAGGATATTCTTTAAAGAAATACTTCGTACAACATAAACTTCTAATAAGCACAATCTTAGCCACCTGTTTTATTGCATATACGTTTAGTATTTGTAGTGGCTCGTGCAAGAAGTTATACGTATACCTTGACACTATATTAGTCTAAGAAAGGTATACATATCGAAGCCTTCAAGCCCTATAGCTTTTAACAAGCTCTTCTAATATTACTTCATCCATCTTTATATTTATTTGGAGTAATTAAAAGTATACTTTGATTATAATTTAATATCAAATAAAGTATACTTAAAATACAACAATATAACTTAATATTCATTTACGAATATTAAAGTTACCTTTGGATCTAGTACCGTAATATACTAATCCAAACTTTATATATCTTTAATCATATTTGTTTCGTAGATATTTTTTGTCTAACTTTTGTAGTGAGGTGAAGTTAAAGTGAGGTGATTCTCGTTCTAAGACCGAAGTCCTAGACTTACTAACGGGGAGTTAGTAGTCTTCGCACCATGAAGAAGAGGAAAGACCCAAGACCTTTCATCTAAGACCCAAGACCGACAAAAGCCAAGAATCAATAGTCTACACCAAAGGTTCTACATCAACTTTGAAGAAATAGCGGGGAGTTATTGTCTACTATAAGTTATGTAGGTTTACAACGACTTTGAGGTGGTGACGGGTAGTTACGCACCAAGACGAGTCTTGTATTTGTTCGCATTTATTTTGAGGTGGTAACGGGTAGTTACGCACCAAGACAAATATTTGTAGGGTTGTAAAGGCTTCTCCACCTACTACAGGAGCGAGTTTATTTTTAAGGGAAAATCTCGAGTCCGGAAAGGAGCTCGGGGACTAAAGTAGGGGTGAGCGAATCCATTAGGGGTTGCGTCACCGCGAACTAGGATAAAATCTCTTGCGTGGTATTTTCTTCCCTTGTCTTTTATTTCTGCACTTATAAAACTGCTAACGACTTGGTAAAATATTTTAAAAAGGAAAAAATATTTTTAAAACGCCATAATAATTTATAATTGGTAATTAAGCTATTCAACCCCCCCTTCTAGCTTAATATAGCCCTCATACGGGACCTAACAATTTGTATCAGAGCAGTGCTTTTTAACGTGTTTGTTGAGTGATTTGCTGATCTACAGGCACAATAAAAAGTGATCCTACATGGCGTATCTAAATACCATTGTTTGTGGTGAAGGCCTATCCAGCTCTTGCCCTCCTCTATTTGATGGCACAAACTTTGTAACATGGAAAACGAGGTTTCACATCTATGCTAGATCTCAAGGAGTCAAAGTTTGGATGGCCATAGAAGATGGAGTTGTTATCCCTACCGAAACTGTTGACGATGTCATTGTTGAAAAGAAGGTTAGTGAATACACTCTCACCGAAGAAAGTATGATGAATACTGCCGCAATGGCGGAAATGGTTCTCACAAGTGCACTTGCCGAAAAAGAATATAAAATAGTAAATAATTGCAAGTCGGCACAAGAAATGTGGAACAAATTAGTGGTTACCTACGAAGGAACCATTGATATAAAAGATTCTCGAATGGAGACTTTAATCCATGAATACGAGAACTTCAAACTCCAAGAAGGAGAAAATATCATCGATATGGAAACAAGATTTACTCGTATCATCGATGAATTATCTTAACTCGGGAAGAAGTATTCCCGAAATGAAAAGAACCGACGAGTTCTTAAATCTTTACCTCCTAGTTGGAAGGTTAAAGTTACAACTATTAAAGAAAAGCATAATCTAAATGATTAAGACATTGATAGTTTATTCGGAAACCTTCGTGCATATGAAGAGGATAATATACGGGATATGGTCATTCCCAAAGTGGAAGACAAAAAAATGGCATTAAAAGCTATATTAATCAATGAAAACGACGAGGAGTTGAACGAAGAACTCCAAGATCTCGATGAAAGCGAAATTGCTTTACTAACGAGACAACTTCCTCATGTGTTTCAAAGCAAAGCTCAAATATACGGAAAAGGCTTCCTGAAATCTAATAACCAACAAAGAGTTTTCAACTCTAACGGAAGGCCAAAACTATTCTCAAAATTATACTCCTAAGTATAAGAGTAATTTTCCGACAACGAGCTATAACAAAGGCAAAGGCACTCAAAATAATAATGCCTATAATAATGCCAAAGTCAACAATAATCTTACTTACACTCCTCCAAAGCACAAGGAACAACATCCGGAGGAAACTCAAGAAGTGTGCTTCGAGTGTAAGCAACCGGGTCATTTTAAAAGAGAATGTCCTAAGATTTCAAAAGGACGAATTCTTGTGGCCCAAAATGGTTGGGATTTAAGTGAAGATGAAGAAGCTCCGGAAGCTAGTGAAGAAGTTGTCAATCTATGCTTAATGGCTATCGGAGATGAAGGTACATCAACACAAGCCTCCACTTCAAATCAAGAGGTAAACGCTAATCTCAACTATATTTCAAATAAATTGCAATTAGACGAATCTAACTTGAATTTAGTTAATATGAGTAAGTATGATTCGATTAAGCTTCTGGTAACACCCCCAGATCCGGGGTCCGGGATCCGGTCGTTATGGTCTCTATTTCTGTCCACAATACTTGAACTTACTTCAACATAAAATAAATTACATCTTTATGACCGAATACAACAATATAAAACACACCCGTTATAGTCCCATAGATGAAATCAGAGTAACAATCAAATTTTATTAATCACATTATGAGTTCTTACAATCCAAAAGAATTTCAATATGAATACATATTCTTTGCCATCCATTTTCATAAATCATACCAGCCCATATACTTGGTACTGAAAGAATGAATCTATCCTACCAATAGCTTTCTCTTCGGCTCTGGTAGTCTCATCGTCCTCGCCAGCGTCGAGTGCGCCTTGTGCGAGTCATCTGGTCTAACTGTTGTTGTGATATAATAATAAAGCAAGGGTGAACAATAGCCCACCAACAATAATATATAACAGAACGATAATATATAACAGTTCAAAAGTATCTTTCAAACCATATGCCATGCATTTACGGAAATAATGCCAGTATAACATAAACGATGAAGTTACAAGGTAACTCAAAATGCATATATAGGTGGGAATATCTGCTATGTCAAAGATAAGCCAGATATTATCATTTATCATAAAAGAGGAACTTGCAGGAAAAATATTGCAATTCCAATTATAAATACTTTTCCAATACTGCCAACAATGATAATGTTGCAGAAAATAAATGGATTTGAATGATGAACTAATCCTGGAGTATTCACCGCGCCCGCTGTTCCAATCCTTACGATGATCAGTCACAGATTGTACAGCTCAATTTAGATTTACTATCGGTAGAATGAAGAACTGACGGATTTACTTGTCTACCGCCCTGTTAGATCTCCCCGGCCAACGGTTGGGCCAATGGGATGGACGGGCACTACTCGGCCTCTTACACGACTCCAAGTTCGAAAAGAAGTTCACGACTCTGAACGTAAAGTTCGTCCCCCTTTCCCCAAGTATGATACTTGTTGATAAGACTCCACAAAGTAGTCGTATCTAGTTGGAAAGAAAAATTCAACATCATTTCTCCCAAGCTGCTGCTTGTTAGAGGATACCATCTTGTTCCAATAATCTTACCCCTCGAATGATGAGAAGGTTACTCAAAGATTCAATTGATAAACAGCAACCAAGTTGCGAGTGAAAAGAATAGTTTTACAAGATTTATGACCGGGAAGTCAACAAGATAAATAACATTGCTCAAGTAGGTTCCCCTATAATATGGAAGTTTGAGCGAGCATTTAAATCCTTTTAAGATAGATTTAAATGAAAAATAAAGAGTTGGGAACCTTTCATTGATAAAATAGTCGTAAAAAGACTCCGAAATATTTTACATAATATCTGGAGGTGAAAGATAATTTCCGAATAATATAAATCATTTTAAAAAGAATTTAAAAGAATTAAATAAATATTCCAAGAATATTTATTAACTCAATAATAATTACGGAATATTATTAAATCATAATATTGCTCGTCAGTAATCCTCGAATGAATATAAAGAATTATTTACTAAATAAATCCCTCCTTAAATGAATATTCAAAATAATATTAATAATTAAATTCCGATAAATATTTAAAATAATATTCAATAAATAAGTCAAACCTTAAATGAATATTTGAAAATAATATTCATTTAATAAATAATCTTCTAAATGAATATCCAAATAATATTCATTTAGTAATCAAAACTTTAAAGGAATATTCGAAATAATATCCCTTAAGTAAATAGAACTTCCAATGAATATTTTAAAATAATATTCATCCAGTACATAAAACCTTAAATGAATATTCGAAAGTAATATTCATTTAATAAATAAAATTCCAATGAAAATCAAAATAATATTCATTAAATAATCAACTCTAAATGAATATTCGAACTAACATTCATTTAATATCTCTCGACTGAGATAATACTCGAATAACATTCCTCCAAATAAATAATAATCTGCCGTTGGAATCCCTCCGGGTTTCCACGACTATTTATTTATCTCAAAATACCAACTCCCGGTCTATATTTAAGAATGAATATCATCTGCCCTTCGCTAAGGGTCTTACCAAAACAATCCGGCTTATAACTGATATTTCGTATCTAGTCTATAAGCCAATATCAATCCAGGGAACAGGTATCATAATATAATTTGACAATAGGCATGCATGCTATGGCATATGTAAAACGGCAATTACACACACACACACACACACACACACACATATATATATATATATATATATATATATATATATATATATATATATATATTATCACAACAATAGGTTCAAAGTTTTGAACACTTGCCTGGTAATCGGGTGTGGGTAGAGGTAGCGTGTCCTGGGTCTGCTCGATGATCTATAAACAATCAGAACATTCGAGATTAACCACTTAACACCTTTTAAAAGTCTAAGTAATAACTTCACTTAAGTCGAAACACTTTTTCGAATTATCTCGTTATACACCTTTTAGTGTAACTCTTTTTATCACCGATACGATCCGACATTTATTCGTTATTAAGACATGTCGTCATACCCACACTTGGTATATACTTAAGTCATATAAGTTCTAAAGTCGATCGATTATGAACCGAGATTATACCTCGAGTTTGAACGTTCATTTTCTAAGTGTTTTACCAAAGTTATAACCAAGCGGGTTTTTAGGGGTTCGTTCGCGTTTAACCTTGATTCAAACATTTTTATAAAATCAGAAAATGATCCATTTGACATGAGGGTTTCTCTCACACCTTCCTTTTTACCTCTAGTATTTAATTACCAAGATTTGCCACTGACTTACGTATTTTACGAGGGTTCAATTTCAGTTACGAATTCTCGTTTACGGTTTCGAACTACTTTTAGTATATCGGCCATAACTCCTAAACCGTAAGTCCGTTTCACACGTTCTTTATATCAAAACGAAGCTTGGAACATTATCTATCCTATCATGGCCAAATACAACCCTGGACAGTGAGTCAAGCTACTGTGATTCATGGTTTTTAAAGATTATCGAAAATTCGGCATTACGACGACTTATGAATCGAATATTTACCAATTCCAAACCTTCCCATAATCATTGTATCCACTTCAAACAACATATATACATGATTTATAACCATGAACTGAGGCCAAGCAATGCCTTTTCGTTCATGTAACTATTTTTTTAACATTTATCAAAACCCCATTCATAATCATGCTTATAATCATAGTTATAACCTACTAACAACATGTTAAATATAATTGATATGGTTAATATCAGTGTTTAAGTTTTACAGGTAAAAACAGAGTTTAACTTGAAACTAGAAGCAGTCAGAGTTTAGTTAAACTCTGACAGTTGGAAGCTCGACAGAGTTTGTTAAACTCTGACTGGAGAAGCGTTTGCTGGTCAGTAATAGAATTATTGAAGATAATTATGGAAGCGATATCTTTGAAGATTGGATAGCTGTCAAAGGAAGTCGTGCTGACTAGAAAGACGTGTAGCAATCATAATTGATAATATTTGTATAGCTGATTTATAGGAGAATCAATTATCGATTGTACGTAGCTGTATATCTTTATAAATACAGTTAGGTTAACCCTATAAGGGTATCAATCATGTAATGCAATATCATTTCATTGTAACCTAAGAAGCTCTCTGTGATATTTTACATCACTGAGGGAGGAGTTAATTCAAAACAGTTTTTAAAGTCTTTTAAAAACTTATTGTTATTCTCTCATACTTAGTTGATTATAATTGTGTATTCGGCCTAACAATTGGTATCATAGCTTAATCTGTTAATTTAATACAGTTTAAGATCCACACACACACACAACTATAATCAATGGCAGAAATTCCTCCTCCAACAACAGGCTCTAGTGCTGAGAAGGCTTAACCTGCAACTGTGAGCCGATATGAGACAATCAAGGTTCCTATTTTCAAGCCAGCAGAATACTCAACCTGGAAGGTGAAAATAGCTATGTTTCTGGAGGCTACAGATCCAGAATATCTTGACAAAATTTATGAAGGCCCTCATAAGCCTACAAAATTATTTGTTGTTACCGCTGGACAGGAAGCTAAATCTATTCCAAAGGAGAAGAAAGATTTGACTCATGAGGACATTTCATCCATTGCTAAGGATGCAAAGGTTAGACATCTGCTTCATAGTTCATTGGATATTGTTATGTCTAACAAAGTGATCAATTGTAAAACTGCAAAAGATATCTGGGATGCCCTGGAGGTTAGATGTCAGGGAACTGTTACAATCAAGAAGAATAGAAGGAACATACTCACACAAGAGTATGAACACTTTGAGGCTAGATCTGAAGAATCAATGACAGAAACCTTTGACAGATTCTGTAAGCTACTCAATGATCTGTCATTGGTTAATAAAGAATATGATATAGAAGATTCAAATCTTAAGTTTCTTCTTTCTCTACCTGAAAAGTGGGATGTTAAGACAACCACTATTAGAGACAACTATGATCTGGCTGAAACTGATATTGATGAGATCTATGGGTTGCTCAAAACTCATGAACTGGAAATGGAACAGAGGAGCAGAAGATCAGGCAAAAAGTCAAAGTCTGTTGCTCTAAGAGTTGAAGAAAGACCCTCAAAGAAGGAAGCATCAAGGAAGAAAGCAAAAGGAAAAGCTTTGGTCATTCATTCTGAAAATGAGTCATCAAGCTCTGATGTTGACTCAAACACAGATGGATCATCTGATTCTGAAGATGATGAGGAAATGATGCAAATGGCTGCTTTGATGGTAAATACCTTCAAGAAGATGGGATTCAAGAACTTCAAAAAGGGAAAGAGATTCTCCAAGAATGATTCAAAGTCTGACAGGAAGAATTTCAGCAAATCTGAGAGAAAGGATACCAAATCTGGGAAGAGAGACAAGTCTGAGATTCGATGCTACAAGTGTAAGGAGATGGGTCACTATGCTCCTGAGTGCAAGAATGGTAAAACTGAGAAGGCACTCTTCACTAAAGGCAGAGATTGGGCAGACACCTCTGACTCAGATGAGGATGTGAACTATGCTCTCATGGCTATTACTGTTGATGAAGCTGAAGATTCTGAAAACAAGGTACCTCTAACTACCTATGCTTATAATACTGATGATATGACTGAATTGAGAATATATCTTAAGGCTTTGCATATCAGTTATAGGGATCAGACTTTAGAGAATGAGAGAATCAAAACTTAGAATTCTGAACTCAAAGAGAGAAATAAGGTTGTAGAAGAGAAACTTGCTAACATGCAGCAAATTCAAAAGGAGAGAGATGATGCTGTCTATCTTGAACAAGAGTTGTTAAGTAAGTATAGACAACTAGAATCTGAACTGGAGAAGGCAAATCACATTATTAAAACTTGGACTCACTCTGGAAAAGACACTCAAGAAGATTTTCAATCTGATACTGTAGGTCTAGGTTATTCTGAGGAAGATGAACTTAGGTTTCAGAATACAGTCAAGATTAGACCACCTCTTCCACCTAAGAAATTTGGAACATTTGTTAATGGAATAAGTGAACCTAGGTTTGAATGTGGAAAAGAAGATGTTAAGAAAGAACTAGTAAAAACTAGTGTTAAACAGGTTAATATTGGTTCAATGACAGAAAAATAACTCAAGCATAAGCTTAAGGAGTTAAAGTCTGTCAAGAAACAGAAAGTGTCTAGGAAGAATAGAAATGGTAAAGTAGGCATTAATTAAGGTAATTATCCAATGCTTGCTACTTTTGCTCCAAGAAAGACATGTCATAACTGTGGTAGTACTAACCATCTTGCTAGTTTTTGCAGGAAGAACAAAAATATTAATTCTTTACCTTCAAAGTCTGAAGTAAAGAAAGATAATGTTAGAACTAGACCACAGACTTTATGTAAACATTGTGGAAGTACTTGGCATTCTATCTATACTTGCAGGGATTATCATGCTAATTATCGTAACTACTATGAACTTAAGCCCAATTTGAAATGGGTTAGAGTTAATTCTGCAAGTGTAAACTCTGATAAAGTTAGCTTAAACTCTGATAGTGTAAATTCCGCTGCTAAAGCTAACAAAATTAAGAAAGCAAAAGGATCCAAGCAAGTCTGGATCCTTAAATCTAATCTTCAGTAATTGTTTGTGACTGCAGGGCATCAGGGAGAGTATCCTGGTCATGGGTAGTGGATGTTCAGGACACATACTCTGGGATATGGCAACATCAATCTTGGAAGTGTCATCATCACAAATGTAGCTTTGGTTCCAGGACTCAAGCATGATCTGCTATCTGTGAGTCAAATATGTGACAGAGGTTTTCATGTAGATTTTCAACCTGAATACTGTGAAGTTATCAGCAAAACCACAGGAAAAGTTGCCATCTATCAAACTGGAGAAGATGATCCTAAGTTGAAAGAGATCAAGGAGATAATGCAAAGAGAGCTCGAGAATGCAGAAAGAAGACTGCTTATAGACTACCTTAGAACAACACCAGATATTGAGGAGGTTAGGTAGAAAAAGTTTGTAAGTAATTCTTATTTTCTGTAAATTTTGTTAAGTCAAGATTAAACTCTGCTTATTTGAATAAACACTATGTTTGTATAAAATTGTTTTGACATCATCAATTACTATTTTTTTGACAGCATATATACATGATTTATAACCATGAACTGAGGCCAAGCAATGCCTTTCCGTTTATGTAACTATTTTTTTAACATTTATCAAAACCCCATTCATAATCATGCTTATAATCATGCTTATAACCTACTAACAACATGTTAAATATAATTGACATGGTTAATATCAGTGTTTAAGTTTTACAGGGAAAAACATAGTTTAACTTGAAACTGGAAGCAGTCAGAGTTTAGTTAAACTCTGACAGTTGGAAGCTAGACAGAGTTTGTTAAACTCTGTCTGGGGAAGCGTTTGCTGGTCAGTAACAGAATTATTGAAGATAATTGTGGAAGCGATATCTTTGAAGATTGGATAGCTGTCAAAGGAAGTCGTGCTGACTAGAAAGATGTGTAGCAATCATAATTGATAATATTTGTATAGCTGATTTATAGGAGAATCAATTATCGATTGTACGTAGCTGTATATCTTTATAAATATAGTTAGGTTAACCCTAGAAGGGTATCGATCGTGTAACGCAATATCATTTCATTGTAACCTAGAAGCTCTCTATGATATTTTACATCACTGAGAGAGGAGTTAATTCAAAACAATTTTTAAAGTCTTTTAAGAACTTATTGTTATTCTCTCATACATAGTTGATTATAATTGTGTATTCGGCCTAACACAACAAAACTAACTTAGATCACTCAAGAACATGGATAAAACTCAAAGTAGATCTAGGGTTTCAAGGGCATTATACCTTCTTGAGAATGTGTACTAGCCTCATAAAGCCTTGTATGGTCCTTAGATTGCCTTAAGCTTGATAAATCAACCATGAAAACAAGAAAATCAAAGATTAGTTTTCATGAAAACACTATTCACCCTCCTCTTTCTTGATTTTTTTGAAAATGGAAACAAAGGAGTTTGAAGCTAAAATATTGAGGAGATTAATTCTTGAAATATAGGACTCACCTTAAAAATTACAAGATCAAACAAGGAGTGGAAACTTGATTTCTCCTTTGGAATTAAAGAGAAAGTCGAATGGAATAAAAGGAAAGACAATGGTGTTCTTTGCTTGGTTGTTTTGGAAAGAATGCATAAAGTGGTCTTGCCTTGATAATATCTTGATGTTAAAGTAGCTTTATTAAAGTGGTGATGTAATGGATGATGTAATTTGCTTGGACAAGTGTTGATCTTTGGTTAATTCTAGGCTAACTTGTAGTTGTTTTGCTAAGTACTAGTTTCATCTCTAAGTATGCTAGTTGCATGAGTCATCACTTGGTTTGCTAGATATTTTCCACCACTACATGCATGTATCTTGATTCCCTGCTTGTTTCTTTGTCCGGTTATTGCTCAATTCTTTGATCGTTCAGAGGAATAACTCATTCGTTTCTAGTTAGGGTTTTACCGGAATCCGTCTTAATATTTATACTATCATCCTCCATTCTCTTTAATAATTCTTGAACCTATATTCCTTAAATCCCTTCATTAATTCTTTAAGTCTTTCAGTGTCCAGGGAAATCTCGGGGAAAATAAAAGTGCGGTTTTTCAGAATCCGACAGCTTTTACATACACTTATTTTCCCCCTGGATCACTAATACGAACTCGAAAAATCCGTTCCGAATACTTCTATATAGTGTCGTCTCATAATATTCTCATTTCCACCAAAAAACTATTCATACTTTATTCTTCCTTTATTCCCTATATTTATGACAATGTCCTTGTTCTTTCTCGGGCGTTCCTTAACCCTTTCACGGAACCACTGGACTAATCGTTATCGATCTGGATGACATGAGAATATTCTCCTGCTTGGAATTGCCATATCTTATTCCCCTAGGAGATAGATTATTCTTACCTAAGTTGTCAACCATTAGCATTCTTCATGACATATAAGTATTTGAATCCATATCCATTCCATTCATTCATTAGAGCTGTGACCTTGTTGTCGGAATCATTGTTCCTCATTTTATCAATACTTAATAAAAAGTTTTAATTCTACCGAAAATTTGGGTTCTTATAGTCTCCCCTCCTTAAAAGGATTCCGTCCCGGAATCAGGTTGAAAACAAGAGTCGTTTATCTGTCGTTTCACCTTTCAGCTTCCCGGTCGATTCTTAGTCGTTCTGCCCTTTCTCAGCACATCTACTGGTGCTACAATACGTACTTTATCCTTTTTCCATCAACTTTGATACTTTTTGTACAACACATTATCCGGGTTATGCTCTTACTCAGTCTTATCCTTATTGATACCTGCAGTAACATTGGTATCACTATCACACTACAAATTCGGAGGTAACCTCGCTCGCACTGTGCATTTCCTGATCGCTTTAATCTTCGCAATCTCGATCAATATAGAGAAGTGGAAGATTTATTGAGAGATCACTATGATCAATGAACGTTTGCTATATTGCATAGTTAGTACAGAAGGGGGCCAGCCCTTAGTACTTGACAAGCAATTAAACAAGTTATGGTATTCCACTTAGACTTCTATCACATAGACAGATAGTCACGTAGCAGTACCTCCCCTCCTTAAAGGGTTGTTCTTCCCAATTCATAAAGAAGATGAATAAGAGAGAAGAAAAGAAAAGAATTATAAAGGATTATATAAAGTTTTCATGATTGTAAAATATCATACTCAGAATTAACCTCTGAACTATAGAGGTTCATCAAAGAAGAAAATAATCATAATTATATCCAATACGATTTGATCGCAATCTCTCGTGCCAAAAAAAACCCCATTATTCTATGGACCTATACTCTGGTTCAACTTTAGCACACTTACTTTTGGAAAATCTTTGAACCTCTCAGGTTAAATCTTAGTTTCTCGCTTGACACCGTTGTTACTGACATTCCATGTCATGCTACTAGCTTTTTCATATCTATAATATTAACACTATCAGGTTGTCATCCCGAGAGTTCATCAGAAAACCCATTTATTAATCCATTCATAACATTCCTTGCGTCACATTCCATAGTTGCTTTCCCAGTCTTTTCTTTATCAATCACATCCTTCTTATTATCTGATTCTTATTTACTTCTGTTATTTACTTCCACCTTCATCCCTTTATTGATACATCTTTTGCACTTGGCACCTCCTCCTTGGTATCCCATCATATTTACTCTATAATCATCACATTATTCCAATTTAAACCCTCCGAAATGAATCTGGCCGATTTCTTTAACTTAGATCAATATAATCTACTTCTGCCAAACTTGTTTCTCATCACTTGTTCTTTTCTACCCGTGATTTTCCACAGGTTGTTCTTCGTAAGTTAGACCAGGTCATATACCTACCTGCTCGTACTCTTATCATCTCTCGAGCATCTGCATTTTACTAGCGTAGCCTTGCCACATGAAACACATTACGATCATGCTATAAGTTTTGGGGGTAGAGCTAGCTCGAATGCCACCTTCCGAACACTTTTAAACTCTCAGGTGGCCCAATAAGTCTCGGGCTCAACTGCCCTTCTCTCCAAGTCTCATTAATTCTTTCTACGGGAATACATTTAGAATCATGAATCATCAACCTCATATTCTCTATCTTTTTTGCGCAGAAGTACACTAACACAAACTTGCCTGTCCTTCATCAACATGCCATTTAGTTTATCAATAGCAGCACTTTCTTTATCTATGCGTCGTCATCTAATTTTTTAGAAGAATCGCCACCACATTAATGTAGCCCTTAGGTGAATCACCCACATTTTCTGTTTACGTAGTGCGTTAATATCTAACCATACGGGTTTCAAATCCTTTAGGGAGACAAAGTGATCACTATTCCTTATCCATAAGGAACACTTCCTGAACTTGATATAGATATTACATGAAGTAGATAAAATTACAGAAGAGTTTCAAGCATCGTAGCTAAGTCAGGTTGATGAAACTATCACTCATGCATCTTCCATAAAAGACTGGAAACTTAATGGTTTACTTTGTCAATTTTGTATCATGGTCCTGGTTTGCCTCAAAACGAGACCTTCTAAGGCATGTAATATGCTTAAGACTCCATCAGGAATCGAATCTTTACTTAAACTATTATTACCGTTGATTCTTGCACAATCATCAGAAGGAATGTAAATTCCTTCACTCCGATATGACCTTCAAGGTCCTTCCAAATATCATTCTGTTTCTTCGGTATGAACATTTGTAATTATTCCTCTATACTTAGACTGTCGGCCACCTAATTGGCCTTTCCTGATAATAATAATTTCTTGTAATCCAAGTTCTCTGGATACATTCTAACTCAAATTTTCTACCTCATTCCCATCACTGTTGGGTGAAAGCATACTCCCTTAAGCTCTGCTGAAGGAGAAAAATATATCTATCAGTCTTTTTCCATAAGTCATTGCTTCCACCTTCCCGTGGGAACTTTATCAAAGTTACCCTCAATCATACCTAGGATATTTGTTCTCTTAGTTCTTTCTTGTTCTAAGATAATCTCAACCTTCTTTGGTTCCATCCATACCTCATCATGGTTTCATACATGCCTCATCTGGCATTATTGTTATTGTGTCTTACATTCTCTACCAAACTTCTAGTTTGAAACTCAGAATATTAACTTTTTCCTTGTAAGGTTTCTTAGGTCGTCCTCATCATTCCTGCTGTATTTTCTAGGTACAGGGTATATCAAAACGTCATTGATCAATACTCTAATAATTCTATCTATGTTCTTTCCATAACTCTTTTTAATAATCCTTACAGGTCATTGTTGCCTTAGAAAATCCAACTCATGTCCTCTGAATTCACAATGTCTTTATTAGGGTTAATGTCATCCCTTGTGCATTCCCCAGGGGCATTCCCCAGGGTTTGTCTCAATTTATGGATATCCTATCCTTAATTCACCTGCCAAGGAATTCTTGCATCCTATAATTGGCAATCAGATCATGTATCCTTAATAAGGGTCTCTTTTCAATCATTCTTATTTGGTAATCGATCGGTAACTTAATGCTAACCTCTTCTTTCAGATAGTTGTCAGCCTATTTGACCTTCCAAAAGACAACGTATGTCTATCTGCACTCTTACAGAAATTGGTAATGGTAGCAAGGATGTTTTGGAAGATATTGGTCGAGTTCAACGTGAATCTCTTAGTGTTTATCGTTCTTCTCAAAGGTACTTACCTTGGGCAAAATTTCTACAGCATACTGATCAATCCCTGACCGTTTCTATACTCTCTTCATATCCCTTCATTGTTTACTTTCATCCGTCATAATATATTCATGGTATTCATAATACCCTATCATCATACATCTCAAGTCACTATACTTCCATTTTTTACTCGTAATCTTGGACAATCATATACACATGAATTACTTTAGTACGGGTGACCCCATACTAAAATTTTTTTTAGTAAATTCTCAATCAAAACATGGGTTGCAAAGGGTTTAGCAGAAGATTCCTACGATCTCATTAATGTTTCCTTTATATCAGCAACCCTGCTTTGTTCTTTCATTGCTGGTCTAGTCACTTGATAATCCTTTGTGACTTGGCCTCAAATGGCCACACTAAAATAAAAATATATGATTTTAAGGGTTGGCTAATTAGCATTATTTTTCTAGCAATTTCCGACATAGTGCCTTCTTCTTTGATACCTTTCTACCTTTCCAAAACTTTACTTCATATAAGTCTTAATCGACTACTCGGCACCGTCTCCGGTCACCTTTCCTCTACTTTTATCTTTTCAACTATTCTTATCAATCCCACATGCCACACAAGCTTACCATTCCTGGCATAACAGCCTTTTCATTTAAGTCAATCCCGGAATTTCTCAGTCCGGCTGGTTTCCTACTTACATTTCCTGTTTTCGTCCAATCTCACTTCATCATTTTATCTCTACCATCGATTGTAACACTCAGGGTCCGTCTACTAACCATATGACGGCAACCTTACCCAATTCACAGGGTTCGCTCCAGCTTCCATTCTCTTCAATGATGTTCTCTAATAATCAGAAAGACAAGGTGTACCAAAATTTGCCGAATTCCTATCCAGAATCAGGGAAATTTTGGTCAATCTATCCACTTACGGGTAACATTAAGGAGACCAGTTTCGAAACCTGAAGAATAGTTCTATGAACCTCCAAGCAGGTAGAACCATAAGTAGTCATAATTAACGAAATAATCATCATCATGTTGGAAGTTTTACCACTGGAGAGGAACCAATTATATATATCCCTTAAAAAGGGAATCAACAGTTTCAAACAGAAACCTGTCACAACGTCCTGATACCTATACGTCCTGATATCCAATATTACCAAATGTCAGTCTACCTAACCACTAGTCTTAGAAGGAACATTACCGTCGGAGTTGGTTGTTCCACAAAATTTGCACTACTAAGGCCTTTCGAACCTGGTGAACCGTGCTGTCCGAATGCATCCGCAAGTACGTTGTCGTGCTGCGCAAGCACACATCCTAATCCTTTATGCGAAGCGTCGTTGGAAGCACAAAGTCTCCTTTTTCCATTAAGCAATGCCAACTCTTGGTCATTACCAATTTCATCTTTTAGCTCCAGGAAGATTTTCTCTTATTTTTCTCTTTAACTGCTGATCGTATTACTTGATCCATTATAATTCCTCGTCGGAGTAAACTTAAAGTAATTACTATAGTCCATTCAAAGAAAAGAAGGAATTTAATATTCCTTTGAATCACATGCATCTAACGTTTCTGGTTCATCATTTCACTGAGTTGAAATAACCCTATACTTAGTCTCTGACAGTAGCCTCATTACGAGTTCATCTTGACTCACTGGTCTCATCTTCTGGTAGGTTCGGAGATCATTGTCCTACTTACTACTTCCTTATATAACTTTATCCAATCATGCTATCACTTCCCAATGTCTTTACTTTCTAACTGATTTATTCATAAAATGAACATTTCCCCGAATAAAACCACCCCATTGACCTCAATTTCGTTCCATAAATTACAACCTATGACATCTGCCTTATCATGGCGAATTATTACTGACAATATTCATACTAATTCAGTTATCAAATGATATGGCACTTACTGCCTCCTTCTCAACTATTCCTAGGGACTCTGCTCCTCGTCCTATATCGTTGTCTTTGATAATCATACGTCCCTCTAGCTCTTTCTTCGTTAATATGAAAGTCTCTAAGGATTCTTATCTATTCCCGTATAAGATCTCAAATGATTCTTCCAATCCGTCGTACTTGCTAGTACTACATCCAGTAGGCCGGCTACGAATCCAACATGAATCTTCAGTTCTCTTGCTAATAGCTCAGTTCTTTATGCTCACTTTTCTGAGCACTATACCTTAATCATCACAATCTTTCTAGCTGCAGCCCTCATTCCTCAAGGGTAAGCTCCTTATCCAAACAGGTTTTTCCTTATCTGCTGGAACCTCTTCCGGGTCTCCAGTAGGGTACTCCATCAAATTTACCCGCCGATCTTCAGCATATAAAGCATCATCACGCTGCTGCTCGTATGCCTCAAGGTCTGTCGCCTTACTCGTCGATACGATATCGAGCTAAGTTACTATCATGATACTTAAGAGTTCCCATAAGGGTTTTATATGTCATCACTACATTAAGTAGTCCGAATATGAACTTGGCAAGAGTTCTTATTATCTTAGTGAATTTATTGTTTTAACGTCACCTCATCTCTGGGGTTTATAACGTACGCTCTGATACCATTTCTGTAACACCCCCAGATCCGGGGTCTGGGATCCGGTCGTTACGGTCTCCATTTCTGTCCACAATACTTGAACTTACTTCAACATAAAATAAATTACATCTTTATGACCAAACACAACAATATAAAACACACCCGTTATAGTCCCAGAGATGAAATCAGAGTAACAATCAAATTTTATTAATCACATTATGAGTTCTTACAATCCAAAAGAATTTCAATATGAATACATATCCTTTGCCATCCATTTTCATAAATCATACCAGCCCATATACTCGGTACTGAAAGAATGAATCTATCCCACCAATAGCTTTCTCTTCGGCTCTGGTAGTCTCATCATCCTCGCCAGCATCGAGTGCGCCTTGTGCGAGTCATCTGGTCTAGCTGTTGTTGTGATATAATAATAAAGCAAGGGTGAACAATAGCCCACCAACAATAATATATAATAGAACGATAATATATAACAGTTCAAAAGTATCTTTCAAACCATATGCCATGCATTTACGGAAATAATGCCAGTATAACATAAACGATGAAGTTACAAGCTAACTCAATATGCAAATATAGGTGGGAATATCTGTTATGTCAAAGATCAGCCAGATATTATCATTTATCATAAAAGAGGAACTTGCAGGAAAAATATTGCAATTCCAATTATGAATATTTTTCCAATACTGCCAACAATGATAATGTTGCAGAAAATAAATGGATTTGAATGATAAACTAATGCTGGAGTATTCACCGCGCTCGCTGTTCCAGTCCTTACGATGATCAGTCGTAGATTGTACAGCTCAATTTAGATTTACTACCGGTAGAAGGAAGAACTGACAGATTTACTTGTCTACCGCCCTGTTAGATCTCCCCGGCCAACGGTTGGGCCAATGGGATGGACCGGCGCTACTCGGCCTCTTACACGACTCCAAGTTCAAAAAGAAATTCACGACTCTGAACGTAAAGTTTGTCCCCCTTTCCCCAAGTATGATACTTGTTGATAAGACTCTACAAAGTAGTAGTATCTAGTTGGAAAGGGAAATTCAACATCATTTCTCCCAAGCTGCTGCTTGTTAGAGGATACCATCTTGTTCCAATAATCTTACCCCACGAATGATGAGAAGGTTACTCAAAGATTCAATTGATAAACAGGAACCAAGTTGCGAGTGAAAAGAATAGTTTTACAAGATTTATGACCGGGAAGTCAACAAGATAAATAACATTGCTCAAGTAGGTTCCCCTATAATATGGAAGTTTGAGCGAGCATTTAAGTCCTTTTAAGATAGATTTAAATGAAAAATAAAAAGAGTTGGGAACCTTTCCTTGATAAAATAGTCGTAAAAAGACTCCGAAATATTTTACATAATATCTGGAGGTGAAAGATAATTTCTGAATAATATAAATCATTTTAAAAAGAATTTA
Source organism: Saposhnikovia divaricata (assembly GCA_036435485.1). Classification (NCBI taxonomy): domain Eukaryota; kingdom Viridiplantae; phylum Streptophyta; class Magnoliopsida; order Apiales; family Apiaceae; genus Saposhnikovia; species Saposhnikovia divaricata. The sequence goes on along the minus strand of CM071596.1, from coordinate 221,441,563 downwards.
AAAGAATTAAATAAATATTCCAAGAATATTTATTAACTCAATTATAATTACGGAATATTATTAAATCATAATATTGCTCGTAAGTAATCCTCGAATGAATATATAGAATTATTTACTAAATAAATCCCTCCTTAAATGAATATTCAAAATAATATTCATTAAATAATTAAATTCCGATAAATATTTAAAATAATATTCAATAAATAAGTCAAACCTTAAATGAATATTTGAAAATAATATTCATTTAATAAATAATCTTCTAAATGAATATCGAAATAATATTCATTTAGTAATCAAAACTTTAAACGAATATTCGAAATAATATCCCTTAAGTAAATAGAACTTCCAATGAATATTTTAAAATAATATTCATCCAGTACATAAAACCTTAAATGAATATTCGAAAGTAATATTCATTTAATAAATAAAATTCCAAGGAATATCAAAATAATATTCATTAAATAATCAACTCTAAATGAATATTGGAACTAACATTCATTTAATATCTCTCGACTGAGATAATACTCGAATAACATTTCTCCAAATAAATAATAATCTGCCGTTGGAATCCCTCCGGGCTTCCATGACTATTTATATATCTCAAAATACCGACTCCCGATCTATATTTAAGAATGAATATCAACTGCCCTTCGCTAAGGGTCTTACCAAAACAATCCGGCTTATAACTGATAATTCGTATCTAGTCTATAAGCCAATATCAATTCAGGGAACAGTGTTAGGTCCAATATGTTTGTAGAAGGGGGGTTGAATACAAACAGTACTGTTTATTCGAAATTTGTCCGGATAAATTTAATTTATATTTTGACAAATTTGAGCGGAATTAAATTAAACAAAATTCAAGTTGAATATAAAATTATATTAACTTGAGGGGTTTGTTACAAATACAGTACAGAAATTATATCTAGTTAATAAAAACAAATTAGAAAATTAGACATGAATTTTTCTAGATTTGTTAATAAAAATCAAGATATAGATTAGGAGTAAAAACTCGCTAATAGTACAAGAGTATCAAGTAAACAAGTTCTATCGGATCAGATATTAAAAATAAGATGAACTTGATTTTCTATGAATTTTTCAGCTCCTGCAGGTTGTGTTCTTGATGAGAGAGAAGAGAGAAAATTGCCTTTTCTTGAGTGTAATATTCTTGTCTATATGATATGTGTCTCTTGTGTCTTTTGATATAATGTCTACTGCTTCTTTTTCTTCAATTATAACTGTCAAGACAATCGGCAAGACAAACTGTTCTTCCAAGACAATCAATTTTGTACTGCCAAGACAATAGGAAATACAATCGGCAAGACAATCAGGTTCTTCCAAGACAATCGGCAAGACAATCAATTTCTGAGATATTTGTCTTGCTTTATCAATAATTATCAATCTGTCGGAAACTTTTTCTTTTTGATCATTATCAAGACAATCTGATTTGAACTGTCAAGACAATCAAATCAGATTTTTATTCTCCTTTTTTAAAGATGTCGAGTATAATCATCACCAAGACAATCGGCAAGACAATCAGAGATTGTCTTGCTTTACTGATTTACTTCTTCAAGACAATCCGTGATTGTCTTGTTTTTATGAATTCCTTCTTCAAGACAATCGGCAAGACAATCACAGATTGTCTTGCTAGTTCATTTTTTCAGTTTTAAATTAAACTGATTAATAAATAATCATTTCAATTTAAACTTACTTAAATAATAATTATTCATATTTAATTAATTTAATAATTAATTTAATTAATGTATTAATTCTTGATGAATTAATTTATTAATTAAATTGACTACTTGATTTAAATTAATTAAAGAAGAATAATTATATATCCTTGGATTGTCTTAATTCTTTTCTGAATCACTAAAAGTAATAAACGAATACCACTGAATATTTTGTTGACGTTCCATGCACGGTCTGGTTCATGAACGACTAACTTCAATGACTGTCCTTTAATTTTCACATTAAAAATGTGATTCATTTTTCTTCTCATCTCTTTCTCCTTCTTGTACTCCACTGTATTCTGTCTGAACCTGTCACTCTAGAAATCTCTGTCTTAGAAATAAATCCACTTCTTTGATGCTATACTGAGGCTTGATCAGCAATCTGAGCTTCTTCCAGTGTAAAACATCAAAACTATAGATTGACTTTACGGTTTTTCTTCTGATAGATATTATCTTCTGAGATTCCTATGACAGTTAAAGTTATTTACTTATTACAATCTAAGCTTAAGTTGAGTTAAGTCCTCGAACTATAAATAGGCTGTGTCATATGCCTTTCAATCTCCCCCTATTTGTTTGTTAGAAAATAACAAGCAAATACCTAGAGGATTACTCAACTAACTCAACTTAACTTAGTAAAAGATAAAATTTTAAATACAAAGTAAATAAAAGAAAGGTTCTGGTTTATATTTAACATTGTCCAGATTCAAACATAAAAGATAAATACAAGATAGATGATCCTCTAGACTGATCATATAATACAATTTTCTATCTTGTCCTATCTAAGCCCTAAAGATATCACATGTAGAGCTGGTCTTCACTTAGAAGTATATTCCTCCCTTATCTCTCCAGATTTAACTTCATCTTCTTGTTCTAGAAATCTTCTGATATTCTCTGTGTCAAATCGTTCTTGATCATCCAAGGTTTTGATCAAATCTTTGTCAAGTACACGTTCATAATCTAACACAAGGCCTTTAGGTTTCTTAGGCAAAAGTCCAAGGTTGCCCCATAGCCGATTCCGAAGAATGTAATATTTCTTTTCAAAGCCAGTTAAAGCATATGGTCGGATAATGTCAGCAACAAAGATACTTTCTTTATCTTCGAATCCTCTAGTCCTTAGCATATGTTCTAACCAGACCAGATGAGATGCAGTATATAATTTCATCGACTTAGAATCAAGGAAGCAAGAATGTAGTGTATTAGCCTTGAGAAACTTAACATGATGTGGAGTTTGAATAACTTGTGGACTATTCCTTTGAGCAAACTCTAAAAGTCTTTCATGAAGTAAAATATTTAGTTCAGAAAACCTTTTTACCTTTAGAGACATAATCCACAGTTCAATCAAGCTTCTCTGTTGAAAGATTTGAAGTGACACATAGAGAGAACCCATTGTACGAGAGTCAATCTGAATTATCAGCTGATCTGCACATCTGTCAAACCCAGCTACTATCCTCGAGATTTCCAGCATCAATGCATCCATATATTGCAAGTAATTTGGATTGGTCTCTTGAAACTGTTGAAGTAGTTTGAGAAAACGTTCATCATCATTAGCAGTGTTTTGAATAAAATCAAAAATTTCTCTTGCTTTCTCCCACTTTGGACCAATCTTCAACTGAATATCTCTTTTCCTTTCTTGTACACTGATTGCATGTAGCTTTTGTTTCTCAGCATCTTCAGCTTGCTTCAGCTTCAATCTTTTATCCACTACCTGTCTGGTCTTCTCAAGCTTAGCTTGTCTCATCTGACGATCAGCTTTCTCCTCTTGAAGTTCCTTCTCAAATTCAGGATCATCTTGCCAGTTTGAAAGATCTTCTTCAATGTCATTTAATTGTTGTACCTCAAAATTACTATTCTTGAGATCAAAATCAAAATCTGATACATCCTGATCATGAGCTTTTTCTTTTCCCTTTGCAGACTTCTCCTTATTCCTCCCTTGAGTTGACTGACCTCCAGACTTACTTCCTCCAGCTCCTCCAGACTTCTCTCCTGACTTCTTCTCCCCCTTAGTTGAGGAATCCTCTACAGACTTTCTTTGACTGTCAAGCTCTCTATTTTCATCATTATCCCCTCCATTATCACCATCATAGTCTTCAAAATATGCTCTTTGTTCTGGTGTGATATGATGAGTAGGTTTAACAATGTTACAAAGATGGTCAAGTCCTTCAAACATGTAATCATATTTTTCTTCAAGCTTCGCAAAGGTTGTTGAATATGATTGAGCAGTTACATGCATTTCCACTTGAAGTTCATCCACCCTATTAGAGAGTCTGTCAATAGCATTTAGAATATCTGATCTTTCTGTAGATTCCTGAGAGTTGGATTGCATCAATGTATTGATTGCTAGAGTGAGTGTGGTCTTTATGTTCTGACCATCGTCACGAATAACCATGAGCTGATTGTTGACAGAGGTGGAAGAAGAAGACCGGTCATCCACCTTTGCTTTGAAAAATTGTTTTTCAGCCTCAGTTTCCATCAATTTCTTTTGCAGATCTTTTATTTGAGCCATAAGAGACAAAGTGTTTGTGTCAGTGTATGCGCTCACCTGATGTTCACTCAAGGATATGTCACTCTCCTTTCGTGCATGTGTTTCACTCAAATTTAAGGTGGTCCTCACATCACTCAACACTAGCTCCTTTCCTTGAGCTGTACCTGCAATAGAAATCACCCTAGCCTCTTCTAGAGAGGTCAGTGGTGGTGCAATGGGAGTTCACAATTCCCAATCCTCAGTCATCTCTATTAATTCATTTGGATTTGATAACTGAATTTCTTCAGTGATAGGATGACCAAGTTGCCCTTCACTTTCTCCAGATAAATCTGCGAGTGAAGAATCCCTTGAGGGAGCCAGGAATGTTCCTCCTGGGAGGGGAGATGATGACTCTATTATAAATGGCAAAGAGTCAAGATTTCCCTCTGAAGCCTGTGAAGGCTCTTCTACCGTAACAATGGTAGGCACTGTCTCAGTAATAATCCTATCGTGCACTCCTTGCTTAGTGTCCTTAACAACGTCGGATTCTAAGGTAATGTCTTCCCCCATTGTGAGTAATAGAGGTGTGCTTGACTCTGTACAAGGTGCCACGGCCCTTTGGCGAATTTCAATAATTTCATCCTGTTGAGAGGATGAAATTAGTAACAATCCATCGACCATTTCAATGTCCAAGTCCTTTTGGGAGGAAATGGATGGGCTAACAGATGCCTCAAGTAGTAGGTTTCTTCTCTTCTTTGGTGGAGGCAGAGCTGTGGGATCACTCAAATTATCACTTCTTCTAACAGCCTTTTTAGCTAACTGTTTGGTTCTGGATTTAGGTTTAGAGATTTGAGTAGACACAGTGTTTGGCTCTAAGACCTGGGATAGAGGCTGTGGTTCTACAACCTCTTGGTCTGACCTATCAGCCACTTGGGCTCCAGAAACAGTTTGAGAGATAGAATGCAATACCTGCTCCGTTGATGCAGTAGATGTACCTGAAGGAGTGGATTGTTCCATTTGAGGTTGAAGTTCAGGGACAGGTACATTTTCATGTTCAGGTTCATTTATAAGTCGGGGAATGACAGGTAAATCTATGAAGGTAGACAATTATGGTGTAACATACACTGGCACATTTTGTAATTTCTTATGTGTGTGTAGGCTAGTGAATATTTTCTTGGTTTGCCTGCCTGATACCATAGGATTGTCATTCCTAAAAATTGCTTGTTGACCAACCGGAACAAGATGATTAAATATCAAGGTTAAGAATCTAGGATAATAACATAAAACTTTATTACCCACATGAAAATCCCTTCTGGCCTTAACAATTCTACTAACAATAGTATTCCAAAGTAAATTACCAATATTGATTCTATGGTTGTTAGCAACAGCATAACCAATAGTTTGTAACATAGAGGTAAGTAAATGAAAATTACCTCTGGCTGTATTAGCAAATACCTTTGAGATTGTGTCGAAAAATGCATCCCATTGTTGAACCAGGTTCTTTTTGCTCAAATTGTTCATATCAATTACTCCACGATAATTAATATCACTGAAAAATTGATACAATTGTTCACTGGTTGGAAAAGGATCAAAATTATCCCCCGGAAGGCCCAGTACAGTACTAAGGGTTGATTCAGTCACGATGTGGTGTGTTCCATCAAAGTCAAAAGAAAATGAGGTCAAATCTTCAGACACCACAGCTTCTGTGCAAATCAATCTTAGTGGTCCTATTTTAATTGGAGCTTCCATCGAAATAGCAGTTCGGATAATCGAATCATCATTTAGAAAACGTATCCAAGGCTTAAATCGATCATGGGGACAATCGTTCGGATTAATATATCCAACCAAATTATGCTTCATTATCTCAAAATTATCAGCCATTTTTTTAACACAAAAACACACTTCAATTTTGGGAAGATTAAAACAATTCAAAAATTTTCAGAATTATTAATTAATTAAAATTAATTAAAAATTCGATAATTAAAAATTCGAATTAATTCAAAGTTATCAGAAAAATCCCAAAAATTAGTATGATGTTCTCCTAGTCACTGGGAATCTCAATCTAATTTTAGATTTAACAGATAAAATCTAAAACACCCAAAACAGTGAAAACCCGATTGAGATTTTTGAAAAAATTGAATTTTCAAAAACTGAATGAAATTCGTTGATATTCGGTTCAATAGACAGGAAATCGAACGATCTATTTGAATCTGGTCTCAGATTTCAGTTTTGTTGAAGAAAATCGAGCAGAGTTTCAATGCAAAAGTGTGTGTATTGTGTGTATATATGACTGTGCTCTGTGTCAATACACGAGAGAGAGAGAGTTGTTATGTTAATTGTCTTGGCTGTTCTGTTTTTTTTTTTGTTTAAGTATAGAATTAACACTACAAGGCAATCGGTTGATTGTCTTGGTAGTTCAAAAACTATCAAGACAATCGTTTATTTGACTGATAAATTAAAAAAACGTAATTTTTTTTAAGTACTGAAATGATTCTCCAAGACAATCAGGTGATTGTCTTGCCGATTGTCTTGGTAGTTCAAAAACTATCAAGACAATCGTTTCTTCAACTAATTAACAAAACAAAACAAAACAAAAAAATATGTACAACATTTTATTATTTACAAAATAACCTGCCAAGACAATCTGTGGATTGTCTTGGCGACTGTCTTGATACCAGAATGACACTTACAAGACAATCGATTGGTCTCTACACTAGCAAATATATTTATAAAAATCTGGTAAAATTGAAAAACAAAAATTGATTAATAATAAACATAATCTGCTAATTTTGGAAAACAAAAAATACAATTACCAAGATAATAGAAGGATTGTCTTGACTATTGTCTTGACATAATACATATACTAATAACATACAAATTTATGTACAGATTTAATCCAATTAAAATACAACCTTATTTATCGCTAAAACTACCACAAATAAATATTTAGCAAACACATGGATTAACCTTTTTACGACAACAAATATAAATAACAAAAGGACAAACACTACAAAACATTTAATAAAATATTAAATATATTTACAAGAACATTTATAATAAATTAATGAATCTAAATATTTTCTAATAAATAACTTTCTAATAGAAAATTATTTAAAGAGAGAATATGATTCATTAAAATATCACAAATATTTCAAAACACAAGAAGTAATAAAGAAGTTATTATAAACATGTTGACAAAGATTTTTAGCAATCACAAGCAGTAAAAAGTTGATAAAATAATTATGCAAGTGATTAAAATTTAAAAAAAAAATAATAACAAAATCACTTGCAAATTATTAAAGAGTAAACCTCAGATATTAACAAGCTTAATTACTAGGACTATTCAACATACCCAATTCACCAACAATTTTGGTGAATGTGGATTCGTCAAGAGACTTAGTAAAAATATCTGCTGTTTGTTCTTCTGTGGGTACAAATAACAATTCCACGGTACCATTCATGACATGCTCTCTTATAAAATGATACCTGATGTCTATGTGCTTGGTCTTCGAATGCTGCACAGGATTGTTGGAGATTGCTATGGCACTTGTATTATCACACAAAATTGGAATTTTTGTTAATACAAAACCATAGTCCTTCAGCTGATTCCTAATCCACAAGATTTGAGCACAACAGCTTCCAGCAGCTATGTATTCAGCTTCAGCTGTTGAGTTGGAAACTGTTTGTTGTTTCTTGCTATACCAGGAAACTAGCCTGCCACCTAGGAATTGACAACTCCCAGAGGTGCTTTTTCTAGCTACAACACTTCCTGCATAATCTGAATCTGTGTATCCAACAAGATTAAAACCAGATTCTTTAGGATACCAGATACCTAAATTAGGCGTACCCTTAAGATATCTTAAGATTCGTTTTACAGCAATGAGATGAACATCTCTAGGATCCGCTTGGAACCTTGCACACAAGCATGTAGCATACATAATATCTGGTATACTTGCAGTAAGTTAAAGTAATGAGCCTATCATACCTCTGTAACTTGTGACATCTACCTTGGCAGTATTTTCATAAGCTCCAAACTTGACAGCTGTAGATGATGGTGTCTTAGCTGAAGATGAGTCCTCCATTTGATATTTCTTGAGGAGCTCTTTGATATACTTGGATTGACAGATAAATATTCCATCTGTCCTTTGACTTATTTGCATTCCAAGAAAGAATTTCAGTTCTCCCATCATGCTCATTTCAAATTTACCCTGCATTAACTTAGCAAATTTCTTGCACAAAAGATCATTAGTAGACCCAAATATTATATCGTCCACATAGACTTGGACTAGTATTGTTTCATTTTTATGTTTCTTAGTGAAGAGAGTTTTGTATATGACACCTCTAACAAAGCTATTTTCAAGTAAAAATTCAGAAAGGGTGTCATACCATTTTCTTGGTGCTTGCTTGAGGCCATAGATAGCCTTGAAAAGGAAGTAGACATAGTCCAAAAGATCTGGATCTTCAAAGCCAGGGGGTTGTTCTACATAGACCTCTTCATCCAGCTTACCATTTAGAAAAGCACTCTTTACATCCATTTGATAAACATTAAAGTTTGAGAATGATGCGAATGCCAAGAATATTCTAATGGCCTCGAGTCTTGCCGCTGGAGCATAGGTTTCATCATAGTCAATGCCTTCAGCTTGTGAATAACCCTTTGCTACCAGTCTTGCTTTATTTCTTGTGACTGTGCCATCTTCATCAAGTTTGTTTCTGAATACCCACCTAGTGCCAACCACTGTTCTATTTGAAGGTCTGGGTACCAACTTCCATACTTCTTGTTGTTTGAATTGATTGAGTTCATCTTGCATAGCAATCACCCAATCAGGATCAGAAAGAGCTTCTTCAGTTTTCTTAGGTTCCATTTCAGATAGAAACCCTGAATAATTGCATTGATTCTGATAAGCTCTTCTAGTCTTTACTCCAACATCTGGATCACCAATAATTAACTCAAAAGGATGAGTTCTATTCCAAAAAGTTTGTCTGGGTAGATTAGTTCTTGATGATTCGCCTTGATTTGAATTGTGTTGTTGAGTATGACTTGTTAATCCTTCACTAACTCCCCCTGAGTTGTTGCCAGGATGATTAGATGAGTGTTCAGAAGTATGAGTGGTGTTTTCAATATTATCATTATTTTCACCACCATTATTCTGATTGAACTCATCATTGACATTGTTGTCATTAGCATCAGCAAAAACATCAGGTGGACTATCATCATCTAAATCTAGATCTGTCATATCTTCAAAATATTGCTTTTCAAATGAATCTTTAGTTTGGATACTAGGGAGTTTAGTGTCATCAAATGTTACATTGACACTTTCCATCATCTTCTGATGTTCAATCAAATACACCTTATAAGCTCTTCTTTCATAACCAACAGAAATTACTTCATGAGCTTTGGCTTCAAATTTTCCACCTTGATCGTCTCCTTCTTTAAGTAAAAAGCATTTTGCTCCAAATACATGAAAGTATTTGAGTGTTGGTTTCTTTTCATTCATGGCTTCATCGGGTGTTTTCTTCAAGTCTTTGTTGATAAGAGTTCGATTCTGAGTATATCAAGCAGTGTTGACAGCTTCAACCCAAAAATACAATGGAAGCCTTGATTCACTTAACATAGTACGTGCAGCTTCAATCAAGGTTCTATTCTTTCTTTCAACTACCCCATTTTGCTGAGGAGTTCTTGGAGCTGAGTATTGTCTGGTTATACCTTTTTCAGTACAAAAGTCATTCAGAACTGCATTCTTGAATTCAGTTCCATTGTCTGACCTTATAGCCCTCACTCGATACTTGAAATCCAACTCAATTAACTTGATGTGATCAATCACCAGTTGTGGAGTCTCATCTTTAGAATTCAGGAACAAGACCCATGTGTACTTTGAAAAATCATCAACAATCACAAGAGCATATCTTTTCTTTGACATAGACATCACATTTGCTGGACCAAATAGATCCATGTGAAGTAACTATAAAGGATCAGTTATTGAAGATATATCAGTGCTCCTGTGAGTTGCCCTTTTTAGTTTGCCTTTTTGACAGGCATCACATAGTCCTTCCTGTGTGAATTCCATAGGGGGTAAGCCTTTCACCATTTCCCTCTTAACCAAATAATTTATTGTTTTGAAATTCAGGTGAGAAAGTTTCTTATGCCATAGCCAGCTTTCATCTGTGGATGCTTTAGAATAGAAACAATTGATTTCTTCAGTGCTTCTAGTGTTCATATTGGCTACATACAAGTTTCCTTTTCTGTCTCCCGTCAGAGATGGTTGTTCACTTCTTTTGTGTGAAATCAGACAATTCTTTTTGTTAAAGTAGACTTCAAATCCCTTGTCACAGAATTGACTGATGCTGAGCAAATTAAGCTCAAGTCCTTTTACAAAGGACACTTCTTCAATGATAACATTTCCAGCTTCAACTCTGCCATATCCATCAGTTCTACCTTTGTTGTTATCTCCAAAGGTAACTACTGGGCCGGCCTTCTCCACCACATTTGTCAGCAGGGTTCTGTCTCCAGTCATATGCCTTGAACATCCACTGTCCAAGATCCATGTTACACGATCAACCTGTACAACACCCTGCAATGACAAACAGATTAAACCTTCTTCGGAACCCAAATTTGATTGGGTCCTGCGGATTTAAAGTATTGGCCTTTATCAGGCAAAACAACATTCTTAATCAATAAACATTTAACCATATAAACAGATTTGAAAATCTTTTGTTTTATCTTGGGTATCCATGTTTCTTTAGCAGCAATAACACTTGTGTCATTGACTGGAAATTTGACCTGGTAAACATTCCTGGTAACCCTTTGTGTAGTCTTAGGTACAAATGTCTCTCTCCTAACTTGAGGAGGAAAAGCAGTCTTTGATCGAACATTATTGTTCCTGTTCATTTGCTGTTGAGGAGCAGTCTGTTTATCACATGCATAACTACCATTAAAATAAGCACGCATACTGTTAAAAGCACAAGACATACAAATGATAACACCACATGCTTTATGATTAGAATCAATGATAGGCATGGTACTCATGTTAGACATGTTATTTTTCTGCTTCAACTAATTACCACCTAATCCAGTCTTAGAAGAACTAGTTGTTTCAACAACTTTGACTGGCACTTTAGGAACATCTTTCTTGGATGAAACATTCTTTGGATTAGTGTCCTTAACAGATTTAGCCTTAACAAAGAATGTGACATCTTTCTTGGATGAAACATTCTTTGGATTAGCGTTCTTAACAGATTTATCCTTAACAAAGACTGTGCCATTTGCACTGTCCTCATTTCTCATTTCTTCCTGGATAACCATAGAAAGAATATCTGGTGGTCCAGCATCAGATTCTTTAAATAGAGGTTCTTTAACATCCTTGAGCACATGTGGTATTCCTCTTTCTTTAGCACTAACAAGGTTAGGGGAATTTATGCCCAATGATCTAACAGCTTCATTGTAACCATACCCTATACCTGCTGTTCGTTCTACGGATTGTTTGTTAAAAAACTCTTTGGAAACTTTAACAGAATTATAACAAGCCCTGACCTGTGTTTCATGTTCAGTAATTCTAGCCATTTGTTTGCCTACAACTTCTAGAATCGATTTCTCCTTTTTATGAAGCATTGTTATTTCATCTCTTTGTTGATCTTGATTAATATTCACCTTTTTTAATTCTGACACTTCATTGCCAAGTTTAGTGCTTAGCAGATCTAGTCTATTATATCCAGTTTGTGCATTATCTAAGGAAAATTATAGACTATGAATCAATTCAGTGTCAGTAATAATTACCGGTTTGTTATGATGATTAAATGCTTCATCATTTGCCACCAGCGCAAGATTTCCATATTCTTCATCTTCGCTGTCCGTGTCATCCCAACTCTTACCAGCCGCAACATAGGCTTTTCCAGGTTTCTTCTTCTCAGCAGCAAAATCTCTTCTTTGAGTTTTCTTGGGTTTCTGACATTCAGTGGCAAAGTGCGCCAATTCATTACAATTGAAGCAACGAATCTTGCTTCTGTCAACAGATCCATTTTTGTATCCTCCCATGTTACTAGAGGAAGAATAGCCTCCTCTCTGGAATCTGTTATTTGACTTGAACCTGTACTTTGGATTTCTTCTGAATCTAAAGTTGCCAAATTGCCTTACCATCAATGCTAGTGATTCATCTTCCAGTTGATCTAGTTCTTCCAATGAGTAAAAGTCTCCACCATCCTGAGTAGGTGGTGTCTGACCAAGTTCTACTTCAGTCTTTACCTTGTCTGAGCTGTAAGGTAGAACAACCTTAGCTTTCACTTCCTTAGGTGCCTCAACTACAAGAGCTGTAGATGAACTTGGCACTCTTCCTTTACCAGAGACCTCCTTCTGCTGTACTTGTTCCAGTTCATAGGTTTTCAGAACACCAAACAACCTTTCAAGAGCAATCTTGTTCAAATCTCTTGATTCTCTGATGGCCGTTATCCTATGTTCAAGATGAGTGGGCATCGTCAACAAAAACTTCATATTAATCTCCTTCTGTGTATATTGCTTGCCATGAACTTGAAAGTTGTTGATTATTTTGTTATACCTTTCAAACACTTCCTGAATGCCTTCATTAGGGCCAGCTCTAAAGTGTTCATACTCAGAGGTTAAAATCTGAAGTTTGTTTTCCCTGACTTCATCAGTTCCTTCATTGATAGTCTCAATAGTTTCCCACATGTGCTTTGCAGTTTTACAATTCATCACATGACTGTACATCACAGCATCCAGGGAATCTATTAGAATAAGTCTAAAATTCTTATCTAGTCCTGCGTCCTCCTTTTTATCAGGAGTAAGAGAAGCAGCAGGCTTTGGAAAAGATGATGCAGGTGTTACAACAATTCCTCCAACGATAGATTCAGTTACATATTCTTTTGGAATTATAGGTCCGTTCTGTAGAACACCTAAATATTTAGAATTTGCGACATCAAGAAACAACTCCATATTATTTTTCCACATTGCATAATTGTCCTTGTTAAACATGGGAATCTTAACAATGCTTTTTGACGACATGATGAATTTTTAAGTGAGTTAAAAATTTGAGATAGATTTTTGACGGAATAAAATTAGGATCTTGATTTATGTATCAATCAATAGGCTCTGATGCCAATTGTTAGGTCCAATATGTTTGTAGAAGGGGAGGTTGAATACAAACAGTACTGTTTAATCGAAATTTGTCCGGATAAATTTAATTTATATTTTGACAAATTTGAGCGGAATTAAATGAAACAAAATTCAAGTTGAATATAAAATTATATTAACTTGAGGGGTTTGTTACAAATACAGTACAGAAATTATATCTAGTTAATAAAAACAAATTAGAAAATTCGACATGAATTTTTCTAGATTTGTTAATAAAAATCAAGATATAGATTAGGAGTAAAAACTCGCTAATAGTACACGAGTATCAAGTAAACAAGTTCTATCGGATCAGATATGAAAAATAAGATGAACTTGATTTTCTATGAATTTTTCAGCTCCTGCAGGTTGTGTTCTTGATGAGAGAGAAGAGAGAAAATTGCCTTTTCTTGAATGTAATATTCTTGTCTATATGATATGTGTCGCCTGTGTCTTTTGATATAATGTCTACTGCCTCTTTTTCTTCAATTATAACTGTCAAGACAATCGGCAAGACAAACTGTTCTTCCAAGACAATCAATTTTGTACTGCCAAGATAATTGGAAATACAATCGGCAAGACAATCAGGTTCTTCCAAGACAATCGGCAAGACAATCAATTTCTGATATATTTGTTTTGCATTATCAATAATTATCAATCTGTCGGAAGCTTTTTTGTTTGATCATTATCAAGACAATCTGATTTGAACTGTCAAGACAATCGTCAAAACAATCAAATCAGATTTTTATTCTCCTTTTTTAAAGATATCGAGTATAATCATCACCAAGACAATCGGCAAGACAATCAGAGATTGTCTTGCTTTACTGATTTACTTCTTCAAGACAATCAGTGATTGTCTTGTTTTTCTGAATTCCTTCTTCAAGACAATCGGCAAGACAATTCATTTTTTCAGTTTTAAATTAAACTGATTAATAAATAATCATTTCAATTTAAACTTACTTAAATAATAATTATTCATATTTAATTAATTTAATAATTAATTTAATTAATGAATTAATTCTTGATGAATTAATTTATTAATTAAATTGACTACTTGATTTAAATTAATTAAAGAAGAATAATTATATATCCTTGGATTGTCTTAATTCTTTTCTGAATCACTAAAAGTAATAAAGGAATACCACTGAATATTTTGTTGACGTTCCATGCACTAAAATCAAGAACTGTTATACCCAGATCTGTCTTCAGTTTAGCACTATTCTACTTCATCTCAACAATATTCCCATGATAATCTCTGTACTTTGGGACATAATGACTGTTGTATTTCATACCTCTGACTGCCAAATTATGCAGTATTTTCTTTCTTAGCACATTTGCAGCTTGTTGAGTCCTTTGATTTTTCACTTTGAAGATATATAGAACATATTCTAATTCCTCCCATAGCTTCAAATCAAGATCATACTCACCAATTTTGTACACAGTACCATCTTCCATGAAATACAGTAGAAAATCTTTGTTCAAACTTCTTTGATGAATCAACTGTACTGATTCCAGTCTGTCTAAACTCTCCTGAGTAACACCAAGACCTGGAACAGCCAGTGATGAAAGATCTCTAGGACCAGTATTCATTCTAACTTCTCTATGAGAGCCCAATCCAGATTTATCTCGACCTTGCTTACCTGTTAAAGTTCTGTCTTGTAGAGAAGTAATATTTCCAATCACCAGATTTGGATCATGAAGTGTTGGTCTTCCAAAAACCATTTGCATCTGGGTAGATAAAGGTTTCTGTACAACTTGTGTAGCAACAGAGGTTGTATTCACTTTCTTTGAAACCTTTCCTTCTTCAACAATGCCTTTCAGCTTCAATTTAGCTTCTGCTTCTATTGGTTTCTTAGACACTTGTAACCTTTGATCAACACCAACATTTTCCTTGATGACAATGCCTTTAAGACCAGGTTTAGGAGCTTTTTCTTGCTTCTTGAATTTTCCAGACTTCAAAGCTTTGTGATGTTCTTCTTATAGATTTTTTTCTTCAGCTTGAATGTCTTCAATGGTAACTCCTTCATTTTCTTCCAGAAACAATATAGCTGCCAATTCTTCTTCAATCTATGGATTTTCAGTGAATAACAAACTCCTGGTTTTTGAAGTACCCTGAGTATCAGTGTTTATTCCATCAGACTTTGATTTAGAAAACTTGCCAGATCTCAGACTTAGATTTTGATCAGCTCTTAATCTCTTACCTTTGTCATTTGCTCCTCCATATTTAGTATCATCCTTCTTAGTCAGAGTTTAATATTGCTTGCATTTAGACTTAGCAACTCTCTCCCCCTTTTTAAATCATCAGGAATCAAAATTGATGTAATCAGCTCCAAGGAGTTAGCAATAGAATCAATCTTACTAGACAAGACAGTCTGATTCTGTTCAACTTGACCTAGCCTTTGAAACAGAGTTTCTTGAGCTTTAGAAATGGTCTTAAACTTTGTTTGATTATCCCTCTGCATGGTCATGTCTCGAGCAACAACATCAGCTCTCAGATCAGTAATTACCTTTTGAGACTCATCAAACCTTTCATTCAGTGTCTTGACTTGAACAATAGTTGCTTGCAGACTTGAGAGAATATCAGGATTTAAAATCTGTTTGGCAGATTGATGCACAAATTTAGCTGCTCTTTCAGTAGGAAAAATGCAATCTGCTTTATACCAATCCCTTAAATTCTTGGCAAAATGTTCTGCTTCAATTTCATGTTGATGTGAAGGTTAAGAAAAAGGTGTGTGCTTTGCATCAGTTTGTAATGGTATACTCTGAGAAGAGTTAGACTCTGCACTTCCTTCATCTTCAACATCAGCATCTGCATCTGCAACTGGGTCAATCTCATCAATATGCACTACGGCTTCAACAGTTTGAGCAACAGTCTCTACAACATTCTCTGTAGTTTCATCAGCAACATTCTCTGCAGGTTGCTCTCTAGTTTCAACAGTCTTATCAACAGACTTCGCAATGTCACCTTGTTCAGTAGTTTGGTGAGCATCAGAGAATAACTCAGTATGAGTTTCTACTATTTCATCAAGTACTACAGTAGGCTGATCAGCTGCACCAGTTTCTCCAGAATTTGAAATGACAGGTGAGAGAGGAATATCAATGTGATCAGAGAATGGTATGAATGTTTCAACAAAATCATCCATAGCAGCAAAACCATCTCTGTTTGCCTCACCCATTTGTACATTTTCAGTTGTATGAACAGCTTCTTCTGCAGTATGTACCTCAACAGTAGGTATTTCCTTAGAAATCACCTCTGGAGCTTCAACATTCAACTCCTCATCAGAGTCATCAAGTATCAACCTTCTCCTCTTAGCTTGAGGCACCTCAACTGCCTCTTCTTCTTCAGTAGAATCTTCTTCAACAATAGATGGTGATGGAGGTCTGTTTGCTCTTTCCTTTCTAGTCCTGACAGACTGCTTTTTAGCTTTAACAGATTCCCTTTTAGCTCTAGCAGATCTATCCTGTGTATTTTATGCTGTGTGCTTTGTTCTACCTCCACGTTTTGATTTGGTCTTTGTAGGTGGCGGTTGTTGTTCAGATTGAGGTTGAGGTTTAGTTTGATTTTGAGTTTCAGTGTTTAGAGTTTGAGGTTGAGTGTTTGCAGGTGGTTGTATGGGTTCAGTGTTTACATGTTCATGCTGTTGTGGTTCAGGCTGTTGTGGTTCTTGGAGTTGATGTAGGAAATTTTGTAGAGCAAGAGGCAAAACCAAGGCAGGCAATTGCTCCTTGGTGGCATCCTTGTTAGTCAAATCAGAGAATATTCTCTTATTAACCTTAAAGGCCAGTATGGTGTCCTCCTCAGTAATCTCAACACCAGGAACACAAGCAGTGAATAACAATTGACAAAATCTAGCAAAGTAGACAGTACTAGACTCTGACAATCTGTCACCTATATTCATTAAAACAAGTCTACCAAAATCGAAATTACTTCCATAAAGAAGAGAATACCCGATTTGAAGACTGTTAGTAGGAATAGCATCCCAGTTTGTGACTTTCTTTCCAAAAGCCCTTTTTATACAATCGAAGAAGAAACTCCACTCCTTCCTTAGCATTGGCCTTTTCACATTACCAAGTCTCTCTAAAGGACCTGAACAACCAAGTTGCTGCAACATCTCTTTCAGTTGATTCTCACCAGCAACACTGTATGAAGTGTGTGTGTGTGTGTGTCAAAACCCATAGTGTCTCTGACTGTTTTAGGAGTAATCACATACTCTGTCTCCTCATATGTGAAGATGATTGAAGGAGTCCCATTCTCTCCTCCATCGGCATACGTAGAGTTCTTCCAGAAAGTAGCAATCTGCGTGACAGAAAGCATTGGTGGTTCGACTAAAGCTGTACCAATCTCTGAATCCCGAAAAAAGTTTTGAATCAAATGAAACGCCTCTGGAATTGCATTGTTCAATGGGGATGCATAATTATTATGAACAAACAATAACCCTTGAGCAGTAAAAGCTTTGGTGGCCATTAGAATCGACGTGAGAAGAAAATATCAGTGAAAAAGATATGTAGGAAAGGTGTTTGTGAAAATGTGCAAGTGAAATAACAAGTGACTGTGAGTGGGTTGTGTGCAGAGAAAATAACCGTGTATGTAAAAATGATTAGAGTTGTAATGAAAAAGTAAAACCCAATCGTTTTAAAAATTAATACACCCAACCAATTCCTCGTTTAATGTGTGAGTGGGACACGTGGCACACATGCAATGAAAAGACTTTGCACGTTCAGTAATTGTGGCAATAATTAATGCTACTTTCTCTCTCCCATTACTAACAGACTTTAACACTCCAACACTCATTAACAGTTGTCAAAACTCTTTTTACCCCAAGTATGTAAATTATCTAAAAGAAAATATACCTTTGAGTATTAGACAAAATTCATCAGCGTTTGTCAATTCTCCAACTTCATTACCATAATGTCTCGTAGTAAACACTGAATGTCTAATGAATGCTAAACTCTGTAGTAAACAATTTATATACAGAAACATTTAATTAATTTATATCCCCTTCTAATATTTTTTTTCTTTTCGTTTCTCCAGTAATCAGAGGTTGGAACTAGTCACCAAAAATCCTATAATTTTAGCCCGTATCATTTTGATAAGTTCCTGGGTCTTCCTAGTCTTTGACTAGTTACCAAAAATTAGAGAATTTTAGCCTTTACTATATACCAGCAAGTTCCTGGGTCGTCCTAGACACCAACATATTCTCAAAGGAGTTTTAGTAATCTATATACATTTTCTTTGTGGGTAGTCTAATAATAGCATTTAAATTAACATTGTATAACTAACAGAGTTTAGAGCTCATCAACATCAGAAGTTATTCATGAGAGGAAATGCACACAGTGTTTACAGACTCAGAGTTTAGGATAAATAAACTAAGAGATGCTATAAATATGAAACAGTATCATGTTGTGTTAATTTTCTGCACAGTCTAAGATTAGATCACAAATAACTTAGAAGGATTCATGATTATTTACTGAGAATCATGCTTCATACATATTTCTTCATCGGTGTTTACATTCAGACAATAATAAAATCAGAGTTTCTCAGAGTTTATCGAACATGTCAACAGTGTATGACCTACAGAGCATGCTAACGGAGTTTAACAGTTGACGAACAGAGTTTGCATAGCAGAGTTTAACAACAGAGTTCACATAGCAGTTAACATATCACAGAAATATGAGCAACACATTACATAAGTAAAATTTTGAAACCAATATCTCTAGTCAAAACCAGAGACCATTCCTAGTTCATTTACCAGCCTTGTAAATATAGCTTCACACAATGGCTTGGTGAAGATGTCTGCAAGCTGTTGTTCTGTAGACACAAAATGAAGCTCAATAATTCCTTCCTCTACATGTTCTCTGATAAAGTGGTACCTTATGCTGATGTGCTTGGTCATTGAATGCTGTACTGGATTACCTGTCATAGCAATAGCACTTTGATTATCACAGTAAATAGGTATTTTACTGTACCTCAATCCATAATCCAGCAATTGATTCTTCATCCACAGAATCTGTGCACAATAGCTACCAGCAGCAATATACACTGCTTCAGCTGTAGATGTAGAAATTGATTTCTGTTTCTTGCTGTACCAAGAAACAAGTGTATCACCTAGAAATTGACAACTTCCACTGGTGCTTTTTCTGTCTATCTTACAGCCTGCAAAGTTTGCATCAGAGTGACCAAGTAGCTTGAAGTCTGATTCTCTAGAATACCACAGACCTAAGGTTATGGTTCCCTTGAGATACTTAAAAATCCTCTTCACAGCTGTTAGATGTGGTTCTCTGGGATCTGCCTGAAACCTTTCACATAAACAAGTTGCATACATGATATCAGGTCTGCTTGCTGTTAGATAAAGAAGAGACCCTATCATGCCTCTGTAGCTTGTCATATCTACTAAAGCTCCTGTGTCTTTGTCCAACTTTGTTGCTGTTGCCATGGGAGTTGATGCAGATGAGCAGTCAAGCATACCAAATTTCTTGAGAAGATTTCTAGTATATTTTGCTTGATTTATGAAAATCCCATCTTCTGTTTGCTTCACCTGTAGGCCTAGAAAATAACTAAGCTCTCCCATCATGCTCATTTGATACCTGGACTGCATGAGCTTGGCAAACTTTTTACAGAGTTTATCATTAGTAGACCCAAAAATTATGTCATCAACATATATCTGAACTAAAAGCAAGTCACTGCCAGATTTAAAATAGAACAGGGTTTGGTCAGTTGTACCTCTGTTGAACCCACTTTCTAAAAGAAATTGAGCCAGAGTTTCATACCATACTCTTGGTGCCTGCTTAAGTCCATAGAGTGCCTTATCCAGCCTGTTGACATAGTCTGGATATTTTGGGTCCACAAAACCTAGTGGTTGTTCAACAAACACTTCTTCTTCAAGCTTCCCATTCAGAAAAGCACTTTTCACATCCATCTGAAATACCTTGAATTTCTTGTGAGAGGCATATGCTAGAAAAATTCTTATTTCCTCCAATCTTGCAACTGGAGCAAAAGTTTCATCATAGCCTATTCCTTCCTGCTGTGAATAGCCTTTTGCCACAAGTCTAGCCTTGTTCCTTGTAACAACTCCCTCACTGTCAGTTTTATTTCTGAAAACCCATCTAGTACCAACAACAGATTCCATATTTCATTTCTTTCGAATTCATTTAACTCCTCCTGCATTGCTATTATCCAGTCAGCATCTTGAAGAGCTTCTTCTACCTTCTTTGGTTCTGATTTCGACAGGAATGGATGAAACAAACATTCATTTGATGTAGCACTCCTTGTCCTTACTTTTGCATCTGGATCTCCAATAATTAAATCAGGTGTATGAGATTTTGTCCATTTCCTAGCAGAAGGTAAATGGCTTCTATCAGTATTTGATCCTCCCCCTTGATCCATGTTCTCCTAATTTTCTTGTTGCCTTTTATCAGTCTCTGAGGCTCCCCCTGAATTTGACTCCTCAGAGTTTGAACTGTCAGATTTTGCACTTTCAGAGTTTGAGTCATCAGAGTTTGATCCAGATTTTTCAGTTGACTCACTATCAGAATTTGAGTCATCATTTTGATCATGCTCCCCCTCAACTGGTTCTCCCCTTTATTCTGGCTGAGAAGTTTCTTCAGTGTTTACCAGTAGAGGTTCAGAGTATGCTTCAACAGAGTTTGTCAGATCAGTTTCATCAGAGTTTACTTCATCAGAAATTAAGTCTTCATTTTCAAAGTGCAGTTGATCATGTTCATCTACATCTTCAAGTCCAGTTATTTTCTTGTCATCAAATGACACATGAATTGACTCCATGATCACCTTGGTTCTCAGATTATAAACTCTGAATGCCTTAGTTGATAGCGGATAGCCAACAAAAATTCCTTCATCAGCTTTTAACTCAAATTTGGTCAACTGTTCAGGATGAGTTTTTAACACGAAGCATTTGCACCCAAAGATATGAAAATATTTCAGGTTTGGCTTCTTTTCCCTCACCATTTCATATGGTGTTTTTTCATGCTTGTTGATCAGTGTGGCATTTTGAGTAAAACAGGCTTTTTGAACTGCTTCTGCCCAGAAATAGGTTGGCAATTTTGCTTCATCAAGCATAATTCTGGCAGATTCTATCAAGGTTCTGTTCTTCCTCTCAACTACACCATTTTGATGTGGTGTACCAAGTGCAGAAAACTCTTGCTTCACACCTCTGTTCTTGCAGAATTCTTCCATTGTTGCATTCCTAAATTCAGTTCCATTATCACTCCTGATTATTTTGACTTTGTGTTTTGATCCTTTTTCCAGCAGCTTTACATGCTCCATCAGAATTAATGCAGTTTCATCCTTTTTTGCTAAAAAATACACATAAGTGTATCTGGTGTGTTCATCAATAATGACTAGAGCATATTTCTTTCTTCCAATTGACATGACATTCACTGGTCCAAAGAGATCAACATGTAGAAGATGATAAGAATCAACAATTGAAGATTCAGACTTGCTTGAAAGATGATTTCCTTTGTTTGGCCTTTTGACAGGAATCACACAGGCCATCAACATTTAATAAAGACTTTGGAAGTCCTCTTACAAGATCCTTTCTTATCAACTCATTAATGTTGTTCAGATTCAGATGAGAGAGTTTCTTATGCCACTTCCAACTCTCTTCACTAGACATTCTTGTGGACAGGCACACAGCTTTTCCATCAGAGTTTGTCAATAAACTTGCTTCATAGATATTATTGCGCCTGTGTCCAACTAGAACAACTTTCCCTGTAGATTTACTGATGATTTCAGAGTATTCAGGCTGAAAATCTACATGATATCCTCTGTCATAGATTTGACTCACAGATAGCAGATCATGCTTGAGTCCTGAAACCAGAGCTACATTTGTGATGATGACACTTCCAAGATTGATATTGTCATATCCCAGAGTATGTCCTATGTTACCATCTCCATAGGAAACTTTTGGGCCAGCCTTCTCCTCATACTCTGATAGCAGGGCTTTATTTCCAGTCATGTGTCCTGAACATCCACTGTCCATGACTAGGATACTCTCCTTGATGCCCTAGAATCACAAACAATTACTGAAGGTCAGATTTAAGGATCCAGACTTGCTTGGATCCTTTGGCTTTCTTAACTTTGTTAGCTTTAGCAGCCGAATTCACATTATCAGAGTTTAAGCTAACATTTTCAGATTTTATACTTACCGAATTAACCTTAACGCATTTCAAATTGAGCTTAAGTTCATAGTAATTATGATAGATAGCATGATAATCCCTGCAAGTATAAATAGAATTCCAAGTACTTCCACAATGTTTGCATAAAGTCTATGGTCTAGTTCTAACATAATCTTTCTTTACTTCAGACTTGGAAGGTAAAGAATTAATGTTTTTATTCTTCATGCAGAAACTAGCAAGATGGTTAGTGGTACCACAGTTATGACATGTCTTTCTTGGAGCAAAAGTAGCAAGCATTGGATAATTACCTTGAGTAATGCCTACTTTACCATTTCTGTTCTTCCTAGACACTTTCTGTTTCTTAACAGATTTTAACTCCTTAAACTTATGCTTGAGTTGTTTATCTGTCATTGGACCAATATCAACCTATTTAACACTAGTTTTTACTGGTTCTTTCTTAACAGCTCCTTTTTTAGCTTCAGACTTAGGTTCATTTATTCCATGAACAAATTTTGTAGATGGAAGATATGTTCTAATTTTGACTTTGTTTTCAAACCTAAGTTCATCTCCCTCACAGTAACCTAAACCAACCGTGTCTGATTGAAAAACCTCTTGAGTGTCTTTTCCAGAATGAGTCCAAGTTTTAATTATGTGATTTGCCTTCTCCAATTCAGATTCTAGTTGCTTATATCTTCCTAGCAAATCCTGTTCTAGATAAACAGCATCATCTCTTTCTTTCTGAACTTGTTGCATGTTTTCAAGTTTCTCTTCAACAATTTTATTTCTCACTTTAAGTTCAGAATTCTCAGATTTGATTCTCTCATTCTCTAAAGTCTGATCCCTATAACTGATATGCAAAGACTTAAGATAGATTCTTAATTCAGTTATATTATCAGTATTATAAGCATAGGTAGTTAGAGGTACCTTGTTTTCAGAATCTTCAGATTCATTCTCATTAGTAGCCATGAGAGCATAGTTAACATCCTCATTTGAGTCTGAAGTGTCTACCCAGTCTCTGCCTTTTGTGAAGAGTGCTTTTTCAGTTTTACCCTTCTTGCACTCAGGAGCATAGTGACCCATCTCCTTACACTTGTAGCATTGAATTTCAGACTTGTCTTTCTTCCAAGATTTGAATCTTTCTTCAAAAACCTTTTTCCCTTCTTGAAGTTCTTGAAACCCATCTTCTTGAAGGTCTTCACCATCAAAGCAGCCATTTGCATCATTTCTTATTCATCATCCTCAGAATCAGATGATTCATCAGTGTTTGAATCAACATCAAAGTTTGATGACTCACTTTCAGAATGTATGACTAAAGCCTTTCCCTTAGCTTTCTTCCTTGATGCTTCCTTCTTCAAGGGTTTTTCTTCAACCTTAAGAGCAACAAACTTTGTCTTCTTGCTTGATCTCCTGTTTCTCTATTCTAGTTCCAGTTCATGAGTTTTGAGCAACCCATAGATTTCACCAGTCTCAGTATCAGCAAGATCATAGTTATCTCTTATAGTAGTTGTCTTCACATCCCACTTTTCAGGTAAGCCAAGAAGAAATTTGAGATTTGAGTCTTCTAGATCATACTCTTTATTAACCAGTGACAAATCATTGAGCAGTTTACAGAATCTATCAAATGTTTCTATCATGGTTTCTTCAGATTTAGCCTCAAAGTGCTCATACTCCTGTGTGAGTATGTTCCTTCTATTCTTCTTGATAGCAGCAGTTCCTTGACATCTAACCTCAAGGGCATCCCACATTTCTTTGGCAGTAGTGCAGTTAATCACTTTATTAGAGATAACATTGTCTAAGGCACTATGAAGTAGATGTCTCACTTTTGCATCCTTAGCAATAGATGAAAGATCTTCAGGAGTCAGATCTTTCTTCTCATTTGGAACTGTTTTAGCTTCTTGACCAGCAGTAGCAACTGATAGCTTTGTAGGTTTATGAGGACCTTCATAAATTCTGTCAAGATATTCTGGATCTGTAGCCTCCAGAAACATGGTCATCTTCACCTTCTAGATTGAATACTCTGCCGGCCTGAGAATAGGAACCCTAATTGTCTCATAACGACTCACAGTAGTAGGTTGAGCCTTCTCAGAACTTGAACCTGTTGGAGGAGGTATCTCTGCCATTGATTATAGCTGTGTGTGGATCTTAAACTGTATAGAGTAACTGATTGGCTCTGATACCAATTGTTAGGCCGAATACACAATTATAATCAAGATTGTAAGAGAGATTAACAATTAAACACACGTTTAAACAATTAAAAACTGTTTGGAATTAATAACTCCCCTCTCAGTGATGTAAAATATCACAGAGAGCTGCTTAGGTTACAATGAATAATATTACGTTACATGATCGATACCCTTCTAGGGTTAACTTAACTGTATTTATAAGATATACAGCTGTTATACAATCGATAATTGATACCCCTTCAAATTAGCTATATAATTGATATCAATTACGATTGCTACACGTCTTCTTAGTCAACTCAATCTCTTTGACAGCTATCCAATCTTCAAAGATATTGCTTCCATAATTATCTTCAATAATTCTTCAAACACTGTTGACTAGTAGACGCTTCCTCCAGACAGAGTTTAACAAACTCTGTCGAGCTTCCAACTATCAGCGTTTAACTAAACTCTGACTGCTTCCAGCTAAACTCTGATAATTCACTGTAACACTTAAACACTGATTAATATTCACATCAATTATATCTAACAATAACGTATAACAGTTCTGAAATATCTTTGAAACCATATGCCATGCATTAACGGACATAGTACAAGTATAAGGTAACTCAAAAATATACTTCTGTGGAAATATCTGCTATGTCAAAGATAAGCAAGATAGCATTATTTATCATAAAAGAGGAACTTGCAGAAAAATATTTCAATTCCAGATTCAATCACTTTTTCACCTGCCAACACCGACAGTGTTGCAGAAAATTCCACTTTGACAAATGAACTAATTCTGGAGCATTGACGCGCCAGGAGACATAACATTCACGATGATCAGTCGCAAGTTATGCTCCCCACTTTTGTTCTCTACATGTAGAAGGAAGCATCGACGGATTTACTTGTCTACCGCCCTCTAGAACCCCCCGGCCAACGGTTGGGCCATTGCTGGACCGGCACCACTCGGCCACTTATGCGGCTCCTAGTTCGTATAACATCCATAACTCTGAAACATAAAGTTCGTCCCCCTTTCCCCAAGTATAATACTTGTTGATAAGACTCCATAAAGTAGTCGTATCTAGTTGGAAAGGAAAATTTACCAATATTTCCCAAGATTCTGCTTGTTAATGGATACAAACTTGTTTCAACACTCTTACCCCTCGAATGATGAATGGGTACACATGATTCAATGAATAATAGCAATCAAGTTGCGAGTGAAAAGAATGGTTTCAAGAATTTATGACCGGGTAGTCAACAAGATAAATAACATTTCTCAAGTAAGGTTCCCTTATAATCTGAGAGATAGAATTGAATAAAGAGTAGAGTTTCTGAGAACCTTCCTTGATAAAATAATATTAATAATTAGGCTCTGAAATAACTTACATAAGATTCGAAGGTCGAAAATAATATTCGAATGAAATAAATCATTTTTAATCGAGTCAGAAGAATTAAATAAATATTCCAAAGAATATTTATTAAGTTAAAAATATTGAAGGAATAATCCTAATATAAAATTTTACTCGGAATAATCCTAGAATAAATATTCACAAATAATATTCATTAAATATTTAATGAATATTTAAATAAATAGTACTTAATAAATAATGCTCGAATGAATATCTGAAATAATATTTACTGTATAAATAGTGAATACTCGAACTAATAATACTTATTGAAGAAATAATTATCAATTGAATATTGATAGTATTTATTGAATAAATAATGAATATTCAGCTTAATAATACCTATTGAAGAAATAATTATCAAATGAATATTTGAATAATATTCATCGAATAAATAATAATCAAATGAATATTTGAAATGATATTCCAAATGAATATTCGAAATAATATTCGATAATGGAGTCGACTTTAAATGAATGTTGAAGATAATATTCATTGAATAAATAAAGTTCAAGTGAATATTAAAAATAATATTCATTGATTAAATAATGGAAAATATTTACTTAAATATTTTTCTCCGAAATAATCACGATATATCAAGAAATACTGACTCCTGGTCTATGTTCGAAGAATGAGATTCATATGCCCTTCTCTAAGGGTCTTAGCACTATCCGGCTTATAACTGATATATTTTCTATCTAGCTTATAAGCCAACAATAATTCAGGGAACAAGCATATCAATATAACTTGAAAGTAGGCATGCATGCTATGACATATGTATGACAGAAAGCATATATATATTCACAACAACAGCCTTTAAAAGGATTTGAAACTTGCCTGGTACTCCCGCTATACTAGTGGTATGACTCGGGGTGGTCCGGTAATCTATAAACAACCAAAATTATCCCGGGTTAATCACCTATCACTTTGAAACGCCAAGTGAATACTTTACTTAAGCTAAAGCACGTTTTCAAGTTATCGCTCATTAACACCGTTATGACCCGACACTTGTTCGTTATTATGGCTCATCATTACACTTACACTTGGTATATACTTAGGTCATGTAAGTGCTATGGTAGGTCATTTACGAACCAAGATTATATCTCGAGTTTTATCGCCCGTTTTCTAAGTGATTAACCAAAGTTATAACCAATTGTGCTTTTAGGGGTTCGTTCGCGTTTAACCTCGATTCAAATATTTTTATAAAATTGAAAAACGATCCGTTTGACACGAGGTTTTCTCCTACATCTTCCTTATGATCTCTAATATTTAATTACCATGATTCGTCACTAACTTACATATTTTACCGAGATTCAAATTTAATAACGAACTCGTACTTACGGTTTCGAACGACTTTTAGTAAATCGGCCATAATTCCTAAACCGTATGTCTGTTTATTTCAATTATTTCTCCAAAACGATCTATGACTCGAGACCTACAAGGACATGTCATATAATCGACCAGGTCAGGAATTTATACCAACTGTTATGAACGGATTCTTAAGGTCTAACGAAAATCTGGCATTACGACGGCTATAAATCGATGGTTTCAAAATTGTTTTCAACACAACCAAGCCACACTGGGCATCCATACATCTTATACACATGTTATACACCTCAATAAGTCCAGAAATATCATACTTCATCATCATGTTTCATTATATGCTAAGCCAACTACCAAATCATGCTAACGTGCTTATAATTAACACTAATTACATAAGTAATCTCAAGATCATCCAATAATCAACAAAAATTAAACTAAGAGCTAGGGTTTCTTAAGATGATTACCTTCCTTGGAGTATCCTAAGACCTTACTAAGCCTTGGTTTGTCCTTGTATAGCCTTAGGATTTCTTAGATCATCCAAACAAAACAAGAAATCAAAGTTAGTTCATGAAGGTTACTATTCATCATCACTTTTGTAAAAATCATAACAAATCTAAAAATAAGAGTTTTGCTCTCAAATTTTTACCACATCTTGACCTCTTCATAAGCTTTGTTTTAAGTCCTGTCTCATCAAATTTGAATCTTCCTAGCTAGGGTTTGAGCCCTATCTTTCTGCTGGACAGAAACTGGGCAGATTTGGTTCTCCAACTTGGAGGAGGAATTTGACTAGGCTAAATCCTTTGTTGGCTATGAAATTTTGAATGTATGTTACACATGTAATGAGGAAGCTATGGTTCAAATTTGGTGATTTAAGAATGGGTAGAAGTGGAGATATGAATTTTTCTTTGTGCTTGGTTCATGCTGGGCAATTTAGGAGAGATGGAGTTTATTTGCTTTCTCTTGCACTTATCTCATCTAATGTGTATTATTGCTATGTCCTTAGATAATATCTAGCATAAAGCCACTTTCTTTGGTCATGGATGATGTCTTTTGGAGGGACAAATGTTGTGTTTTTGTGGAATGGTGTATGTTGTAAGCTTAGTTGCTTGGTTAGTTTCTAAGTATGCTAGTTACCTTTGTAACTATTTAGTTACTTGATGTTATCCACTAGCACATGCATGTATCTTGATTCCTTGCTTGTTTCTTTGTCCGGTTATTGCTCAATTCATTGATCGTTCGAAGAAATACCTCGAATATTTCTAGTTAGGGTTTTACCGGAAACTTTCTTAACATTTATATTATCATTTTCAATTCTCTTTAACAATTCTTGAATGCATATTCCTTAAATCTTTTCAATAATCCCTTAAGTCTTTCAGTGTCCAGGGAAATCTCGGGGAAAATAAAAGTGCTATTTTTCATAATCCGATAACTTTTACATACACTCTTTTTCCCCTTGGATCATTAATACGAACTCAGAAATCCGTTCCGGTACTTCTATATAGTGTCGTCTAATAATATTCCTATTTCCACCAAAAACACTATTCATCATTTATTCTTTCTTTATTCCTTATAATTAGAAAAATGTCCTTGCGCTTTCCCGAGCGTTCCTTAGCCCTTTTTACGGAACCACTGGACTTATACTAGATATCGATTTGGATGACATGAGACTACTTCCTCTGTTTGTATGTCATATCCTACTTTCTTGATGATAGATTATTTTTACCTAAGTTGTCAACCCATTGCATTCTTCATGACATATAAATATTGGAATCCATATTCATTCCATAATAAAAGTTTTAATTCCTACAAAAAATCGGGGTTCTTACACTTGAATTCTGTACCATTGTCACTCCTAAGTACTTTGACTTTGTACTCAGAGATATTCTGAATATTCTTGACAAGATCAATGATTTGTTAAGGAGCTTCATCCTTTTTATGTAGAAAGAATACCCATGTGAACCTTGTGTAGTCATCCACTATAACTAGAGCATATCTTTTCTTGGTGATAGACATAATGTTTACTGGACAAAATAGATCAAGATGCAACATGTGAAATGGTTCAGTAATTGAATTTTTAGTCTTGCTCTTGAAAGTGGTTCTTCTTTGTTTTCCAAGCTGACAAGCATCACAAAGTCCATCTTGCGCATAATTTGCCTAAGGTAGGCCTCTCACTAGATTGTGCTTAACAAGTTGATTAAGCTTCTTGAAGTTAAGATGTGACAGCTTCTTGTGCCAATTCCAGCTTTCATCATTTGATGCCTTTCTGTAAAGACATCTGACAATTCCTTTAGATGTGTCACTCAAGTTGGCTTCATAAATGTTACCATGTCTCTGACCAGTTAGAACAATGTCTCCATTCTTCATATTTAAGATTTTGCATCCTTCACTATCAAAGATTGATTGGTAACCTTTATCACCCAGTTGACTTATGCTTAAAAGTGTGTGCCTTCAACAAGTGCTACGTTTTCTATGATGACATTCAACAAAACAATCGAGCCATATCCCAGAGTTTCTCCTTTGTTGCCATCTCCAAAAGATATTACTGGGCCAGCTTTCCTCTCAAACTTTGTAAGCAGGGACTTCTTTCCAGTCATATGTCCAGAGCATCCACTGTCTAAGATAATTGAATGCTTCTTTCTTGTGCCCTGCAAACAAAAAAGTAACTAGTTAGAAATTTTTAGGACCCAACCTTGATTGGATACTTTCTTACTAACTTTTGAAACAACAGGCTTTGAAGATTTTGATTTTGATTTACCTGTTGCAGAGTCAACCTTAGACTCTGATTTCACAAACTGTTTATGACTACGAGTTTCAGATTTCAGAGAATAATAGTCATAATACAGTTCATGATATTCCTTACACATATAAATGGAATGAAGTAAACTACCACAATGATAACAAGCTTTTTGTGGTTGGTATTGAATTTTCTGAGTCTTGGGGAATCTAGACTCAATTTTCCAATAAGGTTTTTGATTGCAGTCTAGGGCCAAATGATTATGATTTCCACACTTATAGCATTTCTTCCTAGGTGCATCAGGTACATTCTTGTAATTATTCTCTTTGTTAATACCTTCTTTTCCATTCCTATTTCTTTTGATCTTGCTAGACTCTGAAAGACCTTCTAGTCTCTGTTTCAGCTGAGACTTAGACAGAAATCCTATGTTGACATTCTTAGGTTTTTCTAACACTTTCTCATCTGAACTAATGTTGTTAATTCTTTTGTGCACAACTAGGGTACCATTCGAATCAACAAACTTAACATGTTTAGGTTCAGAAACTTTCTGCTTACCTTCAGATTTAGATGTGCTAGCTTCATGTTTAATATTATCATTCTGGACAACAGCTACATGAGTTTCACTTTTATCCTTTTCAAAACCTAAGCCATAAACTTTACCAAGAATTTTATTTTCAATGATTTCTTGAGTCTTTTTACCAGAGTTGTTAACGATTTTCATCATCTCTCTCTCTCTTCCTCTAGTTCTTTTCTGACATAGTCATAAACCTCAAGAATAACACTATAATCATGCTTAGCTTTATCAGAATCTAACCTATAATGTTCCATTTGAATTAACTTAGATTCAAGAATATATTTCTATCAACTAATTCATCATTCTTAATCTTAAGTTCATCTCTTTCACTAGTAAGAATTCTGAAATTAGTCATAAGATTCTTAGACTCAGCATGGATAGATCTAATATAATCAGAATCTAAGCTATCAAATGAATCAAAAGAGTGAAGAGATACATTAACAGAAGATGGAGAAGTTTTCTTTGGAGATCCAGGTTTGTCTGAAGTATTTGCCATCAATGCAATGTTGTCATAATCCAATTCATCTTCAGAATCACTGGAATCAGCCCAATCCTTCTATGTGACCATGAGTGCATTACCCTTTCCTGAATTTCTAGGCTTCTTACACTCACTAGCAAAGTGTCCAAGCTCGCTGCAGTTAAAGCATTTGATCTTTGCCCTATCAAGATTGACAATTGTACTTTTGCCCTTGTCATTCTTCTTCTCCTCTTTCTTTTGAAAAGGTCTTTTGCTAAATCTTCTCCTATTGAATCTTCCTTTCTTGAAAGCTTTAGCAGACATAGCAAAGAGTTCTTGCATCTCTGATTCAGAATCACTGTTGTCAGAGTCTATATCTATAGTCTTTGACTCAGAACTTTCTTTGCTTTTCTTCTTCATTGAGTCCTTTACAGTAGGCTCAATATTCTGTTCGTCTAAAAGCTTCTTTGATTTAGATTGAGCAGTAAGTGCAACAGTTTTCATCTTTTCTTCACATCTGCTCTTCTTCAGCTGCCTGTCCAGTTCATAAGCCCTCAGTTTTCCATAAACTGCCTCTAATGATATTTCATCTAGATCATTAGCTTCCTCAATTGCAGATATCTTCTCATTGAAGAAATCAGGCAAGGCTTTCATGAACTTAGTATTCATATCCTCCAAGTCATAATATTTACCATGCATGGCCATCTCATTGATGAGTTTTGTAAACCTATCAAAGGTATCAGTAAGTGACTCACCAGACTTGGTTTCAAAATACTTATACTATTGTATGAGAAGTGTCCTCATATTCTTCCTGATAGGTTTAGTTCCTTCACAATGAGCCTTCAGATTGTCCCATATTTCCTTACCATTTTTTCAAGAAAGAACAAAGTTAGTGAGAACAGAATCAAGACTGTTGAACAGTATGTTTCTCAGTTTAGTATCCTTAAGAACGTTCTCCTTGTCCTTATCTGTCCATTCAGATTTAGGCTTCTATGCCATGTGCTCTGGAACTACTTTTCCTTCGACAGTTGCTTCAAGAATAACCCTTGTTGGAACGAAAGGCCCATCTCTAATTCTATCAAGATAATCAGGGTCTATTGCTTCCAGGTGATGAAACATCTTCACTTCCCAGAGAGTATACTCATTTCTCTTGAGCATAGGGATCTTAGTATTACCATCCTTGTAACCAGATATGATTGCAGATCTTTATGATTATTCGAACTCAACCTGCTCTGATACCAATTGTTAACTCGATTAACTTGTAGAAGGGGGTTGAATACAAGTTATGTAATCGTATCTGATTTTTACTTGATTAGATGAACAAGAACAACCGAATAAATCAAACTGTTTGTATTAAATAAAATCAAATACAAACTCTACCAAAGGTGTACAATACTTTTAGTAGCTGCTCTCAATACAAATCTCTCTCTGTTTGTTTCGAACTCTCGAATACAAACCTTATACTAAGCTCACGTTTTCGAACTCACAAACGCTTTTTACAATGATATAGAGAGAGTATTTATAATGTTTTCTATTAACTTATAACAGAAAGAACAATCTATACATGGTAATCTTCTGCCGTCCAGTTGATAGTTTCCAACAATGCTTTGATTCTTTTCTTTATGCACACTTTTTTCCATCTTCTGAATACAAGATCCTAAAGTATAGCACTTTCCAATTCTGCAGCTTCGATACAGTCAGGGTCTGTCATAGTCCCTGAAAACTCTCAATCCGTGACTTCCGTCTCTAATCAAGTACTGTTCACAGTTTTGCAGATCTTGGATAACTGATATTCCCTTAATCAAATGCTAAACCCTTTATAAGATCAGGGTATTACAAGAAGTGTAATGTCATTCTATTCTACACATCACAACTCATGAATTTATTCATAACACTTGTCTTGATATTTATTCATATTTCATGTTCAACAGAGAGGAATTTCAACTCATGCTTAGTAATTTTTGTGAATCTGATGTGCCTTTGGGTTTATGTGACAAACATTGTAGCATCCATTACAAACACTTCAATCCCTTGTTTCAACAACTTGCTTTGATTGTTAGAGCTAATGTGTTACCTAAGCCTAATCAGAGTAAATTCTTTGACTTCTATGACATGAAAGTTATGTTTATGCTTTATAATAATAAGATCAACTTTAACATCTCTTATGTCATCTTATTGAACTTAATAAATGCAAACCTAGTTGAATACATACCCTATGGTCTTATGATTTCTTCTATTCTAAATCTATGTCATGCTAGCACACAATTTGACCAAGCTTGTATAGCTGACTCTTGCCTGACTCCTGCCCACACTAGGACTCAAGTTTCCTTAACCCTCTGTGAACCTCAAAATGTCTTTCCTATCAATCTCTCTCAGAATATTAGAGAAGAAGATGTCTATCTGTCCAATAATGAATCTGTGAAAATGTTGTTTGAAGAACAAAAGATAGAACTTAGGAGGTTAAAGGCCAAAAATGAAGACATTAAAAGGAGACTAGGGTTCATAGAAAGTCTAGCTACATTTACTATGGGTCAAAATAGGGCCATGGATATGGAAGTCATTAATTCATTTCAAGTGCAAATGGTAGATGACATGGAAATGGTAAATGAATTAGAGACTATAGGTGCTGGTATTGTGAATCTAGACTCAAATGGCTTGCCTAATTTGGTTGGTGAACTTGGTTTTGTGGCATCAATGGAAGATGCCATTGCTTGACTTTGTTACTTGTTTCTATATGTCTGCTACTGTTGTATCTGATCTTGCTGCTATGGTTGTAATCTGTTTGTTAACTTTTGTTTGTGGTGGTTTCTGCTCTTAGAAGTATGTTAAAGATTTTGTGAAATCTTGTGACTGGTACAGTTTTGCTGTTTTGGATCTACTTTGATTGTAACTTTTGCTGTTGTAATTGTATATAGTTGGTTCTTAAAAGTGTTAAGACTATATGTACTCTAGTTGTTGGTCTATAACTTTATCTTGAACTGTTAATCTGTAATAGCTGGTGTATGACTTGTTTTGAGTCATGAAGTTGGTATGTAACCTTGGATGCTATAGGATCTTGTTCTAATTAATCAGTGACACACATTGATTAATGTGAACAATTTTGAATTGTAATATATGTTCTGCAGTTGTCCTATTCACTAATTTCATTACTTTTATTATTATATCAATATGAACTATACATTGTGTATCTGATTTATCCACCTTGTACTACAATCTAGTAAGTTCTACAGAGTTGGAATTATACTCACAAGGTAATTTTCCTTATCTCAAATTCCTTAATCTTGCAGTTATGGCTTCAATGTTTTTCAAGCCTGTAAAATAGTTGCAATAATTATCCTGTTTGTATTAGTAATGTATGATGTAATTTTCTAAGTTTGACGTGCAGTACAATAGTTGCCTATGTTCAGAAAGATTGTAATTTGATTAGAATGTATTAGCCGTAGTTCATGTATTGATTTTTAGCTGTGATTTAGCAAATTCGTATGTACAAAAATCAAGTTGCAGTCCATGTAACAGGTTTTAGAATGTATAAGTTCTTGATAATGTAATATTCATGATCTGAAAACACTTATCTTGATTAAAATGTAAAGAAAAGTACATGGTTTTGTAGATTGTATTAGCATCTCCTTTTGTAAAAGTTAATAAACCTGTAATGTTACCTTCAGCTGCAAACAAACTGTTTAGTTTGTATTAGCATAGCTTGTAACACTTTGACTAGAAGTATATGATTTTTAAGGTCTATAATAGTACCATTCCACTATATTTGGTTTGTAAGATGACCAACTATAATCTCTCGAGTACAGATAATTTTTACGAATTGATGAATTACATGTGCTCTCACCCACACTATTCGTTAGTATCCCATGCTATAGTTTTTATCATTACGTTTGGATGTAATATATATACCAAGGTAAATTGAATTATAAAATGATGATCTTTTCTAAAAATTCTTCTCTAACCAATAGCATGCTAACATACATACTTGATAGTAAAACGATTAAACAGCATGTCTATCTAAATACTTATATTATTACATCAATCTGGAAAATACTTGTGCTCCTTGCATGCTAATTACGAACTTATCCCTCAGCATAAATAACTAATATATGTTTTCTAAAATAAGATAAATCTATAATCGTAGAGTTATATATATATTCTTGCTTATAAAAGGGAAGAGAAAATTGATTCAAAAGAAAGCTTTATCAATAGTTTTTGGCACTTTACCCAATAAAAGTGGAAGAGAGAATAGTATATACTATTGAAAATTTTAAACTTTTGCTATCTTATATCTCTTTTTGCACCATCTGACTATTGTTTTATTTTGCCGGAATCAAGTAAAATCTTTAGAGAGGAATGATTAGTAGTATTCTTCTTACTCATTATGTGCGAAAATATTTTTCAAATATCATGCATACACCAAGGGGGAAGCACGCACACTTTTAAAAATTTAAATTTTATTTTTGTTTGACAAATAACAAAAAGGGGAAGATTGAAAGGATATCTTCGATATAATATTTATTTTGATATTTGTACGATTTAAACATAAAATATAAATACACGTAGAATCCTCTCCACTAGGCCATCTATTTAATTGATTCATCAAAAGTAAAATGGTCACCTCTAGCAAAATTTATCATCCTATTTTAAATATAAGAGTTATTCCAATTCGCTGAAAAATCAAAATATATTTTACAGAATATATCTCTACACCAAGGCAATAATATCGAAAAAGAAATATCGAGGTTTGATATTTTTTAGATCTCCGTTGCAATATTAAGGCAACAAGCTCGAACAAAGAATATTCGAGATTTAATGTTCTTTAGAGAACTCGTGCTAAACTCAAAAACGATCTGTTTTTACTCGAAAAATATTCTGTCTTCGCACTCAAAACATTTTCTCATCCTAGAAAAGACTTTTTATTCTCAGGAATATTTTCCTCTCGTGCCAGAAATATTTAAAGTAATTTTTCTCTCGTTTCGTAATTTCATCATATTTCGGAGAAAATTATTTTAATCGTTCAAAAATATTTCCTACACTCTCAAAATATTTTATATTTTAGGAAATATATTTTAAGTATGTATTCTAGTCAAAATATTGGTCAAAAGGTTTATTTAATTCAAGAAAAGACCAATCGTATTTTATTCGGAACCGAAAGCTGGTTTAAACGTTTTAAATCCAAATAAAATACTTCAACTTACTAGAATGACTTGAAACTTGAGATTTATCATTTAAATACAATTTTATATGCATGATTAAATTTTCGAAATTTTTTGGGAATTTTCGTCCGGACACGAAAATCGAGATAGTTAGTCAACAGTTGACCACGTTTGACCAAGTCAACATTGACCATAATTGACCAAACTTTCCAGAATATTATTATATAATATTCCTAAGTCCTCCATAATTTTAGATTTATTTATTGGGTGTTTTCGTATTTATCGGGTATTTAATTAATGATACGTGGTTCGTATTTATTCGTTAATCGGAACGAATGGTATATTATAATATAAATTCAAAGTGCTGGGATATTTAGCTCATCCACTTGCAAAGAACCAACTTTACATGTTGGCAATCCAAGTGAAAGCCATGTCATCAATCCACACCTTTTTAATCTCAACCACTCCCTTAAATCTAAATCTCCACCATTCATTCCACCCAACTATCTCTATAAATAAGCCCCCTCATCCACCCATTTTCAAAACAAGCTAAGAGCCATAGAATTGCTGAGATTTTTGAAGTAAACACTCTCTTTCAATATTCAAACACTCTCTTCATCTACTTCATCTCAAAAACCTTCTCTCTCTTAAATATATATCCATATATTCAAGGTTTTTGTTCAACAAGCTTAGTTCTACCCAACCAAACTTAATCCCACCAAGCAAGCTCATCCACTACCACTTTTCGGCCTCCCAAAGGGCTGCCCAAGTTCGACCAAGTGCCAAAATCCGGCCGAACCTCCGGCGAATTTTGCCGATCGTTTTCCAAAGGTGGTAAGTTTTAGCTTCGTCTTTGTGTCTTAACCGACCATATTTATATTTGGGATTGGCGCTTAACTTCTATACTTCATCTTAATCTCTATACTTGGATCTATAAGATTCCAAAAGTCTCTTTATAAAAGAGAAAGAAATTATCAACGTTGTAACGAAAGTATTTATACGAATACCCAACTAACATCTTTAGTGTTCCGTGGGTTATTCTTGAAAGATACTTCGTCCAACCAATACTTCTCAAAGCACAAGTTTAGCCACTTGTTTATCTCATTTCCTTTTATTTTTTAGTGGCTATAACTAATCGAGTGCAAGAAGTAAAAGAAGAGTATACTTTGACATCGTATTTAGTCAAAAGGAAGTATACATCTTAAAAGCCTTAAGCATATTAGCTTAAAGGGACTTTATATATCAACTAACTCCGAGATCTATATTTTAGCTCATCTTACTGGAGTATTGATATTTGACATACGTCAAAGTTGTAACGAAAAGTATTTATACGAACTCCCAACTAGCATCTACAGTGCTCCGTGGGATATTCTTTAAAGAAATACTTCGTATAACATAAACTTCTAATAAGCACAATCTTAACCACTTGTTTTATTGCATATACGTTTAGTATTTGTAATGGCTCGTGCAGGAAGTTATACGTATACCTTGA
The DNA here is from genome assembly GCA_036435485.1 of Saposhnikovia divaricata. Taxonomy (NCBI): domain Eukaryota; kingdom Viridiplantae; phylum Streptophyta; class Magnoliopsida; order Apiales; family Apiaceae; genus Saposhnikovia; species Saposhnikovia divaricata. The sequence goes on along the minus strand of CM071596.1, from coordinate 221,403,821 downwards.
CACTATATTAGTCTAAGAAAGGTATACATATCGAAGCCTTCAAGCCCTATAGCTTTTAACAAGGTCTTCTAATATTATTCCATCCATCTTTATATTTATTTGGAGTAATTAAAAGTATACTTTGATTATAATTTAATATCAAAGAAAGTATACTTAAAACATAACAATATAACTTAATATTCTTTTACGAATTTTAAAGTTACCTTTGGATTTAGTACCGTAACATACTAATCCAAACTTTATATATCTTTAATCATATTTGTTTCGTAGATATTGTTTGTCCAACTTTTGTAGTGAGGTGAAGTTAAAGTGAGGTGATTCTCGTTCTAAGACCCAAGTCCTAGACTTACTAACAGGGAGTTAGTTGTCTTCGCACCGTGAAGAAGAGGAAAGACCCAAGACCTTTCATCTAAGACCCAAGACCGACAAAAGCCAAGAATAAATAGTCTACACCAAAGGTTTTACATCAACTTTGAAGAAATAGTGGGGAGTTATTGTCTAAGATAAGTTGTGTAGGTTTACAACGACTTTGAGGTGGTGACGGGTAGTTACGCACCAAGACGAGTCTTGTATTTGTTCGCATTTATTTTGAGGTGGTAACGGGTAGTTACGCACCAAGACAGATATTTGTAAGGTTGTAAATGCTTCTCCGCTAACTAAAGGAGCGAGTTTATTTTTAAGGAAAAATCTCGAGTCCGGAGAGGAGCTCGGGGACTGGAGTAGGGGTGAGCGAATCCATTAGTGGTTGCGCCATCGTGAACCAGGATAAAATCTCCTGCGTGGTATTTTCTTCCCTTGTCTTTTATTTCCGCACTTATAAAACTGCTAACGACTTAGTAAAATATTTTAAAAAGGGAAAAATATTTTTAAAACGCCGTAATAATTTATAATTGGTAATTAAGTTATTCAACTCCCCTTCTAGCTTAATATAACCCTCATACGGGACCTAACACATACACACTATCTAGCCTAATATCCATGGCAGAACAGTTGGTAAATTGTAAATGAAATAAAAAAAAATACTGCATCTATTTATAATTACTAGCATGGGCAAACAGGTTATTTAATAATTCTATTCTACTTTTATAAAATAAAACAAATACTCCTTAAATAATTATTCTCCCAAAATATGTAAAAAATTATTTTACTCCTTGTAAATAAATCAGTAAATCTAAATATCATATACTCACGTCGATAAATTAAATCCAATAACCATCCTTATTTTATCATCTCAAATTTCTATAAAAGCAAGTCGCTAAAAATAATAAATAATAATAATAGTAAAATGTTAATAAAGAAAAGAAAATAATAATATAATAAACTAATTACTCATTAATAAATAAAATTTCTTCGACTCACTCATCAATGTTTTTTTAACATAAACACGAAAATAATCGATTTTATTTACTCTGACAAAAGTCTCAAATTCTTTCTCAACATTGTCGAAAATTTATTTAGGTAAAACTCGGTACTCTAAATGTAACTTCAATATATATATATATATATATATATATATATATATATATACTTTCACGATTGTTACAAACTTATTGCTATTACTATTTTCTTTTTTATTAAATAATTTAACAAAGGTGTGGTTAATAAGAATTTTTTAGAACTTTTTGTTATAAGTGTTATATATATTTTGTTAAATTTCATGTTGTTTTTTTATTTGTTTATTTAATTATCTTGTTTATTATTTTTGTTTGTTTGTTTACTTTTTTTATTTTTGAAAATGACATGTATTTGTTAATAGTGTTATAGGTTTTGTGCTACAACAACTCTTTATCTCTCGTATATTTTTGTTAAGTGGCTTAAATATATTATAATAGCCATGATGATCAAAACATACCATCAAAACCTCCTTACACTAAATATATCTATACTATACTATTATAAGCGAAACAGGGTATAATTGGTTGGTCGGTCGGTCGGTTAACACCTTCCAAAGAATATAGTAACACTTTCCAAAAAATAAAAAATAAATTAAAATGCATATAAAATTTTATTTTGCAAAAAATAAACTACATATTTAACCTAATAACAAACTCTTTAATTATTACAAACTCTTTTAATTATATTTGAATTAAAATCACATCTATCTATATTATACTATTATAAGCGAAATAAGGTATAATTGGTTGGTCGGTCGGTCGGTTAACACCTTCCCAAAAGTATAGTAACACTTTTCAGAAAATAAAAATAAATTAAAATGCATATAAAATTTTATTTTGCAAAAAATAAACTACATATTTAACTTAATAACAAACTCTTTAATTATTACATACTCTTTCAATTATATTTGAAATAATATCACATATTTTATTAACAAATTTACAAAAAATTATAAATCAACAAAGTAAAGACAATCTAAAATTATATAATAAACAATAAAATTTTAACACCTATTTAACAGTCAAGTGAAAACTGTAAAACTTATTCTCAATTGTTTATATATTTAGAAAAACTTAACATATCTATACTATTATAAAAACTGAAACATTAAAAGTTTGGTTGGTCGGTCGGTCGGTACGGTACATGTTGATTTTATTTATTTACACTTACTCAATTACAGATCTACTAACTAATCAATTTCCCTTTTCAGGTTACACATATTATCTTTTTCTATTTTTCAAGAACTAAATAATTTCCTTTTCAGGTAAAATACAATATATGATACCTGTTGATTTTACTTTTTTACCCTGACTCAATTACAGATCTACTAACTAATAAATTTCCCTTTTCAGGTTACACATATTATCTTTTTCTATTTTTCAAGAACTAAATAATTTCTTTTTCAGGTAAAATACAATATCTTTTATATTTTATCTAACTAAAATTTCTTCTTTATTAATTAATTTCCTTTTTCAGATTAAACATATTATTACTTCTATTTTTTCATAGCTAAATAATTTCCTTTTTCAGGTAAAATAGAATATCTTTTACATTTAATCTAACTAAAATTTCTCCTTTTTAAAAACACTACGAGCAATTTTATTTAATAAAATAACATAATTATATTATTATTACTATTAACTAATCAATTACCTTTTTCAGTCAAAACACGTTACCTTTTCTCTTTTCTCTAACTAAAATCTCTCTTTTCCCAATTATATCATGGACGGTTACCTTTTTCAGCCAAAACACGTTAACTTTTTTCTTTTCTCTTACTAAAATCTCTCTTTTTCCAATTATATCACGGGCGTTTTTATTTAATAAAAATAAAATAATAATATTATAATACTAATAATTAACAGATTACCTTTTTAGCTAAAATATATCATCTTTTCTATTTTTTTAATTAAAACCCATTTTTTTCTAGAAATATAACGGGCAACATTAATTTCTCATTTTCTAAAAACTATGAACAATTTTATTTAGTAAAATAACATAATGAAATTATAATTACTATAAATTAATCAATTACCTTTTTCACATAAATCTCATGTCATCATCACGTTATCTTTCTATTTTCTCTAACTAAAATATCTCCTTTTCCAATTATATCGCGGGCGGTTCTGTTTAATAAAATAAACTAATAATATTATTAATTAATCGATTACCCTTTTCAGCTAAAACGTAGCATCTTTTCTATATTTTCTAACTAAAATCCCTATTTTAATAGAAATATTAGAAATATCACGGACAATATTAATTTCTCCTTTTCTAAAAACATTACGAGTAATTGTATTTAGTAAAATAACGTAATTAAATTATAATTACTATAAACTAATCAATTACCTTTTTTCACCTAGAACATATTACCTTTTTAATTTTCTCAAAATAAATTCTTCATTTTTCTAATCATATCACGGGCATTATATTTAATAAAATGAAGTAATAATTTTATAATTACTAATAATTAATGGATTACTCTTTTTAACTAAAACATATCATTTTTTCTATATTTTCTAACTAAAATCCCTCATTTTCTAGAAATATCATGGATAACATTTATATAATTATTATCAAATCATCTCATATTAAAATGTAAGCCTCCAAAATTCATGTTTTAAAAAAATTATTTGAGATTAATTAATTTTTTTATATAATATTAAAAAAATCGTGCATCGCACGGGTAATAAGTGAATGAATATAATTTGTAGTTTGATTAATCCATATTTTCGATTATCCTTCATCCACAATCATAATTCACAATCGTTAGATCTTAATAGATCATGACCGTTAGATATAAAAATACTAAAAGTTGTTATATAGAGATATCTAAAGTTCGATTCCCGACAATAACATATTAAATTATATTTAATACTAAAAATTATTGTATACAAAATGTAAGATTCAAATTTTTTATTACATAATAAATAAATTATAAAAAATTTAAAGTAGACCTATAAACTAGTATACATATAATGTGACGCCCCTAGATCCGGGGTCAAGGATCCAGGTCATCACGGTCCAATTTCCGATCAATATCAATATCTCTTTAGTCTTTTTTTTTTACTTAATACTTATGCAATTGACCCCACCCTAATACACACACACACACACCAGTCATATGCTCATAGAACAACATCCACAATATTTAAAAGTTTAAAGTTAACAGTTATTACAAGCCCAGAATTTACTAAGTACATTGTTGACCAAAGCTTCTACAGGAAGCACTTCAACAACTAAAGTTTATTACAAACTTACACACTTAATTTACATAAATCTACTAAGCCCCTTCGCTTGTCACTACCTCGGGGATGGTCGCCAGCACTCGCTCAAAAGGTCGCCTTTCCCTTACCCTCTTGCGGGGTGTGATACGTAGTATCGGCATGGGACCTAGCTGCTATATACATAAGTAGCAAGAGTGAGCTATAATAGCTCAGCAAGATAATACTGTAAACTAGAATTTAAAAATGTGAACAGGTATACATATATGTATATGCGTATATAATAGCAGAAAACAATTAAAACCCTTAAGGAAGAATAAAGCTCTTATTTAATAATACATCATCCACTTACTATTATAAGAAAGAAATCTAAATTAATATAATATCAGTTTTTCTTCATCTGTAACCATAATTCCATCATCTCATATCATTATTCTGTTTTCAGTATAGAAATCTGAAATAATATAATATCAGTTTTTCTTCATCTGTAACCATTGTCTACACTTTCTTTTCAAAAACATTGGGGATATCTGCTGTCGCCTGATACGTTAGGACGATGATCAGTCGCCTAATCGTACCTGCTCTCTTTTTACTACCGGTAGAAGGAATGAAGATCATACCTGGAGGAAGGCCACCTGCTAACATCCTCCCTTGGCATCTTCGTGCCGAAATAAAAATAATAAATGCTGGACTGTGTCGCACACAGCCCTGACACAGCCACTTACGCAAGTCTGTTGCAATCCCCCTTTTTTTATCACATCATTATTCCCTTTTTAAAATATCATTCCACATTTCCATTTTCTCGCTTTCATTTCCACATATCATTCACTCATATCATTCCCATTCTCGCACATTACTTCTATAAAATATATATATATATATATATATATATATATATATATATATATATATATATTTATAACATAATGCTTTGATTATGATCCAGACATCTCTTTCATATTCAGGAATCAAATATACTTTTATATTCATAAAATATTCTGTCTGTTTTAAGAGTAATGGATGATAATCAAATAATATTTATTAAACCACCTATATTCAAAAAGAACATTTTAAATATAGCATTATAAACCATATAACTCTGGATAACAACTGATACCATTCTCTTAATCATAAGGCATGTTCACATCATGCATAATCATCTCTATACTTATCCATTTCATACTCATATCCATATTCGTATATCTTTCTTTCCAATATCAATACTCAAGGAAGACAATTTCTTCACAATATAGTAATAATATCATCACATATATATTCCATGAAATCAAGTTTCTTTGTGAAGATAAGTAGTTTTACAAGTAGGGATAGAAGAAATATTGCCTCGGTTTCGGTATCCTGACGATATGGCTCGTCCCTCTTCCGGAATTTCTATAAACACAAAAGGATCGTCGTTAGAATACCACTTCTCTTACTCACTACACTATTGTATAACATTACCTTTGAAACTTTAATATATGTTTAACGTATTCCTATTACCCCAAAGGTTCAAGAACTTAGCCATTTAAAACCTTAATCGAAGTTTCAGGGGTTTTCACCATTTCCCCTAACGATCACACTTAACTGTAAAAATTCTCAGAAAATATGGATTTCGAATTTTATCACAAGGTCAACTGGTAACAACTCTTTGACTACCTTACTACATTATCCCAAAGTTTCATAACTTTTAAAAATGTTTAAGTATGGTAGTTATAGCCTCAAAGTTGACACAACTACGTTTTCTCGGTTTCTGAACCGCTTTCACTAAAACTGACTTTTCTCCTAAACCGTTCATCAGATTTTAACGTACCTTATATCAAAACGATCTATGAACTAAGCTCTATCATTACATGGTCAATTTGTAACCTAGGAAGTAGGGAATCGTACGGATGCAGGGGTTACAAAACAGGGCAGATTTCTTCCTAACGAAAATCGGGCATTATAACGGCTATATTTTCATACTTTCCATAAATCCAACTCCTCCAAATGAATTATCAAACACAATAATCATCACCTACACCATGTGGTCTTCATTACCAGCCATGGTTACAAGTCCACAACACAATTTCCACATCAAAACATACCATTTATAACACATACTCATTATAAACTAAACATTAACACTAATTAACTACTAACCAACTTAATTTCTACCATAAATACAAAGAGGGCAAGAGTAGTTATACCTTCTTGAAGCTCTAACAACACTTAACAAGCCTTGGGTAATCCTTAACAACCTTACAATAGCTTGAATCCACTAAAGGAAACCATAAAAACAAGTTAACACTTAGAAAACACTATTCATCATCTTCCCTAGTAACTTGAATGATTTTATTACCTTGGTAAATGATGTTGGTTTGCTATGAAACTTTGTATATGATCCTTCCTAACCTCCAAGAACACCCATGATTTATCCCTTGATTTAATATTGAAGAGAGCTAGGGTTTTGAAATTTTTTTTTCTTTTTTTTTCTCCTTTTTTCCTCTTTGGCCGAATGTAGTAGTATGGATGGGGGAGAGAGATTTTTGTGTTTCTTGATAATTATCTTGCTTAATCTTGTATTCTAGATTGTCTTGGAAGCTTTGGTTGGTATTTTCCTAGGCAATTTGACTAATTTACCCTTAATTTGAGTTAGTGGAGTGTGACATCACTCATGGTGTCATTAAGATGACCTAATATTCTCATTTCTTGTTTTTCTAAGTATTATGCTACTAATATTGGATAATCATAATGTGGTATGCATCCTTGTTAGATTACAAATCTTGGTTGCTTGGTTTCCATACTCGTCTAATCGTGGTTCGTTTCGAGTATACCTCATTATCTCAGTGGTTTTCGAAATCATTTACGAATCCAATTTCCTTTGGTATTCTCTTAACTTAATAATCCCTTGGTTTAATCTAAATTCACTAATCCCTCAATATATAATTCTTATAGGGTTTCTATGCTCCCTAATATCAAAAAGAAGCTTATACGAAATCAAAATCCTAAAAATCCATACTCTGGAATTTCTGGAATCTATCGTCATTTCGAGTAACTTATTTTCAATGTACAACACTAATATGGTTTCTGTTTATTCATTTTCCATCTCCAATATAGAGTACCTACATACCATTTCCCTAAATCCTCAAATTTTACTATTCATGTGATCACTGTAGCATTGCCAAAGTTAGGGTTATTACAGTCTTCCCCCCTTAAAAGGATTCCGTCCCGGAATCATATTGAAAATGTCCATGGGTATTTTTCTCATTCACACCTTCTAACTTCCACCCTATTTCCTATATCCTTTTCCTTTCGTAATATTTCTATCTTGTTTGCGCAGAAATACACCAACATAACTTCCTTGTCATTCATGAACATGCCATTTAGTTTATCAATAGCAGTCCTTTTACTATCTTTTCCTCACAAATCTCCTCCTGTTTCCAGTCATTCCATGTTATCTCGTCTCTCCTTCCACTTTCGACGAAGATATCCGCCACCACATTGACCTTTTCTGAATGGTAGTGTATCTCACTTATGGTTTGACCATCTTCTGATCTCTATCATGACATAAATATTAACGCCTCAATATTCCTATAGCTCCTCTCTGTAAAATTTTCCAGAAAATAAGCTCTAATAATATTCTTTAAAACAATTGTAAGAAAATACTACCTATAATATATATTTCCTGTTCGTCTCAACGAGCTTGTGTTTTCCCAAAACACTCCTACTTTTCTTTTCATAACGTTTCCTAGCCCTTAACAGATACTGATTTTCCTTATCTATATTATTAACTTATTCATTCCATTAATTGATTAAGTCGATAACCAAAGACTTACACACAAAATTTAAATCGAAAAACAAGTACCTGTATCCGCATCTGGTTTCGTCAACGCTTCCCCTAAGGTCATGTTGTACACTCTAGCAGTGGGCCTATTTGAAGAAGTCACACTCTGACCTGGCGCGTATGACCCACCGGAACGGCAATCTCTAGCAATGTGTCCTAATTTCCCACACTGGTAACACTTAACATCTCTTTTAGGGTTTGTGTCAGTTGATGGGCACTGGTTAAGGTAGTGCCCTTTTTGTCCACACTTAAAACAAGTTACTCCCAGCACTCTACAGACTCCTATATGCTTCTTACCACACGTGTCACAATCTGGTAATGGTGGTCGTGATTGATTGGACTGAAATGTTCCGGAAGATTTACCACCTTGATTTACCATCTCACTTGTAGTCTTGTTACCCCCCGACTTTCCCACAAATTGAGATTTTTGTCCTCTACCTCCTTTGTTAAAGTAGCTTCCCTCACTTGAACCTCCTTTTGGGCCCTCAAATCTTCTTTTCTTATTCTCTCGACCTATTTGAGCCTGCTCACTCTCGGCCTCTATAATTGATGCCTTTTGAACCACTGCAGCATAATCAGTCAACTCAAATGGGGCCACCCTCGTTCATAACAAGGGTTTCAATCCTTGTTGAAACCTTTTCGCTCGTTGTTCTTCAGTACGCACAAACTCCGGAACAAACCTCGACAGTTCTGTAAATTTAGTTTCATACTCTGCCACTGTTAGGTTATCCTGTTTTAACTCCAGAAACTTTAATTCAATTTGGTTTTCTAAATACCTAGGAGAATACTTTTCTAGGAACACCCTAGTGAAACGCTCCCAGGTTATCACTCCCACTTCTTCTAGGTTCTTCTTAGCTTCCCACCAGTAATTTGCCTCTCCCTTTAAGAGATAGGCTGCAAAAACTGTTTTCTGTTCTTCCTCTATCCTCAGTATTTCGAAAGCTTTCTCCATTTCTTTTAGCCATGCCCTAGCTACTACTGGGTTAGTGGTTCCCTCAAATTCTGGGGGCTTTAATGACTTAAAGGCACGAAAGGAATTAACTGCCTGATTGGGGAGAACAGGTGGTTGTTGGGGATTCTGTGGATTAGACAAATTCTGCCTTAATAAGTCCATGAATTGGGCAAAGGGATTACCTCCCGGATTCCTTTGTTGGCCAGTTGATTCCTCTTCTCCTTCTTCATGATTTTCTTCATTATGAGCATTTTCGTTCAGTCTAGTACCTTCTATATTTCGACTTCTTTCGTCTCTCTCATTTTCCCTTGCATTCGCTCTACTATCACGTCTAGGCGGCATAGTTCTGTACATAACAATAGTCCTTATTAATTACCCGAATTTGGGTTACAATATACATCATTTCTATATACACAATTATATCATTAATTAACTCATTTGCACATCACAATATCTTTATCACGCGATTTGCATCTAGTTATATCATAACTTTAGTAGGTAAATGTATCGCCCTTAACACAATAGCCTTTTCATTAAGTCAATCACCTTTTATACATCAATATTTTTGAGTCTCAACATTTATTATAAAAAAAATGCAGCAAAATTTTAGATAGAAATGCACAAACTTCATTAATTTACATAAATATTTTACAACTTGGGTACATCGTCTCTTACTACTAATATTATACATCATAGAGTACAAGGTTCAAAACCCCAAACATAACTGTACATACTAATATGCTATAACAAAAGTACTACTAGCCGTCCTCTAATCAGACTGGGATTAAGACAGTGAACACCTAAACTAATCCCCAAAATGACATCAACGAGATGACTAGTCTGATTAGTGACCAAAACTACTACCCCGAATCACGGTAACGCCGCTCTGACAACATCCCTGATCTGCACTACCATAGAGGTGACTGTGTCTACTATCTGAGCTCTCCATGCTGGGTCCCCTCTATCTGCCAACAACCTCCTAATATCACCGAGTGCTCGCAACTCAATACTAACTAAGCCCAAAGACAAACCATCGGGAATAGTACCTCCCCTCCCTCTGTCCGATCTCTGTAAAAGAGTATCTATCATCCTACGGGACTCCTCCAACTGACCCTGTAGGGCAAAGTACTCCATCAACAAAATGGCTGGTAGAGAGTCACCTGTCGGTAAGGGTGCCTCATGAGGGGGCACAGCAGCTGGGGTAGGTGCCTGAATAGGTGGAGGTGGTGGAGGTGCAAATGGTGGTGGGGAGGGAGGAATGGACTCTGTCTCCGCATCCTCAGATGGGTCCTCCTCCAACTCATCCTCTGCAAAAATAAAGTGTCCCGGTGGAGTGAACGGCTCTGTTGGGTCCTCTAAAGGATCGGGGCTCGGTAGAGGAGATGGAACTGGTGATGGCACAGGGACAGGTAGGACAGGGGTAGGTATCATATGGATATCAGTCCACTCAATCTCCTCCTCCTCCTCCTCAGCTATAACTGACAATCTAGGCCTCTTACGTAACGGCCTCTCCTCCTCCGGAATCTCCCATCTCACTCTGGAAGGACTTGCCTCATCAGATCCTGTAGAAGGTCTACCCATATATGGCACTATGGCCACAGCATCTCTCCGTCTCTGCTCCTCTGACTCCTCTCTCTCTAATCTCTCTCTAGCCGCCGCCCGGCGTCTCTCCCTGAGGTCCTCAACTGCATACTCGGGGACCTCTACCCCGACCAGCTGAAGATCTAATAGCTCCTGCTCTGACATCCCTAGCCACTGGGGGTCCTGACTCGGCTCACCCATCTCAGCTCCTTATAATAAAACATAAAATTCTATTAGTAACAGTCTATAAAATTATAATATACGCTTAAAGTAAATACTACCTGCGATATACCACCCCTGAACTTGATGGAAGTTCACAGTTTATATTATAACTGATACATTTATTATTATCACTTTTGTTCTTGAGCAGTATGACTCTTAGCTCTGATACCATCTGTGACGCCCCAAGATCCGGGGTCAAGGATCCAGGTCATCACGGTCCAATTTCCGATCAATATCAATATCTCTTTAGTCTTTTTTTTTTTTTTTTACTTAATACTTATGCAATTGACCCCACACTAATACACACACACACACACACACACACCAGTCATATGCTCATAGAACAACATCCACAATATTTAAAAGTTTAAAGTTAACAGTTATTACAAGCCCAGAATTTACTAAGTACATTGTTGAACAAAGCTTCTACAGGAAGCACTTCAACAACTAAAGTTTATTACAAACTTACACACTTAATTTACATAAATCTACTAAGCCCCTTCGCTTGTCACTACCTCGGGGATGGTCGCCAGCACTCGCTCAAAAGGTCGCCTTTCCCTTACCCTCTTGCGGGGTGTGGTACGTAGTATCGGCATGGGACCTAGCTGCTATATACATAAGTAGCAAGAGTGAGCTATAATAGCTCAACAAGATAATACTGTAAACTAGAATTTAAAAATGTGAACAGGTATACATATATGTATATGCGTATATAATAGCAGAAAACAATTAAAACCCTTAAGGAAGAATAAAGCTCTTATTTAATAATACATCATCCACTTACTATTATAAGAAAGAAATCTAAATTAATATAATATCAGTTTTTCTTCATCTGTAACCATAATTCCATCATCTCATATCATTATTCTGTTTTCAGTATAGAAATCTGAAATAATATAATATCAGTTTTTCTTCATCTGTAACCATTGTCTACACTTTCTTTTCAAAAACATTGGGGATATCTGCTGTCGCCTGATACGTTAGGACGATGATCAGTCGCCTAATCGTACCTGCTCTCTTTTTACTACCGGTAGAAGGAATGAAGATCATCACTGGAGGAAGGCCACCTGCTAACATCCTCCCTTGGCATCTTCGTGCCGAAATAAAAATAATAAATGCTGGACTGTGTCGCACACAGCCCTGACACAGCCACTTACGCAAGTCTGTTGCAATCCCCCTTTTTTATCACATCATTATTCCCTTTTTAAAATATCATTCCACATTTCCATTTTCTCGCTTTCATTTCCACATATCATTCACTCATATCATTCCCATTCTCGCACATTACTTCTTTAAAATATATATATATATATATATACATATATATATATATATATATAACATAATGCTTTGATTATGATCCAGACATCTCTTTCATATTCAGGAATCAAATATACTTTTATATTCATAAAATATTCTGTCTGTTTTAAGAGTAATGGATGATAATCAAATAATATTTATTAAACCACCGATATTCAAAAAGAACATTTTAAATATAGCATTATAAACCATATAACTCTAGATAACAACTGATACCATTCTCTTAATCATAAGGCATGTTCACATCATGCATAATCATCTCTATACATATCCATCTCATACTCATATCCATATTCGTATATCTTTCTTTCCAATATCAATACTCAAGGAAGACAATTTCTTCACAATATAGTAATAATATCATCACATATATATTCCATGAAATCAAGTTTCTTTGTGAAGATAAGTAGTTTTACAAGTAGGGATAGAAGAAATCTTGCCTCGGTTTCGGTATCCTGACGATATGGCTCGTTCCTCTTCTCGAATTTCTATAAACACAAAAGGATCGTCGTTAGAATACCACTTCTCTTACTCACTACACTCTTGTATAACATTACCTTTGAAACTTTAATATATGTTTAACGTATTCCTATTACCCCAAAGGTTCAAGAACTTAGCCATTTAAAACCTTAATCGAAGTTTCAGGGGTTTTCACCATTTCCCCTAACGATCACACTTAACTGTAAAAATTCTCAGAAAATATGGATTTCAAATTTTATCACAAGGTCAACTGGTAACAACTCTTTGACTACCTTACTACATTATCCCAAAGTTTCATAACTTTTAAAAATGTTTAAGTATGGTAGTTATAGCCTCAAAGTTGACACAACTACGTTTTCTCGGTTTCTGAACCGCTTTCACTAAAACTGACTTTTCTCCTAAACCGTTCATCAGATTTTAACGTACCTTATATCAAAACGATCTATGAACTAAGCTCTATCATTACATGGTCAATTGGTAACCTAGGCAGTAGGGAATCGTACGGATTCAGGGGTCACAAAACAGGGCAGATTTCTTCCTAACGAAAATCGGGCATTATAACGGCTATATTTTCATACTTTCCATAAATCCAACTCCTCCAAATCAATTATCAAACACAATAATCATCACCTACACCATGTGGTCTTCATTACCAGCCATGGTTACAAGTCCACAACACAATTTCCACATCAAAACATACCATTTATAACACATACTCATTATAAACTAAACATTAACACCAATTAACTACTAACCAACTTAATTTCTACCATAAATACAAAGAGGGAAAGAGTAGTTATACCTTCTTGAAGCTCTAACAACACTTAACAAGCCTTGGGTAATCCTTAACAACCTTTCAATAGCTTGAATCCACTAAAGGAAACCATAAAACAAGTTAACACTTAGAAAACACTATTCATCATCTTCTCTAGTAACTTGAATGATTTTATTACCTTGGTAAATGATGTTGGTTTGCTATGAAACTTTGTATATGATCCTTCATAACCTCCAAGAACACCCATGATTTATCCCTTGATTTAATATTGAAGAGAGCTAGGGTTTTGAAAAAAAATTTCTTTCTTTTTTCTTTTTTTCCTCTTTGGCCGAATGTAGTAGTATGGATGGGGGAGAGAGATTTTTGTGTTTCTTGATAATTATCTTGATTAATCTTGTATTCTAGATTGTCTTGGAAGCTTTGGTTGATATTTTCCTAGGCAATTTGACTAATTTACCCTTAATTTGAGTTAGTGGAGTGTGACATCACTCATGGTGTCATTAAGATGACCTAATATTCTCATTTCTTGTTTTTCTAAGTATTATGCTACTAATCTTGGATAATCATAATGTGGTATGCATCCTTGTTAGATTACAAATCTTGGTTGCTTGGTTTCCATACTCGTCTAATCGTGGTTCGTTTCGAGTATACCTCATTATCTCAGTGGTTTTCGAAATCATTTACGAATCCAATTTCCTTTGGTATTCTCTTAACTTAATAATCCCTTGGTTTAATCTAAATTCACTAATCCCTCAATATATAATTCTTATAGGGTTTCTATGCTCCCTAATATCAAAAAGAAGCTTATTCGAAATCAAAATCCTAAAAATCCATACTCTGGAATTTCTGGAATCTATCGTCATTTCGAGTCACTTATTTTCAATGTACAACACTAATATGGTTTCTGTTTATTCATTTTCCATCTCCAATATAGAGTACCTACATACCATTTCCCTAAATCCTCAAATTTTACTATTCATGTGATCACTGTAGCATTGCTAAAGTTAGGGTTATTACATATAAGGATACTTTCATGTTCCATTAGTCGCTCAGACAGAAAAATAATAATTTAAAATAAATAATTTTATATTAGTTTTCAAATTTAAATGTCACGATAAATTTAAGAAATTGTTAATCTTAATCATGTTTGCGAAATATAAATATAAAGACAAGTTCATGATCCATTATTCACTCGTACAAAATGACAGTAACTTGGTAATGCATAATTGTTTTAATAGTTTTTACATTTAAATCCTATGATAAGTTTAATAAATTGTTTTTTTTAACCTATCTATACTATCTATACTATACTATCATAAACGAAATAGGTTATAATTGGTTGGTTGGTCGGTTCGTTAACACATTCCTAAAAAGATGGTAAATACCTTCCAAATAAATTAAACAATATTTTATTTAATAAAAAATATTTATTTCATATATTAAGAAAAACGAATCCTACGTAATTTCAACTACGAGCTCTTTCAATTTTACTCACATCCAAACAGAGCTTCTTCCCTGGCTCTCCCTCACAAACGCGCAGAACCTCCCATCCCCCTTACTAACCAGATAGGGAGGTACGTCCAGATACAATAAGCATGTTATATCTGATTGATCGTTTATTCGATTTTTTTTCTACCTAATTGGATGGTGATACCTTTTAAGTCTATTTCTATGAAAAATGGCATTTGCCTATGGGTTAGATTTAGGCCCACTACAGGATTAGGATCCAGACCAATGAGGAAAATAAGTGATCTATCAGACTTCCAAGGGCCCATGGCAGCCCTAGGGGGTACAATGTACAGGGCAATAAAGAAATGTGTGGCTTGGGGTCCCAAGGGCAGCCCCTTGTGGATAACCTATAACCATCGCCAGTCATCAAAAATAGCTTCCATAGTAGATTCCGTGATGGGGGTACCGGAGGGGTTACCGGAGCCATGCTACCGGGCGGTACCCCCGGCTTCCACAGGAAGTCTGATTAGGATGCTAATTTGGATAAGGCAGATCTCCTGCTTTTTAGGAACACGTCTTTACAGTTGATTTACACTTCTAAGTAGATATATATTCAGTTATTAGAGGATATATGTCATATATACTTGATTAAATCATGATAATTCATACATTCTTGAGATAAACATCAAGGAATGGGCTTCCAACAGTCATAATACAGCTTGGCAACGTGATTATATACATCATACACGATTATTATCAGAGATATCAGTCATAATCTCTTCAGAAATGGGATAATTCATTATAAACAATCGAACATAACATTTCAAGAACTACATACGGGCTTGATCTCCTATAAATAGGAGTATGTAGGCAGTTTACGGGCTTCTTGGACACTTAGACACCTTGAGTAACATAGAGCACATATACTCTTGTGTGACACATCATTATTAGGGTTCTTGGCAGGCCAACATACTGTCCTTGAGCTCTAATTCCCGTGAATCCAGTCCGATCCTCCGAGGAACCACCTCCCATGTTCTTCGAAAACCCCTAGTCGTGAGCCTTTCTGGGCAGCTAGCCTCTAATCTTTAGCTGTGAGCCTTTCTGGGTAGTTAGACGATTCCATATTCATTGGCGCTATTCCAGCAATGGCCTCTTTAATTTGTTATGACAAATTCCTCCCACAACAATTGGCGCTTGGAGGGGCCTCAAAAATCGCCGTTTAAAGAAGATATGATGAGTGACAATTTCGATAGTGATAAGACACCGTCTCAGGACGGTAATGGACGAAACAAAGGTGACAATGGTGATTTTAGCAGTAAAGACATTATGGACTATTTGGTCACGATGAATGAAAGAGTTAACAGCTGGGAAAAAGGTTCCGAGAAAATGAAAAGGTGGCAAAAGAAGTGTAAGTCGAAGTCGAAAAAGAAGAACATGACTCCGACAAAGCTGAAATGTTGAAGTAAATACAGACTATGTTCCATCTGATGAAGAAGAGGTAGGAGAGCCCGAGGCAGAAGAATATGAAGGTGACTAATCGGATGACCCGGAAGCCCAGGGTACCGAAGGCTCACCCACTAGAAGCCTGAGTGTCTTTGACAGATTAGGTAAAAAGC
Source organism: Saposhnikovia divaricata (assembly GCA_036435485.1). NCBI lineage: Eukaryota > Viridiplantae > Streptophyta > Magnoliopsida > Apiales > Apiaceae > Saposhnikovia > Saposhnikovia divaricata. Next base: position 221,386,990 of record CM071596.1, on the reverse strand, counting down.
TGACCAACAAGGACCTTCGTCATAAACTGGGACATACTGTAAACAAAGATCGAAAAGATGGTCATGGGTTACCACACTCAGGGTTCCCGGGAACGCAGAGAGAGATCCCACTCGGTACCCCCAAGGAGTAATTCCAGAAGGTCTAAATCTGGTGGCAAGAGGAGCTATAGACAAAGTGGCCACTGTTCTGGACATAGGAGTAGGAAATCACGCTCTACCAGGGTCCCTACCGATGAAGATACCGTCTAGGATTCCAGCTCATACCAGAGCTCGGTTCCCAGGAAGAGCAAGACAGCCTATAAGATGATGATTCTGGAAGTGATATGTTTTCAGATGGTGAGAATGGGCAGTTCAAAATGTCTGATTGGAAGAAAGCTTTGAAGAAAATCAAGGAGGAGAAAAAGTTCAAATCCGGAGTCATTTCCGGCTCACCATTCTCTGCGAAGGTAAAGAAGGCACCCTTGCCAAGGTTCTTTAAGATGAAGACTGATCTGAAGGACATGAGGGTGGTAACCTCAATATATCATTTTTCAATGAAATTCCCTAGCCCAAATCGCATTGGTTGTGTAAAAGGATGTCAACATGAATCAATGGAATGTTGTAACAAAGCTGTACAGGCTGCTGAGAAGGTAGATAAATCTATTCAAGCTGAAGAAAGGGCTGATGGGGAAGCCCTAATGAGAAGCCAAGGGCTTTAGCCACAGAAGTTTGAAAAGGCATCATGTAATGCCATCATGATAGTGGAGCTACCAGAGAAACCTACTGAAGAGGTTCCTATTTTTCGGGGGGTAGTACCACCACAAAGTTTACTGTTGGAAGCTGCCAAGAAAAATGAAGAAATTCAAAACATTCCAGTGGAAGGCATAGTAAAGGATGCCTCATATGGTGCTATAGATGAAACAATGTCAGAGAATGGAAACCAAGGTGTGGTGAAAGGGCTCCTGGTGGAAATCGATATTGATCCCAGGATGCCGGGTACCCTGGAAAAGGCAGGGGCTGCCGAAGATACTATTCCCATATTGGTGGATGCTGAAGATCCCAGTAAAGTCCTGAAAATTGGGCAACAGTGTTACGACCAAACTCAACACGCAAGTGCACATGATCTCAAGTAATATAGATAGCAAATAAGATTCGTTCCTACAGGGACTCGTTGTATTGTCTGGTTAATTCACTCACCAATGTATGATTATTATTCGATGCTACGACAAATTAACACTTGGATTTTTGTTTATCACTACAATTACTCTAAGAATTATAACTAATTATCAACTACTTGAACTAAGAATTATGTCGAATTACTTATGCGAATAAAACATGGGATTTTAACTTCATTAAACAATCCATCTATAGTCTCCACTTCTCTAGCCTTTTCATGGGATTGGTTAATACCTGATCGAATACACAAAACTGATATAAGCCAACCTTCGTTGCACAAATACCATCCTAAATAACATCCACAATAAAGATAGAAATCACTTAGTCTCCCAATTATGCCTAATCTCCATATGTCTATAAAGATTGAAACATAATGGTTGAAGTACAAGCATTCAATAGATCACAAAGTCATCATAAAATGGTTAGAGTTACGACACTAATTATGAATGATATTCTCACGCATAAACCTACGCTAGCATGGCAAGTTCTAAACTCTTAGATCCACTTTCGCTTCAATAAGAATTAACACACAATTACAGAAGTTAGTTACTTTCCTATAACGAATTAAATCAACCATGATAGGATATCACATCAATCACACTATAGGCATCAAGAAGATTCAACAAATAAACTTCATGAATAAATCCGCTAAAACCCCATGACAACGAATTAGTTCATAATTAAACTAATCGTCACCATGGGTTCCAATGTAAACATGATAGAAGAAAACGAATAATGATTTAAATAAATAACAAGTGTTCTAAAGAATACACCCAAACCAAGCATCCACAAACTAGGAAGAATACAAGAATAAATTGAAAACTATCTTCTTCCTCGCTTCTTCGTGTTTTAAAACTCCGTAAATACAATACGTGGCGTGACCTCTCTTATTCTAGGGTTTTTTCCTTCTTTATATAGGCTCCAGGTGCAAGAAATTCGAAAAGGAATTCTATTTTGACTTTATCTCGAAAAATAGCAAAAACAGAAATTTCCCTTCAGTCGTGCCGGCGCTGCGCGCCATCCTACAGTTACAGAACGGCGCTGCCGCGCCCCTCCAGAATTCACAGCGCTGCCGCGCCTTCCTTCAGTACAAATACAGCGCTACCGCGCCTTCACTTTTGCTCAGCACTGGATTTTTTTTCTTATTTCTTCATTACAACTCCGAATTACTCTCCAATTGCTTCGCTGCATTCCTTGAACACCTGTGATTAACATCCCTGCACAATTCCCTTAAAAGAGATCAAAAATACCACAACTTAAGTACAAACATTCGTTTTAAGCCAAACGGAAACGTTTTAAGTGAATAAAATACCCACTCATCACACCCCCAAACTTAAACCGATGCTTGTCCTCAAGCATAAACAGACAAATTATGTACAACTAACTAATACCACTTCCGTAGGTGATCACGGTTGCATTTGGCATATGCAACAAGCCCTTTAAACCCCTAGGCAGCCCTAGTGGACGAGTAAGGTCTCGTGAGGGCCTATAGTGAATGTACCCAAAAAATTCAACTGACACAAATGACACAAACAATGCAATGCATGAATGCTACTAAATATGAATGCAAAGGATCCCCTCAAACTAAACAACACCACTTAGCAAGCAAACATCTCAACGAATTTAATCAATCTAAACAGAGCTCGACTAAATTCCGGTATACTAACAATACATGATCAGAACGTGCGTGTGTGCGATGCTCGACAGATATACTCCCAAAACCGGATCAAAATCATACATATTATTTTCCAAGACAATCACAGGTTTATAAATAGAATGAACGTTAAACTCAAGATCACTTCAGATACACCTCCATACTCCTCTAAGGTAGACAGAAATTCATGCTTTATTACGACACAGACAAAATATATACACAACACACATGTTTATTTGACCGTGCAATGGATGAGACCCCTAAAGGCTTATACAATAATACCCATGTAGCGAGCGTTGGGTTAGTGGATCCCAAACTATAAAAAGCCTTAGGTCACTAGGCACAAAGTCCCCAAGAACTTATTTGCTCGAGTATTAAAGAGCTCACCCTGATCAATTCTGCATACTCACACTCTCACAAACACTCATTTTTTCTTTTTGTTTTTTTTCTTTTTTTTTCTGAATTTTTTTTCTATTTTTTTCTATTTTTATTTCTGAATTTTGTTCACACATGGAATCTGGAATGAGAATTCTCAATTCCAACCCTAGACTACTCATAAACATGAGTCGGCTACTAGCCATTTGACACCTAGCCAACAAACATAAACACAAACACAAACACATTAGCATGAAATTCCTGCTTTCCCCCAAACTTATATTTTAGTGTTCCTTAATCATCAAGGGAATAAAGAAAATTCTATCGATAAATAAGTGATTAAATCCTAAATCCAAACAAGCATAACTCAACCTAGCCCAAGAGCAAATGACGAGACTGTGTAAAACTTTTGTTCATGAAACATGCACGTCAATTTCATCAAAATTTAAAATCAGCCCTCTGTTCATCCTTTTCACACCCATATCAACATCTACCTACCTCATGGTATTAGCTCATTCTAAGGGATCATGAAAAATGCATGTAATGCAACTAGTATGCACATAAATACCATAATAACAGAATGTCCTATATGTCATACATAAAAAAAAACAAAATGCTCTAACTAACATGCAACATGCTAACATACAAATATGCTTCTAACTAACATGCAAACATGCACACATACAAATACAAATACAAATACAAATGCACCTTGCATCCCCACCCCCAAACTTAAAAATTTTCAATGCCCTCATTGAAAGTGAGAATAACAAGTGTACAAGGCATACCTACTCGTCGTCCGAACCACTCCCATCGGGAGTGTCCGGTGGCGGATAGACAGCGCCAGCTCCAAAGGACGGAAAAGTCACGTCCACTCCACTCGCACGAAAAGCCGTGCCCAACACTTGCGCAAACTGAGTAAAATCCGCTGCAAAACCTGCTTGCATATCGTGCACCGCATCGATACGCCTCGACAACCGTCTATACTATCTCTGAGTAATAAAAGAACCTCCTCCCTGAGGCTCCTCCTGCTGCTGCTACTGTTGCTCTTCTACAAAACCAAGACCCCACCAGTCCGGCTCACCACCATTCCACTCAACCAACCTCCGAATACTCTGATGATCTAGTGCCTCCTGTGGCTGCTGCACAACCTCATCTGCTGACCAATGAGCACCACAATCTCTAGCCAACCTAGCAATGATCGAACCGTAAGGCATCGCTGCAGTGGTACTACCTTGCATAAAACGCATCATCCCCTGATGGATCAAATTGCCCACATCCACATACTCTCTGCTGCAGATAGCATAAAATAGAATAGCCCTCTCGACTGTAACCTCATTCGAATGCCTCGTAGGGATGAGATTGGCACAAATGAACAAGTGCCAAGTACGCCCATATCTGTTCAGAGCCGTCGACAGAAACGAAGTAGGCTCAGTCGTGCCTCTCCTCAAATGCCACTCTGTACCAGGCACACACAACCGCTGGATAACCATCTGAAGATCCACATTATCCCGAGTCCTCCCCGACCAATCATCTTGACCCCTCCTAGGAGCCGGAAGCCCATGAACACGCCAAATAGCAGGCGGCTGATAATCCACACGAAAGCCACGAACCTGGTTAATCCCATTCCTCTCCACACTAGCGTTCGCATAGAACTCGCGAACCACAGTCATCGGAACAGGCTCCGGAACCTCACAGATCGGCTCACAATGTCTCTCCAGGATATTCTCCAACATATACCCATCCGCCACATTAGGCAAAAGACCCCTCTCACGAGCAATAGGGCGCCCCAACAACCGATTATACTCATCACGAGCCCCATTATTAATAAACTGCGGTCCACCATTACCTCCCTCAGAATCTGATGAAGATGAAGAACGAGGGTTCCTCCTACCAGTCCCACTACCACCCGCACCTGCACTACCACCACCAACAACCCTCTGTCGCTTGGAAGCCATTGAATTGATTAGAAGAGTGTTTCGAGTGTTTAGAAAATTTTTGAGATCTGTAGGTGTGTATGTATAGGTAGGGTTGTGTAATGGTGTATATATATAGGAGAAAGTAGGGTTAGTGGGGTTAAATTGTGGGCTTGGGTCGTGGGTCACTATAATAATAACTAACAACTTTTTTTTTTCCAAAATCTGCTGAAAATTTTTTTTCCTGTACAGTCGTTGCGGCGCTGCCGCGCCAAGAATGCCTTGTGGGACGGCGCTGCCGCGCCAGGACTTCTGTTCATCAATTTTTTTTTTCAATAACAACTCACGTGGGTTGCCTCCCACGAAGCGCTCTTTTCACGTCATTAGCTTGACGTAGCTCCATCTCCTTACGTTGCGCAAATTAGAACCGCCGTCTCAACTTCGCGATTCGACTTCTCTCCAAAATATGGCTTTAACCGCTGACCATTGACCTTGAATGATTGTTCCGGTAACTTGTCAAAAATCTCCACTGCCCCATGTGGAAAAACTGTTTTGACTATGAAAGGTCCAGACCAACGTGACTTCAACTTCCCAGGAAATAACCGAAGTCGGGAGTTGAACAACAACACCAATTGCCCGGGCACAAACGTCTTAAGAACCAACCTACGATCATGCCACCTTTTTACTTTCTCTTTGTATAGCTTGTTGTTCTCATAAGCATGCAATCGGAACTCGTCCAATTCGTTCAACTGAACCATCCGCTTTTCACCTGCTGCTGTTAGATCAAAATTCAGCTTCTTCAATGCCCAATAAGCCTTGTGTTCTAACTCAGCTGGAAGATGGCATGCTTTACCATACACTAGTTGAAATGGTGATATTCCCAAAGGTGTTTTATAGGCTGTCCGATAAGCCCACACCGCTTCATCAAGCTTCAACGCCCAATCCTTCCTAGAAGGACTAACTACCTTCTCTAGAATCCGTTTAATTTCCCGATTAGACACTTCGGCCTGCCCATTTGTTTGAGGATGATAAGCTGTAGCAACTCGATGATTGATGTTGTAGCGTGCCATAAGAGATGTAAACTTTCGATTGCAAAAATGCGTACCTTCGTCACTGATGATCACCCGTGGAGTGCCAAACCGAGTAAAAATATTCTTGTGAAGAAAATTAAGTACTACCTAAGCATCATTCGTGGGAAGTGCTTTTACCTCCACCCACTTAGACACATAGTCCACAGCTACAAGAATATACTGATTACCACATGATGGAATGAATGGTCCCATGAAATCGATTCCCCACACGTCAAAGATCTCTACCTCCAACATGACATTAAGAGGAATCTCGTCCCTACGAGAAATATTACCGACCCGTTGACATCGATCACATCTCAACACAAACTGATGAGCATCCTTGAATAGAGTCGGCCAATAGAAACCCCATTGGAGAATACGTGTGGCTATCTTTTCACCCGCATAGTGGCCTCCATAAGCTGTTGCATGAAAATCACTAAGAATAGCCTCGGTCTCACTGTAAGGAACACAACGCCTAATAATCTGATCAGCTCCTTGCTTGAACAAAAACGGTTCATCCCAAATATACTGCTTGACATCGTGCAAGAATTTCTTCCTTTGCACATAAGAGAGCTCAGGTGGAATGATGTTGCTTACTAGATAATTCACAATGTCGGCGAACCATGGTTCATCATCTTGCACTCTGAATAGTTGATCATCGGGAAAAAACTCATTAATAACCGTGTTGTCCTTAGGTGACTTTCCATGATCTTCCAATCTAGAGAGATGATCAACTACCTGATTCTCTGTCCCCTTTCTATCCTTGATTTCCACATCAAATTCTTGCAACAGAAGAACCCAACGAATCAACCACGGCTTAGCATCTTTCTTTGCAAGGAGGTAGCGAATAACAGCATGATCCGTGTAAACTGTCACCTTAGTACCGAGCAGATAAGAGCGAAACTTTTCAAACCCATTGACAATAGCAAGTAGTTCCTTCTCAGTGGTGGTGTAATTCAACTGAGCATCATTGAGAGTTTTGCTCGCATAATAAATAACATGGAACATTTTTTCCTTCCTTTGGCCTAGAACGGCCCCAACTGCATAATCACTAGCATCGCACATCAAAGCAAATGGTTGGCTCCAATCAGGAGCTGTAATAACTGGAGCAGAAATTAGTTTCTTCTTCAAGATCTCGAACGCATGTAAACAAGCCTCATCAAATTTAAATGGCACGTCCTTTTCCAAGAGATTGCAAAGCGGCTTAGAAATTTTTGAGAAATCCTTTATGAAGCGCCTGTAGAACCCTGCATGACCAAGAAAGCTACGAATACCTTTGACTGAGATAGGTGCCGGAAGATTCTCAATAGTTTCCACCTTTGCCTTGTCAACTTCCAAACCCTTACTCGAAACCTTGTGTCCCAGAATGACACCTTCTTGTACCATGAAGTGGTACTTTTCCTAATTAAGAACAAGATTGGTCTCCACACACCGTTTTAAAACCAAACTCAAGTTTTCCAAGCACTCAACAAAAGAATCCCCAAAGACTGAGAAATCGTCCATGAATACTTCAATATTAATTCCAATCATGTCAGAGAAAATGGCCATCATACACCTCTGAAAGGTAGCTGGTGCACCACACAACCCAAAAGAAACACGTCTAAATGCAAATGTACCAAATGGACAAGTGAAAGTAGTCTTCTCCTGATCCTCGGGTGCTATGCAAATCTGATTGTACCCCGAATACCCATCAAGCAAACAATAGTACTGACGTCCAGCCAATCTATCGAGCATCTGATCAATGAACGGGAGTGGAAAATGATCTTTCCGAGTGGCTTTGTTCAACTTTCGATAATCCATGCAAGTTCTCCAACCAGCAACTGTTCGCATCGGGATGAGCTCGTTCTTCTCATTAGTAACCACTGTCATGCCCCCTTTCTTAGGCACACATTGCACTGGGCTCACCCAAGAGCTATCAGAAATCGGATAGATAATGCCCGCGTCAAGCCATTTAAGAATTTCCTTCTTCACAACTTCTTTCATGACAGGATTCAGTCTCCTTTGATTATCGACTGTAGGTTTAGCTCCCTCTTCCAAAGAAATTTTATGCATGCAATACGAAGGACTGATACCCTTGATATCTGCTATAGTCCACCCAATGGCTGATTTGAATTCCCTTAAGATTCTCAATAGTTTTTCCTCTTCTGTGCCTGAAAGCTTAGATGATATAATAACAGGTAAGGTAGAAGAATCACCCAGATAGGCATACCTTAGATGTTCAGGCAATGGCTAAAGTTCCAAGGTAGGTGCTTCCTCAATGGATGGCTTGAGTCTAACATGAGACTTCTTCAATTCTGACAAACCCAATGATTCAAATGGAATCCCAAACTTCTTCCATGGAGATGCATTAAGGTATTGCAAGTGTTCCTTATCCTCTTCGTTCTCAATCTCCGAGTCATTAGCAAGAACTCTTTCCAACACATCCTCTTTTATCAAATGTTGAGTAGCAGCGTTAACCACCTTGTCGACCATATCAATTTTGAGACACTCTTCATAGTCAGTAGGAAGCTTCATTGCGTTGAAAACATTAAAAGTAACGTTTTGATCGTGCACCCTCATGGTGAGTTCTCCCTTTTGGACATCAATAAGAGTTCGGCCTGTAGCCAAGAATGGTCGTCCCAAGATAATAGGAATCTTCTTGTCTTCCTCGAAGTCAAGAATAACAAAGTCGGCTGGAAAGATAAGCTTGTCGACCTTCACCAAAACATCCTCAACTATCCCTCGAGGATAACAAAGTCGGCTGGAAAGATAAGCTTGTAGAGTCATGGCAGTTGGCTTTGGTTCTGGAAGACCAAGTTGCATGAAAACTGATAATGGCATGAGATTAATACTTGCACCCAAATCACACAAGCATTTGCTGAATGAGAGATCTCCGATAGTACATGGAATGGTAAAGCTTCCAGGGTCCTTCAATTTAGGCGGCAACTTTTGTTGCAAGATGGCACTACATTCCTCCTTCAAGGCAACGGTCTCTAGCTCCTCAAGTTTCAATTTCTTCGAGAGAATGCCCTTCATAAACTTCGCATAGCTCGGCATTTGCTCAAGAGCCTCCGCAAATGGTATATTAATCTGAAGCTTCTTGAAGACATCCAAGAACTTAGCAAATTGCTTGTCGAACTTTTGCCTTTGAATTCGTTTTGGGTATGGGGGAGGTGGAAACACCTTAACTTCTTCTTCTTTCTGAGCACTCTCATTCTTAGAAGTTATAGGAGTAGAGGGAGTAGCATTCGGTAGCAAATTAGGACCAGATTCGACCCCAGTGTTAAAATTGAATTTTTCTTCGAGAAGTTGCGGCGCTGCCGCGCCAGTATTGTACTGGGACACGGCGCTGCCGCGCCGTGCTAACTGCTCAGAATTTTCATTTTCTTCCTCAGTTGATTTTTCTTTGTTCTAACATTGTAGAATTCTTCCTGATCGCAATGTTACTGCCTGGACTTGTTCCTTGTGATCCTTCTTGCCTGGATTCATCTCTGTGTCACTCGGAAGCGTTCCTGGTTGACGGTTCAACAATGCATTGGCCAGTTGACCAATTTGATTCTCTAAAGTTTTCAACGACACCGCCTGACTCTTGTACATCATTCGTAACTCTTCCAATTCAGATTTCTCAGACTGATTCAATGAATTCCCTTGAGATGGTTGAAATCCCGGCGGATTGAATGGTTGCCTGGGAGCATAAGGTGGTGGTTGATAGTTCTGATTATATGGCCTTGCATTGAACTGCTGATTTTGGGGTTGCTGAACACCACCCTGACTGTTGCTCCAACTGAAATTAGGATGATTCCAATTGTTGGGATGATAAACATTAGGCACTGGTTGCTGAGCTCTTTGAAAATTACTGAAAAATTGTGCGGATTCAGATGAGATAGCACACTGATTCGTGTCATGATTGATAAGTGGGTATTTTATCTACTTAGAACGTTTCCATCTCGCTTAAAACGAATGTTTGTCCTTGAGTTGTGGTATTTTGATCTCTTTTTAGGGTATTGTGCAGGAATATCATTCATAGGTGCTAAGGGAACGAGGCGAAGCAATTGAATTACAAATCGGAGTCAAATTGAAGAAAATGGAAAAAAAGTTGAAGATGCTGGACAGAGGGCTGGGCGACGCGTCGCTGGTTTTGTACTGATCCAGGGCGCCGCGTCGCTGAGGAGAATTATAGGGCGCCGCGTCGCCAGCTTTGCATTGATTCTGGGCGCCGCGTCGCCGGTTGTCTGACCCGAAAATCCTGTTTTGTTTGGGCTTCTAAAAATAAAAAAAAACTCTTTTGGATACATTAGCACCTAGAGGCCTATATTAATTAGCAGAGAAAACCCTAGAAAGAGATAGAGGCTTGTAATTTTTTTCTACGTAACTTAGTAGCACAAAGAAGCAAAGAGGAGAAGATTTTTTCCAGATTTTTCTTGTATTCTTCCTAGCTTGTGGATGCTTTACATTGGGGTTTTCTTTGGAACCCATTTATCTTAATCTCTATTTCTATTCATTTCCTTCTATCATGTCTATCATGTTTTCAATTGAACCCAAGATGACAATTAGTTTGATTATGAACTAATTCGTTATCATGGGGGTTTAGTGGATTTAATCATGAAACTTATGTGTTAATATCTCTCGATGCCTATAGTGCGGTTGTTGTGATATCCTGTCATGGGTGAAATTAATTCGTTATGGGAGAGTAGCTAACTCCTGTAATTGCGTGTTAATTCTTGTTGAAGCGAAAGTGAATACGAGAGTTTAGAACTTGCCATGTTAGCGTGGGTTTATGCGTGTTTAATCATTCGTAATTAGTGTCGTAAATCTAACCGGTTTATGACAACTACGTGGTCAAATGAATGTTTGTGCTTCACCCAATTTGTTTTAATTCTTTATAGACATATAAAGACTTGGCTTGTTGGGAGACTAAATAATTTCTATCTTAATTGTGGATATTGTTTAGGATGGTATTTGTGCAACGAAAGTTGGCTTATATCAGTTGTGTGTTCGATCAGTTATTGCAAAATCACATGAAAAGGCTAGAGAGTTGAAGACCGTAAATGGATTGGTTAATGAACCTAAATTCCCATGTTTTTATTCGCATAAGTAATTCAACGTAATTCTCAGTTCTAGTAGCTAATAAGTAGTCATAATTTCTAGTTAAATTAGTGATAAAAAAATCCACTTGTTTATTGTTTTAGCATCGGATCATAATCATACACTGGTGCGTGAGTTTAGCTAAACAACACAACGTGTCCCTGTAGGAACGAGTCTTATTTACTATCTGTATTACTTGAGACCACGTGCACTTGCGTGTTTAGTTGGGACATAACAAGTTTTTGGCGCCGCTGCCGGGGACGCGGTTTTATTTGTTTAGTTTCAATATTTGCCATCAGTGGTCATTTAATTTCGGTGACTAGAACGTTTTTCATCAAATTTCTTGTTGGTGAATTTCAGGTACGTGTTTATAGTTTATGCGTACACGAGCTCGGGCACGTAGAGAAGAACTAGCAAGGAGAAGAATTGACTTCGGGTTAGAAGACAATCTTGAAGCAAGGGAAGTTATGGCAAATCAAGAGCAACCAGCGAGGGCTTTGAGTGAATTCTCTCAGCCGAAAGTGGAGGACATTCATACTAGTATTGTTCGCCCAGCTATAGGGGCTAACAATTTTGAGCTAAAGCCAAACATCATTCAGATGATTCAGAACACAGTCCAGTTTGGGGGTAGTCCTGCTGAAGATCCCAATGCTCATATTAGGGACTTCCTTGAGATCTGTGACACTTTCAAATTCAACGGAGTTACAGATGACGCAATCAGATTGAGGCTATTTCCCTTCTCTCTTAAGGACAAAGCAAAGAGTTGGTTACATTCCATGCCATCAGGTTCTATTACAACATGGGCGGACTGTGCTCAAAAATTCTTGACCAAGTATTTCTCCATGGCAAAAACAGCAGCTTACAGGAATGCCATTTCTCAGTTTGCTCAGCATTCCCAGGAATCTTTGGGAGAAGCTTGGGAGAGGTACAAGGAAATATTGGCACGTTGTCCTCATCATGGAATGCCGGATTGGATGATCATCAGCAATTTCTATAACGGGTTGGGAGCTCAGTCCCGGCCTATGCTAGATGCAGCTTCTGGAGGTGCACTATGGGCAAAAAGCTATGAGGATGCTTATAACCTGATTGAAATGATGGCGGCCAATGAGTTTCAGAATCCTACTCAACGCTTGCCACCTGCTAAAGTGGCTGGAGTTCTTGACTTGGATGCAGCTACTGCTATTGCTGCCCAACTCAAAGCGTTGACGATGAAGGTAGATTCCCTTTCTAATCATGGGACTAACCAGGTTGCTATGGTGTGTGAACTATGTGCAGGGGCACATGACACAAATATGTGTGCTATCTCAGCTGAATCCGCACAATTTGTTGGTAATTTTCAAAGACCTCAGCAACCAGTGCCAAATTTCTATCATCCCAACAACCGGAATCATCCTAACTTCAGTTGGAGCAACAATCAGGGGGTGCTCAACAACCACCAAATCAGCAGTTCAATGCTAGGCCAAGTAATCAGAACTATCAACCACCTCCGTATGCTCCAAGGCAACCATTCAATCCACCGGGGTTTCAACCATCTCAAGGAACTTCATTGAATCAGTCTGAGAAGTCGGAATTGGAAGAGCTTCGAATGATGTACAAGAGTCAGGCGGTGTCATTGAAAACGCTAGAGAATCAAATTGGCCAGCTTGCCAATGCTTTGTTGAACCGTCAACCAGGAACGCTTCCAAGTGACACAGAGGTGAACCCAGGCAAGAAAGATCAAAAGGAACAAGTTCAAGCAATAACCTTGCGATCAGGAAGGAATTTACAAGGTCAGAACGAAGAAAAATCAAAAGAAGACGAAACTGAAAAAACTGACCAGACACTTGGGCGCCGCGGCGCCGAGATTCAGTGTAAATCGGGCGACGCGTCGCCGGCCCTTCTGGAGCAAAAATCCGATTTTTCAGATGGTGTCAATTCGGGTTCTGATTTTCGGTCCAAGGCTACTCCTGTAACTCCTATTAACCTCAAGAGTGATAATTCCAAGATAGAAGGGGAAGATAAAGTGTTTCCACCTCCTCCATTCCCAAAGCGAATGCAAAGGCAAAAGCTAAACAATCAATTCGCTAAGTTCTTGGATGTATTCAAGAAGCTGCAGATTAACATACCATTTGCGGAGGCTCTTGAGCAAATGCCGAGCTATGCAAAGTTCATGAAGGGCATTCTCTCGAAGAAATTGAAACTGGAGGAGCTAGAGACTGTTGCTTTGACGGAGGAATGTAGTGCCATCTTGCAACAAAAGTTGCCGCCTAAGTTGAAGGACCCTGGAAGTTTCACCATTCCATGCACTATTGGAGACCTCTCATTCAGCAAATGTTTGTGTGATTTGGGTGCAAGTATTAATCTCATGCCCTTATCAGTGTTCATGCAACTTGGTCTTCCAGAGCCAAAACCCACTACCATGGCTCTACAGCTTGCGGACCGTTCTGTCACTTATCCGCGAGGGATAGTTGAGGATGTTTTGGTGAAGGTTGACAAGCTTATCTTTCCAGCCGACTTTGTTATTCTTGACTTCGAGGAAGACAAGAAGATCCCTATCATCTTGGGACGACCATTCTTGGCGACGGGCCGAACTCTTATCGATGTCCAAAAGGGGGAACTCATTATGAGGGGGCACGATCAAAATGTCACCTTCAATGTTTTCAATGCAATGAAGCTTCCCACTGACGATGAAGAGTGTTTCAAACTTGATATGGTCGACAAGGTGGTTAACCCCGCAACTCAACATTTGTTGAAAGCTGATGTGTTGGAAAGAGTTCTTGCTAATGATTTAGAGGTTGAGACCGAAGAAGATGAAGAACAGGTGCAATATCTTAATGCAGCACCTTGGAAGAAGTTTCAAAGTTCATTTGAATCATTGGGGTTGTCAGAATTGAAAAAGTCTCATGTTAGACTTAAGCCATCCATCGAGGAAGCACCTGCATTGGAACTTAAGCCATTGCCTGAACATCTAAGGTATGCCTATCTTGGTGATTCTTCTACCTTGCCTGTTATTATCTCTTCTAAGCTTTCAGGAATAGAAGAGGAAAAATTATTGCGAATCTTAAGGGATTCCAAATCAGCCATTGGGTGGACTATAGCAGATATCAAGGGTATCAGTCCGTCATACTGCATGCACAAAATTCCTTTGGAGGAGGGAGCTAAACCTACAGTTGATAATCAAAGGAGACTCAATCCTGTCATGAAAGAAGTTGTGAAAAAGGAAATTCTTAAATGGCTTGACGCGGGCATTATCTACCCGATCTCTGATAGCTCTTGGGTGAGTCCGGTGCAATGTGTGCCCAAGAAGGGGGGCATGACTGTGGTGACTAATGAGAAGAACGAACTCATTCCTACGCGAACAGTTACGGGTTGGAGGATTTGCATGGATTATCGAAAGCTGAACAAGGCCACTCGGAAGGATCATTTTCCACTTCCGTTCATTGATCAGATGCTCGACAGGTTGGCTGGACATCAGTACTATTGCTTGCTTGATGGGTATTCTGGTTACAATCAGATTTGCATAGCACCCGAGGATCAGGAGAAGACTACATTCACTTGTCCTTTTGGTACATTCGCATTCAGACGTGTTTCTTTCGGGTTGTGTGGTGCACCAGCTACTTTTCAAAGGTGCATGATGGCCATCTTCTCTGACATGATTGGAAATAATGTGGAAGTATTCATGGACGACTTCTCAGTCTTTGGGGATTCTTTTGATGAGTGCTTGGAGAATTTGAGTTTGGTTCTAAAACGTTGTGTAGAGACGAATCTGGTTCTAAATTGGGAAAAGTGCCATTTCATGGTACAAGAAGGTGTCATTCTGGGACACAAGGTGTCGTGTAAAGGTTTGGAAGTTGACAAAGCAAAGGTGGAGACTATTGAGAACCTTCCTGCCCCTATCTCAGTCAAGGGGATTCGCAGCTTTCTTGGTCATGCGGGGTTCTACAGACGCTTCATAAAGGATTTCTCGAAAATTTCTAAGCCGTTGTGCAATCTTTTGGAGAAAGATGTGCCATTCAAGTTTGATGAGGCTTGTTTACATGCGTTCGAGATTTTGAAGAAGAAGCTAATCTCTGCTCCAGTTATTACAGCTCCTGATTGGAGCCAACCATTTGCTTTAATGTGTGATGCCAGCGATTTTGCACTTGGGGCCGTACTAGGCCAAAGGAAAGAAAATGTGTTCCATGTCATTTACTATGCAAGTAAAACGCTAACTGACGCTCAGTTGAATTACACTACCACTGAGAAGGAGTTACTTGCCATTGTCTATGGGTTTGAAAAGTTTCGCTCTTATCTGCTTGGTACAAAGGTGACAGTTTATACGGATCATGCTGCCATTCGCTATCTCCTTGCGAAGAAGGACTCTAAGCCACGATTGATTCGTTGGGTTCTTTTGTTACAAGAGTTCGATGTGGAAATCAAGGATAGAAAGGGGACGGAGAATCAGGTAGCTGACCATCTCTCTAGATTGGAAGATCATGGCAAGTCACCTAAAGACAACACGGTCATTAATGAGTTCTTTCCTGATGAGCAATTATTCAAGGTACAAGATGAAGAACCTTGGTTTGCAGACTTCGTGAATTATCTAGTAAGCAACATCATTCCACCCGAGCTTTCGCATGCTCAAAGGAAGAAGTTTTTGCACAATGTCAAGCAATATATTTGGGATGAACCGTTTTTGTTCAAGCAAGGAGCTGATCAGATTATTAGGCGATGTGTTCCTTACAGTGAGACCGAAGCTATTCTTAGTGATTTTCATGCTACCGCTTATGGAGGTCATTATGCAGGTGAGAAGACAGCCACACGTATTCTTCAAGCAGGGTTCTATTGGCCAACTCTATTCAAGGATGCTCACCAGTTTGTGTTGAGGTGCGATCGATGTCAGAGAGTTGGTAATATTTCTCGTAGGGACGAGATGCCTCTGAATGTCATGATGGAGGTAGAGATTTTTGACGTGTGGGGAATCGACTTCATGGGACCGTTCATTCCGTCATGTGGTAATCAGTATATCCTTTTGGCCGTGGATTATGTGTCTAAGTGGGTGGAGGTAAAAGCACTTCCAACGAATGATGCTAAGGTGGTGCTCAATTTTCTCCACAAGAACATATTTACTCGATTTGGCACTCCACGAGTTATAATCAGTGATGAAGGTACGCACTTTTGCAATCGGAAGTTCACATCTTTGGTGGCACGCTATAACATCAATCATCGAGTTGCTACCGCTTATCACCCTCAAACCAATGGGCAAGCCGAGGTCTCTAATCGCGAGATTAAGCGGATTCTTGAGAAGGTAGTTAGTCCTTCTAGGAAGGATTGGGCATTGAAGCTGGATGAAGCAGTGTGGGCTTATCGGACAGCCTATAAAACACCTCTGGGAATGTCGCCTTTTCAACTAGTGTATGGGAAAGCTTGCCATCTTCCAGCTGAGTTAGAGCACAAGGCATATTGGGCTTTGAAAAAGTTGAATTTTGATCTTACAGCGGCAGGTGAGAAGCGTATGGTTCAGTTGAATGAGATGGACGAGTTCCGGTTGCAAGCCTATGAGAACAACAAACTCTACAAGGAGAAGGTAAAAAGGTGGCATGATCGTCGGTTGGTTCTTAAGACGTTTGTACCCGGGCAATTGGTTTTGTTGTATAACTCTCGGCTTCGGTTATTTCCCGGGAAGTTAAAGTCACGTTGGTCAGGCCCTTTCACCGTCAAAACGGTCTTTCAACATGGGGCAGTGGAAATTTTTGACAAGTTACCGGATCAGTCATTTAAAGTCAATGGTCAGCGGTTGAAACCATATTTTGGAGAGAAGTTGAATCGCGAAGTTGAGACGGCGGTTCTAATTTGTGCAAGTTAAGGAATGGAAGCTACGTCAAGCTAATGACGTAAAAAGAGCGCTTTGTGGGAGGCAACCCACTTGAATTGTAGTTGTTTTGTGCAGATTCAGGAGTGATTCGAAAAAAAAAAAAAAAAAAAAAAAAAAAAAAAAAAGCAGAAAAAATTCTCAACAGTGGGTAGGGCGACGCGTCGCCGAGAGACAGTGCAATTTGGGCGCCGCGGCGCTGAACCTTCTGGACAGAAAAAAAAAAACGAGAAAAACATGAAAAAATCAAAAAAAAAAGAGTTGTTGTTGTAGTTGTTTGTTATATAACCCAAACCCATCCCCATCAAACACAATCCATCTCTATTTCAAATCCCTAAACCTAATTCTCCCCTATATAAACACATCTACACCTCCATCTATACACACCTATACATATAATCCTTACAAATCTCAAACCCCTACACACTCTAAACACATATCCATTCAATTCCATGGCACCAAAAAGACAAAGGGTAGTAGTTAGTGGTAGTGAGGGGGCTAGTGGAAGTGGGGTTGGTGGTCGGAATCCTCCCCCTTCATCGGATGTTGGTGGTGGTGATGGTGGGCCGCAATTTATTTCTAATGAGGCTCGCGATAGGTATATCGAGTTGTTGGAGTATCCGATTGCCCGTGAGAGGGGTCTCTTACCTACGGTGGATGATGGTAGTATGTTGGAGAACATTGTGGAGAGAGGTTGGGAGCGAGTTTGTGAGATTCCGGAACCTGTTCCGATGACTGTGGTTCGCGAATTCTATGCGAACGCTAGTGTGGACAAGAATGGTATTAGTCAGGTTCGTGGAGTTCGTGTGGATTATCGGCCACGGGCTATTCGTCGTGTGCTCGAGCTTCCGGTTATTGATAGGGATCGAGTGGATTGGTCGGGGAAGACTCGTGAGAGTGTGGATCTTCAGATGATTATTCAGCAGTTATGTGTTCCGGGTACAGAATGGAAGTTGGGTAGGGGCACTACTTCTACTGAGCCCACTACGTTCGTTTCTAAGGCTTTGAATCAGTATGGGCGTACTTGGCACTCGTTCATCTGTGGCAACCTCCTCCCTACTAGGCATTCGAGTGAGGTGACGGTTGAGCGGGCTATTCTGTTGTATGCTATCTGCAGTGGGGAGTTCGTGGATTTGGGTAGTTTGATCCATCAGGGGATTCTACGATTTCTGCAAGGGGGTTCTACTGCAGCGATGCCTTATGGTTCGGTCATTGTTAGGTTGGCTAAATTTGGTGGTGCTGTTTGGTCAGCAGAGGAGGCTGTGCAGCAGCCACAGGCAGTGCTAGACCATCAGAGCATACGGAGGCTTGCTGTGTGGGATGGCGGTGAGGCCGATTTTTGGGGCCTTGGTTATGTAGTGCAGCAGCAGCCAGATCAGCCAGAGCAGCAGCAGCAGCAGCAGCAGCAGGAGGAGCCCGGGAATGTTGTTGATCAGAGGCAATACAGGAGATTGATGAGGCGGGTTGATGCGGTGCATAACCTGCAGGTGGGTTTTGCAGCAGACTTCAGTCAGTTTGCACAGGCGTTGAGCACGGCTTTTCGTGCGAGTGGGGTGGAGGTGAATTTCCCACCTTTTGGAGCAGCAGCTGGCGCTGTCTATCCGCCACCGGACACTCCTGATGGGAGTGCTTCGGACGACGAGTAGGTAGGCCTTGCACCTTTTTGATTCTTACCTTCAATGTGGACATTGCAGCTTTTAAGTTTGGGGGTGGGGATTAACGGTGCATTTGTATTAGTTGTATAATATATGTGTTGCATGTCATGTTAGGAGCATAATTGCATGTTAGTTTAGATCATTTTTTGTTTTGTTTTTATGCATGCCATATAGGACATTCTGTTATTGTGATATTATGTTCATATAGTTGCATTTGCATTGCATAGCATGCATTTTTCATGATCCCTGAAAACGAGCTAATTCTGATTGGTAGATAGATGTCTAATTGGGTGTGGTAATGATGAATAGAGGGTTGATTTATAGTTCCTATGGAATTGACTTGCGTGTGTCGGGAACACAATCTTTTCACGGTCTCACGGTTTGCTCTTGGGCTAGATTGAGTCATACCTGGTTTGGTTGTTAGGATTTAATCACATATTTATATCTAGAATGTTCGTTATTCCCTTGATGGCGTAGAAGCACTTAAGTATAAGTTTGGGGGAAAACATGGATTTCATGCTAAGTGTCGTGTCGTAGTGTAATAATGGCTAGGCGTCAAATGGCTAGTAGCCGGCTCATATTTGATATGAGTAGTCTAGGGGGTGAGATAGTGCACCCATGCATATAAAAAAAAAATCAAAAGGCAAGAAAAAAAAGAAAGAAAAAAAAAAGAAGAAAAAAAAGAAAAGAACAAAAAAGAGTCGTGTGAATAAAAAAATGAGCGTTTGTGAGAGTGTGTGTATGTGAATTGGCTAGGGTGGGCTCTTTAGTACTCGAGCAAGTAAGTCTTAGGGGACTTAGTCCTAGTAACCTAAAGCCTTTGTGGTTTGGGATTGCTGACCTAACGCTCGCTAAAAGGGTGCTATTGTATAAGCCTTTAGGGGTCTCACCCATTGCACGGTCAATGAGCATGTGTGTTTTTGTGTTTTGTAGTGTTTTGTAGAGTATAGCATGAGTCCTTGTCTACCTTGAATGATGATGGCGGTGTCTTTGAGTCATGGAGTGTCTAAAGTTCATTCTGTTTATAAACATGTGATTGTCGTGGCGAAGAATTGGTTATGCCTTTGATCTAGTTTCGAGAGTATTTCTAGTGAGAATTGCACACACCACGTTCCCGTGCATGTATTGTTAGTATACGGGGGCTTAGTCGAGCTCTATTCGGATTTAGTTGCATTCTTTGAGGTATTTGTTTGCTAGTTGGTTTTGGTCAGTTTAAAAGGGATCGTTGCATTTTCATATAGTTGCATACATGTAGTTAGTTGCATTGTAGTTGCGTTAGTAGATGGATTTTGTGGGTACATTCACTATAGGCCCTCACGAGACCTTACTCGTCCACTAGGGCTACCTAGGGGTTTAAAGGGCTTGTTGCATATGCTAAATGCAACCGTGATCACCTACGGAAGTGGTACTAGTTAGTTGTACATGTTTTGTTATGCTTGAGGACAAGCATCGTTTAAGTTTGGGGGTGTGATAAGTGGGTATTTTATCTACTTAGAACGTTTCCATCTCGCTTAAAACGAATGTTTGTCCTTGAGTTGTGGTATTTTGATCTCTTTTTAGGGTATTGTGCAGGAATATCATTCATAGGTGCTAAGGGAACGAGGCGAAGCAATTGAATTACAAATCGGAGTCAAATTGAAGAAAATGGAAAAAAAGTTGAAGATGCTGGACAGAGGGCTGGGCGACGCGTCGCTGGTTTTGTACTGATCCAGGGCGCCGCGTCGCTGAGGAGAATTATAGGGCGCCGCGTCGCCAGCTTTGCATTGATTCTGGGCGCCGCGTCGCCGGTTGTCTGACCCGAAAATCCTGTTTTGTTTGGGCTTCTAAAAATAAAAAAAACTCTTTTGGATACATTAGCACCTAGAGGCCTATATTAATTAGCAGAGAAAACCCTAGAAAGAGATAGAGGCTTGTAATTTTTTTCTACGTAACTTAGTAGCACAAAGAAGCAAAGAGGAGAAGATTTTTTCCAGATTTTTCTTGTATTCTTCCTAGCTTGTGGATGCTTTACATTGGGGTTTTCTTTGGAACCCATTTATCTTAATCTCTATTTCTATTCATTTCCTTCTATCATGTCTATCATGTTTTCAATTGAACCCAAGATGACAATTAGTTTGATTATGAACTAATTCGTTATCATGGGGGTTTAGTGGATTTAATCATGAAACTTATGTGTTAATATCTCTCGATGCCTATAGTGCGGTTGTTGTGATATCCTGTCATGGGTGAAATTAATTCGTTATGGGAGAGTAGCTAACTCCTGTAATTGCGTGTTAATTCTTGTTGAAGCGAAAGTGAATACGAGAGTTTAGAACTTGCCATGTTAGCGTGGGTTTATGCGTGTTTAATCATTCGTAATTAGTGTCGTAAATCTAACCGGTTTATGACAACTACGTGGTCAAATGAATGTTTGTGCTTCACCCAATTTGTTTTAATTCTTTATAGACATATAAAGACTTGGCTTGTTGGGAGACTAAATAATTTCTATCTTAATTGTGGATATTGTTTAGGATGGTATTTGTGCAACGAAAGTTGGCTTATATCAGTTGTGTGTTCGATCAGTTATTGCAAAATCACATGAAAAGGCTAGAGAGTTGAAGACCGTAAATGGATTGGTTAATGAACCTAAATTCCCATGTTTTTATTCGCATAAGTAATTCAACGTAATTCTCAGTTCTAGTAGCTAATAAGTAGTCATAATTTCTAGTTAAATTAGTGATAAAAAAATCCACTTGTTTATTGTTTTAGCATCGGATCATAATCATACACTGGTGCGTGAGTTTAGCTAAACAACACAACGTGTCCCTGTAGGAACGAGTCTTATTTACTATCTGTATTACTTGAGACCACGTGCACTTGCGTGTTTAGTTGGGACATAACAATGATCCCCTGCACACAATTCACACACCATAGCAACCTGGTTAGTCCCATGATTAGAAAGGGAATCTACCTTCATTTTCAACGCCTTGAGTTGAGCAGCAATAGCAGTAGCTGCATCCAAGTCCAGAACTCCGGCCACTTTAGCAGGTGATAAGCGTTGAGTAGGATTCTGAAACTCATTGGCCGCCATCATCTCAATAAGATTATAAGCATCCTCATAGCTCTTCGCCCATAGCGCACCTCTAGAAGCTGCATCTAACATTGGCCTGGACTGAGTCCCCAACCCGTTATAGAAATTGCTGATTATCATCCAATCCGGCATCCCATGATGAGGACAACGTGCCAATATCTCCTTGTACCTTTCCCAAGCTTCCCCCAAAGATTCCTGAGGTTGCTGAGCGAACTGAGAAATAGAATTCCGATAAGCTGCTATCTTCGCCATGGAGAAATACTTCGTCAAGAACTTTTGAGCACAGTCTGCCCATGTTTTAATAGAGCCTGATGGCATAGAATGTAAGCAACAATATCAGCGGGGAGTCCTGTGGGAACGGTAACCTGCTTGCGCAGAGTGCGCCTTACGCGGGCCATGAGACCTAGCTGTTGTTGTGACATAATAAATAATCAAGGGTGAGCAATAGCCCACCAACAATATATAACTGTGCAGTAATATATAAGACAGTTCAAAGATATGTTTCGAAATCATATGCCATGCATTTGCGAAAATAGTGCCAGTTTAATATAAAGGATGAAGTTACAAGGTAACTCAACAGATATATATTTCGTAGAAGCATATGCTATGCCAAAATAAGCAGGATAGCATCATTTTTATAAAATATAGGAACTTGCAAGAAAGATATTGCTATTCCAGTTTGAAATACTTTTCAACTCTGCCAACCATGATGATGTTGCAGAAAATTTCCAACATTGAGTGATGAACTAATACTGGAGTTTGACGCGCCAGGAGACATAGCATTTACACGATGATCAGTCGCATGTTATGCTCCCCACCTCTTGTTTACTACATGTAGAAGGAAGCACCGACGGATTTACTTGTCTACCGCCCTCTGGAACCCCCTCGGCCAACGGTTGGGCCATTTGCTGGACCGGCGCCACTGGGTCACTTACGCATCTCCTAGTTCATTTCACATCCATAACTTGAAACGTAAAGTTCGTCTCCCTTTCCCCAAGTATAATACTTGTTGATAAGACTCCACAAAGTAATCGTATCTAATTGGAAAGGAAAATTCACCAATATTTCCCAAGCCGCTGCTTGTTAATGGATACCAACTTGTTCCAACATTCTTACCCCTCGAATAATGAGTGGGTATACACAATTCCATGAATAATAGCAACCAAGTTGCGAACGAAATGAATAATTTATGACCGGACAGTCACAAGATAAATAACATTCTTCAAGTCAGGTTCCCTTATATTCGAATCGAAGGAAGAATGGAATTACTGAGAACCTTCCTTGATAATATTATAATAATAATAAGACTTTGGAATAATTCATATAATATTCGAAGGTCGATGATACTATGCGAATGAAGTAAATCATTTTTGAAACGAGTTAGAAGAATTAAATAAATATTCCAAGAATATTTATTAGTCGCAGACATTGAAAAAGGGTTGCTTGGAATAATCTTTGAGTAAATACTCTGAATAATATTCATTGAACAAATAATGAATATTCAAATTAATAATAATATTTGTTGATGAAATAATCCTCAAACGGATAATTGAAATAATATTCATTGAATCAATAATGAATATTATATTTAAGAGTGATACTTATTGATGAAATAATGATCAACTAAATAATTGAGACAATATTCATTGAACAACTAATGAATATTCACTTAATAATATTTATAGAAGAATTGATTATCGAATGAATATTTGAAATAATATTTATCGAATGTCTGGAGTTCGAATCAACGTTCAACTAATATTTATAAAATAAATAGGGATTGAATGAATATTCGGAATAATATTCATTTAAATAAATAAGGCCCGACTGAATATTAAAATAATATTCATTAAATAAATAAACTCGAATGAATATTCAAAATAATATTTATCGAAGAAATAAGATGAACATTCCCTAAGTAATTAACTTAGCTGAGGGTTCGAAATAATATTCGAATATTAAATCGACCTTAGATGATTATTAAAGATAATGTTCATCGAGTAAATAAATATCTGATGATTAATCCGAATAATACTTACAAAATAATCTCAAAGGATATTCCAATATAATTCGCCAAATAATAACTGGAAAATATTTAATTAAATATTTTTCTTCGTGAATAATATTAATATATCAAGAAATAACGACTCCCGGTCTATAACCAAAGAATGAGATTCAACTACCCTTCGCTTAAGGGTTTTAGAAATTTCCGGCTTATAACTGATATAATAGCTATCTAGCTCATAAGCCAACAACAATTCAGGGAACAAGTATAACAATATGACTTTAAAAGTAGGCATGCATGCTATGGCATATGTAATGTAACAAAAAAAACATATTTATATTCACAACAACAGCCTTAAAGAAGGATTTGAAACTTGCCTGGAAAGCGAGTGCGGGTAAGAGTGGTGGTAGCGTGTCCCGGGTCAGCCTGACGATCTATAAATAGCCAAGGCATTCGGGATTAATCACTTAACACTTTACAAGATTAAATATAGACTTCACTTAAGTCGAAACACGTTTTCGAATTATCTCGTTATACACCTCTTAGTGTAACTCTTTTTATCACCGATGCGGTTCGACATACGTTCGCTATTATGACCCGTCATTGTACCCACACTTAATACGTACATAAGCCATGTAAGTTTTAATATCGATCATTTACGAATCAAGATTGTACTACGAGTTTTATCGTCCGTTTTCTAAGTTATTAACCAAGGTCATAATCAAGCATGCTTCTAGGGGTTCGTTCGCGTTTAACCTTGATTCGAACATTTTTATAAAATCGTAAAACGATCCTTTTAATCTCACACCTTCCTTATCATCTCTAGTATTTAATTACGATGGTTCGCTACTGCATTACCGGATTTATACAGGTTCAATTCTGATTACGAACTGGTGCTCTCGTTTACGAACCACTTATCTTAATTCGACCATAACTCCTAAACCGTATATCCATTTCACTCGATCTTTATATCAAAACGAAGCTCGTAACATGAACTAACTAAACATAGCAAAATCCGGGACTGGACAGTAAGGTAATGCTACTGCTATTCACGGTTTCTTAAGGTTAACGACAATCGGGCATTACGACGGCTATGTTTACATGATTTCCAAATTTCAAACCATTCAATGATCATGGTTTACACTCCAAACAACACATACATGCTATTTATCCATGAACTAAGACCAAGCAATGTCTTTCCGTTCATCTAAACTAATTTAACATTTAACAAAGCCCAATCATAATCTTAAGGTCCTAAACATGCATTAAATCCATATAACTCATCTAAAATACCAAAACTTAAACTAATAGCTAGGTTTTCAAGAGTGGTATACCTTCCTTGGTGTATGTATGAACTTATCAAGCCTTGTTTAGCCCTTATCTAGCCTTAGTATAGCTTGGATGATCAAAAGAAATCAAGAAATAAAAGTTTAGGGGATCTAAACTACGATATGAAGTACTCACCATAAAAATTTCAAGATCAAATGATGGTGGGAACCCCCCTTTTTAGCTTAAACCGTGAGCAGCAGAATGGAGAGGAAATGAGAGAGAGTTTTGTGTTTTTTTGATGTGTAAAATGGCTTAATGCATGTATCTTTATGTATATACTTGGATGCATCTCTTCTTTTTGTGTTGTCGACCATCTATTGGTCCACTTGTTGCCTTCTTATTGAACCAAGTGTTGGCACTACAACAAACAACTCCATTTTTGCAAGAATGCAATTACACCACTCATCTTGTAGTTGACTTATAAGGATGATACTTTGGTTTCTCCTTTTCCCACCAATTGCACTTGTTGGTCTCTTGGTTATTTATTCGTTCCTTTGTCCGGGTATTACTCAATTTCCTTGTTCATTCAGAGGAATTTCTCAAGGATTTCTAGTTATGGATTTACTGGAAACTTTCTTGATAACTTTACTAATATTCTCAATACTCATTTGTAACCTTTGTATTTAAATCCCTTAAATCTCAATAGTAAATTCTTAAATCCTTTAAGGTCTCGGGAAATCTCAGAGAAAATAAAAGTGCTATTTTTCTGATTCCGATATCATTTACATACACTTATTTCATCCACTGATTATTAATACGAACTCAGAAATCCATTCAGACTGCTTCTATATAGCGTCGTCTAATAATATTCCAATTTCCACCAAAACACTATTCATAACTCATTTTTTACTTAATTCCTATAATTAGGAAAATGAACCTGGTTTACTCTCGGGTGTTCCTTAACCTTTTTACGGAACTACTGGATTAATCGATATCGATCTGGATGACATGAGAATATTCTCCTGCTTGAAATTGCCA
This sequence comes from Saposhnikovia divaricata, assembly GCA_036435485.1. Classification (NCBI taxonomy): domain Eukaryota; kingdom Viridiplantae; phylum Streptophyta; class Magnoliopsida; order Apiales; family Apiaceae; genus Saposhnikovia; species Saposhnikovia divaricata. The sequence continues at coordinate 221,360,889 of CM071596.1, read as the reverse complement.
TATCTTATTCCCTTAGAAGATAGATTATTCTTACCTATGTTGTCACCCTTTAGCATTCTTGAAGACATAGAAATAATAAAGTCGAATTCCATTCATTCTTTCCAAATATCAATTATTACATTGTAGCCGTAACCGCTATTCATTCTTACATCATTAAATACATAAAAGTTTTAATTCCACCCAAAATCGGGGTTCTTACAGTCTCCCCTCCTTAAAAGGATTCCTTACGAATTTATTATATTACTTGTGACCGCGTACACTTGCGCAGTTAGTTTTCGAACCAACAAGTTTTTATAATTTTCTAATTTTCTAATTAAATAAAATATTTATTAATATAAATAATTCCTTAAATCCTAAGTTGCGGTATTTTGAGGGTCAGAAACCGGACTCCTTTTGCTTAACGAAAAATATATTAATTCCAACCGGGGTTTTCTCTTTAAGAATATATCACTTTCCATCTTTTTGTGATAATTCTATTTTCTCATTGCTCGTCCAGGCGCAAATTACGGTCTCTTGAGGATCTGAAACCAGACTCTTTTTGCTTGGAAAAAAACATATCAATTCCAACCGGGACATTCTTTTTAAGAATATATCACTTTCCATCTTTTTGTGATAATTCTATTTTCTCCTTGCTCGTTCAGGTGTAAATTACGGCCAGCTGACGATCTGAAACTGGATTCCTTTTGCTTAACAGAAAATATATCAATTCAAACCGGGATTTCTGCTTTAAGAATATATCACTCAAAATTTCTTTATGATAATTCTTTTGGCAACTCTTAATTCCGAATTGGTGCAAAATTCCACCGTTTTTAGCCTTTTATCGCCACGATACCTAAAGTTGCGAGTTTTGCACAACAAATGCTGAAACACAACAAAAATGAATTAAAAGACACAACATACTTAAGGATAAACCACCAATCTAGGCCAAAATAATGCATAATAAGTGGATATAAAATCCACTTATCACACCCCCAAACTTAAACTGATGCTTGTCCTCAAGCGAAAACAGACTCGACTACCTCTAAATGCATGAATGCAACTGAATCAAGGATCCCATAAGCAAAGCAGTAACCAACTTAGCAGAGTGTCTCAGAGAATGTGATAACTCCAAATAGAGATCGACTAAATATCAGCATATTAACATTTACAAGTACAGAACGTTAGTGTGTGCAATACTCATCAGAATTACTCTTAGCACTAGATCAAAACCATACCTATTCTTCGCCAAGACAATCACAAGTTTATAAATAGAATGAACGCTAGACACTTCATAACCTAGAAACACCTCCATCAACATTTGAGTTAGACAGGAATTCATGATTTATTAACAACTATGACGCATAATACTAAAGACAACACACATGCTTATTTGACCGTGCAATGGATGAGACCCCAAAAGGCTTATACAATAATACCCATGTAGCGAGCGTTAGGTCAGTGGATCCCAGACTATAAAAGCCTTAGGTCACTAGGCACAAAGTCCCCTCGTACTTAATTGCTCGAGTATTAAAGAGCTCAACCTGGCCAACTCTGCATGCTCACACTCTCATAAACACTTTTTTTTTTCTTCTTTTCCCCTTTTTATATATATATATATATATATATATATATATATGCAATCTGGAATGAGAATTCTCAATTCCAACCCTAGACAACTCATATAAATATGAGCTGGCTACTAGCCAATTGACGCCTAGCCATTATTGACAAATTACTAGCATGAAATTCCTGGTTTCCCCCAAACATAGAAATTAGTGCTCCTACGCCATCAAGGGAATAAAGAAAATTCTGAATATAATCAGGTGATTAAATTTCAACAACCAAATAAGCATGACCTTAACCTAGCCCAAAAGTAACTGAAGAGTTGTGTAAGATTGTGTTTCTGTAACATGCACGTCAATTCTTAAGTATTTAAATCAGCCCTCTATCCGTCATTATCACACTCAAATTCATCATTGACTACTAAACGGAATCGCCAAGCGCTACGGGATCAAGGAAAATATGATATGCAACTAATCATGAATATGCAAATTTTTTTTTTTATATATATAAATATATGAATTATATGAAATTATATGAAATTATACTAGCATGGTGTATTATGAACTACGTAAAACTATATGCAATGCTATGACTCGATTAATGAAATATCCTAAATCACCCCCAAACTTAAAATATTCAATGTCCTCATTGTAGGTATAGATAAAGGATAAAAGAGAACTCCCCTAACTGTCGGTATCGTCGCCTTCCTCGGGCAGTGAATCAGGAGGTGGAAATGAGCTTCAACCTGAGGCTAATCCTGCTACTCGCCAATGGCCTGCAAACTGAAAAAAAAAAAATCACACAAAATCAAACCACACATAAAAACACCAAACCTATGGGTTGCCTCCCATGAAGCGCTGTCGTTAACGTCATTTAGCCGGACAAATATGATTCAAATCATGGTGGCTCGAAGATCACATTCGACTTGTCCTTGTTTGAGGGACCATTCACCCATTGTCTGACAATCTTCTTGCTATCTTCCCACATCTTTTCTATCTCAAATTTCACCTTAACTTTTCCTCCAATCTATTTCTTCTTTTTCTTCTTCACACCTCTAAGGTGTTTATCCCTCCCAGCCGATTGAACAGAACTCTCTTCTTTCGCATCATCATCTATCCACCTTCTTAACACATTATCATGCCCTTCTTCAAAAATTACTAACTCATCATTCAAAAGGACATACCTCAAACGCGGTGGAAGTTTTCCGAGCTTTACATTCGAGAGATCTCGAAATGAAGAACTGTCAATGGAATCACTGATGTGATGCTCTAGCATGTGCATATCCGACTTTTCACTCAACAACTGATCGAGCTCCCATAACTGGCCCGTATCAACCATTTCCACACTGAAACACTCCTCATCTTCTGCCGGAAATTTCATGGCCTTGAACACATTAAAGGTGACATTCTGATCTTGCACCCTCATTGTAAGCTCTCCTTTTTGCACATCGATCAAAGTATGGCCCGTAGCTAGAAAAGGCCTTCCCAAAATTATGGGAATCTTCTTGTCTTCTTTGAAATCTAGTATCACAAAATCGGCAGGAAATATGAGTTTATCAACCTTCACCAAGACATCCTCTATTATACCCCTTGGATAAGTGATTGACCGATCAGCCAGCTGCAACGAGATATTGGTAGGTTTTGGATCAGGCAGACCAAGTTGCTTGAAAACAGACAAGGGCATGAGATTAATGCTAGCTCCCAAATCACATAAGCATTTGTCAAAAGACAACTTTCCAATGGTGCATGGAATTGTAAAGCTTCCTGGATCCTTAAGTTTAGGAGGTAATTTCTGTTGCAACACCGCACTACACTCCTCTGTCAATGCCACTGTTTCAAATTCTTCCAACCTTCTCTTTCGTGACAAAATATCCTTCATGAACTTTGCATATCTCGGCATCTGCTCCAATGCTTCAACAAAAGGAATGTTAATGGATAGTTTCTTGAAGACCTCCATAAACTTCTGAAATTGTTTTTCTTGATCTTGTTTCTGCAAGCGTTGAGGGAATGGAGGAGGTGGATAAATCTGATTCACCAAATTCTGCTTCGGAGGAGAGTTTTCAGCAGAATTTTGCTTTTGAAGTCTTTTTGGGAATGGCGGGGGTGGATATATTTGATTGCTCTCTGTAGACTGTTTTGGAGTAGATTTTTCAACAAAGGTTTTGCCGTTTTCTGTTTCGCCATCCAACTGATCAGCTGCCAATTCAGAATTTGCCTTTTCTTTATCTGGAGACGCCTCCACCTGTTGTATCTTGATTTCTTCGTCTTCCTCAGCTACTGATTTTTGATCCCTCGTGACTTTTCCATATCTCAAAGTAACTGCATTGACCTGCTCCTTACCATCTCTCCTGGATGGATTAGTCTCAGTGTCACTAGGAAGCGTACCTTGTGGCCTATTCAACATAGCACTTGCAAGCTGACCCATTTGATTCTCCAAGGTCTTTTGAGAAACTACCAGGCTTTTAATCATTAGCCTCAACTCATCCATTTCTGACTTTTCATTAGAAGGTTGCCCCGCATTGGCCTGGGGTTGTTGATGAAATCCTGGAGGTTGATATGGTTGCCTTGGAGCATACGGCTGCTGCATTCCCGAAGGGTTGAATTGTCTACCCCCAAACTGCTGATTAGGAGGAGGATAAGATGATTGCTGCATGTTGTTCTGACTATTACCCCAGCTGAAATTAGGGTGATTCCTGTTGTTGGGATGATATGTGTTAGGCACTAGCTGTTGTGGCTTTTGGAAATTGCTCACGAACTGAGCTGATTCATTAGAAATGGCACATTGACGAGTGTCATGTCCACCTGCACATAACTCACAGATGCTAGCAACCTGTTGCACCCCAAGATTAGCCAAAGAATCTACCTTCCTGTTTAGAGCTTCTAACTGAGCTGTTAGAGCTGTAGTTGCATCCACCTCAAGAACCCCGGCTACCTTGTGCTGTTAAAGTCTCTGTGAAGGATACTGGTACTCGTTCGATGCCATCATCTCGATCAGATCATAGGCTTCTTCATAGCTCTTACCCCAAAGAGCACCTCCAGAAGCTGCATCTACCATAGTCCTAGACTGACCTCCCAGTCCATTGTAGAAGCTATTTATGACCATCCATTCTGGCATTCCGTGATGGGGGCATTTTCTGAGCATCTCCTTATAACGCTCCCAAGATTCACACAATGACTCACCCTGTGCCTGAGCAAACTGAGCAATAGCATTCCTCATGGCAGCTGTTTTCGCCATAGGAAAGAATTTCGAGACAAATTTTTGTGCAAGCTCATCCCAAGTAGTGATAGATCCAGCCGGTAAAGAATGTAACCAGCCTTTAGCTTTGTCCCTTAAAGAGAAAGGGAAGAGTCTCAGCTTCACAGCATCATCAGAAACACCATTGAACTTGAAGGTGTCACAGATTTCGATGAAATTCCTAATATGCATATTAGGATCCTCTGTTGCACCACCCCCAAACTGCACTGTGTTCTGCACCATTTGGATAGTCCCAGGCTTAATCTCGAAAGTATTTGCTGCGATAGCTGGCCTGATGATGCTGGACTGTATATCATTGATCCTTGGCCTAGAATATTCCATGAGTGCCTTTGGTTGTACCGGTGGATGAGCATTAGCAATAGCCTCGTCCATTCTGAAAAGAGTAGCTTCTTCCGGTAGTAGGATTACCTCGCTTAGTCTTTCTAACTCCGCTTGAGCTCTAGCTTTAGATCGTGTTAGCATGCACGTTCAAGTACCCGAGTACAAAGAGCAGAAAGACACAAGATAAAAAGTAAACAAAAATAAATTCAAGTCAGCTAAATTTAACCTCCGTTGATGTTAAACAAAAATTTTGAAAATAACACCGAAGTCCCCGGCAGCGGCGCCAAAAACTTGTTGGTTCGAAAACTAACTGCGCAAGTGTACGCGGTCACAAGTAATATAATAAATTCGTTCCCACAAAGACTTGGTGTTTGTTCAGAAATAATATTTAAGCAACGACGTATGATTAAACAACAAACTGCTTGAATAAATATCAAAAGGGGGTATTTTTGTATTTTTCTAATTGATTAATTAAATTATTAATATTAAATAATTCGAACTAATTAATTTAATTAAATGAAAATTTATATGTGAGAAAAACATGGGATTCTAATTTCATTATTTATTTCATTTAGAATTGATGCCTTAATTTCAAAGTAATTTTGATAATCTACGAAAGCTAGTCGGGAACACGAAAATAACATAAGCGCCTTTCAGTCTTAACTTATGTCAATCCACACGAACATCCACTTAAAAAGATAGAAGTCGCGAGGACACCTTTTATGTTTAGACCCTATATGTCTATAAGATTTGAAAACATAATTGGTTTACGAATAAATTCCTTTATTATGACTACATAGGGTGATGTGAAAAAAATCCTATCACTTATCGTAAATGTATAAGACAATTACGAACCTATGCTAACATGGCAAATTCTAAATTCCTAAATCCACTTTCGCATTCATTAGGAATTAATAATTTAGACATTAGCTACGCATCTAATAAATTAAGCGCAACCATATTAGGCAATCTGAAGTTTTATCATAATACAATTTATTAAGGCATCGAATTGCTAAATTACGTAAATAAATCCATTAGAATCCCAAGACGGCGATTAGTTCATAATTGAACGAATCGTCATCATGGGATTAAATGAAAACATAATAATAATAATAATAATAACAATAATAATAATAATAATAATAATAATAATAATAATAATAATAATAATAATAATAATAATAACAATAATAATAATAATAATAATAATAATAATAATAATAATAATAATAATAATAATAATAATAATAATAATAATAATAATAAAACTAAATTAAAAATTACGATAAATTAAATATGAAAATTACAAGAGTTAGAAAGTAGAACCGAAATAGCTTCCAATGAAAGAAAAGAGCACTCCGAATAATCCCCGTAATTTCTTCAACCGAAATAACACTTATACTAAATTTGCAAAAATTAAAGTGTATAAAAACAAAACTTAAAATTACAAAAAAAAACTAGAGAGATTACAAGAGAGAATTGTTTCTCTCCAAATTGGTGTGTGATTTACAAGCTTGAGAAGTAGGCTATTTATAGCAAAAACTTAGCACACCACACTAATAAAATAAAACTAAAATGAATTTAAAAGAAATAAAAAAAAAAAAATAACCCACTACAACAATCATACAGCCGAAAGCAAGAATAAGTGAATAACAAAGTCCATGTAAAATGGCGGGCGGCTGTGTAAACAACTCAGGCGGCTGCTATAACTTTTGAACGGGCTCCGTAGAAGTGCTTTTTAATCCGCACGGCTTATAATCTTAAATTAATAAATAATTAATTTAATTTAAAAATTATAAAAATAAATATCTAATATTATTAGATATTTATAAATATAATTTTCTAATTAAATAAAATATTTATTAATATAAATAATTCCTTAAATCCTAAGTTGCGGTATTTTGAGGGTCAGAACCGGACTCCTTTTGCTTAACGAAAAATATATTAATTCCAACCGGGGTTTTCTCTTTAAGAATATATCACTTTCCATCTTTTTGTGATAATTCTATTTTCTCATAGCTCGTCCAGGCGCAAATTACGGTCTCTTGAGGATCTGAAACCAGACTCTTTTTGCTTGGAAAAAAACATATCAATTCCAACCGGGACTTTCTTTTTAAGAATATATCACTTTCCATCTTTTTGTGATAATTCTATTTTCTCCTTGCTCGTTCAGGTGTAAATTACGGCCAGCTGACGATCTGAAACTGGATTCCTTTTGCTTAACAGAAAATATATCAATTCCAACCGGGATTTCTGCTTTAAGAATATATCACTCAAAATTTCTTTATGATAATTCTTTTGGCAACTCTTAATTCCGAATTGGTGCAAAATTCCACCGTTTTTAGCCTTTTATCGCCACGATACCTAAAGTTGCGAGTTCTGCACAACAAATGCTGAAACACAACAAAAATGAATTAAAAGACACAACATACTTAAGGATAAACCACCAATCTAGGCCAAAATAATGCATAATAAGTGGATATAAAATCCACTTATCAATCCTGGGCTGCTACCAACCGTCCTCTGATTAGATCTACTGCATCTTTAGTTCGTTGGACCACTTCGGGCCCGAGCATCTTTCGCTCTCCAACTTCATCCTAATACAAGGGAGATCGACATTTTCTTCCATAAAGGGCCTCATAAGGTGGCATCCCAATGCTTGAATGATAACTGTTATTGTAGGAGAACTCAATCAATGGCAAGTGATCATCCCAATTTCCTTTGAAGTCTATCGCGCAGACTCTCAACATATCCTCTAGCGTTTGGATGGTCCTCTCACTTTGCCCATCTGTCTGGGGGTGGTAGGATGTGCTCATGTTCAGCCGGGTCCCTACACATTCTTGAAAACTTCTCCAAAACCTGGAGTTAAATCTAGGATCTCGATCGGATACTATTGCGACTGGGACTCCATGTCGCGCCACTATCTCTTTTAAGTAGATGTCCACTAGTCTGTCGACCGTGTACCTTTCGTTGATCGGGAGAAAGTGAGCTGATTTCGTCAGTCGATCTACAATTACCCATATGGCGTCATGATTAGCCTTGGTCCTTGGTAAACCTACTACGAAATCCATGGCTATGTGTTCCCATTTCCATTCTGGAATCTCTAAGGGATGTAGAAGTCCGCTGGGCTTCTGGTGCTCTGCTTTCACTCGTTGGCAGGTCAAGCATCTGCTTACCCATTCTGCTACGTCCTTTTTCATGTTGGGCCACCAGTAATACTCCTTCAAATCCCTATACATTTTGGTGCTACTGGGGTGCACTGAGTATCTTGAGTTGTGTGCCTCATCTAAAATCTCATCCTTGAGTTCCTGAACGTTTGGGATCCATATCCTGTATGTGTACCTCATGATCCCTTCCTTATCTCTTTCACACTTAATTTCCTCCCCGGTCATTAGCTCTTCTGTGGAGTTCTCTTCTTCCCCCATCATCCGTTCCTGGCACAGTCTAATCTTTTCTAACAATGGAGGTTGGATTCTAATTTCCATCAACTTTTCTTGGCCCTCTCTAGGTAACTCAACCTCAATTTCCAACTTCTCAAAATCTTTCACTAGTTCTTCCTCTGAAGTTATCATTTTGAGCTTTTCTTTCCTACTAAGGGCATCAGCCACCTCATTGGCTTTGCCCGGCTGATAGCGAATTTCACAGTCGTAATCCTTGATTAACTCTAACCATCTCCTCTGGCGCATGTTAAGCTCTTTCTGAGTGAAAATGTACTTGAGGCTCTTATGGTCAGTGTAAATCTCGCACTTTTCCCCATACAGGTAGTGTCTCCAAATCTTTAAAGCGAAGACTATGGCTGCTAGTTCTAGATCATGTGTGGGATATCTGACCTCATAATCCTTCAATTGCCTAGACGCATACGCTATTACCTTGCCGTGCTGCATAAGCACGCATCCCAGTCCTTTATGCGAAGCGTCACTGTAAATCACGAAATCTCCTTTTCCATCAGGTAATGCCAGCACTGGGGCTGTCACCAGCCTCTTCTTTAACTCTTGGAAACTCTTCTCGCATTTCTCAGTACATTCAAATTTCTCAGTTTTACGGGTAAGTCGAGTTAATGGAGCTGCGATTTTCGCAAAGTCTTGGACAAATCTCCTGTAATATCTGGCCAGTCCAATGAAACTCCTCACCTCGGTTGGAGTAGTTGGCCGTTCCCAGTTTGAAACTGCTTCTATCTTGGAGGGGTCAACCAACACTCCTTCTCTATTGATCACGTGCCCTAAGAATTGTTCCTCATTTTTCCAAAACTCACACTTGGAGAACTTGGCATATAACTGCTCCTTCCTGAGTATTTCTAAGGTTATCCTTAAATGTTCAGCGTGTTCTGCCTCTGTCTTTGAGTAGATGAGAATATCATCAATGAAGACTATCACGAATTTGTCCAAATATTCCTTGAACACTCTATTCATTAGGTCCATGAAGGCTGCTGGGGCATTGGTCAATCCAAATGACATAACTAAGAACTCATAATGTCCATATCTGGTACGGAATGCAGTCTTTGGGATATCTTCAGGTTTGATCTCCAGTTGGTGATATCCCGTTCTCAGATCAATCTTTGAGAAGTATTCGGCGCCTCTTAGCTGGTCAAACAAATCGTCTATCCTGGGCAATGGATACTTATTATTTATGGTTAGCTTGTTCAATTCTCTGTAGTCGATGCATAACCTCATACTCCCATCCTTTTTCTTAACAAACAACACTGGTGCGCCCCAAGGCGACACACTGGGCCTTATCATGCCCTCATCCAACAATTCCTATAATTGTTTAGCTAGCTCCTTCATTTCTACTGGGGCTAGTCAGTACGGGGCCTTCGAAACCGGCTCCGTCCCTGGGGCTAACTCGATGGCAAACTCAATTACCCTATCAGGTGGTAGTCCGGGAAGATCTTGTGGAAACACGTCTTCAAATTCGTTAACTACCGGAATATCTTGTATCTTGGGCGCCTCTTTCTGGGTGTCTATAACGTAAGCTAAATAAGCTTCATTCCCTTTTCGTAGCAGTCTCTTGGTTTGCGCCATGGTTAGAATGGTCTGGGTCTGTCGTAGCCCTTTAAACACTATTTCCTTCTTTCCTGGGGTTTTCAACTTAACCTTTTTCCCTTTACAATCTATTTGCGCATTATTACGAGACAACCAGTCCATACCCAAAATAACATCGAATTCCCCTAGCTTAAAAGGGATCAAATCAACACAGAAGGATCGTCCTCCTATTTCTATTTTGCAATCGGGGTGAATCTGATTAACTGGAACGACTTCCTGATTAGCTATCTCTACTTGCAAAGACTCCCTTAGCGGTTGAGTTTTAAGTTTCAATTTATGCGCAAAATCTCTAGATATAAAAGACTTAGTTGCTCCAGAATCTAACAAAGCATTTGCACTGACTGAATTGAGGGAAAATGTACCTGCTATCACATCCGTGTCTCTCATGGCATCTTGCACTGTCATGTTAAAAGTCCTAGCAGTTGGTGGTCGGTTAGAGGCAGCCTTGCTTGCCCCTGAAACCGCTGGTTTGTTCATTGGACAGTCCTTCCTCATGTGTCCTGGACGTCCACACTGGAAACAGGTATTGCTCTTACTAGCAGTAGGATTAACCGCGGTACACCTGTTGGAGTAGTGACCCACTCGTCCACACTTATAACAGACGGACTGCTTCTGATTGCATACTCCAGGGTGCCTTTTCCCACAAGTTGTGCATGCTGGTAGTGGAGGTCTGTAAAGGTGAGAACGGGACATTCCTAACTGCTGGCCGCCCTGGCTCACAATTGTACTCACACATGGTTTAAACCCACCACTCCTCCCAGGTAGGGATACTGCTCCTCGATTGAACCTATTCGGGGGTCTTTCTCCTGCGGAACCTCCACCCATACTGGCATGCTTTCTCTTTAATCCCCCTTTTTCTCTTTCTCTCTGTGCCTGATCACTACCTGCTTCCACAATGGTCGCCTTTTGCACCAAGGTGGCATAATCATTAATCTCTAAAACCGCCACTCGATTCTGAATCCATTGTTTCAACCCCTGCTGAAACCTGTTAGCCTTCTTCTCCTCAGTATCCACAAATTCCGGCACAAACCTTGATAACTCAGTAAACCTGGCTTCATAATCGGCCACCGACAAGTTATTCTGCTTTAACTCTAGAAACTTAAGCTCCATCTGGGTTTTCATAAACTTTGGGAAATACTTCTCTAGAAACAACTGTTTAAACCTATCCCAGGTTACAATAGCATCGGTCTCCATATTCTTCTTAGCTTCCCACCAATAATTGGCCTCTCCTTTTAGCAAGTAGGTAGCAAAGACAGTCTTTTGGGCCTCCTCAATACTCAGAATCTCGAAAGATTTCTCCATTTCCTTGACCCAGGCTCTTGCCTCAACGGGATCAGCCGATCCGTGATACTCTGGGGGTTTGAGGGACTTGAAGGCCCTAAAGGAATTGGCCACAGTGGTATTGTTTCCTTGGGGTGGTTGGGGATATTGGTTCAAATTTTGCCTTAGCAGATCCATAAATTGCCCCATGGGGTTTCCGCCCTGGTTCTCCCCTTCCTGTTCTACTTCAGTTTCTCCACCCTCGATTTCCCCCTCAAATTCTTCAGAGTACAGGGGTTCATCCTCTGCTCCATACTGGGAATCTTCTTGCTCATTATAATCCTGATCTTGTTCTTCACTACTTTCATGGTTTTCCTCGTGTTGGTTGTGACTCTCTTGGTCAGTAGATTCTCGGGGGTTAGCCCTAGTGCCCATTCGTCTTGGAGGCATTTTACTAAAAATTTGGAAAATTATACATTAGGTTCACTTACATGTTTTAAAGGATTTTTTTTTCCTTGCATAATTCTTTACATGATTGGGTTTAAGATCCCACAGTTTTATATCTCATGGCAACTTAATCAAAAAAAAAGTACATATGCTAATAAACTCGTGATCACATCCCAACAAAATTGTAATGACTGAAAGGGAAACAAATATATACCAGGTACCGAAAAGGTACAACATCCGAGTTACAACAATAGTTTAAAGTACAGCCATCCTAACAACAACAACAAGTCAAAAGTGAAATACGCTGTCCATCTGTGTAATCTGCAAAAAGGGAAAACAAGTACAAGAATACCATCCCTACAAAAGCCGGCACTACTACGTCCGTACATGACTAGACAACTAGACCACTGTATCACTACATCTGAAATCAGCCACCACGACGAAACATCCTCCGAACCCTCCCCATGGCGATGCGGAAAATCTCCTTAGCCTCTGTTCTGTCTACCCTGCCATGCCCATCAGTAGGCAACTGTCGCACCCTCACCCGAGCCCTCAGCTCGATGCGGGTCACAGCCCTATACCCAACCCTATCACTGATAGTCCTCCTACCCTGCAACCTCATCCGGGCGGCTCTCTCTGCTGCTAACTCCCTCCTAGACTCTGCCAACCTGGCATCTGCCACATACAACTCTCTATAAAGCCCGTTCACAATCAAGTTGTGAACACACACTGGGACTCCTCCTATCGGGGCATGAGGTGGGGTGGATGGCTCAGCTGGAGCAGCAGTCTCTGTCTGTTGGGGCTCTGGGGTAAGCTCCTCAAACTCATCGGGGTATGGGCTCACAGGTAGTGGTGGTGGGGTAGGGGCTCTCTCAACAGGGAGGGGTGGCACTCGTAGTCCGGAACTCCCTACTGCATCCTCCACTGGCTCAACCTCATCCACAGCTTGTCCAACAACAGCAGCCATGACCTGCTCAGTCGTCATATCAGTATCCTCCTCCATGGTCCTAATCTCAGATACAACCCAATAATCTTCATCCTCAGCAACTAACTCAGCATCCTGTCCTGTCTGGATCCCCTCCGGGTCCTCCTCCCCCTCAGTCTCAACAACATCTGTGTCAACATCAACCTGGACCTCCTCAGGGTCCTCCTCCTCAGACTCGATCACATCAGTATCAGCATCAACCTGGACCTCCTCAGCGTCCTCCTCCTCAGGCTCAGTATCCTCCTCAGGCAAGTGCTCATAGTATGGGTCCCTAGTCCGGAACATGTCCTCATCATGCTGTCTCACAGCTGCCTCCTGGGCCGACATGTCGCTCGCCTACACAAGACGAACTATGTTACTATCATGATACTTAAAAAGTTCTCGTAAGGGTTTTAGGTGAACCTGGCAAGGGTTCTTATTATATTATTGAATTTATTATTATATAACGTCGTATCATCTCTTGGGATATATAACTCTCGCTCTGATACCATCTCTGTAACACCCCTAAATCCGAGGTCCGGGATCGGGTTGTCACGGTCTTATTTTCCATGATTAATACTTTACTTGAGTCCATAATAAATAAATCACATGCTGTGACCCCGCAATAATAACCACTCACACACACAGTTATAGTCCCAGAGATGAAATTGGAATAAGTCTCACATTACGGGTTTACGAATAAAAGTTATTACAAGCCAAAAGGATAACATCATAAGTTTAAAGATCTTGCCGTTGATTAACATTATTGATACATATAATTAAACTGGAAGCAAAAGCTGACTATCTGTGCTACCTCAGCAATGACAGCAACAATATCAGCGGGGAGTCCTGTGGGACGGGTAACCTGCTTGCGCCGAGTGCGCCTTACGCGGGCCATGAGACCTAGCTGTTGTTGTGACATAATAAATAATCAAGGGTGAGCAATAGCCCACCAACAATATATAACTGTGCAGTAATATATAAGACAGTTCAAAGATATGTTTCGAAATCATATGCCATGCATTTGCGAAAATAGTGCCAGTTTAATATAAAGGATGAAGTTACAAGGTAACTCAACAGATATATATTTCGTAGAAGCATATGTTATGCCAAAATAAGCAGGATAGCATCATTTTTATAAAAGATAGGAACTTGCAAGAAAGATATTGCTATTCCAGTTTGAAATACTTTTCAACTCTGCCAACCATGATGATGTTGCAGAAAATTTCCAACATTGAGTGATGAACTAATATTGGAGTTTGACGCGCCAAGAGACATAGCATTTACACGATGATCAGTCGCATGTTATGCTCCCCACCTCTTGTTTACTACATGTAGAAGGAAGCACCGACGGATTTACTTGTCTACCGCCCTCTGGAACCCCCTCAGCCAACGGTTGGGCCATTTGCTAGACCGGCGCCACTGGGTCACTTACGCATCTCCTAGTTCATTTCACATCCATAACTTGAAACGTAAAGTTCGTCTCCCTTTCCCCAAGTATAATACTTGTTGATAAGACTCCACAAAGTAATCGTATCTAATTGGAAAGGAAAATTCACCAATATTTTCCAAGCCGCTGCTTGTTAATGGATACCAACTTGTTCCTACATTCTTACCCCTCGAATAATGAGTGGGTATACACAATTCCATGAATAATAGCAACCAAGTTGCGAACGAAATGAATAATTTATGACCGGGCAGTCACAAGATAAATAACATTCTTCAAGTCAGGTTCCCTTATATTCGAATCGAAGGAAGAATGGAATTACTGGGAACCTTCCTTGATAATATTATAATAATAATAAGACTTTGGAATAATTCATATAATATTCGAAGGTCGATGATACTATGCGAATGAAGTAAATCATTTTTGAAACGAGTTAGAAGAATTAAATAAATATTCCAAGAATATTTATTAGTCGCAGACATTGAAAAAGGGTTGCTTGGAATAATCTTTGAGTAAATACTCTGAATAATATTCATTGAACAAATAATGAATATTCAAATTAATAATAATATTTGTTGATGAAATAATCCTCAAACGGATAATTGAAATAATATTCATTGAATCAATAATGAATATTATATTTAAGAATGATACTTATTGATGAAATAATGATCAACTGAATAATTGAGACAATATTCATTGAACAACTAATGAATATTCAATTAATAATATTTATAGAAGAATTGATTATCGAATGAATATTTGAAATAATATTTATCGAATGTCTGGAGTTCGAATCAACGTTCAACTAATATTTATAAAATAAATAGGGATTGAATGAATATTCGGAATAATATTCATTTAAATAAATAAGGCCCGACTGAATATTAAAATAATATTCATTAAATAAATAAACTCGAATGAATATTCAAAATAATATTTATCGAAGAAATAAGATGAACATTCCCTAAGTAATTAACTTAGCTGAGGGTTCGAAATAATATTCGAATATTAAATCGGCCTTAGATGATTATTAAAGATAATGTTCATCGAGTAAATAAATATCTGATGATTAATCCGAATAATACTTACAAAATAATCTCAAAGGATATTCCAATATTATTCGCCAAATAATAACTGGAAAATATTTAATTAAATATTTTTCTCCGAGAATAATATTAATATATCAAGAAATAACGACTCCCGGTCTATAACCAAAGAATGAGATTCAACTACCCTTCGCTTAAGGGTTTTAGAAATTTCCGGCTTATAACTGATATAATAGCTATCTAGCTCATAAGCCAACAACAATTCAGGGAACAAGTATAACAATATGACTTTAAAAGTAGGCATGCATGCTATGGCATATGTAATGTAACAAAAAAACATATTTATATTCACAACAACAGCCTTAAAGAAGGATTTGAAACTTGCCTGGAAAGCGAGTGCGGGTAAGGGTGGTGGTAGCGTGTCCCGGGTCAGCCTGACGATCTATAAATAGCCAAGGCATTCGGGATTAATCACTTAACACTTTACAAGATTAAATATAGACTTCACTTAAGTCGAAAGACGTTTTCGAATTATCTCGTTATACACCTCTTAGTGTAACTCTTTTTATCACCGATGCGGTTCGACATACGTTCGCTATTATGACCCGTCATTGTACCCACACTTAATACGTACTTAAGCCATGTAAGTTTTAATATCGATCATTTACGAATCAAGATTGTACTACGAGTTTTATCGTCCGTTTTCTAAGTTATTAACCAAGGTCATAATCAAGCATGCTTCTAGGGGTTCGTTCGCGTTTAACCTTGATTCGAACATTTTTATAAAATCGTAAAACGATCCTTTTAATCTCACACCTTCCTTATCATCTCTAGTATTTAATTACGATGGTTCGCTACTGCATTACCGAATTTATACAGGTTCAATTCTGATTACGAACTGGTGCTCTCGTTTACGAACCACTTATCTTAATTCGACCATAACTCCTAAACCGTATATCCATTTCACTTGATCTTTATATCAAAACGAAGCTCGTAACATGAACTAACTAAACATAGCAAAATCCGGGACTGGACAGTAAGGTAATGCTACTGCTATTCACGGTTTCTTAAGGTTAACGACAATCGGGCATTACGACGGCTATGTTTACATGATTTCCAAATTTCAAACCATTCAATGATCATGGTTTACACTCCAAACAACACATACATGCTATTTATCCATGAACTAACCAAGCAATGTCTTTCCGTTCATCTAAACTAATTTAACATTTAACAAAGCCCAATCATAATCTTAAGGTCCTAAACATGCAATAAATCCATATAACTCATCTAAAATACCAAAACTTAAACTAATAGCTAGGTTTTCAAGAGTGGTATACCTTCCTTGGTGTATGTATGAACTTATCAAGCCTTGTTTAGCCCTTATCTAGCCTTAGTATAGCTTGGATGATCAAAAGAAATCAAGAAATAAAAGTTAGTTTCATGAAAGCACTAATCATCATCACTTTGATGATTTATTTGAAAATGGAAAAAAATGAATTTGGAGCTGAAATTTTTAGGGGATCTAAACTATGATATGAAGTACTCACCATAAAAATTTCAAGATCAAATGATGGTGGGAACCCCCCTTTTTAGCTTAAACCGTGAGCAGCAGAATGGAGAGGAAATGAGAGAGAGTTTTGTGTTTTTTTGATGTGTAAAATGGCTTAATGCATGTATCTTTATGTATATACTTGGATGCATCTCTTCTTTTTGTGTTGTCAACCATCTATTGGTCCACTTGTTTCCTTCTTATTGAACCAAGTGTTGGCACTACAACAAACAACTCCATTTTTGCAAGAATGCAATTACACCACTCATCTTGTAGTTGACTTATAAGGATGATACTTTGGTTTCTCCTTTTCCCACCAATTGCACTTGTTGGTCTCTTGGTTATTTATTCGTTCCTTTGTCCGGGTATTACTCAATTTCCTTGTTCATTCAGAGGAATATCTCAAGGATTTCTAGTTATGGATTTACTGGAAACTTTCTTGATAACTTTACTAATATTCTCAATACTCATTTGTAACCTTTGTATTTAAATCCTTTAAATCTCAATAGTAAATTCTTAAATCCTTTAAGGTCTCGGGAAATCTCAGAGAAAATAAAAGTGCTATTTTTCTGATTCCGATATCATTTACATACACTTATTTCATCCACGGATTATTAATACGAACTCGAAAATCCATTCAGACTGCTTCTATATAGCGTCGTCTAATAATATTCCAATTTCCACCAAAACACTATTCATAATTCATTTTTTAATTAATTCCTATAATTAGGAAAATGAACCTGGTTTACTCTCGGGTGTTCCTTAACCTTTTTACGGAACTACTGGATTAATCGATATCGATCTGGATGACATGAGAATATTCTCCTGCTTGAAATTGCCATATCTTATTCCCTTAGAAGATAGATTACTCTTACCTATGTTGTCACCCTTTAGCATTCTTCAAGACATAGAAATAATAAAGTCGAATTCCATTCATTCTTTCCAAATATCAATTATTACATTGTAGTCGTAACCGCTATTCATTCTTACATCATTAAATACATAAAAGTTTTAATTACACCCAAAATTGGGGTTCTTACAATCTGATTGCGTCATCTGTAACTCCGTTGAATTTGAAGGTGTCACAGATCTCAAGGAAGTCCCTGATATGAGCATTGGGATCTTCAGCAGGACTACCCCCAAACTGTACTGTATTCTGAATCACATGAATGATGTTTGGCTTAAGCTCGAAATTATTAGCCCCAATAGCTGGGCGAACAATACTGGTATGAATATCCTCCACTTTTGGCTGAGAGAATTCACTCAAAGCCTTCGCTGGCTGTGCTTGATCTGCCATTTCTTCTATTGATTCACGATCGTCTTCTAACCCGATGTTCTCAAAATCAAGTTTTCTTCTTGCTAGTTCTTCTCTACGTGCTTGAGCTCGTGTACGCATACACTCTCAAAAAGTACCTGAATTTCACCAACAAGAAATTTGGTGAGAACGTCCTAGTCACCGAACTTTAATGACCACTGATGGTAAATACTGAAACTAAACAAATAAAACCGCGTCCCCGGCAGCGGCGCCAAAAACTTGTTACGACCAAACTCAACACGCAAGTGCACGTGATCTCAAGTAATATAGATAGCAAATAAGATTCGTTCCTACAGGGACTCGTTGTATTGTCTAGTTAATTCACTCACCAATGTATGATTATTATTCGATGCTACGACAAATTAACACTTGGATTTTTGTTTATCACTACAATTACTCTATGAATTATAACTAATTATCAACTACTTGAACTAAGAATTATGTCGAATTACTTATGCGAATAAAACATGGGATTTTAACTTCATTAAGCAATCCATCTATAGTCTCCACTTCTCTAGCCTTTTCATGGGATTTGTTAATACCTGATCGAATACACAAAACTGATATAAGCCAACCTTCGTTGCACAAATACCATCCTAAATAAAATCCGCAATAAAGATAGAAATCACTTAGTCTCCCAATTATGCCTAATCTCCATATGTCTATAAAGATTGAAACATAATGGTTGAAGTACAAGCATTCAATAGATCACATAGTCGTCATAAAACGGTTAGAGTTACGACACTAATTATGAATGATATTCTCACGCATAAACCTACGCTAGCATGGCAAGTTCTAAACTCTTAGATCCACTTTCGCTTCAATAAGAATTAACACACAATTACAGAAGTTAGCTACTCTCCTATAACGAATTAAATCAACCATGATAGGATATCACATCAATCACACTATAGGCATCAAGAAGATTCAACAAATAAACTTCATGAATAAATCCGCTAAAACCCCATGACAACGAATTAGTTCATAATTAAACTAATCGTCACCATGGGTTCCAATGTAAACATGATAGAAGAAAACGAATAATGATTTAAATAAATAACAAGTGTTCTAAAGAATACACCCAAACTGTAACACCCCCAGATCCGGGGTCCGGGATCCGGTCGTTACGGTTTCCAATTCTATCCACAACACTTGAACTTTCCTTAACATAAAATAAATTACATCTCTATGACCCAACACAACAACGTAAAACACACCCGTTATAGTCCCAGAGATGAAATCAGAGTAACAATCAAATTTTATTAATCACATTATGAGTTCTTACAATCCAAAAGAATTTCAATATAAATACATACTCTTTGCCATCCATTTACATAAGTCATACTAGACCATATACTTGGTACTGAAAGAATAAATATATCCTACCAATAGCTTCTTCTTCAGCTCTGGTAGTCTCATCGTCCTCGCCCGCGTCGAGTGCGCCTTGTGTGAGTCATCTGGTCTAGCTGTTGTTGTGATATAATAATAAAGCAAGGGTGAGCAATAGCCCACCAACAATAATATATAACTGAACGATAATATATAACAGTTCAAAAGTATCTTTCAAACCATATGCCATGCATTTACGGAAATGATGCCAGTATAATATGAACGATGAAGTTACAAGGTAACTTAAAGTATTTGTTTGTAGAAATATCTGCTACATCAAAAGTAAGCGAGATATTCTCATTTCATTAAAAAGAGGAACTTGCATGAAAAGATTGCAATTCCAGTTATGAACACTTTTCCAGCTCTGCCAACAGTAATCATGTTGCAGGAAATAATTAAGTTTGGATGATGAACCAGTGATGGAGTATTCACCGCGCCCGCTGTTCCAATCTTGATGATCAGTCGAGATCGTACAGCTCAAATTAGATTTACTACCGGTAGAAGGAAAAACTGACGACTTTACTTGTATACCGCCTTACTAGCTCTCCCCGGCCAACGGTTGGGCCAAAGGGGATGGACCGGCGCTACTCGGCCTCTTACACGACTCCTAGTTCAAATAGAATTCATGATTCTGAATGTAACGTTCGTCCCCCTTTCCCCAAGTATAATACTTGTTGATAAGACTCTACAAAGTAGTCGTATCTAGTTGGAAAGGAAAATTCACCAATAACTTCCAAGCTATTGCTTGGTAACGAATATCAACTTGTTCCAACAATCTTACCCCTCGAAAGATGAGAAGGTAAACAACGACTTAATAAGTCCATAGCACCCGAGCTGCGAGTGAAGAGAATACTTTATGACCGGGAAGTCGACAAGATAAATAACATTTTCCAAGTAAGGTTCCCTTATTTTTAGGGAGATAGACTCAAGAAGAATGATGTCTGAGAACCTTTCTTAATATAAGATTAATAATAATATGACTCCAAGATATTTTCCGTAATAATCGAAGAAGATAAACCTTATTGAGGTTATTCTAAGTATGGAAGAAATATTCAGAGTATATTTATTGAATTAAAATATTTAAAGAATATTTAGGAATATGAAAGAATATCATTAATCAGAGTATTTCTCCAAATAATCGTTGAAGAAACATCAAGAGAATATTTATTGAATAAATAAATATTTAAATGAATATTCAAAATAATATTCATTAATTAATAAGGAATTTAAATGAATATTCAAAAAGTAATATTCATTTAATGAATAATATTCTAAATGAATATCAAGTAATATTCATTTAGTAATCCAAACTTTAAAGGAATATTCGGGATGATATTCGATAAATAAATCAAGCTTCAGATGAATATTAGAATAATATTCATCAAGTAATTAATATCTTAAATGAATATTCAAAAGTAATTTTCATTTAATAAAATAATAGTCTAAATGGATATTCAAATAATATTCATTTAGTAGTCCAATCTTTAGAAGAATATTCAGAATAATAATCGATAATCTATTCGACTTTGAATGAATATTGAAAAATATTATTCGTCGAATGGTTACGTTCAAATAATTATTTGAAGTAAGGATCGTTAAATAAATAATCTCGAACGAATATTCAAATAATATTCGTCGCCCAAATAATGGAAAATATTTACTTAAATATTTTCCTCCGAGGTAATCTCGATATATCAAGAAATATTGACTCCCGATCTATATTTGACGAATAAGTTGTATACGCCCTTCTATGAGGGTCTTACAATAACTGGCTTATAATTGATACGTTAGTTATCTAATTTATAAGCCAATAAACAATCAGGGAACAAGCATAACGATATAACTTGAAAGTAGGCATGCATGCTATGGCATATGTATAACAGAAAACATATATATATATATATATATATATATATATATATATATATATATATATATATATATATATATATATATATATATATATATATATATTCAATCACAACAACAGCCTAAAAGAAGGGAATTGAAACTTGCCTGGTAGTCGAGTACGGTTAGGGGTGGTGGTAGCGGGTCTCGGGTCAGCTTGGTGATCTATAAATAGCCAAGGCATTCGGGATTAATCATTTGACATCTTAAAAGTTAAGTTATACTTAAATCAAAACACGTTCTCGAGTTATCTCGTTATACCCCTTTTTGTGGATTCCTTTTATCATTGATCCGACCCGACATTCGTTCGTCAATACGACATGTCACTGTACTTACACTTGGGACATACTTAAGTCATACAAGTTCTAAAGTCGATCGTTACGAACCAATATTATACTCCGAGTTTTATCGCCCGTTTTCTAAGTGTCTTACCGAAGTTATAATAGAGTCGTCTTTTAGGGGTTCGTTCGCGTTTAACCTCGACTCGAATATTTTTAATAAATCGAAAAACGATCCTTTTGACATACGGTTTTCTTTCACACCTTTCATTTTACCTCTAGTATTTATTTACCAAGATTCGTCATGACTTTACATATTTTACGAGGGTTAAGTTTCAGTTACGAACTTTGGTTTACGGATTCGAACTACTTTTAGTAAATCGGTCATAAATCCTAAACTGTAAGTCTGTTTGATTCGATTCTTTTTCCAAAATGATCTACGACTCAAGATCTACAAGGGCATGTTAGATACTTGTCCAGTTTCAGCCATTAGACCTACTGTGATGCACGGTTTTCAATGATTAACAAAATTTCGGCATTATAACGGCTATAATACGAACGTTCCAAAAATCGCAATCAACAACCCAAGCCACACCGGGCATCAATACAACTTATACACTTAATAATCATCTCACAAGTCCAGAAGCTACTGATCTTAGCATCAAAATCATCATGCATCTTAAATCATATAACTAATTACATAATCATGCTTATAATTATCACTATAATCATACCAAGCTAAATCCATCAAAAACATTCATAAATCTCAAATCAAATGCTAGGGTTTCAAGAGATATACCTTCCTTGGAGTATGATATAACCTTAATAAGCTTGGTATGGTCCTTGTCTAGCTTAATCAAACCTTAGATCATCCAAAGAAATCATGAAAACAAAGTTAGTTTCTAAGATCTACTATTCATCGTCAATCTTGTAAAAATCATTTAAAATCAAAAACTAAGAGTTTGGTTCTAAAATTTTTACCACACCTTCTACTCTTCAAGGGCTTTATTTTGAAATATAGAACACAAGAATCCAACCATGGGAGCTAGGGTTTTGAGCCCCATCTTTCTTCTGATCAGAACCTGGACAGTTTTGGTCCTCCAATTTTAAGCATGGATTTGACTAGGCTATACTACTTGGATTTCCATGAAATTTGGAACGAATCTTTCCCATGGAGTGGAGAAGCTATGATTAAAATTTGGTGATTTAAGGATGGATAGAAGTGGAGATATGAATTTTTCTTTGTGTTATGTTTCTGCTGGACAGTTTGTATGTTCTATGTTTTCTTTTGCTTTTCTCTCTTTTCTCCCAGTTGATCAGCTACTTTTTGCTCATATAACTAGATATTATCAGCTGGTAGGATGAGATTGATAGCATTGGGGTAAGAGCCAAGAGTCTTGGATAAGTTTTGATAGATATTTGTTTTGTTTCTTGTTTGATTTAAGTGATTTAAATCACTTAACTCCTTAATTGTTTTGATTTAATCCTTGATTAAATAATTTAATCCACTTGATATAATTCTCTTGATGATCATATAGGATATTTAATCTCGATACGAACTTAATCCGTAATCTAGGATTCGTTCGCTTTATTGATTAATCTCGTTATAACGTTTTAGCGGTTTCTAGAACGCTTGTTTCACTGCCTCAGTGGTTTCCTACCTTCATTCTTAAATCAAATATAATAACATCCCAAAATATCAAATCCTCAAACTTAATATCTCAATTCTTGGATTATAATAATATTTAATCCACTGTCCGGTCAAATATTATACCGAAAAAGAATTTGGAATTTCTGAATTCCGATCGTCTCTGCATTCACTTATTTCCTCCGCGTATTACTAATATGACTTCGAAACATCCATATCACGTCCCGTACATAGGGTGGCGTGAAAAGTTTTCCAACTTACAAAATCACTATTCATCCACCAAATTACTATGCACGTACAGGAAACACTATGCACGTACGGGAAACACTATGCACGTACTCATTTCCCTTTAAGGATCCATTAGCTCCTTCCTGGATGGTAGATTATTCTTATCTAGGTCCTCAACCATCGAATTACTCTATTCTAACAATATACCAATGCATCAGGATCATTGTCCGAAGCAATATCCATTCATTACAATCATTGTTCTTTGAAACCACCATTCATTAGTGCTCTTTAACCACAATAAGAAAAGTTTTAATTCTACCCAAAATTCGGTTTATTACAGTCTCCCCTCCTTAAAAGGATTCCGTCCTCGGAATCAGTTTAGGAATAACTGGGGTTACTTCTATCCCATTGCACTTTCTATTTCTCAGGTGGATTCTTCCACTTCTTGATTTTTTTCAAATCTCTCACTAGCTTGACAACCTTGTCTCTTAGCGCTTGCTCTTTTCTATTCATAATTTCCACAGGTTGTCCTTCGTAGTTCAGATTCTGTTATGTATATCTATCTGCTTGTACTCTGTCATATGTCGGGCATCTATAGTATACTGATGAGGCACATACGCATGAACCATGTTATGACCATTTTACCGGTTTGGGTGAGGCTGGCTCATAGGCCACCTTCCTGACGCGTTTAAACTCTCAGATGGCCCAATGAATCTTGGGCTAAACTTCCTTTCATTCTAATCTTGTTAATTCCTTCCACGAGGATACCTTTTCTTATTACAAATCTCGAACCTTATATTCTCTATCTTGTTTGCACAGAAATACATCAACAAAAACTTGCTTGTCAGAACCCTCTATTAATTCTAGATATTTCCCAATTCCATTGTATAAATGTCAACTCTATTGTCGACGGGGTACTCTGTATTGAAACTAGTTCGAGTATTCTAACAACCGATTCGAGTAACTCTTGATGTCTAGCAACGAGCTCGTTGGCCATCACTGTTTTGGCCTCGCTATCTCATTGTTAACTACTATCACCCCCGGTGTTCCAACCTCTTCTTTAATCATCTCACAGAATGCCAATCTACCTCCTGTGTTCATTCAGTCATTCTCTATTATCTCATCTCTTCTCCTTTCTGAAAGAAAGGCGAATCTCTTGGGGGGATTTGTTTGCGGGGAATGTTGTCTGGTTCGAGGACTCTTAATCCTTTTATCACAAATCATAATCTTCATATACACACAAGCACACATATTTTCAGATCTGATAGGTCTGAAAGTCGATCATGTTTGATCCTTTTTGATTTCGCACCTTTCCTTCATATATACAATGTTTCGATATACTTAGGGCGAAAACTATCTCAGATAACTCACAACCAATTCATTAAATTCCAAAAAGTTGTGGGTGCAATAGTCAACCCAAAATGACATCACTTATAATTTCATAGTGTCTATACCTAGTACGATTCACAATCTTGGGTATATCCTCGATTTTTTTTTTTAACTTCCAACCGGTGATGTCCCATTTCCTAATAAGTTTGGAAAATACACAGCGTCCCTGTGCTGCTCAGACAATCTTCTACAACAGTACCTATACTCAATGTTGACTCATTCAACTCTCGAGGTTCGATGCACAATCTTGTGCTAACATATTTCTTTCTTACAACACACCGGTTCCTCACGGTGGCACACTGAGTCTCATCGAACTCTTATTCAACAATCCTCGCATCTGAGTTGATAATTCTTTTATTCCTACTGGGCTAACGGGAGATGCAGCACTAGGCTCTGAACACTCGATATTCATTATTATGTCATCCAAATCGTTATCTGGTAGCTTATTAAAACCTTGTACAACCTCCCAAAATCATTATAATTATACTTGGTGTCTCTTTCCTCGGGGTCAACCATATGAGCTAATCAAGCCTCATATCTCTGGCGTCATAATCTCTTAGTCTGAACTATATTCCAAAATCTCTGATTCCGTCTTTATCCTTGAATTATTTCCCTCATAATCAATTTGGCTCCATTGGGTATCAACTAATCCATCATTATTATAATATCAATTTCTCCCTAATTCGAAAAGAATCAAATCTCTCGATCGAGTGGTACTCTGGGTAGGTTCTCTGGAAATCACTATTCCTTATCCATAAGGAACACTTCCTGAACTTGATGTAGATATTACATGAAGTAGATAAAATTGCAGAAGAGTTTCAAGCATCGCAGATATGTCAGGTTGATGAAAATATCATTCATGCAGCTTCCATAAAAGACTGGAAACTTAACGGTTTACTTCGTCAATTTTGTATCATGGTCCTGGTTTGCCTCAAAACGGGACCTTCTAAGGTACGTAATATGCTTAAGACTCCATTACAAATCGAATCTTTACATAAACTATTATTACCTTCGATTCTTGCACAATCATCAAAAGGAATGTAACTTCCTCCACTCCAATATGACCTTCAAGGTCTTTCCAAATATCATTTTGTTTCTTCGGTATGAACATTTGTAATTATTCCTTTATACTTAGACTGTCGGCCACCTCATTGGCCTTTCTTGATAATAATAATTTCTAGTAATCCTTGTTCTCTGGATATATTCCAATTCAAACTTTTCTACCTCATTCCCATCACTGTTGGATGAAAGCATTCTCCCTTAAGCTCTGCTGATGGAGAAAAATATATTTATCAGTCTTTTTCCATAAGTCATTGCTTCCACCTACCCGTGGGAACTTTATCACGTTTATTCCCAATCCTACTTAGGATACTTCTTTTCTTAGTTCTTTCCTTATCTTAGGATAATCTCAACCTTTATAGGTTGAATCCATACTTCCTCAGGGTTTCATACATGCCTCATCTGGCATTATTGTTATTGTGTCATACATTCCTTACCAAACTTCCATTTTGAAGTTCGGAATATTACTTTTTTTTTTCCTTGTAAGGTTTCATAGGTCATCCTCATCATTCCTCCTGTATTTTCTGGGTACAGGGTATATCAAAATGTCATTGATCAATACTCTAATAATTCTATCTATGTTCTTTCCAGAACTCTTTTTAATAATCCTTACCGGTCATTGTTGCCTTAGCAAGTCCAACTCATATCATCTGAGTTCATAATGTCGTTATTAGGGTTAATGCCATCCTTTGTGCATTCCCCAGGGTTTGTCTTAATTTATGGATATCCTATCCTTAATTCAACTGCCAAGGAATTCTTGCATCCTATACTTGGCAATCAAATCATGGATCCTTAATAAGGGTCTCTTTTCAATCATTCTCATTTGATAATCGATCGGTGGCTTAATGCTAACCTCTTCTTTCAGATAGTTGTCAGCCTATTTGACCTTCCAAAAGACAACGTATGTCTATCTGCTCCCTTACAGAACTTGGTAATGGTAGCAAGGATGTTCTGGAAGATATTGATCGAGTTCAACGTGAATCTCTTAGTACTTATCATTTTTCTCAAAGGTACTTGCCTTAGACAAAATTTCTACAGCATACTGATCCATCTATGACCATTTCTATACTCTCTTCATAAACCTTCATTGTTTACTTCCCTTGGTCATACTATATTCATGGTATTTATAATACCATAACATCATACATCTCAAGTCATTATACTTCCATTTTTTACTCGTAATCTTGGGCAATCATATACACATGAATCACTTTAGTACGGGTGACCCCATTCCAAAAAGTCTAGTAAATTCCCAATCCAAACATGGGTTGCAAAGGGTTCAGTAGAAGATTCCTACGATCTCATTAATATTTCCTTTATATCAAAAGCCCTTGCAGTCGGCGCTTACTTAGAAGCAACCCTGCTTTGTCCTTTCATTGCTGGTCTAGTAACTTGATAATCCTTTGTGACTTGGCCTCAACTGACCACACTAAAATAAAAATATATGGTTTTTTGGGGTTGGCTAATTAGCATTACTTTTCTAGCAATTGCTGGCATAGTGCCTTCTACTTTGATACCTTTCTACCTTTCCAAAACTTTACTCTATATAGGTCTTAATCGACTTCTCGGCACCGTCTCCGGTTACCTTTCCTCCACTTTTATCTTTTCAACTATTCTTATCAATCCCACGTGCCACGCAAGCTTACCATTCATGGTATAATAGCCTTTTCACTTAAGTCAATCCCGGAGTTTCTCAGTCCGACTGGTTTCTTACTTACATTTCCTGTTTTCGTCCAATCTCACTTCATCATTGTATTTCTACAATCAATCGCGATAACCGGGGTCTATCCACCAACCCATATAGCGGCTACTTTACCCAATTCACGGGGTTCGCCCCAGTTTCTACTCTCTTCCATGATGTTCTCTGATAATCAGAAAGACAAGGTTTGCCAAAATTCGTTGAATTTCTTTCCAGAATCAAGGAAATTTTGGTCAATCTATCCAACCACCGGTAACACTATGAAGATCAATTTCGAAACCTAGAGAATAGTTCTATGAGCATCCAAGCAGGTAGAATCATAAGCAGTTATAATAACGGAATTATTGACACAAAGTTGGAAGTTTAACCACTAGAAAGGAACCAAATATATATATATATATATATATATATATATATATATATAAATATATCCCATAGAAGGGAAATCAAAAGTTTCAAACTGAAACATGCCACCTCTTCCTGATACATATACATCTTAATTGTCGATAATATCAAATGTCAGCCTTCCTAACCACAGGTTTCAGAAGGAACACTACCGTCGGAGTTAGTCATTTCATAAAAAATTGGCACTACTAGGGCCATCCTAGTCTGGTGTACCATGTTGTTCGAATGCATCCGCAATTACTTTGCCGTGCTGCATAAGCACACCACCTAAACCTGTATGAGATGCATCATAGTGTATCATAAAGTCTTCCTTCTCCCGTTAGGCAACACCAACGCCGGGTCGTTACCAATTTCATCTTAAAACATTCTCTATTACCTCTTAACCACTAATCGCATTACTTGATCCATTTGCAATTCAGTGTCAGAATAAACTTAAGGTAACTACTATAATCTATTCGGGGAAAAGAAAGAATTTAATATTCTTCTGAATCACATGCATCTAACGTTCCTGATTCACCATTTTACTGAGTTAAAATAAACTTATACTTAGTACCTGATAGAAGTCATATTACGAGTTTATCATAGACCCACTGGTCTTTACCTCTGGTCGTTTCTGAGATCATCGTCTCGCTTACTACTTTTATATAACTTTATCCAATCAGGCCATCACTTTCCACTATCTTTACTTTCGAAGCTGGTTCATTCATAATATGGACATTTCGCTGAATAAAACCACATCAACAATCTCAATTTGGTTTCATAAAATATAACCCATGAAATCCGCCTTCTCATGGCGACTTACCATTGACAATATTCACACTAATCCATTTATCCGATAATATGGCACTTGTTGCCTCTATCTCAACTGCTCCTGGGTGCTCCTCGTCCTACATCGACGTCTTTGATAATCATGCATCATTCTAACTCCTTTCTCATTCATCTGAAAGTCTCTAAGGATCTTTATCTATCCCCATATAAGACCTCAAGTAATCCTTCTAATCTGTCTTAATTGCTGGTACTACCTCTCGTAGTCCGGCTATAAATCCAACATAAAATTTTAATTCTCTTAATAATATCTCAGTTCTTTGTGCTCACTTCTCTAAGCACTATAATCTTAACTCTCGCAATCTTAAAGTATTTGTTTGTAGAAATATCTGCTACATCAAAAGTAAGCGAGATATTCTCATTTCATTAAAAAGAGGAACTTGCATGAAAAGATTGCAATTCCAGTTATGAACACTTTTCCAGCTCTGCCAACAGTAATCATGTTGCAGGAAATAATTAAGTTTGGATGATGAACCAATGATGGAGTATTCACCGCGCCCGCTGTTCCAATCTTGATGATCAGTCGAGATCGTACAGCTCAAATTAGATTTACTACCGGTAGAAGGAAGAACTGACGGCTTTACTTGTATACCGCCTTACTAGCTCTCCCCGGCCAACGGTTGGGCCAAAGGGGATGGACCGGCGCTACTCGGCCTCTTACACGACTCCTAGTTCAAATAGAATTCATGATTCTGAATGTAACGTTCGTCCCCCTTTCCTCAAGTATAATACTTGTTGATAAGACTCTACAAAGTAGTTGTATCTAGTTGGAAAGGAAAATTCACCAATAACTTCCAAGCTATTGCTTGGTAACGAATATCAACTTGTTCCAACAATCTTACCCCTCGAAAGATGAGAAGGTAAACAACGACTTAATAAGTCCATAGCACCCGAGCTGCGAGTGAAGAGAATACTTTATGACCGGGAAGTCGACAAGATAAATAACATTTTCCAAGTAAGGTTCCCTTATTTTTAGGGAGATAGACTCAAGAAGAATGATGTCTGAGAACCTTTCTTAATATAAGATTAATAATAATATGACTCCGAGATATTTTCCGTAATAATCGAAGAAGATAAACCTTATTGAGGTTATTCTAAGTATGGAAGAAATATTCAGAGTATATTTATTGATTTAAAATATTTAAAGAATATTTAGGAATATGAAAGAATATCATTAATCAGAGTATTTCTCCAAATAATCGTTGAAGAAACATCAAGAGAATATTTATTGAATAAATAAATACTTAAATGAATATTCAAAATAATATTCATTAATTAATAAGGAATTTAAATGAATATTCAAAAAGTAATATTCATTTAATGAATAATATTCTAAATGAATATCAAGTAATATTCATTTAGTAATCCAAACTTTAAAGGAATATTCGGGATGATATTCGATAAATAAATCAAGCTTCAGATGAATATTAGAATAATATTCATCAAGTAATTAATATCTTAAATGAATATTCAAAAGTAATATTTATTTAATAAAATAATAGTCTAAATGGATATTCAAATAATATTCATTTAGTAGTCCAATCTTTAGAAGAATATTCAGAATAATAATCGATAATCTATTCGACTTTGAATGAATATTGAAAAATATTATTCGTCGAATGGTTACGTTCAAATAATTATTTGAAGTAAGGATCGTTAAATAAATAATCTCGAACGAATATTCAAATAATATTCGTCGCCCAAATAATGGAAAATATTTACTTAAATATTTTCCTCCGAGGTAATCTCGATATATCAAGAAATATTGACTCCCGGTCTATATTTGACGAATAAGTTGTATACGCCCTTCTATGAGGGTCTTACAATAACCGGCTTATAATTGATACGTTAGTTATCTAATTTATAAGCCAATAAACAATCAGGGAACAACATAACGATATAACTTGAAAGTAGGCATGCATATGCATGCTATGGCATATATATATATATATATATATATATATATATATATATATATTCAATCACAACAACAGCCTAAAAGAAGGGAATTGAAACTTGCCTAGTAGTCGAGTACGGTAAGGGGTGGTGGTAGCGGGTCTCGGGTCAGCTTGGTGATCTATAAATAGCCAAGGCATTCGGGATTAATCATTTAACATCTTAAAAGTTAAGTTATACTTAAATCAAAACACGTTCTCGAGTTATCTCGTTATACCCCTTTTTGTGGATTCCTTTTATCATTGATCCGACCCGACATTCGTTCGTTAATACGACATGTCACTGTACTTACACTTGGGACATACTTAAGTCATACAAGTTCTAAAGTCGATCGTTACGAACCAATATTATACTCCGAGTTTTATCGCCCGTTTTCTAAGTGTTTTACGGAAGTTATAATAGAGTCGTCTTTTAGGGGTTCGTTCGCGTTTAACCTCGACTCGAATATTTTTAATAAATCGAAAAACGATCCTTTTGACATACGGTTTTCTTTCACACCTTTATTTTTACCTCTAGTATTTATTTACCAAGATTCGTCATGACTTTACATATATTACGAGGGTTCAATTCCAGTTACGAACTTTCGTTTACGGATTCGAACTACTTTTAGTAAATCGGTCATAAATCCTAAACCGTAAGTCTGATTCGATTCTTTTTCCAAAATGATCTATGACTCAAGATCTACAAGGGCATGTTAGATACTTGTCCAGTTTCAGCCATTAGACCTACTGTGATGCACGGTTTTCAATGATTAACAAAATTTCGGCATTATACGACTATAATACGAACGTTCCAAAAATCGCAATCAATAACCCAAGCCACACTGGGCATCAATACAACTTATACACTTAATAATCATCTCACAAGTCCAGAAGCTACTGATCTTAGCATCAAAATCATCATGCATCTTAAATCATATAACTAATTACATAATCATGCTTATAATTATCACTATAATCATACCAAGCTAAATCCATCAAAAACATTCATAAATCTCAAATCAAATGCTAGGGTTTCAAGAGATCTACCTTCCTTGGAGTATGATATAACCTTAATAAGCTTGGTATGGTCCTTGTCTAGCTTAATCAAACCTTAGATCATCCAAAGAAATCATGAAAACAAAGTTAGTTTCTAAGATCCACTATTCATCGTCAATCTTGTAAAAATCATATAAAATCAAAAACTAAGAGTTTGGTTCTAAAATTTTTACCACACCTTCTACTCTTCAAGGGCTTTCTTTTGAGATATAGAACACAAGAATCCAACCATGGGAGCTAGGGTTTTGAGCCCCATCTTTCTTCTGATCAGAACCTGGACAGTTTTGGTTCTCCAACTTTAAGCATGGATTTGACTAGGCTATACTACTTAACTTTTCCATGAAATTTGGAACGAATCTTGCCCATGGAGTGGAGAAGCTATGATTAAAATTTGGTGATTTAAGGATGGATAGAAGTGGAGATATGAATTTTTCTTTGTGTTATGTTTATGCTAGACAGTTTGTATGTTCTATGTTTTCTTTTGCTTTTCTCTCTTTTCTCCCAGTTGATCATCTACTTTTTGCTCATATAACTAGATATTATCAGCTGGTAGGATGAGATTGATAGCATTGGGGTAAGAGCCAAGAGTCTTGGATAAGTTTTGATAGATATTTTTTTTGTTTCTTGTTTGATTTAATTGATTTAAATCACTTAACTCCTAAATTGTTTTGATTTAATCCTTGATTAAATAATTTAATCCACTTGATATAATTCTCTTGATGATCATATAGGATATTTAATCTCGATACGAACTTAATCTGTAATCTAGGATTCGTTCGCTTTATTGATTAATCTCGTTATAACGTTTTATCGGTTTCTAGAACGCTTGTTTCACTGCCTCAGTGGTTTCCTACCTTCATTCTTAAATCAAATATAATAACATCCCAAAATATCAAATCCTCAAAGTTAATATCTCAATTCTTGGATTATAATAATATTTAATCCACTGTCCGGTCAAATATTATACCGAAAAAGAATTTGGAATTTCTGTATTCCGATCGTCTCTGCATTCACTTATTTCCTCCGCGTATTACTAATATGACTTCGAAACATCCATATCACGTCCCGTACATAGGGTGGCGTGAAAAGTTTTCCAACTTACAAAATCACTATTCATCCACCAAATTACTATGCACGTACAGGAAACACTATGCACGTACGGGAAACACTATGCACGTACGGGAAATACTATGCACGTATGGGAAACACTATGCACGTACTCATTTCCCTTCAAGGATCCATTAGCTCCTCCCTGGATGGTAGATTATTCTTATCTAGGTCCTCAACCATCGAATTACTCTATTCTGACAATATACCAATGCATCAGGATCATTGTCCGAAGCAATATCCATTCATTACAATCATTGTTCTTTGAAACCACCATTCATTAGTGCTCTTTAACCACAATAAGAAAAGTTTTAATTCTACCCAAAATTCGGGTTATTACAGTCTCCCCTCCTTAAAAGGATTCCGTCCTCAGAATCAGTTTAGGAATAACTGGGGTTACTTCTATCCCATTGCACTTTCTATTTCTCAGGTGGATTCTTCCACTTCTTGATTTTTTTCAAATCTCTCACTAGCTTGACAACCTTATCTCTTAGCGCTTGCTCTTTTCTATTCATAATTTCCACAGGTTGTCCTTCGTAGTTCAGATTCTGTTATGTATATCTATCTGCTCGTACTCTGTCATATGTCGGGCATCTATAGTATACTGATGAGGCACATACGCATGAACCATGTTATGACCATTTTACCGGTTTGGGTGAGGCTGGCTCATAGGCCACCTTCCTGACGCGTTTAAACTCTCAGATGGCCCAATGAATCTTGGGCTAAACTTCCTTTCATTCTAATCTTGTTAATTCCTTCCATGAGGATACCTTTTCTTATTACAAATCTCGAACCTTATATTCTCTATCTTGTTTGCACAGAAATACATCAACAAAAACTTGCTTGTCAGAACCCTCTATTAATTCTAGATATTTCCCAATTCCATTGTATAAATGTCAACTCTATTGTCGACGGGGTACTCTGTATTGAAACTAGTTCGAGTATTCTAACAACCGATTCGAGTAACTCTTGATGTCTAGCAACGAGCTCGTCGGCCATCACTGTTTTGGCCTCGCTATCTCATTGTTAACTACTATCACCCCCGGTGTTCCAACCTCTTCTTTAATCATCTCACAGAATAAATAACAAGTGTTCTAAAGAATACACCCAAACCAAGCATCCACAAACTAGGAAGAATACAAGAATAAATTGAAAACTATCTTCTTCCTCGCTTCTTCGTGCTTTAAAACTTCGTAAATACAATAGGTGGTGCGACCTCTCTTATTCTAGGGTTTTTTCCTTCTTTATATAGGCTCCAGGTGCAAGAAATTCGAAAAGGAATTCTATTTTGACTTTATCTCGAAAAATAGCAAAAACAGAAATTTCCCTTCAGTCGTGCCGGCGCTGCCGCGCCATCCCACAGTTACAGAACGGCGCTGCCGCGCCCCTCCAGAATTCACAGCGCTGCCGCGCCTTCCTTCAGTACAAATGCGGCGCTGCCGCGCCTTCACTTCTGCTCAGCACTGGATTTTTTTTCTTATTTCTTCATTACAACTCCGAATTACTCTCCAATTGCTTCGCTGCATTCCTTGAACACCTGTGATTAACATCCCTGCACAATACCCTTAAAAGAGATCAAAAATACCACAACTTAAGTACAAACATTCATTTTAAGCCAAACGGAAACGTTTTAAGTGAATAAAATACCCACTCATCAAACAGTTGGATGAAAAGACAAGAGAAAGGTTGACCACTTTCCTTAAATGCAACCTAGATGTGTTTGCATGGTGCTATTCAGACATGGTGGGAATTGTCCCAAAGATCATGTGTCACCACTTAAATATTGACCCTGAAAGAAGAGGCATCCGGCAGAAAAGGAGGCCCATCAGTGGTGAAAGAGCCACCGCCCTTCAGGAAGAGGTAGACCGATTATTGGAGGTTGGCTTGATCAAAGAATCCTTCTACCCAAAATATGGCTGGCAAACCCGGTACTGGTCCGGAAACCCAATGGGAAATGAAGGACATATGTTGACTTTAGTGATCTGAATAAAGCTTATCCTAAGGATAACTTCCCGCTACCCAGAATTGATCAACTGGTGGATGCTATGGCAGGCCATGCTTTGTTAAGTTTCATGGATGCATATTCTAGCTATAACCATACCGATGTATGAGCCGGACCAGGAGCATACTAGTTTCATAACTGATAGAGGATTGTACTGTTATGTGGGGATGCTGTTTGGGCTGCTGAATGTCGTGGCTACCTACCAAAGGCTGGTAAATATGATGTTCAAAGAACAGATTGGTAAGACTATGGAAGTCTACGTTGACGACATGTTGGTTAAATCAGAGGTGGTAGATGATCATGTGTTGCACCTATCTGAGATGTTCAATATTCTAAGGAGGTACCGGATGAATCTGAACCCTCAAAAATGCATTTTTGGTGTGGAGTCCGGAAAATTCCTTATTTTCATTGTCAATCATCGGGGGATCGTGGCAAACCCCATAAAAATCATGGCATTGCTGGAACTGAGGTCCCCAAGGAATGTCAGGGAAGTCCAAGGGCTTACCGGAAGGGTGGCAACCTTAAACAGATTTGTATCGCGGTCTTCCGACAAATGTAAGGAGTTCTTCAAGGCTATTAAGAAGGGTAAAAACTTTGAATGGACCTCGGAATGTAAGGAAGCCTTAAAAAACTAAAAGAACAGCTGGGAAGCCCACCGCTTCTCTCCAAACCCCTGGAGGGTGAGGTACTCATTCTGTATTTAACTATTTCTGAATATTCTACAAGTGCTGTATTGATCCGGGAGGAGGAGCAAGTACAGTACCCGATTTACTATGTGAGCAAGAGGTTACTGGATGCGGAAACCCGGTATCCCAGCATGGAGAAGCTAGCATATGCTCTAATATTGGCTTCCAGGAAACTAAGGCCCTACTTTCAGGCCTATAAAATTGAAGTAAGAACATCCTATACAAAAGAACAACCCTAATACGTGAGTACATCACCGAGGCGGTACTTCCGGAAGATAAAGATGAAGCTCGGAAACTCGAATACAAGGCTGCCCGTTATGTGATCTATGATGGTATCCTATACAAAAGTGGTTTTAACCAACCTCTACTTAGATGCATATCTGGAAATGAATGTGAGAATATCCTGAGGGAAGTTCATGAAGGCATCTGTGGCAATCACTCGGGGGGTATCTCTCTTGCCCATAAGGTGCTCCGACAAGGCTATTACTGGCCTTACCATGAAAGCTGATGCTTATGACTTTGCTAAATCTTATGATCAATGTCAAAGGTTTGCTAACTTCAATAGCAACCCGGCTGTGGAGACAAGGCCCATTGGAAGCCCTTGGCCCTTTGCCATATAGGGAATTGACCTGATTGGAGAGCTACCGAAAGGCAGAGGTGGTGTGAAATATGCTTTGGTAGCTGTTGATTACTTTACCAAATGGGCCGAGGTGGAACCCCTGGCTACCGTCACTGCTGGCAAGCTGAAAGAATTTGTTAAGAGAGCCATTATATATAGGTACGGGGTACCATACAAGCTGATTTCAGACAATGGCAAACAATTCGATAGTAAGGAAATGAGGAGTCTATGTGAAGACTTGGGAATAAAGAAGGATTTTTCAGCTCTTTGCCACCCCCAAAGCAATGGGCAGACAGAGGCCGTGAATAAAATCATTAAGCACACTCTGAAAGCCAAGTTGGAAGACAAAAAAGGAAGCTGGCCAGAGGAACTCCCAACGGTATTATGGTCTTACAACACCACTCCCAGGTCCACCACCTGAGAGTCTCCCTTTGTTCTAGCCTATGGCTGTGAGGCTATGGTTCCTGTGGAAGTAGGGACGGGATCCTATAGAAGGGATAACTTTAATCAAGAGTCACTACGCCATAAGTGGGCTACTGTAATGCTTTTTTGTAAGCGTTACACAAATAGTGTTACAATAGCTAGTAAAGTTCATACCTATTGTAACACCGCTCGATTGGTGTTACATTAGCCATATATCTAGTGTTACTCTGAAATTACGGTGTTACGTGAAATGTAACACCACACCGTGGTGTTACAATAGGTAATACTAGTTTTTGAATTTTACTATTTTTTTAAAATTTTTAATACTCATATTTATTTTTTTAATAACTTTTAATTAATAAATCTATTACTCTTTAACCCAATTTCCGGAAAATGAAAACCCTCTTTGATTTTAAATTAACGAACTCCTTATTTGGATTAAATATTAATTTTAGAAATTCATATAATAATAATAAGTACTAAATAAAATAAATATGTTATGAAAATAATATAATATATTTAGATGGTTTCTCTCACTAAAATATAAGAATTAATATAGTAAAAAATTTAGAATATTTTTATCACTAAAATTTATATATAAATATATAACATATATTTTGTATGACTTTTTAAAAATTATAAAAAATGATTAAAAAATAAATTAAAAATTAATAATACATTAGCCTGCCAGCGTGGAGTACATTTTTGTTTCCCCCCAAAACGAAAACCTTAACCCCGCTCCCCCAAAACGAAAACCATAACCCCGCTCTTACCCTCTCAAACCCACTTATCCAAATCGGTGGCCGTGTCTCTCTCATTTGTCTCTGGTCTCTCTCTATCTATCACTCTCTGTCTCTCGCTCTTTCTTCCCCCTCTCTTCCTCTCTCACTCCCTCCCCCTCTCTCTCCCTCCCTCCCTCCCTCCCTCCCTCTCTCTCTGTCTCTCTCTCTCTCTCTCTCTCTCTCTCTCTCTCTCTCTCTCTCTCTCTCCCCGCTCTTTCTCTGAATCTAATCAACATTGATCTAACAGGTATTTGTCTCTCTCTCTCTCTCTCAGGATCTGTGGAGCTGTTTGCAATTAGGGTTTCGAAATTGGGGAAATTGGGGGAATCTTGCAATTAGGGTTTCGAGATCACCAGTCAGACACTTACAAAGCTTCTTACTGCTCTAAACGAATGCACTGAGTAAGTCCATTGTTAAAACTTTGCCTAATTCTTATAGGTTCTGGAAATGCTATATTAGACATGCATGGATTGAATGGTATTCTTGTAATTTGATTGGCAAAAAAATGTTTATGTTGTTGTATGTGACTAATGTTAGTAAAATTATGATTAAGGGCTTGTTTGATAACGACTGAACCAATCCATTTGAACTGGACGAGTTAATATAAGTGATTAGGACTGTTTGTTGGTTATACTTTGATTTATGTATGAAAAGACTTATGGGACCAATGAGAACAAGTAACACTCTGAAATCCCTTTTGGTGCTTTCGTAATGTGAATAACGTGGTTTTTTTTTCTAAGTGATTGTTTAAAATCATATTTACACGAAGTAATTATTAGTTATAAGTTTATCTGACTGGTGATCTCTTTTGTTAATTACTACTTAAGTGCTAAACAGACGGTATAGATTACTACTTAATTACTACTTAATTACTACTTAATTATTTGATCTGTAGCCTATAGGAATAATAAATTTATAGGGTGTCGTGGCCATTTGGTTCGGCTACCATCTGGTTTGATAGTTAATATTAATATGGTATGGTCTCAAACTAGTTAATATTTTACTACGTATATTGAACCGATATGTAGATTTAATTACTTTGGGGTTTATACTTTATAGGTGCAATCTTCGGAGGACCTAGGTTTTAGATATGGAACCTGATAGCGACTATCCAGATAGTGATGGTAACTGGATAGGACTTCCAAGATATAGTACAGAATATATAAAGGGGATAAAATCGTTTATGGAAAACGCATTTCCCCTTTATTCAGTAGGGGATGAAATGAAGTGCCCCTGCAAAGATTGTAATGATCGCAATTGGCAACTTCGAGATGTAATATATGATCATCTCATATGCAGAGGGCCTTCTTTGTTATGTGTCCATTGGATTTGTAAGGTTTCACAAGTCCAAGTAAAAAATAGTGCCGATTTCAAGGATTATGACACTAGGACTGCTTTCGGAGATAATTTACAAGCGATGTTTGACTGCACGGGTAGAAGCTAGTCATAGTACATGGCCAATTCTACTAGTAAACTATAATCTCCCACCTTGGCTTAGCATGAAACAAGAAAATTTTATTCTTTCAACGTTAATATCTGGTCCAGATTCTCCTTCGAACAGTATAGACGTATACATGCAGCCATTAATTGCCGAGTTGAGAGAACTATGGGATTCCGGTGTCGAGACATGTTAACCAATAAGAACCAATGAGAACTATGGGAGTACATGTTAACTTTTATATGAATTGTAATAATCGATTTTTAGGTGTGTAATAAGTAATAAGTTTGCCTTTACTTTTTTTATATTCTTGCTTTCATTAGTTTTTTTAGATGTTTACAAATCTGTTACGTGTTTAGGGGAGTACATGTTAACTTTAATATGTATTGTGACTGACAATCTTCTTTCCATTTTGTGTAGGATGGCTGACAAAATGGTTAATATCAATTTGCACCATGGAGGTATTTTCAAGAAGACTACCTATTATGGGGGAAAGAGGTTCATAGTGAACAAAGTGGATTCTGCAGAACTCTCCTTCACTGTGGTTATGGAATATGTCAAGGACTACCTTAAATTATCAGAAATTGGAGGAGTGTATACCAAAGCTGTCGGTGGTTGGAAACTTTTGTCAAGGGATAAAGAATTGTTTGATATAATTAATGGACTTGGAAACCAAGATGATGTTGATTTGTATGTTGACACTGTTGTTGACCCTGAAGTGGAGCCCGCAGATCATATGCAGCCGCACGTAATTATACGACCGAGGAAGAACATAATTCAAGGTATAAATGCTATATATAATAGTGCATTCTAGTGCTTTGGAAAAGACATGTATATGGTATATGTTTTACTACCCATATGATTCTAACCATTTTCAACCGCTTCCTTAACAGGCTCAACTAAAGAACAAGTGAAGCATAAATTTGTGACTGCACATCAGCTCCAACAGGAACAACAAAAACAGAAAAAGAAGAATAAGGTCAATCAGAATTTACCTGAGCTGCCTAAGAGGATTTTAACACCACGAAAGTGTAATATGCCAGCTGTGGAGACTCTAGAACCTGAACAAGCAGTTGTTAATTCAAAAGGAACAGCGAGAAGGAAGTTGAGTTTACCAGATGCAGAGGTACCATCTTAACACCTGCATTATTAGTTCTAGCTCTATACACGTATCTTTATCAAAAGCAATGCTACTTATGTGTTAATTTTCATGGACCACCCCTCAAAGTACATGGCATCATATTGATAAAATCTCCACGCCTAACAAATGCAAGTTGCATATAGAGCATATTATTTCTCACAGTTATATAAAAAGTGTTCTATTTTTTTACTACTCCATTCAGATAACAAAATGATGGTATAATGTCTTGTAGTTACCAAAGCACTCGTCGCAAGCAGTGAATAAATATGAGCTGGATAGAATCAAACGTGTGCAAGAAAACAAGGCAAAGTTTGATGAACTTGGGTTGGGAAAGTATGGGACTGATCCAAATCCACCTACAGTACAGAAACAGAAAGGAGAAGACAAAGTGGTTTCTGATGATGAATACGTCTTGGAAAGTGAGCACGAAAGTGATGATTCATCGAAGGTAATATAGAACTGATTATTTACTTGACATTCATCAAAGTGATTTCTAATTATAGTCTGATTATGTCAAGGAAATGAAAAAGATACCAGCTGGCCCCAGAACTCGTTCCCGAGCCAATGCTACCACTACTATGAACACGGAGACTGCATCTGCTCCAAAAATTTTAAAGCCGACGTGTAGTAAATTGTTAAAACAATGTGGTAATATTGCAAGTGGTTCAGCTGCGGCTTA
The DNA here is from genome assembly GCA_036435485.1 of Saposhnikovia divaricata. Classification (NCBI taxonomy): domain Eukaryota; kingdom Viridiplantae; phylum Streptophyta; class Magnoliopsida; order Apiales; family Apiaceae; genus Saposhnikovia; species Saposhnikovia divaricata. Next base: position 221,320,000 of record CM071596.1, on the reverse strand, counting down.
TATAGCACTGCGGGAACGTCAGAAGCAAAATATAGAAGCTGATCCAAGGATAGAGGATGTTGGTGAGTCGAGTTTACACAATGCCCTTGAAACAGTTGAAAAAGGTAATAAATATGTACGCATAGATAAAAGGTGAAAAATGTAATAGATTATTAGAAATAATTAGTATAATAATACACTCACTTTCCCATTATGTTTTTTATATGTGGCCAGGTCCTAAAAAACTTAGAGGACGGACAAAAATGTTAAAAGTTCATGGGAGGAGTCCAACTGAAAAGCCTGTCATTACATTGAGTAAAAAGGGTCAACCGATTGGAGACAGGAAGGTCAGAGCTGAGCTAAGAAATTTTCTAGGGACGCTAGTTAAGCAACACGTGTCTCTAACTCATGTTAACTGGCATGTTGTTCCACAAGAATTGAAGAAGAAAATGTTGGAATATACTTTGGTAATCCCTTTATCTTAGTTTATATTAATATATGGGAAAAAAATATATCCATGATGCACTGAAATAATGCATCAATATGTTTGACATATTATAGGATAGGTATGATATTCCTGCACACGGGGAAAAATATATAAATAAGACACTTAATACTCTTTGGAGAGTGCACAAGTCCCGTGTCAAGAAGGATCATTATATAGAGTATGACAGTGACGAGAAAAGGATTGAAAACAGGCCACGTGATATTCCACTTGAGGATTTTAAGGTTTTGTTGAAGTACTGGGCAGATGAAGGAGTGCAGGTTAGCATATTACTGACCGAGTATTTGCATTTATTTGCCTATATTTATTTTGCACCAAATTACAATTTCCGTTGAATACTTTTTATTATAGTCACTTGCCGTGGAAAATGCGGCTCGTCGGAACTCATATGCTGACCCCCACACTCTTGGTCGTAAAACTATTGCTGAAGTTAAGGAGAAACTGGTATGACATCATTTTAATTGTGCATAATTATTTGTTCAATTTCATTTTAGTTGTGCTAGACCATGTTGATTCTCTTGACAATCTTGTATTGCTAGAAACAAAAGGACCCCAATCTGGCCTCCCCGTCACGATCTAGAATCTACTTCAAAAGTCGTAAACACAAAAAAGGGCGCAAGTACAAGACTAATAGGGTTGCAATCAACAAAACAATTGTAAGTGCTTTTAGTCATTATTTATTTTATGCAAACGGCTTTGGTTTATCCCATATTCGAGTGATTGGTTAAAAGAAGTACTTAAATGCAGTAGTGTATTTGAATGCAGTAGTGTATTTGATGCAGTAGTGTATTTGATGTTTCTCTTCTGGTGCCTTAATTAATTTGCTACAGCTTTATGTGCTAAAAAGTAAACAGGAAACATCATGACAACAAAATGAAATGTAATAATTTTGATCCCATGTTATTTTTTAATTATAATTATAATTTAATGGTTTGATCATCGGCGTCGTTCTTCTGTTTGAAATAACTGCAATGACTATCTTTTATGGTATTTGAGGTTCTACATCTTGCTATTTTATTGGGTTGCTTCTTAAAAATGAAAGTGACCATCATATGTACTGTTATTGGTGGTCTTATAGAAGAAGAAGCATAAATTATGCTAAACCAGTTTATAACAGTATGATGTTCTTTCTATGTCATTGTGTTACCTGTCTGCTGGTACATGTACCCTGTAATTTGTTTTCGTAATTTGTCATCTTTTCTGGATTTTGAGGTTCTACATATTGCTATATTTTAGGTTGCTTCTTAAAATGCAGAGTGACCATCATAATATATTTTCTGGTTAGATTTATTTTGTTGTCATGCATTTCAGTTTTCGGTAGAAGTATGTTTCCTGTTATTTCAGCTTTATGGTTATAATATATTTTCTGGTTAGATCTATAAACACTTAGATTTATTTTGTTAACTTATATCTCCTTTTTCATTGCACCATTGTTGAACACACGTCCTGTGAGCATACTGCATAAGCATCGTACAATGTAATGAGTGAAATGAATTTATGAGAAAAAAGAAAACAGAATAAGGAAATCACACTGTCTTTTGGTTTTTGCTATGTTTTGACATTGAAATGAATTAGAGGAGATACGAATAATAATCGCCTGGTTTGTCTCATTGTAGCACTAGTATGATATACAATTACATGTTAATTCAATTGTGTAAATTTCACTTATAGGAAACCATTGATAAGGTGCTGCAAGAAGGAGGTGATGCAGATGCGGTGCTTCCCGGTGGCAAACATGGACCAGACTGGTTGGTGGGAAGGAAAGGCTCAGTGCTTGCCTTAGAAAATGCTCCTGCTATTACTCAACCTTCCGTTGATAAGTTGACTGCAAAGATAACTCGAGAATTGGAGAGCCAAATGGAGGCCAAAGTGAACAGAAAGGTCCAGGAGAACATGACTTGGTACTTGAAGAAATTAGGAGAGGCGAATCCTACTCTCAAGTTTGATATTGGAGACTTTTGTGCAACCTTCTCAAGTCATCAAGACGAGACTGGCACTCCAATCACACAAACTCCAGGGGGCGCCACTTCTTAGTTCTGTTATCAAATTTGTGGTTTATCATACATTATTACTTTTGTGCGCTTATGTTATTTGGTTATGTTATCTACTTTTACTATCGAATTTGGGATTGAATTGTTTTGGAGTTTGTTGGCGTAGTTTGGAGGTTTGGTTGGAGTAGTATGGAGATGGCTTTTGGTTTATTATGTAGTTTGGAATTAATGTAGTGGATCTTGTTGTGTTGGCTGGGAATATTATTAATGCAGAGCCTACATTTCAAAATTTCAAAAATTTACCGTTACGTTTGCTTATTGTAGTGTTACATTTGTTAATATATAGTGTTACAATAAATAGAAAATAATGTTACAACAGATAAAAATGGTGTTACAATAGGGTATGTGGGCCCCCTATAAAATATTTACCAAGTCAAATGTAACACTTAATATGTGTTACAATTGCCCAGTATAGTGTTACAATAGAGGGTGGTGATGTGTACAGAGTGTGCCACGTGGCGCCACATGTGTTGCCACGTGGCCACGTGGTGCCACGTAATGCCACGTATGCACATGGTGCCACGTCTGAAAAAATTGAACCGAGCTATTGTAACACTCAAAATGTGTTACAATTGGGCCCCTGGTGTTACAATAGGTGCCTATTGTAATACTTTTGCTACTGTTACAATAGAGAAGAAAAGCGTTACATTAGGGTATCTATTGTAATGCTCGTAAACGTAACGCCTCCTGGTGTTACAATAGATCTAATGTAACGTTTTTCGGGCCTATTGTAACATCAGAGAGGCGTTACATATGCCCATCTATGGCGTAGTGAGTCAAATGAGATAAATCAGAGGTTAGCCCTGGACATGGTGGAAGAAAACGGGCTACCGCCCAGCTGAAACTTGCGGCTTACCAGCAAAGAACCCGCAAATACTATAACAACAAGGTACGCCCTCGGCCTCTCAAGGTTGGCGACCTAGTGCTGAGAAGAGTGATGCCCAATATGTGGGTTCCCGGGCACGAAGCCTTTGGAGAAAATTGGGAAGGGCCTTACAAAATAAAGTCTATTTTTTGGGAAGGCACCTACCACCTCCAAGACATGGATGGGAACACTCTTCCTCGGGCTTGGAATGCCGAGAACCTTAAGAAGTACTATCAGTAAGACTCTTTTCAAAGCAAATGTAGGCCTCTTTTAGGCTTAGAATGAATAAAGGCAACCTATTAGTTGTGGTTGTGCCATTTCCCTTTCAGTTCTTAGTATTTCATGATTTTCAGTAGATTCCCGGGGGGTAGTGGATGCGCACACTGTCTGGATGAAATTTGATGTAATCGTACTCTTTCAATTTTCAATAAAAGTAGAAGTTGATTGTTTCCTATTACATTTATCACTTGTAAATATTTGAGAAGAGAAAGATATGGAAGGCCTACAAGTATAGCTCTACATGGCAGCCAGGCTACCATCCAGAACTAAGGGGTAGTAGTGAATACACCTCCTAGCTTAATAGGTTAAAATTATCATAATTTCAAAGTTTTAGTCATGTGCGGAACCTTGACTGGCTCACATGGCTTACTTGATTATTGGGGCATGTATGGAACCCTGATTGGCATACATGACTCCCTTCATTTTTTGGGCTTGTGTGGAACCCTGATCGGCACACATGGATCCCTTTATTATCAGACATGTGTGGAACCTTGGGTGGCTCACATGGCTTACTTGATTATTAGGGCATGTATGGAACCCTGATTGGCATACATGACTCCTTTCATTTTTTGGGCTTGTGTGGAACCCTGATCGACACACATGGATCCCTTTATTATCAAACATGTGTTGAACCTTGACTGGCTCACATGGCTTACTTCATTATTTGGGCATGTATGGAACCTTGATCGGCATACCTGGATCCTTTCATTATTAGGGCAGGTCTGGAACCCTGATTGGCACACCTGGATCCCTCCCTTTTTAGTCATGTATGGAACCCTGATTGTCATACATGGCTTCCTTTGTTGTTAATCGTGTATGAAACCATGATTGACATACGAAGATCCTTTAAATTACTAACCTACGAGGTTCTGGGAAACGGCTCATATGGTTTTCAAACTACTTAACTAATGCAGCCCTGCAGGAATGGCCTACATGACATTATCACATTTGATTTATTAAATGACTAGGGCTCTCGGAATAAAGGCTTCCAGGCTGAGCCTCCGGTACCCAGGCCACCGGAAAAGGTTACCGGCAATGGGGCTCCCGGAGTCAGGTTCCCATCTTTGGGGCAACCACACACTATAAGGATACCGGATGGTACCCCCATCCCCAAGATGATAACCGTACAAACTAAGGTACGGGTAGTTTATCATTGATGTTGGCCACCTATCCAGGTATGTGTTGCCATAACTACTCCAGTACAATTCCATATCGTGTTACCGTCCAATTGTTCAATTCTTGATTCATGATTTATCAATTATCTTTTAATCAACGTTATTATGACATATATCCTCTAAGTGTTTTCATAGATTGTCTTTAGGATCAGTCAAAGGAGTAATATCATTTTTTAGATCTTGAGACTACATTTCATGATTCCCTAAAGCTAAGTCGATTCGACTAAGTTGTGGCAACCCTGAGTTAAGTTGTAATGCTCTATACTTAGCGTATGCGATGCCTTAAGATGGTAGCATATCAGAACCTATATTTTGACCTCCCAGGAATAAACTAAACTCAAGTGTAGGATTGATGATTAATTCACGTATAATTTTAGTTAATCGAAAGGTGGCTAGAAACCTAAATCATACTACGGCAACCTGTGTATGATAATTAGGAACAAATTGTTAAACTAATGCATGGAAACACCTTATTCACCATTAATAAACCCCACTTTATGAGAAATAATACGACAACTACGCTTACCCCAAAGAATCAGATAATAAAACAAACGTGCATTAAGTTGATGAAGCAAGTTCAAGAGTACCAAGGCCTACGGCCATAGAACGATCAGAGTTAAGTCAAAAGGATTAAACCATTACATACGTGGAGCGTTATAGGAGCCCACCCCCTTAATTAAAACCATGAGTTCATAAACCGGCATAATGAAAGTTCAAGATGACTGGAAAAGGATGATTTAAGAGGATGAAGGATCTTTGGTAGCCTCAGAACCAGGGGAATCCTCAACAGGGCCCACCTTTTTAGTGGAATCACCTGGAGCCACCTCGACCACACTTGTAGAAGCATCAACCCTAGTATCCTGAGTATCCTCCACTGTATCCTTCGGAGTGGCTGACGGCTTGGGGATCCCCTTCGTAGCAGAGGTCTGAGACTTGGTAGCTTCCGCTTTAAACTTCTCTACCTGCTTCATGGCATCCTCGCCCAGGAGGGTCCAATCTAGATCTAGCATCGCCTTCCAGGTAGCCTTCATATAATCCTGTACCCCTTTGGAGAACCCTGTCTATATCTGTTTGGGAGGGCCTCCTTGAGTTTCTTCATGGAAACCTGGAGGGTATCCACCTGCAGCTTCAGCTCCTTAACCTCGGTATCATGGGTTGCCAGCAACTCCTCCTTCTCTTTATCTTGGTCAGAGATCAACCTGCTAAGCTTTTCTTTCTCCTTTGTCACTGATAACACTTCACCCCTTAACTTCTTGTTGGCATCTAAAAGCTTTTTCCTCTTGATAAGTGGATTTCATATCCACTTGGATCGCTTCATTTCAGCTTAAATTGATTTACTTGGCCTCAAGTTTGTTGTAGTTTTGATGTGTTTTGTTTAAGTGTGCAGGTTTGCAAGAATGTCGAAAAGGGTTGATATTTTTGTTAATTTTGGAGTTGAATTTAAGCTTAAGTATGAAGAATGGAGTCTGGTTTTGAGTCACCATGAGATTCCAAGTTAAGATAATTGAAGATGGAAGCACCTCTCCTCCTCAACAACATTGAGATCAGACCATACTTGCCTTAGTTGTTCTCTTAGCTTCATGTCACCTCGAGTGGCCGCCACAAGCTGGTTACTAAGCCGCATCTGGTGGAACAGATTCTCCCCAGAAGTAAAGAGCATGGCCCGAGCAGCGTCTGTGGTCTTGAGCTTCGACCAGCCCGAGATGACCTCCAAGGGTATCTGCCCATCAACCAACCTATGGAACTGTTGAATATCTTGAGGGATACTGGGTGATTGTGGTAGCTTGGTTCTTTTGGAAGATCTGGTCTCAGGAGTGGTAGCCAGGCTTGACTCTTGTTTTTACCAACAGTCCTAATACAGCTTGGCAACGTGATTATATACATCATACATGATTATTATCAGAGATATCAGTCATAATTCCTTCAGAAATGGGATAATTCATTATAAACAATCGAACATAACATTTCAAGAACTACATACTAGCTTGATCTCCTATAAATAGGAGTATGTAGGCAGTTTATGGGCTTCTTGGACACTTTGACACCTTGAGTAACATAGAGCACATATACTCTTGTGTGACACATCATTATTAGGGTTCTTGGCAGGCCAACATATAGTCCTTGAGCTCTAATTCCCGTGAATCCAGTCCAATCCCTCGAGGAACCACCTCCCGTGTTATTCGAAAACCCCTAGTCGTGAGCCTTTCTAGGTGGCTAGCCTCTATTTTCTAGTTGTGAGCTTTTCTGGGTAGTTAGACGATTCCGTATTCATTGGCGCTATTCCAGCAACGGCCTCCTTAATTTGTTGTGACAAATTCCTCCTACAACACCTCCAATTTTTCTTTCTAAACCAATAATCAAGTTTTTTTTTTTTGCTAAATTACCAACGATCAAGTTTACTTAATAAGATAGAATTTCTAGGTGTAAACTATAAGTTTCATATGTTTTAACTTTTATTTAGATCAAATGTTTTCTAATTTTATCTACTGTGTAAGCTCTGTTAATAATATTTTTGAGTTACGTTATGTTTATACTTTAAGTTCTGACTTTCAATTTCAATTGGAGAATTGTTATCTATTTATGATTTTTATCAAGGGTGCATAAAGATATTTAAGTTTAATATATACATATATATAATTACTTTCTAGATCGTGATGTTCTAGAATTATTGAGACGCAAAAACACGGAGGAATCCCCATATGCCCAAATGCATTCGGCATAACTTCTACTTTCTCTGTTGAATATTTTTACTTCGATTTTGTTATTATTGTATGTGTATGTAGTGAATGTTGCCTGTTTTTTTTACTTCTTTTATATTACGAGAGGCCATGTCTTTTTCTTCCTTTGCCTCCACAAAATATTTGATAATTCTTGACATATGGTAGTTCTTAACCAAAAGAATAGTCAAATGGTATTTGGAAAGTGATGGCTAGCTTAAATATCATGGTATGGCACACATTATTAAATGTTAAGGTCACCAATAACAATCAGCCACAATCATTTTAGAAAAGATTCCGATCACGCACCTTACAAAAAAATAGTAGCTATATAGATCAAAATTTAAAGACCAAATGTATGCTTTGCTCATAATAATTTGACAAGGTAGAGAACCAATTGTGATTGAAACTGATAGATCGCATCAATAGATATTAAAAGGCCAAAAGGGCACAAAGCACAGAAGCTAGAAAACTGATTAAAGGAATTGATCATGATTAATATTACAATCTCTCATTAGATATACAAATGGAATAAATTTGAAAGAAATAGATCAGATTCTTTACTCAACTAACAGCTACTAGCTAGGGAATCCAATTTTCGTCCCTTTTAGCATAGAGGAACAAACAACAACACTTTCTACTCAGCAAGTTTCACTATAATGTAAAACAGAAGAAGCTCCACAAATTTCCGTCATTCTTCACTTCAGGGTTGAAACAGAACAAGACTGAAAACAAGAGTGTCAATTTTAAAGAGTAAAATAAGTGTGCACAATGGTGAGGGGTTACAGTAATTTAATTTTAACTAATGTTTAAACCATGTTATTATTTTCAATTTTCAATTTTGAGCTATGCTTTTATTTAGGATCAAGTTCTAATTTTTAAAATTCAATCTCCAATTGATTTGACATTCAAAGTTATGACAGTTCCACGCTCGGAGCAAAGAAATCTGGAACACCAACCTTCTTTTTACAACTTCAGTAAACGGAGGGCACGACATAGTAGTAAGGTATGACAACATAACTTTTAAGTAACTGGGGCAATTTAATGTGGTCTCTATGGATATTATTGCCGGTTTAAGTCAATTACATATACAATTTGCAGGTTAAGTAATCAAATGCCAGATTCAGACAATTACATGCGAGCTGAGTTTATCTATACGAAGTTTCGCATTTAATTGGAAAGTCTATTGCAAATGTTTTATGATTTTTTTTGCGGTAAAGTTTTTTTGTTTGAAGAACTAGGCATACGTGAACTTGGGGTAAAAACCAAATTTCAAATTTTAAGTAATTGCATAAGCAACCGTATTCTACATGTATGGTGTATAAGAGGGTGTATAAGACTGTCAAGTTGAAACTGCAGATATGCCTTCAAAATTGGAAGTCGAGAAGACAACTGCAAGAAACAATGATTTTGAAACTGATGAATATGGATATGAGCGCAAGATATTCTGACAATTATACCACATACCATAATCTCAGATGCATTCATATACAAAATTGTACCACATACCTAAACCTCAGGTACACTTACCTTATATTGTCCATATTATATTATTTTGTTTGCCATTGTATGTTTTGCTTTGTAGATTTTAAATTATTCAAAATCAGGATATATAATTAACTCCTTTCTACTTACAACTTTGATTTCATGACTTGGACATCTTGATTTTTCTGCACTTTTTTCAAACATAATTCTTCCTTTTTTTAATCTCTTTAGAATTGGCATGTTTTACTATAGTCTTTTTCTATTTATACAGAATTTCTTTCCTACATAATTCTCCCTTTTAAGCCTGCAGAATTGGCCATGTTTTGCTACAGTTTTTTGCTTTTTCTGCGGATTTTTTCAAGCAGTTTTTTGATTTTTAATTATTTTTTTTTTGCCTTTTTAGCAATTTTTTGCTACGAATTTTTCATTTTTTTATTTCTTCAAATTGGTATGTTTTACATTTTTTTTATTTTTCTTTAGAAATTGACTTGCAAAAATTAGAGGAATAACTTTGACATATTATATGTATTGTATGGCCTTATTAATTATTGTTATTTGAATTTTATTGCCCTTCAGTATGCCTTTAAGGTCTGCATCTCACAAAGCTCAAGCATAAGAAACAAACGCAAAAGAAAGGAGTCTGAAACTAAGTATCAACGGGATCAATGAAACAAGATACGTCAAGCAAAAGACATACAACAAGTATTACATGATAATTCCATTGGTCGCTAAATTTATGTTCAATTTTGCCTCTATGAATTAACCCCTTTGATTTTTCCATTGTTCAATTTTTGTTTTTCACTGTAGATGAAATTCAGGGTATAATCATGCTTATGAGCTTATCAAATGTCTACTTATTGTTATCAAATAGTTGAATTATATGACAAGGGAACTAGATAGGATACTGAAGTGATCTCTTTTTCAAACACCATACTACCCATAAAATAACCAAATTTAATAAAAATAAAAGTTATGCATCATTAATTATGCCTTTGAGCCATTAAGTTCCATTAAGTTTTTTTTGTTTGAGACTTATGGGTTTGGCTGTAAATTACACTCAGGTTAACATCATTATTTAGTCATGACCCCTATTCCGCTATATAAATTTTATTTCCCTGTAGTTGTGCCTATAAGCTCTGAATCTCAAAAAGTTTTTCAGAAGAAAAAAAATCATAGGAAGAAATGTGAAACTAATGAACCCGAATTAACTCAGGCAAGAAGCATAAAAAATGCATAAAACAAGTATGACAAGATAAATTCCTTTGTCATTAAATGTATTTACCTCTACGTAATATTGACCACTTTCCATTTTAAATAGAAGGTGATTGCAGTAGTGAACCGTTTGAATCATAGTACAGGTTTGTAATTAGGACTACAAATATATGTATTACATGTCCCTTAACTATTCTTACTGATTTGTTTGTAAATTCCTATAATAGGAAACCAACAATCACACTTCTAACTTTCAGGATATGCTGTGTAGTGCATGGGAATTTGTTTATGTTGTCATGAAGATTCAGCATTCGCTGCATTATCGTGGAACCTCCAGTTAGGACTAAGACTCTGTCCGACAATAATATTTGGAACTATTGGCCTAATAAAGTGATTTGTCCGTTGAAGCAGCTACTTCTAACTCTTCACCCATTTAGAACATGGAATGTGAATATCTGATAGATATGAAATAGATATTGTTTAATGTTGCTAGAGTGATCGGTCTACTTCCAAATGAATTAATTTTTATATATACATAATTTTTATTTTTCATCTTTGTTCACTGGCTCTAGGCTACCTGGGAGGAGAGAAATGAGAGACAAATCAACTAAAGTGTTGTATTTCATTTTTATTTTTCAAATGTATTGTATTTTTAAGTTGCTACATGTCCATGACCAACTAGAACTTGGGTTATGTTCCAAGAATACGTATCAGTTTGTCAAAAAGTAAGGAAGATTTGCTAAAATAGCTTTCCTAAAAATGTGAATTGTTATTAGACATTAGGTAAGTTATTTATATTGTATAAATAAAATTGAAACACTCTTATCTCTCTAATGCCTTACAAGAAGCATAAGGTACTGGACTATGCCATGAGAACCGTAGTCAAAAAGATAATACAAGTATATATTATCGAATATTGTGTTGTAGATCCACAAAGGCACAAATCTGTTCCGATTGAGTATGATTGTTGTTATGCCCAAATCCGGCATAATAATTATCATGATTTAATTAGCTAAAATTAACAGTTCAAAATTGGCTATGGGCCTAGAAGATGACAATTGGGTCACTAAAGTTCACTATTGGAATTAGCCCGCACAACTACAGGGCCACCTCGCTCATGATCCGGTCTAAGGGATCGCTTCGCTGACATCTCCCTCTCAGGGACCACTTCACGCTATTATCACATCTACAGGATAAACGAGATCGCTATCTCATTCTCTACTAGAAGGCTCGTAGCTAGGCCCCTCGCGGTCATATGAGTAATTGGGCATTTAGGACTGCTTCGCATGGCCAGGCCCCTCGAGGTCGCATGCTAGGCTCTACTTCACTTCTCTAACCTCGCTTGAGAGACCTCTACTCTAACCATGCGAGACCATCGGTTTCCTTCTATACGCCATGGATCATGGATAGAAATAATGACTCAGTGCCACATCAGCCCTACACGAGTGGGCTTGAGTCATGACTTATCTTCTAAAACCCTAGCCCGTCTAGGTAACTTCTTCTCTAAGAACTACGTACGGCTTGATCCCTATAAATAAGGTACGTAGGCACCTTGATATGGATGAGAAACAGTTCACCCCTGAAAACACCTATCAAGCTCACCCACATCTATACACACAAACCCTAACCCTTGTTCTTCATCTTCTTAGCTTTATATCCGTATTTAGCTCCGTAAATCTAGCAACCTCCAAAATATTATTATATCAATTTCTTCCTATAACATTTGGCGCTAGAAGGAGGGGCGCTAGTCATTGAATTGGGAGAAGCGATGACTAAATCACACAAAAAGAAGAATGATGGAGAGACTCCTAGGTCGCATAGGGTTAACAGGGATGATCCCCTGACGAGGGACCCCTCAGAAGATGAGGTGTCCAAGGACAACTCTAAGACTGGGTACAAAAAGGAGCAAACACCTCCATTCCAGAAGGTGGCATTGACTAGCGAGGTTATGTCTTTTCTAAAAGGCCTTAGTGACCAAGTGACCGCTGTACATGATAGGATTGCAAAAGTGGAGAAGCATTATAGTTCTAGAGGATCGAAGAGGAATGCAAGGATAGGTGATCGAACATATCAAGGGGAAGGAAGCAAAGTCCCTGTCAAGAAACTTATTGATGATTTCGAGGATGTTCTAACAGATCAAACAAACCCTGACTGGAATGAAGAGGAGTATTCGCTCGAGAAGAAAGGAGGATCGCATGACAAGGTCGCTTCATCTGAGGGGAGATCGGTTAGTGTTTTTGACCGTCTCGGAAAGAAGCTAACTGAACACGACCTCCGTCTCAAATTAGAAAAGATTGATGCACCTCGGAATGAAGAATCTAAGAATAAAAGCAAGGGCCCTCATCGACCATTGTCTCCTCATCGAGATCGCGAGCGGTCATATCGTCGCGATGACAGACCCCCACTCACAAAGAGCGTGAGCGGTCCTATCATCGCGATGACAGACCCCCATCTCATCGAGATCGAGAACGATCCCAACACCATGAAGAGGATCGAAAAAAGAAAGATCGCATGGAAGGGGACAAGGAGGCCAAAGTGGGAGGCTATCAGCTGGAAGAATTGAAAAGGGCCTTGGATGCGATGAACAATGAGAAAGGGATCTTTAGTACCATGAGCTCTTCTTCACCCTTTACCCAAGAAATTCAAACTGCTCCACTTCCTGCAGTGTTTCGAGGGCATCATTCAGATATGACCTATAATGGAGATACTAATCCAGCTGAGTTCGTGATTCGATTCAACAACGAAATGGATGTATACCATGTGTCGCAGCTTACGAGGTGTAGGTTGTTCGCAGCCTCGCTAAGGGGAAGTGCTCAGCAGTGGTTTTCGAAGCTAGGAGCACTGGTTATTATCGATTCCTGGGAATAATTTGTAGATATCTTTATCAAACAGTTCCAATCTTCAATGCTCTATGCACCCCCGGTAACTACGTTGGCGAACATAAAACAGAAGGAAGGAGAAACTCTTCATGAATATTTCAAGAGATTCAATGCTGAAGTGCCTTGCGTGCGAGGTGCAAATGATGAGGCTGTGAAAAATTTCCTTATTGCTGGAGTGAGGGAAGGGACTGAATTCTGGAAGAAACTGCAAGAGCAAACCCCTAGCACACTTTTAGAGTTGTACAAGGTCGCTGAGCCTTTCAAGCGTGTTGAGAAATCACTTGTAGATCTCAAGAAGAATAATGAAAGGGGCAGCAGTGGAAGTAGAAGTAGGGGAGTGAAAAGGAAGGATTCTCGAAGTCCAAGGCGAAGAAGGGATCGAAGCCCTAGCCCAAAGAGAAGAGAACGCGATCCACTAAGGCGATCCCCTCCTCGAGCTCGCCCTGCAAGGAGTGAAGACAAATTTATCCCTCTGGTCGCCCCAATTGATCATATCTATGTTGTCAATGCGAACAAGGGGGTATTCAATAGACCGACACAAATGGGCCCAAAAGGAACTGCCGACACTAGCAAATATTGTGCCTTCCATGAACAAATAGGGCATGATACAACGAATTGCTGGCAGCTCAAACAACAAGTAGATCAATTAATTCGAGATGGGAAGTTGACTAAATGGGCAGTTCGCGAAGTGAAGAAACATAATGCGAAGTCAGGTCTCGGTTACAATGATGTTCCACCACCTAGACAAAATGAAGAGCCTCACAAAGAAAGGGAAACGCGAGGCGGAAGCATTCATGTAATTATTGGAGGACCCCATATTGGGGGAGACAGCAACAAGGACAGAGAGAGGTATGCTGGCGAGGCTAAAGAGCGACCCCTCACTAATTTCCATCACCTACAGGAGCGACCCCCGAAGCTCTTTAAGGGGGAGGATACAAACATTATGTTTACTGAAGAAGATGCAAAGTGGGTTCACCACCCCCATTCTGATGCCCTCGTTGTCCGAATTCGAATTGGATCGCAGAATGTTTACAGAGTCCTGGTTGACAATGGGAGTGCAGTGAATATTCTGACGTACGAGGTCTACCAAAAAATGGGGCATGTGGACAGAGACCTTATCCCTACTGTGGGACATCTTTATGGGTTCACTGGAGCCTCAGTTAGTGTAAAAGGCCTCATCAGGCTCCCAATCACTTTAGGGAACGAGCCCTGCATCACCACACAAGTTGCGGACTTTATGGTGGTGGACCAGGCATCAGCCTATAATGCTATTGTAGGAAGGCCTATTCTCAAAGAAATGCGGGTGGTCACCTCCATCTATCACCTTTCTATGAAATTTCCCACCCCGCAAGGAGTTGGGTATGTTAGGGGAATTCAATATGAGTTCCGTGAATGTTATAACAAGGCCCTCAAGACAGCTGAAAGGGGGAATAAATCTGGGGTAGGCATGATGGAATGCGAGGAGGATGATAGGGTCCGCAAGTCAGTTTCGCGACACTTAGCTGAGTGCAATATAATATCTATTAAGGAGCTTCCTGAAGTTTATTTTGATAATTTGGGCATACAAGTAGAACCAATGCCAGGGGCCTTGATGATGGAAACTTCTCAGCCAATAATGGTTCTCCAGGAAGGGATCGTTGAAGAGGCTACTGATAGTGATAATGAAGAGAGCCCTGAACAAGCTGCAGTGCGAGCCCGAAAGGGAAAGTGGGTTCACAAGGAAACTTCCACACTAACAGAGCTACCAAATGGAATCACACAAGAGACAACTGTTAAGGAGTATGGACATGTGAGCGTAGCCCGAATGCCCGAGGATTGGATCGCTATACCTCAAAGTGAAAAAATTAATACCTGTGAGGCAAAATCAAGTCGGGCTCGCGAGTATGATCTAGACCTTGATCCTCGCATCCCAGAACATGTAGAGCGAGCAGGAGCAGCGGAAGATAATATCCCTATCCTTGTTGATGTGCAGGATCCTTCTAAGGTGTTGAAGATAGGGTCGAAACTCAATCCGGGCTTAAGGGAAAAGCTTGTCACTTTTTTGAAGGCCAACCTTGATGTGTTCGCCTGGTCTCACGAAGATATGGTTGGGATCGATCCTAGTGTGATGTGTCATAGGCTAAACTTGGATCCGAACAATAAATGAGTTAGACAGAAAAGACGACCCATAAGTGGAGAACGAGCCAAGACTCTCAAAGAAGAAGTGGATAGACTCCTCGAGGTAGGGCTCATTAGGGAATCATTCTACCCTGACTGGCTTGCGAACCCTGTCCTCGTTAAAAAGCCAAATGGAAAAAGGAGAACCTGTGTAGACTTCACTGATCTTAACAAACATTGTCCTAAGGATAGTTTTCCTTTACCCAGGATCGATCAATTAGTTGATGCAACAGCGGGGCACGCACTTCTTTCTTTCATGGATGCTTATTCTGGGTACAACCAAATACTCATGTATGGCCCTGATCAGGAACACACCTCATTCATCATAGATAGAGGGCTCTACTGTTACATGGGGATGCCCTTCGGCCTCCTCAATGTTGGGGCAACTTATCAAAGGCTGGTTAATATGATGTTCGAAAAGCAGATCGGAAAAACAATAGAGGTGTATGTAGATGACATGCTGGTAAAATCCAAGGAAGCTGGGGACCACATCGCTCACCTAGCTGAAATGTTCAATATCTTGAGAAAGTATAGGATGACGCTTAATCCCCAAAAGTGCGTGTTTGGGGTCGAATCTGGAAAGTTCTTAGGGTTCATTGTCAACCACAGAGGAATCGAGGCGAACCCTGCAAAAATAAAGGCTCTGATGGACATGCGATCCCCAAGAAGCATGAAAGAAGTTGAGAGTTTAATAGGAAGTATCGCAGCTTTTAATTGGTTCGTTTTAAAGTCATCAGACAAATGCCATGAGTTCTTCAAGGCAATTAAAAAAGTTGGAAAAAATTTTGAGTGGACCTCTCAGTGCGAGGAGGCCTTCCAGAAGATAAAGGAGCATTTGGGCTCGCCACCCCTTCTTTCGAAGCCTCTTAATGGCGAGGTCCTCATCATCTACCTCGCTGTGTTTGAGCACGCGATCAGTTCAGTACTGGTACGCGAAGAGGAAAAAAGTCAGTATCCAGTGTATTACATTAACAAAAGAATGTTAGATGCAGAAACCCGCTACACCAACATGGAGAAGCTTGCTTATGCTTTGATTTTGGCCTCGCGAAAGTTAAGGCCATATTTTCAGGCCCACAGATTGAGGTTCGCTCAGCCTACCCACTGAGGCAAGTAATGCACAAGCCTGAATCTTCAGGGAGACTGCTAAAATGGACAGTGGAGCTTAGTCAATTTAACATTGAGTTCAAGCCTCGTGGCCCTATAAAAGGGCATGCACTTGCAGATTTTATTTTGGAGTTTCCTCCCCAATCTGAGGGAGATGGCTGGGCTATCTTAGCGGCTTCAGAAATAACAGCTAGCGAGGCCAAAAAAGAAAATTCAGCCTCGTGGTGGGAGCTGTACGTAGATAGGGCATCTGACAAGGAAGGAGCCGGGGCTGGCATCGAGCTGGTAACTCCAGAAGGTCGTAAGATAAAAAGCGCAGTGCACTTTGCCTTTGAAGCCTCCAATAATGCAGCAGAATACGAAGCCCTCATTATCGGTCTCAAACTTACATTGGAAATGAAGGTGGAAAATCTCACAGCCTACAGTGATTCTATGCTGGTAACATATCAACTCTGGGGTGGGTGGCAAGCTAGAGGTGAGCAGATTGAGCTATATCTGCGATGTGCACAAAGATTGGTTAAAAAGTTTAACAAGTTCAAAGTGGTCCATATCAAAAGGGAAAAGAATCAAGGAGTAGATGCGCTAGTAAAGTTGGGGTCGCGCCGTAAGGCCACCTTACTTGGAATTATCCCACTGGAAATTCAGACAAAGCCTAATGTACCGGAGGAGTTCATCATGGAAATAGCGAACCCAGGATTGACTTGGATGACCCCGATATGGGAATATGTGAAAAATGGAGCTCTGCCATAAGATAAAAAAGAAGCAAGGAAGATCAAATATCAGGCTGCTCGCTATGTCATTTATGACGAGGTCCTGTATCGAAGAGGGTTCAACATCCCACTCTTGCGATGCGTAGACGGGGAAGAATGTAACTATATTTTGAGAGAGGTACATGAAGGAATATGTGGCAATCATTCGGGGGGTAGCTCGCTAGCTCAGAAAATCCTTCGTCAAGGGTATTATTGGCCTACACTAAAAAATGATGCATTCAGTTCTCAAGAAAATTCGATGCCTGCCAAAGGATCGCTAACTTCAGCAACGCCCCAGTCTCTCAGCTCACCTCGCTATCGAGCCCCTGGCCCTTCGCTATGTAGGGTATTGATATGATTGGGGAGCTCCCCAAAACAAAGGGAGGAGTCAAATATGCAGTCGTGGTCTTGGACTACTTCATCAAGTGGACCGAAGCTGAGCCCCTCGCTACTATTACGGCCAAAAAATTAAAGGATTTTGTGTACAGAGCTATTGTATGTCGCTATGGAATCCCATATCAGCTCATATCAGATAATGGGAAACAATTTGATAGTAAGGAGATGAAGGAGTTCTGTGAACATTTGGGGATCAAGAAAAGTTTCTCTGTTGTGAGCCATCCTCAAACAAATGGTCAAACCGAGGCCATTAACAAGATAATCAAACAAACCCTAAAGGCCAAATTAGAAGAAAGCAAGGGTAATTGGCCCGAGGTGCTACCAAAGGTTTTGTGGTCCTACAACACAACCCCGAGGTCCACCACTGGGGAGACCCCATTTTCTTTAACCTATGGATGCGAGGCCATGGTGCCTGTTGAAGTAGGTTCAGGCTCGTTCAGATGGGAGCACTATGATCCCAAAGCAAACGAAGTGAATCACAGACTCTATCTAGATATGATTGAGGAGACGCGAAACGAGGCCCAATTAAGGCTCGTAGCATACCAAAGAAGGATCGTAAGGTATTACAATGGAAAAGTTCGCGTGCCACACCTTCGTGTGGGAAACTTGGTACTAAGGAGGGTGATGCCTAACACCAAGTTCGCTACTCATGGAGTTTTTGGGGATAATTGGGAAGGGCCCTACAAAATTTATGTTGTTATCAATGAAGGGACCTATTACCTCACAGACATGGAGGATAAGGTCATACCTCGAGCTTGGAATGCGGAACACTTGCGAAGATACTATCAATAAAGGCCTCGCCCCTGGTAGTCTCTATCTACAACTATTTAGCATGAATAAATTCATACAAAATACTGGGGGGTAGTGATCATATAGACACCTCCTCTTTATGATGTAATGATTCTTGGGCCTCGTCCCTACTACTTATCAACTTTAGGGCCTCGTCCCTACTTTATCAATACATGAGTTCGTTCATATTCATTACTTTTTATTTTGCGTTCAAACTTCACTTGTTTGTTTGTTAGAATATGCATTTTAAGATCTAGCTCAGCACAACAATATGAAGCTACACCAATTCAGATAAAAAAAACAGTTCGCATCTAGCGATCTCGAGGTGGCGCATCTTAAACTATTTGAAACAATCAAAGGAATCTAAGCAAAGGAACACATGTTTGAACTACTCAAAGCACTTCGCATCTGCGAGCACAATCTATATCCTAATGATCCGTGAGACAAGTTACTTATGTAGTATGCTAGCGAATATAATCTACATGAAGATTTAAAGGAAAAGAACACTTCTACAAGGCTAAATGAAATGGAAACAAAAGCAATGATATTGAATGAAGCAAAGATGAAATTAAAAGTTAACAGATCGCTACGCGATCCCAAAATTCTTGACCAGCAAAAATATTGTTACAACTTGTCATTATAAAAGTGATTCAAGAAGCTATTTCATTATAATTGGCATTAGCGGCGGCCTCATTTGCTAGCCTCGCTTCCTCCGCTAGCCTTGCTTCTTCTGCCAACCTTGCTTCCTCGACATCCTCCTTCACGATCTCCAGCTTTAGAATTTCTGCATAGTCAGCATTTCCAGGCCCAAGCTGGTCCCAATCAAAGTCTGGGATCGCGCGAATGAATCCCTTCATGAAAGTGACTTGGCCCTTGGCAAGGAATTTCTCCTCAGCAGTTGCTAGCGAGGCCTGTGCAGCAGCCAGATCGCTTTTCAGCTTCGTGATCTCCTCATCTTTCTTCTTCACAGCCTCCTCGCTGGACTTCTGCAATTCCTTGAGAGATTTCTCAAATTCGTTCCTCTCCCTGCGAGCAGTTTTCAGATCTGTACGAATTTTGGCAGTATCGTGAGAGAGTTTCTTTTTATAGGTCTCCTCTAAGGATCGCTTGTCCTCGACCTTCTAGAACTTAATCACCTTATTCTTTTTGTCCAGCTGGAAGAAATGCTTGGTATGCGCAGCTTGGCGAATAAAGGCTTCAGCGAGGCACTTGGTCAGAGCATTAGCATTCTCTTCTGGGGTCGCCTTCCACCAGTTAAAAGTCTCGGCTTCTTCTGTGTACTTATTTCCCAGCACAGCGAACAGATGCTGAGAAGGGGTAGCGGCCATGACCCCAGAAGGCAATTGAGAAAGCACATCTATTTGCCCATCTTTTTTGGCTCGCTTGAGAGGGCTCTGTTCAGCGAGGTCTAGGACTTGATCTTCAGCGAGGCTGGTTTGAGGAGGCGGATCGTTGATAACTTTCTGTTACGAAGTTGTTGTTTTTGGGGGAATTGGGGCTTTTAGTGCAGAGGCCGCCTTCGAAGCTAAATTTTTGGAGGCATCCGGCTGGAGAAAGGGAGGAACTTGACCAGTTCGGTTCGACATGCTTGTACAAAGAAAATAAAAGACAAGTTAAAAGACAGTTCAGTAAGTTGCTGGATGGTAGTAAAATAAGTGCGAAGACAAGCAACATCAAGTTATGCATGTATGAAAATGAAAATCATAGTACAATATGCAAAAATTATGGGTCGAATCACTATCGAGTACCCTCATCGTTAACTATTTAAACATGAGAAGACGAGGCCTCTTCTCGTAGTTTTCTCTTTCGCGAGGATCGCTTCGCATTTGAAGGCCCCGCTTCAAGAGTGGAACCTACCCCCTCCTTGAGGAATTCGCATTCGATTAAATTGTCTAAAGTGAGCAGGGTTCTGATATTCCTTTCTTCTTTGGTTGATTTCGTTAGCACCTCATCGGCTCGTTTTTTCTCTTCACCTTTGAGAACGGTGGAAACTGGACCAACTGCGATGTTGAAAGTGTTAGATAAAAATTTTAGGAAGATGGAGAAGTACAGTCTTGATAAATAACTCACCAGGGAGATAGTTGAAGCTTGTTTTGACTCTGGGGACGTCGTGTATATACAGGAAGGGTTCCTTCCACGATCCAGCATTACTTATTCCCCCAGGAAGGAGGCTTTTCTTATTGAACTTTGTCCATATAGAAAAGTAAACATATCAAAAATCTTTGGCCCCGCATCGCTTGAGCTGAAGGAAATAGCCCATTGTCCTCGCGTCCAGGGGCAGATATCCAAGCTTGTGATAGGGAATATAAAGAGCGATCATGGATCTATAGCCATTTGTAATGATTTGAATGGGAGCCAGATGGTATGTTTTGCAGACGACTTTTATGAATGGGTGAAGGGGCGAGAAGACACCTATCTTCATGAGCGGGACCGTTAAGACCATCCTTGGTACCCTACCTCCATTTTCCTCATGATTAAAGCGATAACATCGCATCTTTTTCTTGGGAAGGATAATTTTACCTTCAGGTCAAAACTTCTCGACCCCCTCTCTGATAGACTTCTCAGTTAGAGTTGAAGACATGTCTCGGCATCCAAGGATGCGAGGTTCACCCGGCTTTACCTTCGAACCAGGGTCGATGTCATCAGGACGAGGCCCACCAACATATATAATCCCTTCTAGCTCTGGTTGAGGGGTCGGCACATAGGGTTCCGGTGATATCTCAGGGACGTAGTCATAATCATTAAAATTTATGACTCTTGACACCTCGTCAAGGCCCCCGTCATCTGAAGATAGCTCCTATAGTCATCATTATCGAAGTTGGCCTCATTGTCAGCACCTCCCTCAACATCATAGTAGGCCTCACCTAATGAGTATACTGAGGAGTCACTTATGTGAATGGGAGAAATAGTTTAAGGATGAGGTAGTTTGGCAAGGATCCATGCTGCTTCTGAGCTGAATTCTTCTCCCTTCTTTTTTAACTTTTCAATTTCTTGTTCAAGAGGTGTCACCTTGGTTTGGGGTTCGACCTGAGCTGGAAGCACATCCAAAGATTGGTCTCGTGAGCTCACAGGATGCTTGGATCCCACTTATCTAAGGGCACCTCTCTGGTATAATCTTCATGCAACCACTGCGGGTCGAAATATAACTTAAAGGAGCTTTCGCTCGTACTCAATGCTCTCGCGATGTTGGCAGTGGCCTCGTTGCTAATTCGAACTTTTGGGAGAGGAGAAGGCGTCTTTGAGCTATCTGTCGACATCTGAAAGAGAATGTGAACAATTAAGTGTGTGCCCTTACAGAAAGCAAAAAGGGATAAAGAGAAGAAAAGAATAAATGAGTAGAAAAACTCTACGTGTCCTCACTTCGCTCATGAATTGGAATAAGGGATCGTAATTCTACCTAAGCTAAGGGATCGCTATTCTGCCTAAGCGAGGACGGGATCGCAAAGTAAAATTGAAGGTGTGTGATCGCATTCATATGGGATCGCATCGCATACAATTAAAGTTACCTAACCATGCAATTATGATGAATATGAACAATGTAAATATCAAGAAAGAATGAATACTTACTTTTCTGGAGAAAGGTTGAAGAAATCGGAAAAAATTGGAGATCACTTGTAATTGAGCTAAAAAAATTCTTGCGTTTGATCCAGGAGCAAACTGACAGCACTTCGACAACGTGTTTGTGAGAATGAAAAAGGAAATGATGGTGACAGGAGTTTATATAGCCATCAGGTGAGAGAAAGTCATAGGACACATGTCAAGATCTCAACCGATTGAATACACATCTCGAGACGCAACAGCTGTCAAACCCCTTCACATTCTTAGGGTCGCGAAGTCTCCAACGGTCATATCTATATCAACAAAAGGCCAAGCCTTCACCTCGCGGTTTCATACATCCTCTCTTTGAGTCCACATCGCATCTTAAATGACAACATTGACTCGGGGGGTAGTTGTTATGCCCAAATCTAGCATAATAATTATCATGATTTAATTAGGTAAATTAACGGTTGATAACTGGCTATAGGCCTAGAAGATTACAATTGGGTCACTAAAGTCCACTATTGGAATCAACCCGGCATAATTACTGAGCCACCTCGCTCATGATCCGGTCAAAGGGATCGCTTCACTAACATCTCCCTCTCAGGGACCGCTTCGCGCTATTATCACATCTACAGGCTAAACGAGATCGCTATCTCATTTTCTACTAGAAGGCTCGTAGCTAGGCCCCTCGCGATCATATGAGTAATTGGGCATTTGGGACTGCTTCCCATGGCCAGGCCCCTCGAGGTCGCATGTTAGGCTCTACTTCACTTCTCTAACCTCGCTTGAGAGACCTCTACTCTAACCATGCAAGACCATCGGTTTCCTTCTATAAGCCATGGATCATGGATAGAATTAATGACTCATTGCCACATCAGCCCTACACGAGTGGGCTTGGGTCATGACTTATCTTCTAAAACCCTAGCCCGTTTAGGTAACTTCTTCTCCAGGAACTACGTACGGCTTGGTCCCTATAAATAGGGTACGTAGGCACCTTGATATGGATGAGAAACAGTTCACCCCTGAAAACACCTATCAAGCTCAGCCACATCTATACACACAAACCCTAACCCTTGTTCTTCATCTTCTTAGCTTTATATCCGTATTTAGCTCCGTAAATCTAGCAACCTCCAAAATATTGTTATACCAATTTCTCCCTATAACAATTGTTTTTGCATACACAAAGAATTAAACATGCACAACTAATAATTTTGAGCATGTTTCCAATAATTGGAAGGAAAATTAAAATACAATTAAAGCACATTTTGCTATCTCCTAGATGTGAGTTTAAGAACATTATGTCATTTTTAACTTGTGGGAGCTTGGTCTTCATTAAGTAATCAAGGTAAATGATTTTCTTACACCTGACATTACCTTGCTACAATCTCCTGCAGATCCAACAACTTTAGTATTAGTAGAAAAAATATGAAAAAAATTACAAAAAAAACAAGTAGATGATCTGCAAAAATAAAATTTGCAGAAACATCAAGCAAAAAATTGAAGGAATTCAATAAAATTTGCATTAAAATTGACTAAAAGTGTAAATAATAACACGCCAATAACATTGCAAAAAAGTACAAAAGAAATTGATAAATGAAAAAAAAACAAAATTGAACATTAAAAGAAAGAAAATGATGAAAATAAAATTAATTTAGCTCGGCCGTGCTTCATACGGGTTATAGGCTAGTATACATATAAAGACAACTTCATGGTCCATCAGTTACTCGGACAGAAAGATAGTAATTTGGTAATGCATAGTTTTATAATAGCTTTAACATATAAATTAAAACAATGAATTAACTTAATTATTCTAAAAGAACGTATTACAACAATCGGTACAAGGAAAAAGGGTTAATATGACATTTTGAGAAAATGAATTTTTTTATCACTTAATTATCTATACTTTTAGCAACTTATAACTCATCTATTCCTATAATTTAATATTGGGATATTTACAAAAATATATATGTTTTTAACTTTCTTTTACGTTTTTAGTATCAATAACTTCCTCTTTCAATTCTATAATCTTACTTTTACAAATATACTACCAACTTTGTTTTTAACATTTTATTTTTTAAAAAATACGTTTTGCAAACTATGCAACCTCATTTGTAAATTCAGGGCAGCGCAAGCCGTGTGAGTTGCAAATGAGGTTGCAAAAGTTGCAACTGAAAACTGGAAGTTGCAAAAAGTTGAAACTGAAAACTGAAAGTTGCAAATGAGGTTGCAAAAGTTGCAACTGAAAACTGGAAGTTGCAAAAGTTGCAACTTCGATGCTATATATGGGAGCAGATGAATTTCCGATTGGAAGTTCCAATTTTCAGTTGTCATTTTCAACCAGTTTTTTGAAATATATATATATATACATACGTATATATAGATTTCAAAAAACTGGTCGAAAATGACAACTGTAAGTTGCAACTTCCAGTTTTCAGTTTTCGGTTGCATATAAGGATAGCAACCTCATATGCAACCTTATATGCAACTTCGATTCTATATAGGGGAGCAGACGAATTTTCGATTGCAAGTTCCAGTTTTCAGTTGTCATTTTCGACCAGTTTTTTGAAATCTATATATATATATATATATATATATATATATATATATATATATATATTTCAAAAAACTGGTCGAAAATGACAACTGAAAACTGTAAGTTGCAACTTCCAGTTTTCAGTTTTCGATTTTCGGTTGCATATAAGGTTGCATATGAGGTTGCAATGCAACCTCATATGCAATCTCATATGCAACTTCGATGCTATATAGGGGAGCAGACGAATTTCCGATTGCAACTTCCAGTTTTCAGTTGCAACTTTTGCAACCTCATTTGCAACTTCCAGTTTTTAGTTACAACTTTTGCAACTTCCAGTTTTCAGTTGCAACTTTTGCAACTTCCAGTTTTCAGTAGCAACTTTTGCAATCTCATTTGCAACTTGCAACTCACACGGCTGGCGCCGCCTTGAATTTACAAATGAGATTGCAAAGGTTGCAAAACGTATTTTTAAAAAAAGAATTTTAAAGAAAGGTATTTTTATAAATAGTTTTAAAAGTGGTAGTATTTTGAAAAAAATAATTCGAAGGACAGGTAGTTTTGAGATTATCCCAACATATTTTCAAGACACTAATGTTATATATGTATTTGAATATAAACATTTTGTTAAATTTTCATTAATGCCATTAAAATGAGTCATCATTATAACTTACAAAGATGACATGTCTCATTAATTGTATCTTTATATCTCTATATATAACTCAATTATTAAATAATGTTAATGAGTTTATTGTTCAAATCGGGGGAAAATGAAAACTAGGATTATTGGTATCTCTTCCAAATCAATGGATTACAACATTTCATCTTCCACGATCAATTTTGAAGGTAAATATATGGAAGTTATATGTTATTTTTTGTGGAATTCATGCACCAATTTGAAAATTTTCAAAACTTATATAAGAGGTTTGAAATTTTACGATTTTAAATTATGGCTTCATGCTTGTATGTCATCATTGATTTCAGGGAAGTATTCTCAGTATTGAACACTTTAATTTAACCTTTTTAATCAGACACATTGGTTGTTCTATATGAATATTTTGAATCATGCCAAAAAAAAAATTGTAATGCTTTTTCCCCTATTTGTATAATTATTTTATTCGACATATAAGCCTTGGATCAGTTGAAAAAAAATATACATGTCATTATGTCAGAGATATTTCATATTCGAAATCCCAATTATTTTATTCTCCATCCCGATCAATAATTCATGTCTATATTGATGTATAATTTTAGGACTTTTTTTTTCTTTCTTTACAAACAAAACTCAAGCAACGGTTCATCACTTCATTTATTAACCTTAATTAAATTCCCTAAATCATCACATTGTTTATCAAACGATCAATCCATTTAGGTTCTATTGTTCCCTACCGCTTTTGTATTTCCTACTTTGTTAGTTGAGAAAATGTTTACTAAAAAGTACCTAATCTTGTAACGATAAAAGAAAAAGAAGAAAGGAGGAAGAGGAAAAAATAAAATCGCTAAAAGGATCTCTTGAAAAACTTTGGAAGAAAGCCAAACACCCTAATTATTTTTAGAAAAAGAAGAGTCTGGTGTTTTACAAAAAGAAATGACTGAAGTTTTAAATACTTTTACACAAGAACCGGATGTAGTTATCGAAGAGTGTAAGAATGAAGTAACTGAACAAGAAACTGATGTGAATGAAAATGTGGCTAGTAAAAATAGGGAAGAAACTATACTAGAGATTTTGGTTCTCTATCTTTGAATATTTATGATCCTCGAGTATGGGATGGAATAGATAGTAAAATGAGGGATTTACTTGTTGAAAATGGGCCTATTAGAGAGAATATTATTATATTTCCTAAGGATAATTGTAGTAGGGTATTTTCAACATATTATTTTGATAAGAAGTTAAGAAATGGAGAACTTGCTGATAGAAACCGGTTAGCTTACTCAAAAGAAATGAATAAAGTATTCTGCTTTTGTGGTAAAGTGGTAAAAAAGGTTCGTGCAAAAAGAAATTTAGCAAGTGTTGGAGTAAATGATTGTGTACATTTAGGTGAAAATCTTAAGCAACACGAAAATAGTCTTGAACATCCTACCAATATTAGTGCATGGGCTGAATACCAAGTAAGATTGAAAACTAAGCAAACCATTGATAAAGAATTGCAAGAGCAAATTAAAAAAGATACGGAACATTGGAAGCAGGTTATGTGTTAGTCACAGAGGCATGCCTAAATACATCTAATAACAAGCCTAAGTTGCTTGTAATGCTATGCATTACTTACATGACCTCTTAACTGAGGGAACCTCTAGTTGTAGAGTTTCTATTTGTTCTGTACTTGTAATAGGCATCAAATCCTAGTTGTGTAACTGTACTTATAAAGTCAAGAATACTGCTTGAAAGAAGTTCCAAGGTTCATGCCTCAAGCAAGGAGATAAAGACTGCAAAATAATCACAGTTGGGATTTGAAGAAATGAAGAATTTGCCTAAGTACCAATTCGAGAAGTACATTTGTCTATTCGAGAAGTCTAGCATTCGAGAAGTCAGGGATTCGATATCTCAGAAGACACTATTCGATATCTCTGAATACACTGTTCGATATCTCATTCGATATCTCAGAGATTCGATATGTCTATTACTCTATTCGAGAACTCATGGAGTCAACAAGTCAAAGCATCATTCGAGTTCTCTAAGAGTCAACAAGTCAATGCTCTATTCGATATCTCAAGGACTAAAGAAGCTATTCGACAACTCAAGGATTCGATATGTCAAAATGCTCTATTCGATATATCAAGGAGTCCCAGAGAAAAGGGCTATTCGAGAAGTGATTCGATATGTCAATATAACACTATTCGAGAACTCAGAGTTATCGATTAAGTCAATTCGAGTTCTCGAATCAATCACTTAGCCACTTCTCGAATACATTCTTGGAGACAAAATACTGAAGAATTGTACAAGTCAGAAACCTGCAACAAGCCAAGATGCTTTATTTGACTATGTACTATAAAGCACGTTGGAAAGCCTACAAAGAAGCTTGGAGAGATAAGACAAGGGACAAGGAGCTAAAGAAGTGGATCTGAACAGGCTTTGCAAAGTCAAATCTGTAGCCGTTTGGACTCTTACTCAAATGAGATAGACAGACTGGAAAGTATTTTTTTTACCTACCTTATTTGTAGTAAGTAGGTGTATCCATGTCTATAAGGATACAACCTCACTTCCTTAGCAGAAAAGAGATAAGTTTTTCATATACATCACAAAAAATATCTCTCAGAAAAAAACGTAGCTGAGAATACTATCATTTGTATTCACAGATTGTAGCAAAATCTTTGTCTAATAAAATATTAGATTAAAGTGATATTGTGTTGTGTTTGTCTTTGTTATCCGCACTTACATATCTCACACACTCAATACATATCTTGCTGCAAAGATTCAAGAACAAAGAAAAGTTCAAGAATCCATTCACCCCCCCTCTGTATTCTTTTACTGTATTCAATACTCAACAAGTGGTATCAGAGCAGGCTGTTTAATCTAAACAGAAAACGATCATGAGTTCGAATACACCAAAGACTACAGGTACGGTAAAGGTCCCTAAGTTCAACAAAGAAAATTACAACCTCTCGAAAATTAAAATGCTGTTGTTCATCAAAGCTGCCAATCCTCTCTACCCTGACATCCTCAAGAATGGTCCATTTGTACCACAACAAGAAATTGCTGAATCTACAGTGGGCACAATAGTCATTCCTAGATCATATGTTGCAAAAGAGCCATCCAAATGGACGGACTCAGAGAAGGAAAAGGTTGCCCTAGACAGTCATCTCATGTTGGTGATCATAGACTCCATGGATATGTCGATATTTTCCAACATAGCATCATGCACATCAGCCAAGGACATGTGGAACCACATCGAGGTGTTATGTGAAGGGATAGAGGAGGTAAGAGAGAATAGGAAACAGATACTGGTCACACAGTATGAGGCTTTCATGGCACAATCCAAAAAAAGTATTACTGATATGTTTGAGAGATTTCACAAGCTGGTGACTGAGCTCCAAATGAATGGGATGGTTTACAGCACTAAGGAATTAAACATGAAGTTTCTACTATCTGCACCAAACCATCTAGAGCAAAGGGTCATATCTCTAAGAGAAATAGATTTGAACAAAGTCACATATGATGTGCTCTATGGGGTTTTAAAGACTCATGAGCTTGAGCTGCTTCAGAAGAGGGCTATCCAAACCAACCAAGGCAGAATGATAAACACATTTTGTGCCTTGATTGTCAACAAATCTGTTCAAGACCTGGAAGCATCTACAAGTCAGCTGAGAATAGAAGAGATAGTAGATGATGAAGAAACTGAAGAAGAAGTGACTGAACCTGTTGATGAAAAGGAAGAAGATGAGTTCTACACTCTTGAAGAGTTGGATGCCATGGAAAACACTTCATATGCTTTTATGGCTAGAAAATTCCCAAACATCAGATTTAAGAGGAATCAGCCCTTCAAGTCTAGATCTCAAAATCATTCATTCAACAAGAGCAAGGCACATGTGAAAGCAAACAAAAACAAATTCAAAACCAGCTATGTGGATAGGTCATCTATGAGATGTTATAGATACAATGACCTAGGGCATTTCGCCAGTGAATGCAAGAAGCCTAAAAAGAAGGATAAGGAGTTTCTTGAGCTTGAAGCTAAGTATGAGGCTCTGCTAAAGAAGCATACACCAGGTACGGCCTACATAGCTGAAGGGAAGTGTTGGGATGATTCTGATAGTGATGGAGAAGAACAAGAATTCTGCAACTATGCCTTGATGGCCAACTCCAAGGAAGAACCATCTGCATCAGACTCTCAGGTACCATCCCTCACTACCATAGACATGTCTGTTTCTGAATACAAATCTATGGTTGAACAACTATCTGTTGAGATGTTTAATATTCATACTAGTATGACTGCTGCTAATGAAGAAATTACTAAACTGTCTACTAAGAATGAACTGTTGAACAAAAGAAATGAGGAACTAGAACTAAATGCTATGCAAGTAGAAAACCTTAAACAAGAAATTGAATATCTAAAGAATAAGGTTCTATGTTCTAGTCAAGTTGAGAAAGCTCTTAGGGATGAACTAGCTGAAAATGAATTTAAATTGAAAACATTTAAGAATTCCTCTAGTCTATTGCAATCCTACCATGAGAAAAATCTAGCTAGACCTAAGGCTGCCATTGGACTTGATTATGACACTCTTAAACAGAGGAAAGGCTATGCCATTGAAGATGACATTGTTGTTCAAGAGGAAGTGCCTCAGGTTTTGAAAAAGACTGAGAACCCAATATTTAAAACACCAACACTTGAGATTGATGAGGATGCCTTACTCATTAAGCAAATGTTGGATGATGAAGATAAGGCACAATCAAATGAACAACAAGCATCCTCTAAGAGTGAGAATGTCAAAACCAAAGCCAAGGAGCCAGTAGGAGGTAGACCTAGACCTGAGAAATTTGTGAAGTTTGTTTCAGCTGGGAATAATGAGTTTGAGAAGAAAGTGGCTAAAAAGAAACAAAACAGGAATGGCAAATTAGGAATTAACAAGGACAACAACTATGCTTATGTGCCAAATGCCCCTAGGAAAGTTTGTCAAAACTGTTTTAGCACTAATCATTTAACTCATGCATGCAAGAAACCATCTGGTAGTGTTGCTAAACCATTCTATGATTGCTCTGTGCCTTTAAGACATAGAAACTCTCCTTTCTGTGATAAATTTGATTGTATGCCATGTAACATGAATGTAATGACTAGTTGTTTTAATTTGAGAAGACAATTCATAGAAGGTTGCATCAGTCACAATGTTCACACACACTACACAAGAACAAAGTCTTCAAGTCCTCCTAAAGTTAGGAAGGTACCTCTGTCACCTAAGTCTAAGAACTCTGATTCTAAGAGTTCTAACAGTGACAAGAAGACTAACATCAACAAAATTGATAAGCATGTTGTTTATGATAAAACTGTTGCTAAGCCACATGGGCCCAAACTTGTTTGGGTACCAAAGAAGAAGTAATACCTTTGTGTTTGCAGGGCAAAGAAAGTGAAAAGAAGGTCATGTGGATTTTGGACAGTGGATGCTCAAACCATATGACTGGTGATATGGCCCTGCTATCACAGTATGAGGAGAAGGCTGGCCCAATGGTTGCTTTTGGAGATGACAGCATTGGCAACACACTGGGACATGGCAAGTTGAAAATTGGAAATGTCATCATTGAAAATGTAGCACTGGTCAAGGGGCTCAAGCACAATCTACTGAGTGTTGGTCAATTTACTGACAGAGGCTTCAAGGTGAATTTTGACAAAGATGAATGTTTGATCACCCACAAGAAGACTGGTGACTTTGCTCTATCTGGAGTAAGGAAAGGAAGCCTATTTGTAGCCAATATGAACTCTGAAAACAAGGTAGATGCACTTGAAAAGGAGGTAGCTACTCTCACTCAGTCTAATGCTCATCTTACAGACAAGGTACAAACTCTTACTGAGCAGTTGAACACTCAAGCCACCACCACAGCTGATGTTCTTCTGCATCAACAATCTATGTTGGCTGCCATGATGAAGCACATGGGTCTCCCTCTACCAAAGGAATATTCAACTCCAAAGGTCAATCCTACAGCCTCTGTTCCTGACAACAAGCCTAAGGGGGAGAAGAGGACATCTAGAAATTCAAATCCAAAGGGGGAGAGACCACTAGAAAAGGGCATCAAGTTCAATGAGGGTGGCCATCAAAGAGCTTCAAAATCTTTAACTCCTCAGAACAAATCTCTCATTATTGTCATCATTGAGCAGCTGAACAAGAAGAAGGGTTTAAGAACAGCAGAAGAATTGGAAGCTATATCTTATCTCAGGTCATACATTGCAACTGGCATTGTACCTGAATCTGCTAAGTTCAACCCAAGCAAGGATGGTGATCAAGACAAGGATGGAGACAGGGGTGATGGAAGGAGAAGACATCATAGGAGTGATAAGGGTGATGAAGATAAGAAGAAGAAGGATGACAAGGATAAGAAGAATGATAATGATCAAGGTAAAGTCTCCGAGAGGAAAAGTGGAAGACAGCAAGCCTTAGGCATTGCTAACAGTAACCTCACCACAACACAAGACTTTAAGTCTAGGGTGAATACTGTTAGTAGTGACCTAGCAAAATCTACAACTATGGCTTCTGCAACTGTTTTGCCACCTCAGGAAGAGAAGATTATTCAAGTCAAGAAACCATCTGTGTGTTTCAAAAAGGAAACTGCTAATGGAATACTACAATGGTCTACAAACAAAGGTCACATGCTACTGCCAGGCAACCATGTAAAAAGGATCAAGTTCAAACAAGCTGCAAGGAAACCAAAGCTATCCAAATCAAAGACTCTGACAATCTATCCAGGCTTAAAACTCCAACCACTAGATGAAGATTTTGATGAAGACCAACTGCAATTCTTACAAGCTCAAAGAATCTACCATGTTGCCATTGTTGATAACTGCCTTGAGATCAAATATACTGATGGAAGGGAGGAGAAATTCAAACAAGAAGGATGTCAACACTGGGGCAAGCTACATGACATAGAAAGAATCATTGCATTGTTGAGATCAGAAGATAAAGTGGAAAGAGTATGGAAGCTGGAGCTAATTGATTTTGTGAAGATGAAGAGAGATCATGAGGAGAGAATCAGAAAAGAGTGTCTTGAGAAATGGCTA
This sequence comes from Saposhnikovia divaricata, assembly GCA_036435485.1. Lineage (NCBI taxonomy): Eukaryota > Viridiplantae > Streptophyta > Magnoliopsida > Apiales > Apiaceae > Saposhnikovia > Saposhnikovia divaricata. The sequence continues at coordinate 221,287,891 of CM071596.1, read as the reverse complement.
GCAAGGGAGAAAGAAATTGAGAGACTGGAGATTGAAGCAGAAAAGCTAAGGGCAAAGGGATTGTGTAGAGTTCAGTTTAATCCCTATGTGGTGAAGTATAGGAGGAGAAATGGGGATCAGGTCCACATCAGAATGAACCTACTCAACCACTATCCTTCAAACATTCTGAAACCAGTACTTGAAGATTTCAAAGACTCAATTTTGCTTGAAGAATTGGATGCTATGGCAGAAATAATAAAAGCAATGGATGAGAATACAAGGAAGGAGAAAGAAAGAAGACAGAAAGCATATGATGATTTGCAAGCCAAAGCTATGGAAAGGGAAACAAATGACAATGGCTAGTACTTCATCATAGGCTGTAAGATTACTCACCCTATAGTTCTATCCACATTGCTAATCAAAATTCATACATGTACTGTCAAGTTTTATCTTTATGTATGTTAGGCTTGTTATCAGACATGAAATTGTGACTAAGGGTCGTACTCACAATTTGGGGGAGATTGTTAGTCACAGAGGCATGCCTGAATACATCTAATAACAAGCCTAAGTTGCTTGTAATGCTATGCATTACTTACATGACCTCTTAACTGAGGGAACCTCTAGTTGTAGAGTTTCTATTTGTTCTATACTTGTAATAGGCATCAAATCCTAGTTGCGTAACTGTACTTATAAAGTCAAGAATAATGCTTGAAAGAAGTTCCAAGGTTCATGCCTCAAGCAAGGAGATAAAGACTGCCAAATAATCACAGTTGGGATTTGAAGAAATGAAGAATTTGCCTAAGTACCAATTCGAGAAGTACATTTGTCTATTCAAGAAGTCTAGCATTCAAGAAGTCAGGGATTCGATATCTCAGAAGACACTATTCGATATCTCTGAATACACTGTTCGATATCTCAGAGATTCGATATGTCTATTACTCTATTCGAGAACTCATGGAGTCAACAAGTCAAAGCATCATTCGAGTTCTATAAGAGTCAACAAGTCAATGCTCTATTCGATATCTCAAGGACTAAAGAAGCTATTCGACATCTCAGGGATTCGATATGTCAAAATGCTCTATTCGATATCTCAAGGAGTCCCAGAGAAAAGAGCTATTCGAGAAGTGATTCGATATGTCAATATAACAATATTCGAGAACTCAGAGTTATCGATTAAGTCAATTCGAGTTCTCGAATCAATCACTTAGCCACTTCTCGAATACATTCTTGGAGACAAAATACTGAAGAATTGTACAAGTAAGAAACCTGCAACAAGCCAAGACGCTTTATTTGACTATGTACTATAAAGCACGTTGGAAAGCCTACAAAGAAGCTTGGAGAGATAAGACAAGGGACAAGGAGCTAAAGAAGTGGATCTGAACAGGCTTTGCAAAGTCAAATCTGTAGCCGTTTAGACTCTTACTCAAATGAGATAGACAGACTGGAAAGTATTTTGTTTACCTACCTTATTTGTAGTAAGTAGGTGTATCCATGTCTATAAGGATACAGCCTCACTTCCTTAGCAGAAAATAGATAAGTTTTTCATATACATCACAAGAAATATCTCTCAGAAAAAAACGTAGCTGAGAATACTATCATTTGTATTCACAGATTGTAGCAAAATCTTTATCTAATAAAATATTAGATTAAAGTGATATTGTGTTGTGTTTTTCTTTGTTATCCGCACTTACATATCTCATACACTCAACACATATCTTGCTGCAAAGATTCAAGAACAAAGAAAAGTTCAAGAATCCATTCACCCCCCCCCTCTGTATTCTTTTACTGTATTCAATACTCAACATTATGATCAGAATAATTGTCGTTGTTAAACGCTTTGCAATGAATAATCTGGCATTTCGTTGGAAAAATGAAAAAATATTGAAGATTCGGATGGTAATTTTTTTGGGTTTTCTGGAGTCAATAGTTGAGATTGATCCAACAATGAATCACCATTTCAGACTCATTCAAAATAAGAACATTCATTATCACTATTTTAGTCAAAAGGTACAAAATGATTTGATAACAATGTTGGCATCGATTTTAAAAAGTACAATAATAAAGAAATTTAAAGAAGCTAAATATTTTTTTGTAATTCTTGATTGCACTATTGATGCAAGCCGTATGGAACAAATGACTTTGGTGATTAGATGTGTTGATGTTGTGAGTTACCCTGTAAAAATTGAGGAGTATTTTTTAGAATTTTTGAATGTGGAAAATACTTCTGGGTTGGGTCTGTTTGTTGAGTTAGAAGTTGTTCTTAACTCTCTTGATTTAAATATCAATGATATGAGGGGACAAGAATATGATAATGGTTCTAATAATAAGAGCGAAAAACACCAAGGTGTTCAAAAAAGATTACTTGATGTTAATCGTAGAGCTTTTATATGCCTTGTGGTTGTCATTCTCTTAATTTGGTACTCTCTAATATGATAAACTCTTGTGTGAAAGATAAATCTTTTTTTGGAGCATGTCAAGCTTTATATAATGTGTTTGCTAATTCCACTAAAAGATGGGATTTGTTGCTTGAATTTATTGATGACTTGACTTTAAAATCATTGTGTGTAATAAGATGGGAAAGTTAGATCGAATGTGTTAAAGCAATAAGAACTCAAGCTCCTAAATAAGAGATGCTTTAATGAAATTAGCTGAAATTTCCGATGATCCAAAAATATATTGGGATGCTTAAAAGTTAGCCTCAAATGATTTCAAGTTTTGAATTTATATTGAGTTTGGTTATTTGGCGTGATATTTTGTACAAAATTAATTTGGTTAGCAGAAATTTGAAATTTGAAGATATGCGTCTTGATGTTGCTATTGCAAATTTAAAAGGGCTAGTTTCTTTCTTTAAGAAATATAGAGAAAATGGGTTTACATCTGCTATGATCAATGCTAAAGAGCTTCCTAATGAAATGAATATTGAACCTATTTTTTTGATAAAGCATAGGATTAAAAGAAATAGACAGTTTGATGACAATCCTGAAGAAAGAGAACAACAATCTGCTTTTAGAAAATTATAGAACTGATTATTTTCTTGTTCTCAACTTAAGATCAGATTCAAACAAATGTAACTTTTTGAGTCTGTATTTGGTTTTTTGTTCGATGCATCCCGTTTGATTATTTTGGATGGTGAAGGACTAAAAGATGGTTGTTTGAAACTTGAAAAGTCCTTGACTCATGATGATAATTGTGATATTGATGCAAAACGACTACTTTCAAATTACAAATTCTACCGGAGATGCTTCCAAGTGTAGCATATGAGTGTGAAATACCATGGAATTCTCAATCTTAGAATTTGTGAAGAAAATGGACTTGTTTCCGAATATTTTAGTTGCTTGTAGGGTTTTATTAACTATACCTATTATTGTGGCATCTGTAGAACGGAGCTTCTCAAAATTAAAGTTAATTAATTCTTTTTGCGGACTAGCATGACTTAAGATAGGTTTAATGAACTAGCGATTTTGAGTATTGAGAAGAATATGCTGAAAATATTGATGTTGAGCATATAATCGATGATTTTGCTTCCAAAAAATGTAAGAAGAGCTCATTTCAGATGAGAATTGATGTGTGATTGCTTTAAAGGTTTCAAAATTTGGGTTCTACCAGGATGAAGAAGAGGATGATTTAAAGATATAGATTTTTGTAATTTAACATGTACTAGTGCCACTTTTTTTTGTTTTTAAAATATGATGATCAAGAACTAGTACTATATTATATCTTACTGTCGAGCTTTTGGTTTGTAATCATATTGGCAATTATTTATGAAAGGGGCCAAAAAAAAAAAATTCTCGCACTAGGCCAACAAAAGCCACCTTCTTACATATTCTATTCGGAAAGACATACTTGCCATCACTAGTATATCCCTAAAACATGAAATTTTTTTCTTCTCAGAGTCTTTGCTTGCAGCTGTTCCACAAGAGCTAAGCAATCAGATTCAACTTCAAGATACTGGAGTCCTACCTCATGAACATATCACAAACCAAAAAAGATTGCTTCGGCCCCAGCTCACCATCCTCATCTTTGTACATGCACTCATGATCACTTCTCACATATTATTTTCTTGAACTACCATGCCCGAACGGCCGGACCAGTAGCAATGTTGAAAATTGTCGCACTAGTGTTTGGTTTAACATACCTTCTGTAGTTCTGTTGGAGGATGGCATCGGTTTTGTACAGGAGAGTTTACATTATATGGTTGTGTACTGCATTTCATTACTGCTTTATAATTATTTAACTAATTGAAAGTTCTGTTGCAAGCCAAGAGAGAATCCAACTTCTTCTTTCCAAACTCCCATAACTTCCGCAATTGCCATAATTGCCACAAAAACATCATAAAGAGAAGATACATTGTCATGTTTCCGCAATTGCCATATTTCTCATAAAAATCAATTTAGATTACGTTTTCTAATGAAAATCGTACACCATCCCAAAAAGAACAATTTTGAGTATTCGTGCAAAGAAAGAGGGAGTTGTGCTAATTTGATTCATGTGGTGTCAAATGAAAATCTCACACTTTTCTTCTATTCGTCTCCCCCTTTTGTGTAGTTTTATATCGAGAGAGTTATCAACACTACTATCCACTAGGTGACTTATTTGTCCATTAGTTTAATAATATGCATAATTATTATCAACACTTGTGCCCTACGCTAATTTAAATTTTTGATCATTGGAGGAGGACAAGAAGGATCCAAAAACACGTTTAAAAGTGGAGGGACACTGCTGCGATGGTCTTGGATCCTTAACATAAAACGCCGCTTCAATCAGATGCACGATATCACTACCAGAACCATCACAAGGCCGTAATGTCAAAATACCGATAGCCCGAAACTCCAGTTCATTGGAACAATTCTGATACGAATAATATGGCAAGTCAACAAGAGTCAACAGAGCAAGTGCCAGGTCATCAAGGTTCTAGAAGAATTGGTTGTTAGTAGCCTCAGCTGGAAAATAGTTTGTTAGCGTATCTATTTTGTCTTTTATATAACACACGTTCTCCATTCTGTAATGCAACAATATATACAAAAGACGTTGTTTGTATTTTTCTCATTATGAAATATATCCTTCTTCTTCTCTATGTTTTCATCTAAGCTCCATTAATGGAGCTGTCATGGTATCAGAGCTCAGATCTCTGTTTATTTGTGTTCTTTCCGCTTTTATCTTTCTAATCTCTTTCTAAAACCTTTTCTCAACACAAAACTCTGCTCAACACTGCTCGTGCATTACGTGTTCAAGCTTCCCTTCCTATTTCTTTTTGGGATGACTGCATTCTTGCAGCTACTTATCTCTTAAATAGAACTCCTATTCACAGCCTTAAAGGAAAATCACCATATCATATTCTTTTAAATAAAGCTCCATCATATGACCACTTAAAAGTTTTTGGTTCTCTTTGCTATGCTACAAACACGTTGCCTCACAAGGATAAATTCGATAATAGAGCTTCAAGATGTGTATTTCTTGGTTATCCCTTTTCTCAAAAAGATTATAAAGTGTTAAATTTGGACACTAGAAAAGTGTTTGTTTCTCGAGATGTCACTTTCAGTGAACACGTTTTTCCTTTCAAACACATACAGAGTTCTCCACCTTCTCATTTATTTAACTCTGACATTACTCTCGCTATTGATCCTTTTTCTGAGGCTATTGTACCTACTGCAGAACCTTCACATGTTCCTGTTGGTACTGATGTTCCTGTTGATATTGATGTATGTACTAATGTTGGTACTGCTGTTCCCTCTTCTCCTATTCATGATGTTCCTATGACTCATAATACTACTCCACCACCTATTCGACAAAGTACTCGTCTAAAGACCATTTTTCATGATTTTGTTGGGCTACCATCTACTCTTCATGCTTCTGTTAACTCTTTTTCCTCAAATTTTACTCCAAAACATCATGCCTTTGTTGCCAATATCTCTCACATTCCTGAACCTACATCTTATAAAGTAGCTTGTCAATATCCTATTTGGTGTGAAGCTATAACTGCAGAACTTGCAGCTTTGGAAGCTAATAAAACCTGGACTATACTTCCTCTTCCACCTGGCAAGAAAGTAGTAAGTTGTAGATGGGTTTACAGAGTTAAGTTCAATCAAGATGGGACAGTAGATCGTTACAAGGCTCGACTGGTAGCTCGTGGTTTTACTCAGACTGAAGGACTGGATTATTTTGAAACTTTCGCTCCAGTTGCCAAAATGACAACTGTTAGAGCTTTGTTGTCTTTAGCTGCTATTTGCAATTGGTCGGTCACCCAACTGGATGTCAATAATGCATTCTTATATGGTGAGTTAGAAGATGAGGTGTACATGTCTATTCCTTAAGGTTATTCTTTGCCTGCAGCCTATGCCAACTATGATTCCAAGACATCTCTGGTATGCAGACTTCTTAAGTCTATTTATGGTCTCAAGCAATCTCTACGAAAATGGTTTCTTAAGTTTAAATTTGTTCTTTTGCCTTATGGTTTTAAGCAAGCAAACTCAGATCACAGTTTGTTTATACTTTCTACATCTACCAATTTCATGGCTGTATTGGTTTACGTGGATGATATTTTGGTAGTTGGAAATAATACTACTGCTATTGATCAGTTTAAAGCTCATATTGCTTCTTATTTCAAAATTAAAGACTTGCGGCCAGTCAAGTATTTCTTAGGCATTGAAGCTGCTCGTTCTGCCAAAGGGATTTATCTCAATCAACGTAAGTACACATGGGATATAATCAAAGATGTAGGTTTTGAGAAAGCAAAGATTGCTGTTGTGCCAATTGAGCAAAATCACACTCTGCTTAGCAATACCACTTCTCCTTTTCTATTCAATCCTGTTCCTTATCGACGTTTGGTGGGTCATCTTATCTATCTTACAATTACACATCCAGATCTTTCATATGCTGTTCATGTCCTATCTCATCACTCTGAATCTTTCATATAGTTCATGTGCCAATTGCTGTAATACGGCTCCGTTTTTTCTCGTCACTCTGAATCTTTAGTGTATCAATAATACCATTATTGTGAATTGTCAAATGACATAAGTGCCACTCTTTTTTAATGAACTGACTGAAACAATACTCTGTATCTTCATAGTATATGAACCAGCTAATATATTCATTATATCTTTACCATCAGCCGTTTTCCCTGATATTTTATAGGAACTATCCATCTTTACGATATAGGAAGATGATAGATCATCTAAGCATGCCATGATGACTACTTGTTAGAAGATTTGATGATAAGATTTTCATTTATGAAAGTTTTTGTAATGAGGAGGTCTTTTTATAGAGGGTCATTGTCTATAACTCGAATTAATGTAGGACTCAGACAACTAGTAGGACTTAATGTAGGACTCAGGTCAGGAAGTCGGATTAGGATATGGGGGTACCTGAGACACTTTCTATCCTTTTTATAAAAAAAAATATTTTAGGCATATTTAAAAAATATTCATATTTTCAAATTTTTTCCAAAGACACGATAAGACTTGCATATGAAGTTGCAAACTAGATTAAAAACAGTTATATTTCAGGTTGCAATTGCATATGAGTTGCACCGTATTTTTTTAAAAAAAATTGCAATAAGGGTATAATTTTGACAAAAGCCAAAATTTTATCTGTGAAATTGAAATTTTAAATACCGGTGCAAATTTGGTTAATATTCAAACCCAACCAAACTGATATCCATTAATCATTAAAGCAAGTAATAAGTCAAGCCCAACCAAACTGAAAATATCCCAGGTATCTCAATGCGACTAATTTACCTACTCCAATTCACTTGTCTATGCATATTCTAATTTAGAAGAAGTCAACATCTTTCTTACTAACTGTTGCATATTTCTGCTGTAGACGACTACCTCCAGATCTCCTATTAATTCCTTTCTGTAGATTCAAAATACAGTAATGGATGATAATGATACCAGCAGTCCACTGGTTACAGAGAGTGACAGGGATGAGCATCAATCCTGCTTGGAAGATACAATAGAAAAATACATAGGTGATTTTGGATGGAGCCAGCTCCTCCAAGTTGTGATTGTTTCATCTGTCTGGTTATTTGACTCGCAACAAGCATTTATCAGCATCTTCACCGATGCACAGCCAACATGGCACTGTGTTCCACCACTCGATGGGAATTGGTGTGACTCCGATATCTGCCTACTTCCCAAGAATTCATGGTCTTGGGATTTGCCTCTACATACATCTATCATATCCGAGTGGTCTCTCGAGTGTGCTGGCTCAATAATCTCCAGCATGCCCACTTCGTCTTTCTACTTGGGTTCTTTCGCAGGTGGATTTATATTAGTAGGGCTAGCTGACTCTTCATTTGGCCGCAAGAACACCATGCTCTTGTCATGCTTAGTGATGTCCTTGGCCGGAATACTCGCAGCAGTCTCCACCAATATTTGGGTGTACTCGACCTTTAGGTTCATTTCAGGTTTTGGCAGGGCAAACATAGGGACATGCTCGCTTGTGCTCTCTTCGGAGTTGGTGGGCAAAAGGTGGAGAGGACAAACTGGGACTGCCGGATTCTTTATGTTCACTGTAGGCTTTCTTTCTTTGCCTGTCATTGCCTATTTGAACAAAGAATCCTCATGGAGGGTAATCTACCTATGGACTTGTATTCCGGCAGTCCTCTATTGTTTTCTAGTATATTTTTTTGTTAAGCAATCCCCCAGGTGGCTTTTTGTTCAAGGGCGAAAGGAAGACTTTGTTAGAACCCTGAAAAGTATTGCTCCTACAAATAAGGCCAACAATCTTACCTTTGATAGCATTTCAAACGTGTCATTTGAACAAAAATTAGACACGGTGGATATCTACTCTGCCATAAAAAAGGCTTTCGAGAGAAAATGGGCAATACATCGACTAGTGGCAGTTATGATACTTGGCTTTGGCGTAGGCCTGGTATATTTTGGAATGCCATTAGGGGTCGGTAATTTGGACTTCGATATCTACTTGAGCACTGCACTTAATGCCTTGGTGGAACTTCCAGCTGCCATTATCACCTTCATCATCATAGGAAAAGCCAAAAGAAGAATTGCAGTACTAGGGTTCTCTATGTTATGTGCAATTTCTAGTTTGATGTGTGCACTGACCAGTTCGGGACTCCAAGTTGCAATGGAGTTAATTTCATTCTTCAGTGGATGTACAGTGCTTGATGTGCTACTGATATATACACTAGAGTTGTTTCCTACTTGTATCAGAAACTCAGCTGTAACAATTGCGAGACAAATGATCATTTTTGGGGGTGCAACTAGTCCATTGTTGGTTGCCATTGGAAGAGGAATGGGTGCAATCTCGTACTTAGTGTTTGGATTGACAGTAGGGATTTGCGGGCTCTTTGTGGGGTGCCTACCAGAGACTAGAGGCGAGACACTTTGTGATACAATGGATGAAGAGGAAAGCAAGGAAACCCGGAGAAAACCTACATCACTTACAACTGAACGTGTCTAGAAGTCGATAACAGCCTTTTTGGTTCAGTACTCCCTACCCCGTTTTTAACCTTCCACTAAAGTTTGTTTATACACATTTTACAAATTCAACTACGTGTAAACTATATATATATTGTGCAAGTTGAGTCAAAACAAAACACAAGTATATATCACAGAAGAAGATCATGTCGCATCCCGTACAAAAAGTTGCCTCAATCATGCTCAAGTATGGGTACATATAACATAAATATGCGCTCCAAAATATGAGAGAAACGAACTACCCTCATTTCCAAATTTAAAAGGGCTAATGTAAGATAGGAGGGGTGGTACCCAGTAACCATTTAGTTGGGAAAAGCCAAGTATTTGGGGTGTCGTTGCCATGACAGGTCCATCTTTGACTATAAGCTCCGGAAATTTGGTGTTCAAAGCAACAAAACTAAGATCAAGTGAAGGCTGGATGAATAGCAACCGCATCATATTCAAAGTGTTAATTTTTTTAGTACAATGTTACTTCTTACTTTGGTGTGACTCAAAGTCCATTTGAGTTCACAAATTCAAAAAATTGATTTGCCTTTATAATCGAAGGAGAAAAATAAGCAAAGAACCACTGTGCTTTATGCAGTGTACAAAATTGGAGCTAGGTAGTTGGCCATAACTTGCCCTAATATAATCATCTCCATTATCAAATTTTCATTGTTAGTTTATTGCATGAAACGATACCATCAAGAAATTCAGATTATCTTTTCCTTGTTAACTAGCTCCATGTCTTGTGTACATAAAAAGAGGGGAAAAAAAAAAAGAGTTCACACTTCACACCAACAAGCTACAGCTTACATTTGAATCCCACCTCTGAATCAAAACGGAAGAACTATGTAACATTAACCTACCACTGTTCACAATTTCATTTCTCCAATAAAATCTCCTGGGACAAGAAAAACCAAATATATACATTTAAGGGTTTTGCCTGGAGCCTATTCCTCCAACTCCAAGTGCTCATATTCTTTTTTTTACATGGGTCTTTGCTCCATCAGCACATTCAAGGACAACCGATCATGTCACTGCATTACACCACCAGTGACAATTCCTTGTGCTGTTCGGCCTCATTGTATGCCTAATTTCTAGGTACCCGTGTTCTTAAAATATGCCAATATACATATACCCCAATCTGCCCCGTTCATCTTGCCTATCACTTAAAAACTTTTACAATATGCTCTCTCAATTTTAATATTCAGCATTAAAGTTAACAGGCTTTGCAATAGAATTTATGAACGCAAGATCGGTAAAATTTATGAAATGAAGTTTATAGCATATACAAACTGGACATGCTCTTAACTTGATAAATTCTTCATTTCATAAATGTTCCGATGTCTTAACAGGCCAACAGGTAGCAATGAAAACAACGCAAGATCGGTAAAATTTATGAATGAAGTTCATAGCATATATAAACTGGCCACTGAGTAAAACATGCAAAGCTGCTAAGATTCTTGATAAATAAATAAGGAGATGTAAATCATTCATGTTAAAAATACACACACACACACACAAATATAAATGCATGTTATAATTTGTAATCGTCCATCCCGAACAAATGTTATCGCAAAAAGATATTGGCCAAGTAATTTTCAACAAACTTGTATCATACACATCAAACACGTTTCTTTGAGCAACACATGCTTGCAACTTATGACAGCAAAAGTAAGTGCTACACAGTAGCATTACAAATTTGAAATATATTTAAGTTAATACGAAATGTGTTATTGTACGTAACATGTCGTAAGCGAATAGAGCACAATAATATCTCTGTACCTTGCAGCTAATTTACCTCAGATCTGACTAGTAAAACTCCAACAAAAAGGATGAGCACATTTCCTTCGGATTATTAGACAAGCTTATTTGTGCTGCTGTGAGACGTCCCATACCAGCTTATCCATGAATTGACATTTCTTATCAAATCCCCAACCTGGATTGCTCTGCAAAACATTATGAATACGTGAAGCAAAGCTGAAACAAGACGTGAAAGTAGCAACGAAAAAGCAGTGGCTTCTGATCGTACTAATGCAAAACACGAGAAATATAGATGAATGAATTTTTTTTAACAGACTATCATTTTGCTCTAGTTATGTTGTACTTCTCAGAAGATTTTTTGGGTTCATACATGGATTGCCATTTGCACCCAAGAGTGGATCTGATAATATGTCTAACATGATAAAGTTGAATACGTAATTCAATTCCTACTCAAGTGATGCCCCAACTATTCGCTAGAACTACTCTTATATATATTGAAGTAAACTATGTCCTCATATATGTAGTAGATTAATATCCTTTCAACAACAAATATTCTCTCCCCCATTATCTACTTATCTTTTTTTAATGTGCTTTGTTAGAGGGGGAGGGGGAGAAATTCAAAGAGGAAAAATCGAAGTAAGGATGTAGTATAATTTTCTATCCTAGTGCAAGCCAACTATTTTAAATGAACTTGGGATCCCATTAACATTAAGCATTGCCCACTAATTTTTACATTTTAAATTTGCACATTTCCATTCTAAAGTAGTGTTTCTCCTGTTTGTAGACAACTTTACTCAAAAGAACAATTACTTCCATTGTAGAAGTCATTTGGTGCACAAGATGAAAAAATCACATAGATACGTCACGGAACGAATAAGCTACCTTTAAACCTTTTTAACTTTTTGTTATAACGTAATATTAATTAAAATAGCAGGCGTAATGGATTGTAAAAAGAAAATCATTTGCAAGCAGGCCAACCTGAAGAGACAGAACAGCACGATTTGTAAACCGCTTAACAGAATCTGGTGCACTCTCAGGAAGAGTTTTTGCAACTCTTTCCAGCTCTTCCATCTGTTTCTTGGCAGTTACCCTGTCTGGTCCACTATAGTAATCGACAATTTGTTTTACAAGGGGGACTTGCTTCATTGCATCTTCCACGGCTTCCTGGATAAGTAAAAAGAAATATATTACAAATGACAAGAAACAAATAGGTGGGAAATGAAGAAAGGACATGACTGACTTTTCATATATAAGTATAGACAAGGACATTGGGAAATGGGAACCAAAAATATTGCTAAAGTCATAGTTCACTAATTAAAGAAAAGGAATCTTGATTGTAATAGCACCCCTGAAGTAATCATCTTTTTAACACCTAAGAGATGTAAAGTTCAATTTCTATCAGAAACTATGAGTAAGAAAAGAAAAGGAGTTCACATCCACAATTAAACCTCAAGTATCATTTTTTTTTTTTTTTGCTTGGTAACAAAAATTATGTATCAACGAAAAATAAGGAACATAATTTAGGGGCATACCCCACAGTAACAAGCTACATCAAAGAAACCAAAGTCACGGGAAAAAGCCCATCAGCTCAAAAGCTTATAACACTACTCAAACTCTAAATCACAAACTGAAAACATTAATACAACATGAACCTCAAGCATTATTCATTGTCATGACAGCATAAGGGTGAGGTGAGGAGAGATAATGGACTGGTTGAGTGCAAGACTGATAGGTGGTTGCATAGGAAAAAAAGAACTAATTTATCAGAACTTGAGTCTACACACCTTAGTAACAACAGGCAATGCATTAATAAGTGCAATTTAGTGTAAAAAACAAGATGCAGTTTACTATATTTAGAACTTATACTGAAGGTCATAGTATTGTTCTCAGAAAACTTTTTGAAATTTTCCATGTATGCTAGAAAGAAAATTTTGGATGCATAAGATATATCCTATGATAATCTAGGTTACAGTCAGCTCTTCCTTATTTATTAGGTAAGTTTAATATTAATTGATTAAATAAATGAAATACTTCCCATCCAAATTTCAGTATTCATAGCAAGAAACTACTCTCTATGTTAATTCCAGCTTATGAAGGGAACTGTCGGTTTGACACAAATCATCAACAAAATAAAAAGTACACACACTTGGTATACATTACAACTCCCATGAAACACTTGATACTCCCTCCGTCCCATTTTAGTTGTCCTGTTTGACTTTTTATGGTCAATTTGACCCAACTATGACTAAAAATTATTCATTCAGAATTTAAAAAAACTGAAAAATACATTTTAAAGTAGATTCGATTATCTATTCAATGATATATTTTTATAATTTTCTTCAATTATATAATATACGTAACTTTTAGTCAAAATTGAGTCAAATTGACCATAATAATGTCAAACATGACAACTGAAATGGAACGGGGAGGGAGTATATTATTACACTCGTCTTTCACATGTTCTTGTGCATAGTTTTACTACAATTATTGCATAATCAAATCAGGGAGTTATCATAACTATTCAATTGAATTCTCTACTCTGAGGAATACTTTTTAAGAGCAACATACACTAACATGTCTGGTTTGGTATACAAATCTAGAAAACAAGTGTGTACTTCATTGTTGTATTCCAATTTATTATTTTGTCTTTTGATGTTTTTAATGTTGATTTATAAATGCAAATGTGTTGCACCTTGTATTTGATATATAACCAAGTTATTACCTACGCCTACACCAGACACGCAAATTGTACGATCAGGGAAAGATATATAATATATGTGGATCATATTCCCTTTGTGGGTCGATTTTCTTCCAAACTACCGCCAGCCTTACAGCCAGTAGATCACCATCAGGTATCAGGGGTGATCAGTTTTCAGCTGCTATTCCCCAAAACATCTCGGTAAACTTAAAGCTGCCCGATTATTCAACAGTATAGTGTGTACACACCATTTTTCCGGAACATATACAACATAAACACAATCTATAAAACTAAATATATATTAATGCGCTGACCACCCCAATTACAGTGGTTCGACTTTCGACTGAGTTCAGAGTTGACAAACTATAAAACAGGATTGAACATTGATAGCAAAATAAAAACAGAAGTATCAAAGGGTTGGATACACATCGCAAAAAGCAAAGATGTTACCTCCCACTCTTCATGACTTTGAATATTTTCATACGCCATTAAAAAAGGCTTGGCCTTATCAAAACACTCCCGAAGAGTCATAGGAGGTTTCTCATCAATATCAGGGTTGCTTTCAAAATCCCCAAACAAGAACTCTGGTTCACACTCAATCTGCAAAGAAAATCAACATATCTATAAACACATAATCAACCAAGCTACAGAAACAACTTGTAAACTTAAACAACCACATCAGTACCGCGTAATTAATATGCTTTGCATCAATAAAAGCTTCCTGTTGCACCGACGGCAAAACATACTCACTAACTTCCTCAAACCCTTCCACTAACTGATTCATATTCTCTGGTCCAAGCTTTCGAGCCAATTTCTCACCATCAGCCGGATCACCAAGAAAACTCCTGTCATCATCATCATCATCATCATCCTCATTATCCACCTCGTAACGCTCCCACCCTCCTCTCCCTCCTCTCCCTCCTCTCCCTCGTCCTCTCCCCCCACCTCGTCCACCACTCTCCATCACTCTCTCCCCCCTATCCCCACCACCATAACCAACACTCCCATCACATCTCGACAAAACCTCCACTGCATTTTTCTTCGCATCCTCCGGATTATCAAACTTCTTCCTCGGTGTCCTCACACTCACATTCTCTCTCGCCTTCACATTCACATTCGCATTCTCACCACTTCTTACATTCTCCTGTCTAGCCCTAATAAACCGATTCTCCGGCTGCTTAACACCAATTCCGCTCCCACCGCCACCGCCTTCAACTTTCCCACGCCCCGTACCCGCTAACACATTCTCAAGCCCGAATCGAACATTCTCGTCATCCTCTCCTTTCCTTCTATTCACAACAATATCATTTGATTCAAATCCCTCACCAACCTTCTCTTCCTCCATCCTCTGAATAAACTCCGGCACTTTCCGCCCAAACTCCCTCGGGTCGGGTCGGGTCAAATCATCAGAAACAAAGTCATCAACCCTACCGCCCGGAACCCTAATTTCTCCGCCTCCGCGGCCACTACCACGACCAGAGACATTGTTACCGTCGCCAATAGGTTGACCAGGAGCGGTTTTGACGAAATTGTGGAAAGGATCGACGCCGGCGCCACGGCCGCGACCCCTGCCGGCGCCGGAGGAGAAAGGGGCGGTGAAAAGTCCGGCGGTTTTGCCGATTGGGGTTGTGAATCTAGCAATGCTTCGTCTCATTTCTGTGTTGCTCAAACTATTACTAGTAGTAGAGTAAAATATGAATCTTGAATCAGGGTTTTAGAGTCTTTTTTCCTTTGTATGTGCCGCGGCTACTCTGATTTTAGTATTTTCTCATTTTTTTATTTTTTTTTCATGTTACTATTTTATTATATACTCCCTCCGTCCCTCTCATTTCTTTACATATCATAAATAGTAGTAAGTTTCTTACACTATTACACTCACTACTTTCCCCCACTATCTCATATTTAATAATAAAAAATACTATTACACCCACTACCTTCCTCCACTATCTCAAATCTATTATTAAATATTGATAGGTCCCACCAATTTACCCACTTTTCATCTAACTTTACTCATTTTTTATACATTTTCTTGGTCTCCGTGCCCATTCCCAATGTAAACTACCTAGAGGGACGGAGGGAGTACTTGTTAACTATGATGAGGTGTTCTCAACAATCCAGGTCAGCTCGAATGATACTGGGACAAAAGACCAGCCAGACTGATAACAAATAAGGAGAAAAGACAATCTCTTGGTGGCCAGCTATGAGTGATCACAGGATCAGGGTTGTTAGAATTCGGTTAAGTACTATTTAGCCAGTGGTGTGCACACCAATATATTCTGTCTAGACTCTTTCATTATGTATTATGAAAACGTTATCTTTTAGATCTATCAAGAATGTAGCTCTCTATTCAAGCTGTTTAGTATTCAATCAATGATATTTCTATTTATATTATACTACTTATATAAAGCTATCATGGTATCAGAGCTTGTGTTTGGATTTCTGGTTTCAAATCTTTGATTCCTTTATCTTTTTTCTTTCTTTGTTCATTTATTTGCTTTGTTATTCCTGTGTTGGCATCTGGGTTTTAAACAATGGCTACATCAGCTTCTTATTCTGCAGCTACTTTAGGCTCCACAATAACTGGAAACTCTACTTCAGCCATTAATACTCTTCATCCGTATTATCTTCACCCTTCTGATAACCCAGGTATGAATCTCACCAACATTGTCTTGAGTGAAAACAACTACTCTCAGTGGAGTAGATATATGGAGCTTGCTCTATCTGGCTAAGTTTAAACTGGGTTTCATAGATGGTAGTTATGTTAAGCCTGCTGCAAACACTACTCTTTTTGTTCATTGGACTAGATGCAATAATATGGTCATTTCTTGGCTGCTAAATTCTGTTAGTGCTGATATTCGCAATAGCATAGTATATATGACCTCTGCTAAAGCTATATGGGATGATCTTGCGATTCGATATGCTCATAGTAATATGCCAAAGCTGTTTAATCTTAAGAAGGAGATTAGTCAATTATCTCAAGGCTCTTTATCTGTAGCATCTTACTTCATTAAGTTTAAAACCCTCACTGATGAATTAGCATGTTTGTCTACTAATGGAATATACTTGCATCAAAACAAGTATACTCAAGATTTACTGTGAGATATGGGCCTAAGTCAGTGCAAGCCCTCTATCATTCCTCTAGAGCAAAATCACTCTCTCTTGGCTGATACTCAGGATCAACCTGACATCTCTGATGTGCCTCTATATAGACGAATCATTGGTAGACTCATCTATCTAACTATAACAAGGCCTGATATTACTTATACTGTTAACACCCTAGCTCAGTTTATGGCCAATCCTAAGGAATGTCACTTTCAAGCTGCTATCAAGTTGCTTAAATATCTTAGAGGTACCCGTGGCCAAGGCATCCTATTATCCTCTACAACAAACTTTCATCTCACTGCTTTTACTGATGCCGATTGGGGTGCATGTCAATTGACAAGAAGGTCTATCACTGGTTTCTGTATCACCTTAGGGGATTCTTTAATTGCCTGGAAAAGTAAGAAGCAGTCAACAGTATCAAGGTCCTCAGTAGAAGCTGAATATAGAGCCATGGCTGATACCACTTGTGAAATCACATGGCTCGTCTCTCTCCTTGCAGATTTGCATATCCTAAATATTACTCCTGTTAAGCTTTACTGTGACAATCAATCAGCCTTGCACATTGCATTCAATCCAGTCTTTCATGAAAGGACCAAACACATTGAGATTGATTGTCACCTAGTTAGAGAGAAACTTCTAAAGGGAGTCATTTCTACTGATTATTTACCTACTTTTCAACAACCTGCAAACCACCTTACTAAAGCTCTGGCTTCTCAGCACTTGAACTATCTGTTATCCAAGTTAGCAGTTGTCAATTACTTTCCAACTGCACGCTTGAAGGGGGATGTTAACTATGATGAGGTGTTCTCAACAATCCAGGTCAGCTCGAATGACACTGGGACAAAAGACCAGCCAGACTGATAACAAATAAGGAGAAAAGACAATCTCTTGGTGGTCAGCTATGAGGGACCACAGGATCAGGGTTGTTAGAATTCGGTTAAGTACTATGTAGCATGTGGTGTGCATACCAATATATTCTGTCTAGACTCTTTCATTATGTATTATGAAAACGTTATCTTTTAGATCTATCAAGAATGTAGCTCTCTATTCAAGCTGTTTAGTATTCAATCAATGATATTTCTATTTATATTATACTACTTATATAAAGCTATCAATACTCCTTTAAATATTGGTAATTTTTTAAATCGAATTCTAAATCAAACTGTTCCAAATGAAAATTATGCAGTTCGCTTCGATTTTGGGGCAAGTTCAGTTTTGCACAACTCAGTGATACTAACGGATATAATTATTGAGAAGTATAACCACTCTTCCCTCCAGCAAATGCAGCATTAAAGATGATTAAATAAGCTCAATTTCCAATTGAGCTAAGTAGGTAGCTACCCTTTTTCTTCTTGCCACAAGTAGCAGAACCAACAGCTTCAGCCTTGAGTGCTTCACTGTTGATCCTTGATGATTATTTGTTCAACCAAATCAGACACCTCAACTGAAACAACAAGCTTATACTGTAATAATTTAGGACTAAAAATGCCTCTTGTCAGTTTACAGAATCACGTTCGACAGCCCTCAAAGAAAGACATGAATTGCTTGGGGGGGGGGGGGGGATGCTTCCTGATGCGCTCCTCAGACGTGTCCTCATTCGAGTTCTATATGCGTTGGTCAGTTGGTGCAAATGAATGAAAGACATTATTCTTGATAAGGCTATTAGGAGGAGGAAACAACTGGAATTCCATTGCATAGAAGAAGAAGTTTAGCAAGTGGGAAGATGCAGAGCAGAGTTGGAACTTGGAAGTCTCTTGCATAATTAGAACTCCTCGAAGCATACACATGCAAATAATACAATTATCCAGACACAATTTACACCATTTTAAAGAATTTTGGTATGGCTGAGAGATAAGCGGGCAACTGCTTCAGCTTCTCTAAAGGAGAAGCTTAATCCGATAACTTTAATCTAATTATGCTGTTATCTTCTAATTTTTGGTCTATGTAGAATCAGATGGGATCTTGTTACATATAGTCACCATACTTCATATATTTTAATGAAAAATAGGGTATAAGGATGAACAAAACCAACCACAAAAGAAACCAATAATTATACAGGAATAGGCTATGGGGACAGGAAACCAAGCTTGCCCAGAATACTCTGATAAACTATACAGGAATAGTACGAGGAGGAACAAAACCAAGCTTGCCCAGAACATTCTACTCAGAATTAGGGTCAGTAAGGTCAGAGCAATGAATTGTTAAAATTTTACTTAAAAAAGAGAGGCCTTTGTAGCCATTATCAGTTTATCACAAGGAAGTGACAATTTTACAGCAGATAGTTTTACTTATGGTGATGTAAAATCCACACATCTTTTATCCAGTAAACCACACAAAAGAAAGGGAAAAAAAGAAGCAAAATCCAGTTGGTCACTACAAATAAATCAGCAGTCATATAATAGCACTCCAGGTTACAGGACCACCTTCACACATATAATCAAAATCATTGCACTTGCTTCATTGGTAATGTACTAGCACACAAAACTGACGTTCACAAGACGGTCACTGCAATAAAGACCAGGACGCTGGGTGTAGCCCTGTTTCTTCAGCATTTTTCTTGCCTTGGTAACAAGCTCATGATTAGTAACTTGACCGTTTGTTTCTTTTACTATGGTCTGGATTGCATTGCTAAGAGCCCCATAAGCTTCAGCGTTGTTTCCGGAAGGGCTAGCATCAGCAGATGTTTGGTTAGTTTGGCAACCACTAATCATGACTTCACCTTCCGGAAGTGCCTTATTGCTTGCTCCAGCATAAACCTCTTGCTTGCTATTTACCTTTGTCTCCAGTGCGGGTTTTGTATAGCTCTCACCATGGTCATTGAGCTTTTGCTTGAGGAAGTCGTGGGCTAAACTTCCGACCATTCCCATTAATCCACCTCCACCTTCTCTATTACCACCGCCTTGAAGTTTTTCAAAAATAACCTTCATAAACTTTTTTACTTTGGGACTCGCATCATCTCCAAAGACATCAAAGAGGGTTGGTCTCAGATTTCCAACATCAACATTATCCTTACCAGTTTTTTGTTTGAGTATGTCTATAAGGGTAGAAACGGGCAAGGATTTGCTCTTCACATAGCCTCGATCCCCATTTCCTAGATCAACTTCTTGGTCACCAACATCTTCTTGCTGTCCATGATGAGGGCGGAGTCCAGAAGGGAGGTGAACACCACGAGATTCAAGTGCGTCATCCACAGTGCGATGCAAAAAGTTCTTGAACCCAGAACCTGAATCTTGCTTCTGATGAGAAGGAGAATTAGTGCTCTCTCCTATCTGTTCTTCAGCATCTTGAATGAGGCCACCACTGTGACAAGAATCTGATACAATTGTTATTCGACACCCATGAGGTACTTTGTCTACAAGCTCTTTGAAATCATCATCTGCAAAAAAAGTTGGCAATTGATTCAGTTATTTTTTTACATTTGAAAAAATCATGAAAGTTCATCTTTGGTCAAAAGAGACCACGAGTTCATCACCAAAATGCTAGAAATATTCTCTAAAACATTATTAGTAACCAGGATATGATCCATAAGCTCTCTCATACCGTTCTTTGGCATGACATCATATGCTTCCCGCAGAAGTCATTTCTACCAAAATTTTGGACAATGTGAACATATAAGATGTCACGTTAGCATCTCTAAATCGGTATTTTTCTGGTAGAAAAACTTGGTGTTATGCATATATTTACAAACTAGAGTTCAACTTTGACATGTACATTGAAGCATGCCAAATAAGGGCCTAAACATCACTCTCTAAACTAGAGTTCAACTTTGACATGTACATTGAAGCATGCCAAATAAGGGCCTAAACATCACTCTCTTGACTAATATTACAACGTCAATATGACATACCATTACTATCATTTTCTGCAATTCCGCCTACTACGTCAATCTATTATTGTCAAAATATATCACACAACTCCGGAGATTGAAATCACACAAGTATGAATTAACAAAAAAAATACAAAATATATTCATACAATAGTCGAAATTATACACCGGCCAAGCTCATTTCTACACAATGCTTAATGTATAAACAAAATTACGAAAGAAGAATCATTCCGATCTTTAATTTCAAAATATCGTACTATTTTAATGCAATCCGAATATTAATCAGTCTCATATATCATGCACAAAAGATGCAATGAATCAACAATTTCAAAAAGTTAAAAAAAAAAAAAAAAAAAAAAAAAAAAAACTTCACCTGTGATAAGATTCATATCAGTAGGCACAATGCACTCATCATAACCGGTGTCATCATCCTCACCAGACTCAGCTGGAAGACGCGTGCCATGACCGCTGTAATGCACGAAGAGAATGTCGCCGGAGGAAGCAGATCCGACGAGATTAGAGAGAGCTCTTCGGACGTTTTTTCCGGTAGGTTGAGTGCATGATTTATCTGTGTCGATAAGAATAGAAATGTGATTGTCGGAGAAACCGTAGCGGTCTATTAAACAACGGTGCATGCGCTTGACGTCGTTAATGCAGCCTTTGAGTTCGGCTTTTGTGCCTTTGTAATTGCACCCTATCAACACTGCTTTCTTCGCCATCTCTTTGATCCTCTGATCTTGCTTAACCGTTTCCGCCTGTGTAAAGCAATGTGTTTGTACCTACTTTATATAGAACTGTTTGCTTTAATTATTTCTTTCGTTTTTTTGTATTTGTAACTTGCAAAATAATTAGGGGTGTGTAATGTGTATAATGCAACACAAATTCTTACTATAAAATTAATACACGCGGTTACGATTTGTTTAATTGCTCTTAATTGTCATTAAACGCTTTTAAATGGTTTTTTTGTGGTCATTATTGATCATTCATCGATTTCAGTTTTTTCGAATTTAATATCATATTTTTTTTCTACTTGTACAAATATACTTATTATGTGAATTTATTGTTCTTTTTGTTGATTATTAGACTTGTATAGTTTATAAATGATTATATGCTTTTTTTTTTAAGTAATATGATTATATGCTATAATAATGTGAATTTACTGTTAGTAATGTATTAAGATGAAATAAATAGCGTCAAATGCTAATAATTATCACGTTAAACATCAAAAAATGATCATTTTCAAACTCGTTATGT
This sequence comes from Saposhnikovia divaricata, assembly GCA_036435485.1. Taxonomy (NCBI): domain Eukaryota; kingdom Viridiplantae; phylum Streptophyta; class Magnoliopsida; order Apiales; family Apiaceae; genus Saposhnikovia; species Saposhnikovia divaricata. Next base: position 221,265,849 of record CM071596.1, on the reverse strand, counting down.
AAATTAAATTTATTTTATAAGACTATTTTTCTATATAATTCAAATTATGAGAATTAAAAGATAACAATTAAATTTGAACAAAAAAAGATAGCAAATAAAACAAATGTAGTTTACATATAATTATATAAAAACAAGATGATAGCATGTGTTTATAAAAAAAAAAGTGACATGCACGATTATATAACAACATAACAAGAAGATGATAGTAGGTGTTTACAAGAAAAAAGTGATAAAGACAGACCAATTTAGTACATAATTTTTTTTATGTAGATTATGATGATATATTATATAATTTTATTTATAATAATACAAAATAATATTTTTGTTGTAAATATTTAAACTGATTATTTCAAAGTTATCACTACAATACATAAATAAAAAATAGTAATGTAGTAGTTCGGTTAATTTCGATTCAGTTTTGATTAAAATTTAAAATCAAAATTAAACCATTTATTTCTGATTTACGATTTGACTTTTTTTAATTTAACTTCAGTTTTTTTAAATGTGATTTATAGGATTTTTATGAATATTTTTTGAATTTCAATTTTTTCTAATCACCTTTAAAGAAAAAAGAATGATTCGTACGAGGTTTATAATAAGTTTATACATATATCAACTAAAATGACATGGTTTTAATTATTTTAGACATCTCATTATTATAGATTGGTTGATGACATGGAAAATGTGATACTTCAGATAAAATTTGAAGCTTTTCTCAAAAATACGAATTTTTTATATTTTTATTTCAAAATTACGTTTTCTTATTATTTATTATATAAAAATACGATCTTTGTAATTTTTTTTGAAAAAATATGAATTTTCAACCAGATGCATCTTTATGCAACCAAAAATAAATTTAATAATTTTTTAAATAATATAAAAATTTAAATTTTGTTATAAAAAATATTTTTACAAATATTTAAATTACTAAAATTGCAAAAGAAAATAAAAGGCGAATTTTTTGAGAAGTTTCCTAAAATAAATTGGTATATTTTCTTGTTGCACCAATAATTAATGGGAAAGGACCCTAATAAAGCAATACCATTTTATATTTTTTAAAAATGGTGGTGATCGATAATATGAAAGGTAGGACACCTTCTTTTTGGAAGTTAAGGTCGTATGGGTTTTAAAATTGTACAATCTTTATCTTTCACAAGACTTTGGTTTCAACTTTGTCGAAGATATATATGGAGTACTGTTATGCAAAAAAATCACACAATATCCCTAGTAAATATTGTTGAATCTAACGGATTTATTCTTGGTTTTCGGATAAATGAACAGGTATGTTAGTCGTAGCTTTTTCTCAACAGCTAAGCTTGAGAGTAAGGTAGTGTGTTTAAAGGGCTGAGTCGGTAAGATCTGCCAGACAAAAATGGCACTGAATTCCGGCCAAAGTGTGCCCGGAAAGTAATCACTAAGGTTACACTTACCTTGTGTAAACAGAAGTAAAAAGATGGAACCCCCTTACCAATTGTCTACATATCCTATTTATAGGAATCAAGCCCCAATGTAGTTCTTTTAGGTTATAACTCTCCTTTTGGGCCAACCACAGCGGTTAGAAAAACCAAAGCCCACCTTAATTACCCGATCCAGCTGCTCAAGCTTGAGCTCCTTGTGTCCTAATCCGAATATAACTCTCCAAACTCATAAATCCACAATTATAAATATAAAAAGCCATATATATCCTTCCCATATTATGTTTATCACGTTTATAGTGATTATATACTAGCCAAACTCTGAATTATGAAGATATTCCCGTGCTCCCAAAGAATAGGAACAAGTGTCCTTCTATAACTTCTCTTCTAACAAGCACAGGTGGAGCTACAGCTGTATCCGTGCCTCACAGCTACGGCAGTACCCGTGCCTCACAGTTACGGCTGTACCCCTACCTCTTAGCTAAGGTTGTATCGTACCTCACAGCTACGGTTGTATCAGGACCTGATCCTATCCATGATAAATTCAATCCACTTAAATTGGGCCTACTAGGTCCATGGGCCTTAAATTGAGTCATCTGAACGTTTCCTTGTAGCCACTAAGTGCGAAAGGAACCTTTCCATCTTGCCTTAGGTACAGCTACGTTTTCATGACCAACCCTATAAGAAAAGAATTGGTGAATCCTGAAAAGGGCATTTAAAGAATTTGACTGGGCATCAAATGAATCCTTTGGCTTTGGGGAGCACGAAGTGAATCCATTCGGGCTCTAGGTGAATCATGGCAAAAGCACGAAGAGAATCCGGTTGGGCACTAACTGAATTCCTTTGTGGTATCAAGTGAATCCTTATAGGCTCTAAGTGAATCCTGAAGAGGTCACATAGAGAATCTATAGGGCACATGATGAATCTTAAGATTGTCAAGGGAACCATGTGAATCCAAATAAGGGCATAAAGTGAATCTAATTGGGCGTTATGTGAACCTATGCTGAGGGCACATAACGAATCCAATAGAGCACTAGATGAATCCTTAAAAGGGCACCAGGTTAACCTTGAAAATCATAACTTGATTGCTCGAGATGTCCCTTTTTCCTGCCAAGAAAACCTTCGTGTAAGAATTCCTTGTATATCAAACCATTGAGCTTCTGCACGGAGCTCCTGCTGTTACAAAGATACCTTAGGCTTCCAAAACCACTTTCCTTTTGGTTCCGCTTTAGATCAGGTACGACCATCGAACCTACTTGGTGGGAGCTCCCTCTCTGTAAGCTTTTGATGAGAACCTCTTTTCCCAATCTGCCAGCTCTTCCACAAAAATCTGATGTACCCCCCGAGCCATTGGATTTCCTTTCGACATGACGTGTAAAACCTTCTCCAACTTGAATCTTAAACTTGTTGAGAAGTTCAGAAGTTGTTGGCCCTTATATAGATTCCAAAAAAGACACCCATGGGAGGCCTCCTCCTTGAATGAGCAAAGAGGGTCTTAGCATTATCAGTAGAGCTGGGAAATGGTGCCAGTCTATTAATCCGAGATAAGCTCCTGAGATGTGGATTCATTCCGGGAGGTCCAGCCGCATCAGCTGCAACTGTTAAGGGAGTTGCAATTGAGTCCCCTATATATTTGAGTCCGCCACAGGCCCGTATATGGCAAAGTTCTTCCAGATGACAGGAAACCGATTCCTGCACATAATTAGCTGGTCCCACCATAGGGCAAAAGTATACATCTAAAACTCGGAACAGTTCATTAGATGAGATCCTTAACCTACCGCGATGCATCTATACCTTTACTTCCAATTAACCATATAGCAACATACCATAGCTGGATGAAAATACCAAGCTCGAGCACGCACATATATAATAAATTGACATACCCGATACAGGTATAGGTACGCACCATAAATAAGTAGTCGTAGCTGAGCCGCTCTTCATAGATGCTCATTTCCAAATATTCAGGTGCACCGTTCCATTGACATATAACTTTCCAAGACCCCCTTTCTCCCACCGTGAAAGGACTTCAATAACCGATATTAATGAGCTCATATTCTTTTTTAAAGACCGATTCCATACTCCCCGTGAAGGTTCGTACCTAAGAAGTTCATACTTAAGAGGATCTATCTGACAGGTACATGATTTTCCATGTTAACCTGTACCTCCTCGATCAAGAGGTTCGCATCCTCATATTAACCCAGTACCTCCTTATAAGAATCAAGTCCCAACTTTGAGGTCCTTGCATAACTCCACCTCTGTCGGGTGAAGGTGGAGCCACAGCTGTACCGGCACCTTAATTTACATCTGTACCTACACCTCTTCAGCTGCACCTTCCTATCTCCAGGTACAGCTACATCCAAATATCCAATAGACTGAATAAACAACTTCAACTACGTACTTGGTTCATTTGTACCTCCTTGGTCAAGAGGTTCGAAGTTAGCTTTACATGTACCTCCTCAGTCGGGAGGTTCGTACTTTCTTTCCCACGTAGATTCACCTGCTTACTCCCCTTACGACCAGTAATATAGTATGAACCAGATCTTTACTCCATAATTTTCATTGTGGGAGCTTCAATAGTCCTTCACCTCCAACCGATTGAACCACTAAAATGGCACTAAATTCCGGCCAAAGTGTGCCCGGAAAGTAATCACTAAGGTTACACTTGCTTTGTGTAAAGAGAAGTAAAAAGATGGAACCCCGTTACCAATTGCATACATATCCTATTTATAGGAATCAAGCCCCAATATAGTTCTTTTAAGTTATAACTCTCCTTTTGGGCCAACCATAATGGTTAGATAAACCAAAGCCCACCTTAATTACCCGACCCAACTGCTCAAGTTTGGGCTCCTTGTGTCCAAATCCGAATAACTCTCCAAACTCATAAATCCACAATTATAAAATAAAAACCATATATTTCTTTCCCATATTATGTTTATCACGTTTATAGTGATTATATACTAGCCAAACTCTGAATTATGAAGATATTCCCGTGCTCCTAAAGAATAGGAACAAGAGTCCTCGTATAACTTCTCTTCTGACAAGCACAGGTGGAGCTACAACTGTATCCGTGCCTCACAGCTATGGTTGTACCCGTACCTCACAGCTACGGCTGTACCGTACCTCACAGCTATGGTTATATCAGGACCTGATCCTATCCATGATAAATTCAATCCACTTAAATTGGGCCTGCTAGGTCCATGGGCCTTAAATTGAGTCATGTGAAATTTTGGGCACAACAACTACCCCCCGGTTCCTTGTAGCTACTAAGTGCGAAAGGAACCTTTCCATCTTGCCTTAGGTACATCTACGTTTTCATGACCAACCCTATAAGAAAAGAATTCGTGAATCCTGAAAAGGGCACTTAAAGAATTTGATTGGGCATCAAATGAATCCTTTGGCTTTAGGGAGACGAAGTGAATCCATCCAGGCTCTAGGTGAATCATGGCAAGAGCACGAAGAGAATCTGGTTGGGCACTAAGTGAATTCCTTTGTGGTATCAAGTGAATCCTTATAGGCTGTAAGTGAATCTTGAAGAGGGCATATAGAGAATGTATAGGGCACATGATGAATCTTAAGATTGTCAAGGGAACCATGTGAATCCAAATAAGGGCATAAAGTTAATCTAATTGGGAGTTATGTGAACCTATGCCGAGGGCACATAACGAATCCAATAGAGCACTAGATGAATCCTTAAAAGGGCACGAGGTTAACCATGAAAATCATAACTTGATTGCTCGAGATGTTCCTTTTTCCTGCCAAGATAACCTTCGTGTAAGAATTCCATGTGTATCAAACCATTGAGCTTCTGCACGGAGCTCCTGCTGTTGCAAAGATACGTTAAGCTTCCAAAACCTTTTTCCTTTTGGTTCCGCTTTATATCTGGTTCGACCATCGAACCTACTTGGTGGGAGCTCCCTCTCTGTAAGCTTTTGATGAGAACCTCTTTTCGCAATCTGCCAGCCCTTCCACAAAAATCTGATGTACCCCCCGAGCCATTGGATTTCCTTTCGACATGACGTGTAAAACCTTCTCCAACTTGAATCTTAAACTTGTTGAGAAGTTCAAAAGTTGTTGGCCCTTATAGAGATTCCAACAAAGACACCCCTGAGAGGCCTCCTCCTTAAACCAGCAAAGAGGGCCTTAGCATTATCAGTAGAGCTGGGAGATGGTGCCAGTCTATTAACCCGAGATAAACTCCTAAGATATGGATTCATTCTGGGAGGTCCAGCCGCATCAGCTACAACTGTTAAGGGATCTGCAACTGAGTCCCCTATATATTTGAGTCCTCCACAGTCCCGTATATGCCAAAGTTCTTCCAGATGACAGGAAACCAGATTCCTGCACATAATTAGCTAGTCCCACCATAGGGCAAAAGTAGACATCTAAAACTCGGAACAATTAATTAGATGAGATCCTTAACTTACCGCGATGTATGTATACCTTTACTTCCAATTAACCACATAGCAACAAACCATAGCTAGATCGAAATACCAAGCTCGAGCACGCACATATATAATAAATTGACATACCAGGTACAGGTGTAGGTACGCACCATAAATAAGTAGTCGTAGCTGAGCCGCTCTTCTGAACTCTTGACCGTGTTAGCATGATCCATACCATAGCTTCATAGACGCTCATTTCCAAATCTTCAGGTGCACCGTTCCATTGACATATAACTTTCCAAGACCCCCTTTCTCCCACCGTGAAAGGGCTTCAATAACCGATATTAATTAGCTCATATTCTTTTTTAAAGACCGAGTCCATACTCCCCGTGAAGGTTCGTACCTAAGAAGTTCATACTTAAAAGGATCTACCTGACAGGTCCATTGTAAGAACCCAGATTTTCGGTAGAATTAAAACTTTTCTTATTAAGAATAAGTATATACGTGAATAGTGTTTGTCATGCGTGAATAGTAATTTATGGATGAATAGTGATTTTGATGACCAAGAAAATTTTCACGCCACCCTATGTACAAGACATGGTATGGATATTTCGAAGTCATATTAGTGATTCACGGAGCAAATAAGTGTATATAAAGACGATCGGAATTCAGAAATTCCAATTTGTATTCTGGTGTAATATTTGACCGGGACGTGAATTATATATTATTATATTCAAGAAATGAGATATTAATTTTGAGGAATTAAGGATTTAATTATGTCAGGATTTTATTATATTTGATTCGAGAATTTAGAACCAAAACCCCTGAGATAGTGAAACGAACGTTCTAGAAACCGCTGAGACTTTATAACGAGATTAAGCGATCAAGTGAGCGAATCATGAATTGAGAATAGTAAATATTAGAAGTCCAAGGAAGGATATATTATGAGAGGAAAATGGAATTGAGAATAAAATCCTAGAGTTAAAGGAAATGAGAACAATTGAGAAACCGCGAGAATTTTTTTCTGAGATAAAGAGAAAATACAAAGAAAATTAGGCACAACGATTGTTTGAGGTATTGGGCCACACTATTACAATGAAGTGCAACATATAAGTTGTAACATATTGATTTAGTAAATATACAAGAAGGGAAGCCCCTTGGTGCAAATAAGAAAAGGAAGGAAGGACTTGGAAACAATATGTCTAAAGCAAAGGACTTGCTTGCAATTATGGATGGATAAAGGTAATCCAAATGAACCAATGAGGAGATGACACCACATGGCAAGAAGATAAGATGCATCCAAGTGAAAATATCAAGCATTATTGATCACTTTATCACTTTAATCAAACAAAACAAACACCAAATACTCCATTCTGCCCAGCAGGAAAGGAGCTCACTAAAACGGGCCTAGAGACTTCATTACTCAATGAAATTTTTTGTTCTTTATATGGTTAGAAAGATGTTAAGACGCTCTACAATTTTCATTCAGGAGCCTCGACCAGGAAACGAGTGCAAGGGCTTTGTTTTGGCTGATCTTTGGGGCGTGTTTTTCCAGTCAGGAAACCCACTTCCATGTTCTTGATTTATTTGGTGAGATTGAAGATGGTGAGCATAGAGTAAGTCTTCCCCAAGGTTAACCAAGCTTGTTTGAGATTGTAAGAACATCAAGAAGGTATAAAAACCCTAACCCCTCTTGGCCATGTAGTATTTGTGATGTTTAATGTTAGATCCATGGTTATTAGTGTGAATCTTGGACATATAAGTTATGGATGATGTAGATCTTGAGTTTAAATGTTGTGGTTGTGATTTTTAAGCTTGTGGTTAGTGTATGTAACTCCATGTATGTTATAAAGTATGATCTTGGTGTATTAGATGATGGTTGTGATGTGTATATAAGATTCTTGGTTGGTTAAGTGGTATAAGCGTGCTGAGTATTTTTCCAGGAACTTGTACTGTCTTGTAGGAGGGTTTTGAACCCCTAAATCTTGTCCCCTGAAGTCCTAATATATATTGTTGGAAAGGTATTTGAATGTAGTTTTCAGAAATATAAGGTTCATGACTAGGTGATGTATAGATTTTGAGTTATGGCCTGAGAAGTGAAATGTGTTTCTAGAATCCGGACTGCACTAAATGGTCCCCTTGTGAACCTTGTTTAAACCCCTAAAAATTTATGTAGGATCATGGAAAAATTAGAGAAGCTAGTAAATGCAGTGGTGAAGGCTACCCAAAAAGAATTGGATTAAAATATGTATTTTTCAATTGTATAGAAATGTTTGAGTAAAATCCGCACAAGTGAAAAACCACTTAGGAGATTAGTTTAAAGTAGTTTTAAGAGTATTCACTTGAGTTTCGAGTTTGAGGAATAGATTTGAGTCGAATGGGTAAAGAATGTGATAATGTGATGACATGGTCATATAGGAGGGTTAGTGGGTCAAATGGTGGAGTCGATAAGATGGCCTTGTATTCTTTAAAACATTATGATTAAGTGGTGTTGCTAAGATACTAACGAGCGAATATTGGATATTTATAGATTGTCGCTCCACTCCACAAGCCCAACCACCCCAACCTTCCCAAGGCAAGTTTTCCAACCCTAAGCATTTATTTTTAAGATATTATGTTCCTGATTCTACCTATGCAAGTTTACTTTTCGAATCTTACATATACAAAGACTTTCACTGTTGTGTTTGTAGTTTTCAATCATATCAAATGTTTATGTTTATCGAAGTATTGATGAAATTGAGATGTATAAGCACGTATATGTTTGCACCCCTTGAACTTAGATTGAAATGTTTTCTTCGGACAACGACTCTAGCAATAGAGGTCGTAGCGGTCCGTATATACTATTGACCGGGGAGCGGTATATTATTATATCGTAATTAAATTGCGAAAACCCGAAGGGTCATTCGGGGAGTATCGTATACTCAAGTAATTATTTTTATATCTTCGTAAATACTCAAAATACCTATCTTGGATTAAAAGCTTATGTAATTAAATAATTATTTTATTAATTATTAATATTAAATCTTAAAATATCATTTATTAATTATTGTTCATTATTTTAAAGACAAAGCTAATCCAGGATACCTTTTGCACTTTCAAACTCGAACTCTTTCGAACTCAAAACATTTTCGAAAACCCCCGGTCAGGTTTTGCTTCTTGTACGATTTCAAGAATTATCGGTCGACCGATGTCGGACCTCAACTACTCAGTTTTCATTCAAAATAAAGTTTTTAAAAGAAAAAGAAAAAGGGACTCTGGCAGGTGTGGGAACCGTTGACGAGCGATTCCCGGGATGTGTAAGCGGCCGTGAGCCAGGCGGTCCATCAATTATTATTCCGGCCCAGGTGTTGCCGAAGGATGATTACGGATGTAGTTTTCATCGAGGGTGATTACGGATGTAGTTTTCACCCGAGGATAGTTACGGATGTACTTTCTATCCTTCTACCGGTAGAGAAGACCCGCGGATTATTGGACTTGGATGTGGCGACTGATCATTATCAATCCTTGTCAGGTTTTTATGTTTTCTTCCAGTCCCATCCTCCACTTTGGAAAAATTCTCAAACACTGCTTCTTGGGCCTAAGTGCCAAGTTGCCGATAGTGTGGCTTTTGATAAGAAAAATATTGACATCGTGCAGTATCTAGAACTGCAAGATTTTCTATAAAGATTGGCACGTGTTAGTGCACTCTTGCAATTATTTCAAAGAATGAAATGCTTTTGAATGAGAAACCTTCTAAGCTAATGGAAGGAAAGAGGTTTGCAATGATGTATTCCCTGTACAGTATGTTAACCATAGAGTGTTTTGCCGAAAATGATATACTCATATGTATATACTTTAAAACTTGAGATATGTTGAAATGGGAACCTTATAAAGGGTTCATATGTTATTCTTAAAGCTCCTTAGTGAGTATAAATGTTTTATTCAAACTCGGACATATATATTGTCCAATTATGTTTTGAAATCTGAGATATATGCCCATACAGTTGGGAATGTTTTCAAAATAAACCACATTATTATTTTACAAAATGGTGAACTTGCTGAGCATTATGTAGCTCATTCTTGCTTTATAAAAACTTTTCAGAAAGAGAAGAATTTGGCCGATTAACTCCGCACCAGCAGAAGAGGAGTAGAAGAATTACCCCGGAGATGATTTAGTTCCTGATAAATACTACAGAGTAAGTCTGATAGGTTTTCAACTGTAATAGTAAGAATTGTCTTCAAGTGTAATTGTATAAATGGAAGTGCGCAAGATTCTAGATTGTACAGATGAATTGTAATATTTAGTGTTACTTTTGATTATCGTTTCTGAGGCTCTAACTTGTTTGTGTGTAAGATTGAGGTCTGGATGGATGTATTGTTGAGTTGTAAAGTTAATACAGGTATGATATGGTTGGATGGTGACGTGACGACCTAAATCTCTGACCTCGGATTTGGGGGCGTTACATCCATGATTTTCCATGTTAACCTGTACCTCCTCGATCAAGAGGTTCGCATCCTCATATTTACCCAGTACCTCCTTATAAGAATCAAGTCCCAACTTTGAGGTCCATGCATAACTCCACCTCTGTCGGGTGAAGGTGGAGCCACAGCTGTACCGGCACCTTTACATATGTACCTACACCTCTTCAACTATACCTTCCTATCTCCAGGTACAGCTACATCCAAATATCCAATAGATTGAATAAACAGCTTCAACTACGTACCTGGTTCATTTGTACATCCTTGGTCAAGAGGTTCGTAGTTAGCTTCACATGTACCTCCTCAGTCGGGAGGTTCGTACTTTCTTTCCCACGCAGATTCACCTGCTTACTCCCCTTACGACCAGTAGTATAGTATGAACCAGATCTTTACTCCATAATTTTCACTGTGGGAGCTTCAATAGTCCTTCACCTCCAACCGATTGAACCTCTAAATTGAGATTCACAATTTTATGACAATAAAAACTTCCTTATCATATGCCAAGATGAAGTATTTGGGGTACCTTGCGGAAACCTTCTTTCATATGTGTAACCTCGAGATTGAGGTCTCTCCTGTCTTTGCCACTAGAACTTCTCGAGAACCTTTCCAGATGGTCGTACCTCCATCAAAAGATGGATGTTCAGCTTCACCTCTCTTGTCGAACATATTAGCACTCCTGACGTGAGAAACTGATGGGTCATAGAAGCTCTCATCGTGGAACCTCATTTCTCTTTAGGCAGTCCCTTAGAGCTTTTTCTAGGAAGCTCTCCTGGTCGCACCTCCTGGCGGATTCCTTTTCAAGTTTTTTTTTCTTCTTTTAATCTTATTGTTGGCTCCTCTATCAGTTTATCACCTTAGAGGCTTCATATGCCCCTTCTGCTGCATTTTTCAAAATAGGTCACTCGCCTCTTAAATTTATGAGAGGTACCTATTCACCTTCAGCCTCCCTGATAGCCTTTTTTGCTGGAGTTTCAGCGTCATCTAGATCATACATTGGCACCTTTTGCTCTATGAATTACTTTAAAGAGATTAGTTGTGAAGTACTTCTAGCAGCTCACTGAATTGAATGAGGTGCATTCCTTGTTTTACAAGATAAATATAAGCTCATGTATGACGTAATACAAGGAAAAAAACAGCTCATAATTTCATTGAAAACTACTCGAAAGAAATAGACTTGCTTGCAAGGGAGGTATACATGCACTACCCCCCAGTTCTAAGAAGGAAATACATATATAAATAAAGGTCTCTCAACTGTACTTTAAAGAAGCTCTTAAACTTTAAGCTACTAGTCATCTCGAGCTATCCATTCCGTGAGCTTCCCAGCTTTAATCAAATCCTCAATTTGGTCCTTCAGTGCTCTACATTCGGAAGTATCATGGCAATTATCCTCATGGAAGTCACAATATTTCTTCAGATCTTTCCTTGCTCCTACAGGTAATGGTGCAGGCTTCATAAATATTCCTTCCTTCCGATAAACTGTGAAGATGTGGTCTACTGGAGCAATCAAAGAGGTATAATTATTGCACTTCATCTTCAAATTTGCTTTACTTCTTTTGGAGGAAGCTTAATCCCCAATAACATATGGTTGAGGGCTTGGAGACCTCTATTTCTTGCTTTCTTTGTGACTACCTTCATCTCCAAGATATCTTGTTTCTCTGAGCTTCAACAGGGATTCCTCCACACGTTTATACAGCTCAGCTTGTTGTTAGAACTCAGCTAGTGTACCAGGTTCACGTAGTTGTAACTCCTTCCAGAAGTCTGAACCAGCTCTAACTCCAGCAATCAGGAAGCACATAATGACCTCGTCAGGAGCTTTCTTAACTCTGGGAACCTCTGCATTGAAATGTTTGAGGTACTCTGTCAAGGTCTCATCTGCTCTCTGCTTGATGTTGGCCAAGGTATTAGCAGGAGGTGCGAACGCAACCGTAGCTCGAAACTGGGTCACAAAAAGCTCACCCATTTGCCTCCAAGATCGAATTGAATTTGTAGGCAACCTTTTGAACCATTGATGAGCATTGTCTCTTAGTGTAGCTGCTAACAGCCGGCACTTTGTGCGATCCTTGACTTGATAGACCTCCATTTCCGTGCTAAAACGACTGAGATACTCCATTGGATCTGTGGTTCCATCAAATTTCAGGTCCCCTACCCCCCTGTACCTAGGCGGGAGGGGTGAGTCTCGTACCTTCTTAGTAAAAGGTGAAGCTACAGCCAAACCAGATGCTGACATCTTCTCAGATTTAATTTTTCCAGAGCTTTCCTCAAGTCTGCCACTTTATAATTCGTATCCTCTCCATCAGAGATATAACCATCACTTTCATCAATTTCCTCGTTCGAGTCTCCACCCTGCTTATAAGCTGAGCTTTCTTGATAGCTGGAGCTACCACCACCCGTAGCTACTGATCGGGGTTTTGTGGACCTCGACCTCCTGTCATGTGTCCGCTCGTCACCATGAGACTTTTCCTTTCTATGACTCTTAGAACCCGTTTACTGAGACCTGTTATGGTTGTCATTCCCACCAGTCTTTTCTTTAGTCCCATCTAATACATGTCGTAGGTCCTTATTACTAAGCTTCTTTCCCACTCTATCAAAGACACTCACACTCCTCGTGGGAGAATCTGGAGGACCTTCTTCCTCTTTCCAATCCGGGTTTTCCTGGTCTGTTTCCACATCAGAAAAATTATTTTTCGGACCTCCTTCTCCGGCTCCTCTTCCTCACTTTCAAAATTTAGGTTCATCGGCGTCACCTTCCACTGTCTGGTGCACTTTTCCAAGGACCTCTTCTTCTTTCGCCCCTTCTTCCTTTGTGTAGACTTCTTCTCCAACTGGTCAATCCTGCCCCCATATTTTGGAGATGGGGAAGGATATCCCTATTCGTAACTTCGCCATCAAGGTTAGCATCACGCTCACCACCCCTGCCGCTCGGTGTTCGCACATTATCGGAACTTTCTGACATTAGTTCACCAACAGATTTTTAGGAGAGAAGCCCCTCCTTCTAGCACCAAAAATGTTATGCAAAAAATTCATACAACACCCCTAGTAAATATCGCTGAATCTAACGGATTTATCCTTGGTTTTGGGATAAATGAACAGGTACGTCAGTCGTAGCTCTTTCTCAACAGCTACGCCTGAGAGTAAGATAGTATGTTTAAAGGACAAAAATGGCACTGAATTCCGGCCAAAGTGTGCACGGAAAGTAATCACTAAGGTTACACTTGCCTTGTGTAAAGAGAAGTGAAAAGATGGAACCCCCTTACCAATTTCCTACATATCCTATTTATAGGAATCAAGCCCCAATGTAGTTCTTTTGGGTTATAACTCTCCTTTTGGGATGAATGTAGTTCTTTTAGGTTATAACTCTCCTTTTGGGCCAACCACAGCGGTTAGATAAACCAAACCCACCTTAATTACCCGACCCAGCTGCTCAAGCTTGAGCTCCTTATGTCCTAATCCGAATATAACTCTCCAAACTCATAAATCCACAATTATAAATATAAAATGCCATATATATCTTTCCCATATTATGTTTATCACGTTTATAGTGATTATATACTAGCCAAACTCTGAATTATGAAGATATTCTCGTGCTCCTAAAGAATAGGAACAAGAGTCCTCGTATAACTTCTCTTCTGACAAGCACAGGTGGAGCTACGGCTGTACCCGTACCTCACAGCTACGGCTGTACCCGTACCTCTCAGCTACGGCTGTACCCGTACCTCTCAGCTACGGTTGTACCCAGGCCCGGCCCAGAGGGTGGGCGACAAGGACGATCGCTCAGGGCCCAAACATTTTAAGGGGCCCAAAATTTTGCCGACCTTTATAGTAATAATAGTATATATCAATATTTCATGTGAAAATAAAAAAAAAATTGAGTTAGTGTGTTACTTTGTGATGTTCTAATGATTATTTAATCTTACAAATTAGGACCATTTACAAAAGAATGACTACCTTTCAAATTTGCAAATTAACGGAATCCATTCTTTTTGAAATGCAATCTCAAGTACGCCCATCACTTTACAATTTACTCTTAAATTAATAATGTAAATAAGAATCTATTTGTTCAACTTCACCGTTATTTATCATAATTTTACACGCATTACCCTCATCTTATTTTTGTTAAATTGTGATGTTATGTTGCTTAGGGTTTGTGATTTTTTTATAAATTAATGCATAATTATTATTTCACTTGAATTTTAGTTTGTATGATCATTTTTTTTCTTGTGAAAATAAAAAAATTAAATAGTTATTTTTCATTTTCTTATTTTGTCTTATATTGATTGCATTGATATTTATAGAGAAAAGTTTCTAATACAAATTAAGGATGACAATTTGGTATATTTTACATTTTCATTCCTTTAACTTACATAAATATCCTTGTACATGTATTGACAAATTTCTTGATCTTAGACTACTATCAGGCACATGATACTTTATTTACTAGAATTATTATAGTTTATGTTTAATTGGGAAGAAAAAAAAATTGGGGCACAATTTTTCGATTTCGTCCTGGGCCCTCAAATTGTATGGAACAGTCCTGGCTATACCATACCTCACAGCTACGACTGTATCAGGACCTGATCCTATCCATGATAAATTCAATCTACTTAAATTGAACCTACTAGGTCCATGGATTTTAAATTGAGTCATGTGAAATTTTGGCACAACAAGTACTATGGGTCTGTTGGATATAAACAAGTATTTGTCAAATTTTGTTATAGTATGAAATCCTCGATTGTTGGAGCACGTTTAAAAAATTATATATACAAATATTTTTTATGATAAGAATAAATTTTAAGTTATTTATTCCAAAAGCTGTATATTTGAGCGAAGACTGTACTATGAATGATTAAAGATCTCCTCAATTTGGACGAACATTTGTTTTTACTACGTATTTTTTTAATTTTGAATATTTTTTTTAATTTCTGTATGACTTTTTATGATAAATTAATAAAAATCATCATTCTTGAAAATATTATTCTTTATTAAAAAAGTGTCTATTGAGATTTGTTCATGGCAGTGTTAAGCGGCTATCCATCAAAATTCACCTGTGCGCTATTTCTAATGTGATCCTCTCTCCTCTCTCCCATTTTTTTCTCTCCAAGGAGTTCCTGGAAACCAGTAGTAATTTTGACAACTGTAACAATTTTACTAATGCTACTAATAACAATATTTACAAAAATGTCACCCTCCTGTTTGGTTGGCCATGTAATAATCAATCAAAACTTCCTACTGGCTCGTATTTTGGGTCTTTTCCTTCCTGCCCTTCTTTCTCTTCCATTTCTTTTTTTCTTCATTCTTTGCAAATTATCATCAAATTCTTGAACCCGTTTAAGTGCTGATATAATTTAAGTACATATGTGATTTAATCCATGAAATCGCTTTTCGACAATGGAGCAAATACTTTTGAGAATCACTGCTGGTTTGTCTTTCACCTAATCTTCTCATTGATCTTGTAAATCATTTTGTATATATGGAGTTTATAGAATGTATGAGCAAATACATGCAATTCCTTTTGGCCGGTCATTTAATTCTTATTCTTATTTTCGTTATATGATTTGCATGGTTTCTTATGATCATTTTGGCCCATGGTTTTGATATATAGATCGATCATTGGCATATTTATTTTGTGTTTTAATATCAAGTTTGATTGATGTATGTTATGATGATTAAATGCATGTATATGTAGACAAGCAACTGCATTTCAAAAATATATGTGAAGAAGCAATATATGTTCATTGCAGGTAAACAAATATTCCAACGGAAACAATGAATTGAGGTTTACGAACAAATTTTCAAAATTAAACTTTTTTTGTTGGAAATCCTGTGTTACATTACATTCGAAGCCATTGCATCTAAGATGATATTTTTCATGGTTTTTCTTGCTTGTCTTAGTACATGGTTGTTAATGATCATTTCTTTTGGGGATAGAAGAACTAATGTATTTGTTAATGTCACAGATCTACAAGTGATTAGAACAAGCGCCATGTGAGACTCGAGATATGGATGCTTCCTATTCTAACAATGGTCCAACTAAAGAGGATCCAATATCAAAGAAAAGTTCGAGTTTTGCCAATCTGAATGTTCATCATAATCGCAGCAGCAGCACAGAGAATGCACCGCTAAGGCCTCATACTGGTGGTGATATTCGATGGGAGGCCATTAACTCAATTTCAGCCAGAGAACCTCTTACTATTAGCCACTTTCGACTCTTGAAGCGGCTTGGTCATGGGGACATTGGAAGTGTCTATCTTGTCGAACTAAGAGGAACTAATGCCTTTTTTGCGATGAAAGTCATGGACAAGGAATCTATTGCAAGCAGAAATAAGCTAATCCGAACTCAAACAGAAAGGGAGATTCTCGGTCTTCTGGACCATCCATTCTTGCCCACTTTATATTCTTACTTTGAGACTGATAAATTCTATTGCTTAGTCATGGAGTTTTGCAGTGGAGGTAATCTTTATAGTCTTCGACAGAAGCAGCCCCACAAGTACTTTACAGAAGAAGCTGCACGGTCAGTAACTATTTACTTCTTACATGTAAACTTCTGATCTTTTGTGACAAAAGTTGTGCACTTCCATTAAAAAAAAGTGAATATGGGATTCATTTCACACACACTTGATTCTATATTGGCGGTCTTCGTTTCAATGCCTAACAAAATCTGAGTCTGAAACTCTTAAGTGGTGCCTGTAAAAGCAACATGTTTGGCTCTCTATTTTTTGTAGTGAAACCTTCAAAAATATTCTCAAAATTTTACTTAACTTGATGATTGCTAGTGACGAATTTCATACAGAAATGTGGTTTATGTGACTATGCATTAGCTAGCTCCAGAGTTTTTAATGTGTGCCAAGTGCACAGATATTGTGTGTTTAACATTTACTTGTCTGTCTAAATAGTCATCTTTGCATGTTTACTTCACATCTTTTATTCACATTTTAATGTGCATCTAATGTGCATCATCAACATATTCGACGGAGTATTTTTTTTATTTTTCAATATTCATTCTTGTTTGATGATCCTCAATCATAATATTTTAACATTGCAATATCAAGGAGAATTTTGGAATATATTTAAGTAATGTCCTGTTATTTTTTTTAAATACAAATTGTTGTTTTAGGCTTGGCCAGCCAGTTATTAAGATGTTTCTCTGTTTTCAGATTTTTTGCATCCGAGGTACTGTTGGCAATTGAGTATCTGCATATGTTAGGAATAGTTTACAGAGATCTGAAGCCAGAAAATGTGCTAGTAAGAGAACAAGGTCATATTATGCTATCTGATTTTGATCTATCACTTCGATGTTCTGTCAATCCAACACTTGTCAAGTCATCCTCGAGTTATATGAACAGCGGTAATGCAAGCGCTGCTGGCATTTTAGAAAATGAGAATGTAACACATGGTGTCCAGCCATCAAGTTTTTTTCCACGCTTACTACCTTCTAAAAAGAGTCGAAAATCTAAATCAGACTTTGGCCTCTTTGTGGGAGGAGCCTTGCCAGAACTAATGGCAGAGCCAACAAATGTGCGCTCAATGTCGTTTGTTGGCACTCATGAATATTTAGCTCCTGAAATTATTCGTGGAGAGGGTCATGGTAGTGCAGTGGACTGGTGGACGTTTGGCATATTCTTGTATGAGCTTTTGCATGGAATGACACCTTTCAAGGGATCCGGTAATCGTGCCACACTTTTTAACGTTGTAGGACAACCCCTGAAATTCCCAGATCATCCACATGTAAGTTCTGCAGCTCGTGATCTTATACGTGGTTTACTGGTGAAGGAACCACATAAAAGAATTGCGTATAAAAGGGGTGCTACAGAAATCAAACAGCACCCATTCTTTGAGGGAACAAACTGGGCTCTAGTGAGGAGCGCAATACCTCCTCACATACCTGATCCTGTGGACTTTTCACAGTATGCTTGTAAAGACGCAGTTCCACTAGAAAAGAAAGTGACCAATGTTAGAGACGATAAGAACAATACAAGTCAAGATGATTCTTCTTATACGGATTTTGAGTATTTTTAGGGGTTTCATTGTCATCGAAAGATGCACTTACTGGAAAGATGATTTTGTAAAATGTAATTTTCAAAAGTGTAGTTGGTAGAAAATTTATACTGAAATGTTTTTTTATATGATGCTTGAGGGTAAAAATTGAGTATTTGATTTAATGCAGAGGGCGCAGCATATATAACCACCCTGTATTCAATGAAGTATCTGTTAAGCCAGACATGATAACATAACTATGTTTTTATTATTAAAATTAATCGTAGTTTCGTGTAATTTCATGTGAATGTTGCAATATTCCTACGCTGGTGATACATGTATGTGCAAGTTAAACTGATCTTAGGAAAAAGTTCACTGCTGTTTTTATATGAGTGTGGGTTTAAACCTCCAGAAACAGACTTTATTACGAAAAAGACTAAAAGGCAAGGCTAGGTCCTTCCCCGGACTGATTTGTAAGAGCATCTCCAATGGCTAATACAGAGATTGCTAATATAGTTGTCAACTTCTACCACATCATCACATATATTACATTTTTATTTCTTCTCCCCTCCATCTCATTGTTGGCAACTTTTGTTATAAATCTACTCCAATAGTTGACAACTTTAGAAGTTGCCAATGTTGTCCCATACATCAATTTTATATTATCTTTTAAATACATTTAAAATATGAGAGATATAAAAAAGAGTAAAGTTAAATATATTTTTGGGGAATTGTATGTGTTTTAATTAAATGAGGAAGTTGCCAACTTTTGACAATTCTGGTTAGCAACTTGTTGGCAACATTGATACTTCAATAGGTGGGCAACCAAGAATGCCATGCCATATGGGACTTGTCAACCTCTTGCCAAACCATATTGGAGATGCTCTAAGAGCATTATGCAATCTGAACAACTTTTTAACATGGGTGCGGATCCCTGAGCACTCAAAATATTTACTGCTTATCTTAATCCTTGGGCATTCTAATATCGCTGATCTTCTATATTAGGGAACTAATTTTAATGAAAATAGAATGAATCAATACTAGATGAAGTAATTGTTTAGAAATAGAAGATGGAGCATGGACATTGGGGGTGGGGATTATTTTAAGCTAGATCTGTTCAGAAATTTACTAATTATAAAATTTTATAAATTTTTCGTGCAATTTAACATGACATCACACAATAAATGCACACAATAAATACATGTGGGTTCACTCAAGCACCCTATCTGATGATATATAATGAAGTCCCTAGTTGCATGTTTTACCAATATGATGGATGTCTTTTTTTTTTTTTTGTGCAGTTAAAATTCAGAGTATTAGTTTTTACTGGTTTAATGTTTGGCGCCCGGTCCCTGGCATACATTTGCCAGGGACGTTTTACATAACAAAATATCTTTCCACCGTCCGATCAAGCCATCAACAATCAGGATTATAAGAAAAGTTTACTAGGTATCGCGGAAAGTTTCGCACTACGTGTAAACTTTGTTATATACCGCTGAAACTTTATGTCATATTAATGTATACAGTATAGGGGTATACAGGATTCTTTAAGGTTGTAAATTATAAACATGTTTATAATATAAAGTATTAATAATTTAATTTAATTAAAATATTTTTAAAAGATAATATTAAACATGTTTATAATTTATAACCCTAAACAATCCTGTACACCCATGTATTGTATACACTGGTACCTTGGTACCGCAGAAAGTTTCAGCGGTATGTAAGAGAGTTTATACGTACCGCAGAAACTTTTCGCGGTACCTAGTAAACTTTTCTTATAATCTTGATCGTTGATGGCTTGATCGGACGGTGAAAAGATCGTTTGTTGTGTAAAACGTCCCTAGCAAACGTATGTCAGGGACCGGGCACCAATAGCCAGCAATGAAGCTGTGACGTCAAGCTTGAGGACTGGTGTTTTACAGGCCATTATATCTAAAGGTTACTCCTTCTGTGATTACCCTTTCTTTTTTCTTTTACTATGTTAAATTCTGATGTGGAGCAGAAAGTATGGCGTTGCAAGTGATTTATCAAAATTATATATGGTACTCCAAAGCTGTGGTAGAAGAATAAAGCCGATTTTGTATTATGTTTATTATGGCATCTTTGCATACGTGATTTTTTTCTTTCTAGGATGTTAATTACTATTCTGCAGCTTATATTCTTGTTCCGTTTCAATATTTGGTAATAAGTACTTTAATCTCGAACTCCCTAATCTTGAGGTCGCTGATGATGGAGTAACAGAAGAAAGTATAGAAACAATATGAGTTTCTATTGCTTTATTATTCTACTGGGGGTGTTTTATTTTGTGTGTGTGTGTGTGTTATCTCGTTCATTTCACTATATACAGTACTTGTATCTTTTTCACTTATGTCAACTTCTTACTGTAGAGTGGGTATCAACCCATGTCACACATCGATAAGATAAAGAAGAATTATCTTGAATATAAGCCACCAAACAACTCCATTAGTATGAGTCCTTTTGGGAGGAGCCCAAAAACAAATCCTTGCAGGCGTGGCCAAGGCCCAGCGCGAACAATATTATACTAATGTGGAGTTAATGGGTGTTGCGCGGCCCAACAAGTGGTATCAGAGCCAATGGTTAGAAGTTGATCCTGGGGTTGCGGGCTGCAAGTTGTGTGGTGTGGGAGGCTCTCCAGAACTACGGTTGGAGATCTTGGAAGGCTTGTGTCGAAAGTCTTCCTAACACTGAGGTGGTCGGGCGGCGTGTCCCGCAAGATGAGGAGTCAAAGATGAATTGGCACCTCCATTAGCATCTACATGTGTGTGTTGGATGTCCACAGCCCAGTTCTCCCCAAGAAGCATGTTGATCATATCAACAAGCATGGCCATTGGATATGCCGGATCCTGATTGTTTATAGCAGTGATTACCCCCCTACACTCGGAGAACAGAACCACATTGGTCTTGTTCCTCTCCCAATCCATATTTAAGCCATAGTAGATTGCCCAAAGCTCTGTTGTCTCGGGTGTAGCCAAGTCAATGCAGCCCCCTAACCCTCTCACCCACCTCCCTTGGTTTGTGATTATGCAACCAACACCAGCTGACATTGTTGCCCTATTGAACACACCTTTTACATTAACCCTGTATGCCATTTTGTTGTGAAGGTGATTGTTGTTAACACATCTGTTTAAATAGGCATAAAAAGTGGTTGTAACTTGTTAATGCAGTCAATAGTCTCTAGTAAAAGTTTGTATTTACAAGAAGATAGAAATTGACCATTGAATAGAAGCACCAATGCATGTACATTCTGCTTTGATATAATGAAACAACCAATGGTAGTAACTCTAAATAAAAATGTAACAACAATACAAAGAAATGTAACAACAATTAAATTATCCTAAAATGTAACAACAATAATTAAGGAAAAACAAACCATTCATTGTACATATATTTCAAACTTCTTGATTAAAAACTATGGTCATCCTTCGATGGAATTAAACTTGAAGATATAAAGAAACAATTCTACAAATTTAAAGCATCATGGAAGCTGAATCATCTCTTCTTCCTCCCGCATGTAACTACTGTTGATATGGGCTGAAAGTAAGCCCTAAAGACACATTTAATGTTGCATTAAATGAACCTAGGTTGGTCCAAGGTCAAAGCCCAATTATGAGGCCCAAAACCCTAATTAAATACTAAATTCGTAATTGAATATTCAACTGATAAAAAGACTCCAATATTGAGTTCAAAAGGGAACCAACTCCTCTAAGGAGTAGCCCCCAAGACACCCAAGTCCAATAGAAATCAGCCTTCCTCATGGAAGGATCTAGAATTCTACCTAGAGTGGGTGACTTGCCCACCAAGTTATCAAACCCTACTCCAACTGCAAGGCATCCAACGCCTATATAAAGGACATGACCCCTCCTTCTCAAAGGGAACGTTTTTGAGGCACAACTCCATACGTCACCCACCACGTTTTAGGCTTATTTCTCGAATAAGGACATACAAGCCACTACGTCACTACGCGGCGAGGGCGCATCAAGCCACATAGACAACTCTAGAACTACGTTTTGGACTGATTCTTGATATTCATCAAGGTATGTAGGCATCTTGCGAGGATCGACTAGTCCCGACAGCAAGAGCAGCCACCATTAAAGCTCGAAGCTCTCAATCCCTAGCATTCAATACACGAATAATTACACCCTAGTTTTTATTCCACAATATTTGGCACCGTCTGTGGGAAAAAGACGTCAACCATGGAAAATACATGGATGTTATGATCCACCGACCTCAATACGCGTTCTGATCACTATTGTTGGAATTCAGCCAACACATACCACTATTCAAGGGTTGAACCCTCTAGGAACAGAAATTTAAATGCGTCTCCATGGAAATGGAGTTCAAAGAACGATTCTAAACTCTCAAGGGGCGGATCCTCAATCCTAGGCATGGCTATGCCCATAATAGGTAAGCATGATTACAAATCTCTACCATGGTGCTTCCACCACTAACAGCTCAGAATCCGAGTTATGGGCTTCCACCCCAACGAGGGCATGATTCGCCCCATATTTGAGGCTTGGAACCTCCGCATATAGCAGGAGGGAGAAGTCTCGATCATGCATTAACGATGATGATCTACTCCCCTCAACTTCCAATCAAGGAACGACTCTCCCAGAGGCGCGTCTCCAAGGGGTGATCCAAAATCCACTAATTCAAGGAGAGAATCCCCAATTGCACATGGTGGTTTTACCTCTGTCTAATGGAGCACATGAAGCACGGATCGCCATCATCGTCATGCTAATTCCAATAAATCGAAACCCTGTTTGTGGGTTATCAACGTTCCTAACTGCTGATGGAACCATCGGTCTACACATGAGAAGTATGTGCCTCAATACATTGAAGGCTTGGTCCCCTTGCTGGAGGACCCCAAAATTTCTCCGGATCATACACCAAAGATGACTCCTCGTCTGAAGAAGATAAGGAAAAGGACGTCCATTATAGCAAGAGACGTCAAGGCAAGGGGCCCTCTGGAGAAGCAGGACGTTCACAACCCCGAAGGAGTCAAGGAACGGCTCTTCAGGCCATAGACTAAAGGATCTGGGGGCTCAAATTACCAATCCGCAATAGCCGGCTGTGGATTCAATGAATTCAGGGACGAATCCCCATCTCTATCATTACACAATGAACTTAGGTTCCCACCATTGGGATGTCGTTCATCGATGGTAGAAGTGGCCAGCAACGCGAGGGATACGTGCCTCAACGCAATCAAGGCCTAGAACGCCGAGTCATGATTTTTCCAGACCCTATACTGTTGACGATTCATCATCCACTGATGAAGATAACTATCTCAGGAAGAGAAGACCAGGCAAGAAGCTTGAAGGAGGGTCAGGGCCTTCTAAGCCCCGAGGATCCAAAGGACTGGCTCCCAAGACTCTAGGAGGGAAGATACTCGCTCATGAAGCACATACCTGAGAATTGAAGTTAGATCTGGAGATACAATAAACTAGGAAGCCCCCAAGGGCTAGGATCCCCAATGTTTTTAATTCGAGTGATACCCCTAGGAAAAGAAGGTTTGATACACAAAGGCTGATCCTAATGACTCGATGCCTCTACGAGATCATGATGATTGAATCTTGTCCTTCACCAACGAGATAGTGAATGCTCATATCTCAAGGAAAGATGCCCACCATCGAGGTGTGTGATGGGGCAGGAGATCCCACTAAGCATGTGAGGACATCCTCCAATGCACTATTAATTCCAGCCCATGACTAATGTTATCAAATGTAGGGCATTCCCGCATACCCTGGGGGGCATGACACAATGATGGTAAAGTCGGTTGCCCCCGAATTCAATCGACTCCTTTAAAGGACTAAGTAGGGCACTTATCGCCCCATTCATTGATAAAAACTTCATCAGAAAAGTTTTGCATCCTCCATGATTGTGGAACAAAGAAAGAATGAATCCTTGAGGAATTACTTGAACCGAATCACCAAGGAAGCCTTGAAGGTCTCGAACTGGGATGATAGAGTAACCATCAAGGTAGAAGAAAGTTTAAAAGAAACCTCAACCCCTGTTGGAGGCAAAGGAGGTAACAACAAGAATCGAATGGGGTCAAGAGTAGGATGTTAAGGATAAGTATAGACTCTGACTCTCCCCCGAAGAAGAACAATAAAGGACCGAGGTTCACTGGTTATGCACATTTACATACTTCAAATATCCAAATCTCGATGGACATTGTGAAAGACAAGGATCACCGATGGTCGAAACCACTAAGAACTGATCCCGAGAAGCGAAACAAGGACCAATATGGTCAGTTCCATAAGCCATTGGGGAATAACACTAACGATTATAGACAACTAAAACACAAGATCAAGTTTCTGATCCAAAGAGAAAAGTTGAATAAGTTCGTTAAGGATGGTTAACAGGGAAACCTAAAGAAGAGATTATGGAAGGAAGGATGCCGATCGAGATCCCAATCCGTAGCCCTAGGAGGGCAGTGATAAACATGATTTTTGAAGGCCCAACAATGGTCGAGAATGCAAGGTGCTCTCATAAAGCTTACGCTCGAGAAGTTATGCGCATCATAGGAGAAGCTCCATAATGAACAAATACTGAAATGGCAGTTTCCGTTGATGATTCTGACTTGGAAGGGGTGAAGTGCCTCCATGATGACCCACTGGTCATAACACCTGTGATAGGCAACTCGCAAGTGAAAGGAGTCATGATAGAAAATGAAACATTAGTGGATATCTCGTTTCGTGATGCATTCTCGAAGATGATATACAACAATTCTCAATTAACCTTGGGGCTTGCACACCCTTATGGCGGTTGCCTCAAGATAAGACCTGATGATCAAATTTCCTATAAGGAATGAAGTTGATGAAGAAAACAGAGATCAAATAATAACTATCCGGCCGCCTTGAGGCCTGATGAAGTCAGGGGGCAGGTCCTCCCGATTGAAGACATGGATGTCCGAGAAGGTTAGAAACAAATAGAAAACCCTACCGAGGACTTAATCCCCACTCCCCTAGTTCCCGAAGAACCTGAAAAGTTACCCACGTAGGGAATTGATGAATGAACCCTTGAAGGTAAAATTGGATGTGTTCCTACAAGAGAACATTGTTGTATTTGCTTGGACAGTAGCTGATATGCCAGGGGTCGATCCCCAATTAATTACATAAACTAGACGTCCACCCGAATAGGGAGATGGTGAAATAGAAGAAGAGAAATTTTGACTCCAAGAGGCAGGAAGGCCAATGGAGAATGAAGGATATGTATTGACTTCATTAATATGAAAGATGCAGGTCTCAATGACTATTTTCCCCTAACAAGGAATGATACGTTGACCAATGCAACAAAGGTGACGACCCAAAGAGGCGACATATCGAAGATTGATGAATAAGATCTTTGAGCATCTTAGTGGGAAGACCATAGAAGTCCATGGAAATGATATGTTAGTCAAGATCCTCGATAAGGCACGTCACATCGAGCATTCACATGAGGCGTTTGAGGTGTTAAGGCACCACAAGATGATATTGAATCTGACTACTGTGCCTTTAGCATAGGATCAGGAAGTTTTTTGGGTTTTTATGGTCTCCAAAATAGAAATTTAGGACAACCCTGATAAGAGTAGAGTAATCCTTGACACGGAACCTCCACGTGTTGACATAACCAAATTACAGAAAGTTATTATATCTATACTTGGATGTATTTGATACGGATTTGAGTGTCGTCCTCGTGAAAGAGAAACACAAGGTTCGGAAACCTATCTGTTACGTGAGAAAGGTCTTGTATGAGACAGGGTAATCATAGTAAATCCCCAAGCACTCGCTGACTTCGTGGTTGAATACACCACTTACAACCAAGAAGTCGGGGGGCAAGAGGTAGTACCCCAGGAGGGCAAAGGATTAGGGAAGAAGAATGCAGAAGCGGTACTCAAGGAGTATTGAATCAATTTTGATGGAGAATCAAAAACAAAATTAAGTGAGAACATACCTCGATGGGTTTATGATTTCCCAACGACAAACAATGAGGCTGAATGCAAAGCCGTGATAGCCATACTTGGTTTGACCGGGGCCCGAGAGTCAAAACCTTAAAGTTTTTGAAGACTCAAGATTGGTAGTACCAAAAGTGAATGGTGTGAGTTTGAGGCCAGGGCAGGAACCATGACAAAATACTTGAAACTTGACTCAATTCAATGAGTGTTACGAGGGAGGAAAAAGTAAAGGGTGATGTCCTATCTATGTTTGCCTCCTTAGAGATAGAGAATTATGTTGGAAATTCTTACTTCCGAGTCTTGGAGATCCTAAGCATTGATAGAAAAGCTGATAACACTTGTAGGCATGAGTAGCCGTTGGATAGATTCTACAAAGGCTCACCAAGAAACCGGTTGGTTACCCGATAATGCCTTGGAGGCACAGAAGTTGTTAGTAAGAACACTAAGGCATCAAAATGCGAATTTAGCCTTGAAAGAAACTCATGTGAAAATCTATGGGTAGCACTCGGGGGGCAAACCCCTTGCCCACAAGATGACCCGAGTGGGATTCTACTAGCCAGAAATAATGGTTGTTGCCAAGAGTTATGTGCGATCAATACCCAAAAACACGTAACTGATGATTAATCCCTTGAAATACTAACACCCATCATTTCCCCCATTCCCGGTGGCAAGGTGGGGGATAAGTGTTCTTGGTTCATTCCCAGTGGCAAGTGCCTAGAGTAAGTTCCTGATAGTTGCAATGAATTCCTTCATGATGTAGACTAAGGCCAAATCCCAAGCCAAGATAACCACCAACTAAATGACACAATTCCTGTAGGAAAGTGTGATACATAGATATGGACTTCCACTAATCCTGATGCTAGAAATGGATTACAATTCAAGAATGAGGCTCTTACAAGCTAGAAATGTTTGGAAGAAATGTGATGCCCAGACTTGGCATACCCCAAACCTCAAGGTTTATCGTATCTGAGCATCCGGTTAGGACACAACACTGATCAGACTAAGTAGAAATAAAGGCTCTAATAGGCCACGTTCCATTCAGTTGAAGGCTCGAATAGGTCATGTTCCATTCAATCGAAGGCCCGAATAGGCCGCGTTCCCTTTAGTTGAAGGCTCGAATAGGCCACGTTCCATCCAATGGAAGGCTCAAAAAATGTGAGGAATGAGTAAATATTATGAGTAGTTTAGCGTAGGGCTAGCCAACGATCAATTTTAAAGCTAAACATTAGTCATGATTGACCTCGATCCAAGTTGAAAACCCCTCGAGTTGGGTACCAAGTAAACCCTTAATACAATATCAATCCAGATATAAGGATTGTGGAATCATATTTG
The DNA here is from genome assembly GCA_036435485.1 of Saposhnikovia divaricata. Classification (NCBI taxonomy): domain Eukaryota; kingdom Viridiplantae; phylum Streptophyta; class Magnoliopsida; order Apiales; family Apiaceae; genus Saposhnikovia; species Saposhnikovia divaricata. The sequence continues at coordinate 221,238,334 of CM071596.1, read as the reverse complement.
AGGGTAGTGAGTTGCAATCTAAGGGATCAGGATACCAAATCTATGGGGTTAGAAATCCTGATCTAGGAGGTCAGGATTCCTGATCGAAAAGCCTTCGACCAGAGCGAAGAAAGTTGCCTTAACTCGACCAGGATCCTGATCATCTAAGGGGTCAGGATTCCTGATCGAAAAGCCTTCGACCAGAGTGAAGAAAGTGGCCTTAACCCGACCAGGATCCTGATCGTCTAAGGGGTCAGGATTCTTGATCGAAAAGCCTTCGACCAGAGTGAAGAAAGTGGCCTTAACACGACCAGGATCCTGATCGTCTAAGGGGTCAGGATTCCTGATCGAAAATCCTTTGACCAGAGTGAAGAAAGTGGCCTTAACTCGACCAGGATCCTGATCGTCTAAGGGCTCAGGATTCCTAATCGAAAAGCCTTCGACCAGAGTGAAGAAAGTGGCCTTAACTCGACCAGGATCCTGATCGTCTAAGGGGACAGGATTCCTGATCGAAAAGCCTTCGACCAGAGTGAGGAAAATGACCATAATTCGACAAGAATCCTGATCTGAGACGTAAGAATTCTTGGTCTAAGGGATCAGGATTCCTGATTTGGGAGGTTAGGATCTCAAGTCAAAAATCCTGATCTGAGAGGTCAGGATTCCTGATCAAAATTATTTAGATCGAATTGTAAAAATGGCCCATAGTTCGACTAGAATCCTGATCAAAATTTGACCAGGATCATGGTCGAAAAGTCATCGACCAGACTACATTTGAAGCCCGTAATTCGACCAGAATCCTGAGCTGAGAGGTCAAGATTCCTGGTTCGAGGTGTAAGGGTTCCTGATCTAAAGGGTCAGAAATCATGTTTAAAGGGTCAGGATCCCAAGTCAAAAATCCTGAACTACGGGATCAGAATTCCTAATCTAAGGGGTCGGAAATTCTGATCTAAGGGGTCGGGATTCCTGATCTACGGGATCAGAATCCCTGGTCTAAATATCAATCAGGATTCCTGATCGAAAAGCCTTCGATCAGAGTGAACAAAATGCATTAATTCGACCAGAATCCTGATCTAAGAGGTCAGGATTCCTGGTATGAGGGTTAAGAATTCCTGAACTAAAGGGTCAGGATTCCTAATCTAAGGGGTCAGAAATTCTGATCTAGGGGGTCGGGATTCCTGATCTACGGGATCAGAATTCCTGGTCTAAATATCGATCCTGGTCGAAATTCAACCAGGATCGAGGTCGAAAAGCCGTCGACCGGAATGCAATTAAAGCCCATAATTCGACTAGAATCCTGATCTAAAAGGTCAGGATTCCTGGTCCAAGGGGTTGCGATTCATGATTTGAGGGGACAGGAGTCCTAATCTAAGGCTTCATAATTCATGGTCTAAGGGATAATGATCCCCGATCGAAAATCCATTGATTAGGATGCGCAAAACACCCATAATTCGATGGATCAGGATTCTTGGTCTACGGGATCAGGATTCCTGGTCTAAAGGGTTAGGAAGCATTTTTGAAATAAATATATTTTGAAAAATAAGAAATAATTTATAAAATTATTTCTATGCATGTTGCACAGAAAAAAAATTTATATTTTTGAAAGACCTCCATTTAGGACGAATTTCGTAGCTTTGGTAGCCAAAAAGGTCAAAAATACGATCTTAAATTACGAAAATATTAGGACTGATGACCCCTCCAAAATTGTGAAAAAATTATTATTATTATTTTAGCAATAATAATAAAATTCGGGTCGAATATTATTCGAGTGAAATTTTATCCGAATGGGACACCTCCGATTTTGGGGACTAAAATTATCCAAAATCTCGGACAAAATAAAAATTATTATTGAATAATAATAATATTAAAAAAAAAGGAAGAGGTGCAAAAAAAAAGGGAAGAGGTGCAAAAAAAAAGAAAAAAGAAAAAAGTTCGATCTCGATCCTGCTCGATTTCTCGAACCGGAATTTGCTCGATACTGTGTCGACCAGATTGCTCAAAACGCATTTAGTCGACCACGTTCCTGGTCGATTTCGACTAGGTTATTATTTACATGGCAAATTGCAGTTTAGTACCCCAGATTCTGCTGAGTCTACGAAAAGGCCCCTGTAGTTTGTAAAATTACAAACAGGACCCTTGAATTTAAGTATTGACAAGCCAGCCCCTGAACTTTGTAAGTTGACAGAAACTTCCTGGAAGATTACGAAATAGTCCCTCTAAAATGCACGTGTGCACAAAATTGATATTTTCGATTAAAATATTCGAATTATTTTTAAGAAATTGACTGATGACACCAAAATATTACGAAAATTTTAAATTTCATCATATTGAGATCCCATAAATTATTTTAAGTCTAGTATAAGACCAAATAATCCGTGAATTGCATATTTAAATTGTCGAGAATGATCCAAAAAATACCTGTGGGTACCAAAAAATTCCTAAAATATTAGGAATACTTAAGAAAAATACCTATGGGTACTCGAAAATTCCTAAAATATTAAGAATAATTAAGGAAAATACCTGTGGGTACAAGAAAATTCCTAAAAATATTTGGAATAAATAAGAAAAATACCTGTGGGTACCAGAAAATTCCTAAAAAATTAGGAACAACTAAGAAAAATACCCACGGGTACCAGAAAAATTCTAAATATCGACCAGGAATTCAAGTTTAAAAGGCCTGTTAAAAAAATTCTAGCGCTAAAAGTTTAGGCCCAACTCCAAAAAAGGCACAAGCCCAATTGAACAAGGGGCCCAAAGGCAATGTGCCTAAAATATTTTTGATAAAATTAATCAAAAATAAGGAAAATGCCTGTGAGCACTAGGAAAAATTCTGAGACATGCAATAAAATTATAGAAATATTTTCTTGACAAAGTGAGCAATAATTTATGCTAATAATGCATAAAAGCTCTATGAAATTGCCAAAATTGCTAAAAATCAAGCACAAGTTAAAGCCTCGAATAAGGCAAATCACCGTAAATGTGTAGGTCGCTCCACACTTTACAATAAGGCGATATATGTGAAACACTAAAACCAAACCAAACCAAACATACCCAGTATATCCCGCTCAGAGCAGGGTCTGGGGAGGGTAGGTTGTACGCAGACCATGCCCCCACTTTTTAGGGTAGGGAGGCTGTTTCCGTGAAGACCCTCGGCTATGTGCACGACATATATGGTGAGTGCTAAATACAAAGGGATCAAAAGTAAATACTACAACGTTCACAGCAGTACCTGAGCCCATGGCGTTCTCCACACGGGACTTACCTAACCATGCCTCTACATACCAACACGCGAAGCTCCTTGTACCTGAGGCCCATGGCGAACTCCACATGGACTCCTAGCTTGATGCGCTCCAACCACACGGCAAGTCCCGCACAGAGATAACACCGAGCCAAGCTCCCTGCAACTGCAAAACCAGAAAACAGTAGACACTAAAAACGAAAAGTGAGAGTGCTAAAGCCGAACTTCTAAAAAATCGCTAACCGAGACAAGGCAACTCTGAGGTTCGACAACAGAGCCACAACCTAAAAGGGAATCCACCACTCTGATACGCTGTCTCCAAGAACACCTATCCGCGAGCAAGGTCTCATTTAACTCTAAGGCCTTCAAATCCATCCTGAGCTGCTCTTCCCACGACCTCCTCGGTCTGCCTCTCCTCCTCGGCCCCCCAACCGCCAGATTCTCGACCCTCCTAACTGGGGCTTCAGCCGGCCTCCTTCGAACGTGGCCGAACCATCTCAACCTTCCTTCCCTAAGTTTCGCAGAAAAAGGTGCCACTTCAAGCTCGCTCCTAAACACCGAGTTCGGGATTCTGTCCAACATCGTGCGCCCACAAGACCACCGCAACATCCTCATTTCAGCCCCTTCCAACTTGCATACGATCGCCTTCTTCTCCGCCCAACATTCAGAGCCATATAACATCGCAGGACGGATAGCCGCTCTATAGAATTTCCCTTTCAACTTCAAAGGGACTTTCTTATCGCACAAAACCCCTGACGCTGCCCTCCACCTAAGCCACCCAGCCTTGATACGATGCGAGACATCGGCTTCAATCTCACCTTCCTCCTGGATGATCGAACCCAAATACTTGAATTTATCCGTCTGCGGGACGATCTGGTCTTCAATCCTAACCTCCACCCCTTCTTCGTTGGCCTCACCACTGAAGTTACACCAGAGATACTCCGTTTTAGAACGGCTCATACGTAACCCTTGGGATTCCAAAGTTGATCTCCAAAGCTCCAATCTGTCGTTCACCTCCCTCCTCGATTCCGCCACTAGCACGATATCATCCGCGAAGAGCATGCACCAAGGGACAGCATCTTGAATCCCCCGCGACATGACATCAAGGATAAGGGCGAAAAGAAAAGGACTCAGGGCCGACCCCTGATGAAGCCCCATCTCAACAGGGAAGAAACGGGAGTCCCCCACTGGGGTCCGAACGCAAGAACTAGCTTGGGAGTACATCTCTTGGATCGCCCTAACGTACACCGACGACACTCCCCTCTCCTCAAGGCTCTTCCAAATAGCTTCACGAGGGATGCTATCATAGGCCTTCTCAAGGTCAATGAAAACCATATGGAGGTCTTTGCGACGTTCCCTGAACTTCTCCATAAGGCGTCTAACGAGATGAATGGCCTCGATCGTTGATCTCCCAGGCATAAAACCAAATTGATTCTCTGAGATAACAACTTCTCTTCTAATCCGACTATCAACCACTCTCTCCCAAAGTTTCATAGTATGACTGAGTAATTTAATACCCCGGTAGTTACTACAACTTTGAGCATCGCCTTTATTCTTGAAAAAAGGGACCACAACACTACGCCTCCATTCAGCTGGCATCTTAGCACCCAAGAGAAGAACATTGAACAAATCTGCTAGCCATTGAACGCCAACCTCACCAAGACAAAGCCAAACCTCGATAGGGATAAGATCTGGACCAACCGCCTTCCCTCTGGCCATCTTTTGCAAGGCATTCTTGACTTCATCCTTGCTGATGCGCTCACAGGGTTCGACGAAAAACACAGGCGAATGAGAGATCTCTAGTTCCACACCGGCACCACTCCTCCTAACCTCGTTGAAAAGATTATGGAAATACGAGCTCCACCTGTCCTTAATGGCTTCTTCATTCACTAACACTTGGCCTGAAGCATCTTTAACAAACTTAACAGAACCCAGGTCGTGCCTCCCTCGCTCCCTAGCTTTAGCTAGTTTAAAGATTTCATTCGCTCCTTCCTTGGTATCTAGACGCTTGTACAGCCCTTCATATGCCTCCTCTTTAGCTTTCGCCACTGCCTTTTTAGCCTCTCGTCTCGCCACCTTGTATGCTTCCATCTTCCGAATCCTCTCCGGCCCTGCGCAGATCGAAAACAGCTCTTTAAAGAGCGCAAGTTTAGCCTTAACCTTCTTTTGAACCTCCTCGTTCCACCACCACGACTCCTTATGGCCACTGAACCTACCTGCGGAAACCCCCACCACCTTCTCGCCCACACTCCGAATGGCCTTTGCCATGTTGGACCACCTGAGGTTAGCATCTCCACCACTCGCAAAACAACCTTCGTTGAGCAAGGCCTCCTTGAATTCTTCCGCCTTCTCGCCCTTCAAGTCTTTCCAAAGGATTCTAGGTCTAAACTCTCTCTTCCTGCGAACCACTCGACCCCCCATGGAAAGATCCATGGCCAAAATCCGGTGCTGGGAAGCGCACGCCTCGCTCCTGAACACCTTGCAGTCAACGCATGTTCTAACGTCCCGGCTGCGCACAAGTAAGTAATCGATTTGAGTGCTGCGTCCCCCACTACTAAAGGTGATGAGGTGCTCAGCCCTCTTCTGAAAAACAGAATTCACAATTACCAACTCCTGGGCCGAGGCGAACTCCAACAGTGCGGACCCACCGCCATTCCTGGACCCGAAGCCAAAACCCCCATGCGCCATGGGGAAACCATCTGACCTCTCGCCAATGTGACCGTTGAAATCGCCACCCAACACTAAAAATTGGTCTGCAGGAAAACTACCTACCAGCCCGTCTAAACAGACCCAAAAAGCCTCCTTCTCAGAGTCACCCAAACCGCTTTGCGGGGCGTACGCACACACCACATTCACCACAATCTCCCCCACCACAACTTTGACGGCCATGATCCTGTCATTGCTTCTAATCACTTCCACGACGTTGTCTTTTCGGTCTTCCGCCAAAAGAATACCCACTCCGTTCCTCGAGCTGGCAAGACCTGAATACCACAATTTATACCCGTTCGCTTCTCTTGACCGCGCCCCCTTCCACCTCGTCTCTTGGATACACGCCACATCCACTCTACGCTTCTTCAACACGTCCACTAGCTCCAGAAATTTGCCCGTCAAGGTACCTAAATTCAAACTCCCAACACGCAAATTACGCAACATCGCCAAACCAAATTTACCAACGCAAATAAAGAACCGGGAACAACAAACGAGAGGTAATAAAAATAAAACAAACGAATTACAATAAAAACAAACGAATAAAAATAAATAAAACCGAACTGACACGAAAACACAAAAGAATAAAAATAAAACATACGAATAAAAATGAGAGGCCAAGAAACGACCCAAAAGACAAGACAGTTAACAAACAAAAAAGAGAAAAGAAACAGGGACGCACTTAAGAAAAAGGACTACAATAAAAAAAAAAGCAAAAGATTAACAGGGGAGACATGGAGAAGAAAAAGGGGGGGAGAGGGAGGTCTGAAGCCGCGGCGGAAAAGGGTGGAGAGAGAGATTACGAGAACAGTGAGGGAGGGAGATTGTGTGAGGGTCGCAATAGAGGGGGAAGGGACGAGAGAGGTAGTGAGCGAGAGAGAGAAGAGGGAAAGAGATGGGACGGGAAAGATAGAACGGGGAATGCCGGGAGCGGAGTCGGGAGGGCCCGGAAGAGACGGACGGCTGCGAGATGGCGATGAGATAGAAAACAAGAAGCAAAAACAAATACAAAAACAAGCAGTAGACTATGGCGGTTGTTCGGTGAGGTTTTGAAAAAGGAAAGGGAAGAGGAAGGTAAGGGATACGAGGGGGGAGTGTTGGAGAGGGTGAGGGAGATGGAGGATGTTTGAGGTTGCGGACGGGGATGGAAGTTGCGGGGGGAGGCGGACGGACCGGAAAAGAGAGGAGAAGCCGGTGGGACGGAGAAGGTTACAAAGATGGAGAACGCAGTGACCTCTAAAACAGAAGCAAGAAAAAGGAAAAAAGACAAACGAGAATAGCAAAATGAAATGAAAGGAGAGAAATCTTTGGCAACGCTGATAACACTTAGTATTCCGGCGATACGCCGGTCAATTGAGCCAAGACTGGAGACAGATTAGGCCGCTAACGGCTATATTTTAGAGAGCGTTTAGAGAGCTGTTTGATTTTTATAATGATATGTAATGAAGTTCGATATATGTGAAACACTAGTGTACCAAAAATCCCGTATTTAGGGTAGGTAATAAATCTCAGATAAGAGATAAACCCCAAATCTCAAGAGTGACAAATTATAACTTCGATGAAAACCTGATCAGTTTTCCTAGAAGTTGGGGGGCAAATGCTATGGCCTGAAAGTAAGCCCTAAAGACACATTTAATGTTGCATTAAATGAACCTAGGTTGGTCCAAGGTCAAAGGCCAATTATGGGGCCCAAAACCCTAATTAAATACTAAATTCGTAACTGAATATTCAACTGATAAAAAGACTCCAATATTGAGTTCAAAAGGGAACCAACTCCTCTAAGGAGTAGCCCCCAAGACACCCAAGTCCAATAGAAATCAGCCTTCCTCATGGAAGGATCTAGAATTTTACCTAGAGTGGGTGACTTGCCCACCAAGTTATCAAACCCTACTCCAACTCCAAGGCATCCAACGCCTATATAAAGGACAAAACCCCTCCTTCTCAAAGGGAACATTTTTTGGGGCAGAGCTCAATACGTCATCCACGACGTTGGCTTAGTCCTCGAATAAGGACATACAAGCCACTACGTCACTACGCCGCGAGGGCGCATCATGCCACGTAGGCAACTCTAGAACTACGTTTTGGCTTGATTCTTGATATTCATCAAGGTACGTAGGCATCTTGCGAGAATCGACTAGTCCCGACAGCAAGAGCAACCACCATTAAAGCTCGAAGCTCTCAATCCGTAGCATTCAATACACGAATTAATTACACCCTAGTTTTTATTCCACAACAACTGTCTTCTTCCTCGAGATCGTCAACGGCTAGGAACATTGTGTCATCTAGCTCATTCTCAAGTTCTATTTCTACGGATCCCTTATATTCGCCATCACTTTCGTCATAGTACTTGTCAGGTAATTTTAATACAACCGACCAAAATTTTTCAAGAGGATCATCAATGTAGCAAACTTGTTTGACATGTTTTTGATAAGTGCATAATTTTGCATATTTTTATTACCTATTTATTGTTTGAATTCGTATTTTAATAAATTATTTTGTTACATTTCAGGAAATTCGAGAAAAAAATGAAGAAATGACAAAATAAATAAATAAAGGTCAAAGAAGAGAAAAAGAGGAAGAAGAAGGACCAAAATAGAAGAAAAGGAAAGAGAAGGGGGTTTGGTGCAAAACTGAATGGATGGCCAGGATTGAACCACACCAAACAAAAATGAATGGTGGGGATTAATCCACACCAACCCAAAAATCCCAATTTATTTCCTATAAATACCTCATTTTTCTCTTGTAAAAAAAAACCCCATTTTAGGATTAGTTTTAGTATACTCCAAAATTGTAGTTGTAATTTTTTTGTAATTCTTGTAAACATTGAAGTGATTTGCTTTTTTTTTTTTTTTTTATTCTGGCCCAGTACACTTACTTAGCCCATTTACCCTCATATGAATTCACCCGTCACCGTTAGTTTTGTTTAAAGCTTTATTTTATATATCATTTACTTTCATCATTAATGCATTATTAGGTAATTATTGCTTAAATTTTTATAAACCTAGTTGATACTTATGGCATGCATAATTACCGAATCATTAGTTAGATAATCTTTTATTCATGGCTTAACCTTTTGTAATTTAGTTGGATTTTGTTTTTAGTTTAAAATAGATTAATTTAATTTTCTTTTAAAATAGTTTAACTTTCCTTTTAGGAATTAATTAGTAAAATTGACATTTTTTTTTCTTAAATAATTTAGCTTTTAATTAATTAATTTAAAAATAGAATTTTCTTTTAATTAATGGAATAATTTCTTTTAGAAATTAATTAGTTAAAATCAAATTTTCCAAAACCAAATTGTTCTAGTTTGATTAAATTAAAATTTAAGGATCGTGATTAAAATTATTCCCTGTGGATCGAATCTAAAAATACTAAAACGATGATCGTGCGCTTGTGATTTTAATTGTCATTTTCGGCACATCAAGTTTTTGGCACCGCTGCCGGGGAACTAATTATTTTTCACGCCTTAATATTTAATTTTTCTAATTAGTTTTATTTCTTGCCTTAATTTTTTTTTATTTCATTTTTTTTAGGAAAGTGTGAAATTTCGGGACTCTTCTCTCGGAGCGTGGAAAAATTGGAATTTCTGGAAGCATGCTTCGGTAACCCGTATCTCACTCTTTTCATCTTTTTATTTTTTAGAAAATCACAAAAAAAAATAAATAAATTTAAATCCAAAAAAAATTAGCTAGTAAATACATAATTGCTGCATCATGCATTTAATCACTTAGGGCACATCATTTAGATTTTTATTTTCTTGTTTTTTTTTTATTTTTCGTATATAATAAATTGTGGTGATTGCTGGAGGACCCAAAGGTACGTTAAATTTCTTCTTTCTTTTACTTAAAACACATAGTGTAGGCATCCATAATTGTTTATAGTTTTGTATATATATCGTTGTTTGTTGCATTAATTAGACGTTTGCCCCTAGGATTTCACGTTCAATTAGAAAGGTGCCTAAAAATAAACGTAATTAAGACTTATTCACGACCTTCAGTGTCTAAGGTTCGCCTGGCTGTTAAGATTCGGTGTCTAAGTGACGAGTTTGGCCTCTTGGCAATGCCTGCTCTAATCTGGCCGAATCGGTCTGAATAATTCTTAATTTACGGAATTTTTAGCGTGTCTTAACGTTATGAGCAATGTCTAGTTATTTAATTTAGGGAGCCTAGGTTAGATCTTTCTTTTGATTTTTCACCCTTTATTTTGTGTGCTTAATTTTTCGCAAATTATTTGCTAAGTGTATTCTTCCTGTTCATGCGCACTACTTGGGTTAGAGATAATTCTGCTAGGTTAGTGAGACCAATTGAGTGTTCATCCTCTTCAGAATCCGAACCCGTAGAAATTCTTGACCCCGTAGTGACCATGGCCTTGTCTCTTAAGGACCGCTGCTATCCCACCCTCCCGGCTTTCATGAGTCAGATAAGAGAATTAACTCCTTGGAAAAGAGTCTTGATACGCTTTTGAAATCAACGACTAATTTTGCTCAATCTCAAGAAACCTTCATGCAAACCATAACTCAAGATAGGCAAATTTTGAATGCTAGAACTCAAGCCATATCTAAGTTAGAGGTTCAAGTGAGTCAATTAGCCAAATCCATGTGTGAGCGAGAGAAGAACAAGTTCCCGAGTCAACCCGAGGTCAACCCTAAATTTCCCCTCAGCCAAAGACCTAATGAAACCGTTAATGCTATCATTTCTCTTAGGTCGGGAAATCAAGTTGATAATCGAGTAGGTGTCGAGTCCTCAGATGAAGAAGGAAAGTCAAATGTTGAACCAAAACCTAGCCTTGATCACTCATCTCTTGATTCAACCGAATCTTCTCGTGGGCAACCATTATCTAGTACACCTTCCTCTTCACCTACCAAATCTTCGTCTGATACTCCACTTCCAAAATCCCTTCCCGATGTGTCTAATAAGCGAGTCTTTAAGCCAAAAGCTCCGTATCCTCAAAGACTCCTCCTTCCCAAGCAATCGGCTCAAGTAGACAAAATTTTGGAAGTTTTCAAGCAAGTCGAGATAAACATTCCTCTTTTAGACGTGATTCAACAAGTTCCGTCCTATGCAAAGTGTCTTAAAGAGTTGTGTACTCATAAACGAACCACCCAAGTCCCTAAGAAAGCCTTCTTGACATCCCAAGTGAGCTCAATTCTTTCTAACCAAATTCCCGTGAAGTACAAGGACCCTGATTGTCCAACTATTTCATGTGTCATAGGTAATACTTTCGTGGACAAGGCTTTACTTGACTTAGGTGCTAGTGTGAACTTGCTTCCATTTTCCGTTTATCAAGCCCTAGGTTTAGGCGAGCTCAAAAAGACCAATATGACACTTCAACTTGCCGATCGTCCTATAAAAATGCCCAAGGGATTAATTGAAGATGTCTTGATCAAAATTGGTGATTTTATCTTCCCGGTTGACTTTGTTGTCCTCGAGACTCAACCCGTTTCGAATTCCAAGAACCAAATTCCTGTCATCTTAGGAAGACCTTTTCTTGCTACATCTAATGCCTTAATCAATTGTAGGAATGGTTCGATGAAACTCACTTTCGGTAACATGACCATTGACCTTAATATTTTCAATGTCGGAAAAGAACCCAATGAGCTTTATGAACAATCAACATGGGTTAATGTTGTCAATAAATTTGTCACTTGGTCTAGCTTTGAGGAATGTGAGATTGAGTCCCTTCTCGTTGAGGATTTCAAAGTCAACCAAGAGCCTAATCGAGAGTATGCTGATTCATTGAGAGATATGACTTCGGAAGAGATGCTGAGAGAGTTAGATGCGATTTGTTCTTCGTGGGAGACCCCATCCGAGATTGTTAGTAGTGAGCCTGTCGTTGAGAGTCCCGTCGCACCACATCCACCTGCATTTGACTTGATTGTTTATCATCCCGAGTTTGATCAACAGCCTTTAGGAGGAACCGGACCCTCATCCTTTGTCATTCCTAGTGAATCGACCCCTAACCAGACTTTCATTGTCCCTAATCTGCTTAAACAAAATAAAGAAGCCTCAAGTTGGTTTAGGGTGAACAATAGTGATTCTTGTTCTAATAGGTTGCATGATCCCACGCTAATTGAGAAAGGCTGTTCTAATCAAAATTTTCAAATATGTCTTGATCTTTTCTCACAGCTTCACCCAAAGTTTCCCACCGGCATCGGCTAAGTCGGTTTTTCTTCTTTTACCTCCCCTCGTGAAATTCAGGCATGGGGGACGATTTGTGTGTATGTGTGTGTGTGAGTTGTTTTCTTTTTTATTTTTAGAAGTTTGTCATTCTCCGTCATCCCTTATCAGGTATTTCCTCCTATCTCTTTTATTCTCGTTCATTTTGCATACATTGAGGACAATGCATGATTTAGGTATGGGGGAGGGTTTTAGTGTCAATACATAAAATTGAAAAATCCCAAAAAAAAAGAAAATTAAAAAATTTGAAAAATCCAAAAATAGAGATATTTTAGCTTAGTTGTCCTTCCCACTCTTTAAATTTTAGAACTAGTTGGTGTTGACAATTTTTCGAAAATTATATGTATAATGCCTTTAGATAATTTGAACGTAGTCAGGTAAGGTTTTTCCTCATGAAACTTGTGTCGAACAAATTTTTTCTTAAAAGACCAAGACGACACATTTGCACAAGACTTTTGATGGAAAAATTGTATAGGAATGTTATTCGATACCTGAGAGAGAACCCACATGTTAGAACAATGTCGAATCAAACCTTTGCGAAATTTGGTTCCTATAGTGTAAAAAATAAAATAAAAAATAAAAAATAAAAAAAAGAAAAGAAAAAGAGTCAATAAATGTTTCTAATTGTTGAGTGCTAGTGTAATTTTGTAATAATAAATTCTTAGTAGGGAAATCGGCTAGGTTGGACTCATTAATAACCCGAGTAAGTAAGTCCGAGGGGACTTTGTGCCTAGCAACCTAAGGTCCTCTGTGATCTGGGATTGTTGACCTAAAACTCGCTAAATGGGTATTGATGCAAAAGTCTTTTGGGACCTCAACCATTGCACGGTCGGTCTAACTACTAAGAACGTGAAGTTTGGCTAGATACTTGTTTTAATAGAGATTGGGTCAGTTCAATATTGGTTGAAAAAGAGAAAATGTTCGTTTGCACTTTATCCATCATAGGCCTTAAATTCACTACACACCTTGGGATTTTTTGTAAATTTTTAGAGTATAATCAAGTGGATTGTGGGAACCTATAACGTGGCTATTATTAGAATAATCTTTAAGGCATGTATTTTCCTACAAAATTGTTTTGTTAACACCAACGAAAGCTAGATTGAAAGAGGAAAGTTGGATACTGGCTGATTTATCTGAAAGATTTTATGGGTATATCTTCTGTAAACCCTTAGGAGACAACACTCCTCCTGTAGAGATCGTCTATAGGTTTAACGGGTTGGTAAACCTAAAATTACCCGTGATTCCTACGACAGTGAGTATAGGTTTTTAATTCTGCATTTTTCTTTTTGTTTTTACTCGAGGACGAGCAAAAGATAGGTATGGGGGCATTTGATAAGTGCATAATTTTGCATATTTTTATTACCTATTTATTGTTTGAATTCGTATTTTAATAAATTATTTTGTTACATTTCAGGAAATTCGAGAAAAAAATGAAGAAATGACAAAATAAATAAATAAAGGTCAAAGAAGAGAAAAAGAAGAAGAAGAAGGACCAAAATAGAAGAAAAGGAAAGAGAAGGGGGTTTGGTGCAAAACTGAATGGATGGCTAGGATTGAACCACACCAAACAAAAATCAATGGTGGGGATTAATCCACACCAACCCAAAAATCCCAATTTATTTCCTATAAATACCTCATTTTTCTCTTGTAAAAAAAAACCCATTTTAGGATTAGTTTTAGTATACTCCAAAATTGTAGTTGTAATTTTTTTTGTAATTCTTGTAAACATTTTAAATTTTTAGTTTATATATTTCCAGCTCTAGTTGGTTTAATTCGAAGCAATTTTATTTCCCCAGTTTCTTTCTCTATTTCCGTTTATTCACAAAACCCAGCACTGTATTTTGTAATCTTCTCTACCAAATCAAACTCTCTCCCTTTCTTTCTTCTCTTTACAAACTCCCCTGTTTACTATAATTAACCAAACCAATCCTTCCCCATTTTCCAGCCTCACCTCCCTCCCTCTCATTCTTTCCCCACAAATTCGATTTATACACACAAAACAACCCAAACACCAGAACCCTGTTCCTTTTCTTTTTTTTTTTCCTCTCCAACGAGCTCTCTCTCTTAACCGAATCAACTCCACCTCCCCTGATCTATTACCCTCAAACACAGCCTATCCCATTTCCCCCCATCTCCCCTTTTCATTTTTTTTCCGATTAAAACAGAGCCAACCCAGCTTCATTTCTTTTGTTTCTTTTCGTTTCTTTTCATGTTTTTTTTATTTCCTTTCATTGTTAAAATTAGTTTTATTTTAATTTTTTTTTCATTAGTTTAAATTAGTTTAAATTTTCTTTAGGAATTAAGATAGAAAAATAAAATTCAATTTTTCTGTTATTTTAATTTTTAATTAGTTAAATTAAATAAGCTAGATTTTATTTTAAATTTTTGTTGGTTTTGTTATGCATTTTGTTAATTTTTTCGAGTTATGCTCGATTTGTGTTGTTCGCGTTCGATGAGTAAATTTTGCTTGTTTGCTGCTATAAATCTCTGCTGCGTTGTTTAGTTTCAGCTCATGTTCTTGTTGATTGTTTTATTTAATTTCTGGGTTCATCTTCGTTTTTGATCATCGGGTCTAGTAAAAATTAAGTTAGTTTTTTTTTAATAAGTAATGATGCTGAGCTTGTTTGTTATTTTGTTTTGTAGTTTGAATCGTTGCTGAGTACGCTTCTTGTAAACAAGTTTATAGTCTACACCCCAGGCCCAGTCCATGTCTCTAATTGAAGTGATTTGCTTTTTTTTTTTTATTCTGGCCCAGTACACTTACTTTGCCCATTTACCCTCATATGAATTCAACCGTCACCGTTAGTTTTGTTTAAAGCTTTATTTTATAAATCATTTACTTTCATCATTAATGCATTATTAGGTAATTATTGCTTAAATTTTTATAAACCTAGTTGATACTTATGGCATGCATAATTACCGAATCATTAGTTAGATAATCTTTTATTCATGGCTTAACCTTTTGTAATTTAGTTGGATTTTGTTTTTAGTTTAAAATAGATTAATTTAATTTTCTTTTAAAATAGTTTAACTTTCCTTTTAGGAATTAATTAGTAAAATTGACATTTTTTTTCTTAAATAATTTAGCTTTTAATTAATTAATTTAAAAATAGAATTTTCTTTTAATTAATGGAATAATTTCTTTTAGAAATTAATTAGTTAAAATCAAATTTTCCAAAACCAAATTGTTCTAGTTTGATTAAATTAAAATTTAAGGATCGTGATTAAAATTATTCCCTGTGGATCGAATCTAAAAATACTAAAACGATGATCGTGCGCTTGCGATTTTAATTGTCATTTTCGGCACATCAGTTTTCCTAACACAAAGGGGTCGTTAATAAAACCCAATCTGTGCAAATTAACAACTGTATATCCTAAATCATCTACCTTAACCCCATTGTTCATATCTAACCAATTACACCGAAAGATAGGGACCCTAAAGTAGTTGTTGTGGAATAAAAACTAATTTACGATTTGTAATTAATGCTAGGGTGGTTGAGCTTCGAGCTTTAATGGCTGCTTCTGCGTTCGAGACTAAACGGTCCTCACAGAATGCCTACGTATCTCTGTATTAGAGAATCAAGCCAAGAAAACGTAGTTCTGAGATGAGGGGTCAGGCCCTTTATATAGGCTGAGAAGCCTTTAGAATTATGGTAGGAGTTAGAGACTTGGTAGAAAAGTCTTTGAGGAAAGTTCTAGATCTATTCCTTGTAGGAATCAGTTTCCATATTGAATTGGATGCCTTATAGGATAAGTCTGAAAGGGATATTATCCTTATCCAACTCTTATTTACTGAGCTGTTTATTTCCCCCAATATTAATTACGAAATTAATATTATAATAGGGGTTTTGGGCCCATCTGGTGGGCCCCACGTTTGGACTATTCAGGGTCTAATTAATGCCTCATTAAATGTGTCTTTAGGGCTTATTTTCAGCCCATGTCATTTGCCCCCCAACTTCTAGGAAAACTGATCAGGTTTTCCTTGAAGTTTTAACGGCCTTTTTCGAGACTCGGGTCAGGGTTTATCTTTGATATCATTTTTGACGTAAAGCGTGGAGCGACCGACGCGTTTACAACGACGCTAGATTGTGCCAGTAGCATTGAACGGTGCTAAACGGCACTAAACGATACTAAACGGTGCTAAACGACACTAAACGACACTAAACGGTGCTAAACAGCCTTAAACGACGTTTAAACGATGTTAAACGACGCTAAACGGCGATAAACGGCGCTAAACGGCACTAAACGACACTAAACGGTGCTAAACAGCCTTAAACGACGTTTAAACGATGTTAAATGACGCTAAACGGCGATAAACGGTGCTAAACGGCACTAAACGACACTAAACGGTGCTAAACAGCCTTAAACGACGTTTAAACGATGTTAAACGACGCTAAACGGCGATAAACGGTGCTAAACGGCACTAAACGGTGCTAAACGACACTAAACGACACTAAACGGTGCTAAACAGCCTTAAACGACGTTTAAACAATGTTAAACGACGCTAAACGGCGATAAACGGCGCTAAACGGCACTAAACGGTGCTAAACGACACTAAACGACACTAAACGGTGCTAAACAGCCTTAAACGACGTTTAAACAATGTTAAACGACGCTAAACGGTGATAAACGGTGCTAAACGGCACTAAACGATGCTAAACGACACTAAACGACACTAAACGGTGCTAAACAGCCTTAAACGACGTTTAAACAATGTTAAACGACGCTAAACGGCGATAAACGGTGCTAAACGGCACTAAACGACACTAAACGGTACTAAACGGTACTAAACGGTGCACCTGAAAAAATCAAGATTCACGTTCAGAAGCTGCCCGAGAATTGCTGAAAAACCAAGATTCAGGACCACAAGCTGACCCGCGATCGGCCGGATCGAGGGCTAGCTTGTGGTCGGCTAGCTCCTGGTCGGCCGAAGGGCCTCCAACCAAGGTGGTCGGCTGACACCTGGTCGGCTGAGGGCTGGTCGGCCGGGGCTCCTGAATTTGCCTTGGTCGGCTAGCTCGTGGTCGGCCGGGGCTCCTGAATTTGCCTTAGTCGGCTGCAAGGTGGTCGGCCGGGGCATCTGAATGTGCCTTGGTCGGCTGCAAGGTGGTCGGCCATGGCTCCTTCGGGTGTTGTGGTCGACCATTTCGAAGGATTCAGAAGCTGAATCTCGATCCTCGGTTGGTTTTTTGGTCACCCGTGACTTTCAAGGATTCAGAAGCTGAATCTCGATCCTAGGGATTCAGAAGCTGAATCTCGATCCTAGGTTGGTTTTTTGGTCATCCGTGACTTTCAAGGATTCAGAAGCTGAATCTCGATCCTAGGGATTCAGAAGCTGAATCTCGATCCTAGGTTGTTTTTTGGTCATCCGTGACTTTCAAGGATTCAGAAGCTGAATCTCGATCCTAGGGATTCAGAAGCTGAATCTCGATCCTAGGTTGGTTTTTTGGTCATCCGTGACTTTCAAGGATTCAGAAGCTGAATCTCGATCCTAGGGATTCAGAAGCTGAATCTCGATCCTAGGTTGGTTTTTTGGTCATCCGTGACTTTCAAGGATTCAGAAGCTGAATCTCGATCCTAGGGATTCAGAAGCTGAATCTCGATCCTAGGTTGTTTTTTGGTCATCCGTGACTTTCAAGGATTCAGAAGCTGAATCTCGATCCTCGGTTGGTTTTTTGGTCACCCGTGACTTTCAAGGATTCAGAAGCTGAATCTCGATCCTAGGGATTCAGAAGCTGAATCTCGATCCTAGGTTGGTTTTTTGGTCATCCGTGACTTTCAAGGATTCAGAAGCTGAATCTCGATCCTAGGGATTCAGAAGCTGAATCTCGATCCTAGGTTGTTTTTTGGTCATCCGTGACTTTCAAGGATTCAGAAGCTGAATCTCGATCCTAGGGATTCAGAAGCTGAATCTCGATCCTAGGTTGGTTTTTTGGTCATCCGTGACTTTCAAGGATTCAGAAGCTGAATCTCGATCCTAGGGATTCAGAAGCTGAATCTCGATCCTAGGTTGGTTTTTTGGTCATCCGTGACTTTCAAGGATTCAGAAGCTGAATCTCGATCCTAGGGATTCAGAAGCTGAATCTCGATCCTAGGTTATTTTTTGGTCATCCGTGACTTTCAAGGATTCAGAAGCTGAATCTCGATCCTAGGGATTCAGAAGCTGAATCTCGATCCTAGGTTGTTTTTTGGTCATCCGTGACTTCTATCGGGATTACACCTTAATTCAGGATTAGCACTACTAACCTCGTGTTTAAGATTAAACTCGTTGTTTATCTCTTTAAGTACAACATCCATGCAGTAAATATTTCAGCTGTTTCTTTTCCGACAGATATGAATTATAACGATTCTTTCTGTATAACGTGGATAATTTCCGTCCTTTTTCGTCTGGAAACGATAGATGACCTGTTAACACGAACCGAGCTGAGATTCAACCTGATGTACCAGGTCATGTATTTTCTATAAAAGAGGAGAAGTAGCCTTCATTTCCATTCACTTCTTCATTTCTGAGCTTTCAGATTCTTAAGTTCTCTTAGGTTCAAGTTACAAGATCCAGTTCGAGCTTCAAGATCAAGTTTCAGATTCAAGATCAAGTTTCAGCTCCTGCATCAAGATGTCGGAAGGTGATCAACCAATGGCTCCCCCGGTCTCCATGATGGAAGCCATGTCAAAGAGGAGTAAAATGAGGACTGCCAAAGGTAAAGAAAGAATTCAACCTCCTACATATGTTGAACATAGATTCGAATCCTTGCTAGAACTTCTAAATATCATGAGGGATACATTTCCCAACTGCTCTAGTCTAGATTCTTTTAATAGTTCCAGTAAATTGTCGGAACGGGACGTTCAGAAGATAAGGGAGTCTTATCACTTTCCAAGTGCCATCCAGGTTCGTCTCCCGAGTCCATCAGATAGAACTTGCAACTGGCATCCTGAAAGGATCTGTGTTTACTGGGGTGCCTTAGATGCTGGGTTCAGGTTCCCGGTTGACAATTTTATTATTAGGCTGCTGGCTGAATATCAAATCCACCCCTGTCAATTGTATCCCAACGCCTGGAGGTACATTTCTATTTTCTTGATAAGGTGTCGGAAGCTGGGGATTCATCCGACAACCACAATGTTTCGAAGTATCTTCGGGGCCAGCAACTCTTCTGAATCCAAAAAAGGATGGGTGAGCCTCAAGCACCGAGCCAAGCTTCCACACATGGTGAATCCCTTCTCCTTTCCAGATTCACAACATTTCTGGGAAAGGGAGTTTGTAGTTCTTGAATGGAAGGGCGGTGATTGGGGCAACTTCTTTGTGAAGAAATTCGGGTCTGTCGAAGATAGTTCCCACTTCGTGTGTGACCTTTCTGATCCGGAATTGTTGGACCGGGATAGGCTTCTTGCTGACGACGGTCGCACACACTATAAAACTATTTTAAACGAAAAGAATCTCATTGGGGCTGGCCTTAGCTTTCTTTCCATTGAGGGTAACTTTCTTACTTGAACTTATTGTGAACTCTGTTTGTTCTTATACCGATGTTTTTCTCTTTGTATTTCAGCTGCTGAGGAGATTGATAATCGTCCCGAGAACCGGCCAACTGTTACCAAGAGGATGCAGAAAAGGGCTGAAGAGAAGCTGAATCCAACTAAGCCTCACATCCCTAATTTCTTGGAGCGTTGTTCTCAAGGTGGTAAACGATCCCGAAACGCTGACGGGGATGTCCGGACTCCTTTCATACCTCCTTGGGGCATCTGCGAACAAGACTCGGTCTTCGGGAGTCCTCATCTGGCCCTAGACTGGTCCAAGCTTTCCATCACTCCGCCTGACCAAGCGACAATGCATGCAGGTGACAAGCTGGATGAGTCTCAACTCATGGGCGCCCAGGCCTTGTATCAGGTATGAAATTCCTTCTGTTAAGTTTGACATTGTCATTGATTTCAATTCTGCATATTCCTTGTGGCTCACTTATTTCCTTGTTGCAGGCCAACGCCTATTTTCAAACCATTTCGACCCAAGGCCGGGCCTTTAGGGACGAAAATGTTAGCTTGAGAAATGACTCCATGAGGTTCCGGGAAGAGATTGACGATCTACACTCCCAAGTTGTTCGAGCTGAGGCCAACGCCGCATCTACCCGCAAACAGCTTGCTTCTCTAGCCAGAAAGAAGGCCTCTGATGCAGACAAGGTGATCCAGGCCTACCATAGGTCTGAAGATTTCCTCAAGCTCATTGATGATCATGATGATGAGGTGCGTCCCTTCAACATGTCTGTTGGTTGGGAGAAGGCTATTAACGCTGTGAATCATAGGCATCCATCTGTTGTCAATCCAGCAGACTTTCCTTGCCCAAATTGGGGTGCCCTCCCAGTTAACCTAGCTTCTGGTTCGGGAACTAAAATTGTTCCCCAGGCATCAGGATCCGGTTCCAGAGGCAGTCACCGTCGTTCCGGTTCCAACTCAAAGGGGGTTGTTCCCGCTGCTAGCCAAGACTTACATTCTTCTGGCTCCCGTGGGAAGAAAGTCCTGCCTGCAAAGAAGGTTGGAGTAGTTCGCCAACCCATCCCTGGGAAAAGGCTAATCCGGAACGAGGGCAGTTCTACTTCTTCTTCATCTTCCGAGGGAAAAGGAGCCAAAGTTGCTAGAGCTCAGCCAATGGTAATAGCAGAGTCCGGTGGTGATTCCAGCGAAGACTCAGAGGAGGAGAGTGAGGAAGAGGAGAGCGGCGGTGAGGAGTCTGGAGAAGAGGGTTCTGGGGAGGAGTAGCTGGAGTTAGTTCGTGGCCTTGCATGGCCTTGTTAGCCAGATGTGGCTTTATTTGTCTAGATTTCATTCACGGTCCTTGGGGACCAAACTTTTATCTATCTTGTTGATGTAACTTAACTGTTGGCCCTTCGGGGTCTTTATTTATGCATTTGTTTCCTCATTAGTTTGTTTACTTGTTTTCGGTACTTGTCCTCCCTAGACTCACACTCAACAGGTGCTTGGTACATAAACAAAATCACAAAATCATTGAAGGGAAACAAACTTTGCATTAATAATCTGAAATGGGTTTAACCCTTACATATCTCATTATTGTCCTACTCGGGGCGTAAAGCCCTGAAATGGTTTCATCGAACCTTATTTCTACTCCTCATAATAAATAGATAGAAAGCTGAATCCATGCAAGGATAGCTTAAACATAATAAACTTTGAGGTTCAAAGCATGCCAAGTACGGGGCACCTCAACCCCGTCCAAGGTCTCCAACTTATATGATCCTCGTCCCAACGTCTTCTTGACTCGATACGGCCCTTCCCAATTAGGGGCTAGCTTTCCCTTCTGGCCGACTCCAGAAGCCTCGATCTTCCTTAGAACCAGGTCGCCTTGTCGAAAGAACCTTTCCTTAACTCTATGGTTGTAATAAAAGGATGCTTTCTTTTGATGTTCCACATTTCTAGCGTTTGCCTCATCCCTGACTTCGTCAATCAGATCTAGGGCGAGTCTCATGCCCTCTTCGTTAGTTTCTGGTTCAAAAGCCTCAACTCGAGGTGACGCTTGCATGATCTCCAAAGGCACAACTGCCTCAGCTCCGTAAGCCAGCAGGAACGGGGTTGCTCCAGTGGTCACTTTACAAGTGGTACGGTATGCCCATAGTATGGGCAGCAACTCATCTACCCAAGTGTTTCTAGAGCGTTCAACCCTCTTCTTCAGTCCATCAAGGATAATTCGATTAGCTACCTCAGCTTGCCCGTTGGCTTGTGGATGAGCCACGGAGGTAAAACGAAGCTCAATTGCATTCTCCTCACAATATTTCTTGAACTCTTCATTATTGAACTGTATCCCATTGTCTGTCACCAAAATTCGAGGGATTCCATACCTGCAAATTATATTCTCCCAAAAGAACTGGGCAACTTGTTTGGTGGTTATCTTGGCTAGAGGTTTAGCCTCAATCCACTTAGTGAAGTAATCAATGGCCACTATCAGAAACTTCCTTTGTGCTGAAGCTACGGGAAAGGGACCAAGTATATCCAATCCCCACATCGCGAATGGAATAGGGGAGTTAACCGATGTTAACATCTCAGGCGACTGCCTTACTATCGGAGCATGCTTCTGGCATCGATCGCACCGCTTGACATAGCTCTGTGCATCGGCCAGCATTTCTGGCCAGTAGAATCCCAAACGAGTTATTTTGTGAGCTAGGGCTCTGCCCCCCAAGTGCTGCCCACAAATTCCTTCATGAACTTCTTCCAAAGCTTCCCTTGCCTCTTGGGGCCTCAAGCATTTCAAGTACGGGATAACGAAAGATCTTTTGTAAAGAACGCCCTCGATCAAGGCATATCTTAATGCTCTCACGGACAGCTTTCGTGCCTCCAAGGCATTGCCGGGGAGCCAACCAGTTTCTAGGTGAGCTTTGATAGGATCTATCCAACAGCTTCCCACATCAATTGGTGCCACTAATTTTGAGTTGATAGTCGGGGCCTTCAAGACCTGGAAGTAAACACTCCCTGCATAGTTTTCTATTTCGGAAGAAGCGAACTGGGATAGGGCATCGGCCTTAACGTTCTCTTCTCTCGGAATGTGTTCTACATAACACTCATCAAACTGAGTCATGACAGCTTTCACAACTCGCAGATACTTTGCCATAGTTTCATCCTTGGCCTCAAATTCACCATTCACTTGAGAGACTACTAATCTTGAATCTCCACAAACTTTGAGGTTCTTGACTCTCATGATTCTGGCCAAGCCTAAACCAGCTATCAAGGCCTCATACTCAGCTTCATTGTTAGTTGTCTGGAAATCCAACTTCAAAGCATATTCGACTGTAAACCCATCGGGGCTTTGCAACACTAAGCCTGCGCCACTAGATTTTGTTTTTGATGCTCCATCAAAATAGAGCACCCAATATTCCTTCTGATCAGGTTCAAGTTCTCCATCTTTATCTTGCTTCTCAGGGGTTGTTATTGTCTCATGCCCCCCGACTTCTTGGTTGCTAATGGTGCATTAAACCACGAAGTCAGCCAATGCCTGAGCCTTAATGGCTGTTCGAGGCTTATACGTGATGTCAAATTCTCCAAGTTCGATTGCCCACTTGATTAGCCTTCCACTAGCCTTTGGGCTATGCAATATGTTTCTCAACTGTTGGTCCGTCAGGACTTCAATCTTATGTGCCTGGAAGTACGGGCGTAACTTCCTCGAGGCTGTTATCAAAGCCAAAGCGAACTTCTCAATGGGAGAGTAATTCAACTCAGCCCCGTGCAATATCTTGCTCACATAATAGATAGGTTTCTGGACTTTCTTTTCTTCTCGAATAAGAACGGCGCTCAACGCTTGCTCAGATACCGCCAGGTATAGATAAAGAGTCTCCCCAGGACTAGGTTTGGCCAGCAACGGGGCTTCAACCATGTACTTCTTCAATTGTTCAAAGGCCTCTTGGCTCTCAGGGGTCCACTCAAAATTTTTCACCTTCTTCAATGCTTGAAAGAACGGCAAGCATTTATCACCAGACTTGGAGATGAATCTTCCTAAAGCCGCTACACGGCCTGTCAACTTCTGCACATCTCTTATAGAGCGTGGTGGCTCCATGTCTAAGATTGCCTTAATCTTGTCAGGGTTGGCCTCTATGCCTCTCTTTGAAACCATCAGACCCAAAAATTTTCCTGATCCAACGCCAAAGGCACACTTGGCTGGATTCAACATCATTTTGTGGTGCCTCAGCACTTCGAATGCCTCTCTGAGGTGCTTAATGTGGTCTGCCTTGAACAGGCTCTTGACTAGCATGTCATCAACATAGACCTCCATGGTTTTTCCAATTAGATGGGCGAATATCTTATTCACCAGTCGCTGGTAAGTAGCTCCTGCATTTTTTAGACCGAAAGCCATAACAAGATAGCAGAAAACACCAAAGTCAGTTATGAAAGATACCTTAGGGACGTCATCCTTGTGCATCTTAATCTGATTGTAGCCGCTGAACCCATCCATGAAGCTCAGCATCTCATGTCCAGCTGTGGCATCTATTAACATGTCTATCCTAGGTAAAGGGAAGCAATCCTTAGGGCATGCATCATTCAAGTCGGTGAAGTCTATACACATCCTCCACTTACCGTTGGCTTTCTTGACCATCACAGGGTTAGCCAACCATTCTGGAAACTGAATCTCTTCAATAAACCCAGCTTCTAAGAGCTTTTCCACTTCCTGCTTTATGGCCTCTTGCCTTTCAGGTGCAAAGTTCCTCTTCTTCTGCTGTATTATCTTTCGATTAGGATCGACATTCAATCTGTGAGTTATAAGTTGGGGATCAATCCCTGGCATATCAGCTGCTGTCCAGGCAAACACATCGCTATTTTCTTGCAAGAATGCTATCAATTTGCCCTTCAGGGGTTCCTTCAGAGAGGCTCCTATATAAGTCACCTTTTCAGGGTCGCCTAGCTCCAGAGGAATAGGTATTAAGTCCTCCGCTGGCTTTCCTCTATGTTCATCATCACCACGGACATCCATGTCTTCGATCGGAAGTACCTGCCCCCCGATTCCATCAGCCCTTAACGCGGATACATAACAACTTCTTGCCATCTTCTGATCACCCTTTTGTTCTCCAACACCATTCCTGGTTGGAAACTTAATCTTCATGTGATATGTGGAGGCCACAGCCTTGAATGCATGAAGTCCAGTCCTTCCTAGGATCGCGTTATAGGTCGAGGATGCCTTGATCACAAGAAAATTCAGCATCTGAGTAGCTTCTCTAGGTTCCTGTCCAATCGTCATGGGTAACTGAATAGTCCCTTCAACCTTGGACTCAACTCCATTAAATCCGTAGATTGGCATGTTGGTGGGGGTCAACTGAGAATCGGTGTACCCCATTTTCACAAACGCATCGTGAAACAAGATATCAACAGAAGCTCCATTGTCGATCAAGACTCGTTTTACCTCCGAGTTTCCAATTACAGGAGTTATGACCAACGGGTCGTCATGGGGGAACTTTACCCCTTCGAGATCTGAATCATCAAACCCAATAACTATTTCAGTCTTGGCACGTTTTGGGGCTTCCCCCACAATGTGCATTACTTCTCTGGCATATGCTTTTCGAGAGTTTCGAGTCGTGACGGCCGCTGTCGGGCCTCCCCAAATCATATTAACAACTGACCCTCGGGGCTGTGGGTTACGATCACGATCACGATCACGATCGTTATCTCTTCTGTCATTATCCCTTCTTTGGGTTCCACGATCATCATTCTTCGTGAACCTGCTCAGCTTTCCTTTTCGGATTAAGAACTCAATCTCATCTTTTAACTGTCTACAATTATCTGTATCATGACCCACATCACGATGGTACCTACAGTATTGATCCTTGTTTCTTTTTGTGGGATCACCCCTAAGTGGCTTCGGCCATCGGAAATCTTTATCCTTCTCAATATCTAGCAAGATCTGACTCCTAGGAGCATTCAGTCTCGCATAGTCGTTGAATCTTGATCCCAAATTCTTCTTCGGGGGTGAATCAGAGTCCTTGCTAGTCCGGGGATACTTGTCCCTAGCATCGTACTCTTGCTCTTGCTTTCGTTTCTTCGAATCGTTAGAACCCTTGCCATTGCTTCCTGTGGTATCCTTCTTCATGCTGTCTTCCGCCTTGATATATTTATCGGCCCTCCGTTGGAGCTCGGCCATATTTTCAGGAGGGTGTTTTGCCAAAGACCTTTTAAAGAAGAGATCTGTGGTTCCGTGTTCCAAGGCTATCATGGCCACCTTATTTTCCAGATCAGTAATATTCAGCGTCTCCTTGGTGAACCGCTTGAGGTAATCTCTCAGATTCTCGTTCTTCCCCTGTACCACATACATAAGGGATGCAGAACTTTTTTCATGAACTCTCCCACTAATAAACTGGCTGACAAAGGCGGCGCTCAACTCTTTGAACGAGCCGATTGAGTTTGCAGGTAAGCGGCTATACCACCTTTGAGCCATACCAGACAAGGTTTGAGGGAACGCCCTACACTTTAAAGCATCGCTTGCAGGCTGCAACAGCAGTGCGTTTGAGAATGTCCTAACATGGTTTGCGGGATCGCCCGTTCCATCATAGGCCTTAATTGTCGGCATCTTGAACTTCCTTGAGATGCGAGCATTCATTACCTCCTCAGTGAACGGAGGTGTAGGATCATCAGGATCCCCAAGGGGCATCAGATCCCTAGGGTTACTTTTGGGGGTCTCCACTCTTGTTGATTTTTCAATCGGGGCATCGGCCCTTCGTTGCCTCCTTGAGGGCCTCTCCAGATTTATAATGGGAATTCTCCCTGTAACTGGAGGAGGTTGAATCAGACTTCGCCTTGCTTGCTCTCTAGCGATATCGTCCTTCAGCCTTTGGATCTCTGCCTCATGAGCCTTAATCCTTTCCTCGGCCGTTTGTGGAGGTTCATCCTGGATTCTTTGGGACCTCCTTCGAGGTTCTTTACTAGCACGTCGCCTCCTCGGGGCTTCATCACGATCATCATTGTCATCCTCAGAAGTTGAATCATCAGAATAGGGACCAGAGTAATCATCGTACTCCCGATCTCGGATCTGTAAGGCATGACCGCTCGGTCCAGGTTCCCTACGTTGAGGGGGATAATTAGGCAGCCCATACATCGGGTTGGTGTTCAAAGGGAGATCCGTGGTGTGGATCTGTACCCCCGGAGGTAGCGTACGACCAGCGCTATCAAGAGGAGAAACCACCATCTGAAGAGGGTTAGTTTCTCGGTTTTGAGGAATAGCCACAGTTCCCTCAACATGGGGAATCGTCCCTGAGGGTTGAGAGGTTAGAGGTTGAATGACCGTCCCTGTTGGTGGGGGTAATTGTCCTCCCTCAGCGGTGACGAGCGGATCAGAGACAGCAGGTGGAGCAGTGCTAAGAGGTATGGCCTCAGTTGATGTTGTTCTTCGTGTTTGAACCATGGTTGATGTCTTCGTCCCACAGACGGCGCCAAATGTTGTGGAATAAAAACTAATTTACGATTTGTAATTAATGCTAGGGTGGTTGAGCTTCGAGCTTTAATGGCTGCTTCTGCGTTCGAGACTAAACGGTCCTCACAGAATGCCTACGTATCTCTGTATTAGAGAATCAAGCCAAGAAAACGTAGTTCTGAGATGAGGGGTCAGGCCCTTTATATAGGCTGAGAAGCCTTTAGAATTATGGTAGGAGTTAGAGACTTGGTAGAAAAGTCTTTGAGGAAAGTTCTAGATCTATTCCTTGTAGGAATCAGTTTCCATATTGAATTGGATGCCTTATAGGATAAGTCTGAAAGGGATATTATCCTTATCCAACTCTTATTTGCTGAGCTGTTTATTTCCCCCAATATTAATTACGAAATTAATATTATAATAGGGGTTTTGGGCCCATCTGGTGGGCCCCACGTTTGGACTATTCAGGGTCTAATTAATGCCTCATTAAATGTGTCTTTAGGGCTTATTTTCAGCCCATATCAGTAGTTATAATCCAACTCCCAGATAGTAGTGATAACTCCATAAAATGTATGTGAAATATGCTCAATCTTCTTATCCTTACCCTGCACAAGCATTGTATCGGCATCAACATAAACACCGCTGCACTGAACTTGCCGCGTATCATCACGATCCTTCGTGCTGTAGGTAACACCATTGATTTTATAGCCACTGAACGTAGGGACATCCTTGTTGGGCCCGTCTGTAAGCCATATTATCTCCTTAGTTAATGTATTCATCACATCAAGTAAATCTGATGAAATCTGTCCAAATATTAAAATTAGTCGAGCAATTGGACCAAACATGATATCTTTATATTACAAAAAATATAATGTATAATACCTTATCTTTGAACCATTTAGGGAATGTTTCATTTTGTTTGTTCATTAGCCATTCTTCATCATTTTCATATTCTGGATATCTCGTCATCAAAAAAGCCATATGTTCACTGCAAGTAAAATCAATTTCATTAACTGTAATGACATCAATTAAATGTTCCATAATACCTACTAGTCTACTAATATACTAATAACAAAAAGAAATCCAAGTAAAACAACTTACTTCAAATATGGGCTCACTTCAATACTATTTTGGAGAACGCAAAAATGTGCTTGGTGCAAGTCCTTGCTGCTCGGTGTTATCATTGTTGCACCAGATAAGGGTCTGAACTTTTCATTGTTCTATCCCTACCAGGTAACCCAACTGTTGCTTCTTCAAAATTCACTAAACACTCAACGGCCTCTTCTGCAAGATAGGCCTCGACAATGCACCCTTCCGGACAACCCCTGTTTTGTACATATCCCTTGAACGTCTTCATATATCTCTCGAAAGGATACATCCAACGTAGGAAGATAGGCCCACACAACTCAACCTCTCTCACAAGATGAACTGAGAGATGGATGCTTTTCTAGCAGGCATAAGGTCTCCACCAACTGAGACTGCATTTTTTCTATTTATCGACCTCAATTACTTTACTATAAATTGCCTTGAAAAAGTGGCAAAACCTAATAATAGTGTATCTGACCTATTTTTTAAGTACTGACCGAATTGCGATGGGGAGCAAGTGATGCAGCATTGTATGGCAGTCATGAGATTTCATTTTAACAAGTCGTAGATTTTCCATGGATACATTACCCTTAATGTTCGAACAAAAACTACCAGGTAACTTCATGCCAAGCAAGGATGAGCAGACAATCTTCTTTTCTTTATGCAATAAGTTCCAAGATGCCATCGGTAACTTCTCTTTTTTTCCAGGAGTTTTTGGCCTCAACTCCATTTTTATTCCCATATCAGCCATATCAAGACGGACAGATTCTCTATCTTTTGTCTTCCCGGGAATATTTAGCAAGGTACCGACTAAAGCTTCGCATATATTTTCTCGATATGCATCACATCGAGGACATGCCGAACCAGCAAGAACTTTAAATACTCAAGCTGGAAAAATATAAACGACTTCTTCCAAATTGGCCGAGGTTCCCCTTTCTTCCATTTAGGTTGGGGTTGTGTCTTACCATAAACATGGTCTCTCAGTGGTTGTAACCTTTCAAACACCTCTTCCCCAGTTATAGGGAATTAGAGCTGACAACTTCTCCACGGTGTTATCAAAGGATGATTTTTGCCTTCGATATGGATGGTCACGAGCCAACCACCTACGATGCTTCATAACCACCGTCTTTTTGTAATTAGGCAACCTGGTAGATTTTCTTTGATCAACGTAAACAACACAACCATTATACCCTTTAACGATGTTACCGGACAAGTTGCGTAAGGCTGGATAGTCACTAACTGTCCACAACAAAATTCCCCTAGTATGAATGACTCTTTCTTATATGCGTCGTAGACTTGTTTCCCATGCCACGACTTTTGTAGATCTTCTATAAGTGGCTGAAGGAACACACCAATATCATTTCCCGGATGATTTGGTCCCGATATCAACAAACTTACCATAATATACTTTCTCTTCATACAAAAAGAAAAGAGATGAATTCTCCCAATACCGGTAGTACAATTGATGAAAGAAAAGAGATGAAGAAAAGAGGCCCATCTCAAGATCTATCCATTACCTGATGAAAGGCGCATCTCTATGTGTCCACGAGATGAAGAGAAGAGCTGAAAAAAGATTAATTGAATTGATGAAAGGCGGCTGACAAACAGATTCAGACTAAGGAGAATACCCTTATTCAATTAATTATATCATTCAAACAAAGATACATTTCAGTTATTATTGGTTAAACTTAAATATCCAGAAATTCCCAACCGTTAGATTAACAACACTTAAATCTGGAACGTTGTTTTTTCCAAAAATATTATTTCATTTTCCCCCATATAGTTTTCTTTATATTTTCGCCTAAATTATTTACTTCACTATTTGGACAACGGTTTATAGAACTAATAGTTGTATGAACGTTGCCACACATGTATTCTACTACTAATCCGTTGTCTTCTAACATAACAAAGATACATTTCAGTTATTATTGGTCAAACTTAAATATCCAGAAATTCCCGACCGTTAGATTAACAACAATTAAATCTGGAACGTTGTTTTTTTCCAAAAATATTATTTCATTTTCCCCCATATAGTTTTCTTTATATTTTCGCCTAAATTATTTACTCCAGTATTTGGACAATGGTTTAAAGAATTAATAGTTGTATGAACATTGTCACACATGTATTTTCCTACTAAACCGTTGTCTTCTAACATAACAATTTCTAACAAAAAAATGTAACCATATACTATTATAAATTTTTTAACACATGTACAATCGATAATGATAGACATTTAATGCCAAGTGATTCGAATATCTTCGCTTTGATCATATCTTTATTTGATTTAAAGTTTTAGGGTTCAGGGTTAGGGTTTAGGGTTAGGGTTTAGGTTTAGGTTTTAGGATTTACTTGGTGTTAGGGTTGTAAATGAACCAAATCGAATCAAGTCCTTAACGAGCCGATCTCGGCGACCTTATTCACGAAGAATTTGGTTCGTTTACTTGAACTCTAGCTAGCTGGTGTCAGTATAAACCGTCAATTCAATCCATATATAGTTTCATTCTTAGGCATGTTTATGACAAACGTACATAAACGAGTTAGAAGTACTTGTATACTTACCAATATGACATCATGAAGACGTGTTATCATAGTCAAAAGTGAAATGTGCCATTTAATTAATCTCATCGATCGTTATATTTCGCTATAACCACAATTTTTATTCGATTTAATCTACTAAAAAGGCTATGTAGATTGAAATTAAAAGTTAGACAACGGTGTCCAAAAATAACCGTTGTACGAATAACGTGAAACCAGTGTTTTTTTCATAAACCGATGTCTTAGAGCATATACAAAGGTTTCATTCGTAATTCCCTTTTTTTTCAAAATTTATTATAACAAATTATAGAAGAATTTTTCAAAAAAATTCAGATCATTAGATTGATAACAATTTAATCTACACCGTTGAATTTTAAACAAATATATAAATTCATTGAACCAAATTAATTTATAAATAAAATTCTGAGGTAATTAAAAAAGTTTATTTCAAATAAATCTAATCGTTAGATTAGAGTTCAGTTGAATCTGAACCATTGATTTGAAATAATTAAAATTTCGTTCCCCCCTTTTATTCCCCCATTCCCAAAATTTTAAGTTTTATTCCCCTCCCTTCCCAAACAAACACTACCCGATTTTTATTTCCCCAAATTTCAAACTCCAATTTAACTCTTATCTAACTCCAAACTCTATCCAAATTAACTCCAAACTCTCAGAACTCTAAACTCTCCAAACTCCAAAATCACAAATTCCAAGATCTATCCAAATTAACTCCAAACTCACCAATTCCAAGCTCATCAAACTCTGCATGTAAGAATTTCAATTAGGTTTATCATGTACATGAGTTTTTTTTTTGGGGGGGGGGGTTTCATTTAGGGTTGTTCTTTGCTTGGGTTTTTATTTTTTAAACTCTTTTTGTTCTTTGTTTGGGTATTTGATTTAGGGTTCATCATCTGTTTCGATTTGGGGATTTTTATGAAACCCTCTTTTCGATTTGGATCTGTTTTTATGAAACCCTCTTTTGAATAGGTGTAATTATTGACATTTTTAATCTGTAGCAGATTATGGCGGCTTCTAAGAAACAGATCCAGTCTTCCAGGGCAACAATTGGAACTCGGTCTTCAAAGAGAAAAACTCGATCATTCAACACAGTTCAAAATGCACTGAAAGTGGTGAGGTGTAGAAGACAAATGAGGTCATTGAACACAGTGAGTCCATCGATGGCAAATACGAGCCCATCGAGTTCTTTCCCTGTATCTGAGAAGAAGAAGCCGATATCTGAGAACTTGAAGAAGAATTTATCAAAGAACAGAAAGAAAGTTACTCCAGTTATGCCATTAGAAAATAGTCAAGGATTAAAATTATTGAAACGTGGTTATGTCACGATGCACAAAATTGTGAAATGCAAGATAAAGAAGGAAAAGCTTGTGGTGTTGTTTAAGAAAAAGAGAGAGCCGTATGGTGATGCTACAAAATAGATGCAGTCGTATGTCGGGGTTTTAGCAAGGACCAAAGCCCTGATTTGGCATGATACTTGAAAGCAAGTTTTTGAGGATACGAAGAACAAAATTTGGGAATGTGTGCAGGTAAAATTCAATCCTCCACATACACTTAATTATTTTATCTATTGATTAAATAACGTCCACTTCTAGCTTTAATTTTCTTTTTTATGTATGTAGATGGTTTTTATTGTACCCCCTCAAGCAAGGAAATTGATATGGCATTCTGCATGTACAAAATGGAGGGAGTTTAAATCTCGGCTCACGAAACACTATGTTCTTCCATTCCGGGATGAACCAGAAAAGCTGAGGCTTCCTCCAGCTGACTATACATTCATAGAAAAGTCGGACTGGGACATATTTATGGCTGGTAGTTTGGGAAGCGATTTTATGGTAAATTTAGGATTAGCTTTATCAGTTCATAAAATTATTTCGTAGAATAATTACTCATTATGGTGTTTTAACCCCGTTGGTGCTTTTTTCATCAGAAAATTCATGAGTATCAGGTGAAAAGAGGCATGATGAATGAGTATCCTCATCGTATGTCTCGAAAAGGTTATGCCAATATGGAAGATGAATGGGTTAGTTATAAAGAAACGTCCTACTTAATCTTTTATGACTTTGTATCTTCAATATGATTTTTTATCTTTGAATCGTCAATATGAATCCAATACATGTACATGCAGTTGGAAGAGCATCCGGAAGATGATGTAGATCGATCGGATTCCTGGATCCGTGCAAGGAAGGACAAAGAAGGGAATTATTTGAATGATAAAGTTAAAGAAAAAGCTGAGGAAATAGTAAGTTATTGATTTATATTTCAATTAAAAATATACATCATAATTTATTTGATTTAATAACTACTCCTACTTTGTGTTTATTTTTTAGGAGAAGCTTAAGAAGCTAGTTGGAGCAGGGGAATTGGCAGAAGAAGGTGTGAAGGATGTGTTGACAATAGCGCTTGGTAAACCTGAGCATGGAGGAAGAGTACGTGGGCAGGGTGCCACGTGAAGCAGTCTTTGTATTTTGATCTCCCGAGATAAAAAAAGAACAAGGGCCATTGATGAAAGAATAAGCGAGGGGATTAAAAGATATATTGCGGAGGAGACTCCAAAAATAATTAAAGAGAGAGACGCCCATTGGGCCCCTAAAATTGAAAAGCTCAGAGCAGAATTTAAATTGGAAAATTGTACTGGACTACGTCCAAAGGATAGTCCAAACGTTGATTCCAAACAAGGAAGCTGCTCAGATTCAAAGGTTGTGTCACATTTGGTGAATGAGACTGATGCGAATGAAAATGTGAAGAAGAGGTTGAATGTTGATGAAGCTGTTAAAGGAACTTCAAATGTGGCTGATGATGAGAATAATGGTGAGTGGCATTTTAAGGTTAATGTTGTTATCAAGGATGATGAGGAACCCAAGGATGACCATGTGGAGGCTGCAATTAAGGTTGACGATGAGAAGGGTGGTTTAAAAAATAGTAGGGTTTTGACAATGTGGATTGTTAACTGGCAAGTGGAACACTGACCAACATTGTAGCACATGGAAATATTACTGAAGTACCGGTTGTTGAAGGATGTGTGCTGACTCTTCATGGAGTACGACTTGCGGAAGAAAATGCAAGAGTGACTATCACTCATTTGATTCAAGGTGATGCCAAGATCCCATTCCTGGTAGGAGATGAAATTGTTACTATGCAAAAAGCAGTAGGCTCTTTTATAGCTTGGCCGAGAAATCTGATAATGGCGGGGAACACAAGCAGTACCCCGTTTTTGTGTAGTCCAAAGGTAAAAGATTTTTGCAATGATAGTTTGCTTAATTTATGTATTTGTCATGTTTTTACCTTGTTTTGACGTGCTTTTGTTTTCTCTTTTCAGAGAACGAAAGAACGTGCCAATAGGAATAAGAGGAAGAAGTATGTAGTAGAAGTGGTCGAGGAGGAGGAGCTTCATGTTGAGATGGGTGTGAATTTTCCAGTGGATTTGAAACTTTTGTGGACATGGGCAAAGTCTGCCTTAGTCGATAACAGGACAGTTTGTTTTCAGTTAAGTGAAGAAGCCTTTTCTATCACAAAGAAACAGGCGATTTATTTCAAGATATACATTCCTTGTGCACTGGAGGTGAAATATCTGGATCTATCATCACCATTTTTATTCAGTAAGTTTTTGAGTACAGAAGCTTTTTTATTTTTTTGTTATTTGTCTCCTATTTGCCAACTATTGCTTGAATTTGTATGCAGCTTCTTGTATGAAAATGTGAAGAAGAATAAAATGTGTGATATGGTAGCTTTTGTGGATCCCAGCATGGTTGGTGCCATTGGATGTGGCAATGCAAGGGAGAGGTCGCGTGCGCTTGCTATCTGATTTATGAATGCTAAGGAAGGGCAATACTTCCTTATTCCTTATAATGATGTGTAAGCTCTTCTCACTTTTTATGAGTAAATTGAATAATGTAATTTGTAACCTAATATTTGACTGTATAATATCGTATCTGTTCATGCTTTCATAGGAATCACTGGTCATTAATCGTTGCTGTTCCGACGACAGAGATAGTCTACCACATGGACCCTCTTAAACGTCGCATTGCTAGTGGGGAATGGGTAGAGGTTGTTGACAAGTGAGCCAATTTTCTAATCTTCTTATATTTACTCTTTACTTAGTAAAATTTAGGGGAAAATGTTTTTTTTAATGATTTATACTATTTTGTTATAGTTCCATAAAGATGTACAAGGAGAGCCTGAAGATGGTTGCAAGGAAGAAAATTATATGGAAGAATATGGTGGTAATAATTGATTTCGTAATTTCCGGTTAAAAGAAGTAAAATGTGTACTTAATTTCACATATTGTATTTCCAGGGAATTCCTTTACAGACTGGGGTCAGGGACTGTGGCCTCTTTGTCATTAGATACATGAAGAAGATCTGTTTTGACAAGGAGCTTGACTTCGCAGCCAAGGTGAGATTTTCATCGGCAATGGTTTCTTTTAAACAACTTTGTGTTTACTGCTACCACATTTGCCTTATAAAAATCTATTTGTTTTTAGTGGATCCGTAGAGGCGATATGGCTTATGATGTGGATGACATCAACGAGATAAAGACGGACTTTGCCAAATTTTTTATGAAGCGTCATTCGACTTAGGTTTATTTTTTGAACGTTTGCTACTTATCTTGGTTTTGTTAAGGTTAACTAGTGGAAATTGTGAATCTTTTGTTCCTTGGATGGAATTGTGAATGATGTAGTAGTTATGAAATGGTACTTGGTGTATATATATATTATGGTTGTTGGTTTTTTGGATGGTATTGTATCTGGTATAAATGTTGTGGTTGGTTTTTTAGGTTTCGGAATGTTTGATTGTGTTTGAAAGGCTTTGTGTAATGCAAAGAAATTATATTATAATTCCACCTTTTACTACATAAATGTTTTGCCTAAAAAACTAACCATTGTGCCAAATCTATTAAAACAAGATTGCAAACAGCACAAACCATTGTGTTACTTCCTTAACAACAACGTATTTAAAAACTAAACCCTTGTACCAAATATAATAAAACAATGCTAGTAGAGCTTCATACAACATCTTTTTCAATCACAAACCGTTGTTAATTTGCTTTGGCACAACACCAGTAAAATAACAAACCGTTGTTCAAACCCACTACAGCAGAAGCAAGTCAGACATCATTTTTCAAGCGTTGTCTATCGGGTGTTTTCTATTGAGCCGCCGTCTTTGATACTATCAAACACCAGTATCTCACCGTTGTATAGACACTACCAGTACAACGGTTTAAAAACAGGTGTGTCAAATTTTTTTAACGGGAGAATTCCGTTGTGTCAAGTACCTCATACAAAGGTTTTATTCCCCGTTGTGTGGCAGCATCTATACACCAGTGGAATACTGGTGTGTGACAACACCAAAGACGGCGGCTCAATAGTCAACAGGAAACTTCTCTGTCAGACAACGGTTGAAAAGCGATCTCTGAATCTGTTTTTCTTGTAGTGTATATTCAAGCGGTGACACATTACCTTTGGATCAATTCCCACCATATCTGCATGGCTCCAAGCGAAAACATCCAAGTTATTCAAGAGGAAATTAGTGAGCATGCCTTTCAACTTGGAATTCAACTGAGACCCGATTTTCAGAACTTTACTCGGATCTCTCTCGTCCACCATAATTGATAATATATCTTCTGCAGAACCAGTCTTTTTTACTGGTTATGGAGTTCTTGGATCAAGATCAAAGTCAAAGCTTCGAGGGTCTTCAATTGGAATTTCATCCTTGGAGGGCACGTCCTCTTTAAGAGGGAAATCTTCCTCGACAAGGGTATTTCCCATGCCTTCCAATAACATCCGTCTACCTTCAATCTGCTCACCTCTAAGATTGATTGATATAATATCCTCTGAATCTTCTTCAATCTCTTCCAGAATTCCTTCCAGAAGATCACCAAAAACTGAAGTATCATTCATTTACAACCCCTCAGGGCGCGCCCTGTAAAGAGGCGCTTCATCTTCTTGTTCCTGGACAGAATAATGGACTTGAACTTTGCATGGGACTATGCTCATAACTCCCTCAGAACTACTTCCTCCAAGGGCGCGCCCTCCATCTTTTTATAATATCAATCCCTTGAGTCATGCTGGGATCCACGAATAGTTCCCACACCATTCGGAGTAGGGAATTTCATCGCAAGGTGGTAAATAGAAGTCACAACCTTCATCTCCTTCAACAGGGGGTGTCCTACTAGGGCATTGTGTGATCATTCCTGATCCAAAATCATAAAGTCCATCATTTGAGTTACAGAAAGAGATCCTTCTCCAAGAGTAACTGGCAGCTTGATAGCATCCATGACCTTCACAAATTCGCCCGAAAAGCCATAATCCATCCATTATCCGAAATCATGTCCTTATCTAAAAGTCCCAATTTTTTGTAAGTGCCGTAGTATAGAATATTCACCGAGCTTCCATTGTCAACAAAAACTCGATGTACGTTCTTTGAACCAATCTGGATTGCCACCACCAAAGCATCTTTATGAGGGTGGTGCACCCACCTGGCTTCTTCCTCAGTGAAAGTAATATCTACACACTCCCCTTTGAATAATTTGGGCGGCCTTATTTCCAAGCTATTCATATTAGTGAGAGGTCTGTACCTTGCCTCTCTTTCATATCTCTCCAGAGCATGGTTACTATCACCTCCCAGGTGATGTCCTCTAAAGATAGTGTGAATATTGCCTTCTTTGACAAACTTTTTCTCCTCAAGCTTATCTTCATTACGGAGGGCGCGCCCACTGTCCCTTCTGTCAGGATTCTCCTTATGCTTCTTTACTTCTCTGAGGATCCAATCAGTCAAGTATCCTTCCTTGATTAAGTCTTCGATTTCATCCTTCAGCTTACGACACTCATGAGTGTTGTGTCCTGAAGACTCATGATACTCACAATACTTCTTCTTGTCTTTGATCTGCCAAGCAGATAGAGGTTCTGGCTTTTTGAAGAGTCCTTCATTCTAGATTACTTCAAAGATATGCTCAATTGAAGCCGCCAAGGGTGTATAATTGTTTGGCCTCCTATGTCTGGAGGTCCCCAATTCCTTCCAACTTCAGTTGAATTCACTCGATTAGCTCAAATCCCAATACTGTGTGTAGGACTCACAAACCTATCCTTTCTCTTGTTAGTCTTTCCCTTGGAACCACCCTGAACATCTGTTTTTCGATTATCCGCCAAGGATTGCTCTACAATCTTAAAAGACTCAGCTTGTGCGAACATATCAGCTAAAGTAGGTGGATCTCTTCCTTGAAGATGTTTCCAGAAATCCGTTCCTACTTGCAGTCCAACTATCAAGAAACTCTTTTCATCAGTTTCTCTCCGGACCAAAGTGGACTCCGAGTTGAATCTCTTAAAATAATATTGCAAAATTTCTCCTTCCTTTTGCTTGATGTTAGCCAAGGTTGTAACGGGATGAGCATACTTCACCGCTGCCTAGAATTTGGTGAGGAACAAAGTTCTCATCACCTCCCAAGAAGTGATCACCCCTAGTCCAAGCTTTTGAAACCACTATTGGGCACTCTCCCTAAAATTTGCTGCTAGCAAATGACATCTCGCCAAACAAGTCACTTGATAGACATCAATCTCAATGTCAAAACGCCGCAAGAATTCCATTGGGTCTGCATTTCCATGAAAGCGTAGATCATTAGTCATTGATCTGTAACCCGTAGGTAGTTGTGCCTCTTTAACCTCTACTGAGAATGGAGAAGGAGCCTGTGCTGTAGCAGATATTCTCCCACCATCCAAATGGACAAGGAGTCTCTTCAAGTCATCCACATTAAAAGTTCCAACTCCAGGAATATTCAGGTTGTTTGGTTGTACACCTGGCTGAGCACCCTCCAAGGGTGGAGGTTGAACTGTTGTTTGAGCACCTCCTGGAATCCCAGTGTGAGGTTGTGTCACAATTTCCCTTTCGGCCTGAGTTTGATTCTGCTGAACCTGTGGAATTCCCTCAATCTGTGGATTTGCTTGAGTTTGTGGATTCTCCTTAGAGCCACCTTGATGCTGGCCTCTTGAGGTAGGGCGCACCCTTGACCTCGCCTCACTAGAAGTACTTGAATTGACCTGAAAAATATGAGGGGATC
This sequence comes from Saposhnikovia divaricata, assembly GCA_036435485.1. Lineage (NCBI taxonomy): Eukaryota > Viridiplantae > Streptophyta > Magnoliopsida > Apiales > Apiaceae > Saposhnikovia > Saposhnikovia divaricata. The sequence continues at coordinate 221,199,675 of CM071596.1, read as the reverse complement.
TACCACTTGAGGGCACGCCCTCTCTGCTACGAGGTCGCCTACCTCCTCGATATATCTCCATCCTCCTATCACCGTTATCGCAGCTACTTCTTCTTCCAGTATTACTATAAGGAGGAGCTTGGTGATGTCCAAGGGGCCTCGACCTGTAATCAGGGCGCACGCGATGTGGATTATCATTCTGAGGAAGGGCACGCTCATGTCCAAGGGGCCTCGACCAGTTATCAGGGGGCGCGCGCTGTGGATCACGGGGCCTCGATTCCAAGTTCTTCTCTTTATTTTGATGCTCGAGGAGTACCATGCTTAGATCATCATCGTCAACCCTAATTCCAAGGCGTTCCTTAAGACTTGCAAAGTCCTTTTCTCCCTAGCCATCCTCTCTTCATCCCTTTGGATTTCACTAGGGGTGCGCCCAGAGCGGTGAGGGTGAGGGCGCGTCCTCTCTTGAGTATTCGACGTGTGAACACAAATATCTTCACTTGGATGTTCAATAATGGGTTCTGAGTAATCTAACCTGCGAGGAGTCACCATCTGAAATCTCCTTTCTTGCACCCCTTCACCTCTTCGAGAACTTTCCTCCACTTGGAGGGCTTTCCCTGTTCGATGATGATTTCGAGGGATACTCCAAGATTTTCTCCTACCTTCTTTCACTTGCTCCACAGAATTCAATCTTGCCTCGAAGTTATTTATGGCAGTTCCCATAACATACAACTGTTCCAAGATTTTCGTGTTGCTTACAAGGACAGGCGGCTGTCCGCCGGCGGCCGGAGTTCCATGGGGGCGTTGAATAGCAGGGACATCCTCCGAAACGTATTTATCATGATTAGCTTGATCTTCGGAATAATAACCATCTTCTTCATGAGAATCTCCATCTTGATTTTGAGACATCTTTTCCTCCTAAGATTCAGATCTTGATTGGTGATTAGTGGATTTTATATCCACTTGGATCGCTTCAATTCAGCTTAAATTGATTGTCTTGGACTCAAGTTTATTGTAGTTTTGATGTGTTTTGTGTAGTTGTGCAGGGTTACAAGAATATCAGTTATGGTTGATGTTTCTATCATTTTTGGAGGATAAATTGATTAAAATTCGGATTTCTGAGAAGGTTGCGCAATCTACACTGTTTTGGCCATATCTGGAGTTCTAGAAGTCCGTTTTCAGCGATCTTACTATCCACGCGAAGCCTGGGAGATTTTCTACAACTTAGAATAGGATTCCCACGCGCAGGCTGCGTGTGGTGGGTGCAGGTAGCGTGGCAAACAGACTGATGGGAGCAGGAAATTACTGTTTTGCCCTTTTCAAGTTCTAATTGTATTTTGGGCAGTTTTTAGTACCTTAATCGAATTCTAATTATAATAGAAGGTAATTTCTTGCTGGGCAAGAAATCTAGAGCCTATTTAAACACATCTTAGCATTGTAATTCGGATCGTTTTTATTATTGTAACGTAGAATTGCAAGGGAGAAAAGTGGAGAAGGATTCAACGCTCGTGACAAGCACGGATCTAGATCTACTTCAACTTTTGTAGACCTTGGATTATAGATTTGTTTTCTCAAATCTTTGTTTTATTAATATTATTTCGTCTTTCTTTCATATCTTGTTTATTATCATGTTTTCATCAAATCCCATGACGATGAACGGTTCAATTATGAGCTAATCATTTTCATGGGATTCTAACGGAATTATCTATGGAACTTAGTATCTTGATGCTTTAAATATCTGTGTGTGGTGTGTAATTGATATCCTCGTATGGTTAATCTTAATGCTTTTAGATGCGTAGCTAACATCTAAATTGAATTATTAATCTCTTGCGAAACTAGAGTGGATCTTAAGATTTAGAACTTGCCATGCTAGCATAGGATAGGTTGATGTTTTAACATCATGATTTGTGGCGTAAATAGAGATATTATGCTGCCCTATGTGATCTTAATAGACAACTTGTTCTTCAATCGTTATGTTTTCAAATCTTATAGAGATATAGGGTCTAAGCATAATTGGTATCTATTCATCTTCTATCTCTTTTGTGGATGCATGTTTAGTTTGGTATTCGTATACTGAGAGGTAGCTTATACTTATTTCGTGTTGTCTGATCAGATATCAAAACCATCACATGCATTGATTAAAGGCGTCAACTCTAAGTGAAGTAGATAATGAAGTTAGAGTCCCATGTTTATTCTCATATAAGTAATTAAATTTTAAATCTCAGTCGTTAATTAATTCTTAGTTTGATAATTTGCATCTTAGTTTAATTTAGATAATTAAAACCCCAATTTGTGATTTGTCTTAGCAGTGAGTTATAACCATACATTGTTGAATAGGTGCATTAACTGAATAGAAACTTAACCAGATCTCTGTGAAACGAACTTGAATTATATTACTTGTGACCACGTATACTTGTGTGATATTGTGTTAACAATTGGCCCCTCCTTCTAGCGCCAATTTGTTGACGGAGGAATTTGGGAACAACAAATTCGAGGTACGTCGCCGGAAACAAGATCTACGATAGTGGTTCTTCGCCGGAAAAAGTGGTTGTGCGCGGTGGTATTATGTAATTGGTGGTTGAGATTGATAGGATTAGTGGTGGCTGCTTCAGAGCTCTCAACTTCCAACCTCTCAATCGACCTACGTACCCTCGTATTTATAGGGATCAAGCCATACGTAGTTCTTGGAGAGCAAGAAACCCAAATGGTCTTGGATTGACGGTCCAGCTTCCGGAATGTTCCACTATGAGGCCTAACCACAAAGGCCTAATGCTCGTCCAAGATCTCAAGACTTCACGGATAAGGAAACTTCCCCCGTCGAGGACTAGTCCTTTCCGCTACCAGCTATTTCTTGATTTCGAGGACGCAGGTATTGCCTTGGTTTACCCCAAGCGTGGAGCGCATCCTTGTCACCCTGAATGAGAAGCATTTACCAGATAGCAGGACAAGTGATCCAGAGTTTTTGGGTGCAAAGTGCAGGATTACCCCGAAGTTCCCCAATGAGGACGCACCCATTGATAACTGGAACAGGAACAGGGCTCCAAAGCACACACCAGAAAGTACCTCTCTTTCCACTTTAGGGCGCGCCCTATGTGTATAAGAAAAGGTCCTTAGATCCCCTGGAGGTCTTCTACGACGGACATCCCCTCCTGGGATACGCCAGGAGGGAATTCTTCAATAATCTTCATAAAATCAATTAATAAGAAATTCTTAGAGCTCCTTCATCCATAAGGGCACGTCCTCTTTGTACAAAAGGAAAGGCGCGTCCTTAATCTTCAGAAGTTTGTCTAAACACCAATTTCCATTTTTAAACCCCTAGATTAAACCCATATCCGATCCGAATTTATTCCAATGTACCCGAGTGAAATTTTGGCTATAACACTATCTATGCACTTCAACATTCAGACCAATAAGCCTAAATAGTTACTTAAGAAAGTAAAAGTTAGTATTAAATAATTTTTAAAATATTTTATATTTAATAATTATTAGTATTACATTAGTTTCTAAGAATGAAAGGAAATGAAAAATTATTGTAATCCTTAGATGGTTAATCAAATCGAAAAATTGGTTGTACATGGTTTGATTATAATTAAAGATAAAAATCGAACTGGATCAAGTCATGCATACCTCTATAGTGTAGTAGTATATTCAGAGTATATAATGAATAAATATTTGAATTTTGGTACACATTTATCTTAATATGCATGTTTTCAATTTTGCATTAAATCCAAATATTTAGCTAAAAATATATAATTTACAAAAGGAGAATTTTTAAAAAAATAAGATCATATATATTTAACATACAACCTACTAGTTTAAACATGGATAATTAATTTTTTTTTTTGAAAATGTATTAATAAAAGTAAGACATTGGTACACAAAATTGAGTTTAAAAAGTTTAAAATTTTATTTGAGTATTGCATGTTGTATATAAACAATATAACAAATTTAAACATTTTCTTATGTTGTATAACTTTTTTAAATATTTTAGGTAACTTCCAAAAAGAGGTCTAAATTATAAAATTAAAACTTGACACATGTATATCCGTTTTGATTAAATTTTTTCAACTTGCAAAAATGTTACAAATATTTTATTTAGGATTAAAAATCAAATGCTACAAATTTAACATCACTTTAATTTCATTGAATACATAAATTTGTTAATACATGTGATTTTACATGCATTCAATACATTTATTTATTAATATATGTGATTTTTTATGTTGTATAATAATTAACAATGCAAATAATCAAAATAACCTATTTTATGTTTTAAATTTTTTTTGGGATAATTTATACTATTATAATTATGTAACTAGTTATTATATATATATATATATATATATATATATATATATATATATATATATGATATATTAATCTAATATTTTATAGCATATACAAAATATGATTTGTAAAGGTGAAAGACAAATATATATATATATATATATATATATATATATATATATATATATATATATATATATGATATATTAATCTAATATTTTATAGCATATACAAAATATGATTTGTAAAGGTGAAAGACAAATGTATCACACCATTCACTAAAGTGAGAGAAATATATCACATTCTTCTATAATTTTTGTTAAATAAAATTTTGTGGATGTCCTCATAATAGATACTATTTTACAAACTTTTTAATATATAGTTATGTTGATGCAATGACAAAAGTGGAAGATAACTGTATAAAACTATCTAAATGCAATCATAAAGTCATAGAAGACAGTTGTACCACATCACTTTTATAAAATTAATTCTACATGGATGAAGAATTTGTGTGCAATGACAAACGTGAAAGACAATTGTATCTCACCATATCATTTTATAACTTTTTTATATAAAATTATGTGAATAATCATAAAAATGAAAGATAGCTTTATCACACCATTTTTATTTTATAATATTTAATATAAAATTCTTTTTATAACTTTTTTATATAAAATTATGTGAATAATCATAAAAATGAAAGACAGCTGTATCACACCATTTTTATTTTATAATATTTAATATAAAATTCTATGAATGTAGTCACAAAAGTAAAAGACAGCTGTACTTCACCATTTTATAAATTTTTCTATATAATATTATGTGGATAATCATAAAAATTCTCATTCTCATTTTATAATATTTAATATAAAATTCTATGAATGTAGAACAACTATACTTCACCATTTTATAAATTTTTCTATATAATATTATGTGGATAATCATAAAAATGAAAGACAGCTGTATCACACTATATTATAAAATTTAATATTCTCTGAATGTAGTCGCAAAAGTGGAAGATATCTGTACCATGCCATTCTATAAGTTTTTGGGCATAAAATTCAGTGAATGTAGTAATATTAGCATAGCATTATTACAGAGAGACATGTGCTCTTCTCTCAACTTCTATCAACATTTCTTTAGTTACTATCCACAGAGAAAAAGGGGTGCGAGATAGTGAAGAGAGACATATATATATATATATATATATATATATATATATATATATATATATATATATATATATATATATATATATATATATATATGTGTGTGTGTGTTACATGAGACAGCTGCAGATGTACGGATACACTGAATGAGATATTAGAGATAGACAGCTGATGGGGTTTCGGTAATCTCTTGTTGGTTAGAATCTCACTATCTGGTTTTAATCTTTTGGATTTGTTATTTCTGGTTTGATACGTGTTATATATTTGCAAGCAGCTATAATATCTTTAAACATGATGTTCATCACTCCATACCTGATTCTCTTTTTCACTGCAGGTATATGTGGCAAGCTTGGCAACAACATAAAGAAATTATAATTCTGTCATTTCTGGATTATGAATTGGGTGAATTTATTGGTAAAAGAAAGTGTGGATCAGTTGTGTGGTATTGGAGTCAAAAATTCGAGTCAGCTGGCTATCTCAACTTGGGCATTTACATATGCAGGAGGTGGCATTCAGTAAGATATAGAATTATGATTCTACCATATGGGCTGAAGAATCTTGATTTGCTTTTGGCAAGATGTGTGAAGAAAGCAAGAGCATCAAGAGTAGTGTAGTTGAAACTAGTTGGTGGAAATGCTTATGATATACAGTCACTCTCAAGCTAAGTTTACTACTTTCTCTTTAATATTGGTGACATTAAATTTTCTCAAGTACTTTGCTTATATACAGTATTTTGGATCTTGAAATTAGTAGTGCCCTTGAATACATATATTTGATATATATTTCCTTAAAATTAGGAAATATGATCTAATTCCGATATTTTGAATTGTTTTCCAAAAAATTCTTATTTGACATACGTGAAATGTTAAATCTTTATTATTTTTTGTTAATATTAAGAAAAAAAGTTTTTGTTATTTGTTACATAGTAATTAATTATATTATATTGGTAGAATATTAGAAATACTTATATTACTGCATAAGAAACATAAAAAGAATTTGTTTTCTTTATAATCAGAATTTTAATTAGTGGTTAAGTTTTTAGAATTTACTTTGATTTATTATTGAATTACTATGATTGTTCTAGCTTTTATTATGTTGTTATTAATTTCCTCTCTTAAGCCTACATTGAGAAATCCTAGGGTTCTATCCTATTTTATAACTATGAGATTTTTTTGCTATTAAATCATCTAAGTTCTATCCTATTTTTTATTTATTTTCTTCCTTCTTGTCTTGCATCATTATTGTTTTTATTTCATAGTATGCATGATTCTACCAGTTCACATGAATCTTGATTCTTGATTGAAAGAAAGTTGTCCTTTTGATTTTATATGTTGGTTAAGTTCTTTTTTAATTGACGTTGTGGTTTACATTTTGTTATGCAAATTTAGATCATCATCTCCCATCTTTTTTTTTAACAAAATCATCTCCCATCTTTTACTTCTTTGTTGTTTACACTTTATGTTTTATTAATTTAGTACGCAAATATACTACCTCTCTTTAATCTTTTATGCTAAACACACTCAATATTTCGTTTAAGTATTCAAGTTGTTTTTTTCTCTTTTTTCTCACTTCATCTACTTGTGTTTCTTGTAATTAAACATCTACTCTTTGTAATGATTCATTTGGACCTTTGAAAACTTAATTACATTTCACTATAGTTGTTTAAACCCTTTGAGTAAAATAAGGCTCTTGGTGTATATTTGACAACTGATATAACACATCGAAAAATAGTAGATAGATTAGGAAACTTCTTAGTCTTTTTCTTTTTAGGGTCATATACAAGATGTACTTAACATCCCAGTTATTCGCCACAAACACTCCAACACCTAGATTAAGATTTATCTAATCAAGATTTGAGTCGTATACAAGATTCAACTTTTTGGTCCATCACATCTTGCCACAAACATCATCCAATGTCCATATACTAAGAACTGATATATCACTTTCTGATTCCAAAATTATACCAACTTAACCTTCAAAATCCAACACATTTGACATTCTTTCTGAGAAAGAGGTGTGACACAGATATACTCCAAACACCTCAATTTCAAAAAGAAAATAACAATATCTCATTAAAACCTTGCATATACGATATCCCAGTTTAAGTAAGAACACAATTTGGGTTCTATTTTAAATAGAATCAGCAATTGTGGAAAATAGCTCCGTTTATATTGATGAAATGATCAGATAAACTTGTAATCCTTGAAAATAGAATCAAAACAAAACCCTAGATCCAGTTAATTCAAAGCAATGTGCTTGTATCTTAGGGGTAGAAAGTTTCTTTAAATGCTTAGTAAACAGGTCCCAAAGATGTATAACATCACCGTGTGTATTAGAAAGACAAACATGACCATTACAAGAAAAAATATAATTATCCATACCAACTAATTGTAGTGGCAGGTCGAGCCTTACATAGTCATTGCAAGTTTTAATGAATTTATTACCGAATGTCTTTGGTGATACCGCCTTCATTCAAAATCGAAATGACTCTGTCAGGCTCAACATGTCACAACAATTAGTTGGTATGGATTATTATATGCTTTCTTGTAATGGTCATGTTTTTCTTTCTAATACACAAGTGACGTTATACATTAATGGAACCCGTGAACTATGCAATTTCAGAAACTTCCTACCTTTAAGATACATGCATATTGCTTTGAACTTGATAGGGTTTTGTTTTGATTCCTTTTCCCAAGGACTACAAGCTTATCAGATTTTGTCATCAATAGAAGCGGAGCTGTATTCTGCACTTGCTGATTCTATAAAAGAGATTCAGGTTCGTAAAACAGGAAAACCTTTCTAGCCTTACCCAAACTCAATTTGTGTTCTTGCAAAAACTGGGATTGTATTTGCAAGGTTCTTATGAGCTATTGTCATTTGATTTTGAAAATGAGGTGTTTGGAGTATGTTCGTGTCGCACCTCTTTCTAACAAAGAATGTCAAATGTGTTGAAATTTGAAGGTTAAGTTGGTATGATTCTAGGATCAGATAGTGATATATCGGTACTTAGTATATGGACGTTGGATGATGTAAGTGGCAAGATGTCGTGGACTAAACAGTTCAATCTTGTATTCGATTCGAATCTAGTTTGGATAAATCTTTATCTAGATGTTAGATTTTTGTGGTGAAGAACAATGATGTTGGGTACATCTTTTTTTACTCTATGAAGAAAGAGACTAAAAAGTTTCCTGATCCGTCTGATATTTTCGATGCTATATCAGTTGTCAAATGCACAGAGACCCGTATTTTACTTAAAGGGTTTAAACAACTTAAGGGAAGTTTCAAGTTATTTAAGGTCCAAATGGATCATTACAAAGAGTAGATTATACAAGAAAATAAAGAGAAGAAAATAAAGAGTGTAATGAGTGAAACTTGATCAGGCATGATCTGAGCTTTTTGAAACAAAATAAAGAGTGTAGATGTAATAGGAATTATGTTAGTAAGAACTCAGAATTATGCAGCTGACAATTGACTTATTTCATGTTCAATGATTTTTAGATATCTTTTCATACTAATTATAAATCTTTCAAAATAATTGATTATATGAACACCATAGTAGACGGAGTTCAACAAGTTGAGTCACCAACTCGTGGTAATCACATAATCTAGTTCCCTAGTTGTTCGGCATTATCCTATACACACATGATAATCTTGAACTAATTAGTCATGGGGCTTATAGTAACTGTTTGCTGATGTTTCTATTCTGTAAATCCACCTTCTATTCATTTATATAAATGAACACACTAATTTCGGGTCACTAGATACGATTGAACTATTCACTGATATAAAATTTCCTTTTATTACCACTTCTATTCTGCATCACTTTGATTTTTCAAGAAAACTTCATCTTGATCCTGTTCCAGCTATTCAATACGTTATCTTCTTCCGCTGACTGCTTTGGTTTAAGAGTTGAGGCCAATTTTTAAGAACATCTTGGCCTCACACCTCCATTAGTACATGCATAATAATCTTTTCTTAATGTTATGCAAAGATATGATGTGAATTTTGATTTCATTAATAATGCCAACTTTAGTGGGTGTGTTTACTAAGAAACGATCCTTACACATAGCTGCTAGTAGTGTTCTATTAAAATTAATGTTATCTAGTTCTTTAACCGATATTCTTCTAATTTGTTGCAGGATCATATATGTAATGTGAATTAAGAAGCGACTATATATGCAAAATCATGGCAAGTGTGTTTATGACTAGATCCCAGATCTGATGTATGTTTGTTACATGTGTATACAAGGGAAATTAAAGGACCTATGGGCTAAACACATACAAGTAAGTCTGTTCTGAATGCTTAAATTAAAAAGGTTAGTACATGTATAACCTTACAACAGACCAATTGGGCTCCTTAGAGCAATTCCAGTGGTGGTGTTTAAAGAGATGCTATATCTATAATTAATATAGCACCCATGGAAAATAACTCACTCTAATGGAGTGCTAAACATGGATGATGAAAAATTGAATGTGACGCGTGTTTGCTTTTTCTTACCTATAAATGTTTATCACTTATCAACTGTACACTTCTTCACAAATCATTATGCATTAATGTTCTTACATGTGAGTGTTAGATGAAAAATGGAGAATGATTGCTGGCAGAGGGTTGTGGATTTCACCATCCTATCAATCGATTGGCTCACTCACAGTTGAGAAAGAATTTCCAACAAGACATGAAGCTAGCTCACTCTTGCAGGCCTCCCCTGAAGGGAGAGGTATGTTCTAGTGGGTTTTATGTTTTGAGTACTTACATATAATAAACTCACAAACGGCCACACATGTTTCTTGCAATAATGGACGCGGAGTATAATTATTATGTGACATCGTCACATCCTACCTACTTGGATTTATTTTCTTCTCTCTCTTGGGTCTTACATATAGAATCAATCTAATACAAATGTTATAGGGAGAATATTGTATAACAATATTTTGGAGGTTTGTTGGATTATCGGAGCAAAATACGGATATTTTGCTAACAAAAGAAGAACAAAGGATGAAGGTTTGTGTGTTTGAATGTGGCTGAGCTTGATAGGTATTTTCAGGTAAACTGTTTCTCATCCGTATCAAGGTGCCTACGTACCCTATTTATAGGGATCAAGTCAGACGTAGTTCTTGGGCCACAAGTTACCTAGGCGGGCTAGGGTTTTATGAGATAAGCCAAAGTCCAAGCCCACTTGTTTAGGGCTGACGTGGCAGTAAGTCATCAAATCTAACCATGATCCATGATCCAGCTGTAAAAGCCCATAGTCTCGAATGGATAGATTCGGAATGAAAGATCCATCAGGGCCCCTCCATGCGACCTTGAGAGGCCTGGCCATGCGAAGCGATCCCTGTGCCTAGCTACTCATGCGACCTTAAGTCTGGCCATGAGCCTTCCAGAGAAGAGGAGATAATGATCTCACTATAAGTTACAGATGTGATGCAAAAGCGAAGCGACCCCCTGGCAGGCATCGCTAGCGAGGCGCTGTATAGCGAGACGCTCCTGTAATAGAGGTATTATTGCCAAGGCATGCTGGGCTGATTCCAATAGTGGGCTTTAGTGACCCAATCTTCTAGGCCCATCATAGATTTCAAACCATCAATTTAGCTAATCCAATCAATTTAGCCATTATGCCAGATTTGGGCATAACAACTACCCCCCGAGTCCATATTGCCATTGGAGATGCGATGTGGACTCAAAAAAAATCAGTTGTCACCGCGAAGCGAGCCCAAGAATAGATATAACCGTTGGAGTAGTCGCGACCCCAAGAATTTGAAGGGTTTTGACAGCTGTTGTGTCTCGAGATGTGTGTCCAACGGACGAGATTTCCACACGTGTCCCATGTCTTTCTCTCTTCTGATGGCTATATATACCCCTGTCACTATCATTACCTTTTTTCATTCTCACAAACACATTGTCGAAGTGCTGTCAGTTTGCTCTCATATCAAACGCAAGGAATTTTCAAGCGATCTCAAATTTCTTCCGATTTCCTCAACCTTCTTCAAGAAAAAGTAAGTCTCCTCTTTCTTCTTACATTTAAATTATTGTTCTTCATTGTAATTGCATGATTAAATAGCTTTAATTGCATGCGATGCGATCCCCTTGGATAGCGATCCCGTAATGCTAATTTGAACATGCGATCCTGTCTTCGCTGCGATAGAAATGCAATTTCTTCCATAGGAACATAGATGCGATCCCTTCCCAAGACCTAAATGCGATACCCTATAAACACATAGAGCCTTTCTGCTTATTTATTCCTTTCTCATCCTTCATTTGCTTTCTGTAAGAGCACACACTTAATCATTTCATCCTTTTCAGATGTCTCAAGACGATAGTTCAAGGACACCTTCTCCCATGCCTCATATACAAATCAGCGATGCTGCAGCAGCCAACATCGCAAAAGCTACGAGCACCAGCGAAAGTTCGTTCAAGTTATACTTCGACCCTTTATGGTCTAACGAAGAATATACCCGAGAAGTGCCTCTAATTTCGTGGAGAACAAAGCACCCTTCAAGCTCGCGGGATCAATCTCTGGATGTACTCCCAGCTGAGAACGAGCCTCACACCAACATGACCGACATCGAACATGACCTTGAAACTTTGACGAAGAAAGGAGATGAATTCAGCGCTAGGGCAGCGGAAATTATCTCCAAAGTTCCTCCACCATGAACCATGCCTCCATCACAAACCGTGTCGCCCATTCACATAAGTGATTCTCCAACAGATTCATTAGGCGATGCCTATTATGACATCGAGGGAGGTGCTGATAACGAAGCCAACTCTGATGATGATGACTACGAGGAGCCTTCCTCAGATGATGGTGGCCTTGACGAAGTGGCCAGAGTTGTAAATTTCAGAGACTATGATTATGTTCCTGAAGCCTCACCCAATCCTTATGTCCCTACCCCTCAACCAGAGCTGGAGGGAGTTATTTACGTTGACGGGCCTGATCCCAAGGACATCGAGCCCGGCTCAAAAGTCAAGGAAGGTAAAGCTCGCGTACTTGCATGTCGCGATATGTCTTCAACACTGATCGTGAAGACTATCACAGAGGGTGTTAAGAGGTTCCGCCCTGAAGGCAAGATCATTTTGCCCAAGAAGAAAATGCGATGCTATCGCTTTAACCACGATGAGAACAGAGGCAGAGTGCCCAGAATGGTCCTAACGGTCCCTCTAATGAAGATAGGTGTCTCTTTTCCTCTCCACCCATTCATTAGGGATGTTTGTGAGACATACTATCTAGCTCCCATCCAAATCAGCACCAATGGCTTCCGATCCATGATTGCCTTGTACATACTCTATCACAAACTTGGATATCCCCCCTTAGATGCGAAGACAATGGGCTACTTCCATCAGCTGAAGTGATGCGGAGTCAAGGATTTCGGCTACGTCTACTTCTCGGTATGGCCAGAATTCAACAAGAAAAGCCTCCTCCCTGGCGGGATAAGTAATGCGGGCTCATGGAAGGAGCCTTTCTTCTATGTACACGAGGTCCCTCGAGTGAAAACAAGCTTCAACTACCTCCCTGGTAAGCTATCGAAGCAGTAATCCTTTATCATACTTTTTACCTTTTATTCTCAAACTGACAACTCCTTTGGCATCGCAGTCGCTCCAGTTCGCACCGTCTTAAGAGGTGTTGACAAATAGCGAGCCGACGAGGTATTAACGAAATCCACCGCGGAGGAAAGGAACATTAGGACTCTCCTTTCCATTGAGAACCTAATAGAATGCGGGTTCCTCAAAGAAGGGATAGATGCATCCCCTGAGGCGGGGCCTTCACATGCGAGGCGAGCCTCGAAGAAAAGAAAGACAAGAGAAGAGGCCTCGTCTTCTCATGTCGCAATAACAGATGAAGAGGGTACTTCTAGGATAATACCGAAACATGCATCGCATCGCATTCCTTTTTACTCCACATGCATAACTTGTTTTACTTTATGCCACATTATTTTGAACTGTTTTGTAACTTATTCTTCATTTTTCTACAGATATGTCTGCTCGCGGCGAAAAGAGTCAGCCTCCCCCATTTCTACAAAGCAGTAAGAGAGGGGCGTCCTCAAAGGCGACCTCTACCTCGAAGGTTCTTCCTCCTCCTATTAAGCCCCATGTGGCCAAGCCTGTCAACGATCCTCCACCCCAGCAAAATGCTGCTAGGGATCAAACTCAAAATTCTCCCGATCAGAGCCCTTTGAAGCGGCCGAGGAAAGATGGGCAACCTGATGGATCGTCCCAGCCAACCTCGCGAACCGTAAATGCTACCGCGGCCCAGCATCTTTTTGCCTCGCTGGGAAGCAAATATACTGAGGAGGCTGAGGCATCCGGCTGGTGGAAGGCGCCCCCTGAGGAAAATGCCGACGCTCTGACTAAGTGCCTCGCTGAAGCACTCATCCGACAGGCTGCACATACTAAAAACTACTTTCTGCTGGACAAAAAGAACAAGGTTCTTGAATTCCAGAAAGTAGAAGACAAACGATCCCTCCAGGCCGAGTTCAAAAAGCAGCTGTCTACTAAAACCGCCTCGCTTCGCACCGACCTCAAGAATGCCAGGATAGAAAGAAATGACTTTGAAAAAACATTTCTAGAGCTGCAGAAATCCAGCGAGGAAGCTGCTAAAAAGAGCGCCGATGAGAACGCGAAGCTGGCAAGCGATCTTAATGCTGTTAAGGCAGAATTGTCCACTGCTCAGGACACATTTCTGGCCCAGGGTCAAGTCTCCTTCATGAAGGGGTTCATCAGAACGATCCCTGATTTTGATTGGGATCAACTGGGGCCAGGTAATGCTGAGTATGCTGAAACGCTCAAAAAGGAGATCGCTGAAGAGGACGCTATAGAAGCGAGGCTGGAGGAAGAGGCGAGGCTAGCTGAAGAAGCGAGGCTGTTGAAAGAAACTTCTACTGCCAATCAAGATCCACCAGGACCCTAATTTTGTTATATATTTGATGAAGTCTTTTAAACTCGGGATGCGGGCACCCTTAGAATGCTTCGCAATTTGTAATATTATTTTGTTTAACTCTGATCATCCTTTAACTGAACTGGGATCGCATGGCGACCCTTTATTTATGAATTGGAACCATTTTGACTTTTCCATCCAATGTTGTCTCGTTATTTTTGCACATAACATATTTGCACAAGTAATTTAGCTTCGCTTGCTTAGTACCTTGACTTCGAAATTATATCTTTATTTCATCTTTGCATGTTGAATTGTCTTGAATAGTGCTAGATTTGCATGCCTTTGCTTAGATTCCTTAGATTGTTGTAGCAGTAACTTCAAATGCGATCTTTGCATCGTTGAGATGGCTTGGACCTTAGTATGTTAATGTTAACAAACAAGCAAGTAAAATTTAAATGCACAATAAAAAGTAATTCATAAAGAAATTGAACTTTTATATTGATAAACGGGGCGAAGCCCAAACAAGTTGACAAGTGGGGCGAGGCCCAATAATTGATACGTGGGGCGAAGCCCAAAAAGTGGTAAGTGGGGCGAGGCCAAATGTAATTACATCATAAAGGGGGGGTGTCTATATGATCACTACCCCCCAATATTTTGTATGAATTTATTCATGCGAAATAGATAGAAACTACTAGGAACGATGCCTTCACTGATAGTATTTGCGTAAGTGTTCCGCATTCCAAGCTCGCGGAATAACTTTATCCTTCATGTCAGTGAGGTAGTAAGTTCCCTCTGAGAGAGTAGCATAGATTTTGTAAGGCCCTTCCCAATTAGCACCAAAGACACCATGGCCCGGGACCTTAGTGTTAGGCATGACTCTCCTAAGCACGAGGTCACCTGTCTTTAAAGAACTTGCTTTGACCTTTCCATTATAGTACCTCGCTGTCCTCTGTTGGTAAGCCGCGAGGCGAAGCTGAGGTACAATCTATGATTCACCTCGTTTGCTTCGGGATCGTAGTGTTCCCTTCTAAACGACCCGGAGCCCACTTCAACAGGGACCATGGCCTCGCAGCCATATGTTAGGGAAAAAGGAGTCTCTCCAGTTGTGGTCCTTGGGGTCGTGTTATATGACCACAAGACCCTTGGTAATTCTTCAAGCCAATTGCCTTTGCTCTCTTTCAACTTAGCCTTCAAAGTATGTTTGATAATTTTGTTGATGGCCTCAGTTTGGCCGTTTGTCTGGGGGTGACTCACAGCTGAAAAACTCTTTTTGATCCCTAAATTCTCATAAAATTCTTTCTTGTCCTTGCTGTCAAATTGCTTTCCGTTATTTGATATGAGCTGATAAGGAATCCCATAGCGACACACAATTGCCCTGTACACGAAGTCCTTGAGTTTCTTTGCAGTAATAGTGGCAAGTGGCTCAGCCTCGGCTCACTTGGTAAAATAATCAACAGCCACAACTGCGTACTTGACACCTCCTTTAGCTTTAGGCAGCTCCCCAATTAGATCAATGCCCCACATAGCAAAGGGCCAGGGGCTCGTTAGCGAGGTGAGGTGAGAGACAGGAGCTGTTTACACTAAAACACGCAAGCGTACGCGGTCATAAGTAATATAGAATAAAGTTGAGTTCGTTCCCACAGAGATCTGGATATGGTTTTAATTCAGTTATTGTACCTATGCAACAATGTATGGTTATTACTCACTGCTAAGACAAATAACAAATTGGGTTTAATTAACTAAATTAACTAAGAAGTAAATTAACAACTAAGAATTAACTAACTAACGAGAATTGAAATCGAATTACGTCTACAAGAGTAACATGGGATCCTAACTTCATTAAATACTTCGCTTAGATCTGATGCCTTTAATCACTATATGCAATGGTTATGATATCTGATCGGATAACACGAAACAAGTACACGCTACCTGTCAGCATACGTATACCAAACTAAACATACATCCACAAAAGAGATAGAAGATGAATAGACACCAATTATGCTCAGACCCTATATGTCTATAGAATTTGAAAACATAACGGTTGAAGAACAAGTTATCCATTAAGATCATACAGGGCAATATAAGTATTTTCATCTCATACTACGAATCATGTTGATAAACAATCATGAACCTATGCTAGCATGGCAAGTTCTAAATCTCAAGATCCACTTTCACTTCACAAGAGATTAACAAATTAGATATTAGCTACGCATCTAGCAATTAAGCACAACCATACGAGGATATCAGATATACATCACACACAGATCTTTAAAGCATCAAAATACTAAAGTTCCATAAATAAATCCGTTAGAATCCCATGACAACAATTAGTTCATAATCGAACCTCTCGTCATCATGGGATCTGATGAAACCATGATAAAAACAAAGTAAAAAGAATACAAATAAACTAGAATAATTGATATGTAATGGTGTGTTTTTTCTGTCCCCCAAGATGTGTATTTATAGCCCCAATTTGCCTCTCCATCAAGCAATTGCCGTTTTAGAGTTGGAATAGGAGTATGGCAATTTCCGTTCTTGAATGAGAATAGAATTGCAAATTCCATGTGTAGATCTGATTCTGGAATGTTCTAGCAGTCCAGAGCAATTACCATACTTATAAGAAGTAGGAATTATAGCAATTTCCTTGTCAAAGTTGAATTTCTGCAGTTCGGCACATAATACGTTTCCTAAACTGATTCGGTTTTGAAGGAAAATTCGTAACTGACTTTTCTTCAGTATTTCTGGGCCATTCCAGTTGTATTTGGACATATGAACCACTTTATAATGATAGAGAATCTCGTTAGCTTCGCGTGGACAGTAAGATCGTCCAAAACGGACTTGTAGAACTCAAGATATGGCCAAAACAATGAATCAGCATCTGGCAGAATGATCTCCGCGCCGTAGCGCCCAATCCACGCCGCAGCGCGCCCTGGGGTCTGTCCAAGATTGAAGAAAATTGCTTTGTCTTCGCGTGAGCTGTAAGATCGCTGAATTCGGACTTGTAGAACTCCAGATATGGTCAAAACAGTGTAAACTGCGCAGCCGACCCGGAAAATCCGAATTTTAATCAAATTAACCTCTAACTCTCTTAACTCTGCAAAACTCAATGAAAACACATTAAACACACCACATACTTGAGGCCAAGTAATCAATTTAAGCCGATATGGAACGCTCCAAGTGGATATAAAATCCACTTATCACACCCCCAAACTTAAACCGATGCTTGTCCTCAAACATAAACAACTAACACTAACTAGTACCACTTCCGTAGGTGATCACGGTTGCATTTGGCATATGCAACAAGCCCTTTAAACCCCTAGGCAGCCCTAGTGGACGAGTAAGGTCTCGTGAGGGTCTATAGCGAATGTACCCACAAAATCCAATGCAATGCAATGCATAAATGCAACTAATATGAAAATACAAAGATCCCCTTCAAACTAACCAAAACCAACTAGCAAGCACATATCTCAAGGAATGCAAATAACTCCAAGTAGAGCTCGACTAAGTCCCCGTATACTAACAATACATGAACAGAACGTGCGTGTGTGCGATGCTCATCAGAAATACTTCCAAAACTAGATCAAAATCATACATGTTCTTTGCCAAGACAATCATAGGTTTATAAATAGAATAGACTGTAAACACTTCATAACTTAAAAACACCTCCATCATCATTCAAGTTAGACAAGAATTCATGATTTATTACTACGACACATAATAATATACACAACAACGCATGCTTATTTAACCGTGCAATGGATGAGACCCCAAAAAGGCTTATACAATAATACCCATCTAGCGAGCGTTGGGTTAGTGGATCCCAGACTATAAAAGCCTTAGGTCACTAGGCACAAAGTCCCCGCGAACTTAATAGCTCGAGTATTAAAGAGCTCACCCTGGTTAATTTTACATATAAATAATTGACACTTTTGACTTTTTTTTTTCTTTCTTTTTTTTTTTCCTTTCTTGTTTTCTATTTTTTTTATGCAATCTGGAATGAGAATTCTCAATTCCAACCCTAGACTACTCATATAAATATGAGCCGGCTACTAGCCATTTGACACCTAGCCAACAACTAGCATGAAATCCCTGTTTTCCCCCAAACTTAGACTTAAATGTTCTAGGCTATCAAGGGAATAACGAAAATTGTAAATATAATCAAGTGATTAAATCTCAAAACATCCAAACAAGCATGACCTCAACCTAGCTCAAAAGCACCCAATGAGACTATGTAATTAGTTTTGTTCCCGTAACACATAAGTCAATTTCATAGAAACTATAAATCAACCCTCTATTCATCATTACCACACTCAATTAGACACCTACCTACCAATCATAATTAGCTCGTCTTAAGGGATCCTGAAATATGCATGCTATGCAAATGCAACTAATTTGAACTCACATGATATACGAAAAATAAAAACAAAATGTCCTATATGAAACAAACATAATTATTACGAACATACATGCATGAATTACTACTACTAATATGCAAAACATGAAATCCTACATGAACACATAATACAACAACAACTACTAATCCCTCAAACCACCCCCAAACTTAAAATATTCAATGTCCGCATTGAATGGAAGTAAATACGAGGGAAAGTAGAAAACATACCTACAAAGCGCTTCACATATCCTTCCCCATCGCAACTCAACATACTTGTTCGGCAAAAATCCCCTTTCTGTAGCAATACCCAGCTCACAAGAAGCTCCACTAATAATCTCCAAGCAATATCACACCAAAAATAGCCAAAATTCCTAGAATAATACAAAATCTCAAATTTACAAGATCACAAATTCGTAATAAAAATAAGATTAGAGAAGAGATAAACCAATTACGAATCAAAGAAGTGAACTTGCAATTAATTCCTCTTTAGAATTGAATTTTTAGAGATTTAAAGAATTAGAAAAGGAATTGGATTTGTATGTATAGGTGGGTATATATATAAGATGATGGATAAGATGAATAAATATTTAAGTGTGTAGGAGAGATTTGGAGAGGTTAGGATTTGATTTGAAATAGATATAGGAATTAGGGATTGAAAGAATTTGAGTTAGGAAAAAAAATTTGGGAAATTTTGGAGTGAAAAACACCAAAAATTCGGGCAGGAAAAAAAATCTGGAAGGTATAACGCATGGGAAAGCTACGTTACAGGGTGAAAAAAACGCGCCAGGAGTGGTAACGCATGAGCTACCTGCGTTTCAGGGTGTAACGCAGGTGTGGCCTGCGTTACTCTTTTTTTTTTTTTTTATCGGCAGAACGCTGCTGCTGTGCTTTGAACTATCCTGGACAGACACCATGCTACGATCCTGCGCCAACTTGGCGCTACTGCGCAAAAAACATTCTGCTAATAATTTTTTTTTCTTTTTTTTTCCTTCTCAATACACTCAATCTTTTTTTTTTCACCACACTTTTTTTTTCCACAACACTCAAAATTTTTTTTTTCTAAACTAATGCATGGGTTGCCTCCCACGAAGCGCTTCTTTAACGTCAATAGCTTGACGTTACTTCCAAGCCTCCATTAAGGATGATAATAGTTTGCCTGGTCCTCTCTTCGCGAGACTTCATCGTCATCACGGCGGCACACTTTCTGCCCCTTCTCCTCGCTTAGCATATTCGTATAACAAATATGTCCTGTTCCAATGCCTTCTTCTGTTGACCCAAAATCTGTCAATTTGTAGAACAACAAACATTCGCGGGCTTCGCTTGAATATAATGGAGGAGGGTAAATGTAAGTTGCTGAAGCCTTTGGTTCCTCAACGAGAACTTCCTCCATTGGCTCTAATGCGCTACGTCCATCTTCACACTTTGAGACAAGTAGAAGACCTGCATCTTTCCCATGTTCTTCAGCCTCTTGGTACGCACATACCAATTTTTGAAATTTGTGCAGCTCATCAGTGTCTGTCCCAAATAGTGCCCTTTCCAAAGCATCCACCTCACCAGCATGATCAAATTCCTCACATGGCTTGCGAATGCTCACCTCACCTTGGAATTTGTCTTCTTCAATTAAGCATGCAGTACCCTGCTCCAATTCACCATTATTTTCTGGAATTGCCTCTGGTGTGAATTGCTGATTCTCTTGTTCCAAGGCACTCCTAACTTGAGCAACTATTGTTTCCAAAGATTTGATAGACGCCTCGTTACTCTTAACACGCATCCTAATATCCTCCAGAGTCTCTTGTTCCAATGATCTCACAGCTTAAGTAACTAGTGTCTCCAAAGATTTTAAAGACTCCTCGTTACTCTTTACAAGACTCCTAAGCTCCTCCATAGCATCAACCTCATCTGATTGAAAAGTAGGAGTAGGTTGCTGATGTTGAAACTCTTCACTTCCAAAGAAATATGACATATCTGGAACATCTTGCTGGTACTGTTGAGGATGGTATTGAAAATATGGTTGTTCCTCATAAGTGACATATGGATCAACTCCTTCGTAGTAACAATATTGTGAGGGATCATGAACGCCAAAACACCGCTCACATTGATAAGGCATGGATGTCCTCGAATATGCCCACCATGGAAACTCCTCACCTGCCATCTAAAACACACAAAACTAAACAAGATAGGTGAGAAAAATCTGAGTCAGTGAACTCTAACGACCACTATTGACAAGCACATAAACCAAAAATAAAACACCGATGATCCCCGGCAGCGGCGCCAAAAACTTGTTTACACTAAAACACGCAAGCGTACGCGGTCACAAGTAATATAGAATAAAGTTGAGTTCGTTCCCACAGAGATCTGGATATGGTTTTAATTCAGTTATTGTACCTATGCAACAATGTATGGTTATTACTCACTGCTAAGACAAATAACAAATTGGGTTTAATTAACTAAATTAACTAAGAAGTAAATTAACAACTAAGAATTAACTAACTAACGAGAATTGAAATCGAATTACGTCTACAAGAGTAACATGGGATCCTAACTTCATTAAATACTTCGCTTAGATCTGATGCCTTTAATCACTATATGCAATGGTTATGATATCTGATCGGATAACACGAAACAAGTACACGCTACCTGTCAGCATACGTATACCAAACTAAACATACATCCACAAAAGAGATAGAAGATGAATAGACACCAATTATGCTTAGACCCTATATGTCTATAGAATTTGAAAACATAACGGTTGAAGAACAAGTTATCCATTAAGATCACACAGGGCAATATAAGTATTTTCATCTCATACTACGAATCATGTTGATAAACAATCATGAACCTATGCTAGCATGGCAAGTTCTAAATCTCAAATCCACTTTCACTTCACAAGAGATTAACAAATTAGATGTTAGCTACGCATCTAGCAATTAAGCACAACCATACGAGGATATCAGATATACATCACACACAGATCTTTAAAGCATCAAAATACTAAAGTTCCATAAATAAATCCGTTAGAATCCCATGACAACAATTAGTTCATAATCGAACCTCTCGTCATCATGGGATCTGATGAAACCATGATAAAAACAAAGTAAAAAGAATACAAATAAACTAGAATAATTGATATGTAATGGTGTGTTTTTTCTGTCCCCCAAGATGTGTATTTATAGCCCCAATTTGCCTCTCCATCAAGCAATTGCCGTTTTAGAGTTGGAATAGGAGTATGGCAATTTCCGTTCTTGATTGAGAATAGAATTGCAAATTCCATGTGTAGATCTGATTCTGGAATGTTCTAGCAGTCCAGAGCAATTACCATACTTATAAGAAGTAGGAATTATAGCAATTTCCTTGTCAAAGTTGAATTTCTGCAGTTCGGCACATAATACGTTTCCTAAACTGATTCGGTTTTGAAGGAAAATTCGTAACTGACTTTTCTTCAGTATTTCTGGGCCATTCCAGTTGTATTTGGACATCTGAACCACTTTAGAATGATAGAGAATCTCGTTAGCTTCGCGTGGACAGTAAGATCGTCCAAAACGGACTTGTAGAACTCAAGATATGGCCAAAACAATGAATCAGCATCTGGCAGAATGATCTCCGCGCCGTAGCGCCCAATCCACGCCGCAGCGCGCCCTGGGGTCTGTCCAAGATTGAAGAAAATTGCTTTGTCTTCGCGTGAGCTGTAAGATCGCTGAATTCGGACTTGTAGAACTCCAAATATGGTCAAAACAGTGTAAACTGCGCAGCCGACCCGGAAAATCCGAATTTTAATCAAATTAACCTCTAACTCTCTTAACTCTGCAAAACTCAATGAAAACACATTAAACACACCACATACTTGAGGCCAAGTAATCAATTTAAGCCGATATGGAACGCTCCAAGTGGATATAAAATCCACTTATCAGGAGCGTTGCTGTAGTTAGCGATCCTTTGGCAATTATCACACTTCCTTGCGAACTCAAAAGCATCTCTTTTCAAAGTAGGCCAGTAGTACCCTTGGCGAAGAATCTTTTGGGCCAGAGAACTACCCCCCAAGTGATTGCCACATATCCCCTCATGAACCTCTCTGAGAATGTAATTGCATTCTTCTCCATCTACACACCTTAGGAGCGGGGTGTTGAACCCTCTTCGATACAAGACTTCGTCATATACGACATAGCGAGCAGCCTGATACTTGATTTTTCTTGCTTCTTTTTTGTCTTGAGGCAGGGCTCCATTTTTCACATACTCCCATATGGGGGTCATCCAGGTCGACCCTGAGGTCGCTATCTCCATAACAAACTCCTCTGGTACACTGGGCTTTGTCTGGATTTCCAGTGGGATAATTCCAAGTAGGGTGGCCTCGCGACGCGACCCCAGCTTTGCCAGTGCATCGGCTCCCTGATTCTTCTCTCTTCTAATATGAACCACTTTGACATTGTTGAATTTTTTCATCAGCCTCTGTGCACATCGCAGATATAGCTCAATCTGCTCACCTCTAGCTTGCCACCCACTCCAGAGTTGATATGTTACCAGCATAGAATCGCTGTAAGCTGTGAGATTCTCTACCTTCATTTCCAGTGCCAGTTTGAGGCCAATAATGAGGGCCTCGTATTCTGATGCATTATTGGTGGCCTCGAAAGCGAAGTGTACTGCACTTTGTATCTTGCGACCCTCTGGAGTTACTAACTCGATGCCGGCCCCAGATCCTTCCTTGTTGGATGCCCCATCTACGTATAGTTCCCACCACGAGGCTGAATTTTCTTTTTTATCCTCGCTAACTATTTTTTCTGGAGCTGCTATGATGGCCCAATCATCTCCCTCAGATTGGGGAGGAAATTCCAAGATAAAATCCGCAAGTGCCTGTCCTTTTATATGGCCGCGAGGCTTAAATTCGATGTCAAACTGACTAAGCTCCACTGTCCATTTTAACAATCTCCCTGAGGACTCTGGCTTGTGCATTACCTGTGTCAACGGGTAGGCAGTACGAACCTCAATGCTGTGAGCCTGAAAATAGGGTCTTAACTTTCGCGAGGCCAAGACCAGGGCATAGGCTAGCTTCTCCATGTTTGTGTATCGAGTCTCAGCATCTAACATTCTTTTACTGACATAGTAGACTGGATATTGAATTTTTCCCTCCTCGCGAACCAATACTGCACTGACCGCGTGTTCAGACACAGCGAGGTAGACAATAAGGACCTCACCTTTTAGGGGCTTCGAGAGAAGTGATGGCGAGCCCAAATGTTCCTTTATCTTCTGAAAGGCCTCCTCGCATTCCAATGTCCACTCAAAGTTTTTTCCCACCTTTTTAATGGCCTTAAAAAACTCATGGCACTTATCTGATGATTTAGAAACGAACCGATTGAGAACTGCGATCCTTCCTGTTAGACTCTGTACTTCTTTCACACTTCTTGGGGATCGCATGTCCATCAAAGCCTTTATTTTATCTGGGTTCGCTTCAATTCCTCGGTGGTTGACAATGAATCCCAAAAACTTTCCAGATTCGACCCCAAAGACACACTTCTGGGGGTTAAGCTTCATTCTGTACTTCCTTAGTATATCAAACATCTCTGCGAGGTGAGAGATGTGATCCACAGCTTCCTTAGACTTGGCCAACATGTCGTCTACATAGACTTCCATTGTCTTACCAATTTGTTTCTCGAACATCATATTGACGAGCCTCTGGTAGGTAGCTCCAGCATTAAGGAGACCGAAGGGCATCCCTATGTAGCAATAGAGACCTCTATCTGTGATGAACGAGGTGTGCTCTTGATCAGGGCCATACATGGGTATCTGATTATACCCAGAGTAAGCATCCATGAAAGAAAGAAGTGCATGCCTTGCTGTTGCATCCACTAACTGGTCAATCCTTGGTAGCGGAAAACTATCTTTGGGACAATGTTTGTTGAGGTCGGTAAAGTCCACACATGTCCTCCACTTTCCATTTGGCTTCTTCACGAGAACAGGGTTCGCGATCCAGTCAGGGTAGAATGATTCCCTAACGAGCCCTACCTCGAGGAGTCTGTCCACTTCTGCCTTCAGAGCCTCAGCTCGTTCTCCACTTATGGGTCGTCTCTTCTGTCGGACCCCCTTTTTGCTTGGATCCAAGTTTAGCTTATGGCAAATTACATTAGGATCGATCCCAACCATATCTTCATGTGACCAGGCGAACACGTCAAGGTTTGCCTTTAGAAAAGTAACCAGCCTTTCTCTCAAATCAGGATTGAGTTGCGACCCTATCTTCAACACTTTTGAAGGGTCCTGCACATCAACAAGAACAGGAATTGTGTCATCAGCTGCCCCGGCTCGCTCCACATGTTCTGGGATGCGAGGATCAAGATCTAGATTATACTCGCGAGCCTGACTTGATTCTGCCTCGCAGGGGTTGGCACCCGCGTGCCCATACTCTTTAACAATAGTTTTAGCTTGTGTAATTCCATTTGGCAGTTCTGTCAGTGTGGATGTTTCTTTGCAAACCCATTTTCCCTTTCGGGCTCGCACAGCGGCCTGCTCCGGGCTCTCCTCGCTGTCACTATCTGTAGCCTCTTCCACGATCCCTTCCTGGAGAACCATAACTGGCTGCGAGGTTCCCATCATCAAAGCCCCTAGTACAGGCTCTACTTGAATTCCCAAATTATCAAAATAATCGGCTGGGAGCTCCTCAATCGAGATCATGTTACAGTCTGTTGGGGGTACAAAAGTTGTCTTGCGAGACCTACTTTCCTCCTCGCACTCCATCTTGTCTGTCATAGAATTACCCCCCTTTTCTGCTGACTTGAGGGCTCTGTTGTAACATTCACGAGACTCATGTTATGCCCCCCTGATGCATCCGACCCCATGTGGGGTAGGGAACTTCATAGAGAGATGGTAAATAGAAGTAACCACCCTCATTTCTTTGAGTATCGGCCTCCCCACGATAGCATTATAGGCTGAAGGTTGATCAACCACCATAAAGTCTGCGATTTGGGTGGTAATACAGGGCTCGTCCCCTAAAGTAACAGGGAGCCTTACGAGGCCCTTGACATTGACTGAAGCTCCAGTAAAACCATAAAGATTCCCGACGATAGGGATAAGGTCTTTATCTACGAACCCCATTTTTTGATAGACCTCGTAGGTTAGGACATTCACTGCGCTCCCATTATCCACAAGGACCCTGTGAACATTCTGCGATCCAATGCGAACTCGGACAACGAGGGCATCCGAATTAGGATGGTGGACCCACTTCGCATCTTCCTCAGTGAACATGATATTTGTATCTTCCCCCTTAAAAAGCTTTGGGGGTCGCTCCTGCAAGTGATGGATATTGGTGAGGGGTCGCTCCTTAGCTTCGCGGGCATATCTTTCTCTAGCCCTATTGCTATCCCCCCCAATGTGGGGTCCCCCAATTATTACGTGAATACTTCCGCCTCGCGCTTCCCTTTCCTTAATGACTGGATTCTGTTCAGGTGGGGGGGCTTGATTATACCCAAGGCCAGACTTGGGATTATGTTTCTTCACCTCGCGAACTGCCCACTCAGTTAACTTTCCATCACGAATTAACTGATCCACTTGCTGCTTTAGCTCTCGGCAGGTTGTTGTATCATGCCCTGTTTGTTCATGAAAGGCACAATACCTACTAGTGTTTGCGGTCCCCTTCGGACCCATCGGTGTAGGCTTCCAGAATATCCCCTTGTTTTCATTGACTTCATAAATGTGATCAATTGGGGCGACCAGAGGGATATACTTGTCTTCATCCCTCACGGGGCGAGATCTCGGAGGGGATCGCCTCAAGGGATCGCGGTCTCTCCTTTTTGGGCTGGGGCTTCGACTTCGATCCCGTCTTCGCCTTGGACTCCTGGAGTCCTTTCTTTTTACCCCCCGGTTCCTACTCCAACTGCCACTCCTTTCATTATTCTTCTTCAAATCTGCGAGTGACTTCTCAACACGCTTGAAAGGCTCAGCGACCTTGTGCAACTCAGAAAGAGTGCTATGGGTTTGTTCTTGTAGCTTCTTCCAAAATTCCGTACCTTCCCTCACTCCAGCGATGAGGAAATTTTTTACAGCTTCGTCATTTGCACCTCGCACGCGAGGCACCTCAGCATTGAACCTCTTGAAGTAATCATGAAGGGTTTCACCTTCCTTCTGTTTTATGTTTGCCTAGGTGGACACAGGGGGTGCGTAGAGCATCGAGGACTGGAACTGTTTGATGAAGATGTCCACGAATTGTTTCCAAGAATCGATGACAATCAATGCCCCTAGCTTCGAAAACCACTGCTGAGCACTTCCCCTCAGCGAGGCCGCAAATAGTCTACACATCGCTAGTAATAAGACCTGATAAACATCCATCTCATTATTGAATCGAATCACAAACTCTGCTGGATCAGTATCGCCATTATAGGTCATATCACGCTGATGGCCTCGAAACAATGCAGGAAGCGGAGCGGTTCGAATTTCATGAGTAAAGGGCGATGAAGAGCCCATAGTGCTAAAGATTCCTTTCTCATTGTTCATCGCGTCCAAGGCCTTCTTCAACTCCTCCAGCTTATAGTCTCCTACCTTGACCTCCTTTTCAGCCTCCTTTTTACCTCCAGTACTTCCATGATGAGACTGGGTCTTTTTTAGGACACTGGACTCCTCCTGGTCATTCCTGCGATCCTTCTTTCTACGATCCTCTTCAAGATATTGAGATCGTTCTTGGTCTCGATGAGACGGGGGTCTGTCATCGTGACGATGGGACCGCTCACGCTCTCTACGGGGAGAGGGGGGTCTGTCATCACGACGATATGACCGCTCGCGATCTCGAGGAGACAATGGTCGATGTGTGCCCCTGCTTCTGTTCTTAGATTCAACGCCACCCTCTGTACTGGGGGTGTGTGTTCCTCCTTGTACCCAGTCTTAGAGTTGTCCTTGGACACCTCGTCCTCTGAGGGGTCTCTCGTCAGGGGATCGTCCTTGTTAAGCTTATGCGATCCCGGGGTCTCACCATCGTTCCTCTTTTTGTGTGATTTAGTCATCGCTTCTCCCAATTCAATGACTGCCCCTCCTTCTAGCGCCAAATGTTATAGGGTGAATATTGTATAACAATATTTTGGAGGTTTGCTGGATTATCGGAGCAAAATACGGATATTTTGCTAACAAAAGAAGAACAAAGGATGAGGGTTTGTGTGTTTGAATGTGGCTGAGCTTGATAGGTGTTTTCAGGTAAACTGTTTCTCATCCGTATCAAGGTGCCTACGTACCCTATTTATAGGGATCAAGCCTGATGTAGTTCTTGGGCCACAAGTTACCTAGGCGGGCTTGGGTTTTATGAGATAAGCCAAAGTCCAAGCCCACTTGTTTAGGGCTGACGTGGCAGTAAGTCATCAAATCTAACCATGATCCATGATCCAGCTGTAAAAGCCCATAGTCTCGAATGGATAGATTCGGAATGAAAGATCCATCAGGGCCCCCGCATGCGACCTTTAGAGGCCTGGCCATGCGAAGCGATCCCTGTGCCTAGCTACTCATGCGACCTTAAGTCTGGCCATGAGCCTTCCAGAGAAGAGGAGATAATGATCTCAATATAAGTTATAGATGTGATGCAAAAGCGAAGTGACCCCCTGGCAGGCATCGCTAGCGAGGCGCTGTATAGCGAGGCGCTCCTGTAATAGAGGTATTATTGCCAAGGCATGCTGGGCTGATTCCAATAGTGGGCTTTACTGACCCAATCTTCATCTTCTAGGCCCATCATAGATTTCGAACCATCAATTTAGCTAATCCAATCAATTTAGCCATTATGCCAGATTTGGGCATAACAACAAACATTCTTATTTCCTCAGGGAAGTATAAACAGTCCCAAGGAACCTGTGACTTGAATAATGTTTTCCTAAATCTAAGTGTACCTGCTTGTACTGTTGTAAATTCCTCTCATCTGATGCCGGCTATATATGTTTTGGGTAAATGTTGACAAAGGCTGGCAGGTTGCTGTATACTGCCCCTATGACATAAAGACCGGTGCCGCATGCAAATTTAACCCCACCACCTGCTGAGGTCATATTTTTGGCAACAACCAAAGCATTGGCTGTAGGGAGTGCAATGGAAGGACTAAGGAGGCTAAAATCATTTAAGAGCAGCAACATAGATTGTGTCGATAGGCCTTCGGAATAGTTACAACGGGACTACTG
This sequence comes from Saposhnikovia divaricata, assembly GCA_036435485.1. Classification (NCBI taxonomy): domain Eukaryota; kingdom Viridiplantae; phylum Streptophyta; class Magnoliopsida; order Apiales; family Apiaceae; genus Saposhnikovia; species Saposhnikovia divaricata. The sequence goes on along the minus strand of CM071596.1, from coordinate 221,170,856 downwards.
TTTTGCTTCCAATGTATTTGATTTAATACACCTATTTAATTTGCTTTAGTACTTATAAAATTGATCGATCTAGCCATCATAAAATGAATGTTTCCTTAGACCTCGGACTGACAATTGTTTACAGCTATGTGGATCGATAAATTGCTTTATGCTTTTATTGAAATTTATAAGTTGGTTCTAATCTTAAAATCTTAGAATGTGTGAGTTCTGTCCAGATTTGTTGTGCAGGTGTGGAATTGAACCTAAATTATTTCTGAATTGAAACGATTGAGACAATGGACAGTTTTTTCAGAGGATCCTTGTCAGTGATTTTTTACTATTTCATTTTTGTTGAGGGTCGTTTACAGAATGAAACTTAACCGATTACCATGATGGAAAGTTTTGGTATCAGAATTTTTTATATTTAAATTTTGTTGGGTATTGTTTTAACGACAGAATATCTTGTCGATCGGAATAAACAAAGTGCTTCATTTGAATTGAATAAAAAGGTTTTTGCTCAAATTAGAAACCTTGGAAAGTGTGAGATTTTAATTTTTTATACTTATATTTAATAATGACCACATATTCCTTATCTGATATTTTTTTGTCATTATCTCTCTCCTCCCTCTCCATCTGATCCTATCTTTCTTCACTGTCACTATTGCTATTATCGTCAGAATCGTCTCTCCCATCACCAGAATCATCTTTCTGGCATCAATGTCGCCGCTATCCTCTCATGTTCGAGATCTATTCTCATTTCTCTCATCCACCATTTCCAATAATGTACTTGAAATTCGTATAATCTGATGACAGATTTGTTAGAGCATCTCCAAGGCTGTTAAGCCCTTAGAAAAATTGTCCATCTGGCACTGAACAGTAACAAAAAATAGCCAATCTCCCAGAATGCATCTTCTCCAACTAGAGGTGGCCAAACGGACGGGCCGGGCGAGCCGTGCCGGTTTTGAACCGGGCCGATTCCGTTTCCGGTGAACTCGCGAACGGCACGTAAAGGAAGACGGGCCGTGCCAGGCTGGTTACGGTTTGGAAATAGCTGATTCGTATACGGCACGCGAGTTATCCGGTTGAACGAGCTGGACGGGTTGCACGGGTTTGACGAGTTGCGAGTTGCCATAGTTGGTCTTTGTATAATATAAAGAGTTATAGTTTTTTATAAAAAGTTGCGGGCCGGGCCGAGTGTGTCGTGGCCGTGGCGAGTTGCAGGTTTGGCAAGTTCCCTTTTTTCCTTTTTTGCTGAGAGTTAGGCGGGTGTACAATGTATACTTGCATTTGCATGTTTATTATTATTTTTTTTCACAATTCACAGACTAGTAGACTACTACTAGAGTACTAGTACTCCACTACTTCTTGTCTCCTTTTTACTTATAATGTCTACTACTTTCTTTCTTTATTTCTTGTTTGTTTTTTCCAGGCGGGCCGGTTGAACCATGCCGGGCGAGTCTCTCATTTTCTTTTTTTACAAATGCATGCATGTATTTGAGATTTAAATACATATATATTAGAAATCATTTCTCCTAAATTGTTTTGTTTTTACATTTTCGTTTTTATTTATTTTATTATTTCTACACCCTATTTCAATTTTGTTACACTAAAATATAATTATTTTTAAAATTTATTTATATTTATATTAAACAATAAGATGAGTATATATAACTATATTTTTAGATAAATCAATTTATTGAATTAATTAATTTAGTAATGATAAATCCATTAATTTTAATTTTAAAATAACACGGGTTGAACATGCAGGGCTGGGCGAGTTACGAGTTGAGCGGGTTATCCGGGCCGTGCCGGGTTGGTCACGGTTTCCAAATTATGGACTCGTGAACGGCACGTTACTACAGACGGTTTGTGCCGAGTTTGAACCGACTCGTGACGTGCCGGATTGAGACGGGTTTTTGGCGGGGCGGGTGGCGGTTGAGCCGGGCCAACCCGCCCGTTTGGCCACCTCTATCTCCAACCCATCATTGCCCTTTTCTAAATTTATAGCCATTCACAATTCATTGGCTATTTATGTTGAAGCACTACAGACTTGTAACTCTCTCCACGTCATTTCCCGCCAGTTGTCTTTACTCTGCTAATTTTTCTTAACTCTTCCACACTTGCAAATGTGTATATTTTATCGTTCTTCAATTTTTTTAAAAGAAAAAAATCTAATAATAAAAATACATTAATAATGTTAGTAATAATATACATAATCCCATTATTAATGTTAGTATTAATAAATTTAATTAATTATTGGTTTAAATTTTTATAATATATTACCACAAATTAAGATCAATTAGCAATAATATTAATTTATTGAAACTAAAATTTATTAAAAATGGTATTGTTTAAACTTATAATACAATATTTTCAAAATATAGCCAATCTTAATAGCCAACCTCATTGGAGCACAACCCCTTACAGGTTCAGCAAATTTTAGCCAATCATTATTTTATAATATTTTAGCCAACCCCATTGAAGATGCTCTTATAGTTTATAATTCGATGATTAAGATGGACATAACAGAATGGTGAGAGAGCTGGGTCGAACTTGTTGTCGGAAAGATCGATGTGCAGAGAGAAGAGGTGAAATCAAAAAGAAGATGTGTTCCCCTCATATTACTATCGCCACTTTGATCTCTGATTTGCGTTTTGATTGTTCTGAGATCTGAATATCCAAGGTGATTTTTTTCAAACTTTGGTGATTTTCTGATTAATTGTAGTAATTTAAATTTTAATTTGATAATTTTAGTATATTGGTGGATACTTTTAGGTGGTGGTTGAAGATAGTAGACCGATATCATTGCGATGTGGTTTTTATGGTGGTTCACTTGTAATGATTTATGCTTTAATTGTGGTGATTTTTTCTTAACGGTGGTGATTTTTTTGTCGTGGTGGTCGGAGAGTGGCCGGACGTGATGGCACTGTGTTGGTTTAATTATTATGATTATTTTAATATGGTGATTGTTCATTGACAGTGATGATTTTTAGGTGGTCGTCGGAAAGGTCACTGAAAGTGATGGCCAGAGGTGATCATCGGAGGTGGTTGCTAGAGGTGGTAGTTGCCGGGGGATGGTGGTGAAATTGAGGATGCATATAAGATAAATGTGTGGTGTAAAAATAAGACGTCTAATAAAAATAAATGAGTGGTTCAGATTTGGTTTTTTTTTGGTTTTGTTTTTTTTGTCAGAAGAAACTTTACGTTCATAAATTGTATCGAGAATACAATGTTCGGAGGAAAAGAGTTTCCTTCATACAAAAAGTTTATCATCTAACCGAAAGGTACGCAAGTATCCCCGGACGTTTATACAATAATACCTTAATGTCTGAAAGAATGAACCCCACAAAAATAATACAAAAGTATAGACACTCCTAGAGCCTAAGAGAAGGGCCTCGTTAAAACCCTACAAGAGCAAAACCCTATGGGAAAAAACTCAAGAGGGAAAAAGAGTACCCTACTAAATACTTGAGTGCAACATTATACATTTAGGCTAATCATCGAATGGCTAGGAACTTCTTGTTTCTTCCGCTAAAGTAATCCAATTTCTCGTCTTATCCATCTTCTCATCACACTTCTTCCTATTAGAGTAAATCTGAAAAATCACCAAAACAAACATAATAAGAAACTAAATGAAGGAAACATTAATTAAACGAATGTAATTTAATATCTATTCTATACAATATATTTAATAAAAAATAATTATATATGTCTGACCAAAGGAGTTCCCTTTGGTTAAGCACATACAACGCCGAGATTTCAAAAACTTGGATTAATAGTCATATAAAATGACACAATTCGTCAATTGACGATAGATAACAGACACCAAAATATGGTCCAAAAAACAGTCAAAAAACAGTACTTGCTTGCCTCCTATAAGGCCAAAATATACCATGAACCTGGTCACCAATAAAAGGTACCAAAATACCCATCCATCAAAGGCATAATAATCATTAAATACATTAAAAATGATATCGGAAAAAAACATTAATTAGGCGAATTCAAAACGCAAATTAAGCCACCCTAATAGATACCAATTAATAAATCTCATGACTTCCTCCAATCAAATATATAACTTTCACAATTAGTCAAAACAATAAATTCGTGAATAAATCTACCTAAAATAAATTTATTAAAAAATCAATCAAAAGAGTATCCGAAACAATAAGTACATTACCTTAAATAACATAATCTAAGCAAAGAAATTCAAAACTCGTTAATATTTATATTAAAGCAACAGTAGTTGAAAATATAACTGAAAATCGAATATTTCATTTAAGAACAATAAAAGTTAACATTTAAATATAAAGATAAAGAATCAATTAAGGACGAACTTTACATAACCGAAAAATTAACACCATATTTTCTGTCAACAAAATTAAAATCACATTAAGAATAATAAATAACATTAAAACGTTGTCATCAACATTGTAACCGAAAGCGGACTATATGCATGTTCCTAAACTCCAAAGAAAATTAAAAGATAAATTAGGAATTAAAATTACAAAAAAAGATACCCGATCATGAAAAGGAGAATATCCAGAAAATGTAAATGGCCTATACAACACGTAATAAGGAAAACAAATAATTGTTTCAAAAAACAAACAAACAAATAATCCATTCATTTTAAGCAAGTAAAATGGAAAATTCAAACTCTGTTTAAATCAAGAATTCAGTCTCTTAAAAGAAGAGCCTCACAAAAATGCAGGCTCGAGCATAACATGCGAAAATCGAGTCTTCTATCTTAAATGTTAAGAATTGAATGGTACGTTGGGAGTACTTGTTCTCCTCCATCTATTTATTTACATATTTCCTTTTCACTTATTTTTCTCAATTTTTTATATATTTAAAATTTTTAATAGTAATAAAATTTTATAATATAATTATATCCATTACAATTTTTCCACTATATTAATTTTATATATTAAGTATTAATTATTCGCATCATTTTACTTATTTTATTTATTTTTCCACTATTTTACACATTTTCTTGATTTCCGTACTCAACTCAAATGTAAACAAATAGTTGAGATGAAAAGAATATTATACATCAACTTAGTAAAAAATTTCGGTATGTTGGAGATGATTGACATTATTTTTGAATAATTAAATTTATATATACTTGAGTATTTGTTTTAAGAAATTTTGGAAATGAACGAGAATTGATCCGGAAAATAAGCTTTTATCACTTGAATTATTTTATTGTTGACATTATTAATAAATTATTTAAAACTATTATATCATGCATCCTCGTCACGCTTTTAAATATCTGCGCATTTCGGAACACAAACTTTTGTTTAATTAGAATATTGAATAAAAGCCCTGACAAAAAAAAAGAATATTGAATAAGGAGAGTAGGGAGCCTGAGATATATCTCAGGTAAATTCCCTGAGATACCTAATTTTTATATATATAAATGGGATGGACGTTTTAGTAAATTCAGAGATTTTTAAAGGTTATTTAGTAAATTCAGCAAATTTTAAAGGTTATTTTGTATGTATCTTAGGAAAAGTTCCCAAAGATATAATTCAGGATCCTTTTTCTCTTGAATAAAAGCTGTTCATAAATTTTGTAGGTAATTAAAGTTTTGTAACTTATAAAATGAATTGAAGTCATTTTTGTAATTTTATGTTGAATTTTTAAATTTTTAATAAAGATTCATTACAGATGTACATGCACGGTCAAATAAGCAAAAGCATGATTAATGCATAAATTAAGAAACAGGACAAGAAACATGTCTTAATTATGCAGCATCTAGTTCAATGGAAAACAAAACAAGACCAAAGCTGGAATTTATTACCTTTAGAATAGAGCATCTCAAACTACTTAGAAAGAAGGTGATGAGTGATGACTTTGCACCGCCATGAGAATTAGCTCCCATAATTTATCAAGGTATATTGAAAATTATTTCTTGGTGCCCCCCACTACCATAAGAGGCTGCACTACTGGAAAAACCCCTACAACATCGGTTTTTGACCGATGTTAAAAGTGTTTCAGAACCGATGTCTTTATCGGTGTAGATAAAGGGGGGGTCTTTAACATTGGTTCCTGACCGATGTCAAAGATGTCTATAGACATCGGTTCCCGAGAAGAAACTGATGTCTTTCCTACTGTTTAACATCGGTTTGTTAATAAGAAATGATGTTTAATACAAGCTTAGACATCAGGTCGATAACTAAACGATGTTTAATACAATCTTTAACATTAGTTTTTTTAAGAGACTGATGTCTTTGACTCATATTTAAAATAATATTGATGTTTTTAACATCGGTTTTTTTTAACATAATTGATGTTTAATATTTCCTTTAACATCGATTCTTGTTACAAAACTGATGTTTAATACCTATTCAAGTCAAAAGTATGTACAATATTTGCCCTAAGCAGACTGAACGGTAATACGTCCAGCTGTTGTTTGCTCATATTCAGCACAAGCCTCTGGGGTGTCTTCTTCACTAGGCGGAACGAGTTGCCAAAAAAGTGGCATATATCTTTCCCACTCTTTCAAGATAGAAGATCCTTTGCTGCTTCCAGTTTTTTCCTGAATTGAGAACCCAAATAGTAATTGAAAAACTCTATGCATGCATATATATAGAAGAGAATTATGTGATAGCACTAGCTAATATAGCCATCCCAGCCCTCAACTAGTTGTCAGAAGCAATGAAGTAGTATTCAAAACACTCGAACATTCATATATTGCGGAACTACCAAACAAATTGGCAGTAGACAATTAAATCTTTCAAGACCCTAATTCTAAGCATTTTAATGGTTAAAAAGGTAGAACAATGTTTTTTTCTTTTGGTATGCTCAGTTGCAGAAATAGTAATACTCACACCAGACAACAATCTTGTTACCAAGAGAAGATTAATATTTTTGGCTGCTCTGGGTGAGTGTAATGTTCCAGGGAAATATGGTTGTAATTGCTAAGGTTTACTACGGCACCCTGATGTCTTATTTTAATATAATCTCGATCAAACGTGCTTGCTAAAATTTTAAAAAAAATTCTCAATGTAGTATGACTTTGTCATTGTACAATGTGTGCTCGAACAGTAATTTTTACTTACAACGTGAGATTCAATAAGGGTCTTCAGTTGCATTTGACCAGCAGGGGCAACCACTCTTTGGATCTTTATTATCTCCTTATTTACCTATTCCAGTTTAAGTCACACCACAGTTTAGCAACTAAAAAATAGCACTGTGCATTTAACGCAATTATGAGCTAACCTTGGGGATTAGAGTATCATCCTCATCAAGAAGGTATTCCAGACCTCCAGTCATACCAGCAGCTACATTTCTACCCACTCTGTCAATAGCAAGAAGAAAAAAAATGAAATTTTGTTTCCAATCTTTTGATACAGATAATATTGTAAAAACCCAGTAAGAGAGGACACGTACTTCCCAAGCACAACAACACAACCGCCATTCATATATTCACAGCAATGGTCTCCGATGCCTTCTACCACAGCAATGGAAGAATTAATATTCAAAGGCATGAAAACTAAGAACATTTAGCAGTAGTGGTGCTAGAACTCTTCTAGCAGTTGTAAAACATTAGAAATAATCAAGATAAAAGTTTTCACGGGAGAGGGAGTGAGGAGAGAGATAAAAGTTATCTAGTAGTATTAGTATTATAATGCAACCATAACGCTAAACTTGATAACAGTACATATAGTTACCTATTTCTAAAATATAGCGTGTTTAAAAACAAGAAGTAAAAAAGCGAAAATGATCATGACCTGATTAACAACAGGCAGCTATAAGTCTGCACTTCCTTTCTTCTTTAAAATCCACTCCACGATTAACAACAGGTAGCTGTTTTATTCCCTTGGCTTCCATTAGCTGCTTAGTGATTGCCAAATCTGTGTCCGGGTAACAAGTTAAAACTCCACGTTTGTCTCTGATGCCTCCCCCTCCTTGGACTCATTTGTCATAGAGGGCACCCATATAGTTAACCCAACAGCCCCCTGTTTGAAAAGAAAGACAAGGTCTGAAAATGTAATGTCTGTAGAAATTTGATGCATAGTATAGCTTTCTCAAGCAGTGCATATACTTCTGCAACCATGTATATTAGTAAAATTGTGCATTACCCATACAGTGACGCACCCTTCTTTGATTAGCCTATCTTCTTTCCTCAAACTGTAGTCTCTTCCGCAATCGCATTCATAACGTTCATGAACCTTCACAACATTAACACCAATCAAAACCAACTAAAAAAAGCCCAAATTCAAAAAAATGCAACTTTTTTTTTATAATTTTTAAAATCAAAAGTAATAACAAGTAACAATAGATAGAGAGATACATACCAAATAGAAATATGTTAAAGATAGGAAATAGGCAAAAGGGTGGAACCATTCTTCTTTAGTCCTGACCCGACCCGAGATCGAACTTGAAGCATCCAAATTTAAGCAAAAAGTCACAAATACTTCACTACCAAGAAATCAATCAAAAAATCATTCTTGCATCAAATTAAGCATGACCTATCAAAAGAATTAAGCATTACCTAATTTAAACAAAAAAGATTTTTTAAAAAATGGAGAAATGAGATAGAAATTATTGCCTGGGACAAAAGTTACAAGGCACTTTAACCTCTAACCTCTGCAAATATATACACAGAAATACGTATGTAATATGAGTGGTGAGCTACAAATTTGTTGTGGTGGGTACAAAATCTTCATTTATAGTAATTGAAAAAGAAAGGAATTGCTTATGGGGGTATTTACAGGAAAGTTTGAGAAGTATCGCTGTGAAATAATTCGTGGCGGCCATCTCTTGTCTTCTATCTTCTTGCTAAATCGAACTAATAAGGAAAATAAATTAATTTTTGAAGCAAGGTTCTGTGAAGAAAAGTACTAAATCGAACTAATTTGGGTTCAAGTTCCAAGCTCCAACCTCCGCTTCATGCTTAATTAAGTCAGATTCATACTAATTAGGGTTTATAATTGAGAGAGATGAGTAAATTAGGGTTTCAGATGGTAAGAGAGAGAGGGAGATAGTGAGAGAGCGGGGTGAGAGTGAGAGAACGGACTGAGAGTTGAGAGGAAGAAATGAGGAAGTGAAATTGTTGAAGGGGGGAAAATAAAATTTTATTTAAGGGTGAATTGTTTGTGTAATAAAGGGAAGAAGTAAGGTCATGACTGTTTTTAATTTTTTAAAAAGGAGAATAGACATCAGCTATTATAATAAGCGATGTCTGAACAATGTTTTAACAACGGTAAAACATCGGCCTATCTCTAAAATACTTTTAACATCAGTGACTTTTTTAACTGATGTTAAAGGTGTGATGTTATATCTACCAATTCTAGTAGTGCTGGCCTCATGCTACTCCATCCATCCATTCCATTTTATTTGATCAACTTCTTTTTTGCACGTATTTCAAGTCAGAGGATCACACTGTAACGCCCCCAAATCCGGGGTCAGGGATATGGGCCGCTACCGCGGAAAACCTTAACAACCAAACAAACAACTGCCAATATTAAATCTAAAACACGACATCCGACCCCTAACTACCAAGAATCTTTTCAGGTTATAGACTTGGAAACAAGAAATCCGAAAACACTTATAACTTACAACTCTTGGTACAACAATCTCTTATACAATCTTATGTTGTTAGTATCACCTTGACATAAGGTATACAACAACCACAATATTCTAATACAACAAATATTATAACTCAGGAATATGAATACCATACCAGTCTAACTAAACCTTTGGTAGACAAACTCAAAATACAGAATCACTCTGAGCCGAACATCAACTCGATCCATGACTTGCCCTGCCTCGAGCTAAACTAAGTCAACTGCATCCACTATCTATCTCTGTAAAATAATATTTAAACAAAAGCAAGAATGAGCGAAAGAGGCGCTCAGCAAGTAATATAATAGAGTATACTAAAATACTACCAGAACTCATTCAAAATATATTTTTACTACTCCATACGACTTATAAATATAAATACTTTTGAAAAAAAAGATCAACTCAGAAATGCTTATAAATCTCGAAATACTACTCCAATATATCTCAAAAACTTCTCAAAATACTCCTCATATGAAAGAATAAGTACATCTCAAAAACTTCTCAAAATACTGCTCAAAGATAAATCAATAACTTCTCAAAATACAACTCAAAGATAAATCAATAACTTCTCAAAATACTGCTCAAAGATAAATCAATAACTTCTCAAAATACTGCTCAAAGATAAATCAATAACTTCTCAAAATACCATTCGAATATAATTTAATAACTTCTCGGATCAACACCCTCTACTATTAACAGAACCACAAAGGCATCCGCTAACAGTCTAAGGTATCTAAGATTGGACTTCTTCTCGAAACGCCTTCTCAAGTAATGGATGATCAGTCCATTACCACATCTCATTTTCTATCGATAGAAAGGATGGTCGACGTCTCGAACCACCCAAATAAAACTTCTCAGAAGGATGAGCCGTATTTCTCGGCCCTTCACCCTTTATATGTAACCGTTGGGCCGGTGCGTTACTCCGGTCACTTTTGCTTTTAGAAGCAATAAATCACAACTTACTTTATATATATATATATATATATATATATATATATATACACACACATATATATAATCCCACTTTTAAATATAAATATTCTGTGGTATGAAAATATTATTAAAATACATCTTTATCATCTCTTCTACGAATACAAATGAAGTATTTCGATAAACATCTCAACAATATAAACCAACTTATAAAATAAATTGCAAACATCTCGTGTAATAAACAGCTCAACAATAATAGATATGCATGTAAATTGCATGGATAAGATCTGGTATAAACCACTAGAAAGAATATTTGCTTTTATGGATTTAAATCTAGTTCGCACATTTCATATATTTCAAAATACGGATACTCTGAACGATAGAGTATGTATAGATAAACTTGCCTCTGGTCCTGAGCATAAAGCAGAAAACCGCGAATAAATCCTTCGCACCTTGTCCAAGCAATTCCATGGAGGTAACTTACCTTCCTTCATACGACGCCTCGATCTCGAAGTGTGGGAAATGCAGAAAGATTTATACTCTACCCGTGGGCTCGACTTCGGTCTACGACTCGAGAATTAGGCACTAACAATGTCAACCAGAAAAATACGTGAGCGAATCGTCAAAATTGAATATACCTGATCCGATAATAATAATTAAATATAATAATAATATAACTCTCGAAAATCTGTTCGATAATCAACGGATAATAAACCCCGGATAAAACTCTCTTCGAACCCCAAAAATAAACCCGTAATATGTATCGTAAATCTGACTTAATATGAAATACGGCTCCGACGATACCCCGTGTCTTACGTCTCGTAATTAATTTAATTTTCTAATTATTCTCAAAATAATCCGATAATCCATTTTTTTATTCCATTTAATCCGTAATTAATAATATTTCTATTTTTAGAAAAAGAGCGAACATCCATTAATAGAAAGTCCTAATTTTATTCCAATTATCCTTCATTTTACTGTCACAAATAATAAATCTTTCAATTTTTGTCCAAAAATCATCAAAGGATTATTTTTAACAAATTAATAAATAATTACTCCATTTTTATCAAACTCCTTTTATTTTGCTAAGAAAATATTCTTATTATTATTCCATTACTACTTATTCTTTTCCATCTTTCTTTACCTTATTTTCTACCCCTCTCTCTTGCATCTCGGCCTTCCACCAAAGACATACACACCATACTCCAACATACATATACATACCACCACTACATGATTTCTTTTGTCTCCTTTTACCCCTTCTGTTCTACAGGTCAAACACACACAACCATAAACCCAAGCACATGTGCAGACAATCTCCCTTTCGACACAGCCTCTCACCCCTTATCTCCTGCTTCCTCGAACTACATAGCCCAAAAACACACAGAACCGAAACCACAATAAGCTGGAATCTTCAATTTCCGAACCAAAGAATCCATCACACTCACACACACTGCAAGTACTGACACGGCAGAACAGATGGCAAGAACACCACTGGCAGAAACACAATTGCCCACCACGCACGCACACAGACCGATTTACATACACACAACAGCTTGGCTACACAAGCAACCTCAAGCTTCTCCGCGAGTATAAGAGCAAGATCCTTCGTCATCTTTCCAGCCTCCACAGTACCATCACAAGCCTAACACTTAGCAGTTCCCATAAACACACACTACATACACACAATTCGGATAACACACCCACATATACACGACCCCCTTCCCCTCGAACACAAATGACAAACCCACCTCACAAACTCCATTTCCTAGACTTCAATTACAACCACCACCACACCCCAATTTGTTACAACACCAACCATCTCTCTGTTTTTCCGATTCCTATCCCCCCCTTATCGCCGACAACACACACGCAACACCCAATACTCTCTTCGACCACTACGTCAATTACAAACAACGACCAATCGGAAAACAACCCGAAACTTAATATAAAAAAAAAAACGAACCCACAAGGCAGTCGGAAAACAGAGAAAAAAGAAAGAAAAGAGCAAACGAAAAAAAAGAAAATAACAAGGAAGAAAATAAGTGAACTACCTGTTTGTTACTCGGTTTTGTAGAGTAGAGAGAAAAGAAATAAAAGCTTTTGGGTATAGCTCTGTTTTGCTAGAGAGAAATAAGGAGAGAAAAGATTTTGTAAGGCCGGTTCTGTTTTAAATACTGTGTTTAACAAGTATGGCAGACAAAACGTGAAGTTTAGAAAATAAAAAGAATGTACTGGGACACTTTGGGTTAATAAAAAGAGTGTGGTGTTTTGTGATAGTATAAATCGTGTTTTGTGAAGAATAACGGTGCTTTGAACAGAATATTTTTGTGTTCCGAAAATAGAATTTGCTGTCTCCTCCTTCGTATTTAACGATTCGCACAGTTAAAACGGTGACATTATTATCGTCGTTTTTCCTGCTGGATAATTAAAACGAGACCCAAATTCGCTTTCTAAAATAAATTCTGCGATAAAAAAAATAATATCCGTCCCAAAAATTAAAACCCTATTTTTCCTAAATTTTCTAATTTTAATAAATACCTAATAATTTTAAATAAATAGATATAATAAACATTTATTTACATACGAATATAAAATTTTAAATTTAACCAAAAAATACGCTAATTAAATATATTAACACATCGACCTTAAATAAATTTAAATAACGAGTAGAAAATATTATTCGAAAATTTGCGGTTATTACAGTCTTCCCTCCTTAACAGGATTCCGTCCCCGGAATCCGCAGAAGAAAGAACGGGATTCTAAGACGCACCGCTTCCTTTTGACTGAAATTCCCAAGGCCTACGGCAATCCCCGCCACTTCGCTATCTCGCGACTCAGACGATTCGGTACACACATTTCCAATTCTTCATATCCATAGTGCTTCGGGTTAAACCGTGAAAAGAATTTCGAGAAACCCCTAATAGCCATGATTCCACTTTCAACGTACAATGTCGATCGAGGAACCTAACAATCGGAAGATCTCGATTTATTCCTTATTCAACTGTTTACCGAGCAACAACGCTAGAACACGAACACCATGTCGCCATTCGTTAAGACACAAAAGAATAATGAAAACAACTGAAATGACGGAATCCTTGAATAAAATAGATTCCTTATCAATTTGAATGTCACACAATGTGATCATGATTAAAAAGCTTGAGGCAACCATTAAAGGTTACAAAAGAACAACTGAGAGATCAATATGATCCAAGAAACTCAACGTTGCGTGTCTCAGTTAAGACATTACTAAAGGTAATTAGCCTTCTTGTATTGCACAACACACAAGTGATGGCGTCCCATCCAACTTCTATCACACAGACAGATAGTCCTTGTGTCCCCTATATAATAGGGTTGTTTGTCTCAGCTAGAGTAAAGAGTGTTGAAAAGAATTGCTGGTTAAACAAATAAATAGCATCTTATAGCAAGAAACTTTCAAACGTACACCTTGGACAAAACAAGACAAATTCCAAAGGTGTTATTCCCGAAAGAAAGATTTAACGGGAGAGGATACTAGCACATGACGAGCAAGCAGTGCTGTACCACGAATAAAATTTTTATCCACCAATTAGAAAAATAAAGGCAGAAGTTTGATTTGAACAAACCTGACAGGGCCTCAGAAAAACCTAAAAAATAGGTATCATGAAAGCCTCTGACACAATCGAAACCCAACATTCGGGTGAATACAAGTGTTTAAAAGAACTATAACTTAGAAGACGAAATATATCTTCTAACACAATCCTCCAATGAAGGAGTATCAAATAAATTATGGATGAAAAGAATATTGTCGCGATTCTCCACAGATGCATCCTCGGTCGGCTCTTCTGACGAACGATCAATCAATTCTAAGCTCTCTTCGCAACGTCTTAAGACACACGATACCCTACATCGATAACAACTCATAGCGGTCTCTAAAGACTCTACTGTCACTATCTCCAAACGCAAGGAATTCTACTCGGCACGGAACCATCGTCCTAAGGTAGAATCCTAATCTCGACTTACTCATTGGAATATATCCGATAATCCAACACGAACTCTATGTGAGTTCAGACATCCTCACATAACTATATATATAATCCTACGCTCTCACTTGTTTCTAGTTTCTATAACCTTTGCTCTGATACCATTCTGTAACGCCCCCAAATCCGGGGTCAGGGATATGGGTCGCTACCGCGGAAAACCTTAACAACCAAACAAACAACTGCCAATATTAAATCTAAAACACGACATCCGACCCCTAACTACCAAGAATCTTTTCAGGTTATAGACTTGGAAACAAGAAATCCGAAAACACTTATAACTTACAACTCTTGGTACAACAATCTCTTATACAATCTTATGTTGTTAGTATCACCTTGACATAAGGTATACAACAACCACAATATTCTAATACAACAAATATTATAACTCAGGAATATGAATACCATACCAGTCTAACTAAACCTTTGGTAGACAAACTCAAAATACAGAATCACTCTGAGCCGAACATCAACTCGATCCATGACTTGCCCTGCCTCGAGCTAAACTAAGTCAACTGCATCCACTATCTATCTCTGTAAAATAAGATTTAAACAAAAGCAAGAATGAGCGAAAGAGGCGCTCAGCAAGTAATATAATAGAGTATACTAAAATACTACCACAACTCATTCAAAATATATTTTTACTACTCTATACGACTTATAAATATAAATACTTTTGAAAAAAAAGATCAACTCAGAAATGCTTATAAATCTCGAAATACTACTCCAATATATCTCAAAAACTTCTCAAAATACTCCTCATATGAAAGAATAAGTACATCTCAAAAACTTCTCAAAATACTGCTCAAAGATAAATCAATAACTTCTCAAAATACTGCTCAAAGATAAATCAATAACTTCTCAAAATACTGCTCAAAGATAAATCAATAACTTCTCAAAATACTGCTCAAAGATAAATCAATAACTTCTCAAAATACCATTCGAATATAATTTAATAACTTCTCTGATCAACACCCTCTACTATTAACAGAACCACAAAGGCATCCGCTAACAGTCTAAGGTATCTAAGATTGGACTTCTTCTCGAAATGCCTTCTCAAGTAATGGATGATCAGTCCATTGCCACATCTCATTTTCTATCGATAGAAAGGATGGTCGACGTCTCGAACCACCCAAATAAAACTTCTCAGAAGGATGAGCCGTCTTTCTCGGCCCTTCACCCTTTATATGTAACCGTTGGGCCGGTGCGTTACTCCGGTCACTTTTGCTTTTAGAAGCAATAAATCACAAATTACTTTATATATATATATACACATATATATAATCCCACTTTTAAATATAAATATTCTGTGGTATGAAAATATTATTAAAATACATCTTTATCATCTCTTCTACGAATACAAATGAAGTATTTCGATAAACGTCTCAACAATATAAACCAACTTATAAAATAAATTGCAAACATCTCGTGTAATAAACAGCTCAACAATAATAGATATGCATGTAAATTGCATGGATAAGATCTGGTATAAACCACTAGAAAGAATATTTGCTTTTATGGATTTAAATCTAGTTCGCACATTTCATATATTTCAAAATACGGATACTCTGAACGATAGAGTATGTATAGATAAACTTACCTCTGGTCCTGAGCATAAAGCAGAAAACCGCGAATAAATCCTTCGCACCTTGTCCAAGCAATTCCATGGAGGTAACTTACCTTCCTTCATACGACGCCTCGATCTCGAACTGTGGGAAATGCAGAAAGATTTATACTCTACCCGTGGGCTCGACTTCGGTCTACGACTCGAGAATTAGGCACTAACAATGTCAACCAGAAAAATACGTGAGCGAATCGTCAAAATGGAATATACCTGATCCGATAATAATAATTAAATATAATAATAACATAACTCTCGAAAATCTGTTCGATAATCAACGGATAATAAACCCCGGATAAAACTCTCTTCGAACCCCAAAAATAAACCCGTAATATGTATCGTAAATCCGACTTAATATGAAATACGGCTCCGACGATACCCCGTGTCTTACGTCTCGTAATTAATTTAATTTTATAATTATTCTCAAAATAATCCGATAATCCATTTTTTTTTATTCCATTTAATCCGTAATTAATAATATTTCTATTTTTAGAAAAAGAGCGAACATCCATTAATAGAAAGTCCTAATTTTATTCCAATTATCCTTCATTTTACTGTCACAAATAATAAATCTTTCAATTTTTGTCCAAAAATCATCAAAGGATTATTTTTAACAAATTAATAAATAATTACTCCATTTTTATCAAACTCCTTTTATTTTGCTAAGAAAATATTCTTATTATTATTCCATTACTACTTATTCTTTTCCATCTTTCTTTACCTTATTTTCTACCCCTCTCTCTTGCATCTCGGCCTTCCACCAAAGACATACACACCATACTCCAACATACATATACATACCACCACTACATGATTTCTTTTGTCTCCTTTTACCCCTTCTGTTCTACAGGTCAAACACACACAACCATAAACCCAAGCACATGTGCAGACAATCTCCCTTTCGACACAGCCTCTCACCCCTTATCTCCTGCTTCCTCGAACTACATAGCCCAAAAACACACAGAACCGAAACCACAATAAGCTGGAATCTTCAATTTCCGAACCAAAGAATCCATCACACTCACACACACTGCAAGTACTGACACGGCAGAACAGATGGCAAGAACACCACTGGCAGAAACACAATTGCCCACCACACACGCACACAGACCGATTTACATACACACAACAGCTTGGCTACACAAGCAACCTCAAGCTTCTCCGCGAGTATAAGAGCAAGATCCTTCGTCATCTTTCCAGCCTCCACAGTACCATCACAAGCCTAACACTTAGCAGTTCCCATAAACACACACTACATACACACAATTCGGATAACACACCCACATATACACGA
The DNA here is from genome assembly GCA_036435485.1 of Saposhnikovia divaricata. NCBI lineage: Eukaryota > Viridiplantae > Streptophyta > Magnoliopsida > Apiales > Apiaceae > Saposhnikovia > Saposhnikovia divaricata. Next base: position 221,153,443 of record CM071596.1, on the reverse strand, counting down.
CCCCCTTCCCCTCGAACACAAATGACAAACCCACCTCACAAACTCCATTTCCTAGACTTCAATTACAACCACCACCACACCCCAATTTGTTACAACACCAACCATCTCTCTGTTTTTCCGATTCCTATCCCCCTTATCGCCGACAACACACACGCAACACCCAATACTCTCTTCGACCACTACGTCAATTACAAACAACGACCAATCGGAAAACAACCCGAAACTTAATATAAAAAAAAAAAAAATCGAACCCACAAGGCAGTCGGAAAACAGAGAAAAAAGAAAGAAAAGAGCAAACGAAAAAAAAGAAAATAACAAGGAAGAAAATAAGTGAACTACCTGTTTGTTACTCGGTTTTGTAGAGTAGAGAGAAAAGAAATAAAAGCTTTTGGGTATAGCTCTGTTTTGCTAGAGAGAAATAAGGAGAGAAAAGATTTTGTAAGGCCGGTTCTGTTTTAAATACTGTGTTTAACAAGTATGGCAGACAAAACGTGAAGTTTAGAAAATAAAAAGAATGTACTGGGACACTTTGGGTTAATAAAAAGAGTGTGGTGTTTTGTGATAGTATAAATCGTGTTTTGTGAAGAATAACGGTGCTTTGAACAGAATATTTTTGTGTTCCGAAAATAGAATTTGCTGTCTCCTCCTTCGTATTTAACGATTCGCACAGTTAAAACGGTGACATTATTATCGTCGTTTTTCCTGCTGTATAATTAAAACGAGACCCAAATTCGCTTTCTAAAATAAATTCTGCGATAAAAAAAATAATATCCGTCCCAAAAATTAAAACCCTATTTTTCCTAAATTTTCTAATTTTAATAAATACCTAATAATTTTAAATAAATAGATATAATAAACATTTATTTACATACGAATATAAAATTTTAAATTTAACCAAAAAATACGCTAATTAAATATATTAACACATCGACCTTAAATAAATTTAAATAACGAGTAGAAAATATTATTCGAAAATTTGCGGTTATTACACATACTTGTATGGGACGGAGGTAGTATGTAGGACTAGTATGAAGCACAACAGAAAATTAATCAATACCTGACCAAAATAGAAAACTGGCACTAATATATGGGATCACGTCGTCCCTTCTCCATAGCGAATGCGAACAAATCCCCGTCTTGACTTGAGGAAAGCTACCTACAATCTGGAAAAAACTCGAGTCTAATAACTGAAATAACATCACAACATTGTGAACTTGACAAGAAAGGCTAGCTTTAACGTGCAAGACTAAACACTAAACATGATGACATTGATTCAATAAAGGCACTCGAGATGCTAGCAGTCCAGAAACGAAAAATTAATTCATCTGGTCTGGACCTGTAACTAGGTGGAACGGCATCACGCAAGAAGAAAACCTTTAGACCAGTAAGAGTAGATTTGGTTTTAAAAATACATAAATTTTAGTTATCAATTATACATAATTAAGAGTTGCATCACATTAATTTTAGGTATATAAAAATTTAAATATGTGAGTTATATGAGGGGGTTTTGTTCGGCCAACTTTTTAGACTATATATGATCAATCTAAAAACAAAAATATTTAAACATACACGGAAAATAATTGAAAATATGTTAAAAAGATGAGAACTCTATAAATATGTTCTATGTTTTACATAAAAAATAACATAATTAACATTCAAATTAAATCAAAAAAAAATTAAATTTTTAAATCATAAATATTACAAAACTACAATAATTATGTATAATGATCAATTAGACTATAACTCGACTATAAAGTATGGTACATATGAATTTTTATATAATATGACAAATTGATCAATAAAATATATAATGGATGAGTTATAACACATCTATAATATGACAAATTGATCATTAAAATATATTATGGTTGAGTTATAACATATACTTAGACCAGTATACGATTAAATAAAAAAAATTTGACTTTAGAGTTCATATATGCACGGGTCATTAAGGTCATTTTATCATATTTAACATCGATTGAAATGTTTAGAAAAATATAAAATTTTGTTAAAAAATAATTCAAAACATTATATAAAAACTGGTATGCAAAATTATAAAATAACTATAAAAATATTATATTAATCAAACTCTTATCGTTTATCATATTTTTAATTATAAAATTATTTGAATACATATGCAGTTTTGGACGAGAAATTTGTTTAGTGCACGTGCATTGCACATGCTTTTACGATAGTCTCCTTATATATTTAAAGAGAACTAGGGGCAAAACATGCCAATAAAATGGTAGTGAATTTACAGTTTCATCCATATTTATTGAAAAATTAAAAGAATGACATCCCTTTTTGATTTTAAAGGAATCGAACCACTAGCTTCCAGTTACTAGATTCATGTCATAACCATTGCGCTATATTCTTTTTCCAGTTTAACTTAAAAATCTTATTAGATAAATACATGTTCTCTTATTATCATATTTTTTCCTTTTATTTTATTTTAGTAAACAAATTGTTGGTCTCTCTTATTTATAAAATTAGAATTTTAAAATATACGTATATGTAAATGAGTCCAAATAAAAAATATGAATTTGTTAACATTCGTCTCTATATAAATATTAGATTATTGAAATAATAAGTTGGATTATGTTTCAAGAAAGATCTATATTTAATATATAAAATAATAATAATATATAATTTCATCATATAATTTTTAGGTTTATAAAAATTTATGTATGTGAGCAAAATTAAAGATTTTTGGTCGACGATCAATTTAGACTTGAGCGATTATATAGAATAGGTCTGAAAAATTAAATATTTGAAGATGTACAAGAAGAATTGAATTTTTGTTAAGAAAGCGAGGATTTTAAAATCAGGATCTATGTCATATATAAACGTATCGTTTTTAATATGTCATGTTAGATGAAAATGAGATATATTTTTCTAGATCATAAGTATTATAAAATTTTGCTAATTAATATTACTAATGACCAGTTAAATTATTACGCGACTTTATAGTATGATATACAAATTTTACATAATATATTAAACTGATACATTTCATATAATTCGATTTGATAATGTATTCATGAACATTTTAATTGTCATAGTGTACATTATCCTTTTTTACTATGAAAAATATTATATTTGTAATCAATCCATTATAATATGTTAAACCATAAAATCGTGACTAATAGGTTCAAAAATTACAGAAGTACATAAATTAAAAATTGCACTACATAATTTTTGGGTACATAATTTTAATGTCTCCACCCCCTAAATGACATCACTGATCCCCTATATGAAATCACCATGACATCACCCACCCCCTAGATGATATCACACACCCCTTATATGACATCATCATAACATCATCCACCCGGGCCCCATCCTTGGGACCTACCCCAGGCCCACCTTGGCCCACCCGGATCCATACCTAGGCCCCCGCGATCCACCTGGACCCATCCCGGACCCACCCTGGGGACCCACCATGACATCATCATGATGTCATCATGACATTGTCCACCCCTAGATGACATCACCCATTTTACACCAGTTTCTAGGCTAAGTTTGATAAGTTTGGTTTCTAATAGGCTAGGATTTTATACATATAGGTTTTTCTCAAATGAGAACCCTCACTTAAAATGAGAACTAAAATCTAATCTCAGCCCTCTATTTTATATATTTTCATTTAATCTTCACCCTACAATATATCTCCTCAATCCACCTACCTGCCCCCTAATCCATCCCAACCACTCGCCCCCACCGCCGCCGTCCCCTCCCTTACCGTCGCCCCCTCCCCCAACCCACCCCCAGTCCACCACCAACCTCCGCCGCCTCTAATTCTCCATCATCATCTCTATCGGCGCCTCCTACTGCTACTTCAACTGTATCTCTCACTCGTGCTGCTACTGCTCCAGTGTGCTGCTACTTCAACTTTTGGTTTAGAATATTATTTATGTTTAAGGCACGGGTCCTTTGTAAAACCCTGCAAGTTGTAATTTGAATTTGTTCCTTAACTTTCGTGCTTTTGATAACTTGGTCTTTGAACAAGATTAATGCCTTTATTCAAATTTGTTGTGAGCTATGTATTTTGTTTAAAACATATCTTGACTTGAAATTATCTTCAAACACTAATAACTGAGGGTGCGCCCTATGTAAGTGCACGTCCTCCTTTATGACGTAAATCTTCAAATATCCTTTATGTCGAGAAATATCTTCAAATTTCTTCTAATCTTTATAAAAAATATTCATCAAACGAACAAACTTTTGAAAATCTTCTTTAGTTTTTAAATCAAATCTTCATTAAACCCAATTCTCGACAAAGCAAAGGAAGGTGTACGTAAACTACCCCCAGCTAAGGAGAACATTTATTGAAAAGTGTAAATAAACAAGCAATTCTCGACTAGATCTAAGGAAGGCGTATATGAACTACCCCCTAGACTAGGAGAACAATTATTGATACTAGTCTATAACTTAAATATAAGCCTTCATAAAATAGGGGGCCAAAGCTGCACCCTACTGATAGTACTTCTTCAAATGCTCTGCATTCCATGCTCTTGGGATTGTGTTGCCATCAAAGTCTTCAAGATGATAGGTGCCTTCCCAAATGATAGACTTGATCTTGTAAGGTCCTTCCCAATTTTGACCAAAAACACCGTGAGCAGCTATCCTTGTGTTTGGCATGACCTTTCGAAGAACCAAGTCACCTACCTTGAACGGACGAGTCTTCACTTTCCTATTGTAGTACCTTACAACCCTTTGCTGATATGTTGCCAACCTCAACTGCGAATTAGCCCTTGTTTCCTCCAATAAGTCAAGATTGAACCTTTGATTCACCATATTCATCTCTTCGTCATAAAAATCTCTTCGGAATGATCATGCCCCAATTTCTACAGGAACCATTGCTTCACATCCATAAGACACATAAAGGGAGATTCCCCTGTTGTGGTCCTTGGAGTTGTGTTGTATGACCACAAGACCATGGGAAGCTCCTTGGGCCAATTCCTCTTGCTTTCTTCTAGCTTCGCCTTCAAAGTATGCTTTATAATCTTGTTGATAGCCTCTCTCTGCCCATTACTTTGCGGATGATACACAGCTGCAAACTCCTTCTTGATACCCAAGTCATCACACAACTTTCGTAACTCCTTGCTATTAAACAGCTTTAGGTTGTCTGACACAAGTTTATAAGGAATCCCATATCAGCACACAATGTAGTTGAATATGAAATCCTTAATTTTCTTTGCAGTAATGGTTGCCAAAGGAATTGCTTCCGCCCACTTGGTGAAGTAATCCACAGCAACAATAGCATATTTAACACCCCCATTTGCCTTCGGGAGCTCTCCAATGTGATCTATCCCCCACATAGCAAATGGCCATGGACTCATCATGGAAGTCAAGGTAGTCACGGGACTTGTTGAAAAATTGGCAAACCTTTGAAATTTATTACATGCCTTGGCAAACTCGTAGGCATCCTTCTTCATGGTAGGCCAATAATAACCCTGTCTCAACACCTTCATCGCCAATGAACCCCCCCCCCCCCCCCGAGTTATTGACACAGATCCCTTCATGCACCTCCCTAAGGATGTAGTTACATTCATCTCCATCTATGCACTTAAGAAGTGGTTGGTTGAAACCTCTCTTGTATAGAATTCCATCATACTCTACAAACCTTGTTGCTTGGTACCGAAGATGCCTTGCTTCAATTTTATCATTTGGAAGTACTCCTCCATGAATATATTCTTGAATTGGAGTCATCCAAGTAACTTGTGGAATAGCCTCTATCTCCATGACTTCCACAATACTTGGCACTTCTTGAATCTGCATAGGAACCATTCGCAGTAACATAGCATCCTTTTGGGATCCCAACTTAGCTAAAACACCCGCACTACAATTCTCATCTCTAGGGATACATTTCAATCTCACCTCCCGAAACTTTTGGATCAGCCGCTGTGCACACTTCATGTAAAGCTCTGTCATTGGTCCTCTACACTGAAATCCACCCTTCATCTGTCTGACTACTAACTCGGAATCACTTGATATGATCAAATTTGCTACTTTCATCTCCAAAGCCATCTTCAACCCATTAATCAAAGCTTCGTACTCCGCATCGTTATTAGTTGCCTCAAACTTAAAGTGAATAGCACTCATAAGCTGACTTCCTTCTAGAGTAACCAGAATTATACCTGCATCAGCTCCTCCATTGTTTACAGATCCATCCACATGCAACTTTCACCAAGGTTGGGGGACCTCTTCATGAGGGCGCGCTCTCAAGGTAGGAATTCTAGGTTCCATTAACACAAGTAACCTTTCTTCATTTTCTGAGTCGAATTCCAAGATGAAATCAGCCAAAGCCTGACCCTTGATAACAATTCTTGGAGTATACTCCAAATCAAACTGTCCCAACTCAATCGCCCACTTTAACATTCTTCCGGAAGCTTTAGGTTTATGAAAAATACCTCTCAATGGATAAGCAGTACGAACTTCGATCTTATGAGCTTGAAAGTAAGGACAAAGCTTCCTGGCCGCCAAGACTAGGGCATAGACTAACTTTTCCATGCTAGTGTACCGAGTTTTCACTTCAACAAAATGCTTGCTCACATAATAAACCGAGGACTAATGTCCAATCTCCTCCCTCACTAACACTACACTGATAGAATATTCCGAAATTGCTAAGTATAAAACCAAAGTTTCTCCTTCCACTGGCTTAGCCAAGAGTGGTGGATTTCCCAAATGTTCCTTGATTTTCTGGAAGGCTTTCTCACACTCAGGAGTCCACAAAAAGTCTTTGGACACAACCTTGATGGCCTTGAAAAACTCCTTACACTTATCTGAGGACTTTGACACAAAATGATTAAGAGCAGCTATCCTCCCGGTAAGATTTTGAACCTGCTTCACATATGCTGGGGATTTCATCTCGAGCAATGCCTTGATCTTTGCCGAATTTCCCCGATGATTGACAATAAACCCTAAGAACTTTCCAGATTCCCCTCCAAAAACACATTTTTGGGGATTCAACTTCATTCTGAATTTCCTCAAAATTTCGAACATCTGCTCCAAGTGTTTTACGTGGTCTTCAGCCTTCAAGGATTTAACGAGCATATCATCCACATATACCTCCATGGTCTTCTCAATCAAATCCTCGAACATCATATTCACCAACCTCTGATAGGTCGCTCCGGCATTGATCAAACCAAACGGCATTCCAATATAACAATATAGCCCTCTATCCGTGATGAAAGAGGTATGCTCTTGATCAGGTCCATACATGGGAATTTGGTTGTAGCACGAGTAAGCATCTATAAACCTTAATAGAGTGTGGCCGGCCGTAGCATCCACCAATTGATCAATCCGGAGAAGAGGAAAACTATCTTTAGGGCAAGCCTTGTTCAAATCTGTGAAATCCACAAAAGTCCTCCACTTTCCATTAGGCTTTTTAACGAGAACCGGGTTAGCCAACCAATCCGGATAATATGACTCCTTGATCAAACCAACATCTAACAGTCTATCAACCTCCTCTTTCAGTGCTACAGTTCTTTCTCTACTCACAGGTCGATGCTTTTGTCGTATCCCTTTCTTTGAAGGATCTATATTCAAGCGGTGACACATTACCTTTGGATCAATTCCCACCATATCTGCATGGCTCCAAGCAAAAACATCCAAGCTATTCAAGAGGAAATTAGTGAGCATGCCTTTTAACTTGGAATTCAACTGAGACCCGATTTTCAGAACTTTACTCGGATCTCTCTCGTCCACCATAATTGACAATATATATTCTGCAGAACCAGTCTTTTCTACTGGTTGTGGAGTTCTTGGATCAAGATCAAAGTCAAAGCTTCGAGGGTCTTCAATTGGAATTTCATCCTTGGAGGGCACATCCTCTTTAAGAGGTAAATCTTCCTCAATAAGGGTATTTGCCATGCCTTCCAATAACATTCGTCTACCTTCAATCTGCTCACCTCTAAGATTGATTGATATAATATCCTCTGAATCTTCTTAAATCTCTTCCAGAATTCCTTTCTGAAGATCACCAAAATCTGAAGTATCATTCATTTGCAACCCCTCAGGTCGCGCCCTGTAAAGAGGTACTTCATCTTCTGGTTCCTGGAAAAGATAATGGACTTGAACTTCACCTGGGACTATGCTCATAACTCCCTCAGAACTACTTCCTCCAAGGGCGTGCCCTCCATCTTTTTATGATAGCAATCCCTTGAGTCATGCTGGGATCCACAAACAGTTCCCACACCATTCAGAGTAGGGAATTTCATTGCAAGGTGGTAGATAGAAGTTACAACCTTCATCTCCTTCAACGGGGGGTACCCTACTAGAGCATTGTGTGATGATTCCTAATCCAAAATCATAAAGTCCATCATTTGAGTTACAGAAAGAGATCCTTCTCCAAGAGTCACTAGCAGCTTGATAGCTCCCATGACCTTCACAGATTTGCCCGAAAAGCCATAAATCCATCCATTATCCGAATCATGTCCTTATCTAAAAGTCCCAATTTTTTGTAAGTGCCGTAGTATAGAATATTCACCGAGCTTCCATTGTCAACAAAAACTCGATGTACGTTCTTTGAACCAATTTGGATTGCCACCACCAAAGCTTCTTTATGAGGGTGGTGCACCCACCTGGCTTCTTCTTCAGTGAAAGTAATAGCTACACACTCCCCTTTGAATAATAAGGGCGGCCTTATTTCCAAGCTATTCATATTAGTGAGAGGTCTGTACCTTGCCTCTCTTGCATATCTCTCCAGAGCATGGTTACTATCACCTCCCAGGTGATGTCCTCTAAAGATAGTGTGAATACTGCCTTCTTTGACAAACTTTTTCTCCTCAAGCTTATCTTCATTACGGAGGGCACGCCCTCTGTCCCTTCTGTCAGGATTCTCCTTATGCTTCTTTACTTCTCTAAGGATCCAATCAGTCAAGTATCCTTCCTTGATTAAGTCTTCAATTTCATCCTTCAGCTGACGATACTCATGAGTGTTGTGTCCTGAAGACTCATTATACTCACAGTACTTCTTCTTGTCTTTGCTCTGGCAATCAGATATAGGTTCTGGCTTTTTGAAGAGTCCTTTATTCTAGTTTACTTCAAAGATATGCTCAATTGAAGCCGCCAAGGGTGTATAATTGTTTGGCCTCCTATCGTAGGTATAAGTGTCTAGAGGTCCCCAGTTCCTTCAAACTTCAGTTGAATTCACTCAATTAGCTCAAATCCCAATACGGTGTGTAGGACTCACAAACCTATCCTTTCTCTTGTTAGTCTTTCCCTTGGAACCATCCTGAACATCTGTTTTTCGATTATCCGCCAAGGATTGCTCTACAATCTTAAAAGACTCAGCTTGTGCGAACACATTAGCTAAAGTAGCTGGATCTCTTCCTTGAAGATGTTTCCAGAAATCCGTTCCTACTTGCAGTTGAGCTATCAAGAAACTCTTGAGTGTTTCATCAGTTGCTATCCGGACCAAAATGGACTCCGAGTTGAATCTCTTGAAATAAGATTGCAAACTTTCTCCTTCCTTCTGCTTGATGTTAGCCAAGGTTGTAACAGGAGGAGCATACTTCCCCGTTGCCTAGAATTTGGTGAGGAACAAAGTTCTCATCACCTCCCAAGAAGTGATCACCCCTGGTCCAAGCTTTTGAAACCACTATTGGGCACTCTCCCTGAAAGTTGCTGCCAGCAAATGACATCTCGCCAAACTAGTCACTTGATAGACATCCATCTCAATGTCAAAACGCCCCAAGAATTCCACTGGGTCTGCATTTCCATGAAAGCGTAGATCATTAGTCATTGATTTGTAACCCGTAGGTAGTTGTGCCTCTCTAACCTCTACAAAGAATGGAGAAGGAGTCTGTGCTGTAGCAGATATTCTCCAACCATCCAAATGGACAAGGAGTCTCTTCAAGTCATCCACATTAAAAGTTCCAACTCCAGGAATATTCAGGATGTTTGGTTGTATACCTGGCTGAGCACCCTCCAAGGGTGGAGGTTGAACTGTTGTTTGAGCACTTCCTGGAATCCCAATGTGAGGTTGTGTCATAATTTCCCTTTCAGCCTAAGTTTGATTCTGCTAAACCTGTGGATTTCCCTCAATCTGTGGATTTTCTTGAGTTTGTGGATTCTCCTTAGAGCCACCTTGATGCTGACCTCTTGAGGTAGGGCGCGCTGTTGAGTATTGAATACGATAAAAGAATACAGAGGGGGGGCGAATGGATTCTTGAACTTTTCTTTGTTCTTGAATCTTTGCAGCAAGATATGTGTTGAATGTGTAAAATATGTAAGAACAGATAACACAGACAAACACAACACAATATCACTTTAATCTAATATTTTATTAGATAAAGATTTCTCTACAATCTGTGAATACAAATGGTAGTATTCTCAGCTTCGTTTTTCTTAGAGAGATATTTCTTGTGATGTATCTTGAAAAACTTATCACACTTTAGCTAAGGAAGTGAGGCTGTATCCTTATAGACATGGATACACCTACTTACTACAAATAAGGTAGGTAAAACAAACTACTTCTCAGTATGTCTATCTCATTTGAGTAAGAGTCCAAACGGCTACAGAATTGACTTTGCAAAGCCTGTTCAGATCCACTTCTTTAGCTCCTTGTCCCTTTGTCTTATCTCTCCAAGCTTCTTTGTAGGCTTTCCAATCTGCTTTATAGTACATAGTCAAATAAAGCGTCTTGGCTTGTTGCAGGTTTCTGACTTGTACAATTCTTCAGTATTTTGTCTCCAAGAATGTATTCGAGAAGTGGCTAAGTGATTAATTGATGTGTAAAATTATGTATAACCGCAAGCGCACGGTATCAATTGTAGTAGATACTAGCAAATACGGGTCGATTCCTCAAGGAGACAGTTTCAGTTTCAATTCAATTATTATTAATTGTTTCTAGTCACAAACGATTATTAGAGGATTTTATTAACTACTAAACAAATTTAACAAAGGTTTTAAATCAATTAATTAAGGGATCTAGGGCAATTCAGGTTCACCATGCTTACACCAAACAATCACAAGAGTAAAGCAATTCAATGGGTCAAGTAATTAAAGTAATAGTTAATCTCTCTCAAGAATTAACACTTTCAGAAATCCCATGATGCTCTCGCACTCACTTTCAATTCTGCTGATCGTATGTGTGCCTCTAGTAGTAAAATCTCTCGATCTATTACTCCAATTTGCATATAGTTAATCCATGATATTGGCCAATTACATGAATTAAGAATTAAAACATATCAGTTAGAATTACTCGTTACCCATTAAACCACTAATCAAATTAAAGCCTAATCATGGTGCAAACATGGCTCCCCTTTATACCCTAGAATGAAACTACTCACTCATACTATGATTAATAACAACAAAAATAATGAGAAAAGCCATATAAAACATATACTAATAAACAAGATAAGATAAAGAATACCTCAAACTTTGTATTAACGAAGAACAATCAATCCAAACTTAGCCTGGTGCTTACAATGGAAGAGATGAAGAGAAGTAAAAACCCTAGCTTTTGTAAAAAGTAAAAAGTACGTATCTCTTCTCTCCCCCCCACGTTCTAATATAAAACTAATAATAAAATCTGATTTCTATCTCCTAATAAAAGTATTTTTAATAATTTAATAAATTTACAAAAAGATATCCATAATTGAATAGGATTTTAATGTAAAATTCGTAACTGATTTTTCTCCTCTGTTTCTGAACTGTTCCAGATCGACTTTGCTTACTGGACCACCTCTGAATTAAAGAAAATTCCCTTAGCTTCGCGTGGGCTGTAAGATCGCAGAAATCGGACTTCTGGAACTCAAGATATGGCCCAAACAGTGCAGACAACCCGTGTAGCCCAATAATACGAATTTTCTTCTATTTAATCCCCAAAATATCTCTTTTTGCTCCAAATCCTTCCAAGTTAAGAATTCTTTATTTCCTACAATAAAACAATCAAATCTATTAAATAAAAATCCAAATCAATGCAAAACACAATAAATATGAGAATAAAATCATCTAATATATATATATATATATATATATATATATATATATATATATTCTATCAAACATCCCCACACTAAGCATTTGCACGTCCTCGGGCAAATAAGTGAAATAAAAACTAAGTCCTAACAAACATCACTTTCGTAGATGACACGATTGCATTGAGCATATGCAACAAGCCGTTAAACCCCTAGGTAGCCCTAGTAGGACGAGTGTTGTCTCGTGAGGGTTTATAGTGAATATACCCACAAAATTCATCTAACCATGCAAAAGATCAATGCTAACACAACACCACACACACAAGTCCTCTCATGCCACATCAACTTAAGAATCAAAGTAAACATACGATGTCTTGGTGTCGAAAGTGCAAGTATTCACGTAGTATACTCAACCAACATGCAGAAGGTCATAAAAATTCATGTCAAGTGTAAAAATCGTTGGTAATCATGCTAAGCCCACAAGAAATACATCTTTAAGTCTAAACCTGGGATCTCCTATGCCAAAACAAGTAATAACTCACATTTCACTCAAAAACGAATATTCACTCAAGAACAAGGTTAAGTGTATCACTCAATTCCAACAAAATCATAAACACAACTTGACACTCGCAATCAATCTCACTCTCAACACAACATACATCACTGATGACAATCAAAAGGTCTTTATTTGGGTTGTAGCGTGGGCTAGGGACCAGGTATGTCAAGTAAAGCTAAAACAGGTTAAATGTCAAAAGCTAGTACCCAACAATAATCATTATGCAATTCCCTTTCAATTAAAACAAATAATTCCCCACACTTGGATTTTTCAATAACCCTTACATAATAACTTGATTAGTCGAATGAAGAAGGATCATACAAACATAAGAATGCTCTCAAATTTATTTATTTTTTTCTCTTTTTTTTCTATTTTTTTTCTTTTTTCTGTTTGTTCGTTTTTTTTAGAGCTAAGGAATAAGCACAATGATCCATAGATATTATTATGAATTTCGACTAACAAGCATCAACCAAATTCAATATTCCCCAATGGTATGATCATCAATAACCCCCCCCCCTTTTATGAACACCTTATTACTCCCTTAAGCACGATACTAACCTTTGACAATTTAGGTTCAAATTCAATGTAAGGCCAATAGAATAAAAATGATAATGGCAAGTAATGTGGTGTGTCACCGAAAGAATAAGATTAGGCTCAAAGGGTTAACTAATGGATCATGTATAAATGGTTTGGATATATAGGAAATATGAGGTTAAACCTAAGTGCCTTTATCATCTCATCATCAAGTAATGTCATGCATTTCATGTAAGAACCCAGATTTTGGGTGGGATTAAAACTTTTATGTATTTAATGATGTAAGAATGAATAGTGGTTATGACTGCGATGTAACGAAGATCTATTAAATAAATGGAACGGATTTGAATTCAATTACTTATATGTCATGCAGAATACTTTTGGTTGACGGCATAGATAAGAATGATCTATCTCCTAAGAATATAAGTATATTACTTCAAGTAAGATTATTCTTATGTCATCCAAATCAATATCTATTATAAGTCCAGCGGTTCCGTAAAAAGGTTAAGAAGCACTCGAGAGTGAACCAGGTTCATTTTCCTAATTATAGGAATTAAATAAAAATAAGTGATGAATAGTGATTTTGGTGGAATTTGGAATATTATTATAATAATGATATACCCGGTATTCGGAACGGATTTCTGAGTTCGTATTAGTGATCCAGGGGGAAAATAAGTGTATGTAAAAGCTGTCGGATTCTGAAAAACCGCACTTTTATTTTCTCCGAGAGTTCCCTGGACACTGATAGCCTTAAGTAATTAACGAATGGATTAAAGGAATATAAAATGGAAAGTTAGTAAGAAAGGTGGAGAATGGTAGTATAAATATTAAGAAGGTTTTCGGTAAAACCCTAACTAGAAACGAATGGGTTATCCCCTCGAACGATCAAGGAATTGAGCAATAAACAAACAAAGAATCAAGCAGAGGAAGCAAGATGCATGCACATGCAAGTGATAAATATCTAGTAACTAGCAAGGAACTAGATCAATTAGAATGCAACCAAGTACTTAGCACACAAACCACTTGGTTAGCCTTAAACCACCAAAATATCAACACATGGCTTGCAAATTACATCATCTAGTGCATCATAACTTTAATAAAGCTACTTTATGACCCAAGATATTATCTTAACATCACAAATAATTCATTTAGCCTAGCCAACCAAGAGAACAAAGCAAGCAAACCATCATCTCTCTCCTTTTCATTCCATTCGACCAAACAAGAAATTCCAAATTCAAAATCCAACTTCCAACCATTTGTTGATCTTGAAACTTTTATGGTGAGACTTACATTTCATATAAATGATCTCCTCAAAATCCTAGCTTCAATCTCTTCTTTTTCCATTTTCAAAAAAATGATTTAAGAGGAGGGTGAATAGTGTTTTCATGAACTAATCTTGTTTTTCCTTGATTTCTTTGGTTGATTTAGCAAGCTTAAGCACTTCTAAGGATCATACCAAGCATAGTGAGGCTAGATCATACTCCAAGGAAGGTATAACAACTTTAAACCCTAGGCTTTACCTTGAGATTTTGCATGCTCTTGATGGGTTTTAGTATAAGATGTGATATTAGCATGATTATAAGCATGTATATGATGTAGTTTTAATAAATGTTAAAAATAGTTTAGATGAACGGAAAGGCATTGCTTGGCCTCAGTTCATGTATATAAGTCATGTATATGTTGTTTGGGTTGGATGCTATGTGTAAGGGAAGATTCGAAATTGATAGATATTCGATTTACAGCCGTTATAATGCCCGATTTTACAATACCATGTTTTGTATGCCATTTTCCATGTCAAACCCCTACTGTCCAGAGACCTTATCTGCCATGATAGGATAGGTAATGTTCTAAGCTTTGTTTTGATATAAAGATCACGTGAAACGGACTTACGGTTTAGGATTTATGACCAAATTACTAAAAGTAGTTCGAATCCGTAAACGAAAGTTCGTAACTGAAATTGAACCCTCGTAAGCTATGTAACGTCATGGCGAATCTTGGTAAATAAATACTAGGGGTAAGAAGGAAGGTGTGAAAGAAAACCGTATGTCAAAAAGAGCATTTTTCGATTTATTAAAAATGTTCGAGTAAAGGTTAAACGCGAACGAACCCCTAAAAGACGACTCTTTTGTAACTTTGGTAAAACACTTAGAAAACGGGCGATAAAACTCGGAGTATAATATTGGTTCGTAACGATCAACCTTAGAACTCGTATGACTCAAGTATGTCCCAAGTATAAGTGCAGTGACATGTCGTATTAACGAACGAATGTCGGGTCGGATCAGTGATAATAAGTAATCCACTAATAGGGGTATAACGAGATAACTCGAGAACGTGTTTCGATTTAAGTATAACTTAACTTTTAATATGTTAAGTGATTAATCCCGAATGCCTTGGCTATTTATAGATCACCAGGCTGAACCGGGACCCGCTACCACTACCCCTTACCGTACTCGACTACCAGGCAAGTTTCAATTCCCTTCTTTTAGGCTGTTGTTGTGATTGAATAAATATATCTATATGATTGCTGATATACATATGCCATTGCATGCATGCCTACTTTCAAGTTGAATTGATATACTTGTTCCCTGAATGTTATTGTTGGCTTATAAGCTAGATAATTATATATCAGTTATAAGCCGGTTATTATATGTAACACCCCCAGATCCGGGGTCCGGGATCCGGTGGTTACGGTTTCCAATTCTGTTCACAACAATTGAACTTTCCTTAACATAAAATAAATTACGTCTCTATAACCCAACACAACAATATAAAACACACCCGTTATAGTCCCAGAGATGAAATCAGAGTAACAATCAAATTTTTATTAATCACATTATGAGTTCTTACAATCCAAAAGGATTTCAATATAAATACATACTCTTTGCCATCCATTTACATAAGTCATACTATACCATATTCTTGGTACTGAAAGAATAAATATACCCTACCAATAGCTTCTTCTTCAGCTCTGGTAGTCTCATCGTCCTCGCCCGCGTCGAGTGCGCCTTGTGCGAGTCATCTGAACTAGCTGTTGTTGTGATATAATAATAAAGCAAGGGTGAGCAATAGCCCACCAACAATAATATATAACTGAACGATAATGTATAACAGTTCAAAAGTATCTTTCAAACCATATGCCATGCATTTACGGAAATGATGCCAGTATAATATGAACGATGAAGTTACAAGGTAACTTAAAGTATTTGTTTGTAGAAATATCTGCTACATCAAAGTAAGCGAGATACTCTTATTGTTTATTAAGAAGAGGAGTTTGCAAGAAAAGGTTGCAATTCCAGTTATAACCCTTTTCCAACTCTGCCAACAATAATCATGTTGCAGGAAATAAATAAATTTGGATGATGAACCAATGATGGAGTATTCACCGCGCCCGCTGTTCCAATCTTGATGATCAGTCGAGATCGTACAGCTCAATTTAGATTTACTACCGGTAGAAGGAAGAACTGACGGCTTTACTTGTATACCGCCTTACTAGCTCTCCCCGGCCAACGGTTGGGCCAAAGGGGATGGACCGGCGCTACTCGGCCTCTTACACGACTCCTAGTTCAAAATTCATGATTCTGAATGTAACGTTCGTCCCCCTTTCCCCAAGTATAATACTTGTTGATAAGACTCCACAAAGTAGTCGTATCTAGTTGGAAAGGAAAATTTACCAATAACTCCCAAGCTATTACTTGGTAACGGATATCAACTTGTTCCAGTAATCTTACCCCTCGAAAGATGAGAAGGTAAGCAACGACTTAATAAGTCAACAGCACCCGAGTTGCGGGTGAAGGGAATACTTTATGACCGGGAAGTCGACAAGATAAATAACATTTTCCAAGTAAGGTTCCCTTATTATTAAGGAGATAGACTCAAAGAAGAATGATGTCTGAGAACCTTTCTTGATATAAGATTAATAATAATATGACTCCGAGATATTTTCTGTAATAATCGAAGAAGATAAACCTTATCGAGATTATTCTAAGTATGGAATAAATATTCAGAGAATATTTAATGAGTTAAAATATTTAAAGAATATTTGGGAATATGAAAGAATATCTTTAATCAGAGTATTTCTCAAAATAATCCCTGAAGAAATATCAGGAGAATATTTATTGAATAAATAAATATTTAAAAGAATATTCGAAACAATATTCATTAATTAATAAGACCTGAAAAGAATATTTAAGGTAATATTCATAATTAATTAGGAATTTAAATGAATATTCAAAAGTAATATTCATTTAATGAATAATATCCTAAATGAATATCAAGTAATATTCATTTAGTAATCCAAGCCTTAAGGAATATTCGAGATAATATTCGATAATTAAATCAAGCTTCAGATGAATATTAAAATAATATTCATCAAGTATTTAATATCTTAAATGAATATCCAAAAGTAATATTTATTTAATAAAATAATATTCTAAAAGAATATCCAAATAATATTTATTTAATAGTCTCATCTTTAGAAGAATATTCGAAATAATAGTCGATAATCAATTCGACTCTGAATGAATATTGAGAAATATTATTCGTTGAATAGTTACGTTCAAATAATTATTTGAAGTAAGGATCGTTAAAATAATTAGTCTCGAACGAATATTCAAATAATATTCGTCGCCCAAATAATAGAAAATATTTACTTAAATATTTTCCTCCGAGGTAATCTCGATATATCAAGGAATATTGACTCCCGGTCTATTTTTGATTAATAAGATGTATATGCCCTTCTATGAGGGTCTTACAATAACCGGCTTATAACTGATATATAACTATCTAGCTTATAAGCCAACAATAACATTCAGGGAACAAGTTTATCAATTCAAATTGAAAGTAGGCATGCATGCAATGGCATATGTATATCAGCAATCATATATATATATTTATTCAATCACAACAACAGCCTAAAATAAGGGAATTGAAACCTGCCTGGTAGTCGAGTACGGTAAGGGGTAGTGGTAGCGGGTCCCGGGTCAGCTTGGTGATCTATAAATAGCCAAGACATTCGGGATTAATCACTTAACATCTTAAAAGTTAAGTTATACTTAAATCGAAACACGTTCTCGAGTTATCTCTTTATACCCCTTTTTGTGGATTACTTATCATCACTGATCCGACCCGACATTCGTTCGTTAATACGACATGTCACTGCACTTATACTTGGGACATACTTAAGTCATATGAGTTCTAAGGTTGATCGTTACGAACCAATATTATACTCCGAGTTTTATCGCCCGTTTTCTAAGTGTTTTACCGAATTTATAAAAGAGTCGTCTTTTAGGGGTTCGTTCGCGTTTAACCTTGACTCGAACATTTTTAATAAATCGAAAAATGCTCTTTTTGACATACGGTTTTCTTTCACACCTTCCTTCTTACCCCTAGTATTTATTTACCAGGATTCGTCATGACTTTACATATTTTACGAGGGTTCAATTTTAATAACGAACTCGTACTTAAGGTTTCGAACGACTTTTAGTGAATCGGCCATAATTCCTAAACCGTAAGTCCGTTTCACATGATCTTTATATCAAAACGAAGCTTATAACATGATCTATCTTGCCATGGCAGAACATGAAACTGGACAGTGACTTATGGCTACTGTCAACCACGAATTCTTAAGGTTAACAAAAATCGGGCATTACGACGGCTATAAATCGGACGTTCTAAAATTCACAACAATCAAGCCAAGCCACACCGGGCATCCATACATCATTTATACATGATTCTCATCTCAACAAGCCCAAGAACATCATGCTTTACCATAATAATCATTATGCTACTTAAATCACTAAATCATTAACCAAGCATGCTTATAATGTTACCATAATCATAACTAAGCCAAATCATCAAGAACATGCTAAAAACTCAAAATGAGATCCATGGTTCTTAAGAGTTATACCTTCCTTAGAGAGTGTACAAGCCCTAATAATCCTTGTATGGTCCTTGTATAGCCTCCATGTAGCTTGAATCATCCACCAAAATCAAGATCCAAGAGTTTTGTTCTTGAGGTTACTATTCACCCTCTACTTTGATGATTTTATTGAAAATGGAAACATTGGATTTTGAGGCTAAGATTTCTAGGGTATCATTTTTATGAAATATAGGATCTAGGATAAAAATTTGGAGATCAAAAAAGGAGTGGAAGCTTGATTTCTTCCTTTGAATTTCTTGAAAAATTCGAATGCTCCATGGATGAGAGAAGTGGAGTTGTTTTGCTTGGTTGATTGCATAAAGTGATCATTAAAACAAGATATTTGTTTGGCTAACTATAGTCTAGTTGATGGGTTAAGGCTTGGTTAAGGATTTGCTTCCATGTGGACATGTATTGGTGCCTTATGTTACACCCTCATGCTAACTAGTTTAGTTTGTCTCCAATGATACTTGTATGTATGAAACTTGCTTGGTTCCTTGCATTATTGTGATGAAGAAGGGATAAGGATGAGTGAATTATTTAGGAAGATATTTGTTTGACACAAATGCAAGTTGCCCCCTCTAGTTTGATAGAAAAACAAGCTTCTTGAAGAAGCTAACTTAGCTTAGATAATATCTTCATAAAGCTACCTTAATAAAGTGATGATGCCATGGTGGTGATCTCATCCACTTGCACATGGTTGTCTCTTGGTTCTCAGCTTGTTTCTTTGTCCGGTTATTGCTCAATTCATTGATCGTTCGGACGAATAACTAAGTAGTTTCACCTCTAGGGTTTACCGGGAAATTTCTCGATATTCATAATACCTTCCCCAATCCTTAATATAATCCTCGTGATGACCATGTAGGATATTTAATCTCGATACGAACTTAATCCGTAATCTAGGATTCGTTCGCTTTATTGATTAATCTCGTTATAACGTTTTAGCGGTTTTTAGAACGCTTGTTTCACTGCCTCAGTGGTTTCCTACCTTCATTCTTAAATCAAATATAATAATATCCCAAAATATCAAATCCTCAAAGTTAATATCTCAATTCTTGGATTATAATAATATTTAATCCACTGTCCGGTCAAATATTATACCGAAAAAGAATTTGGAATTTCTGAATTCCGATCGTCTCTGCATTCACTTATTTCCTCCGCGTATTACTAATATGACTTCGAAACATCCATATCACGTCCCGTACATAGGGTGGCGTGAAAAGTTTTCCAACTTACAAAATCACTATTCATCAACCAAATTACTATGCACGTACGGGAAACACTATGCACGTACGGGAAATACTATGCACGTATGGGAAACACTATGCACGTACTCATTTCCGTTCAAGGATCCATTAGCTCCTTCCTGGATGGTAGATTATTCTTATCTAGGTCCTCAACCATCGAATTACTCTATTCTGACAATATACCAATGCATCAGGATCATTGTCCAAAGCAATATCCATTCATTACAATCATTGTTCTTTGAAACCTCCATTCATTAGAGCTGGTGACCTTGTTGTCGGAATCATTGTTCTTCATTTTATCATTACTTAATAAAAAGTTTTAATTATATCCAAAATTTGGGGTTCTTACATTATAAGACCCTCATAGAAGGGCGTATACATCTTTATTCATCAAATATAGACCGGGAGTCAATATTTCTTGATATATCGAGATTACCTCGGGAGAAAATATTTAAGTAAATATTTTCTATTATTTGGGCGACGAATATTATTTGAATATTCGTTCGGGACTAATTATTTTAACGATCCTTACTTCAAATAATTATTTGAATTTAACTATTCAACGAATAATATTTCTCAATATTCATTCAGAGTCGAATTGATTATCGACTATTATTTCGAATATTCTTCTAAAGATGAGACTATTAAATGAATATTATTTTGGATATTCTTTTAGATTATTATTTTATTAAATCAATATTACTTTTGAATATTCATTTAAGATATTAAATACTTGATGAATATTATTTTAATATTCATCTGAAGCTTGATTTAATTATCGAATATTATTTCGAATATTCCTTAAGGCTTGGATTACTAAATGAATATTACTTGATATTCATTTAAGATATTATTCATTAAATGAATATTACTTTTGAATATTCATTTAAATTCCTAATTAATCATGAATATTGCCTTAAATATTCTTTTCAGGTCTTATTAATTAATGAATATTGTTTTGAATATTCATTTAAATATTTATTTATTCAATAAATATTCTCCTGATATTTCTTCAGGGATTATTTTGAGAAATACTCTGATTAAAAATATTCTTTCATATTCCCAAATATTCTTTCAATATTTTAACTCAATAAATATTCTCTGAATATTTATTCCATACTTAGAATAATCTCGATAAGGTTAATCTTCTTCGATTATTACAGAAAATATTTCGAAGTCATATTATTATTAATCTTATATCAAGAAAGGTTCCCAGACATCATTCATCTTTGAGTCTATCTTCTTAATAATAAGGGAACCTTACTTGGAAAAATGTTATTTATCTTGTCGACTTCCCGGTCATAAAATATTCCCTTCACCCGCAACTCGGGTGCTGTTGACTTATTAAGTCGTTGCTTACCTTCTCATCTTTCGAGGGGTAAGATTACTGGAACAAGTTGATATCCGTTACCAAGTAATAGCTTGGGAGTTATTGGTAAATTTTCCTTTCCAACTAGATACGACTACTTTGTGGAGTCTTATCAACAAGTATTATACTTGGGGAAAGGGGGACGAACGTTACATTCAGAATCATGAATTCTATTTGAACTAGGAGTCGTGTAAGAGGCCGAGTAGCGCCGGTCCATCCCCTTTGGCCCAACCGTTGGCCGGGGAGAGCTAGTAAGGCGGTAGACAAGTAAAGCCGTCAGTTCTTCCTTCTACCGGTAGTAAATCTAAATTGAGCTGTACGATCTCGACTGATCATCAAGATTGGAACAGCGGGCGCGGTGAATACTCCATCATTGGTTCATCATCCAAATTCATTTATTTCCTGCAACATGATTACTGTTGGCAGAGTTGGAAAAGAGTCATAACTGGAATTGCAACCCTTTCTTGCAAGTTCCCCTTCTTAATAACGATAATAATATCTCGCTTACTTTGATGTAGCAGATATTTCTTCAAACAAATACTTTAAGTTACCTTGTAACTTCATCGTTCATATTATACTGGCATCATTTCCGTAAATGCATGGCATATGGTTTAAAAGATAGCTTTGAACTATTTTAAATTATCGTTCAGTTATATATTTGTTGGTGGGCTTTCGCTCACCCTTGCTTTGTTTATATTATGTCACAACAACAGCTAGGACAGATGGCTCGCGTCAGGCGCACTCGGCGCAAGCAGGTTACCCGACCCACCGGACTACCCGCTGAGATGCTAGCCGCCATTGCTGAGGTAGCATAGTTAGACAGCTTTTGTTTCCTGTTTAACTATATGTATAATTAATGTAATCAACGGCAAAACTTTTAAACCTATGATGTTATCCTTTTGGGATTGTAATAACTTTTATTCGTAAACCCTTTAATGTAAGACTTATTTCAATTTCATCTCTGGGACTATAACTGTTGTGTGTGTGAGTGGTAATTATTGTGGGGTCACAGCATGTGATTTATTTATTATGGACTCAAGTCAAGTATTATGAATGGATGTAAGACCGTAACCACCAGATTCCTGACCCCGGATCTGGGGGTGTTACATTTCAAGAAAGATCTCAAGTAAGTGCTAGCAATGCAAACAACATGTGGACACTCAAGCAAACGAAAAATCATGCAAAAGATATGCATATAGGCTCAAAACTCGCTTGGTGTGACAAAACATAATCAATCCCAGGTAACAAGACTCTCTAACGCACCTACTTGTACTCAAAGCATGGAAACCAAGTCATCTTGCACATATTCATGTCATTCTAATCACTTACTACATTCAATTAAGTCTACCAGTTTCAACTTGCTAGTGTACGTGTGTGCACAAGAACAAAGCACGTCACTTCTCATACAAAAGCGTCAAGAACACAAGAATTCTACGCATGCATGGGTGTATCAAGCAAAATACAACAACTAATCAAATTGCATGGCTAGAATTATTTTTGGTATTTTTCAATTTTTTAGTTTTTTTCGATTTTTAAATTTATATTTTTTTTTTGATTTTTTTTAAAACATTGAGAATGCATCCCCACACTTAAGCGGTTCATTGTCCCCAATGAACTAAGGAACAAATACAAAATTACAACTAAAAACAAAATAAAACTACACTAAAAAGAAAGAAAAGAAAGAAAACTCCCCTGGAATCAAGGTGTCAGGTGTGAAAAATATCTCCGAAAAGAAGCAGAGATGTCATCCAATTGTTTCCCTATCCTCTCTTGAGCTTCTATGATTCGAATTTGATTTGCTTTTAGCTCAGCAACTTGTTGCTCAAGAGTTTGTACTGGTTGTCCAACTTCCTCCCTAGGCCTCACAGAATGACGTTTGTGAGGTACCGGATATATACCTTCTTTACCCCGTCGACAGAGCATATGCATACCAATCAAATATTCAACATCAAGACTCGAAGACCACCCTTCCACGACTTTGAGACTAGTCGTGTCACGAATAAAGATATTCAACTCCTCAGCAATGCGAGTGATAAATCCTCCCAGCACTAGACCACCGTCACGTCTTTTGGCGTGATACAGAAATCTCTCAATCAACAAACTCGTCCAATCCACGGGAAGTTCTGCATCAAAGTAGTACAACAAAGCAAGTTCCCCAGTTTGAATTTTGTTGTTGCTTTCAGCACGACCAAAAATAGTGAATGATAAAAGTCGAGCAAAATAACGGTAGCAGTAGCTAATGATATCTGAAGCTGAAGCACGTTGAGCAACATATCTTTCAGTACTTGGCAGGCCAGTGATCTTGAGCCAAAAGGGAGTGGCGTAATCTGTAGGAAGTTGTTGTTGTGTGACTAACTCCCAGTTAAACATGCTGGCCAACTGAACTTTCGTAATCTCATAAGGTTTATTTGCAATTCGAAAAGATAACAACCCCTCATTGGTGACTGTGAATGAGCTTAGGAACTCATAAGTAAGAATAGCATAAGAGGGTTCATCCATCTCAAGTAAATCGCTCCAACCGACTTTGCCAAGTTTATACTTTAGTTCTTCCACAATGTCCAAACGACCAAGAGCATAATAACTCACATACTTATTTGGAAATACTTTACGTTTCGATAGTGTTGCATATAGAGATCGTTGGTTCTCCCCAACAGGCTTGACAACAGGATACTTTTGAATTACATGTTTTGGAGGAGGCGTCGGAACTGCTTTAGAAGTGGGCTTTTGCTTCTTCTTTGGAGGGGAAGAAGGTGCAGATAAACGACCCATAGCCTGTACTAAGAACTGGATGCTGGTGACGTAATATCTGTTGACAAGTTAGAAGAAAACCAGGTGTAGTGAATGTAAGAAACACGCAACAAGGCTCGCGTCTGTTTGTTGTTGATGTATGAAGAACTGTGCGTCTGTCCTAGGCACAATATGGAGACTTCTAGCCTTGATAAAACGCGGCAGGAGAGGCACGGCTGAGAAGAAAAGACTCCGTGGAAGAAATATGCTTCGGCTGGATGAGGCGCCTGTGTCTGTTCTTGAAGAAGGGTAGCTGTCGCGGACGTGATACTAGGGTTATACACATGAATAGAACATATAACTACGTTATAACATTAATAATAATTTACAAATAGTACAAAATAAATGTTTCTTTTGTTTGTTTTTTTTATATAGAATACATAATCACAAAAAGAAGACAAATTATATTTAACATAAATATGAGTAAAATATATGTATACATACTAAGATATTTTACATTAATAATTACTATATAAAAAAAAATTAAGAAAAAGAGAAAATAATAATAATAATAATAATAAAAGGAGAAAAGAAAAATGAAGAAAAAGAAAGGAAAATAAATAAAATAATATATATATATATATATATATATATATAATGATACATTATAATTATAACAATGATAATAATAATAATAATAATAATAATAATAATAATAATAAATATAAAGAATATACAAATATTTGTAACATATATTTATTTTTTAAAAAAAAAGAAATAAGTAAAATAAAGGTAGACAAATAGTATACATGTACAGGGGGAAGTAGTAGCTGTCGCAGTTGAAAGGTAGGGCTAGGGTAAGCTGATCACCTACAACTATACATAATAATAATAATAGTATCTTACAAATAATACAAAATATTTGTTTTTGAAATTTTTTTTTCTTTTTTTTTAGTCATAAGCACAAAAAAAAAATACAAATTATATTTAACATAAATAAATATAAGTAAAAATATTTATATAAAAAAATATGATATTTTACATTAATATATATATATATATATATATATATATATATATATATATATATATATATATATATATATATATATATATCAAAAGAAAGAAATAAAAAGAAAAAAAATGAAGAAAAAGAAAGGAAGAAAGAAAAAAAAATAAAAAAAATAAATAAATAAATATATATATAAGATAATGATACATAATAATAATAATAATAATAATAATAATAATAATAATAATAATAATAATAATAATAATAATAATAATAATAGTATTAACATAATTAATATAAAGAATATACAAATATTTGTTACATATATTTATTTTAAAATATAAAAAGATAAAGAAAGAAAAAAAAACAAACAAATATGCATGGTAACATGTTAATACATATGTACGTAGGTGATCAGCTTTACTTTAATTGATGTCGAAGCTTTTGCACCGTGGGTAGCCTAGCAGGTTCCCGCGGCTTGAATTGCTTTGCTTTTTTACAGGGATTATTGCACTATAGGAAGCCAAGTACACACTGCAGTCCGCACCTACCTTTTGCAATTTTTTCTAAGTCCCGTAACAGGGATTCTAGCACCACGGGGAGAAATTTTTAAACCATAGGTAGCCATACAAATCACAACAAAACAATTTTTTTCTTTTTCACCTGAAACACTTCACACAAAAATCATTAAGGCACCTTGGGGGAGTAAAAATAAAATAAAATACAAAAATTCTACCTAAAAAAATTGAAAGATTTTTTTTTTAATTTTTTTAATTTTTTTTTAATTACCTACGTTGAGAACACCTCCCCACACTTAAGCGAGTCAATGTCCTCAATGACTCATTTAACTAAACAAAGAAATCTACAATATATAAAACAGAAGGAAAGAAAAACTCCCCTTTGCAGAAGCATGATCCATGGGTTGCCTCCCAAGAAGCGCTTTTGTTTAACGTCGTTGGCTCGACTCAGCTGGTTCAGATCTCCGTGGAGGGGTTGTCAAAATAAATCACTTCCATCTTCCCTACGAATGCACCATCCACATATAATTTAAGGCGTTGACCGTTGACCTTAAATTTTGTTCCATCTCGTTCCATAATTTCAATAGCACCATAAAATTTGACTTCGGTGATAGTAAAAGGTCCAGACCATCTTGATTTGAGCTTCCCTGGAAAAAGTCGAAGTGTGGAATTGAACAACAATACCTTATCACCAACCTGAAAATCTCTTCTCTGGATCATTTTATCATGCATCCTCTTCGTTCTCTCCTTGTAAAGCCGAGAATTGTCATAAGCATCAAATCGAAGCTCATCTAACTCATTAAGTTGAAGAAGTCTCGCTTGCCCCGCAGCCTTCAAATCCATGTTGAGTTCTTTTATAGCCCAAAAGGCGCGATGTTCCAATTCCACTGGCAAGTGACATGCTTTACCACAGACCAACCGATAAGGAGTGGTTCCTATAGGTGTTTTGTATGCCGTCCGATAAGCCCACAAAGCATCATCTAACTTCAAGTACCAATCTTTCCTTGACTTTGCAACCATTTTCTCCAAAATGCTTTTGATTTGGCGGTTAGAAACCTCCACTTGGCCACTTGTTTGAGGGTGATATGCAAGAGCAACCTTGTGAGTAACGCCATATTTCTTCAACAAAGTTTCAAACTGTCGATGGCGAAAATGCGAACCACCATCACTTATCACTGTTCTAGGAACTCCAAAACGAGGGAAGATAATATTCTTGAAAAGCTTCATAACTACCTTGGAATCATTGGTTACCGATCCAACTGCTTCAACCCACTTGGACACATAATCGACAGCAACTAAGATGTATCTCATCCCACAAGAAGTTGGGAAAGGTCCCATAAAATCAACACCCCATACGTCAAATATCTCGACCTCAAGAATACCGGTTTGAGGCATCTCATGGCGTTTAGAAATATTACCCGTCCTTTGACATGCATCACAAGCCAAACAGAAAGCACGAGCATCCTTAATAGAGAAGGCCAAAAGAAACCAGATTGAAGTACCTTAGCAGCAGTTTTGGAAGGACCATGGTGGCCTCCACAAGCGAGAGAATGACAATGCTTGAGAATTTCATGTACTTCGAACTCAGGGACACATCTACGAAAGATTCCATCAGCACACTTGCGGTACAAGAAAGGGTCATCCCAGAAATATTGTTTAGCATCGTGATAAAACCTCTTTCTTTGCTGATAAGTCAATTCTGGAGGGTGAGATCCACTAACACAGAAATTTGCAAAATCTGCATACCATGGAGTTTGAGTAGCAACCGAAAACAGGTGATCATCTGGAAAAGAATCGTCAATAAGAGTACTTGACGCAATATCAGATTTGGAACGCAACCGTGAGAGATGATCCGCAACTACATTCTCAGCACCCTTCTTGTCTTTGATTTCCAAGTCAAATTCTTGGAGTAACAGAATCCAACGAATAAGCCTTGGCTTTGCTTCTTTCTTCGCCAACAGATACTTAAGTGCCGAATGATCAGTGTGAACAATGACCTTGGAGCCAATGAGATAGGCTCGGAATTTGTCAAGAGCGTAGACCACAGCTAGAAGTTCCTTCTCTGTCGTAGCATAATTGACTTGAGCTTCATCCAAGGTTTTACTTGCATAGTAGATGGCGTGCAATACCTTGTCTTTCCTTTGACCGAGAACTGCTCCAACTGCATAATCACTTGCATCACACATGATTTCAAATGGAAGATTCCAATCTGGAGATTGAATGATTGGTGCACTTATCAAAGCTTCCTTAATCCTGTTAAAAGACTCCAAACAAGCATCAGTAAACACAAAGGTGGCATCCTTAAGCAACAATTGAGTGAGGGGTTTTGCAATTTTTGAAAAATCTTTTATAAAACGACGATAAAAACCCGCATGACCAAGGAAACTCCTCACTCCCTTGACATTAACAGGAGGAGGAAGTTTCTCAATCACCTCAATTTTTGCTTTGTCAACCTGGATGCCACGTTCAGAAATCAAGTGACCAAGTACCACTCCTTCATTGACCATGAAGTGGCACTTTTCCCAATTCAAAACCAAATTCACCTCTTCACAACGTTTAAGCACTTTAGAAAGATTATGCAGACATACATCAAAATCAGACCCATAAACACTGAAATCATCCATAAATACTTCCATGATAGACTCTATGAAATCAGAAAATATGGCAGTCATGCAACGCTGAAAAGTAGCAGGGGCATTGCACAAACCAAAAGGCACTCTACGATATGCAAAGGTACCATATGGGCAAGTAAATGTAGTCTTTTCTTGGTCATCAGGATGTATAGGGATCTGAAAGAACCCTGAATATCCGTCTAAATAGCAAAAGTACTTATGCTTAACAAGTCTTTCTAACATCTGATCAATGAAAGGGAGAGGGTAATGGTCTTTTCTAGTAGCAGTGTTTAACTTACGGTAATCAGTGCACATTCGCCAACCGGTGACAATTCGAGTGGGAATTAATTCATCTTTATCATTCTTAATTACCGTTGTTCCTCCTTTCTTAGGGACTACCTGAACTGGGCTTACCCATTTAGAATCAGAAATCGGGTAAATGATGCCCGCATCTAACAATTTCAAAACTTCTTTTTTAACAACCTCTTGCATATTAGGGTTCAAGCGACGTTGTCCCTGTATGCACGGCTTATGGTCATCATCTAAGTGAATTCTATGCATGCAAAAGTTTGGGCTTATCCATGTAAGATCATCAATACTATACCCAATAGCTTTTCTATGCGCACGCAAAACAGTAAGAAGCTTAAAAACCTGGTTTTCATCAAGACTAGAGCTAACAATCACAGGACAAGTCTTTTCATCATCAAGAAACACATATTTCAGATTAGATGGCAAAGACTTTAGCTCTAACTTGTTTACCTGAGGTTCACCACAAGAACTGACAGTGTTGGTTACCTCACAATTCCGATCAGCTGCACCATCCAACTCAAGAATCAATGAGTCGACTTCAGCATGTCCTTCTCCTTCTGAAGCTTCAAGCATGAGCACTGCTTCCAATGCATCATTCAATAGAATCTGAGGCGTCTCATCTCGGACAATTCCATCTATAACATCAATCCTGCAGCAAGTATTCTCAAGCAAAGGGGATTTAAGAGCAGAGGTTAGAGTAAAAGTAATTTTATCATCACCAACGCTCAATGTGAGAGTCCCACTTTTAACATCAATAACAGCACCTGCAGTACAGAGAAATGGTCTACCCAAAATAATAGGTATTTGGCTGTCCTCTTCCATATCTAGAACTACAAAGTCTACAGGAATATAGAATTTTCCAACCCTAACAGGCACATCCTCTAAAATTCCAAGTGGATATTTTATCGAACGGTCTGCCATTTGCAAAGTCATCTGTGTACATTTTAATTCTCCCATATTTAGTTTTTGAAAAACCGAGAGAGGCATGACTGAGACGCTAGCACCTAAATCACATAAAGCTTTATCAATAAACAATGCACCTAAATGACACGGGATCGAAAAACTACCAGGATCTTTAAGCTTAGGTGGAGACTTATTTTGTAAAACAGCACTACACTCTTCAGTAAAAGCTACTGTCTCCACCTGACCAAAAGACCTTTTCTTAGTGAGAATATCCTTAAGAAACTTTGCATATGATGGAACTTGAGAAATTAAATCAGTGAAAGGAACTGTTACCTCAAGGTTCTTGACAAGTGTCATGAACTTACCAAACTGCTGGTCCACCTTAGTTCTGTTCATCCTGCTAGGGAATGGGAGCTTTGGCACAAATGGTGGAGGAGTAACTGCAGTCTTCTCTTTATCCATTTTCTTGCTTTCCTCAGTTTCACCTTCGTTTGCATCTTCAACAACTTTCTCTACCTTGTCTTCCTCAGAATCCTCTTTTTCTTTCTCAGTAGGAACATCGTCAGTAGGCATTGGAGGAGCATCATATGTACGACCACTCCTAAGAGCAATGGCATTCACATTTTCCTTTGGCTGAGTTGGTTGTGCTGGTAGAGAGCCTTGTTGCCTTGTAGACGAAGAACTAACCATTTGTGCAATCTGAGTTTCTAGCATCTTATTATGAATCTCCATCTGGTTCATCTTCCTATTGGTATCCTCCATATTCTTTTGCATTTATAACAATATCTTCATCATGTCACCTTGATTATCAGCCTGTGCAGCTTGATTTGCTTGAGGAGCATAATTCTGAGGAGGCCTCTGGAATCCAGGGGGATTCATAGGTCCTTGAGGAGACCTATACTGCTGTTGTGGAGGAGGCTGATACGACTGCTGATATTGCTGCTGTTGATTAGGAACATTTGAATTCTGAGCGTTGTTGTTCCTATATGAGAAGTTCGGATGATCTTTCCAACCAGGATTGTAAGTGTTGGAGTACGGATTGTACTGTTGCCTCTGTTGGAAAACATTTGCTTGCTCCATCTGAAAATTTTGTGAATTTTGAGCATTGTATTGGCAATCGTTACCATAATGGCCTTGGATGCCACAAACTTCACAAACAGGATTATTCATAGGAGCCATGGATGACAATGCATTGATACTCATAGGTGGAGTAGAGGGCTGAGATGTCTTCAATGAGTGGATCTCCTGAGTCAATGCAGCGAGTTGAGATGATAATAGAGAATATGCATCCACTTCAAGTTTACCCCCTTTCTTGGCTACTCTCAGATTATTGAAGTGATTTGCCGCCAAATTTGAGAGAAAAGCATGTGCATCATTGACTCCCTTGTCCAGAAATACACCACCTGCAGCATTATCAACTGTACCTTTTGTTTCAGGGTCAAGACCATTATAGAAGCGTTTAAGCAGAAACCACTTCTCAAGACCATGGTGAGGGCATGCACGTTGATAATCCTTGAATCTGTCCCAAGCATCCCGAAGAGATTCACCATAATCTTGCTTAAAACCCATCATCTTGTCGATCAAGTCGTCGGTTCTGTTAGGAGGGAAGAACTCAGTTAAGAAAGCTTGAGCAATCTCATCCCACTCGGTCAAGTCAATATCATTCAACCATTTTTGAGCTTTATCACGAAGAGAGAAACCGAACAACATGACTTTCAACTGGTTTGGAGTGACTCCCTGATGTTTAATTGTAGAACACAGCTGTTGAAACCTTTGCAGATGATTTGTAGGGTCTTCAGAGGTAAGCCCAGCAAATTGATTCTGTTGGATCATAGTGAGCAAAGCAGGCTTGATCTCGAAATTTGCTGCTTGAATTGCTGGCATAGCAAGGCCGGTAGGTACCCCACTCGGAGAGGGCTGTGAGTAGTTCTTCAAAGATTTGGGAGGGTCCGCCATCTCAATCTTTAATTCAGGTATCTTTTGCTGCTTCTCTTTCCTTTGTAGATCTATGTATTGTTGACAAGTAATTCCAGAATCTGGACTAAGAGGAGTTGTATCCTCTTTCGCTTGATCTTCTTTCGTTTGAGACCTGGTCCTGGGCATCAACAACTAAACAAGGAAAAGCAGTAAGATCGGTCTCAGTTGGAACGAGAGTTCCAAAGAGACAAGAGAAACAATCTAAAACAATCGAACTAAAATTACAGAAACTAGGCGTCTCCCCGGCAGCGGCGCCAAAAACTTGATGTGTAAAATTATGTATAACCGCAAGCGCACGGTATCAATTGTAGTAGATACTAGAAAATACGGGTCGATTCCTCAAGGAGACAGTTTCAGTTTCAATTCAATTATTATTAATTGTTTCTAGTCACAAACGATTATTAGAGGATTTTATTAACTACTAAACAAATTTAACAAAGGTTTTAAATCAATTAATTAAGGGATCTAGGGCAATTCAGGTTCACCATGCTTACACCAAACAATCACAAGAGTAAAGCAATTCAATGGGTCAAGTAATTAAAGTAATAGTTAATCTCTCTCAAGAATTAACACTTTCAGAAATCCCATGATGCTCTCGCACTCACTTTCAATTCTGCTGATCGTATGTGTGCCTCTAGTAGTAAAATCTCTCGATCTATTACTCCTATTTGCATATAGTTAATCCATGATATTGGCCAATTACATGAATTAAGAATTAAAACATATCAGTTAGAATTACTCGTTACCCATTAAACCACTAATCAAATTAAAGCCTAATCATGGTGCAAACATGGCTCCCCTTTATACCCTAGAATGAAACTACTCACTCATACTATGATTAATAACAACAAAAATAATGAGAAAAGCCATATAAAACATATACTAATAAACAAGATAAGATAAAGAATACCTCAAACTTTGTATTAACGAAGAACAATCAATCCAAACTTAGCCTGGTGCTTACAATGGAAGAGATGAAGAGAAGTAAAAACCCTAGCTTTTGTAAAAAGTAAAAAGTACGTATCTCTTCTCTTCCCCCACGTTCTAATAATAAAACTAATAATAAAATCTGATTTCTATCTCCTAATAAAAGTATTTTTAATAATTTAATAAATTTACAAAAAGATATCCATAATTGAATAGGATTTTAATGTAAAATTCGTAACTGATTTTTCTCCTCTGTTTCTGAACTGTTCCAGATCGACTTTGCTTACTGGACCACCTATGAATTAAAGAAAATTCCCTAAGCTTCGCGTGGGCTGTAAGATCGCTGAAATCGGACTTCTGGAACTCAAGATATGGCCCAAACAGTGCAGACAACCCGTGTAGCCCAATAATACGAATTTTCTTCTATTTAATCCCCAAAATGGCTCTTTTTGCTCCAAATCCTTCCAAGTTAAGAATTCTTTATTTCCTACAATAAAACAATCAAATCTATTAAATAAAAATCCAAATCAATGCAAAACACAATAAATATGAGAATAAAATCATCTAAAATATATATAAAAATATATTCTATCATTAATTCGAGAACTCGAATTGACTTAATCGATAACTCTGAGTTCTCGAATAGTGTTATATTGACATATCGAATTACTTCTCGAATAGCTCTTTTCTCTGGGACTCCTTGAGATATCGAATAGAGCATTTTGACATATCGAATCCCTGAGATGTCGAATAGCTTCTTTAGTCCTTGAGATATCGAATAGATCATTGACTTTTTGACTCTTAGAGAACTCGAATGATGCTTTGACTTGTTGACTCCAGGAGTTCTCGAATAGAGTAATAGACATATCGAATCTCTGAGATATCGAATGAGATGTCGAACAGTGTATTCAGAGATATCGAATAGTGTCTTCTGAGATATCGAATCTCTGACTTCTCGAATGCTAGACTTCTCGAATAGACAAATGTACTTCTCGAATTGGTACTTAGGCAAATTCTTCATTTCTTCAAATCCCAACTGTGATTATTTGGCAGTCTTTATCTCCTTGCTTGAGGCATGAACCTTGGAACTTCTTTCAAGCATTATTCTTGACTTTATAAGTATAGTAACACAACTAGAATTTGATGCCTATTACAAGTACAGAACAAATAGAAACTCTACAACTAGAGGTTCCCTCAGTTAAGAGGTCATGTAGGTAATGCATAGCATTACACACAATTAGGCTTTTTATTAGATGTATTCAGGCATGCCTCTGTGACTAACAATCTCCCCCAAATTGTGAGTAAGACCCTTAGTCACAATTTCATGTCTGATAACAAGCCTAACATACATAAAGATAAAACTTGACAGTACATGTATGAATTTTGATTAGCAATGTGGATAGAACTACAGGGTGAGTAATCTTACAGCCTATGATGAAGTACTAGCCATTGTCATTTGTTCCCCTTTCCATAGCTTTGGCTTGCAAATCATCATATGCTTTCTGTCTTCTTTCTTTCTCCTTCCTTGTATTCTCATCCATAGCTTTTATTATTTCTGCCATAGCATCCAATTCTTCAAGCAAAATTGAGTCTTTGAAATCTTCAAGTACTGAATTCAGAATGCTTGTAGGATAGTGGTTGAGTAGATTCATTCTGATGTGGATCTGATTCCCATTTCTCCTCCTATACTTCACCACATAGGGGTTAAGCTGAACTCTACACAATCCCTTTGCCCTTAGCTTTTCTGCTTCAATCTCCAGTCTCTCAATTTCTTTCTCCCTTGCTAGCCATTTCTCAAGACACTCTTTTCTGATTTTCTCCTTATGATCTTTCTTCATCTTCACAAAATCAATTAGCTCCAGCTTCCATACCCTTTCCACTTTATCTTCTGAGCTCAACAATGAAATGATTCTTTCTATGTCATGTAGTTTGCCACAGTGTTGACATCCTCCTTGTTTGAATTTCTCCTCCCTTCCATCAGTATATTTGATCTCAAGGCAGTTATCAACAATGGCAACATGATAGATTCTTTGAGCTTGTAAGAATTACAGTTGGTCTTCATCAAAATCTTCATCTAGTGGTTGGAGTTTTAAGCCTGGATAGATTGTCAGAGTCCTTGACTTTGATAGCTTTGGTTTCCTTGCAGCTTGTTTGAATTTGATCCTTTTGACATGGTTGCCTGGCAGTAGCATGTGACCTTTGTTTGTGGACCATTGTAGTATTCCATTAGCATTATGCTTTTTGAAATGTACAGATGGTTTCTTGACTTAAATCTTCTTCTCTTCTTGAGGTGGTAAAACAGTTGCAGAAGCCATGGGATTTGATTTTGGTAGGTCATTACTAACAGCATTCACCCAAGACTTAGAGTCTTGTGTTGTGGTGAGATTACTGCTAGCAATGCCTAAGGCTTGCTGTTTTCCATTCTTCCTCTCATAGACTTTGCCTTGGTCATCATCCTTCTTATCCTTGCTGTCTTTCTTCTTCTTCTTGTCCTCATCCCCCTTATCACTCCTGTGATGACTTCTCCTCCCATCACTCTTGTCTTCATCTTCATCATCCTTATTCCTCCTTGGCTTGGCCATTTCTGGAATTACACCAGTTGCAATGTATGATCTGAGAATGTGCAGTGCCTCTATCTCTTCAGCAGTACTTGTCCCCTTCTTCTTTTGCAATAGATCAATGATGGCAATAATGAGTCTGTGATTTCGAGAAGTGAGATCATTGGGAATGACCAATTGTTTAATCTCTTCAATTCTGGTGCCAGACTGATAGATGATGGTCCATGGCTTCTTAATCACTTCTGGCAGCCTTGAAGGTTAGCCATTCCTCAAGTCATCATACAGACTCTTATTGTTTTCATTTACATTCCTCTTCTCTATGAGCTCTATCAGTGCATCTATCTCTGAATGTTTCAAGGCATGTAGAGTTTTGTAGGTTATATGCCAGATTCTGGATTTTGCTACCATCATTACTTCCTTGAGCCATGAGCTATCAACTTTTCTAGGTACCACAGTGAAGTAATCGATCTGATCCTTCAAGCTCCTTAGATACAATTGAGTGTCACCAGCCTGTTCTCTTGAGACTTTCAGAAACTCCAAGAATGCATCATCATGATAAACATTTGAGTTTGCAATTTCTTGTAGCTTGGCCTCAGTGACCACCTTCACTTCTACAGGCTTGGCACTTTTAGATATGGAGAGTGAAGGTTTATCAGATGGCATACTCCCTGCAACCACTGTGGTTGTGATAGTTTGCTTTTGACCACTGGAAGTAGTGATGTGCACAGTTGGTAGAGTGACAACTGGCAGAGAAGTAGGAGGCTCATCAATTTTGTCTTTTCCTTTGCCAGGTACATGAATTAGAGATTTTGAAGTTCTTTGATGAGCACCTTCAGTGATTTTGATGCCCTTTACTGGTGGTTTCTCCCCCTTTGTATTTGAGTTCCTTGATGTCCTCTTCTCCCCCTTAGGCTTGTTGTCAGGTACAGAGGCTGTAGTATTGACCTTTGGGGTTGAATATTCTTCAGGTAGAGGGAGACCCATGTGCTTCATCATTGCAGACAACATTGATTGTTGATGCAGAAGAACATCAGCTGTGGTGGTGGCTTGAGTGTTCAACTGCTCAATTAGAGTTTGTACCCTGTCTGTAAGATGAGCATTGTACTGAGTGAGAGTGGCTACCTCCTTTTCAAATGCATCTACCTTACGGAATAATGCATTAGATTTGAAGCCAGACAGGGATTGTTCTTTAAGTCTCTGCACTTCAAATATAGACAGCTCATGCACAGGAACCTCAGTTACCAGCTTGTCTCCATATTGATTTGCAAAGAGTGTCCTAAGCATGGCATTGGCATCTGTAGTCTGATCAGATAAAATTTGAAATTTGCTTCCTAGACCTGTGACTGTATCTTTAAGGAGAGCTAGACTATTATCCATCTTGGTGCAGGTGGTGTTGCAGTGTCTGATATCTTTGACCACACTGTCTAGTTGAGGAAATTTGGCATCAAAGGCCCTCTTGATCTCTTCTACTGAAGTGGCTGTCTTGTCACTCACCTTGTTGACTTCAGTTTTGACTCCTTTGCCAAGATAGTGTGCAGCCTTGAGAAAACCCTTGTAGGAATCATTGACAGCTTCATACACTTCACTAGGGGACAGGGATTTTGCATTTGAACCCAGTGAAGTGATGTATTCCTCTCTAAGATATTGAAGTGCTTCACTGAGAGTTACATCATACTTTCCTTGCATCCAGGCATCTACATTGCCATCTCTCTCAGCATCATCAATAATCTTGGCCTTCTGCATCTCCACATCATCCCTATGGCATAGTAGGATGGCTTCATAATCTGGATTTGAGATGTTGGAGGTGACAAGGTTCTGGGCTATTTTGACAAACTCAGGAATCTGATCCACAACATAGCTTTGGAGAGCTTCAATGGACATTTATGGTGGAACAGACCCTGATCCTGAAGCACTGTCATGTTGCACAGGTTCAGCCATTGGGACAAAAAGTGAGAGCTAGAGCTAGGCAAGCTA
Organism: Saposhnikovia divaricata; assembly: GCA_036435485.1. NCBI lineage: Eukaryota > Viridiplantae > Streptophyta > Magnoliopsida > Apiales > Apiaceae > Saposhnikovia > Saposhnikovia divaricata. The sequence continues at coordinate 221,116,379 of CM071596.1, read as the reverse complement.
GACTCCTCAGTTACAGATGCAACTTCTGTAACCGGATGGAAAAACTTTGCTACTGTTGTCTTCACAGAAGTGGGATGAGTTACAACAGTAGTTGACACAGGCACAGAGTCTCTAGTTAAAACTAGTGAATCCTCTGTGTTTGTGATGGTGTCATTAGGAGATGCCCCAGCATGCATTCCCTGACCCTCTAAATGTGGTACCTGGGTGGTGAGCAAGGTGTCATGCACCAAGTCACTTGAATCCATTGGCTCATCAAGAGAAAAGAATTCTTGATGATCAATGCCTTGCTCCTCAATTGCTTGAGTTGCAGGCTCCAAAGAAATATGAGTGGTAGATTCTGGAAGAGAAGTGTGTTGTAGATTAGATTTTGGCAACTCCCTCTGAGAGATAGAGGGAGTTTCAATTGTGATGTGCTCTCCACTAAGTGTTGTGCCAGCCTTACCACTCCCATGTGCTGACTCTGTACAAGTAGGTGCATTGGGGAGAATGCTTGATTCTATAGATGCACCCTGTTGAGAGGATACACCTAGTGAGCTGTTTGCCCCTGATTTTACAACTTCAGCCATTTGGGTGACTGAAGAGGTGGTTTTAGACTTCTTCTTCTTCTTCTTTGGCCTTAGTAAGGGTGACTCAAGTTCCTCACTTGCTATGCCTAATTCTACAGCCACGGCTGCTTCAGTTAAGATTTTTAGAGGTTTAGAAGCAACCTGTTTTCTCTTCTTTTTACTAACATCACCCTTTTGAGAGGATGATGCAGTTGTCTCTGTGTTTGGTAAAGTGTTTCGCTGAGAGGATTGGTTAGCAGGCCCTGGGTTAGCATTTTGCTCTACATGCTTGGGCCTAGCTAACTCAGATTTTGAGGCACATATTGGCATGTTGTGGGGGTAAGTCCTAAATAAACTCTCCATAAGGGGAGTTATTTTGAGCCTTACATCCACATCATTCCTAGTCTCCAAGCTAACAAAAATGAGTTTGGTCATGGATTTCGGATAGCCTATTCTATTTTTGTCTAACCCAGGCAATTCAATCAATTTAACATCTATGAAATTAAGTACAGATTGAATAAAGCAAGGGAAGAAAATTTCATTACCTCTCTTGGCTGAGTTCTTACCAAGTTTCCCATACAATTCTTGCATTATGATCAAACCAACATCAATCTTTCTCCCATATGCTAGAGCATATCCTATTTGTTGAACAGGTGTGCTGATTTGATCAAAGCTGGACTTTCTTGCTGTGAAGACTTGAAGAAGAGTGGCAAAGACATAGCTCCATTCCTTCCTCAAGTACTTCCTATTCAAATTTCCAAGCTTGATTCTATCTGAGTGGTTGATAAAATCAAAGAAATCTTCCAATTCCTGATCAGTTGCTTGACTGTCATACACTCCTTGTTGTAACCCCAATGCTTGATTCATATTTTCAGTAGTGATGGTGATTTCCTTGTCCTGAATCTCGCAATAGATTACGTATGAAGTTATTGCATTCTCTAGGGCCACGACCTCCATAGTAGCAGTTCTCCAAAACTGTTCTAGAAAATCTAGATACAGAGTTGGGTTGGCTGAGAGCGCATCCTTGATGTATGATTCAGCCATCCATCGAACGAAGCACTTAAAGTTTGCATTGGGTGCTTCAACATCGTTGGTTATTGCTATGAAATTGGTGTGGGTAGGAATTGTGAGTTGGGTATTTGCCATTTTTACACAGAGAGATGAGAAGAGAATGAAGGTTGAAGAAGAAATTTAGCTTTTGACGTTAGGGTTTACAGAGGTTTTGGAACTTTAGCTGCCTGAGAAGTATAAAACAACTATTCGATAAGTCAAGAAAGGCTTATTCGATATCTCAAGCAGTTTGTAACTCACAACTGGCAGTTATTTAAATCAGAAAATAATTCTAAGCTAAATAAAATATGTTTTTATGAGCGAAATGAAATTTTGAATATAAATCCAAAAAACGATTAAGTGTCAGCGAGAAATCAGCCTTTTCAAATGATTCGATAACTCAAATACAGTATTCGAGAACTCCATCATTAGAGAACTAAAATACTCTATTCGAGAACTCAAAGTGTGCTATTCGATTTCTCAAAAGACACTATTCGAGAACTCGGGAGGGTTCTTGATAGGCCTATTCGAGAACTCGAGCCATGACAGAACAATGAACCATTCGAGAAGTCTGACATATCGAACTATACTTTTCACTCATAAAATTCAATTTTCACTATCTTTTAAAATTTACCAGAAATATTCACTGAAGAATATTATACTAAATTAAATAGTGATTCTCTCAAAATTTCACAGAAATTTCAAGCTGAAGATGTATGATTTTCAACATATGCAGCATTGTGGAATATTTATAAATCATAATCCAGCCAATACTTACTTTAAAAATATTGAGCATTTGATAAAGTAAGTATTTACTGCTGCAACAATCTAGTCGATATATTCACTCAGCCAGAATTTGAAGAATTCAGCATTCCAATCTCACTAACCAACCTTGTGAAGGTGGCTTCATCTAATGGCTTAGTGAATATGTCAGCTAGTTGTTTCTCTGTGGGAACATAATGTAACTCAATGGTTCCATTAGTTGCATGCTCCCTTATGAAGTGATATCGGATGTCAATGTGCTTTGTCCTAGAATGATTGACAGGATTGGAAACTATAGAGATTGCACTTGTGTTGTCACACATGATTGGAATTCTTTCCAACACAAGTCCATAATCTCTAAGTTGGTTTCTGATCCAAAGCACTTGAGCACAGCAACTTCCAGCAGCTATGTACTCAGCTTCAGCTGTGGAAGTTGACACAGATTGTTGTTTCTTGCTGTACCAAGAGACTAACCTTTGTCCAAGAAACTGGCAGCTACCTGAGGTGCTTTTCCTATCCACTCTGCATCCAGCATAATCAGCATTAGAATAACCAACCAGATTGAACCATGTGTCCTTAGGATACCATAACCCCAAGTTTGGTGTGCCCTTCAGATATCTGAAAATCCTCTTTATTGCTATCATATGTGATTCCTTTGGATTTGATTGAAACCTTGCACACAAGCATGTTGCAAACATGATGTCTAGCCTACTAGCAGTGAGGTAGAGTAGAGAACCAACCATGCCTCTGTAGATTGAGATATCTACCTTCTTGCCTTTACTATCTTCATCTAACTTGGTAGCAGTGGCCATGGGTGTCTTTGCAGGTGAGCATTCTTCTAAGTCAAATTTCTTCAATAGATCCTTGATGTATTTGGTTTGACTTATAAAAATGTCATCCTTCCTTTGACTCACTTGCAGCCCAAGAAAGAATGTTAATTCTCCCATCATACTCATCTCATATCTACTCTGCATGAGCTTAGAGAATTTCTCACACAGCTTCTCATTTGTAGAGCCAAATATGATATCATCCACATAGATTTGAACTAAGATAATATCATCACCATGTTTCTTGTAAAACAGTGTGTTGTCTAGTGTGCCTCTAGAGAATTGATTCTCAAGTAGAAATTGTGACAATGTGTCATACCATGCCCTAGGAGCTTGCTTAAGTCCATACAATGCTTTAAGCAATCTGTAGAAAAAGTGAGGGAATTGTGGATCCTCAAAGCCAGGTGGCTGTTGCACATATACTTCTTCTTCCAACTCCCCATTCAGAAATGCACTCTTGACATCCATTTGATAGACCTTGAAATTAGAATGTGCAGCAAATGCCAAGAAAATTCTGATGGCCTCTAGTCTGGCAACAGGGGCAAAAGTCTCATCATAGTCAATGCCCTCCTGTTGAGAGTATCCTTTTGCAACCAACCTTGCTTTGTTTCTTATGACTACACCTTTTTCACCCATCTTATTCCTTAGAACCCATTTTGTTCCAACAATGGTTCTATCTTTTGGTGTAGGCACAAGTTCCCATACTTTGCTTCTTTCAAATTGGTTTAGCTCCTCTTGCATAGTAATTATCCAATCAGGATCCAACAATGCATCTTCAAGTTTCTTAGGCTCAACTTGGGATAGAAAGCAACCATAGAGACATTCATTTAGAGTTGCTCTCCTTGTCCTCACTCCTGTATTTGGATCTCCAATTATCTGATCTGCAGTATGTGATCTATCCCATTTCCTTGTATGTTCAGGTTGATTTCTCAGCCTTGATGTTGCTTCATCATCCAGATCATGATCATTTACATTTCCTCCCCCTGTGAAGTTTCCACTAATCACAGGTGTGTCTTGGATGCTTGTTTCTTCATTGTTGGTTGACACAGGTTCTTTATTCACTTGAGTTTGTTGAATTTTGGGCTCAAATTCAGTTTCAATCTCCTCATCAGAATCATCTAGATTGTCAAACTTCAAAGGATCTTTATCTTCATCATTGGCTTCTTCTAATCCAGGTAGTTTGCTGTCATCAAATGTCACATCTGTGCTTTCCATAACTTTCTTTTGAGTGATGACATAAACTTTGTATGTAATTCTTTCCATAGAGTAGCCAAGAAAAATTCCTTCAAATGCTTTTGCATCAAACTTTCCAACATATTCTGAGTTGTCTTTTAACACAAAGCATTTGCTTCCAAAAGTATGAACATACTTTAGGGTGGGCTTCTTTCCAGTCATCAAGTTGTAAGGTGTCTTTCCAGTGTTTTTGTTGATGAGGGTTCTGTTTTGGATATAGCATGCAGTGCTCACAACCTCAGCCCAAAAACATGTATGCATCTTTGCATCAAGTAACATTGTTCTAGCAGCCTCAATCAGAGTTCTATTCTTTCTTTCAACAACTCCATTTTGTTGTGGAGTCCTTGGAGCTGAGAATTGTTGAGAAATACCATTTTCTTTGCAGAATGCTTCAAGCATGGCATTTCTGAACTCTGTTCCATTATCACTCCTTAATGCAATCACACTTGCATTGTTGGCCTTTGCTTCCTTGTCAATTTTCTTTATATGCTCAATGATTACTTGGGGAGCCTCATCTTTTGATGCCAGAAATTCTACCCATGTATACCTTGTGAAATCATCAACCATCACCAGAGCATACTTTTTCCTTCCTAGTGACATAATATTGACAGGCCCAAACAAGTCCATATGAATTAGTTGTAGGGGCTTGGTTATTGATGTCACTGTCTTTGACTTGTGGCTTGATCTTTTCATTTTTCCCTTTTGACAAGCCTCACACACTCCTTCTTGACAGAATTCAAGTGTGGGCATGCCTCTTACTAACTCTCTTTTGACTAGAGAATTAATGCCTTTAAAGTTCAAGTGTGATAGCTTCTTATGCCACAGCCAACTATCTTCATTTGATGCTTTTGAGTAAAAGCAACAGATTTTGTCCTTGTTTGCAGAGTTCATATTGGCTACAAACAGGCTTCCTTTCCTTACTCCAGATAGAGCAAAGTCACCAGTCTTTTTGTGGGTGATCAAACATTCATCTTTGTCAAAATTCACTTTGAAGCCTCTGTCAGTAAATTGAACAACATTCAGTAGATTGTGCTTGAGTCCCTTGACCAGTGCTACATTTTCAATGATGACATTTCCAGTTTCCAACTTGCCATATCCCAGTGTGTTGCCAATGCTGTCATCTCCAAAAGCAACCATTGGGCCAGCCTTCTCCTCATACTGTGATAGCAGGGCCATATCACCAGTCATATGGTTTGAGCATCCACTGTCCAAAATCCACATGACCTTTCTTTCACTTTCTTTGCCCTGCAAACACAAAGGTATTACTTCTCCTTTGGTACCCAAACAAGTTTGGGTCCATGTGGCTTAGCAACAGTCTTATCATAAACAGCATGCTTATCAATTTTCTTGATGTTAGTCTTCTTGTCACTGTTAGAAGTCTTAGAATCAGGGTTCTTAGACTTAGGTGACAGAGGCACCTTCCTAACTTTAGGAGGACTTGAAGACTTTGTTCTTGTGTAGTGTGTGTGAACATTGTGACTGATACAACCTTCCATGAATTGTCTTCTCAAATTAAAGCAACTAGTCATTACATTCATGTTACATGACATACAATCAAATTTATCACAGAAAGGAGAGTCTCTACGTCTTAAAGGCACAGAGCAATCATAGAATGGTTTAGCAACACTACCACATGGTTTCTTGCATGCATGAGTTAAATGATTAGTGCTAAAACAATTTTGACAAACTTTCCTAGGGGCATTTGGCACATAATCATAATTGTTGTCCTTGTTAATCCCTAATTTGCCATTCCTGTTTTGTTTCTTTTTAGCCACTTTCTTCTCAAACTCATTATTCCCAGCTGAAACAAACTTCACAAATTTCTCAAGTCTAGGTTTACCTAATACTGACTCCTTGGCTTTGGTTTTGACATTCTCACTCATAGAGGATGCTTGTCGTTCATTTGATTGTGCCTTATCTTCATCATCCAACATTTTCTTAATGAGTAAGGCATCCTCATCAATCTCAAGTGTTGGTGTTTTAAATATTGGGGTCTCAGCCTTTTTCAAAACCTGAGGCACTTCCTCTTGAACAACAATGTCATCTTCAATGACTGCATAGCCTTTCCTCTGCTTGAGAGTGTCATAATCAAGTCCAATAGCAGCCGTAGGTCTAGCTAGATTTTTCTCATGGTAGGACTGCAATAGACTAGAGGAATTCTTGAATGTTTTCAATTTAAATTCATTTTCAGCTAGTTCATCCCGAAGAGCCTTCTCCACTTGACTAGCACATAGAACCTTATTCTTTAGATATTCGATTTCTTGTTTAAGGTTTTCTATTTGAATAGCAGTTAGTTATAGTTCCTCATTTCTTTTGTTTAACAGTTCATTCCTAGTAGACAGTTTAGCAATCTCTTCATTAGCAGCAGTCATACTAGTATGAATATTAAACATCTCAACAGATAGTTGTTCAACCATAGATTTGTATTCAGAAATAGACATGTCTATAGTAGTGAGGGATGGTACCTGAGAGTCTGATTCAGATGGTTCTTCCTTGGAGTTGGCCATCAAGGCATAGTTGTAGAATTCTTGTTCTTCTCCATCACTATCAGAATCATCCCAACACTTCCCTTCAGCTATGTAGGCCTTACCTGGTGCATGCTTCTTTAGCAGAGCCTCATACTTAGCTTCAAGCTCAAGAAACTCCTTATCCTTCTTCTTAGGCTTCTTGCATTCACTGGCAAAATGCCCTAGGTCATTGCATCTATAACATCTCACAGATGACCTATCCACATAGTTGGTTTTGAATTTGTTTTTGTTTGCTTTCACAGGTGCCTTGCTCTTGTTGAATGAATGATTTTGAGATCTAGACTTGAAGGGCTGATTCCTCTTAAATCTGATGTTTGGGAATTTTCTAGCCATAAAAGCATATGAAGTGTTTTCCATGGCATCCAACTCTTCAAGAGTATAGAACTCATCTTCTTCCTTTTCATCAACAGGTTCAGTCACTTCTTCTTCAGTCTCTTCATCATCTACTATCTCTTCTCTTCTCAGTTGACTTGTAGATGCTTCCAGGTCTTGAACGGATTTGTTGACACTCAAGGCACAGGATGTGTTTATCATTCTGCCTTGGTTGGCTTGGATAGCCCTCTTCTGAAGCAACTCAAGCTCATGAGTTTTTAAAACCCCATAGAGCACATCATATGTGAATTTGTTCAAATCTCTTTCTCTTAGAGATATGACCCTTTGCTCTAGATGGTTTGGTGCAGATAGTAGAAACTTCATGTTTAATTCCTTAGTACTGTAAACCTTCCCATTCATTTGAAGCTCAATCACCAGCTTGTGAAATCTCTCAAACATATCAGTAATACTTTCTTTGGACTGTGCCATGAAAGCTTCATACTGTGTGACCAGTATCTGTTTCCTATTTTCTCTTACCTCCTCTGTCCCTTCACATAACACCTCGATGTGGTTCCACATGTCCTTGGCTGATGTGCATGATGCTATATTAGCAAACATCGACATATCCATGGAGTCTATGATCAGCAACATGAGATGACTATCTAGGGCAACCTTTTCCTTCTCTGAGTCCGTCCATTTGGATGGCTCTTTTGCAACATATGATCTAGGAATGACTATTGTGCCCACTGTAGATTCGGCAATTTCTTGTTGTGGTACAAATGGACCATTCTTAAGGATGTCAGGGTAGAGAGGATTGGCAGCTTTGATGAACAACAACATTTTTATTTTCCAGAGGTTGTAATTCTCTTTGTCGAACTTAGGGACCTTCACCGTACCTGTAGTCTTTGGTGTATTCGAACTCATGATCGTTTTCTGTTTAGATTAAACAGCCTGCTCTGATACCAATTGTTGAGTATTGAATACTGTAAAAGAATACAGAGGGGGGGTGAATGGATTCTTGAACTTTTCTTTGTTCTTGAATCTTTGCAGCAAGATATGTGTTGAATGTGTAAAATATGTATGAATAGATAACACAGACAAACACAACACAATATCACTTTAATCTAATATTTTATTAGATAAAGATTTCTCTACAATCTTTGAATACAAATGGTAGTATTCTCAGCTTCGTTTTTCTTAGAGAGATATTTCTTGTGATGTATCTTGAAAAACTTATCACACTTTAGCTAAGGAAGTGAGGCTGTATCCTTATAGACATGGATACACCTACTTACTACAAATAAGGTAGGTAAAACAAACTACTTTTCAGTATGTCTATCTCATTTGAGTAAGAGTCCAAACGGCTACAGATTTGACTTTGCAAAGCCTGTTCAGATCCACTTCTTTAGCTCCTTGTCCCTTTGTCTTATCTCTCCAAGCTTCTTTGTAGGCTTTCCAATCTGCTTTATAGTACATAGTCAAATAAAGCATCTTGGCTTGCTGCAGGTTTTTGACTTGTACAATTCTTCAGTATTTTGTCTCCAAGAATGTATTCGAGAAGTGGCTAAGTGATTAATTCGAGAACTCGAATTGACTTAATCGATAACTCTGAGTTCTCGAATAGTGTTATATTGACATATCGAATTACTTCTCGAATAGCTCTTTTCTCTGGGACTCCTTGAGATATCGAATAGAGCATTTTGACATATCAAATCCCTGAGATGTCGAATAGCTTCTTTAGTCCTTGAGATATCGAATAGATCATTGACTTGTTGACTCTTAGAGAACTCGAATGATGCTTTGACTTGTTGACTCCAGGAGTTCTCGAATAAAGTAATAGACATATCGAATCTCTGAGATATCTAATGAGATATCGAACAGTGTATTCAGAGATATCGAATAGTGTCTTCTGAGATATCGAATCTCTGACTTCTCGAATGCTAGACTTCTCGAATAGACAAATGTACTTCTCGAATTGGTACTTAGGCAAATTCTTCATTTCTTCAAATCCCAACTGTGATTATTTGGCAGTCTTTTGAACCTTGGAACTTCTTTCAAGCATTATTCTTGACTTTATAAGTACAGTAACACAACTAGAATTTGATGCCTATTACAAGTACAGAATAAATAGAAACTCTACAACTAGAGGTTCCCTCAGTTAAGAGGTCATGTAGGTAATGCATAGCATTACACACACTTAGGCTTGTTATTAGATGTATTCAGGCATGCCTCTGTGACTAACACGCGCCCTTGACCTCGCCTTACTAGAAGTACTTGAATTGACCTGAAAAATTTGAGGGGATCTACCACTTGAGGGCACGCCCTCTCTGCTACGAGGTCGCCTACCTCCTGATATATCTCCATCCTCCTATCACCGTTATCGCAGCTACTTCTTTTTCCAGTATTACAATGAGGAGGAGCTTGGTGATGTCCAAGGGGCCTCGACCTGAAATCAGGGCGCGCGCGCTGTGGATTATCATTCCGAGGAAGGGCACGCTCATGTCCAAGGGGCCTCGACCTGTTATCAGGGGGCGCGCGCTGTGGATCACGGGGCCTCGATTCCAAGTTCTTCTCTTTATTTTGATGCTCAAGGAGTACCATCCTTAGATCATCATCGTCAACCCTAATTCCAAGGCGTTCCTTCAGACTTGCAAAGTCCTTTTCTCCCTAGCCATCCTCTCTTCATCCCTTTGGATTTCACTAGGGGTGCGCCCACAGCGGTGAGGGTGAGGGCGCGCTCTCTCTTGAGTATTCGACGTGTGAACACAAACATCTTCACTTGGATGTTCAATAATGAGTTCTGAGTAATCTAACCTATGAGGAGTTACCAGCTAAAATCTCCTTTTCTTGCACCCCTTCACCTCTTCGAGAACTTTCCTCCACTTGGAGGGTTTTCCCTGTTCGATGATGATTTCGAGGGATACTCCGAGATTTTCTCCTACCTTCATTCACTTGCTCCACATAATTCAATCTTGCCCTGAAGTTATTTATGGAAGTTCCCATCACATACAACTGCTCCAAGATTTCCATGTTGCTTAAAAGGACAGGCGGCTGTCCGCCGGCGGTCGGAGTTCCATGGGGGCGTTGAACAGCAGGGACAACCTCCGGAACGTATTTATCATGATTAGCTTGATCTTCGGAATAATAACCATCTTCTTCATGAGAATCTCCATCTTGATTTTGAGACATCTTTTGCTCCTAAGATTCAGATTTTGATTGGCCCCTCCTTCTAGCGCTAATTTGTTGACGGAGGAATTTGGGAACAACAAATTCGAGGTAAGTCGCCGGAAACAAGATCTACGATAGTGGTTCTTCACCGGAAAAAGTGGTTGTACGCGGTGGTATTATGTAATTTGTGGTTGAGATTGATATGGTTAGTGGTGGAAAAAGTGGTTCAGAGCTCTCAACTTCCAACCCCTCAATCGGTCTACGTACCCTCATATTTATAGCGATCAAGCCATACGTAGTTCTTGGAGAGCAAGAAACCCAAATGGTCTTGGATTAACGGTCCAGCTTCCGGAATGTTCCACTATGAGGCCTAATCACAAAGGCCTAATGCTCGTCCAAGATCTCAAGACTTCACGGATAAGGAAACTTCACCCGTCGTGGACTAGTCCTTTCCGCTACCAGCTATTTCTTGATTTCGAGGACACATGTATAGCTGTGGTTTACCCCAAGTGTGGAGCGCATCCTTGTCCCCCTGAATGAGAAGCATTTACCAGATAGCAGGACAAGTGATCCAGAGTTTTTGGGTGCAAAGTGCAGGATTACCCCGAAGTTCTTCAATGAGGGTGCGCCCATTAATAATTGGAACAGGAACAGGGCTCTAAAGCACACACACACAAGAAAGTACCTCTCTTTCCACCTTAGGGCACGGCCTACGTGTATAAGAAAAGGTCCTTAGATCCAAGCAAACCCTTGGAGGTCTTCTACGACGAACATCCCCTCCTGGGATATGCCCGGAGAGAATTCTTCAATAATCTTCATATGTAAGAACCCTAATTTTTGCAATATTTTCTTTTATTTAATATCATGTGGCATTGTCAATTTGGAACCTTTCTAGTCATCCCTGTTGATTAATGGAATTGATTGTCTGAGAAACTATGTTGTTGCATTCACTATGTAAGATAAAAGGAAGATTGTGAAGGCAAGAGTCTTATTGTTAGTAAGATTTATAAAACTTGGGATTTGAGAATGATTAGAGTATTAACAGATTTATTAAGGATTATGACGAGGAATTATGGACATTCGAGGAAATTACACAATTAAGTACTTAGGGGATTACGAGGGAAATCTCTACGCGACAAAATATTATTACGAGAGATTAATTAAGATACGATACGAATTAAAGATTAAATGTCAAGAATTGATGGAAGAATAATGATACAAGGAGTAGTATTGCATGCAAGTCCCATGCAACCAAGTGGTTAGGAAAAAAAAAAAGCAAACTAGTTAAACCAAATGGAAGAGGAATAGTAACTAGTTGCATTTCTTTCTCCAAGAAGGGGACAAGAGTACAAGAGGCCATACCCTAGGTTGTACCATGCTTATACATACACCATTATGTATCACCCAACCCCTTTAACACAATTATTTCCAACAAACACAAAAATCAAAACAACAAAAGCTCTCCCCCCCCCCCCCTTGAACATAAAGCTCTCGGCCAAGCTTCAAAAAGGAAGAAAAAAAAAATTCTTCTTCCTCCATTTCTCCTCACTCATAATTCAAGGCATAATTACTAGGCTCTCTCCATCATCTAAGCAAGGTATACTAAGAGTTTCAAGCCCTTTCATCCATTATATTTCAAGATATTAATTGTTGAAGATATTGTGAATAGTAACCATGTTGAGTTTTTCTTATAGATCTTGGATTATAAGAGTTGTAGGAGATCATTCAAGGTGTTCTTGAGTTTTGTAAGGCTTACCCAAGGCTCCTAGGTACTCAAGAAGGTATAAAAATCATAAACCCTTTTGGCCATGTAGTGTTTATGATGTTTGGTGATAGATCCATGTATTTTTGTGTTAATCTTGGATGTTCAAGTGGTGGATGATATGGATCTTGAGTTTTAGTGTTGTGATTGTGATTTTTATGATTGTGGTTAGTATATGTATCTCCATGAATGTTATAAAGCATGAACTAAGTGAATTAGATGTTGGTTGTGTTATGGAAGTAAGAATATTGGTTGATCTAAGTGAAACATACATGCTGAATTTTCCCAGAAACTCGACCTGTCTTGTAACATGGTTTTGAACCCCCAAATCTTGTCCCCTGAGGTCCTACCTTATATTGTTGGAAAGGTATTTGAATGTAGTTTCTGGAAATGTAAGGCTCATGACTAGGTGATGTATATATTTTAAGTTATGGCCGGAGAAGTAAATTGTGTTTCTGGATTCCGGACTGCACTAAGTGACCCCCTTGTGAACCTTGTTTAAACCCCTAAAAATATATGTGGGATCATGGAAAAATTTGAGAAGTTGGAGAATGCAGTGGTGAAGGATACCCAAAAAGAATTGGATTAAAATATGAATTTTTCGATTTTATAAAAATGTTAGAGTAAAATTCGCGCAAGGAAAAAAGTCGTTAAGTGGAGTATAATTCTAGGGGTAATGATTATGGTTCGGATATGGTAACCAAATTAAGTCGAATAAGTGACGAGCGTAATCGAGTGATGACATGAACCTATAGTGGGGCTAGAGAGTCATAAGACGAAGTCATTAAGTTAACTTTGTACCCTCTAAAACCCCGTAATTAAAGAGACATTGTTAAGGTACTAACGAGCGGTTATTGCTTATGTATAGATCGTTCCACTCCGCACGCTCGACCACCCCAACCAAACCAAGGCAAGTTTACTTTTCAAAACTTATACATATACAAGGACTTTCACTGTTGTGTTTGTAGTTTTCAACCATATCAAATGCTATGTTTATCGAAGTATTGATGCAATTGAGAATGTATAAGTACATATATGTTTGTACCCCTTGAACTTAGATTGAAATGTTTCCTTCGGACAACGACTCTAGCAATAGAGGTCGTAGCGGTCCGTATATACTATTGACCGGGGAGCGGTATATTATTATATCGTAACTAGATTGCGAAAACCCGAAGGGTCATTCGGGAAGTATCGTATACTCAAGTATTATTTTCGTATCTTCGTAAATACTCGAAACCCTATCTTGGATTAAAAGTTTATTTTATCGAATACATTTAATACTTTCAAACTCGAACTCTTTCGAACTCAAAACATTTTCGAAAACCCCCGGTCAACTTAGTTCCTTAGCCCTTGATTTATAAGACAAGGCCTGGATTCTAAGGTTGATGTTGGTGTTCTGGATCACCAACACGAGGTTTCAGGTCAATAGGAGGTGTTTGTTATGCCTTAAATGGTTTCGTGAACCTTGACTTGTGACCTTCCGGGCCTTAACTTATTTGCTGAGACCTTGGTTTTAAGGTTATTATCAACCCTTGATTCCCTTGATTCTCATTCTAAGATGTAGGAATGATGAAGTCCCTTAGTTCTTGCCCCCTTGCTTCATATAGTGGAGGTCTTGCTTCTCGGTTGATCGCTCAAGAAGTTCACTTGCCACTAAGCACTCAACTTTAAGTCTGGTGTGCCTTGGCTGGTTGCCAATCCTCTATCTTACTTCTAGGTTTCCAACCTTCTTCTTATACTTGTAGAACCTTGACTAGGTTTTAAGTAGCCTAATGCCTCTTGTCAGGTTCGTTTGGAGGCAGATAACCTTGTTGGCCATCAAGGCTTGAATTTTTAGATTTGAAGTTCAAGACCTCAAGTGTGGAACTGTAAAGGACCTCTTATCTCAACACTCTCATTAACAGTTTCTGTACCTTCAAGGCATTATCAAGGGGCCAACCAGTCTCAAGATGAGCTTTAGGGTCTATCCTTCAGCTTACATCAACTGGTGCTACCAATTTCAAATTGATGGTGGGGGTCTTCAGGACTTGGAAGTAGACGCTCCCAGAATGGGTCTCGACCCTTGAATTGAGATAAGGCATCGACCTTTGTATTCTCCTCCCTTGGGATATACCTGGCACTCATCTAACTGGGCTATCGCAGCTTTCACAATCCTCAAGTATTTGGCCACATTCTTTTCTCTAACCTCAAACTCTCCATTGACTTGTGAGACTACCAACTTTGAGTCTCCACAGACTTTCAAGTTCTTGACCCTCAGGGCTCTTGTCAGTCTAGGTCGGCTATCAGAGCTTCATACTCCGCCTCGTTGTAGGTTATTTGGAAGTCCAACTTCAAGGCATACTCGAGTGTGAACCCATCGGGGCTTTGCAGAACTTAACCTGCACCACTGGTTTTTGTTTTAGATGCCCCATGAAAATAGAGCTTTTTGTTTTTGATGCCCCATCAAAATAGAGCATCCAATATTCCTTCTTCTCTTCCAGGGGTTTCTCACCTTGCTGACCTTCCTGGTCTATTACTTCCTGCCCCCCGACTTCTTGGTTGTCAATGGTATATTCAACCACGAAGTCAGCTAGAGCCTGAGCTTTGATGGCTGTCCTAGGCTTGTACTTAACATCGAATTCTCCTAGTTTGATTGCCCACTTGATGAGCCTTCCATTGGCTTTCGGGCTATGCAATATGTTTCTTCAGCGGGTGTTCCATCAGGACTTCAACGTTTGTCTTTATCCAGGGTCCTTCAAGGACTTAAACTCTTATCTGCTGTAACCTAACTCTACCATTCGGGGTATGCATTCGTTTGTTTTCATTCGTGTATTCTTTTATTTTCGGTACTTGGTCTTCTTTGACTCACACATCAGGTGCGTGGCACATAAATAAAATCACAATCAATGAATGGAAAACAAACTTGCATTAATAACTTGGAAATGGGTTCAACCCTTACATAGAGTACTACTGTCCTACTCGGAGCAACATGCTCTGCAATGGTTTTAATGAACCTTATTTCTACTTCTACTATATAAATATGAAGCTAAGTCCTACTAGGATAACTTAAGCCCAATCGAGCCTTTGCAAGACTAGGTCTGAACCACTTGATTTTGTTTTTGGTGCTCCATCAAAATAGGGCACCCACCACTCCTTCTGGTCTCCTCATTCTTATTCTGAAGTTCACTTCCTGCTTGGGGTACTACCTCCTGCCCCCCGACTTCTTGGTTGCCAATGGTACACTCAACCACAAAGTCAGTTAACGCCTTAGCCTCAATGGCTATCCGAGGCTTCTGTGTGATGTCCTCTGCTGACCTTTCTTTGTGTTCCTTACCACTGTGGACTTCCATGTCTTCAATCGGAAGGACCTGCCCCCCGACTCCATCAGGCCTTAACGAGGCTACATAACAGCTTCGTGCCATCTTCTGATCACCTTTATGTTCTCCAACACCATTCCTGGTAGGGAACTTGATCTTCACATGATAGGTTGAGGCAACAGCCTTGAATGCATGAAGTCCAGTCCTTCCAAGGATAGCGTTGTACGTTGAATCCGCCTTGATTACCAGGAAGTTCAACATCCGAGTGGCCTCCTTGGGCTCTTGCCCAATAGTTACAGGCAGCTGAATAGTCCCTTCAACTTTGGATTTTACTCCATTAAATCCGTATATAGGCATGTTATTGGGGGTCAACTGAGAATCAGTGTATCCCATCTTCACAAACGCATCATGAAACAGAATTTCAACGGAAGCTCCATTGTCTATTAAGACTCGCTTCACCTCCGAGTTTCCAATCACAGGAGTTATAACCAACGGGTCATCATGGGGGAACTTCACCCCTTCCAAGTTTGAGTCATCAAAGCTAATCGCTACCTCAGTTTTTGCACGCTTCGGGGCCTCTCCCAAGATGTGCAACACCTCTCGAGCATAAGCCTTTCGAGAGTTCCTAGTTGTCCCGGCCGCAGTCGGGCCTCCTGAGATCATGTTGATTACTGGCCCTCGGGGCTGTGGGTTGCGATCTTGATCGTCATCCCTTCTATTATAGTCTCTTCTCTGATTAGCACGGTCTTCACCCTTAGTGAAGTGCCTCAGCTCCCCTCTACGGATCAAAAACTCAATCTCATCTTTGAGTTGCTTACAATCGTCAGTGTCATGCCCCACGTCTCTATGGAATCTGCAATACTGATTCTGGTTTCTCCTTGCGGGATCACCCCTGAGTGGCTTCGGCCATCTGAAATCCTTATCATTCTCAATGTCCAACAAGATTCGACTCCTAGGAGTATTCAACCTTGCATACTCAGTGAACCTTGACCCCTGGTTCTTCTTAGGGGCAGAGTTAGAGTCCTCGCTAGTTCGGAGATACTTGTCCCTAGCATCATACTCTTGATCATCATAGTCCTGGTCTTGCTTTCGCTTCTTGGAGTCATTGTTACCTCCTCCTCCACCTGCGGTGGGTTCTTTCTTCAAGCTATCCTCAGCTTTAATATACTTATCAGCCCTTCGTTGGAGCTCAGCCATGTTCTCAGGGGGATGCTTCGCCAATGATCTCTTGAAGAAGAGGTCAGTGGTTCCGTGTTCCAGGGCTACCATTGCCACCTTATTTTCCAAATCAGTGATATTCAGGGTCTCCTTAGTGAATCGCTTGAGGTAATCCCTCAGATTTTCATTCTTTCCTTGCACCACATACATAAGAGATGCGGAGCTCTTCTCATGCACCCTTCCGCTAATGAATTGGCTAACGAAGGCGGCACTCAACTCCTTAAAAGAGCCAATAGAGTTCGCAGGCAATCGGCTATACCATCTCTGAGCCATGCCCGACAGGGTTTGGGGGAACGCTCTGCACTTTAGGGCATCACTTGCAGGCTGCAGCAGCAGTGCGTTCGAGAACGTCCTGACGTGATTTGCGGGATCTCCCGTTCCATCATAAGTCTTAATTGTCGGCATCTTAAACTTCCTAGAAATATGAGCATTCATCACCTCCTCAGTAAACGGGGGTGTGGGATCATCAGGATCTCCAAGTGGCATGAGATCCTTGGGGTTACTCCTGGGGGTTTCCACCCTCATAGCTTCTCTTGTTGGGACATCAGCCCTCTTCTGTCTTCTTGAGGACCTCTCCAAATCTATAACGGGAATCCTTCCTGAGATTGGAGGGGGTCGAATCAGACTCTGTCTTGCATGTTCCCTTGCTATGTCATCCTTTAGCCTTTGGATCTCAGCCTCATGAGCCTTAATCCTCTCCTCAGCCGTTTGTGGAGGTCCATCATGGATTCCTTGGGTCCTCGCCCGAGGTTCTCTACTAACACGTTGCCTCCTTTGATGTTCATCACGATCATCATCCTCAGATGACGAATCATCAGAATAGGGGCCAGAGTAGTCGTCCTGATAAGGACCCAATCCTCTAATATAAGATGGATCCTGTGTTTGCATGGCATATCCGCTTGGCCCTGCTCCTCGAGCAGCTAGAGGGTGGTTAGGCAGACCATACCTCGGGTTAGTATTCAAGGGGAGATCCGTGGTGTGGATCTGTACCCCTGGTGGTGGGTTGTCAGGATTAAAAAGAGGAGAGACCACCATCTGAAGAGGGTTGGTTCCTCGTCCTGCTTGGTCGATCAGAGGCCGCGTACTCTCAACGTGGGGAATCACCCCTGGTTGTTGAGAAACTTGAGATTGGGTGATCGTCCCTGATGCTGGCGGAGCCTGTTGGATGATCGCCCCTGATGCTGGGGGAGCCTGTTGGATGATCGCCCCTGATGCTGGGGGAGTCTGTTCGGTCAGGGGTGGAGAAGAGCTGAGTGGCACGGCCTCAGTTACAACTGGTGTTGTTCTTCGTATTTGAACCATGGTTGATGTTGTCTTCCCACAGACGGCGCCAAATGTTATGGAATAAAAACGAGGGTTTGTATGTATTAAATACAAGGGATGGTGAGCTTCGAGCTTTAATGGTTGTTCTTGCATTCGAGACTGATCGGTCCTCACAAGATGCCTACGTATCTCTGTATTGCTAGAGAATCAAGCCAACGTAGTTCTGAGAATGAGGGGTCAGGCCCTTTATATAGGCTGAGAAGCCTTAGAATTAAGGTAGGAGTTGGAGACTTAATAGATAAGTCACCTCCTTGAGGAAAGTTCTAGACTCCTTCCTTGTAGGAGTCTGTTGCCATATCGAATTGGATGCCTTGGAGGCTAAGTCTTGTAGAGATAATGTCCTTATCTGACACTTATTGCTGAGCTGTTTATTACCCCTAATATTAATTACGAAATTAATATTAAAGATAGGACTTAGACCCTGTTGGTGGGCCCCACGTTCGGACCATACCGGATCTAATTAATGCAACACTAAATGTGTCTTTAGGGCTTATTTTTAGCCCATATCAATATTTGATATATATTTCCTTAAAATTAGGAAATATGATCTAATTCTGATATTTTGAATTGTTTTCCAAAAAATTCTTATTTGACATACGTGAAATGTTAAATTTTTATTATTTTTTTGTTAATATTAAGAAATAAAGTTTTTGTTATTTGTTACATAGTAATTAATTATATTATATTGGTAGAATATTAGAAATACTTATATTACTGCATAAGAAACATAAAAAGAATTTGTTTTCTTTATAATCAGAATTTTAATTAGTGGTTAAGTTTTTAGAATTTACTTTGATTTATTATTGAATTACTATGATTGTTCTAGCTTTTATTATGTTGTTATTAATTTCCTCTCTTAAGCCTACATTGAGAAATCCTAGGGTTCTATCCTATTTTATAACTATGAGATTTTTTTGCTATTAAATCATCTAAGTTCTATCCTATTTTTTATTTATTTTCTTCCTTCTTGTCTTGCATCATTATTGTTTTTATTTCATAGTATGCATGATTCTACCAGTTCACATGAATCTTGATTCTTGATTGAAAAAAAGTTGTCCTTTTGATTTTATATGTTGGTTAAGTTCTTTTTTAATTGACGTTGTGGTTTACATTTTGTTATGCAAATTTAGATCATCATCTCCCATCTTTTTTTTAACAAAATCATCTCCCATCTTTTACTTCTTTGTTGTTTACACTTTATGTTTTATTAATTTAGTACGCAAATATACTACCTCTCTTTAATCTTTTATGCTAAACACACTCAATATTTCGTTTAAGTATTCAAGTTGTTTTTTTCTCTTTTTTCTCACTTCATCTACTTGTGTTTCTTGTAATTAAACATCTACTCTTTGTAATGATTCATTTGGACCTTTGAAAACTTAATTACATTTCACTATAGTTGTTTAAACCCTTTGAGTAAAATAAGGCTCTTGGTGTATATTTGACAACTGATATAACACATCGAAAAATAGTAGATAGATTAGGAAACTTCTTAGTCTTTTTCTTTTTAGGGTCATATACAAGATGTACTTAACATCCCAGTTATTCGCCACAAACACTCCAACACCTAGATTAAGATTTATCTAATCAAGATTTGAGTCGTATACAAGATTGAACTTTTTGGTCCATCACATCTTGCCACAAACATCATCCAATGTCCATATACTAAGAACTGATATATCACTTTCTGATTCCAAAATTATACCAACTTAACCTTCAAAATCCAACACATTTGACATTCTTTCTGAGAAAGAGGTGTGACACAGATATACTCCAAACACCTCAATTTCAAAAAGAAAATAACAATATCTCATTAAAACCTTGCATATACGATATCCCAGTTTAAGTAAGAACACAATTTGGGTTCTATTTTAAATAGAGTCAGCAATTGTGGAAAATAGCTCCGTTTATATTGATGAAACGATCAGATAAACTTGTAGTCCTTGAAAATAGAATCAAAACAAAACCCTAGATCCAGTTAATTCAAAGCAATGTGCTTGTATCTTAGGGGTAGAAAGTTTCTTTAAATGCTTAGTAAACAGGTCCCAAAGATGTATAACATCACCGTGTGTATTAGAAAGACAAACATGACCATTACAAGAAAAAATATAATTATCCATACCAACTAATTGCAGTGGCAGGTCGAGCCTTACATAGTCATTGCAAGTTTTAATGAATTTATTACTGAATGTCTTTGGTGATACCGCCTTCATTCAAAATCGAAATGACTCTGTCAGGCTCAACATGTCACAACAATTAGTTGGTATGGATTATTATATGCTTTCTTGTAATGGTCATGTTTTTCTTTCTAATACACAAGTGACGTTATACATTAATGGAACCCGTGAACTATGCAATTTCAGAAACTTCCTACCTTTAAGATACATGCATATTGCTTTGAACTTGATAGGGTTTTGTTTTGATTCCTTTTCCCAAGGACTACAAGCTTATCAGATTTTGTCATCAATAGAAGCGGAGCTGTATTCTGCACTTGCTGATTCTATAAAAGAGATTCAGGTTCGTAAAACAGGAAAACCTTTCTAGCCTTACCCAAACTCAATTTGTGTTCTTGCAAAAACTGGGATTGTATTTGCAAGGTTCTTATGAGCTATTGTCATTTGATTTTGAAAATGAGGTGTTTGGAGTATGTTCGTGTCGCACCTCTTTCTAACAAAGAATGTCAAATGTGTTGAAATTTGAAGGTTAAGTTGGTATGATTCTAGGATCAGATAGTGATATATCGGTACTTAGTATATGGACGTTGGATGATGTAAGTGGCAAGATGTCGTGGACTAAACAGTTCAATCTTGTATTCGATTCGAATCTAGTTTGGATAAATCTTTATCTAGATGTTAGATTTTTGTGGTGAAGAACTATGATGTTGGGTACATCTTTTTTTACTCTATGAAGAAAGAGACTAAAAAGTTTCCTGATCCGTCTGATATTTTCGATGCTATATCAGTTGTCAAATGCACAGAGACCCTTATTTTACTTAAAGGGTTTAAACAACTTAAGGGAAGTTTCAAGTTATTTAAGGTCCAAATGGATCATTACAAAGAGTAGATTATACAAGAAAATAAAGAGAAGAAAATAAAGAGTGTAATGAGTGAAACTTGATCAGGCATGATCTGAGCTTTTTGAAACAAAATAAAGAGTGTAGATGTAATAGGAATTATGTTAGTAAGAACTCAGAATTATGCAGCTGACAATTGACTTATTTCATGTTCAATGATTTTTAGATATCTTTTCATACTAATTATAAATCTTTCAAAATAATTGATTATATGAACACCATAGTAGACGGAGTTCAACAAGTTGAGTCACCAACTCGTGGTAATCACATAATCTAGTTCCCTAGTTGTTCGGCATTATCCTATACACACATGATAATCTTGAACTAATTAGTCATGGGGCTTATAGTAACTGTTTGCTGATGTTTCTATTCTGTAAATCCACCTTCTATTCATTTATATAAATGAACACACTAATTTCGGGTCACTAGATACGATTGAACTATTCACTGATATAAAATTTCCTTTTATTACCACTTCTATTCTGCATCACTTTGATTTTTCAAGAAAACTTCATCTTGATCCTGTTCCAGCTATTCAATACGTTATCTTCTTCCGCTGACTGCTTTGGTTTAAGAGTTGAGGCCAATTTTTAAGAACATCTTGGCCTCACACCTCCATTAGTACATGCATAATAATCTTTTCTTAATGTTATGCAAAGATATGATGTGAATTTTGATTTCATTAATAATGCCAACTTTAGTGGGTGTGTTTACTAAGAAACGATCCTTACACATAGCTGCTAGTAGTGTTCTATTAAAATTAATGTTATCTAGTTCTTTAACCGATATTCTTCTAATTTGTTGCAGGATCATATATGTAATGTGAAGAAGCGACTATATATGCAAAATCATGGCAAGTGTGTTTATGACTAGATCCCAGATCTGATGTATGTTTGTTACATGTGTATACAAGGGAAATTAAAGGACCTATGGGCTAAACACATACAAGTAAGTCTGTTCTGAATGCTTAAATTAAAAAGGTTAGTACATGTATAACCTTACAACAAGACCAATTCTAGTGGGTTTTATGTTTTGAGTACTTACAGATAATAAACTCACAAACGGCCACACATGTTTCTTGCAATAATGGACGCAGAGTATAATTATTATGTGACATCGTCACATCCTACATACTTGGATTTATTTTCTTCTCTCTCTTGGGTCTTACATATAGAATCAATCTAATACAAACATTCTTATTTCCTCAGGGAAGTATAAACAGTCCCAAGGAACCTGTGACTTGAATAATGTTTTCCTAAATTTAAGTGTACGTGCTTGTACTGTTGTAAATTCCTCTCATCTGATGCCGACTATATATGTTTTGGGTAAATGTTGACAAAGGCTGGCAGGCTGCTGTATACTGCCCCTATGACATAAAGACCGGTGCCACATGCAAATTTAACCCCACCACCTGCTGAGGTCATATTTTTGGCAACAACCGAAGCATCGGCTGTAGGGAGTGCAATGGAAGGACTAAGGAGGCTAAAACCATTTAAGAGCAGCAACATAAAATTGATCGATCTAGCCATCATAAAATGATTGTGTCGATAGGCCTTCGGAATAGTTACAACGGGACTACTGTTTTGCTTCCAATGTATTTGATTTAATACACCTATTTAATTTACTTTAGTACTTATAAAATTGATCGATCTAGCCATCATAAAATGAATCTTTCCTTAGATCATCTCCAATGGGGTTGGCTATAATGGTTGGCTATAATAATATAAAATAATAGTTGGCTAAAATTTGCTGAACCTATAAAGTATTGGGTTCCAACGGGGATTGGCTAGAATGGTTGGCTATATTTTAAAATAATATATTATAATATAAATGATGACGTCAAACAGCACCTTGATAACGCACTCATCCACAATTAATTATAAATTATTAGTAGGGCTTTGTTACAGATGTGGAGCACTTCAGCAAATATGGCCAATCAATTGAGATTGGCTATAATTATTGCTAAAGGCTTTAGCCGGTTGGAGTGCAACAAGATAGACCTGTTATGTATAATGTATATTGTTGCTCTGCCACGTAAGATTATATAGACAAGGGCATCTTCGTTTGGAGATGCTCTTAGACCTTGGTCTGACAATTGTTTACAGCTATGTGGATCGATAAATTGCTTTATGCTTTTATTGAAATTTATAAGTTGGTTCTAATCTTAAAATCTTAGAATGTGTGAGTTCTGTCCAGATTTGTTGTGCAGGTGTGGAATTGAACCTAAATTATTTCTGAATTGAAACGATTGAGACAATGGGTAGTTTTTCAGAGGATCCTTGTCAGTGTTTTTTTACTATTTCTATTTCATTTTTGTTGAGGATTGTTTACTGAATGAAACTGAACCGATTACCATGATGGAAAGTTTTGGTATCAGAATTTTTTATATTTAAATTTTGTTGGGTATTGTTTTAATGACAGAATATTTTGTCCATCGGAATAAACAAAGTGCTTCATTTGACTTAAATAAAAAGGTTTTTGCTCAAATTAGAAACCTTGGAAAGTGTGAGATTTTAATTTTTTATACTTATATTTAATAATGACCACATATTCCTTATCCGATATTTTTTTGTCATTCATCTCTCTTCTCCCTCTCCATCTGATCCTATCTTTCTTCACCGTCACTATTGCTATTATCGTCAGAATCATCTTTCTGGCATCAATGCCGCCGCTATCCTCTCATGTTCGAGATCTATTCTCATTTCTCTCATCCACCATTTCCAGTAATGTACTTGAAATTCATATGATCTGATGACAGATTTGTTATGGT
This sequence comes from Saposhnikovia divaricata, assembly GCA_036435485.1. Taxonomy (NCBI): domain Eukaryota; kingdom Viridiplantae; phylum Streptophyta; class Magnoliopsida; order Apiales; family Apiaceae; genus Saposhnikovia; species Saposhnikovia divaricata. The sequence continues at coordinate 221,092,512 of CM071596.1, read as the reverse complement.
TTGTAATTCGATGATTAAGATGGACATAACAGAATGGTGAGAGAGTTGGGTCGAACTTGTTGCCGAAAAGATCGATGTGCAGAGAGAAGAGGTGAAATCAAAAAGAAGATGTGTTCCCCTCATATCACTATTGCCACTTTGATCTCTGATTTGCGTTTTGATTGTTCTGAGATCTGAATATCCATGGTGATTTTTTTCAAACTTTGGTGATTTTCTGATTAATTGTAGTAATTTAAATTTAAATTTGATAATTTTGGTATATTGGTGGATACTTTTAGGTGGTGGTTGAAGATAGTAGACCAATATCATTGCAATGTGGTTTTTATGATGGTTCACTTGTAATGATTTATGCTTTAATTGTGGTGATTTTTTCTTAACGGTGGTGATTTTTTTGTCGTGGTGGTCGGAAAATGGCCAGACGTGATGGTACTATGGTGGTTTAATTATTGTGATTTTTTTACTATGGTGATTTTTCATTGACAGTGATGATTTTTAGGTGGTCGTCGGAAGGGTCGCTGAAAGTGATGGCCAGTCGGAGGTGGTTGCTAGAGGTGGTAGTTGCCGGGGGATGGTGGTGAAATTGAGGATGCATAAAAGATAAATGTGTGGTGTAAAAATAAGATGTCTAATAAAAATAAATGAGTGGTTCAGATTTGGTTTTAAAAATACATAAATTTTAGTTATCTATTATACATAATTAAGAATTGCATCACATTAGTTTTAGGTATATAAAAATTTAAATATGTAAGTTATATGAGGATGTTTTGTTCGGCCAACTTTTTAGACTATATATGATCAATCTAAAAACAAAAATATTTAAACATACACGGAAAATAATTGAAATTATGTTAAAAAGATGAGAACTCTATAAATATGTTCTATGACATAAAAAATAACATAATTAACATTCAAATTAAATAAAAAAAAATAAATTTTTAAATCATAAATATTGCAAAACTACAATAATTATTTATAATGATCAATTAAACAACAACTTCAAAGTATGGTACATATGAACTTTTATATAATATGACAAATTGATCAATAAAATATATAATGATTGAGTTATAACATATCTATAATATGACAAATTGATAAATAAAATATATAATGGTTGAGTTATAACATATATTTAGACCAATATACGATAAAATAAAAAAATTTGACTTTAAAGTTCATATATGCATGGGTCATTAAGGTCATTTTATCATATTTAACATCGATTGAAATGTTTAGAAAAATATAAATTTTGTTAAAAAATAATTCAAAACGTTATATAAAAACTGGTATGCAAAATTACAAAATAACTATAAAAATTTTAGATTAATCGAAATCTTATCGTTTATCATATTTTTAATTATAAAATTATTTAAATATATATGTAGTTTTGGACGAGAAATTAGTTCAGCGCACGTGCATTGCACTTGCTTTTACGATAGTCTCCTTATATATTTAAAGAGAACAAGGGGCAAAACATGCCAATAAAATGGTAGTGAATTTACAATTTTATCCATATTTATTGAAAAATTACAAGAATGACATCCCTTTTTGATTTTAAAGGATCGAACCACTAGCTTCAAGTTACTACATTCATGTCATAACCATTGCGCTATATTCTTTTTTCAGGTTAACTTAAAAATCTTATTAGATAATTACAGTAAAACCCCGTTAAATTAATACTCGATAAATTAATAATCTCTCTAAATTAATAATTTCTTCCGGTCCCAATTTGGGCCAGTTCAAAAAATGATCAATTTCGATAAGATAATAAGATAATATTTTTTTTTTAAAATCCTATATAAATATATGGTCCCAATAATATTATAAATTAATAATTCATTTACAATCATAAAAATATATGTATCATCCTTTTGTAAAATATGATTTAGTTTCTTAAAATTTGAATCTATATGAAACCCATCTTTAACAATCTTTGTTGTATCCAAAAGTTCGAATGTGGTGTTTTCGTAAAGCATTAAAAAGTTATTAATCAGTATTTTTGATGTCATGGATGCTTCTTTACGTGAAAAATGTTCAAAAAATGTTATTTTATCCTTGATATCATCTAAATATACATGAATATTTACTTTGAATCTCGCAAATACTCATTAAATTTGTAAACAATATATATTGAATTCAGTAAAACATAAATTGTACAACTTATTCTATTTAAGTGTACATAATTGGAAATTAATTTTCGTTGATGTAAAAAATTCTTTATAAATTAATAATTATTAATTTATCGATTAATTAATACCTCTTTAAATTAATAAAATTTTCCGGTCCCAACTGTATTAATTTATAGAGGTTTTACTCATGTTCTCTTATTATCATATTTTCTCCTTTTATTTTATTTTAGTAAACAAATTGTTGGTCTCTCTTATTTATAAAATTAGAATTTTAAAATATACGTAAATATAAATGAGTCCAAATAAAAAATATGAATTTGTTATCATTCGTCTCTATATAAATATTAGATTATTGAAATAATAAGTTGGATTATGTTTCAAGAAAGATCTATTCTTAATATATAAAATAATAATATATACTTTCATCATATAATTTTTAGGGTTCTAAAAATTTAAGTATGTGTGCAAAATTAAAGATTTTTGGTCGACGAGCCATTTACTGAAAAATTAAATATTTGAAGATGTACAAGAAGAATTGAATTTTTGTTAAGAAAGCGAGGATTTTAAAATCAGGATCTATGTCATATATAAATGCATCGTTTTTAATATGTCATGTTAGATGAAAATGAGATATATTTTTCTAGATCATAAGTATTATAAAATTTTGCTAATTAATATTACTAATGACCAGTTAAATTATTACGCGACTGTATAGTATGATATAAATATTTTACATAATATATTAAAATGATACATTTTATATAATTCGATTTGATAATGTATTCATGAACATTTTAATTATCATAGTGTACATTATCCTTTTTTACTTTGAAAAATAGAATATTTGTAATCAATCCATTATAATATGTTAAACCATAAAATCGTGACTAATAGGTTCAAAAATTACAGAAGTACATAAATTAAAAATTGCACTACATAAATTTTAGGTACATAATTTTTACTATCTCCACCCCCTAAATGACATTACTCATCCCCTATATGAAATCACCATGACATCACCCACCCCCTAGATGACATCACACACCCCTTATATGACATCATCATAACATCATCCACCGGGCCCCATCCTTGGGACCTACCACGGGCCCACCTTGGCCCACCCGGATCCACACCTAGGCCCCCGTGATCCACCTAGATCCATCCCGGACCCACCCTCGGGACCCACCATGACATCATCATGATGTCATCATTACATTATCCACCCCTAGATGACATCACCCATTTTACACCAGTTTCTAGGCTAAGTTTGATAAGTTTGGTTTCTAATAGGCTAGGATTTTATACATATAGGTTTTGCTAAAATGAGAACCCTTACTTAAAATGAGAACTAAAATCTAATATCAACCCTCTATTTTATATATTTTCATTTAATCTTCACCCTACAATCTATCCCCTCAATCCACCCATCTGCTCCCTAATCCATCCCAATTACCACTCGCCCCCACCGCCACCGCCCCCACCCTCAACCCACCCCTAGTCCACCATCAACGTCCGATCGCTGGCGCCTCTGATTCTCTGTCATCATCTCTACCGGCGCCTCCTACTGCTACTCCAATTGTATCTCTCACTAGTGCTGCTACTGCTCTAGTGTGTGCACTTATTTGGAGTGAACTTTAATACAAAAATTTTACTGGTGCTGCTACTGCTCCAGTGTGTGCACTTATTTGGAGTGAACTTTATAACAAAAATTTTACACTTTGTGGAAAGCATTATATTGGGATTGTCAGAGGGACAATCACATCAACTTGCTTTACAAAAATGAGTTTTTTCATTACATGCCCCCTCCTCTTAACATTTCTTTTACATTTCATTCCATTTGTCGTCTTTGGTAATTATTTCGACCCCAATAAAATAATCACTTAAGAAAAGTTTTTGGTAAAACAATATTCCTTTATATTTGGATTAATACAGGAGTGGTGTTTTGATAATATTTAATTATTAAAAATGGTGTTGTAATTTATTTTAGTTGAATGGAGTTTTGTGGTGTCAAGGTGCATTACTTTGATTTGTTGGATTTTTAGGTGATTTTTGGTTGTTATTGGTGATTTGTTGGTGGTGGCCGGAGGTGGTGGTGGCGATGTGGTGTTTTTTGGTGGTTTTGGTCCTGGTGATTTTTTGGTGGTGGCGGCGGCAGCGGCAGCGTGATGGTCGGAGGTGGCGGAGCGCGGTGATTTTTATTTATAGACGGTGATTTTTGTTGTTGGTGGCGGCAGCGTGGACGGCGGCAATGCGGTGATTTTCTTTTAAACGGTGTTGATTTTCTGGGTTGACCAGAATGATCATCGGAGATGGTGACCGGAATTGATGATCGGAATAGGAAAGAAGATGATGTTGAAAGATGATGGTGGATTAGATAAAAGATGAAAAATTAAATTTTAAATATTAATTATAGGGTTAGGATTTAGTTTAGATATAAAATATGTGTAGGTAGAATTAGGTCTCGTATCTCACCAAAATAGGATTCTCACTTGAGCCAGATCCTATATATATACAAATTTCGAATGAGAATTATCACAGATTTAAATTCTAATATTTTTATTAGAGAAAACTGGGCCTGAGTTTGTCCTTAGGGAAGAACCCTGAGTTTAAAAGATTTTGTTCCTATAAAACAAGTGGCCCCGCAAGGGCAATTCTGTAAATATAATTTTTTTACATTAATTTACATATATACCCTTAAATTTATATTGAAAATCTTTTTCAATAAACGAATGATCTCCCCCTCAATTTAGAATAAAGGCCCCCGATATCACAATTTGAAAGTAAATGATCCAAAATATCACAACTCAAAAACTTGGCCCCAAATATCACTACAAAACACATTATAATCAGCGTTTTTATATTTTTTTCCCTAAAACGCCAATGCGTTTAGCGTTATGGGGACTTCACTTTTTTGTTTTGTTTTGTTTTGTTGTGTTGAAACGCTGGTTCATCCATTGTTTTTAGTTCAAATGCCACTTTATGTGGCGTTTTGGTGCATTTTTTTTAATTAAAATTGTATTTTTTAAATTTAAAAAGTACAATTTAATTAAATTTAAGGGTTTAACAATTAACTTTTGGGGTTTAATGTTTCCATTTTGGGTTTTAGAAATATTCGGAACGACAAATAAACCGTATACGAACTTAGGGTTTGGGGTTTAGGGTCCCTAAATAATCCTAATTTTTAAACGTGTTAGCGTTTAAAAATCAGGCCGCCGGATTCAATTTTTTAATTAAAATTTTAAAATTAAAAAAAACAATTTTAATTAAATTTAGGGGTTCAACAATTAACTTTTGGGGTTCAACATTTTCATTTTGGCTTTTAGAAATATTTAGAACGACGAATAAACCGTATACGAATTTAGGGTTTAGGATTTAATTTTTGATATTTTTTTTAATTTTATCTTTATTTCCTTAGGGGTTCAACAGTTCCATTTTGGGGTTTAAAAATATTCCGAATGACGAATAAACCGTATGTATTCACGGAAAAAAGCAAAAAAAAAAAAAAACGCCACATTAACTAGCGTTACCCACCAAAACAAAAAACTAACTTGCGTTTCTTCCCCCAAAACACAACTCTAACTAGCGTTTCTTCCCCCCAAAAAATCTCCCCCCCAAACGCTGAACGCAATAGCGTTTTTCAATTAAAAAAAAAAAACAAGATGCTACACCAAATAGCGTTTTTGAATAAAAATTGAAAACGATAGACGCCAATGTGTTTTGAGTGATATTTGGGACCAGACTTTCGGATTGTAATATGTAGGACCATTTAATTTAAAATTAAATTGTGATAGAGAGGGCAACACCCAATTTAGTACAATTGAGAGAGGATCAGAGGAGTATTCAGAAGTGTACTTACAATAACCGTATTTCTCCCCCTTCGGATAAAAAAACCAGTGTGATCGTCAGTCATTCATATATTTCCAGAGTGTTTCAGTGAAAATATGGGTGCGATAAAATCAGCAATCGGCGATTTTTTAATAACGTTTATGTGGGTGTTTTGTGCTTCGACGTTAGGAGTGATCACCTCCATAATTGGGTCAAATTTTGGAGTGAAAGGCCTTTTTTTTGAACTAATTTGCATGGCATTTCTTATACTTGTTTTGTTGTTTGTTTTCGGTCCAATCGGTGATGCATTGGGTGGTGCTACTTTTAATCCCACTGATCTCGTCACCTTTTATGCTGCTGGCGTCCGTACCGAGTCCTTGTTCTCGGCTGCTCTCCGTCTTCCGGCTCAGGTAAATCTGTACAATGTGTACATATAATTTTGTGTTCAAATGCAGAGTGATTTCACAGCCGAATTACGAGATATTTGTATTTTTAGTGAATTTTTTATAGGTAATATTTTATGTTGGTATATTATAGTGGTGTTTTTCTTTCAGGTTTGTAGTTTGTTCAGTTTTAAGATAGTTTATAATGATACTTGACCCAGTGTAGATGCATTTGTCTGTTAAAAACAAATTAAGGTTTCAGAATAATCGTTAATTACCGTGGGATTAGAGCTTCGCTTGGGAGAAGCCTCAAGTTTGATTTTTATGTATAGTAAGGCAAATTATCATCACAAAGATGGGGCTCCTAGTGATCTAAATGTCGGCCCAGGAATGAGCTTTCGAGTGAGGAAAGTGTTAAGACAATATATAATATTAGTGTTTTGGGAGAGTTGGTTACCTAACAGCCTACAAACTACTAATGATGTTTAAACTACCTTGACCAATGATCTGTAGCTGGTTGGTAAAAATTGTACGCTGAAATGATTTTAAGCGAAACATACACTCTATATTCCATTCGGACTCGAGCTTGCTAGCCTATAGGTCTCAGTCTTAATTGAGAATATACAGTTTGTTTGGTTTAGTACACTGCTAACATCAGCACTGGTTATGCTATCAAGTAAATAAGTTAGTTGTTTAAATCTGAAAAAGATATGTAGAACCTTTTTTTGGTTCATTGGAATTAAGAAACTAGCAACTTTGGATAAGTTTGGGATACTATGTTCCAAATTTTGTAACCTGCAAATGAAAGGAGCAGTTTCCTTTTCTATGGGATATTCATATGCCAATATGCCATAGTTCGGTAACTAGAATATGCTGAACTTTAGTACAAGGCAATCCTTTTTATTATCTTAAGCTTCTACATGTTTACTAATTGGCCCCTACCTGGCTTCAAGTAGGAAGCCAAATAATTAGCAAACTATTTACGTTTTCAAAAAGAAAAAAAAAATAACAAAAGCGCTGTGTTTGCTTTATCTATTAAAATTTGGGAAATTTTTATGTGATTGTGAAGTCTAACCTTAAAAATACCATCTATATTTATTTCTTGTTATTGTTATTGACTTAATATATCCCCTGAATTGCTGGCCAAGATTCAAATAGGTAGACCGGAAGAGTTAAATATGATTGTTGCGTCTTTGGTTGTCTTTCACAATTTTTATGATGTCAAAGCTATTATCTAAAATCTTATATATCCATTACTAAAGTAATTCTGGTTTGTTTTAACTGAAGATAGTGTCAATTTTTATAGATGTCAATTCGTATGCAACGAGAGATGAATACCCTTAAAAAAACGTGGTGAACAAATCACTTCCTTAATGTTCCTTTACAGGCAGCAGGAGCAGCTTTTGGTGCATTGGCAATCATGGAGGTAATTCCAAAACAGTATAAGCACATGGTGATGGGACCATCTTTGAAAGTTGACTTGCACACTGGAGCCATTGCTGAGGGGGTGTTGACCTTTGGGATTACCTTTCTTGTGCTTCTTATTATCCTTAGGGGTCCTAAAAACGCACTTGTGAAGAATTGGTTGCTTGCCATGTCAACTGTGATATTAGTTTTTGCTGGTTCCGCGTATACCGGCCCTGCTATGAATCCTGCCATTGTAAGTACCAGATTTTATCCGCTATGTACTCGATTATCAATTGTGGTTAAAAAGATTTAATTTTCTTAGTATTTTGTAGTGGTGATTATGTTAAATCTATGTGATATGTACGTTTTGACTTGAAATTAAGACACAATTTTCTCATCTATCATTACTAAGATGTGTCATCTTTTTCTGGTCTGTTTATCCTCAAGATATTTGTGTCTTCCATAATAAGAAATAGACTTTCATTGAATTTTTATGGAACCCCACTTCAAATAGGAAGCTGGAGTTTGGAACCACGTAATACCTGTGTCATGCTGTTTATCTCAGCACAGTAGACATCGACACTAGAACTTTGTTATGTACCTGACTACCCAGTACAGCCTTGCTTGACATTGCCTCTTCCCTAAGAATGTCCATTTTGTCATAGACAGTGCTGCTGAAAATGTAGTTCCCTAATTTAGGAACAAGGATAAAACTTTGCAGATTTCACGTCAGAAACTGATATTTGCAGGGTATGCTTTACTCTCTATGTACTTTTGTCTTACATGTTCGAGAATTAGCCAATATTTCACGCTGAACTGCAAAAGCTCTTGTAGCCAATTATTTTTACAATGAAAGTGATTTGCCTATTAAGCAGCCAGAAATTTCTGTCGCACAAGCACTAAGCTAACTGCTCCACTGTCAATGAGTGTTCTTCTCCGTCATGTTTTCCTTCCACTTTTCCCAATGCTAATGAATTTGGTATGTTAATATGCTAGTTTGGTAAATGAAGTCCCACAATTGGATGCATTTTCATAAACCGTTACTATTTGACAGTAATCAATTTGTGTGCAGGCCTTCGGTTGGGCATATGTAGATAAACGGCACAATACATGGGAGCAATTTTATGTTTTTTGGATTTGTCCCTTTGTTGGGGCAATATTATCAGCTTCACTTTTCCGAGTTGTTTTCCCACCCCCTGCAAAGCAGAAGACAGCCTAAGAACCTAAGGTTGCTCATCCACACATTAAAGAAATTCTATTCTGCTTATCAGATATTTATTTTTATTTTTCTTCCATTTTCAAAGTCCCTAGTTGTAAATTTTAGATTTGGTCTTGTGCTGTGAGGCAATGAACTACGCCCAAGTGCTATTGTCAACTTTCGGCTCATATTTCTTGTTATATATACTTCTGTTGCTAATCATTTCCTTGTTACATGTATATGTACACTGATAAGCAGGAGTTTGCTAACTATTTGCTAATTACAATAGGTTTCTATGCAACTTAATTCATGGTTTAGGTTAATCTTAGTTTATACAATATGAATCTATTTGTATATTTAGACTTTAATAATAAAAAGAGGCTTCACGTGGGCTGGGAATGTAGCCGCCTCACTCTCCTTTAGCTAATCTACACAAATTTTACCTTAATTAAAATAAAGTTTAATATAGACGCAAGGCATTGAAATTAGTAACAGGTGAATCATTTCAGCCTGAATAAGAAAAGCATCCAGTCTCGCTTAAAGTAAGCGTGAGGATACAAAATTCTAAATTTTAGTCAAGGCACAGGTGGGTGAGCGACTGAGCAGGGATGGCAAAATTCGTCAGGGTGAGTGACTGGGCAGGGATGGCAAACTTAACCCATTTTACCGGTTCTGAACTGTATTGAATTTCAATAACTTGGTAGTGGAGGTTCTTTACTGTATACCGAATGATTGGTTAGATTAAGGTTGACAATTCATATTCTGCTAAGGTTGTACTTGTTCTAAAATGTCTCTGTAATTCCATAAGAGCCATCTGCAATCTGTTGTATTCGATGCAGTAACAGTTGGCACAAAGGTATTACCTGTTTTGTCTTTGGAAGTCATCGCTATCGAGCGACGCAAAGGACTCCATACAGGTTCAGACATTTTCACTATAGTTTATACTTATTAGATGTGACATTTCATAATTTCTTGTGTTTTACTGTGTTGTTGGCTTTATTTTTCTCCAGCTAAACTGCTTGATCTCCTGTCAAACACAAGAAATGAAGCCCCTCCAGTGTTTCTATAAAGTTAGTAATTAGAGAATCTTTCGCATAATTCTCAAATCTCTTGTTAGTGACCTAGATCTAAGCCGCATAAATCTCAAATTTCTTGTCACTGACCTAGTTTAAAGCATCCTTGATTGTGAAGATAGTATGAGTTGATTCATGTTTTACTGTGCGTTGATTGCCATGTGACGTGTTCTTGTGCTTTCCTTATTAGTAAATATCTCCTTAGTAATAAATATCCCATCAAGTGATAGCCTATTGTTGATGAATTCTGTTGTAACTATCAGTAAAAGGATTTGATTAGCAAGTATGTGTTTGTGAAATGCCTCTTAGAGTGCTCGCTTTTTGCTGCTGTTTCTGGATTCTTCTGCAAAAATTACACCTCACTAGTTCTTATTAACCACTGCGATCCTATTCTCCAAATGATAATTCCACCTTGAGCCCAAACATTACTTAACAGATCATACTGTAAATAGTTACATAATGATGGTATCTATATATTACTTTTCTGCCCTGTTTATGGTTTCGAAATGAGCTTATATGGTGGTGTTACGACTTTAATCTTGCTACTTTTGTGAGTTAATAATGTTTTTTGTTCACGTATTCTTAAGGAGTTGCCCGGATTACCATATTGCGATTTGAACGAGGATTAGACTGTATGTCTTGTTTCCTCTTTTCTTCTGTAAGGTAGTTTGTTTGTTCTTCCCCATTTTTCAAGAGAGTTGAAGGAAACTGTTTTAATCTCTGCAGATATGAGCACAAATGCTCAAGTAAACTTGTGTGGGCCTTTAAATTTTTTGATTCTTGGCCCAGTCACCGTTGTATGACATCCACTGTGCAGAAAATATAAGCACTGTAGAGAGAATGTTAACACTAGAGAGTGGGATACTGGGATTATGTAAAGATGAAAGGCCCGTATAATTCTCTCCTTTGGGCAAGGTACTGTTGGATTATTGTTGCATTTCATCTCGATAAAAAGTAGTTTGAGCATATCAAATTTGGACCCGACTGTATGGGTCCAATATGTATTAAGCTCGTTAAATAATTCATCGAGTACATATGTACAAATTTTCATAAAAAAATCATCGAGTACACATGTACAAATTTTCATAAAAATCTAATTAGTGAGTTAGTATAATAGTGTAGGGAATTTTGCGTATATATAATTGGTAATTTTATAATAATATGACGAATTAAATATTTAAAACGTATTATATGATGAATAATATTATACATCCCGAAATTGATCTGGAAAATATTTTCCAATAACATTTTGACAACTTCGTATTTGAGAACCTTTTCAGGAATGATTTTGAATACTCTAACATTTTTCTTATATGACCATATGTCCGCTCTCTGAAAATGTTAAAACGGTTAACAACAATTTACCGACGACTTCAAAATGAAAAGGACAGTCGCTACCAAATTTGAAGAACTAATTTGGGAAAGAAAAAATTTGGAAGAAGTTGAAAATATGTGTGACGAAAATCCTTTTCTTTACCTTTCCAAACCGAATCTACGATTTTACATGCCATTATTTAATTGAAATTAATGTATGCATGTTGTTTGTATACAAGAGGTCAAAACTGGTGATAGTTAGGGATAAGTAAAAACTTTTCCACCGAAAGAAAAACTTTTCTTTCATCTTCTTCTTCTTCGTGGTCAGTCGCTTCTCCTCCGGCGGTGGTTTATCCACCGACCGGAGGCCCCTTTCTTGTCTAGTTTCTTTACTTCTTTCAATAATCATCCTCCTTCTACGAGGATTGTGAGTTTTTTTGACTTGTTTATTCATTAATTGGATTTATTTGTCTCTCCTTGTGAGAGTTTGTTTTGTCTCTCCTTGTGAGAGTTTGTTTGGTTTGTTTGGTTTGATGAAGGTCTGCAATAGATCAGACCTGTTGAAAATGATTTTGTTTATGTTTTGGGAGATTTGGATTATTGCAAGAGCTCACAACTCACAATTAAAGATTGCTCATTACCTGTGGGGGGTCTTCACTTGCGGCATGTCTATAGCTGGTATCCGGCATGTAGATAGCTGGGGTATTGCTCATCCTTTGAAAGTTTTAGTTTTCGGCATGTCTATAGCTGGTATCCGACATGTAGATAGTTGGAATGACGTTCCTCTAACCATAGTTTATGCAATTGAGGCTTCTGAACACTGGGTTCGGAATTTGTTCGAGGGTTGGAGAGAAGAGCAGGTGGGAGCGAGCTGTTGGCAAGAAGCCATTTCTTGGACAAAATCTCTAAAGCACAATTATCAAGTGCTACCAGTTCAATTATCGGTCTGCGAATCGTGTGGTTTTTTTGCTTGCAAATGCTGCATATATTCTACGTCAGGCTCTGGAGAGTGGTCTGTCACTCCTAATTTTAGTAATCATGTATTTTATAATTTGTAAGTAATGCAAGTACGATTTATTCAAAAAAAAAAGAGGTCAAAACTGAAGATGTGATAGGTTAATCCTACATGATTAGTCAGCTACACAATAATATTATGGTATAAATGCCACTCACAGTATTCTAATCATCAATCTAAAGAATAATAATACGAACATAATACCAGTATAACATATAAAAAATTCATATTTCATAAAATATTCATTTAGTACCCTTTTACCAACTAAAAATCCCAGTTTCTGCCGAATAAGTAACTAGGTGGCTGATCTAGAGTTGCATTATACGAGACTTGTATTTTAATTGAAAATAGCATCTAATCAAACAAATAGGGAATTTGTATAATATGTCCCAGATTAATTGGGTAATTTATAAATATGTCCCATCATATTAATATATTAATTATATATTTCATTATCAGTTTTTAAGTTAAATAGAGACCAATATACTCTTATTATATTAATTAAATACTATTATAAATACACTACAATTTTTTTTTTTGAAACTTACACTACAATTTTTTAATTTTAACCACTAAAAAGTTTTTTTTTACTTTGCTTAGAACATGCCCCGCCAAGGACACCCTTACACAAATAAATATTAAAATTTATAATTTAAATTTTACGGCCATGTTTAACATTATAATTAAATTTAATGTTACATTGGGAGAGTTTCAAAGTATTATAATTTAATTTAATATTATATAACTTGGGAGATGTTAATTGAACTGAATTAATCATGTTAACATAGAAATGAGAAATTCAATCAAAAACAGAATACAAACAGAACCGAGTATTCTTACATAAATGTGAATAAACTTCATGGGCTAAATACTAGTAATACAGGCTAAATACCTCAATGGTAGCAATACAAGCGCCACTAACTAAAGTTGTTCTGCGCCTGTAAGAGCAACTCCAAGAGCTTCCATGTGCGTTCTTTATAATTATTATAAAATATTAGTATCCTGATGATTTAGGATATTATAAGGTATGTCAACTCCAACAATACTCCTTATATATGCTCCTTATTATTATTATTATTATTATTATTATTATTATTATTATTATTATTATTATTATTATTATTATTATTATTATTATTATTATATTAAACTTAACTCCAACCCACCTACTTTTTTTGATGTTAAAAGAAAACTAGAAAGGGAGTGAAATGATTATTTTATTCATAAAAATGATATGAGGAAGGGATAAGGACTCCTTATAGATAAGTAGTGAGGATGATGTCCTATCTTTTTAAGGAGTCACCAGGAGACTGTTGGAGCAAGTTTTTTGCTCAACTTCTTTATATTTAAGGATAAGAGTTGATATAAGTACTTTGTTGGAGTTGCTCTAAGTAAGTAGGCACATTTTTCTCTTTAAATTAGGGTACTAATATAAGTACACCCTAAAGTGATGGTTACACATCCTAATTTTCATTTAGACTAAAAAGTCTCTAACAATGAATAAAATTTATCTGGTTATTTCTCATTATATAAATTGTTTTTATCCCACTCAAACTTTCACTTTTGTATGTGTTTCTACAATTTTATAAATATATTTTTTGTTTGCATATTTTGATAATATTGAATGTAAAAATTGATAATTATTGACTTAATTAATATGGTTATATAATTATAAATAAAATCAATAAAATAATGTGCTATTTCATGATAATGGTATGTACAAAATATAAATACATTTATTTGATGCTTTTTGTTAAATTAATTGATTCCACATTTCATAATATTTAATTAAAAATATACTATATTAATGTAATTTTAATTTGTATAATAATAAATAAATATTTTGTTCCAGAAAAGATTAAGTTAAGTGCGGAAGCACATTTTAGCACTTATTATTCGACTACTTAAGCAAAAAAATTTAAGCATAACTTTGATTATATTATAATAAATTAGGAGGAGGAAGTAATAATTTTGAATAAAATTAGTGGTCAACACTTATTTGAGTAAATGGTGTTAATATGAAACTTATTACATAAAAATAACAGTATAATTGTAACAAAACAAAATATTCATATTATTAATTTTATCACAATATGCTGCAAAATGCATTTATTAATTAAATAATATTAAAATATGAAAAAGCACTTCATTGATTTTGAATAAGAACAAAACATGAGAAATTAAACTTAGTATTGAGGTTGAGGACATTATTGTCAAATAATATGACTAGGGTGTGCAACCATTAATTGAGGTGTGCATATATCACCACCCTTAAATTAATCAAATCATGTTTTTATCAAACATTATATCTTAAAATAATTTTGATTAAAAAAGTTATACTGGTCTTTTTATTTTAAAATTTGAATGAAAAATTGATTTGAGGATATATTTGAAATTTCAAATAAATATAGGACATATTTACAAACCATGTTTTAAATTAGGACATATTATAGAAAAACCCAAACAAATACTACATTTCAAGTGTAAGTGTAAATTATTTTACTTTACATAGTTTGAACATTTTCTAATTGAGACATGATAATAATTCTATTGTTCGATCTTATGCTAAAATTAAAATTATTCTTAACCACACCACTCCTTCATAGATATATTTTTAAATACTTATAATCTAGTTTTATTGAATATTCAGAAACTGGATCAGACAACGGTCTTTGCCCATTGTTTAAGGACCTGTTTTCCCGTTATCTATTGCGACGCCGTCTGTTATGCATATCAGACAACGGTACAGAATATGTTGTATGATTTGTCTACGACAACAGTCACAATTTAAGAAGGTGTTGTGTAATAACCAGAAAGCACAACGGTCCAATTTGCAAAGCGTTGTAAAAACTCACCTACAATTAGCCTTTTTTATTAAAATTATGTTGTTGTAAGCTGAATAAGACCACGGTTTTCAATTAAAAAGAAGTTGTTTTAATTTCATGTTACAACGGTTTTCTAATAGACAAAATGTTGTGTTTATGGCTTATAGACAACGTTATTTTATTTAATATATGTTGACTGAGTTTATTGCATTCAACCCACCCATATTTTGTTCTATTGTGTGTTAAGAATTTAGACAATGGTCCTTCGGATTTAGACTGTTGTCTTTCTTCTTCTTCCACAATAGTTCATTTTTACACACAACACTGTTATAAAGATTGTTGTTGTAAGATATGATTTATAACATGTTTTCTTATAAATGCTCTTATTGGCTAAAAAAAACTAGACAATGCGCCAATAAAATACTACAATTACTTTCAATATTCGTTATTACAACGAACTAAAATCCACCATTACAACCAAAATTCATCATCAACCAACTAAAATTCAACCACCTAATGCCATTAATTTCTAAACAAAAATCAATTACATAACCTAGAAATAAACTCCAAGAACTGGAAATACCCTAATTGTTATATACATGGCTGCAACCCATGGTTTCCTACGCTCCAATATATCCAAAGCCTAGTGACAAGCCGTGCTTATTAGTTCAGCAGGTGAAGCTACTGCATCTACATAAGTTCTTGCTGTTGGAATGAATGCAGATGTTCCTCCCCCAGAGACTGTAGAATGGACAGCAATAAAATATAATTAAACAAGGCCCAAGTGAGATATATGAAATTCCAATCATGGCATTCAAATTTAAATTTAACATGTCTTACAAGCGATATCAGCAAGTCCTTCCAAGTCCTAAATACCATTGCTGCTGTACAAATAGATGTACTAGTTTTGCAGTACAAGTTGCTTAATGACGATGCCATAGTGCTCCCAATGCTTATATTGATGACGTTGACTACGTCATTGTTGAGCTGCAAGTGAAGGGGCAATGGACTGATTAGAGAGAAATAGACAATGAAAATAATGAAGGCTTGGCTTTAGATGAAGTGCAGGAAAAATTTAAGTATTAGAAGTAAAACTTACCCATCCAAACCCTTCTTTATCCTGGAGCGAAGCACCTATTAAGCTTTCACCAAAATTAGCAATCTGGGCAGCTAGTACGCGTATGACAGCTTCAAGTGTGCTAATCTGCTTTCTCAATTTATGAGAGAAAAGCAATACTTATTTTAATATTGTCACTAGGTACCTAAATCAGGAAAAACAATACTTATTTTAATATTTTCAAAGCCAATTGCAGAAATGTATATGTTCTTCACACACAATGCATCCATTGTGGACCAACTTCTCCCTCTATAAAAGTAGTCATTGAGGAGTGGCAGTAGAAGTGTAGAACTACGACCCACTGGAAAAAAAAGCATTATTAAGTAAATTAAATAGATTTCTGCATTTAACTATAAAGTCAGACTTTTTCTCTTTCTCTGCAACTTTATAATAGTGAAGATTAAAATCATCTTGCAGACTTACTAAAAACAATATTCCAGTTGAAACTAATGCTACAATTCCACCTTATGTCAGAGTGACTATTATTCCCATATTACACACTTGTATAATTGTAGAAGGGGGGGTTGAATACAATTCTTGATATTTATAAATTTCTGATAAGAACTCTAGAAATCTATATTAAGATAATTGTTGTAGAAAGATTAATGCACAAACACATAAAAAATCAGGTGGTTAAATGCACCACCTGAAGCTTTTATTCTAAGAAAACTCTGTGATACAAAAGTACACAGCTTCTGTTTTACAACTCTTTGCTTTCTAAGGATATTCAATAAAAACCCTAAGCAAATGTATCTGTTTTCTTAGCCTGCAAAGAGTTGCTACACTTGGTTATAAATCCCAAGTTTTACAAGTACTACCGGAATAAGATAATATTAATATAATTCTAGTTGACTTGCTACTACACTCCAAATACACATGTAGCCGAAAGATTGTCCTTGTGAACAGACATGTCTCTTGCACCTTTCTTGTATTCATAATGTAAACGGAATGCTTCTTTCTTCTGTGTTTCCAAAGTATGGCTGCCATACTGCTTTTTGTATCTACTATCAACCCATGTAATCTGTCAGTCAAACCTGTCCTTATCAACTGCTAATCCCCAGCTTAGCATAGAAGACAGTGTCAATGATTATCCGTTGATATTGTACACTGACATCTGTTGATGATGTATTGAGTTGTATCCGTTGATATTGAGACTTGAGCTGTATCCGTTGATAGAGTGGATTTGAGTTGTATTCGTTGATAGAGTTTTGTCTTCATCTGTTGATACACTTACACTTAGACAGAATTACATAGCATAGCTTATTTACAATTGGCTAACCTATTCTGCCTATCAGTTGATGGTCAACATGACTGTGGATAAAAACACTATCAATTGATAACATAGAGATACTGCAGTATGCTACAAAACCTCATCCGTTGATGAGCTACCTGTCAACGGATAGAGTTATAAATCCTCATCCGTTGACAGCTACAAAACCTTATACAATTTGATTGATTGTGAAGTTATCATCACGTACAACATATTCCTAACAATCTCCCCCAATTTATACTTGATGGCAATAAAGCATAAATTCAGGACCTTGATGATAACAAAACATTCTTAAAGATATATATATATATATATATATATATATATATATATATATATATATATATATATATAGAACAATGCAAAAATTGTATTAAGCTACAAAAATTAAAAACTGAAAGTTTGAGAAATTTATAGAGAAGTGCTCCTCTAGACTGAGCAGATTAAGACTGTTTCTTTTCTCTTGTTGGCATCACCCTTGATTTTCCTTCTTTGGCAGAGTTGGACTCAATCTGCATTTGGAGTTGCCTATAGAAGGCATCTTCTTCATCAACCTTTGGATTTAGCTTTTGTTGTAACCATCTCAGGTATTGAGAACTAGCCTTTGATAGTTGGTCTTCTAACCTGAAGAATCTCCTGTTACCATCTTCATCCCTGAACTCCATCATCCAGAAGGGTTGAAGGTGGATTTTCTGTCCATTGTATGGGATCTTCATCTTCCTTGGTAGACTTGATGGTGAGTTCCATTCTCTCCTTATCTGTTCTATTCTGTCCAGTATGTCCCCTTTTGCTATCTTGGAGAACCCTGTGTATCTCTTGATTGCAGAGAACACTTTGATTAAGGTCAGATAATTTTCTCCAAGAACCCTCTGTAGTGGCCATGTCCTTTCCTTTCCTCCCTTGTATACAAAGACCAATCTCTCAGGCAAATGTTTATATTTGTCAATTCCTATAACTTCTGACAATTCATCCAGATACAGATTCATGCTAGAGTATTCTTCAATATCTGCCTGATAGATAAAATCATCCTTGTTTTTCAAGATTGGTTGCTTGACAATAGCAGGTACCCTAGCAACTTGAATTGGTTCTTTTGAAGGTTGCTTCCTTGGTATCCTTTTCTTCTGTATAAGCTTTTGTTGAGGCTTCAGCAAGAATGAAGGAACCTCAATGGAGTCAAGATTCATTGGTTCCTCTTTAGGTACTATAGGATCACCATGGAAATTCACAGCTGGGTTGAATACTTTTACAGAAATAGGTTGTGATGAGCTAACTGTCTCCTTTCTTTCAATTTCTGGAGAGACATGCCTCCTTGCCTTTGATTTCACTCTCTTAGATTTGGATTTAGGGACTGATTTCACTTTCCTTTTGGATTTGGGGACTTCCTCAGGTTCCCTCATTTCATCCTCTACCTCATCCATTAACTCCTGAGCTAGCCTGGCTTGCTTCTCATCTGAGTTTTCATATTGATTTTCTTCACTTGGATGAGCTTCCCTGAGAAGTCTGGAGGTCTCCTCTCTTTTTGCTTCAACAAATCTAGGATGACTATTGGATATATTTAAGACTTTTCCATTCCTTATTATTACAGCCATCCATTCTCTTACACTCCTATTGGCATTTTCCTTGAACTCCTTAATTTGCTTTCCCATTAGCTTCCCTTCATCATCCTTGGGAAATGGAAAGTCCAATTGTAACTTGTTCTTCCCATTTGCCTTTGGTGGAGAGTAGGCTCTGGTTTTTATGTATGGTTCAAATTCTTTGACATAAGATGGTTCAGCATCATAGAATGTAGGAGCTACAATCTCTGGAGTGAGCACCTTCAGAATTGTAGTTTATATTGTTAGAGCTGAGGACTGAGTAGAGAACAGATTTGATACAATTGATTCATTGATCATCCTTTCTGTTCTCATCATTCTTTCATTTGCCTCCTTGTTGATCTTTTCTAAGGCCTCTATTCTTGCTTGCCTTTCACCATCTGAGATTTCTGATAGGTCAGGAATCACAGGCAAAGCCTTTTGTTTCCTCACAGGGGAAGCCTCTATAGTAAACTCTTTTGGATTGACCACTATCATTGGCTGTTACTCCCCCTCAATTTGTGCTATCTTGCTACTGGAAGCTGGAATATGACTAGAAGTAGCTGCAACCTCTTCTACCTTTTTCTCCCCCTTTTTGTTAGCATCAAGGGCTGGAGGTGAGGCTGCAAGCAGCCTTTCCAGTAGCTCAGTCTGTTTGGCTTGATTGGCAATGAGTGTCTGCATTTGATATTCCATACTATCCACTCTGGAGGAGAGATGCTGAACATATTTGGCCAGGCTATCTTCCTTCAATAATTTGCTAGTCAACACCTTCTGAGTGGTAGTAGGGGCTAGTGCTTCAATCCTGGCATCTAGTTCCACTTTCATTTCTCTAATTGCAGTTTGGACCTCCTCCTGTTGTGTTCTTTGAATGACCATGTGCATTTTTTGAAGTTTCAGGGAGTCCATTAATTGCTGAAGGACAACCTTTCTCTGTGGATCTGCATGTTGGTGCTCAGCCCTAGCAGATTGATATTGATTCACAATCTCCACATTGAAGTCACCAGCCACAGTGGCAGTAGAAAATAGCCAGTCTGGAGTATCTGCTACATTGACTGCTTCATCATTTGTTGTGCTGTCACTGTCATCACTGCCAAACTCTTCACTATCAGCATCTGAAAGCAGAGTTGTCAAAGCTTTCTTTGCTCTTTGTAGAGATTGTGAGGTGTGCACTAGGTGCATTGCCTCCTCTGCTTCCACATTGCCCTGTTGTGCCAAGACTTGATAGGCAGAAACAGGGTGAGTAAAGGTTTCAGGATCCAAAGAGATGGAGTCAATAATTGACTGATATTCTTGTCGAAATTCCATCTCTTTAGAAGCTTCATTAACCTCCATTAACTCATTTGCAATGGCTGGATCTTCCTGCCTTATTTCTCCTGTAGTCCCTTCTCTCCTCTCATCTCTTTTTTCTTGCATCAGGGGCTCCCCCTGGCTCACACCTCTCACACCTTCACCTTCACCTACTAAGGTGGAACCCTCTTGCTCTCCTTTTGCCTGACCTGAAGCAATGGTCAGCCTCTCATTATTTGCCTCTCCTTTTATCTGCTCACAAGGCAGCCTCTCACTCCCTTCCCTCAATCCTAAAAGTGTTTCAACTACTAAGAACTCCTCCACACTTTACACAGGAATGTCAGATATAGCAGTGGTAGAGTGAGTTATCAACGGATAAGGGATATCCGTTGATGGAGTAGTTATAGCTGTCAATGGATGGCTAGAGATAGGCGCATCCGTTGATGGAGAAACACCTGTCAACGGATGAAGGATATCCGTTGATGAAGGAATGATAATATCCGTTGAAGTGAAAACCAACACTGAATCTGTGGAGATTGATTTTTAAGATGAGGCCACAGATGTTGTTGTGAATTCAGGAATGAAAGGTTGATGGCCCAACAAATCATCTAAAAGATGATGACCACCAATTGCAGAGTGGGGCTTCTCCAAGAATCTTAAAGATGGAGAATCAGGAATTGATGTAGATATCATATCCACATCCAGAGATGGAGTTGGTGATGGTGGATTGTAATGTGTATCGATTTGAAGGTTAAGATCAAAGGGCTGTGACTCCACATTTATTGAAGTCACATCAAACTGAATTTGAGAAGGTACAGTTTGCTGTACTGTGTGTGCACCCTGTGCTTCCCCTATGGTTTTAGATTTTACTCTTCTTTCATAGGTTTTTGAGAGAGGGCTAGTGTCCCTTACCCTTTTGTGCAGAGTTGCTGTAGAACTAGTAGTCACACCCTGTTGAAAGGATGTAACATGGGTTTGGATATTTGGTGCACTTTCCTCACCTACCTTATTCTTAGGGCTTGCACCCTGTCCCTCACCACTCACTACCTCCTTCACACTCCCCTCAAGAGCTATGGTAGTTTTTGCAACAGATGCTTTTTGAGAAACACCTGAGGTTTGTCTATTAGATTTTGGTTTGGAAACTTTTGTTTTAGTCACTTGGGTAGGAGCCTGTTTGGTCACTACTACAGACTCCATTGTGACTGAGGAAGGCAAAGAAATTTGGGGGTTAGAGATAGGAGTTCCAAGGTTAGAAAGAGTTACCTGAACAATTGGTAGATATACCAACTGTACTTCTGCATTGGAGTTCATTCGAATTAAATCACTTAAGACTCTGTTCTCCTGAACAAAACATGTGAACTTGCTATCCGGGTTAGCAATGGATAGCTTATTCTCAGATACATGCAGTGCTAAGAGCATCAAAAATCTAGCAAAATAGATATTCTTGCCCCTAGTTTCCTTTTTACCTAATTTTGTTGCTATCTCATACATGACTAGTGTGCCAAAGTTATAGAATTTATCAGTCAGAAGCATACAAAACATAACTAGCATGGAATGGGTAACAGCATCAAAATTACTAATTTTGCCTGAAAAAGTTTTAATGAAGGCATCACAAAAATAACTCCATTCTTTAACCATCCCTTTCCTAGCAATTTTTCCTAAATAGTACTAAGGGCATAATTTATGGAATTAAGCATGGCAACTAAATCAGCATCACTGGGTAATTTCTGACAGTTATTCTCAGGCAATTTTAAACAAGCAGTTATCACATCAGAGTTAACTACATAGTTTTTACCCTTTAGAGAAAAAGCAATTGTACCGTCTGTGCCATTGTACTCAGCAGATGCCCACACCTCTTCGATTACCTCGTGGATTAGAGGAGTGGTGGCAGTCATAGCATACGAAAGTTTAAAGTTCTTCACAAAATTCATCATGGTGTGATAAGTTTCTCGGGCATTCACTGTATCGACATAGGCCGCGAAATTTTTCTTCTCATAGGTGAACCCAGTGGAAGACATCATCTTAACAATAGGCGCCATTGAAGAGTTTGAACTTTTGTTGCAGAGAATTTTTGTGAAGAAGATGCAGTTTACTTAAGAGAATCTTGAAAGTCGATAAAAGTGAGATGTGAGAGCACAAGGCAGCCTTTTATACTTTTCAAGAATTGAAAATGAAATAATTAAAAGTAATTACCCATTGGTCAAAAGTAACTGTCAAATAATAAAAGAAAATAAATACAACCAGTCCTATATAGATACACGTTTACCAACGGTTATATTCAAAAGAAAGTATGTATATCAACGGATATGAAATGAACGGTTGAGAAACAGTTTATCCGTTGATGACGTGGATAAGCTGTTATCCGTTGATATACAAAAATCTAGGAATGTGTTTATGCTATCAACGGGTAAAAGAATATCCGTTGATAAGATAATTTTGCCTTGGACAAAATTTCTGAAGAATTTTTTTTTTCTGAGAGTTTTTAATTCTCAAGTAAATCAAAACACATTCCTAGCTGCAATGCAGTAAAATCAAATATCACTAGGAATTATGACAAGTTAAGCATACCTAGCTCACCTACCAATCTTGTGAATGTAGATTCATCAAGAGGCTTGGTTAAGATATCTGCAAGCTGCATTTCACTTGGCACAAAGTGCATTTCTACTGTACCATTCATCACATGTTCTCTAATGAAGTGGTATTTGATGTCAATGTGCTTGGTTCTCGAATGTTGCACTGGATTCCCTGTGATGGCAATAGCACTTGTGTTGTCATAGAAAATTGGAATCTTCTCAACTTTTAGACCATAGTCAATAAGTTGATTTCTCATCCATAGAATCTGTGCACAACAGCTTCCAGCAGCAATGTACTCAGCTTCAGCTGTAGAAGTGGAGACTGAGTTCTGTTTCTTACTGAACCATGAAACAAGCCTGTTTCCTAGAAATTGACAGGAACCTGTAGTACTTTTCCTATCAACTCTGCAACCTGCATAATCTGCATCTGAATAGCCAGTTAAATCAAAACCAGATTCTCTTGGGTACCAAATGCCAAGGTTTGGTGTTCCCTTGAGATACCTGAAAATTCTTTTAATAGCTATTAAGTGAGACTCTCTAGGGTCAGCTTGAAATCTAGCACAAAGACAAGTAGAAAACATTATATCAGGTCTACTAGCTGTTAGGTATAGAAGTGAACCTACCATGCCTCTATAGCTTGAGATGTCCACAGACTTTTCCTTAGTATTCAACTCAAGCTTAGTTGTAGTGGCCATAGGTGTTTTTGCAGAGGTACAATCCATTAAGTCAAATTTCTTTAAGAGATCATAAATATATTTTGTTTGACTTATGAAAATGCCCTCATTAACTTGCTTTACTTGTAGGCCAAGAAAGTAAGTTAATTCACCCATCATGCTCATTTCATACTTACTTTGCATAAGTTTGGCAAACCTTTTGCAAAGCTTCTCATCTGTAGACCCAAAAATAATATCATCTACATAGATTTAAACAAGTATTGAAGAGCCATTGATATTCCTATGAAATAAGGTTTTATCTACTGTACCTCTAGTGAAGTGGTTCTCCAAAAGAAATTGAGATAAAGTGTCATACCAGGCTCTTGGTGCTTGCTTCAAACCATAAAGTGCTTTCATGAGAAGATATACATATTCTGGAAATTCTGGATCCTTAAAGCCAGGAGGTTGATGGACATAGACCTCTTCTTCCAGTTCCCCATTTAGAAAGGCACTTTTGACATCCATCTGATAGACTTTGAAATTGGCATATGCTGCATAGGCTAGAAAGATTCTTATTGCCTCAGGTCTTGCCACTGGAGCAAGGTTTCATCAAAATCTATTCCTTTTTCTTGAGAGTAGCCTTTTGCCACTAATCTAGCTTTATACCTCACAATTATGCCATTTTCATCTGTCTTATTCTTGAGAACCCATTTAGTACCTATGCCACTTCTATCATCAGGTTTGGGCACAAGTTTCCATACTTTATTTCTTTCAAATTGGTTTAGCTCTTCTTGCATTGCTAAGACCCAATCTGGATCTAGAAAGGCATCTTCCACTCTCTTAGGTTCCTCTTGAGACAGGAAGCTACTGTATAGACATTCTGCTTGCGTGGCCCTTCTAGTTTGGACTCTTGAATTTGATTCACCAATGATTAACTCAAATGGATGATCTCTAGTCCATTTTATTGCAGGTGGAAGGTTTGATCTTGATGAGGTTGCTTCATTTCCATGAGCATGATCATGTTGATTTATCATTGAATTTTGACCTTGAGAAACTCCCCCTGAGTTTGTTGTCCTTGCTGAATTATGAAGTTGACTGTCAATGGATGCATCATTTTGCCTGTCGACGGATGCTTGAGAATCTCTGTCAACGGATGCATCTCTAATAATGTCAACGGATGCTCCAGAATGACTGTCAACGGATGCTTCATTTCCAGAGTAAGCATCACTTCTAGTTGGTACAACAACTCTTGGTGGATCTCTGTGGTCATGATCTTCATCTTCCTCATCATCATCATAGTACATTCTTCCTTCACCTTCATTCTCAAATTCCAACTTTTCATGGGAGCCTTCATCATTTAGGCCTAGAATCTTTTGATCATCAAACACAACATGTACAGATTCCATAACAATGTTGGTTCTTAGATTGTAGACTTTGTAGGCTTTCCCTGCTGCATATCCAACGAAAATAGCTTCATCTGCCTTTGCTTCAAATTTGCCCAAGTTATCTCCATGATTCCTTAGCACAAAACACTTACATCCAAATACATGAAGGAAAGCTAAAGTTGGTTTCTTGTTGGTTAACAACTGATAAGGAGTCATTCCTCTAGCTTGATTGACCAAAGAAATATTCTGAGTAAAGCATGCAGTGTTGACAGCTTCAGCCCAGAAATATGTTGGTAACCTTGATTCACTTAACATTGTTCTAGCTGCTTCAATGAGAGTTCTGTTTTTCCTTTCAACAACCCCATTTTGTTGAGGTGTTCTGGCAGCAGAAAAACTCATGGACAATTCCATTCTCTTCACATAAAATCTTCATTGTGGAATTCTTGAATTCAGTACCATTGTCACTCCTGATTCTTTGTATTCTGTCTTCAGAACCATTGTTTAGTATTCTGAGGTGATTGATAATGATTTCACTTGCACAATCCTTGGAGTGCAGGAAGAAGGTCCATGTGAACTTAGAAAAATTATCTACAATCACCAGACAGTATTTCTTCTTTGAAATAGACATGACATTTACTGGACCAAATAAGTCCATATGCAGCAATTGAAGAGGTTTAACAATGGATGACTCTGTCTTGCTTTTGAAGGATGATTTATTTTGTTTCC
The DNA here is from genome assembly GCA_036435485.1 of Saposhnikovia divaricata. NCBI lineage: Eukaryota > Viridiplantae > Streptophyta > Magnoliopsida > Apiales > Apiaceae > Saposhnikovia > Saposhnikovia divaricata. The sequence continues at coordinate 221,066,758 of CM071596.1, read as the reverse complement.
CTAATTGGCAGGCATCACACAGTCCATCTCTGACAAATTCCAATTGAGGGATTCCTCTAGCAAGATCCTTTCTTACCAAATCATTCATAACTTTAAAATTCAAATGTGACAGCTTCTTATGCCATAGCCAACTCTCATCCTTACTTGCTTTGCTGAAGAGACAATTAATGGATTCTGAGCATGCTGAATTGAAGTCAGCTATGTAAACATTTCCTTTTCTAAAGCCTGTCAATACCACATTGTTGTTTTCCTTGGCAGAAACAACACAGGCTTCTTTTGTGAACTTTACTTCATAGTCTTTGTCACAAATCTGACTGACACTCAGCAAATTGTGCTTCAAACCTTCAACTAAAGCCACTTCTTCAATGATGACATTGTCTTTTGAAATCAGGCCATATCCCTTAGTATATCCTTTGCTGTCATCTCCAAAGGTAATTCTAGGGCCAGTTCCTTCCTTGAACTCTGTGAGCAGGGTTAAATCTCCTGTCATGTGCCTAGAGCATCCACTGTCTAGGTACCATAGATTCCTTCTATTTCCCTGCACACATTTCAAAAACAAATCAAGTTGATTTTGGTACCCAAGCTTCCTTGGGTCCTTTCTTGTTAGCCTTTGACTTTGCACTCTTAGCATTCTTCAACTTAGGTGTAGATGCTTGAGTGATGGGGTTTGACAAATGCTCATTTGCATGAATATTTGATGCATGCATTGTGGAAAATTGGCATACATATTATTCATGCTAGGAATGCTCCATGACATTTGTGGCACATTCACAGATTGAAAATAAGGATTAGACACATATGGCATGTTCACATATGGATTTGAAAAACTAGCATTTTGATACAAACCAGGCATTGCAGGCATACATGGCATTGTTTGAGGTACATGAATAGGAGCCTTGTTGACAATCTTGCAATTAGAAGATAGGTGATTGACACTATTACAATTACTACAAGTTTTCCTAGGAGCAAACTTGTCAGGAGAATAATTGTTTTTCTTGTTGATGCATATCTTACCATTTTTGTTCTTTTTCTTTTTACCCTCAATTTCTACCTTTTCATTATCTGATTTACCAACAGCCTTTTTGTTATGTAAATCACCTGCCTTAGCCTTCCCACTAGATTTGGTTTTGCTACATTCACCACTAACAAAGTTCTTGTTGACTGGACCATACTTGATATCCAGTTTCCTGAGTTCCTTCTTACTAACAAACTTTTTGTTAGTCGACGGATACCTCCCATCCATTGATGGTTCATCTGTCAACGGATGATCACTATCCGTTGATTCACAAATAGTCTCTAGATCCTCAAGGCCAGGTTCTAGCTCCTTTTTCTTTTGAGTCCAGGTATCCTTCATAAACGATTCTATTCCCTGGATTTCTATTATGTTTTGAGAAATATTCCTACAACTTTGAAATTTAGCAATTATCCCTTGTTCTTTTTCAAGCTGGTCTTTTAAAATCAGTTCTCTTTTTAACACAGCTTCAAGTTCACTTTTAGCATTATTGCAATCAACTCTCATTTTCTCAAATTCTAGAAATTGAGCTTCTAGAGCAGCATTTCTATCACTTAAAAACAAATTAGACTCTTTAATCCTATTGTTCTCTTTAGTAAGTGATTTAAGAGTAACACTTAAGTGATATAGTTCAGTAGACATTTCATCTATAACACTATTCCATTCCTCTTTGGTGAGCTCAGAGAGATTAGTAGAAAATACCTGATTGCTAGCTGAACTTGCTTCCTGCTCTCCAGAATCAGCCATCAATGGAAGGTTGACAAACTCAACATCATCATCAGAATGATTGTCATCAACAGCCCAGTCATACTCTTGGGTCAAGAATGCCTTTCCTTTCTGCCTGAGAAGATCAAAATATTTCTTCTTCTAGTCAACAGCCTCAGTTGACTTTCCCTTGTTCTCAGATCTAGGTTTCCTGCATTCACTTATCATGTGACCAGCAATTCCACAATTGTAGCATTTAATTTTGGATTTATCCACATAGTTGCTTGTGGAAAAATCCTTGTTAAATGGCTTGGCCACCCCAAAGTTTCTCTTGAATTTCAGCTTAGAGAATCTCCTAGATAGAAAAGCTAAGTGCTCATCTATCTCATCCAATTCATCCTGCTGAAGGACATTCAATTCCTCAGACACCTTTTCCTTGCTCCTGCTTGATTCTGCTCTACCTTTACAAACCTCCCTGTTTAGTGTAGAACTAGCAGCTTCTGCCCTTTCCTTCTTTTGCTCCAAGTTGGCAACAAGTGCAACTGACCCACTTTTCTTTTGAGACTTCTCAATCTCTTCATCCTGCTCCATTTCCAGCTCATATGTCTTTAAAGTTCCATAGAGCCTTTCAAGAGTAAATGTCTTGTACTCTTGAGTATTTCTTAGAGAAACAGTCATTGGCTTCCATTCCTTGGGCAGTGATCTCAGAAATTTGAGATTAGAATATTTAACTTGATAGATTCTTCCATACAGTTTCAAACCATTTAGTAGCTTTTGAAATCTACTAAATGTATCATTCAATGTTTCTCCACTCTTAAAGTGGAAATGTTCATACTGTTGGATTAGTAGTTGCATCTTGTTTTCCCTCACCTGTTCTGTTCCTTCACAAAGGGTTTGAACAGTGTCCCATACTTCCTTGGAGGTAGTACAGTTAATAACATTGTCAACCATGTCTGTTTCTAGACCATTGAACAGTATATTCATGGTCTTTTTGTCTTTGTGGACTTCTGCAATATCTTCAAGACTCCACTCAGAAACAGGTTTGGGAATGAGAGTGTCAGGCACACCTTCAGCCAGGCCCACTCTTGTTGCAGTCTTCATTGGAACGTGAGGACCCTTGTCAATGCAATCCATAAAACCCTCATCAATAGACGAGAGATGTAGACGCATTTTTACTTTCCAGTGAAAGTAATTCTCTCTATCAAGAACTGGAATCTTTACTCCATAATACTTCTTAGACATGTTGGAAGTGAGTTGATCTTTAAACTTCAAATATGTTAGAAGCTTGCTCTGATACCAATTGTTATTCCCAGATTACACACTTGTATAATTGTAGAAGGGGGGTTGAATACAATTCTTGATATTTATAAATTTCTGATAGGAACTCCAGAAATTTATACTTAGATAATTGTTGTAGAAAGATTAATGCACAAACACATAAAAAATCAGGTGGTTAAATGCACCACCTGAAGCTTTTATTCGAAGAAAATTCTGTGATACAAAAGTACACAGCTTCTGTTTTACAACTCTTTGCTTTCTAAGGATATTCAATAAAAACCCTAAGCAAATGTATCTGTTTTCTTAGCCTGCAAAGAGTTGCTACACTTGGTTATAAATCCCAAGTTTTACAAGTACTACTGGAATAAGATAATATTAATCTAATTCTAGTTGACTTGCTACTACACTCCAAATATACATGTAGCCGAAAGGTTGTCCTTGTGAACAGACATGTCTCCTGCACCTTTCTTGTATTCATAGTGTAAACGGAATGCTTCTTTCTTCTGTGTTTCCAAAGTATGGCTGCCATACTGCTTTTTGTATCTACTATCAACCCATGTGATCTGTCAGTCAAACCTGTCCTTATCAACTGCTAATCCCCAGCTTAACATAGAAGACAATGTCAATGATTATCCGTTGATATTGTACACTGACATCCGTTGATGATGTATTGAGCTGTATCCGTTGATATTGAGACTTGAGCTGTATCCGTTGATAGAGTGGATTTGAGTTGTATCCGTTGATAGAGTTTTGTCTTCATCTGTTGATACACTTTCACTTAGACAGAATTACATAGCATAGCTTATTTACAATTGGCTAACCTATTCTGCCTATCAGTTGATGGTCAACATGACTGTGGATAAAAACACTATCAACTGATAACATAGAGATACTGCAGTATGCTACAAAACCTCATCCGTTGATGAGCTACCTGTCAACGGATAGAGTTATAAATCCTCATCCGTTGACAGCTACAAAATCTTATACAATTTGATTGATTGTGAAGTTATCATCAAGTACAACATATTCCTAATAGTGACCAATGCTTTAGGACAAGGATCATAATACAAATTATAATGGACAAGCAAAGTTAAGACTGTTTATAGTTATGTATTTAACAGATAACAGGTAAATAGCGTTACTGTAATTTTTTGTATAAAATTTATAGTATTCCTATAGTGAGACATGACTAGTACAGAAGTTCTTATGGTGTGTATTTATCTAACTTATATACAGAAGTTCAAATTCCATTTGCTTCTAGGCTTTTGAGTATACAACACAAATGAATTCAGAAATTTTGAAGAAAAAAATATTATCGGGCTTTGAGGTCTTACCCAGTGCTTAGTATGCCCAGATGAACATTGTACTCCTTATCAAAGACAAAATGGATTATTTCTTGTAGCAGGGCTGCCTAAAAATGTACATAAACGAAAAGTAAGGCAACTTAGTACAGAAACTTAGTACAGAAATGTTCGTTAAAAATTACGCAAGCGTACGCGGTCACAAGTAATATATTGATAAGTTCAGTTCGTTCCCATGAAGACTTGATGTAATTATGAATATATGCTCATGCAACAATGTATGGCCAATTTCAAATGCTTGGATAAGTATCGATAGATAGTTGATTTTTATACTAACTTACTTAAATACTGAATTTATCTAAAATGATTTAACTTTGTGAGAGAAAACATGGAGTTCTAATTTCATAATCTACTTTGTCTAGCTCAACGCTGAAATTTAGTGCTATGCGATCATCCTCAGAAACTAGTTGGAAACATAAAACTAGTATAAATCAACTTTCAGTTAATCCACACCATACCACACATACATCCACAAAAAGATAGAAGTAGCATGAACATCAATTATGTCCAAATCCCTATATGTCTATAAGACTTGAAAACACAAATGATTTAAAATTAAGCTTCCATTAATTACCACATAAGGTAGTATGATTTTGTCAAACCAACACCACTAATATGACGGTGAATCCGTCATAAACCTATGCTAGCATGGCAAGTTCTCAATTCCTAAATCCACTTTCGCAATCATTATGAATTAACAGATAGATGTTGATCATTCATCTATAATTAAGTACACCCACACAAGGAATCTGAAATTAATCGCAAGCCCAATTTATCAAAGCACAATATTGCTAAACTCCATAAATTAATCCATTAAAACCCCATGACAGCGTTTAGTTCATATCTGAACTGCGCAACATCATGGGTTCAGATGAAAACATAATTAAAAACAAATCTTGGAATAGATATATAAACTGAATTCTGAGAAACAAATCCGTAACGAAGTAATTAAGTAAAACAATAATTGAAATCCAAACCAAGTACTAAGAACCAATTGTTCTAATGAAAATACAGATTAGTTCTCCTTGCTTTGCTTCTGAAATAGGTGTCAAACTCCTTCTTTTTTTTCTCTCCGTGTAAAACCCTAGATAGAGTGTATGTAAAAAGTAGTGTGTCTATCTTCCTCCCCAAAACTAATAATAAAAACTCCTCCTAAAATTTGATCTCTATCCCCTAATAAAATTAATTTTAATGTTTTAATAAATTTACAAATTAATATCTATAATTGAATAGGATTTTCATGTAAAATTCGTTGCTGACTTTGCTCCTCTGTTTTTTGGCTTTTCCAGTTGGACTCTCTCTTTGGACCACCTTGGAATTAAAGAAAATTCTCTAAGCTTCGCGTGGACTGTAAGATCATCAAATTCTGACTTCTGGAACTCAAGATACGGCCCAAACAGTGTAGGTAGCTCGTGTAGCCCAATAATAAGAATTTTCTTCTATTTAAACTCCAAAATAGCTCTTTTTGCTACAAATCATTCCAACTTATGAATTCTTTATTTCCTACAATAAAACAATTAAATCTATTATATAAAAATCCAAATCAATGCAAAACATAATAAATATGAGAATAAAATCATCTAATATATATATATATATATATATATATATATATATATATATATTCTATCAAGAAACTTAGTATCACTCAACTTAGTACAAATACTGGCAACAAAACCAAGCTTAAAAAGGTGAAAAAATGCTCTTGAAAAGAAGGCACAAACACAGCCAGCTGCACTTGAACCAAGCACACTTTCTGGTCCTCTCTTCTCCTTTCTCTTTTCTGCTACCCCTTGTGCCTCCTTCTGAACCATTTTCACTTTCGTTACTGTTGTGCCCTGACTTAACCAAAAAAAATGTACATATACGTACACATGAAACCAACACAACTTTTATACAACACTAAGCTACTGAGTGATGATATATTGATCAGTAATGTTTTGAAACTAAAAGTTCTTCGCATGATGTGACATTGCCAGATAAAAATGATGCTACTGAGTAAAGATACAAAACTAAGTTGAAGTCTCTTCTTTTACTAATCATTTATTAACATCATGGACCGTGTGAAACTTTAACTAGATTATAGCCAACCAACTGAACTCACACTTTCGACAGTTTTTTGAACAGTAGCAACGCGCTGGAAGACCCTCTCAGATTCCAGAGCTCGAACTCGGAGCTTAAAATCACCTTGCTCCTGTAATAGAGTACAGTTTAACGCTCTACGAGCGACTAATATGACTAGTGGAGCATGGAGGAATCTCTAAAAGAACGTAATACGTACCAAAAGTTCAATTGTCTGAGCAAGCTTTTCAACTCTATCAGCCTGTCTAAACAAGTTATAAAATGCTTGAGACTGTTTGTCCCATTTCTTTTTGAAATCCTGAAACAATTGCAGGATTAACCGTAGAGAGATTGGGTTTTCACTGAATAATTTTTTTTAATGATTTCTTCGACGATTGAACAGTACGAAAGTTAATAAACACCCATTTTAGTGTTGAAAAAAATAACCAAAAAATAAAAAGGTCGGGTTATACGAGATTTTAACAAAAACGTAGTAAAAGTGCTGCTTCCTATAACGAGGCATGATCCAGATTCACTGAATAATTTTTTTGAATGATTTCTTCGTCGGTCGAACCATACGAAAGTTAATAAAAATCCATTTCAGTGTTGTGAAAAAATAATCAAAAAATAAAAAGGTCGGGTTGTACGAGATTTTAACAAAAACGTAGTAAAAGTGTTGCTTCCTAAAACGAGGCACGATCTAGATTCACTGAATAATTTTTTTGAATGATTTCTTCAACGATCGAACCGTACGAAAGTTAATAAATACCCATTTTAGTGTTGGGAAAAAATAATCAAAAAATAAAAATGTCGGGTTGCTGCCGGCCGAATTCTGCATATTTTGCCGTTGGAATCTGCATAACTCAAGAACATTCAAGTGTTCTTGATTTTTCCATTTTCTTTACTTTTATTTTGTTTTATTTGTTTTGTGTTTGATTTTTTTACTAATGGCTAGGTAACATAATGTGATTTTAACCTTAGAAACTTACCATGACAGTTATTTCTTAAAGTAAATAAAAAAAGTTACTTTTACCTTTTTGTAAAAAATTTAATTACTTTTGATAATTTTGGTCCTTTTATTAAGTTTTAAAAGATTTAAATTTCTTTTAAAATCTGAAAATTGTTTTAAAAATTAAAGTTAAATTCAGAGTTGTTTTCTGAATTTATTATTTAAATATTTAAAGTTAAAAATCATTTTATTTATCTATTTATTTACCTTACTTAAATTTAAAACTAATGAAGAATTAAATACTTTAATTAGTTTAATTAATTTCAATTAATGGTTAATTGATTTAATTATTTAATAAATGTAATTAGTTGATTGAAGTCTGATTATTTTATTATTTCCCACAAAATCTAATTCAATTTTTTCATTATTTCCCACCAAAATTCAATTCAAATTATTTCATTATTTCCCACCGTATATTTCATTATTTTCCACCAAATATTCATTATTTCCCATCAAATTCAATTCAAACTTTTCTGTATTTCAGATAATGGTTTCATAAAAATCGTTGTCTAGTAAGACGACATTTCAGATAACTCTTCAATAAAAATCGTTGTCTATTGACAACTCTTCAGACAACGATCATTACCCGTTGTGTGGATTGTAATAACACAATGGTATATGAAAACACTTGTCTAATTGAGTTTGCTCAAACAACGGTTAGATAACTCGTTGTCTCATCAAACACGATTTAACAATGGTTAATTATTCCGTTGTGTGAATTGTAATAACACAGTGGTATATGAAAATAGTTGTGTAAACCTCCTTATTTGCACAACATCACATTTATAACCGTCTGATTCGATTTTCATAGCCACAAACACACAATGGTTTCTAAAACCGTTGTACTAATCATGGATCAGACAATACTATTTTATGGACGAAAAAAAAATCGTTGTCTATTGATTTCGGGCAATACTTTTTTCTCTGAGCGTTGTCTGATGAGTGTTGTCCGAAGCTGTTTTTCTTGTAGTGACTAAATGAAAATACAAAGTTTCAACACTTTTAACTAATACTAAAATTTAATTAAATAAATTGAATTGCACGTTTTTCAATTCAGTATCTTTTCAAAAATTAAAGTAAATAATATATTAATTAATTATTTTATTAAGATAAACATATGATTTAAACTGAATTTCCCTCAATCTCTCTCTATTCAGAGTTTTTCACCAGAAACCACCGCAAACACAACCGTTGACCACGCTTTCCACCACCAAATCTCACCTCACTCTCCTCACGATCCTTATATTATATTCATCGTCTCCTCACTCTCATCTGTCAAACCGTACCACTCCCAAACCAGATCTGTAAACTTTGGTTTTTCCGATGGGCTCTTTGAAGTCGGAAAACGACTCTTGATGTGAACGGTACTAAGTTGATTCAAGATAAGTTACAAGCCAAGCGAGGACCATGTTATAGATGTGTTCATGTGTGTGTACAAAGTAAAAAGAAAAGGTAGTGACTTGAAATGGTACACCGATGAAGATAGAAAAAGGGCTAGCTGAGGAAGGAAGAACTAGAGAGAGGGACTTGTGTTTAATCTAATTAATCAGATTGTGGATTTATAAAAAAAGACAGTCAGGATGAGCCAAAGCTCCGGCGAGATGCTTTTTCTTTGTCAGATTTTTCTGTCGAAAATAGTATTGTCAGGCTTTGGGATAGTTTTGGGCTCAACTTAGACTTCCAAGTTTCAACGGAGAGTGAAAATACCACGTGGGGTTTGGATAAAGATTTGAAAATCAGTGATTTGTTCGCGGCAAGAAACAAGATTCTGGCGGCCGAAAAATCAACTCGGGCAGTTGTTTATTTAGCGGAGAAGTGCATATGACCGGAGAGTTTCAAATGATTTTTCGGTGGTTTTTACTGAGTGGGGCCCGCTCGAGTTCATCCAAGTCAACTCCAGGCTTAACTACACCGAGTTATGTTGGGTTTTAAAATCAACCAGGTGAGTCCCGAGACCATTCAATGTCTCGGGCTCAGGTGAGAAATATGAAACTCTAAGCCCTCAATTCTTATATAATCTAGTTGACGTGTATATTGTCATAGTTGTGAATACATGTTTTCTTGACTAAAATTGGTGACTGTACTAGTAGTGATATCTTGAGAAGAGACTAAGTTGCTATCATAGCGGTTTTAGAAATGGTTTATTTTCATGAAGTTTTGTAATTAGCTCATATTTTCCGGTTTCGGCCTTCATAAAATTTATTGCACACTTGCGTTGCGCTGAGGTATTTTCCGAATATTTGTTTTGCAGTAATTGTCTTTGAACTAGATGCGAGAATGCCATCTCCTTGTCTAGGGGGCTCTACTCAGCACCAATCTGGGATATATGCTTTTTGACAGTTTGTTTGTTTAGTGGGTTCATCAGTATTTCAGCGAGAGGGCACTCTTTTTCCCCTTGAGTTTTTTTCCCATTGGGTTTTACTCTTGTGGGGTTTTAACGAGGCCCTTCTTGCTAGGAATATCGGTGATTCCTCATTTATGGATCGGGCAGTTTTCGTAGAAGGTTCAGAGGTGGATAGTGAGAATGTTGGTAGACACTTAAAGCAACAAGGGATTGCAGGTTCAGAATTTTTATAGTGTATTTAGTTCGTCATTCTTCATTGATGCGTTCTAAAAACCAACAATAAGTAGAACCCTGGTTCTTAATATATAGTGTCTTTAGAGCGTCATTCTTGACAAATGCGAACTAGGAACCAACTATAAGCCTTTATAGTGTTTATAGATCACTAATAATGATTGATGCAATCTAAATACCAACTATAGATAGAATTCAAATTCCTTTTTATAGTGTCTTTAAGTCGCTTTTAGGGATTCATATCATTCAGTGGTATATTCAGTGGTAGTATGCGACCTAAAAATCAACTATAATCAGAACTCTAGTTCAAAATCCCTATAGTGTCTTTAGATTGTCATTCTGGACTTATTTGATCTACAAACCGCCTATAATAAAACTCGGGTTCTAAATTAGTATAGTGTCTATAGATCATTAATCGTGATTGATGTGATCTAGAAACCAACTATATATAGAACTCAGGTTCTATAGTTTCTTTATAGTGATTGATACGATCTTTAAATCAACTATAATTATAACTAATGCTGATTAATTTTCTTATAATGTCTTTAGACCGTAAATCGTGATAGATGCGGTCTAGAAACCAACTATAATTAAATCACAATTTCTGAACAGTGATTCTGGAATTGTTCCTTCGGTGTTTAACATTACTAAACATTGAAGATCAAATTCAGTGAAAGTATGTTCAGCGATAGTTATTTTGAAGACCGGATTCAGTGAAAATTTGTATCAGTAATAGTTTAGTGGAATTTGTATCAGTGATTGCATCATGTCTGGCCTTATGGCTTATTCTAATAAAATCTTTGCCAATTAATTAAAAAAAACATATGATTTAAACTTGGCCAAACCATAACCTCGTTATATTTCTTTTGTTTTTACGTCTAACGAGTAACGACCAAGGCCGTGTATACCTGCCAATATCATACACATATCATATATGGACAACGCACACCACGTATTGTACGCGTAGAAGATTAATAAGGTGGTACATGGCAGATCCGCAAGCTCAGAGTGGTTTCTTCCCTATTTACATGATGACTCTATATATGTGCCTATCATCAGTAGAGCTGGCCATTAGGGCGGTTCAGCCCGGCCCGCACTGAACCGGCCCAGTTTTTTATTCGTGTATATTCGGCCCGTTCTGAACCGGCCCGAACCGGCACTAAACCGCTGAAAAACCCGGTCCGAATACGGGTTCAGTATTAAAAAACCGGACCGGCCCGGCCCGCGACAGTACGAACCGGTTGAACCGGCACGGCCCGGCCCGGACCGGCACGCGAGTCCACAGCACGCGCCACGCTCTTTCTTCCCCAAACGACCGTTGCAGCTTGTGACCGTTGCAGCTTCTCACCGTTGATTTGTTGCCGTTGTCTCCCAACGGCTCTTTCTTCCCAACCCCTATAAATACCATTATCTCTATCTCTAATTTTTCCCACACCATTTCTCTATCTAATTCTCTCTCTATCTCTAAATTATCTCCGGCTCTATTTTTAATACTCGTAAGTCGTAAGTTCTAATTTGTAATTGTTATTTCTCTCAAATCTCGAGCAAAAAAATGGAACAAGGAAGGGGTAGTGGCACTATTTCATCTCAAGATTCAACTCCGGTGACTGGGATGCTACCACCTCGATCTCCGGCATCTCCGGCCACACAGACACACGAAGAAGGTATAATTAATTTTTTTAATTTTGTTCAGTTTTTATATTTTATATACATTTATATATGCTATGAATTATTTATTTTTTTAAAATGTATATATGCTTCGAATTTCTAATTTATTCACATATGGTTCAAGTTCCAATTTTGTATTTAATTTATATATGGTTCGAATTTTGTATTTAATTTACATATGGTTCAAATTTTGTATTTCATTTTTAATTTATTCGTTTTGTAATTTTTTGTAGGTTCAAGTTCGAGACAATCATCACATGTTTGGACATACTATGATAGAGTTCAAATATCCGATGATCCACCAAAATTTAAAGTTCATTGTTTGATTTGTATACAAAATGGTCGACAACAAGCACCGTTTACGTGGACTAGGGGACAAGGTACGGGTACACTTAGTCGACACTTGGAAAATATTCACCAACTTACGAAGGCGAATCATGAAAGTGGAGAAGCACGTCGAGGTCCACAACAAACACAACTTAGTGGTTTTATGACATCGTCGGCCGGTGGAGGTATGCCTTTTGCTTATAGTAGAGATAGAATGATTGATGATTTTTCTAGATATGTTACCTTAGATGAATTACCTTTCTCCCACGGTGAGAGTCCAAATTTAGAGCATATGATAAAGAATTCAATAAATCCGGCCTTTAAAAGAATTCCTAGAAACACACTTAAACGTCACATACAAAAACAATATTATAGTCAACGAATCGAACTAATTGAATATTTAGGTAATTTTGATGGTATGGTTTCTTTAACTAGTGATTGTTGGAGTTCGAGTCAAGGTGAACCTTATATTTGTATTACGGCTCATTGGATTGATAGTGACTATATCTTACAAAAACGAATTATTGCATTTGATGTGGTGGATGAGTCACACTCGGGTTATAACATAAAACAAAGAATTTTAGAAACAATAAATGAATTTAATTTGTATAATAAGGTATTCACAATATCTTTAGATAATGCTGCTGCTAATAACAAATGTATGGATTATATTAAAACTGATATTCCTTTAGTTTTAAATGGACAATTTTTACATATTAGATGTTGTGCTCATATCATTAACTTGTCGGCCCAAAAAGGAATTGCACAATTAACTCATTTATTAGATCCTATTAGGAAAGTAGTTAAGTATCTACGTTTAGCGGGTACATATAGATCCAGGTACAAGAAGTTGTGTAAGGATAATGGATTAAGGCCGAAGAAGTGGGGTATCGATTGTCCTACGAGATGGAGTTCGACTTATAAATTATTAAATGAAGCAATTAAATATAGAGCCATTATCACCGTGTTATATAATGATGACCCGAGTCACCAATACGAAGGTGGATTACTTACCGATCATGATTGGCAGTTGGCATCTACCGTACGTGACTTACTTGATTGTTTTGCACATGCTACTACGGTTTTTTCTTATGTTTATGAACCAAATGTACATCACGCTATTATTGAATGTGTTAATATTGTTGCTAGTTTATTTAATTATGAAAAAAATGATGCTTTTTTTGCGGTTATTTTTGATATGAAAACTAAGTGGATCGAATACTTAACAGAATTTCCTTATATTTATGGTATTGCATGTCTTCTTGATCCCGGTGTTAGAAAAGAAGGTTTAGAAAATATGTTAGAGCATTATTATGAAGTTTTAGGAGTTAATTATGATCACTTGCTATATGTAAATAACTGTTTAGTCTTGTTATATAAACTAATAGATTTGTATGTTCCTAAAACTCAAAATGTTATGCCATCTAAGAGTAAGAGTAGTGGTGTTAGTAGGTTTAATAGTACTATTGCATCTATACTAACTAAAAAACAAAAATGTAGAATTTCCACTTCATCTACTCCTGTACCTGCTTCTGCTTTTAGTATGATTAACGAATTTTTTTCTTATAGTTATGAGTTAAATGATGATTTTGAAATACTAACATGGTGGAAGAATCATGAGTTACAATTTCCGGTTTTAGCAAAAATTGCAAGGGATATTTTAGTCGTTCCCGCTTCTACAATTGCGTCCGAGTCCGCTTTTAGTGCAGGTAGAAGAGTGCTAGATGAGAAGAGATCAAGTCTTGCACCAGACGCGGTCAAGATTTGTGTTTGCAAAAAAGATTGGGATCAAGCCGCAAAAAGACAACAAGGAAAGAAAGATGAAGACGAAGATGGTGAAGACGATCCATGGATGATAATGGATACTTCATCAGAATCGGGCGCCTCAACAAGTGAACAACAATTATAGTGGATAGTTTATTTAATTTATATAAATAGTGGATAGTTTTTTTTTATTTGTATTGTATTATTGTATGTTAATGCGGTTTGTTCCGTTTTTTTAGAGAGGAGTGCTCTCAAATCATTTGTAAAATATTTTTAATTAATAAAATTTATATGAGGTACCGTCCTCTTTTAACTACATCATCTAGAAGTTAATTTTCAAAATCTATTAGTAAAGTAGATCTATAAAGAAATAAATTAATTTTCAAAAAAACGAATAACCGGCACGGCCCGCACTAACCCACGAATCCGGTCACGGGCTTACATTTTCTGATTCGGAACCGGCCCGTCACGGCCCGGATAACTCTTAGTGCCGGTTCAGTGTTATGTTCTTTTGGCACGGTCCGGTGCAAGCCCGGCCCGGACCGGCACGGACCGCACTAATGGCCAGGTCTAATCATCAGCATGACTGCGTACGTCAACTACGCTATAGTAAACTTCCTTCTTCCTATATGTATTTATTTCCACAACCTTTTTCGTTAGGTTTTGCTTATCAAACGACTATACATATTTGAAAGCTACAAATTTAATTTGAAACATTTATGTTATGTTGTGTTCTGTTGGATGAATGAAATAGGATGAAATAAAATGAATAAAACTAATTTAAAAAGTTAACAGATGAAAGAAAAAGGATTTTAAAGAAGATGAGATAGCCCAAAATTGTTAACAAAAAAATTACGAAAAAGAAAATGGATGTATTCCAAGATGTTTAAATTATACTCCCTTTGTCCCCTCAACTGTTTATATTGGAGGGGGACACGGAAACTAAGACAAGATATAAAAATGAGTAAAGTTAGATGAAAAGTGGGTAAAGGGTAGTACCTATCAATATTTAATAATATATTTGAGATAATGGAGGAAAGTAGTGGGTGTAATAGTATTTTTTAATATTAAATATGAGATAGTGGGGGAAAGTAGTATGTGTAATGGTGGTGAAAACTTACTATTTTTGGTCACGTAAAGAAATGAGAGGAACATCCCAAAATAGTAATTGTAAAGAAGTGAGAGGGACGGAAAGAGTAATATAAATGTTTAAAAAAAGAAATGAAGAAAAAAATTAAATTTTTAATTATTTTAAGTTTCAAATGTCATTTTATTTCATTCATGCATTCACTGCACATCAACAAAATACAACCTCAATACATATGTCTATTTGCAATTTCATATTCATGTGTTTTGCCTCGTCTCAGTAACTCATAATATTTGTTGAAATACGATTTTTAAATTTCTTTTAGAGAAATAGAATTTTACAACTAAATCAATTAAAATTAACATAAAATGAAAACAATTACAACATTTTTCAGAAAATATTTGCATTTAATTGCTTTAGATTACGAATCTTAAAAACAATATCATTCAACTTTTAAATTGAATACAACCTCAACAAAATGTCCCACTGAATACTTTTATGACACATATTTTAATTAAGGATAGCTTCATAACTTATTTTAAAAATTTTTTTTTTGTATAAAAATATAATGTATATATTTTTATACAAAAAAAGAAAATTTTAAAAATAATTTATGGAACTATCCTTAAAATACACCTTAAAATGCATGCCAGAAAGTGTAAAAAAAAAATAAAGAACCAAGTGAGACGGAAGGAGTAGTTGATTTTTTTTTAGAGCATCATTTAGTTGATTTTGATAGCAAACTGTATTTTCGAATATTTTTTAGTAAAAATTGTACTTTTAGTAGTTTTCCAAAAATATAATGTAACGATTAAACTATTTCATGACTCTATATACATCATTTCATTTTTCATTTTTAATGCAAATATGTATAAAATTATGAACTGATCGGAATTTAAATGTTCACCGTATGTCTAAGAAGTATAATAGATATTTTTCTTATACATTATTCGAAGATGATATAAAGATAATATAAATTTCATATATTGTAAATAAAAAATATTAACATTTTAAAATAAATATATAGAGCGCATATTTATTTTATCTGATGAATAATTTATAAGGTGAAGCTTATAAATTCATCATTTTACTTTTTGTGTACAGGTTGAATTCTGAATGGTAAAATATTAATATTTAATTCAATTTTTTAATATTGAAATTTACCATTTACTTTCATAAAAGTGAACTTTAAAAATGAATCTATTATTTTAAAGATAATATGAGTAGTTTATTATTATTTATTAATTTTTTAACATTGTTACTTACACATTACTCAATTTATTCAAGTTTATATTTTATTTTTAAATTATTTCTACTTATTATAATGAAAATTATTTACAAATGAAAAAGTAATTTGCATTGCTTTTCTAAAAAATAAACTAGTCAGTAGTCCTCAAATTCTTCCAAGCATTTCTTAGTTATTTTAATAAATGAAATTTTGCAGAAATTCAAATCAAACTTTTTTTTTTGCTAAATAAAAATTCAAATCAAACGTAAGACCAATAACCCATAGCAAGTTGACACTCACATGTTGCGATTACATAAATTAATAATCAAAAGTGGCCTTTCGCACTTCACACTTGGAACAGTTTAAGAGTAATATATAACGAAAAGAATAATGCAGGCACAGATTTGGTTATAGAATTTTTGCACAATTAAATTTCATTAATGTGAATTTTTATTCATTAAATTATAATCAATTAAATTGAAATATTGTGCAATTTTCTATAATTCTAGCATTTTCAAAAAAAATAAAAAAATACGAATTAAACAAATGGGGGATAGAGACCAAGACAACAAAATTAAGCTTTCAAGGCTTGTTGCAGAAGTTTCCTTGGAGCCTACGTTTCTACCCTCATCTCTTTGCTGTCAAATTAACGAAAACAACGAATCTTTCTCTGTCTATCTCTGCCTTTCATTTTCATTCTCTCCATTTCTTTTCATATATAAACACTTTTCCTTCCCTTTCTCCTTCTTTCTATTCTCATCATTTCCTCCCTTTACATAAAGATCTCTCTTCACACCAACAAACTACTTGAGCTCCACACTTCTACTCTCTCCCTACACACAGTCACACACACATCTCTCTTCCTGTCTCTAGCTAGCTATCTCTATTTTTTCTTCTTTCGTATAAATGGAAGGTGCTTCTGTTAATCAAGGAGAAAACTACGATATGAATACTACTAATCAAGGTGTAGATCAGCTGGATTTGCCTCCCGGTTTTCGATTTCATCCGACAAATGAAGAACTTATTACTCATTATCTAGTCCCGAAAGTCGTCGACTCCAACTTCACTGCGATTGCCATCGGGGAAGTTAATCTCAATCGCTGTGAGCCATGGGATTTGCCAAGTAAGCTATCCACCTTTTGATTTCACATGCGCATAGTATCTTTCTCTACGTTTATATATTAGCTTCTATCTAATTTAATGGAATTAGAATCTTTGATTTACTTTTATGCGAATTTTTCTTGATTTGTTGTATGTTAGTTCTAACATATCTATAAAAAAAATTAAGAAGAACAATTCATATTTACTAATATTGTCAAACTTTGGATTCATTTGTTTGTCCCTCCGTCCCGAAATATATGTTCTTTTTATTTTTGATGGGTCTAATTGAGTAAAATTTTACTGAAATTTATATAATTGAAAAAAAAATTATATCATTAAAAAGTACATTTAATCTATATTGTTACAATCCAGCTTTCAGTTTTCAAAAATATAATTTGAATAATTTTTATTTAGCCAAATATTGATCAATTTCACCACTAAAAAATCAAAAGAAACATATAAAATGGGACGGAAGAGGGATTGTTATCTAATGGTACATAGAGGTCATGAGAAATGGTGGGTGTGATTATTATTGAATATGTGTACCTATATGTGTAATATTTGTGCAGAGAAAGCTAAGATGGGAGAAGAAGAGTGGTACTTTTTCTGCCAGACAGACAGGAAGTATCCGACTGGGTCGAGAAAGAACAGGGCGACAGAATCAGGTTACTGGAAAGCCACTGGAAAAGACAAGGAAATTTACAGTAAGGCCGGGAACAGCAGGAAGCAACTGGTTGGAATGAAGAAGACGCTTGTTTTCTACAAAGGAAGAGCTCCCAAAGGAGAAAAGATGGATTGGGTTATGCATGAATTTAGACTTGAAGGCAACTACGGCTTCCCCAAGTCAGCAAAGGTAATTTCATTTACATACACATGTTTCCAATCCTGGATATTCTTGTTATGCTACTTGGATTTTGGTTTACTCATATCACAAATAGACTTTATTAAATTGATACAAATACCCGCGGCCTGATTCATGGTAAAGTTTTGTATTAAGTTAATACTGAGTTATGTGCATCTTTTTCGTTCAATCTTTAGATTTACTTTTAATTTTGGTGGTTACTTCTTTTTTAGGTATCTCGGTCCTTTGTTACTTCCTTTTTAGGTATCTCGGTCCTTTTCACACTTAAACTACATGATGCCTAAACTTCCCGTAATAACGTATTCAGTTACTGTTACGTGTAGTGACAGCAACAATTTTTAATGAAAACAGACAGATTATTCTTTAGGTATTAGTCTTTCTACATTCAAGATGTGAAAATTGATTTAGACAGGAAGTGTTTAACATGTATCACCCGCAGTATGCAAAGGGAGGTGTTTGAGTAATTTATTTACGAACACAATCACTGTTAAGTTCATCTATTTCTCAAGTATTGTTAAACCATAGTGAAACTCTCCAGTAAAAAAATGATTGTGTTCATACTTTTCACCCTCACAAGGATCTTCATAATAAATCATTGAATTCATACAATCATACTTTCGTTCCTTTTTTCTGTTGGATTGACGATGATCGTTCGTAGATGCAATCCTAAATGGTCACTTCCAAAACAGACAGGGTACATGAATATATGTAAATGATGGTTATACTTTTCACCATTGCAGGATGAATGGGTTGTATGTAGGGTGATCCACAAGAACACAACAACCATAACAAAGCCAAGTTCAATGCTCGACCTCTCAAGGATGAACTCTTTCGTCGAAGGTCTGTTGGATTCTCCTTTATTGCCACCTCTTATGAATTCTCCTTTACCCGAAAACAACGAAAAACCAAATGCTTCAAACTCCACCAACATCACTATAAATACTGCTTTTGGTAATATACAAGATTCTACAGAAACAGCTCTAGCAAATTATCCAATAACAACTAGATCTTTAGACGCAAACACTCTGTCTGTCTACTACCATCAACTTCGAATGCCACCACAAAGCTACAATCCTTCAAGTTTTAACCCCGGTATTAATTACAAGATGCCAAACGCACCCATGTACTACTCGCAAAATCCTTACCATCCTTCTTCAGCCACTCTTGATAATAATATGTTGCACCAACAAATATTTGACCATTTCATTCCAAACATTCCCAGTTCGTACAATCCTCAGCAAATTACTGATCAAGCTCTTCCGAGGCACTGCAAGGTAGAGCAATTTTCGTCGAATCAGTCCATGGTGAGTCGATCTCAAGATACGGGGCTCAGCACTGACGTCACCACTGAGATATCATCAGCCAAACAAGAGAATAATAGAAATGATGTTGGAAGTTTCCATGACATTGAGGATGGTCCACTTTCAGATTTGGACTCGTTTTGGAGTTACTAAAGAATTAAAAAATATAGGAAGCAATTCCACAGAAGATATACGTACTGGTACCTGGTAGCATTAAATTGTCCTTATAATGTTTTGTTGACATTCATTGTTCCAAGATTACAGAAGGTTCGTGGCAATTTCATAGAATGTTTGTAAAGTAATTTGACTGATTTGTTAGTAGGTAGATAAGGCTCAAGCTCAATGTTTGTTCAGCTGTTAGTTTTCAGAGAAAACGTTCCGGGTGTATAGTAATGATTTGATACAGGAATATTCACAACTTTCTGTTTGTATAATTATATGTTGTATTTGTTAAGTACACTGGAACCTCCCCTTTAAATTAATTCCAATTCAGTCAGTCATAAGTTAGGGCCATATTTAATTATAATATAATTAATATTTTTTTGACCAAAAAAATTTTGGAAAATATAATTTATCATTTTTAAAATATTTTGAAAAGCTTTGTTAAAGTTTCTAAAGACATTTCCAAATTGTTTTCAAATATTGAGCTGTTATCAAATAAAAAAGAAATATTCTGAATAGGATCATTTTGATTTTAACTTTTTCATGACACCTTTTTCTTAAAATTTATGAGCGGTAATTTTGTATTTTTGTCAAATGTCAAAATATAAATAAATAGCCCAATTGTTATAATATATAAATATAAAGTGATTGTCAAAACTTCCTCAAGAAGACTCATAAAACTTTCTCAAGAAGACTCACAAAACTTCCTCAAGAAGACTTGCAAAACTTATCTAAGAAGATTTGTAATACTTATCAAAGAAGAATTGAATAGCTTACTTAGTAAGACTTGTACACCTATTTTGAGACTGGCACTCACCACCACCACATCACAGATCATAAGACAAAAGCAGAGTAGGACAGAACTGGAGTACCTGAAGTTTAGCTCTCTTGTCTAGTGATTGGCACATGATCTAAGATAGCAATAAGAATCAACGGCTGAGGATTGTGTGTACCTCATATATGTAACCACCTTATGTTTTCTTTTGCTGTCATGCAGTTTGTATGAACTTATCTCTTAAGATATACAAATTATTGTTCTGCATCTCCTTTTCAAGGATCTGTGTTAATATTTATTTGTTTCATCGCCAGTTGATTCTCATATCATTTATATTAGTTATCATGGTATCATAGCCACCAAGTGCTTGTTATTTATGATTCTTGATAAAAACTCGAGGAGTGTTTTCTACATCCTTCTCAGATTTGTTTATTATAAATCTTCTTGGTTGTGTATTTTTTCTACCAACACATCTCAGATCTGTTTTTTGTTATAAATCTTCGTGGTTCTGGTTTTCTACCAATTCTTGTCTGGCTGTTTGACACTGGTGTGACATTGCAATGGCTGCTCCTCGTGTAACTTATCAAGATATGACAAACCCCTTGTTCTTGCATTCTTCTGATGGCCCTAACTCCATTCAAGTGGAGAAACTTCAAGGAAGCTCAGACTACAGAACATGGAAGAGATCAATGGAGATAAGCCTGTCCTCAAAACGGAAGCTAGGTTTTGTCAAGGGAACTGTGCCTGTTCCGACTGATGATCTTGTCAAAGCAGAAATGTGGGAAACATGTGACAACACGGTAATCTCTTGGATCACCTCTAACCTATCTCCCTCTATTCGAAAATCTGTTATATATATGAGTAGTTCTAAAGCTATTTGGGATAATTTAGAACAGAGATTCTCTCTTACTAACGGTTCTCAGAAATATCATTTGAGTAAAAGTCTGTATGAGATTAAATAGAATGATATGACTATAACAGAGTACCACACTACTATGAAAACTGTCTGGGAAGAACTGGATGCAATGAATGTGTTACCTAATGTGACTGCTAGTACTCCTGAGATAGTAAAACTGTTGAATGATATAGAGGTTCAAAAGCAAGACTTAAAATTGTTTCAATTTCTGAATGGGGTTAATGAAGTGTATTCCCCACAACAAAGTCAATTGTTGTTGCTCGATCCACTACCTGGTGTGGATAGTGCGTGTGCTAGTTTGCAACAGGAAGAAGCTCAACGAGACTTGTTGCAGACCTACAAAGACTCAGATACAGAGGCAATGGCTATGTATAGCAAAGGACAGACCACAAGGATTTTCAACTGTACAGTGTGTGGAGGAAAAGGGCACACAGCTGATAGATGCTCAGATATGGAGGCAATGGCTATGTATAGCAAAGGACAGACCACAAGGATTTTCAGCTGTACAGTGTGTGGAGGAAAAGGGCACACAGCTGATAGATGCTATACTGTCATAGGGTATCCTAGATGGCATGCAGAATACAAGGGGCCTAGTGGAACAACTCAGACAAGGATGCCTCCAAATAATGGGGGAGGTAGTAGAGGAAAATGGAACAACAACTACAAATCACAGGGTCACAGAGTCGCAAATGTGGCTCAGACATCTGAAACTGCTACAGATGATGCACCTTTCTCTCAACAGCAACTGATGCAGTTGGCTAAATTGATGCAAACTTCGCTATCTCAAGGTACAAACCATGACAATCTGGACAGCCCATTTTCTGGTATGCTGAGCTGTAATGCCTTTACTGGAGGCTCCAAGGCTTGGATAATTGATTCAGGAGCATCAGACCATATGACTGCTCACCTCTCCAACATGGTGAAACCTGTTGCTGCCACCAACAACACTAATATCAACCTTCCCACAGGGGCCACTACTGTTATCACACATAATGGTAATACTATTCTCCCCAATTAAATCTGTCTATTTGATGTGCTATATGTTCCATATTTTAAACACAACTTGTTGTCTGTCCAGAAGCTTATTAAAAGTAATAATTTAGAGGTCAAATTTTTGCCAACCCATTGTATTATACTTGATATTGCTACTCAAGAGGTTAAGGCTGTTGGTGAGGCTAAACATGGACTGTATTACCTGGTGCATACAAGTGACCCTGTAGGCTGGCTAGAATCACACAAACCTATCATAACTTCATGTTTAACTACTAGTGTGAAACCTGAGTCAATCCCTCTCAATGTCTGGCATCACAGACTTGGGCATGCTCCACTCTCAAAAATTAAATCTATACATAAATTCTCAACATACAAATCATCATCTGAAATATATGTAACCTGTCCCATGGCAAAATTCACTAAACTGTCTTTCTCCTCGAGTGAGTCACATGCTGCATCAATTTTTGACCTTCTTCACATAGATATATGGGGCCCCTACAAGGTAAGCACTAAAGATAATATGAAGTACTTCATGACTATGGTGGATGATAAAAGTAGGCATACTTGGGTGTCTTTGCTTGCTCAAAAATCTGATGCATTCCTTGTTATAGAAGCCTTTTGTCAATACACTGAAAAACAGTTCAGATCACCTGTTAAAGTCATTAGATCAGACAATGGCATGGAATTCTTGGATTCGAGATGTGCTCACTTGTTTCACAAGAAGGGCATAGTGCATCAAACCTCTTGTTCTCAGGCCAGGAAAATAGCATAAGGCCCAAATATGTGAGGCTAACAACATACAGCCCAATAAGGTTCCAGCAGGCTTACCACAAGATTATTGGACTAAGCCACATGCGCTCCCCCAGCAGTATGTGATAGAAATTCAAGATTGTCAGTTCAGTTTAAATCTGGAGACTTTTACTATAAATCCACATGACCCAGATCACCCAGATATCAGGCTCCACAAAAGACCGCCACAGAGGTTCTACAAAAAGCTTCCAGGACACGATTATCATATTCTTATCTTTTCAGGAAGTGATGAAAGCAGTGAAAGCAGCGATGAAGGCATGACGTGGAGCCAGGACCCTTTTCCGTCAGGGGGGAAAAGCTAGTTGTCGTTATTATTAAAGTTGTATCATTATTAAAGTTAAAGTTGTCTAATCGAATAAAGTTGTACAATCGAATATCACTTTATCTGATGTGCCGATGGGGCCCAAAGCGTACCCGGCATCAATAATGTGATACGCGTGTGTGGTGTGTAAGTTAGCTTCGTTAGTAAGCTTGTCTAGAAGCATATTCTATAAGATTCTAGTGGTGTGTAAAGTAAGATTCTTATCTGATAAGATAATGATACATGTCAAGTGTGTCTTGTAAGATTTCTGTAGAAGTGTGTCGAGTAAGCTTCCCCAGTTGGCTATAAATTGGGAAGCCTTGTATCAGTTTAAGGTATCCTAGCCTTAGACATATTTCTAAGCAATAAACTTGTGTGTTCAAATATCTCTCTGAGTGTTCTTCTACTTCTTGTATATATGTTTACACAATATCACGCAAGTATACGTGGTCACAAGTAATATAATTCAAGTTCGTTCCACAGAGATCTTCTTCGCAACACATTATCATACCCCTCTTCAAAAATCACTAGCTCATTATTCAAAAGCACATACCTTAAATGTGGTGGAAGTTTCCCAAGCTTTACATTATAGAGATCTCGAATTGAAGAACTGTCAATGGAATCACTGATGTGATGCTTTAGCACGTGCGAGTCCGATTTTTTGCTCAACCATTGATCAAACTTCTTTCTCTGACCCGTATCAACTATTTCCACACTGCAACACTCTTCATCCTCTGTCGGAAATTTCATGGCCTTGAACACATTAAAGATGACATTCTGATCTTGCACCCTCATTGTAAGCTCTCCTTTTTGCACATCGATCAAAGGACGGTCCGTAGCTAGAAAAGACCTTCCCAAGATTATGGAAATCTTCTTGTCTTCTTCAAAATCTAGAATCACAAAATCGGCAGGAAATATGAGCTTATCAAATTTCACTAAGACATCCTCCACTATACCCCTTGGATACGTGATCGACCTATCTGCCAACTGCAAAGAGATGTTGGTTGGCTTTGGCTCCGGCGGACCAAGTTGCTTGAAAACAGATAAAGGCATGAGATTGATGCTAGCTCCCAAGTCATACAAGCACTTGCCAAAAGACAACTTTCCAATGGTGCATGGAATTGTAAAACTTCCTGGATCTTTAAGTTTAGGAGGTAATTTCTGTTGCAACACTGCACTGCACTCTTCTGTCAAAGCCACTGTTTCGAATTCTTCCAACCTTCTCTTTCGTGACAAAATATCCTTCATGAACATACCTCGGCATCTGCTCCAATGCTTCAACAAAAGGAATGTTAATGGACAGTTTCTTGAAGACATCCATAAACTTCTGAAACTGAATTTCTTGACTTTTCTACATGTGTCGAGGAAATGGAGGAGGAGGATAGATCTGATTCCTCTTCATAGACTGCTCTGGAGTAGACTTTTCAGCAGACTTCTTGCTCTTTTCCACTTCATCATCTAGCTGATCAGCCACCAATTCAGATTTTTCAATTTCTGGAACTGCAGATTTTTCAACCTGCTGATTCTGAACATCTTCATCTTCCTTAGCTGTTGATTGAGGATCTGATGTAACCTTTCCCGATCTCAAAGTTACTTCATTGACCTGTTCCTTGACTTCCCTTCTGCCTGGATTAGCCTCGTATCGCTAGGAAGAGTCCCCTGTTGCATGTTCAACAAGGCACTTGCAAGCTGCCCCATCTGGTTCTCCAAGGTCTTTAGAGAAACTGCCTGGCTCTTAACCATCATCCTCAACTCATCTACTTCAGATTTTTCATTCGAAGATGGACCAGCATTCCCATAAGATTGTTGCTGCTGAAATCCCGGAGGTTGATATGGTTGCCTTGGAGCATACTGTTGCTGAAAACCTTGATTGAATGGCCTCGCTTGCTGACCCTGAAACTGCTGATAAGGCTGCTATTGTTGAGCACCTTGATTATTGCTCCAACTGAAATTGGGATGATTCCTATTATTAGGATGATAAGTGGCTGGAACTGGTGTAGCAGGTCTCTGATAATTACTCACAAACTGTGCTGATTCGGAAGAGATAGCACACTAACTTGTCTCATGTGCGCCCGCACATAACTCAAAAATACTAGCAACCTGCTGAACTCCATAATTAGCAAGAGAATTCACCTTCATCGTAAGAGCCTTCAACTGAGCTGCAATGGCTGTAGCTGCATCAACTTCAAGAACACCTGCTACCTTGCCTTGAGAAAGCCTCTGGGTTAGATTTTGATATTCATTAGCAGCCATCGTCTCAATAAGATCATAAGCCTCCTCATAGCCCTTAGCCCACAGAGCTCCACCTGATGCTACATCTAGCAAAGGTCTAGACTGTGCTCCCAACCCATTGTAAAAACCGTTGATAACCAACCAATCAGGCATGCCATGATGTGGACACCTACGAAGCATCTCCTTATAACGTTCCCAAGCCTCACACAAAGATTCACCAGATTGCTGCTGAAATTGAGTTAGCTGGTTCCTTATTGCTGCAGTTTTTGCCATAGGGAAGAATTTAGTAAGAAATTTCTGAGTCCTCCCATGTAGTAATAGAACCGGCTGGTAAAGAGTGTAAGCAGCCCTTAGCCTTATCCCTCAGAGAGAATGGGAAAAGTCTCAATTTGATCGCATCATCCGGCACACCATTAAACTTGAAAGTGTCGCAGATCTCAATGAAGTCCCTGATATGCATGTTAGGATCCTCCGTAGGAGCACCCCCAAACTGAACTGAGTTCTGCACCATCTGAATCGTGCCCGGCTTGATTTCGAAAGTATTAGCTGCAATAGCTGGCCTGACAATGCTAGACTGAATATCATTGACCTTTGGCTGAGAATAATCCTTCAAAGCCTTAGCTGCTGCTGGTAAATCTGCCATCTCTTTTGCTGCTGCAAGTTCTTCTTCTGCCTGTTTACGAGTTTGCAAACGTGTTCGCATACACGTTCAAGTACCGGAAACACCAAGAAACAACAAACTAAATAAGAAATCCGAGTCAGTGAACGCTAACGACCACTGATGACAAGCACATAAACCAAAAAATAAAACACCGATGATCCCCGGCAGCGACGCCAAAAACTTGTTTACACAATATCACGCAAGTATACGTGGTCACAAGTAATATAATTCAAGTTCGTTCCACAGAGATCTGGTTAAGTTTCTACTCAGTTAATGCACCTATTCAACAATGTATGTTTATAACTCACTGCTAAGACAAATCAAAAATTGGGGTTTTAATTATCTAAATTAAACTAAGATGCAAATTATCAAACTAAGAATTAATTAACGACTGAGATTTAAAATTGATTTACTTATATGAGAATAAACATGGGACTCTAACTTCATTATCTACTTTACTTAGAGTTGACGCCTTTAATCAATGCATGTGATGGTTTTGATATCTGACCAGACAACACGAAACAAGTAATAGTTACCTCTCGGTATACTAATACCAAACTACGCATACATCCACAAAATAGATAGAAGATGGGTAGACACCAATTATGTTTAGACCCTATATCTCTATAAGATTTGAAAACATAACGGTTTAAGAACAAGTTGTCTATTAAGATCATATAGGGCAGCATAATATCTCAATTTACGCCACAAATCATGATGTTAAAACATCAACCTATCCTATGCTAGCATGGCAAGTTCTAAATCTCAAGATCCACTCTCGTTTCGCAAGAGATTAACAATTCAATTTAGATGTTAGCTACGCATCTAAAAGCATTAAGATTAACCATACGAGGATATCAAGAATTCACCACACACATATCTTTAAAGCAATCAAACTACTAAGCTACATAGATAAATCCGTTAGAATCCCATGACAACGATTAGCTCATAATTGAACCGTTCGTCACCATGGGATTTGATGAAAACATGATATGAATGAAAATAAAAATATTATTAAAACAAAGAGTTGAGAAAACAAATCTATAATCCAAGGTCTACAAAAGATGAAGTAGATCAAGATCCGTGCTTGTCACGAGCGTTGAATCCTTCTCCACTTTTCTCCCTTGCAATTCCACGTTATAATAATAAAACCGATACGAATTACAATGCTAAGATGTGTTTAAATAGGCTCTAGATTTCTTGCCCAGCAAGAAATTACCTTCTATTACAATTAGAATTCGATTAAGGTACTAAAAACTGCCCAAAATACAATTAGAACTTGAAAAGGGCAAAACAGTAATTTCCTTGCTCCCATCAGTCTGTTTGCCACGCTGCCTGCGCCCACCACGCGCAGCCTGCACGTGGACGACCTGTCCAATGTTGTAGAAAATCTCCCAAGCTTCGTGTGGACAGTAAGATCGCTGAAAACGGACTTCTAGAACTCCAGATATGGCCAAAATAGTGTAGATTGCGCAACATTCCCGGAAAATCCGAATTTTAATCAATTTATCCTCCAAAAACGATAGAAGCATCAACCATAATCGATATTCTTACAACCCTGCACAACTACACAAAACACAACAAAACTACAACAAACTTGAGTCCAAGACAATTAATTTAAGCCGAATTGAAGCGATCCAAGTGAATATAAAATCCACTTATCACACCCCCAAACTTAAACCGATGCTTGTCCTCAAGCATACAATTACAACTAACTAACTAACTAGTACCACTTCCTTAGGTGATCACGGTTGCATTTGGCATATGCAACAAGCCCTTTAAACCCCTAGGCAGCCCTAGTGGACGAGTAAGGTCTCGTGAGGGCCTATAGCGAATGTACCCACAAAATCCAATGCAATGTAATGCATGAATGCAACTAATATGAAAATGCATATGATTTACTACTAATATCCTACCATACCTTCAAATCCTCTCATGCCATATCAACTTAAGAATCAAAGTAATAACGCAATGTCTTGTTGTCGAAAGTGCAAGTATTCACATAGTCTACTCAATGAGCATGCATAAGTTCTCAAAAGCCCATGTCAAGTGTAAGAATAAGTTAATAACCATGCTAAGCCAACAAGAGTACATCTTTGAGACAAAACTCGGGATCTCATACGCAAAAACAAGTACACACTCACAATCCACTCACAAAAGAATATTCACTCAAGAACAAGGGTAAGTGTATCACTTAATTCCAACAAAATCATAAACATGTTTGGCATTTGGTATCAATCTAACTCTTAACACAACATACATCAATGACGATAATCAAAAGGTCTTTATTTGGGTTGTAACGGGGCTAGGGACAAGGTATGTCAAATAAGCCAAATCAGGTGAAGTGTCAAAAGCTAGTAGGAACTATAATAAATCATACACAATACCCTATTTTCCTCCCACATAATTTATTATTTTTCTTCCAACAAAAACACTCGACTAATCGACTAAAGTAGAATCACAGCAAACACAAATATGCTCTCATAATTTTTTTTTCCCTTTTTTTTCTTTTTTCCCTTTTTTTTCTTTTTCCGAGAGCTAAATAAAGCAATAATATAAACAATAACAATGATCCCACGATTTTATTACACATGCCGACTATCAAGTAAACAACCAAACCCAATGTTCAATATTTCCCCCAAAATTATGACCAATAATAAACCCCTCCTTGCACACCTTATTACTCCCTTAAGCACTCTACTAGCCTTTGACAATGTGGGTTCAAATTAATGTAAAGTCAATACAAGAAAAAGGTCTAGGCAAGTAATGTGGTATGTCACCGAAAAAATAGGATTAAGCTCAACGGGTTAACTAATTGATCATGTAAATATGGTGTGGTAATATGGGAAAATATGCGGTTATTCCTAAATGCCTTTATCATTTTAATCGTCAAATAATGTCATGCATTTCAAGAAAGACCTCAAACAACTGCTAGCAATGCAAACAATCCGTGGGCACTCAAGCAAACGAAAACAAATTGCAACAAATATGCAATAAGGCTCAAAAGCTTACTTGGTGGAAAAACATACTCAATCCCAAGCAAAAAAACCTCTCTAATGCACCGACTTGTATTCAAAGCATGCAAACTAAATCAACTTGCACATATTCATGTCCTTCTAATCACTTACAACATTCAATAAGTCTACTAGTTTCAACTTACTAGTGTATGTGTGTGCACAAGAACAAAGCATATCACTTCTCAATCAAAAGCGTCAACAACACAACATTCCTATCAAGCATGGGTGCAAATGCAAACTACTATGGACTCACATGATATACGAACATAAAAACAAAATGTCCTATATGAAACAAACGTAGATAACACGAACATAAATGCATAATTTACTACTACTAATATGCAAAGCATGAAATCCTGTGAACACATAATACAACAACAACTACTAATCCCTCAAAACACCCCCAAACTTAAAATATTCAATGTCCGCATTGAATGGAAGTAAATACGAGGGATAACAGAAAACATACCTAACCATCGCAACTCAACATGCTTGTTCGGCAAAAATCCCCTTTCTGTAGCAATTGGCCTCAACAACAACCAATTAAATTCAACCTCCGCCGTCGAAGACAAAAATTTTGCAACACTAACACCACCTCTCCCACGCTTAGGAGCCATAAGAATCAATACCCAACTCACAAGAAGCTCAACCAATAATCACCAAGCAATATCACACCAAAAATAGCCCAAATACCAAGAATAATACAAAATCCCCAATTTAAAAGAACACAAATTCGTAATAAAAATAAGATTATAGAAGAGATAAACCAACTACGAATCAAAGAGGTGAAATTGTAATGAATTCCTCTTTAGAATTGAATTTTTAGAGATTTAAATAAGTAGAAGAGGAATTGGATTTGTATGTATGGGTGTGTGTATATATATGAGATGATGGATAGGTTTGGTAAAAAATTTAGAGTGTATGAGAGATTTAGGATGGTATGGAATTGATATAGAATAGACATAGGAATTAGGGATTAAAGGAATTTGAGTTAGGATAGAATTTGGGGTTGATAGAATAAAAATTGGAATATGAATTTGGGGTTTTGAATTTTTTTTTTTTATATATACAAGAGCTACCCAAAAATCGGGCCACCATTCTGCATGAAGCGCAGCCTGCGCAGGGCAGGCGCAGTCTGCTCCACAGTCAGTAACGCAGGCACAACCTGCGTTACAGAGGCGCAACCTGTGCTTAGTCCAGTAACGCAGGCACAACCTGCGTGACACAGGTGCAACCTGTGCGGGGGACAGAAACGCAGGCGCAGCCTGCTCAAAAAACACTGTTTCAATTTTTTTTTTGAAATACAACACTCCAAAAAAAAAATTTTCCTACACTAATACGTGGGTTGCCTCCCACGAAGTGCTTCTTTAACGTCAATAGCTTGACGTTACTTCCTCAACTCATGGCGGTTTCAAAAGAATAACTGAACCGTCCTCAACAGAAAGACCATTCATATGAGCGTTGACATCTTGTTTGCTTGCTTTCCACAAATCTCTTCCGTCAGACTTCAACCTAATTTTACCACCCAATGGCCTAATCTTCTTCTTTTTCTTCTTCACACCTCTAAGGTGCTTCTCCGACTCGAACGGCTGAACAAAACTTTCTTCTTCCTTATCATCGGCTTTCCACCTTCGCAACACATTATCATACCCCTCTTCAAAAATCACTAGCTCATTATTCAAAAGGACATACCTTAAATGTGGTGGAAGTTTCCCAAGCTTTACATTCGAGAGATCTCGAATTGAAGAACTGTCAATGGAATCATTGATGTGATGCTTTAGCACGTGCGAGTCCAATTTTTTGCTCAACCACTGATCAAACTTCTTTCTCTGACCCGTATCAACTATTTCCACACTGCAACACTCTTCATACTCTGTCAGAAATTTCATGGCCTTGAACACATTAAAGGTGACATTCTGATCTTGCACCCTCATTGTAAGCTCTCCTTTTTACACATCGATCAAAGTACGGCCCGTAGCTAGAAAAGGCCTCCCAAGATTATGGGAATCTTCTTGTCTTCTTCAAAATCTAGAATCACAAAAAACGGCAGGAAATATGAGCTTATCAACTTTCACTAAGACATCCTCCACTATACCCCTTGGATACGTGATCGACCTATCAGCCAACTGCAAAGAGATGTTGGTTGGCTTTGGCTCCGGCAGACCAAGTTGCTTGAAAACAGATAAAGGCATGAGATTGATGCTAGCTCCCAAGTCACACAAGCACTTGCCAAAAGACAACTTTTCAATGGTGCATGGAATTGTAAAACTTCCCGGATCTTTAAGTTTAGGAGGAAATTTCTGTTGCAACACCGCACTGCACTCCTCTGTCAAAGCTACTGTTTCAAATTCTTCTAACCTTCTCTTTCGTGACAAAATATCCTTCATGAACTTTGCATACCTCGGCATCTGCTCCAATGCTTCAACAAAAGGAATGTTAATGGACAGTTTCTTGAAGACATCCATAAACTTCTGAAACTGAATTTCTTGACTTTTCTGCACGCGTCGAGGAAATGGAGGAGGAGGATAAATCTTATTGCTCTTCATAGACTGCTCTGGATTAGACTTTTCAACAGACTTCTTGCTCTTTTCCACTTCATCATCTAGCTGATCAGCCACCAAATCAGATTTTTCAACTTGCTGATTCTGAACATCTTCATCTTCCTTAGCTGCTGATTGAGGATCTGATGTAACCTTTCCCGATCTCAAAGTTACTGCATTGACCTGTTCCTTGACTTCCGTTCTGCCTGGATTAGCCTCCATATCGCTAGGAAGAGTCCCCTGTTGCATGTTCAACAAGGCACTTGCAAGCTGCCCCATCTGGTTCTCCAAGGTCTTTAGAGAAACTGCCTGGCTTTTAACCATCATCCTCAACTCATCTACTTCAGATTTTTCATTCGAAGATGGACCAGCATTCCCATGAGATTGTTGCTGCTGAAATCCTGGAGGTTGATATGGTTGATACTGTTGCTGAAAACCTTGATTGAATGGCCTCGCTTACTGACCCTGAAACTACTGATAAGGTTGCTGTTGTTGAGCACCTTGATTATTGCTTCAGCTGAAATTGGGATGATTCCTATTATTAGGATGATAAGTGGCTGGAACTGGTGCAGCAGGTCTCTGAAAATTACTCACAAACTGTGCTGATTCGGAAGAGATAGCACACTGACTTGTCTCATGTGCGCCCGCACATAACTCACAAATACTAGCAACCTGCTGAACTCCATAATTAGCAAGAGAATCCACCTTCATCGTAAGAGCCTTCAACTGAGCTGCAATGGCTGTAGCTGCATCAACTTCAAGAACACCTGCTACCTTGCCTTGAGAAAGCCTCTGGGTTGGATTTTGATATTCATTAGCAGCCATCGTCTCAATAAGATCATATGCCTCCTCATAGCTCTTAGCCCACAGAGCTCCACCTTATGCTGCATCTAGCAAAGGTCTAGACTGTGCTCCCAACCCATTGTAAAAACCGTTGATAACCATCCATTCAGGCATGCCATGATGTGGACACCTACAAAGCATCTCCCTATAACGTTCCCAATCCTCACACAAAGATTCACCAGATTGCTGCTGAAATTGAGTTAGCTGGTTCCTTATTGCTGCAGTTTTCGCCATAGGGAAGAATTTAGTAAGAAATTTCTGAGCAAGATCCTCCCATGTAGTAAAGGAACCGGCTGGTAAAGAATGTAACCAGCCCTTAGCCTTATCCCTCAGAGAGAATGGGAAAAGTCTAAATTTGATCGCATCATCCGGCACACCATTAAACTTGAAAGTGTCGCAGATCTCAATGAAGTCCCTAATATGCATGTTATGATCCTCCGTAGGAGCACCCCCAAACTGAACTGAGTTCTGCACCATCAGAATCATGCCCGGCTTGATTTCGAAAGTATTAGCTGCAATAGCTGTCCTGACAATGCTAGACTGAACATCATTGATCTTTGGCTGAGAATAATCCTTCAAAGCCTTAGCTGCTGCTGGTAAATCTGCCATCTCTTTTGCTGCTGCAAGTTCTTCTTCTGCCTGTTTACGAGTTTGCAAACGTGTTCGCATACACGTTCAAGTACCGGAAACACCAAGAAACAACAAACTAAATAAGAAATCCGAGTCAGTGAACGCTAACGACCACTGATGACAAGCACATAAACCAAAAAATAAAACACCGATGATCCCCGGTAGCGATGCCAAAAACTTGTTTACACCATATCACGCAAGTATACGTGGTCACAAGTAATATAATTCAAGTTCGTTCCACAGAGATCTGGTTAAGTTTCTATTTAGTTAATGCACCTATTCAACAATGTATGGTTATAACTCACTGCTAAGACAAATCACAAATTGGGGTTATAATTATCTAAATTAAACTAAGATGCAAATTATCAAACTAAGAATTAATTAACGACTGAGATTTAAAATTGATTTACTTATATGAGAATAAACATGGGACTCTAACTTCATTATCTACTTCACTTAGAGTTGACGCCTTTAATCAATGCATGTGATGGTTTTCATATCTGACCAGACAACACGAAACAAGTAAGAGTTACCTCTCGGTATACTAATACCAAACTACGCATACATCCACAAAATAGATAGAAGATGGGTAGACACCAATTATGTTTAGACCCTATATCTCTATAAGATTTGAAAACATAACGGTTTAAGAATAAATTGTCTATTAAGATCACATAGGGTAGCATAATATCTCTATTTACGCCACAAATCTTGATGTTAAAACATCAACCTATCATATGCTAGCATGGAAAGTTCTAAATCTCAAGATCCACTCTCGTTTCGCAAGAGATTAACAATTCAATTTAGATGTTAACTACGCATCTAAAAGCATTAAGATTAACCATACGAGGATATCAATAATTCACCACACACATATCTTTAAAGCAATTAAATTACTAAGCTACATAAATAAATCCGTTAGAATCCCATGACAACGATTAGCTCATAATTGAACCGTTCGTCACCATGGGATTTGATGAAAACATGATATAAAACAAGATATGAATGAAAATAAGAATATTATTAAAACAAAGGGTTGAGAAAACAAATCTATAATCCAAGGTCTACAAAAAATGAAGTAGATCCAGATCCGTGCTTGTCACGAGCGTTGAATCCTTCTCCACTTTTCTCCCTTGCAATTCTACATTATAATAATAAAACCGATACGAATTACAATGCTAAGATTTGTTTAAATAGGCTCTAGATTTCTTGCCCAGCAAGAAATTACCTTCTATTACAATTAGAATTTCCTTGCTCCCATCAGTCTGTTTGCCACACTGCCTGCGCCCACCACGCGCAGCCTGCACATGGACAACCTGTCCAATGTTGTAGAAAATCTCCCAAGCTTCGCGTGGACAGTAAGATCGCTGAAAACGGACTTATAGAACTCCAGATATGGCCAAAACAGTGTAGACTGCGCAACCTTCCCTGCACAAATACACAAAACACATCAAAACTACAACAAACTTGAGTCCAAGACAATCAATTTAAGCTGAATTGAAGCGATCCAAGTGGATATAAAATCCACTTATCAATATACTTTCCTTCTAGTTCTAATCTTCTTGTTCTTGTAACCTCCTTAGTGGTTGTACCTCTTTCCATAAGTTATATTCTTGGTATCAGAGCCATGGAAGCTTAAACCCCCTCCCCTTATTCTTCTCGACGACCCGGCATTGTTATGGTGATTTGCATATAGTCTAAGAAAGTATGCTCTGTGGTTGCCTCTTCAGAGGATCCTCCACACCAGAAATCCAGCGACTAGAAACATATCATGATATAGTTGAAATACTGTTGATCCACGTGCCTGTGTTGATGCTATGATGTGGATGCGGCGTTGTGGCTTACTGATCATTGTATTGCAGAGATTTCATGGTTGTTTAAACGCTTAGTGTGTTCGTGAAACACCATAACATCAAAGGCGACTCTTGAAGAATAAGGAATCAACAAATCTATGGCTAGTCCTAAACACCTTACACCTTCCCCTTCTTTTTCATCTTCCCGTAGTTTTTTTAGTACATCTAAGTCTAAAAATAAGTCTAAAAATAATGATTTTCTTTATACTGTAGATTATCAGAAAGATGATAGTAAAATCCCTATTACTGAACTTCCTTTGCTAAATCTGTATAGAACTTTTACTAAAAAACACAATCCTGTCTCTCATGTTGTAAAGCAAGTTCTCTCACCAAGCAAAGCAATTGAAGCCAAGGAGCCTGTTCTAGCATCTAAGCTTGAACAAGTACCCATTCCTTCTACTGAAGCAGAGCAGGTTTTTCCAATCCAACTAGGAGAACCATTGCCAGCCCAGTGGCATGCTCATGGTTATACTCATCTTCACTTTGGAGCTGTCAGAATGGCTTTAATACTTCATGGAAGAAAAGGCTTACCAGTGGTAGCAAGGATGGCACTTCTAGATACGAGGTTTGAACAATATGCTCATGCATGTATTGCTACTGTTCAGACTACGCTCAATGCTGGTACGGTGTTTATAACATTGTTTCCAAACTTCAATATAAGGCTCGATGACCCTCATATCAATGACAATCTCAAGGCTCAGCTGCAGATCGTTGGAGCACCCCAGGTGGCAGGAACTTACGCAGCCACTCCCCATTATCAAATGGCCTACAGAGTTCAAAATCACTCATTTGATCTTAGCCTTCCTAGAGAAACAGATGAAGCTCTATTTCTTGAAATAGATTCCCAAGTCAAGTTCATCATGCATCCACGTGCCTAAGCAGATTCCAAAAGATGAGCTCGTGAAACTTCTTCCAGAATCATGGGTAACACATTACGAGAAAATTCATAAAGATAATCAGCCCATACATTCGGTCAAATCATCTTTCTTCAAAAAGAAGGATGGGGCAGTGGAGATTGTTTTCAAAAGAAATGACTCATCATCTTCTTCAAATGCATCAATTTTCTCTTCGGAGATCAACATGATTGAAGAAACATCGCTAAATATTCCCATTCATTCCTTTGATGTAGAAGGAAAGCCCGGTTATGAATTCAAAGATAAAGATGGTCATATTTTCTGGGGGATATGCAATTGTAAAGCATGTCTCAAAGATCAATGGGATGATGATGATGATGACTACTCATCCAAAAAGCATAATAAGAAGAAGTCTTCGCAAAGGATTCTCCAAGAACGTTATGAAAAGGGGGATCCAGAAGTTGGACTCTCAGGAGAAGCATCAGGCAAATTTGACTACTATGTCCTTTACTCTAAAGGACCACAAGAGTGTAATATGTTACAACCATCTTCATATGATGATGATTTTCCGCCACTAAATTTTGAACATAACAAGACTTCTCATGCGTGGAAAATTGAAAATCCAACAGTTAGGAATCCAGATGGTTCAAGTAAACAAATTACACCAGCAGAGGAAACGTTAAACTGGTAGTCTGAGAATACTGTGGCTCAAAACAGGGTTTTAAATCAGATAATGGTGACTCAGCAAACAATGGTGAAAAGGCTTGATAATGGCCTATCAGCAATCTCAAGTGCAACATCGCAACTTCAAAGCAAGATTAATGCTCTTCACCATGAGCTTATGCAGTTAGCAGTGACTGTTTCCATAAATTCACCCTTGTTAGCTCAAAAGGAAGCAGAACTAAAAGCCTTAAAAGCTCAGCTACATTCTATCCAGACCCAAAAACCTTACACTGGCTATTATGAGGCTCCATCATTCTTCTCTTATTTACCACCTTTACCAAATTATTCCCAGCCTCTTGCTCCTTTCTCACCATATGATCATAATCCACTTAATAGTGCAGCCTTTCTGCCTATTAAACAGCCTGAAGTACCACAATCATCAGAGAGAAAGCCAGAAAAATCCCCAGTTAGGGAATCTCCTATAAAGGAGCAAATGCAGCCATCCTCTTCCCAATTAATGGTGGACAATCCAATATCATCTTTTCTGAATAAGATGGCAACTCAATCTCAGCCACGAGAAAAACAAGCTTGTTCATAATGAATTCCTTGGAGCATGAGATCATTACACAAATCAAGCACGGGAAGAATACTTGAGTATGAGATGCTGTTCTTACAAAAGAAAAGATCTGGAAACTCATTATGAAAGATTGTCCAAACGATTCTACACTATCAACGGCATTGATGATGTCAACTTAAAACAAACATTCCTTAATTATCTTCCAGAACCTCTGGGGAATGAGACATCCAGACTTTTACAGATAAAGAATCTTCCCATCAATAGTACTTTTATTGGAGAGCTTTACCAGAATGTGTTGCTTGCTTTGGAAAAATTATGCAACCAGAAGAAGTTCCTAAAGCAGATAGAAGAGCAAAGTAAAAATCTCGGATCAACATGTGATCGGAATGAGCTTCAAATCAAATATGGAAAAGGTAGCTCTTGCTCATGTGGGAAAAAGAAAGATAAGTTTTCCAAGCTTGCTAAGTTTCGAAAGAAAGCATGGAAAAACTATTTCTCGAAAAAGACAAAATGGAAGTTCCTTCAGAAAAAAGAAAGGAAACTCTAAATCATCCAGATGCTATGTATGCAGAAAGAAAGGGCATTTTGCTAAAGACTGCCCAGACAAAGAAAAAAGCTCCAAACTTATAGAAAAGATTTCTCAAATTGAAGATATTGCAGATGATGATTTGGAGTCACTATTCTCTTTGGATGAAGAACGAGGTCCAGATACTATTCTGGCTCTTGGAACTGACCTTTCTTATTCAATCGAAGAATCTGATGAAGATGATGTGGTGTTATTTGACGACATCTTTACTCTGGAAGAAAATTTCTTATGCCAGCCATCGCCTTCAGCAAAGATACACATCTTTCCTGGAAAATGGGATAAACCAATCCCCGTCATAGCATTTTTTGATACTGGAGCAACATCATCCATTATGAAGCCAGACATCTTACCAAAAGAATACTGGAACAAGTGCTATCGATCTTTTCGTGCAGCTAATGGAGATAATTTCGCCATAACCCTGATAAGAAAACCTATCAATATTCAACTTTTTCCAGGGTATGTGATAAAACATCAAATCTACGGTTCAGAATTGCCTGGAACAGATCTTCTTATTGGGTTTGATATCCTACACAATCTGAAGAGGGTATCATGGAGTAAAGAAGGGCTCAAGCACAAAAATTATTTGTTGCCTTGGACTAAGACTCTACATCTATATCCTGTAGAGGCCTTGTCAACAATAAAAGAAGAAATAGCAAGAACTTCATGCGCTGAAAGTCATACAGATTTCTTCCAAAAATGTTCTCATCCATTATGGAAGAATCCTGAATTCTTTATGCATTCTCCGTTTTAGAAAAATGAAGACATCAACCCGACAAAGGCAAGTCACAAAGGAATGAATCCAGACCACTATGCTCTCGCGATCAAGGAAGTTTTCCAGTTGCAGCAAGAAGGCTTGATAGAAAGCACAAAATTACAATGGGCTTGTGAAGCTTTCTACATGAACAAAAGATCTGAGCAAACAAGAGGGAAATTAAGGTTGGTTATCAACTATCAACCTCTAAATCATTTCCTAGAAGATGACAAGTTTCCTTTGCCAAAAAGAGAAGTTTTATTCCAGAAACTACCTCAGGCCAAGATCTTTTCAAAGTTTGACCTAAAATCAGGTTTTTGGCAAATTGGAATTCATCCAGATGAAAGACCAAAGACGGGATTCTGCATTCCAGAAAGACACTATCATTGGACGGTGGTACCTTTTGGGTTAAAACCCACTCCGTCACTATTCCAGAAGGCCATGTCTAAAATCTTCCAACCAATCATGGATAGTGCTTTAGTCTACATTGATGATATTCTATTATTCTCACCAGATATTGATTCCCATCATACTCTACTAATGGAATTCCATGACTTAGTTAAGAGTTATGGAATTATGCTTGCAGAAAAGAAGATGATCATTGGCGCAATAGATATTGATTTTTTAGGGATACATATCTCTGAGGGTCAGTATCAACTACAGCCACATATCGCCACTCAGTTAGATCATTTCCCAGATGAAAATTTAACATTCAAGCAAGTTCAGCAGTTCTTGGGAATTGTCAACTATATGGCTGATTTCATCCACGATTTGGTCAAGTACAGGACTCCTCTTACAAATCATTTAAGGAAGAATGCCCCGCCATGGAATCAGGCATGCACTGATGTAGTTAGGAAATTAAAGTCATTAACAAAAAAATCTTCCTTCTTTAAAGATTCCTTTCACTGGCAAAAGAATTCTGCAAACAAATGCAAGTGATACATTTTGGGGAGCAGTTCTAATTGAAGAAGAAAATGGAAAAAAACAGATATGCGGATACAAAAGTGGAGCTTTCAAGAGTGGAGAACTTCATTATCACTCCACTTATAAAGAAATTCTTGCAGTCAAAAGAGGAATTGAAAAATTCCAGTTTTATTTGGTGGGACAACATTTTCTTATTGAAATGGATATGTCAGCATTTCCAAAGATGTTGCAATTCAAACAAAAGATGTTGCCTCAAGCTCAGCTTCTCAGATGGGCAAATTGGTTTTCACAATGGAAGTTCGAATCAAGACATATCAAAGGAAAAAATAACTTCCTTCCAGATTTTCTGTCCAGAACTCAAAGGACGATAGCGCCAATATTTTCAATTATATATTCAATCCAGGCAGAAGATCTTCTGCCACATGTTCAAGATAAGGTACTCCTGTATACTCTACAAAAAATGGCTTATGCTAATCTTTTAGCATTTCAAAAGATTTATATCAGGAGATACAGTATATCTGAAGGTCCTCTTATGAATCTCCCCCTACATCCATCATTCCCATTCTTAACGATTCTCGGGATGAATACAAGATTTACATGACATTTTCCAAAAGAGGCATATATGTTCTTATGGTATTTTGTTGAGGTATGTCCATTTGGAATGATATTCGATAAGTATAGCCTCATCCAGTATTTGGCATTAGTAGATGTAAAGCCTAGGAAGAAGAAGCATAAGCAGCTCTATAAATGGTTAGCCCTTTATGGAGACTCGTAATTTTGGAGAAGCAACCTAAGGCTCGAAGGAAATAGCACAAATGGAGTTCGACACCAACGTTACATTTTTATTCAGTTTCAATGTGCTAGAAGACTCATCACTGAAGAAGATGGACTCACCATTTATAAAAGGTACTCTTATACATTTTATCATCATGAAGACCCAACAGAATGCCAGAGTGGAAAGGAAACACAGATACATACTAGAAGTTGCTAGAGCATTGAGGTTTCAAGCAAGCCTGCCAATATCATTCTGGGGAGATTGAGTCATGTGTGTTGTTCACTTGATCAATAGACTACCTTCTACTGCTCTGAACAATGTCACACCCTACTATGCCTCATTTAAAAAACCACCTGAGTATGAGTACCTGAGAGTATTTGGATGTTTGGCCTTTGCAACCAACCCATCATTCAC
Source organism: Saposhnikovia divaricata (assembly GCA_036435485.1). NCBI lineage: Eukaryota > Viridiplantae > Streptophyta > Magnoliopsida > Apiales > Apiaceae > Saposhnikovia > Saposhnikovia divaricata. The sequence goes on along the minus strand of CM071596.1, from coordinate 221,026,142 downwards.
CTCTGACAAGTTTGCTGCCAGGGGAGTACGCTGTGTATTTCTGGGTTATCCCTCATTCAAAAAGGGGTACAAGTTGTACAATCTCTTGACCAAAACACACTTTACCTCTAGGGATGTCACATTTCAGGAATCAATGTTTCCCTATCAAGCTGATTCTCTGCAAAAGTATATAGCTCCTTTACCTGTGGCAACTGAAGTAATGAACCCTCAAATTGAGTTTGATGATGGAGAACTCCACTTGGAAACATCAGATGACTTGTCACCACCACATTCTCCTGATCCCACTCCACCTACAAGAAGTGTGCCTGCAGACAACCACACAGACCAAGTTCCACTTTTGAGAGGATCTACCAGGTCACGCACACAGTCCAGCTAGATGCAACAGTATCAAACCAATGCAGCAGCTACTAATCCCATTGAACCGCAATATATCTCTAACCTGGCATTTACCAGTACTCAACCTAAATTCTACTGCTTTCTCTCAAACTTTACACTTCACAATGATCCTTTGTATTTCAAGGATGCTGTGACTGACAGTTCTTGGGTAACATCCATGAATTTGGAACTTGAAGCACTTGAAATGAATCAGACATGGGAGAGTACAACCCTACCACCTGGTAAGAGAGCAATTCCCTGCAAATGGGTGTTCAAAACTAAATTCAAGGAAGATGGAACAGAAGAAAGGAAGAAATCTAGATTGGTGATACTTGGATGTAACCAAACATATGGAGAAAATTTTGCAGAAATATTTGCTCCAATGGCCAAAATGACCACTGTGAGAACACTTCTGGCCATAGCTGCAGTTGCTAATTGGGAGACAGTTCAAATGGATGTCACCAATGCATTTCTGCATGGTGACCTCAATGAAACAATGTACATGAAGCTGCCACAGGGATACACTCACCATGGATGCAGAATCCAGGTTAATGATGTTGCTCTTAAGACATCCACAGACTTGGTATGTCTTCTTCTAAAAGCTCTGTATGGATTGAGGCAGGCCCCAAGATAATGGTTTTCAAAATTGTCTACTATTTTGATTAATCTTGGTTTCTCAAAATCAAAATCTGATTATAATCTCTTCCTGAAAAAGACGGAAGCTATTATCACTGCTGTTCTAGTTTATGTGGATGATCTCCTTATATGTGGTAATGACACCTCAGAAATTCATCACTTGAGGAGTATGCTCTCACAAGCATTTCACATGAAAGATTTGGGTGATCTAAGATACTTTCTAGGCCTAGAAGTGGACAGAACAGCTGCTGGCTTCTTCCTGTCGCAGCAGAAATATACTAAAGATCTTGTGCAAGAATATGGTTTGCTATCTACAATACCTGTAAAACTGCCCCTTGAATCTAATGTCAAGCTCACACCTGATAAGGATGATCTACTTTCAGATGCAAGGGTGTACCAAAGACTAGTTGGGAAATTGATCTACTTGACCATAACTAGACCTGACATTGTTTTTTCAGTTCAATTACTGAGTCAATTCATGAAAACTCCTACTACAGCTCACTTGCAGGCTGGAAAGAGGGTGTTGAGATATTTGGTTGGAGCCTCTTCACAAGGAATTCTCTTGGCCACTAGTAGTGCATCTCTACTATATGCTTACTATGATAGTGATTGGGCCAGCTGCCCCAATACAAGAAGATCCACAACTGGTTACTGCATCTTCTTTGGAGACTCTCCTATCTCATGGAAGGCCAAAAAACAACATATGGTGGCCAGGAGCTCAGCTGAAGCTGAATACAGGGCTATGGCCCTTACAACCTGTGAAATAACTTGGTTGTCTTCTCTATTGAAAGACCTTGGATTCGGTCATATCCCTCCTAAAGTGCTACATTGTGATAATCAGGCAGCCCTGGCTACAGCAGCAAACCCAGTGCATCATGAGAAGACCAAACATGTGGATGTAGACTGTCATTTTATCAGAGATGAGGTGAAGGCAGGTCATATCATTCCCACCAAAATATTCTCCACAGATCAAGTCGCTAATATCTTCACCAAGATCCTACCAGTTAACCTGCATCAGTCTCATGTTCGCAAGTTGACAGTTGAGATTCCCAACTCTCAACTGGAGGGGGAGTATTGTGAGACTAGCACTCACCACGACCACATCCGGGACCACAAGACAAAAGTAGAATTGGACAGAACTGGAGTCCACTCCTGTCACTTGAAGTTTAGCTCTCTTGTCTAGTGATTGGCACATGATCCAAGATAGCAATAAGAATCAACGACTGAGGATTGTGTGTACCTCATATATGTAGCCACCTTATGTTTTATTTTGCTGTCATGCATTTTGTATGAACTTATCTCTTAAGATATACAAATTATTGTTCTGCATCTCCTTTTCAAGGATCTGTGTTAATGTTTATTTGTTTCATCGCCAGCTGATTCTCAGATCATTTATATTAGTTATTAAAACCAACTCCTATAAATAGGCCAGTTGGTGAAACAGATTTAGACAACACATATAACTTTCTCTCGACAACTTCTATTCTTTCTAAATACGCTTCTTATATTAAGATAACAAAATTCTTTATAGTTATATCATTGTTTATTTAGTTGAAGATTGAAAACTCAAGTTTTACAACACGTTATCAGCACGAGCCACTGCCAGCTAAACTATTCAACAAAGGAGGTACGTTTCAAATTTTGTCATTCTATTTTGAATATTAAAACTATTGTTATTCAAGTACTATAAAGATGGTTATGCCGTCAAGTAGTATTCAAAAGTTTTTATGGTCGACTATGCCGTCGTAACTTTTGAATTGAATTATTAATCTATATGTATCGTTGTTTGTTAATTGTTTAAATCTAAATCTTGATGTGCTATAATATATCATGTTCAAATCTTTATAAGAATGGCCAATCTTGCGAAATTAGAGTTTGTTGCTTTGGATGTATCTGGATATAATTATTTATCTTGGGTACTTGATGCGGAATTACACCTTAGTGCTAATGGGTTAAAAGATACTATAGAATCACGAAAAACCCCAACCGTTTGATAAGTGGATTTTATATCCACTTGGATCGCTTAATTTCGGCTTAAATTGATTGTCTTGGGCTCAAGTTGTTGTAGATTTGATGTGTTTTGCTTAGTTGTGCAGGATTACGAGAATGTTGACTAAAGTGGATGCTTTTATAATTTTTTGGGAATTAATTGATTAAAATTCGGATTTTCGAGAAGGGTTGCGCAGTTTACATTGTTTTGGCCATATCTTGAGTTCTAGAAGTCCGTTTTAGGCCCGTAAGCAGTCCACGCGAAGATAACGAGATTTCCTATCATTCTAAGATAGTCCAGAGGTCCAATTACGTGGGAAACGTTCCAGAAAATCTGAAGAAAAGTCAGCTTCGAATTTTCCTTACAAAACATAATCAAATTAGGAAACGTATCTTGCAGAAATTCTATTATAATTCTGTTTTGTATTTTCTTGCTGGGCAAGACTTGTAGTGCCTATATAAACACATCATATCTTGTAATTTGTATCAGATTATTATTATTGTAACGTAGAATTGCAAGAGAGAAGAGTGGAGAAGGATTCAAGCTCGGTGACAAGCAAGATCTAGATCTACTTCAACTTTTGTATACTTTGGATAATAGATTTGTTTTCTCAACTCTTGTTTTTATTAATATTATTACTTCTTTATTTTATATCTTGTTTAATATCATGTTTTCAATTAATCCCATGGTGACGAACGGTTCAATTATGAACTAATCGTTGTCATGGGATCCTAATGGATTTATCTATGTAGCTTAGTAGTTTATATGCTTAAAAGATTTATGTGTGGTGAATTCTTGATATCCTTGTATGGTTGTGTTTCATGTATTTAGATGCGTCGCGAACATCTAATTTGTTAATCTCTTGCTAAACGAGAGTGGATCTTGAGATTTAGAACTTGCCATGCTAGCATAGGATAGGTTGATGTTTTAACATCATGATTTGTGGCGTAAATAGAGATATTATGCTACCCTATGTGATCTAAGTGGATAACTTGTGCTTAAACCTTTATGTTTTCAAATTCTATAGAGATATAGGGTCTAAACATAATTGGTGTCTACCCATCTTCTATCTCTTTTGTGGATGCATGCGTAGTTTGGTATTAGTATACCGAGAGGTAGCTTTTACTTGTTTCGTGTTATCCGATCAGATATCAACCCCATCACATGTATTGATTAAAGGCTGCGACTCTAAGTGAAGTAGATAATGAAATTAGGATTCCATGTTTTATCTCATATAAGTAATTCATATTAAATTCTCATTAGTTAATTATTCTTAGTTTAATAATTTGCTTCCGAGTTAATTTAGAAAATTAAAACCTCATTCTTGTTAATTGTCTTAGCAGTGGATTAAAACTAAACATTGTTGCATAGGCATATTTACTGATTGAACTTAACCAGATCTCTGCGGAACGAACCTTAATTATATTACTTGTGACTACGTGCGCTTGCGTAATTTCGTGCTAACAAGTTTTTGGCGCCGCTGCCGGGGATCATCGGTGTTTTGTTTAGTTTATGTGCTTGTCATCAGTGGTCGTTAGCGTTCACTGACTCGGATTTCTTACTTAGTTGTTTGTTTCGTGGTGTTTTCAGGTACTTGAACGTGTATGCGAACACGTTTGCAGGCTCGTAAGGAAAAACTGGCAGAAGACGGTTTTGTAGTAGATAATCAGAAAGAGGAACTTGAAACTACTGTAGAGATGGCAGATTTACCAGCAGCAGTTAAGGCTTTGAAGGACTATTCGCAGCCGAAGATTACTGACATACAATCTAGTATTGTCAGGCCAGCTATTGCAGCGAATAACTTTGAGATCAAGCCGAGCACAATTCAGATGGTGCAGAATTCGGTTCAGTTTGGGGGTGCGTCGACAGAGGATCCTAATATGCACATCAGGGACTTTATCGAGATCTGCGACACTTTCAAATTTAATGGTGTGTCGGATGATGCTATCAAGTTGAGGCTTTTCCCATTCTCCTTAAGGGATAAGGCTAAGGGCTGGTTACATTCTCTACCAGCTGGTTCCATTACTACATGGGATGATCTTGCTCAGAAGTTTCTTACTAAATTCTTCCCTATGGCGAAAACTGCAGCAATAAGGAACCAGTTAACTCAATTTCAACAGCAATCTGGCGAATCTTTGTGTGAGGCTTGGGAACGTTATAAGGAGATGCTACGAAGGTGCCCTCATCATGGCATGCCTGATTGGATGGTCATTAATGGTTTCTACAATGGGTTGGGAGCACAGTCTAGGCCTTTGCTAGATGCAGCATCTGGTGGAGCTCTGTGGGCGAAGAGCTATGAGGAAGCTTATGATCTTATTGAGATGATGGCTGCTAACGAATATCAGAATCCAACACAGAGGCTTTCTCAAGGTAAGGTAGCAGGTATTCTTGAAGTTGACACAGCTTCAGCTATTGCAGCTCAGTTGAAGGCTCTTTCGATGAAGGTGGATTCTCTTGCTAATTATGGAGTTCAGCAGGTTGCTAGTGTTTGTGAGCTATGTGCGGGCGCACATGAAACGAATCAGTGTGCTATCTCTTCTGAATCAGCACAGTTCGTAAGTAATTTTCAGAGACCTGCTGCACCAGTACCAGCCACCTATCATCCAAACAACAGAAATCATCCTAACTTCAGCTGGAGTAATAACCAAGGTGCTCAACAACCTCAGCCCTATCAGCAGTTTCAGGGTCAGCAAGCAAGGCCATTCAATCAAGGTTACCAGCAGCAGTATGCTCCGAAGCAATCATATCAGCCTCCTGGATTTCAGCAGCAACAGCCCCAGGCTCATGCGGGGCAATCTTCTAATGAAAAATCAGATGATGTGTGGTTAGCGTTAAAGAACTTACAAGCTGGTCAGAAACTCTTGGAAACTCAGATAGGACAGATTGCAAGTACCTTATTTAGTAGGCCTCAAGGAACTCTCCCTAGTGATACGGAAGCAAATCCAGGTAGGAGAGATAGCAAGGAACAGGTGAAGGCTGTGACTTTGAGATCAGGAAAAGTTATAGCAGGCCCTAAATCAGCAGTAGAAGAAGATGAAGATATTCAGAATCAGCAGGGTGAAAAAGCTGTAGTGCCCGAAATTACTCAACCTGATTTGATGGCTGATCAGCAAGGTGATGAAGTAGAGAAGAGCAAGGAACCTGTTAAAAATTCTGTGGAGCAGTCTCCAAAGAACACTCAGATCTATCCTCCTCCTCCTTATCCTAGAAGACTCCAGAAGCAGCAGTTGGACAAGAAGTTTGCTAAGTTCTTAGAGGTGTTCAAGAAGTTGCAGATTAACATTCCCTTTGCCGAAGCTCTTGAACAGATGCCGAGCTATGCCAAGTTCATGAAGGGGATTCTTTCTCGTAAGTTGAAGCTTGAGGAATTAGATACCGTTGCTCTAACGGAAGAATGCAGTGCTGTGCTGCAACAGAAATTGCCTCCAAAACTAAAGGATCCTGGTAGCTTTACTATTCCATGCACTATTGGTAATTTGTCTTTTGCGAAGTGCTTGTGTGACTTGGGAGCTAGCATCAATCTCATGCCCTTGTCAGTCTATATGCAACTTGGTCTACCGGAACCAAAGCCTACCAACATCTCTTTGCAGTTGGCTGATCGTTCAGTTACATATCCTAGAGGCATAGTGGAGGATGTGTTGGTGAAAGTTGACAAACTCATATTTCCTGCTGATTTTGTTATCTTGGATTTCGAGGAAGATAAGAAGATTCCCATAATCTTGGGAAGACCATTCTTGGCTACGGGAAAGACTTTGATTGATGTGCAGAAAGGGGAGCTCACCATGAGGGTGCAAGACCAGAATGTCACTTTCAATGTTTTTAATGCAATGAAACTTCCCTCAGATGAAGAAGAATGTTTGAAGGTGGATTGGGTTGATTCTGCAGTTACCATGGAAATGGAGCAGTTACTTAAGTCAGATTCTTTGGAAAAAGTTTTAGTTGGTGACTCTGATTTTGAAGACGAGGAAATAGCTGAGCAATTGCAGCAGCTAAATTCAGCCCCTTGGAAAAGGAGATTTGATTTGCCTTTTGAATCTCTTGGGTTAGGAGAACTTAAAAATTCGGAGAGGCGCCTGAAACCATCTATTGAGGAAGCTCCTACACTTGAACTCAAACCACTTCCGGAACATTTGAGGTATGTTTTTCTTGGGGATGCATCTACATTACCTGTTATTATTGCCTCTAACTTGTCAGCCAGTGCGGAAGAAAAGCTTTTACGAATTTTGAGGGAGTTCAAGTCAGCAATTGGTTGGACTATAGCAGATATCAAGGGAATCAGCCCTTCTTATTGCATGCACAAAATTCTGCTAGATGAGGGAGCTAAGCCTACTGTTGAGCATCAGCGGAGACTTAATCCGATTATGAAAGAGGTGGTGAAGAAGGAAATTCTAAAGTGGCTTGATGCGGGTATTATATATCCTATCTCAGACAGTTCTTGGGTGAGCCCGGTTCAATGTGTGCCAAAGAAAGGAGGCATGACAGTTGTTGCTAATGAAAAGAATGAGCTCATCCCTACTCGAACAGTCACGGGGTGGAGAGTTTGCATGGACTATAGGAAGCTAAACAAAGCCACGAGAAAAGATCACTTTCCTTTGCCATTCATTGATCAGATGCTAGACAGGTTGGCGGGACATGAGTACTATTGCCTCCTTGATGGATATTCAGGATACAATCAGATTTGCATTGCTCCGGAAGATCAAGAGAAGACCACATTCACATGTCCTTTTGGTACCTTTGCTTTCCGACGGGTTTCTTTCGGACTTTGTGGTGCTCCAGCCACTTTTCAAAGGTGCATGATGGCTATTTTCTCAGACATGATTGGCTCGAATGTGGAGGTTTTTATGGATGACTTCTCAGTTTTTGGTACTTCATATGACGAGTGCTTGCATAATCTTGGCTTGGTTTTGAAACGTTGTGTGGAGACTAACCTGGTGCTTAATTGGGAGAAGTGTCACTTCATGGTGCGAGAGGGAATTATTCTTGGGCACAAGGTATCTGGTAGAGGTCTTGAGGTGGATAGGGCTAAGGTGGAAACAATCGAAAATCTTCCTCCACCTATCTCTGTTAAAGGAATTCGCAGTTTTCTTGGTCATGCGGGTTTCTATCGGCGATTCATCAAAGACTTCTCAAAAATTTCTAAACCCTTGTGTAATCTCTTGGAGAAGGATGTTCCTTTCAAGTTTGATGATGAGTGTCTTACAGCTTTTGAGCTCTTGAAGAAGAAGTTGAGTACTACACCAGTCATTACCGCACCTAATTGGGAAGAACCGTTCGAACTGATGTGTGATGCTAGTGACTATGCTGTTGGAGCTGTGCTTGGTCAAAGGAAGGAGAGAATTTTTCATGTGGTTTACTATGCTAGTAAAACCCTCAATGATGCACAGCTGAACTACACTACTACGGAGAAGGAGTTGCTAGCAGTTGTCTATGGTTTCGAGAAATTCAGGTCTTATTTGCTTGGTACGAAGGTGATTGTGTATACGGATCATGCTGCGATTCGATATCTCATGTCGAAGAAGGATTCAAAGCCTAGATTGATTCGTTGGGTGCTTCTTTTGCAAGAATTCGATGTGGAAATCAAGGATAGAAAAGGCACGGAAAATCAAGTAGCGGATCATCTCTCACGCTTAGAGGACCACGGTAAGGATTCGCATAACAAAGCTCTTATTAATGAATCTTTTCCAGATGAGCAGCTTTTTGGAGTGCAAGGTGAAGAGCCATGGTTTGCAGATTATGTGAACTATTTGGTGAGCAACGTTATTCCTCCGGAATTTTCTTATGCTCAAAAGAAGAAGTTTCTGCATGATGTGAAGTGGTACCGTTGGGACGAGCCATTCTTGTTTAAGCTTGGTGTGGATCAGATTTTGAGGAGGTGCATTCCGTATAGTGAAACGGAAGGTATTTTGCATGATTGTCATTCTACCACATATGGAGGCCATTACGGTGGTGATAAAACAGCTCAGAAAGTACTTCAAGCGGGATTCTATTGGCCAACTCTGTTTAAAGATTCTCATAGGTTCGTGATGAGTTGTGATCGATGTCAAAGGGTTGGTAATATTTCCAGGAGGAACGAGATGCCTCTTAGTACGATCCTTGAAGTTGAGATTTTTGATGTGTGGGGAATTGATTTCATGGGTCCGTTTGTTTCGTCTTGCAATAATCAGTACATTCTTTTAGCAGTGGATTACGTGTCTAAATGGGTCGAGGTGAAGGCTTTACCGACCAATGATGCTAAGGTGGTGCTGAATTTTCTTCACAAGCAGATTTTCACGCGTTTTGGAACTCCAAGAGCTATAATCAGTGATGAGGGGACACACTTCTGTAATCGTCAATTTACTGCTATGATGGCAAGGTATAATGTGACTCATCGTGTTGCCACAGCTTATCATCCTCAAACTAATGGTCAAGCGGAGGTTTCGAATCGCGAGATCAAGAGAATTCTCGAGAAAGTGGTAAATCCATCAAGGAAGGATTGGTCTTTGAAGTTAGACGAAGCGGTTTGGGCGTATAGAACTGCTGCGTAACGCAGGCTGCGCCTGCGTTTCTGTAAGACACGCAGACTGCGCCTGCGTGACGCAGGCTGCGCCTGCGTTACTGCATTGGGCGCAATCTGCCTTCCCGCGCGCAGCCTGCCTGTTTGGACGAATTTTTTTGTGCTGTTGGCTGTTGCACACCTATATATAAAAAAAAAAAAATATTTTCTCTCCCCAAAAATCCTTCTCCTTCCTCCCTTTTTATAACATCATCTCTTAATCAATCCTAAACCAATTTCAATTCCAAAACCTCCAAAATTTCTCCTAAAATTCTAAACCCAATTCTTTTCCTATCCCAATTCAAATTCTTTTTCCTAAATTTTTAAATCCTATTTCTATCCTACATCAAATTCCAAATTCTACCAAAATTTTTCCTTTTCACATTCAAATTCTTATATTCATCCTATCACTCCATGCCTATATATACCCATACATACACACCCAATTCATTATCTTCTTCCTCTACATCTCTTAAAAATTCAAGTTTGGGGGAAAATTAGTACAAGTTCACCTCTTTGATTCGTAGTGGGATTTCTCTTCTCTATTTTATTTTGTTACGAATTTGTGTTCTTGTCAATTGGGGTTTTTGTATTATTCTTGTTACTTGGGTATTTGTGGTGTGATTTTTCTTGGTGGTTTTTGGTGGGATATTTCTTGGTGGTTGTTGGTGGTGCTATTGTTGAGTGGGGTTTTGGTTAGTATGGCTCCTAAACGAATGAGGGGTAGTTCTAGTAGGGTGGAGAGATTTTCTTCTCCGGAGGTGGAGTTAGAGTATAATCGGTTGTTGTCAAAGCCGGTGGCGAAGGAAAGGGGGTTTTTGCCATCTCGTCATTATGGGTTGGTGGAGGTGATTAGTGAATTACGTTGGGGAGAGATTTGTAAGGCACCTACTCCGGTTCCGGTGAATTTGGTTAGGGAGTTCTATGCTAATGCTAAAGATGAGCAGAATGGTGTGTGTATGGTTCGTGGTCAACGGGTGGATTACAGATCAGATTCTATTCGTCCAATTTTGGGACAACCACCTAAGCTTGTGGGGGATGAAAATTGGGCGCTGAAGACTAGTGATGATGTGGATATGGAGGCGATTGTTCGTGAACTTTGTGTTCCCGGTACAAGTTGGAAGTATAAATTGGGAACTAATGAGCCTCTTTCTTTTCTGTCTTCTGCTATGAATAAGTTTGCACGAGCATGGTATCTATTTCTCTGTGCCAATATTATGCCTACTTCTCATACGGGTGAGGTCACAGCTGATAGAGCGATTATTCTTTGGGGCATTCTAAAGGGAAAATACATTGATGTCGCCCACATTGTTCAGCAGAATATTCGCAGGTGTTTAAAGTCTAGTGCACTGTCATCGATGCCCCATGCTTCTATCATAGTTGGGTTGTGTATGGTTAGTGGCGTTACCTGGGGTGCGGATGAGGAGTTGCAGTCACCTTTGCCGTCCATTGTTGATGTGTCTATTGATCGAATGCCGGAATGGCAAGGCGGAATCCCGCATCCTAGGGGGCTTGGGTATGATGTTCGTGGTGGTGGTACTAGTGGTCAGGGAGCGGGCGCTCCGCCACGTGCTAAGAGAGTTCCAAGAGTTTTAGATGCTCACTTTAGACGTTTGTACAGGCGGATGGATGCTATGCATGCTAGTAACCGAGCGTATGCTGAGGATATGGCTACAGCTTTGAGAGATGCGGGTATTCAGGCCCGGTGGCCTGTCTATGGAGCTCGTACACCTTATCCACCGCCAGATACTGATTCATCCGAGGATGAGGACGAGTAGGTATGTTTCTGCTATCCCTCGTATTTACTTCCATTCAATGCGGACATTGAATATTTTAAGTTTGGGGGTGGTTTGAGGGATTAGTAGTTGTTGTTGTATATATGTGTTCATGTAGGATATCATGTTTTGCATGCTTAGTAGTAATTCATTCATGTTATGTTCGTATTATCTTCGTTTGTTTCATGTAGGACATTCTGTTTTTATTTATGTATACCATGTGAGTTCATTCTAGTTGCATTTGCATATCATGCATATTTCATGATCCCTTAAGACGAGCTAATTCTGATTGGTAGGTAGGTGTCTAATTGAGTGTGATAATGATGAGTAGAGGGTTGATTTATAGTTTCTATGAAATTGACTTGCATGCTTCAGAAACAAAATCTTTTCACAGTTTCATTGGGTGCTTTTGAGCTAGGTTGAGATCATGCTTGTTTGGATGTTTTGAGATTTAATCACTTGATTATATTTAGAATTTTCATTATTCCCTTGATGGTCTAGAACAATTAAGTCTAAGTTTGGGGGAAAACAGGGATTTCATGCTTAAGTTGTAAATATTTGTCAATAATGGCTAGGCGTCAAATGGCTAGTAGCCGGCTCATATTTATATGAGTAGTCTAGGGTTGGAATTGAGAATTCTCATTCCAGATTGCATAGAAAGAAAAAAACAGAAAGAAGAAAGAAAAAAAAAAAAAAAAGAGAAAAAAAAAATGATGTCAATTGTTTATATGCAAATTAACCAGGGTGAGCTCTTTAATACTCGAGCAATTAAGTTCGCGGGGACTTTGTGCCTAGTGACCTAAGGCTTTTATAGTCTGGGATCCACTAACCCAACGCTCGCTACATGGGTATTATTGTATAAGCCTTTCGGGGTCTCATCCATTGCACGGTTAAATAAGCATGTTTGTATATTGTGTGTTGTAGTTGTTTGGTAATAAAAGCATGAATTTCTGTCTACCTTGGATAAGGATGGAGGTGTTCTTAGGTTATGAAGTGTCTACGGTCTATTCTATTTATAAACCTGTGATTGTCTTGACGAAGAGCATGTATGATTTTTGACCTAGTTTTGGGAGTATTTCTGATGAGCATTGCACTCACGCACGTTTCTGTTCATGTATTGTTAGTATACGGGAACTTGGTCGAACTCTATTTGGATTTAGTTGCATTCTTTGAGATATTTGCTTGCTCGTTGGTTTTGGTTAGTTTGAAGGGGATCGTTGCATTTTTCATTCTAGTTGCATTCATGCATTGCATTGCATTAGGTTAAATGGATTTTGTGGGTACATTCGCTATAGGCCCTCACGAGACCTTACTCGTCCACTAGGGCTGCCTAGGGGTTTAAAGGGCTTGTTGCATATGCCAAATGCAACCGTGATCACCTACGGAAGTGGTACTAGCTAGTTAGTTAGTTGTAATTGTTTATGCTTGAGGACAAGCATCGGTTTAAGTTTGGGGGTGTGATAAGTGGATTTTATATCCACTTGGATCGCTTAATTTCGGCTTAAATTGATTGTCTTGGGCTCAAGTTGTTGTAGATTTGATGTGTTTTGCTTAGTTGTGCAGGATTACGAGAATGTTGACTAAAGTGGATGCTTTTATAATTTTTTGGGAATTAATTGATTAAAATTCGGATTTTCGAGAAGGGTTGCGCAGTTTACATTGTTTTGGCCATATCTTGAGTTCTAGAAGTCCGTTTTAGGCCCGTAAGCAGTCCACGCGAAGATAACGAGATTTCCTATCATTCTAAGATAGTCCAGAGGTCCAATTACGTGGGAAACGTTCCAGAAAATCTGAAGAAAAGTCAGCTTCGAATTTTCCTTACAAAACATAATCAAATTAGGAAACGTATCTTGCAGAAATTCTATTATAATTCTGTTTTGTATTTTCTTGCTGGGCAAGACTTGTAGTGCCTATATAAACACATCATATCTTGTAATTTGTATCAGATTATTATTATTGTAACGTAGAATTGCAAGAGAGAAGAGTGGAGAAGGATTCAAGCTCGGTGACAAGCAAGATCTAGATCTACTTCAACTTTTGTATACTTTGGATAATAGATTTGTTTTCTCAACTCTTGTTTTTATTAATATTATTACTTCTTTATTTTATATCTTGTTTAATATCATGTTTTCAATTAATCCCATGGTGACGAACGGTTCAATTATGAACTAATCGTTGTCATGGGATCCTAATGGATTTATCTATGTAGCTTAGTAGTTTATATGCTTAAAAGATTTATGTGTGGTGAATTCTTGATATCCTTGTATGGTTGTGTTTCATGTATTTAGATGCGTCGCGAACATCTAATTTGTTAATCTCTTGCTAAACGAGAGTGGATCTTGAGATTTAGAACTTGCCATGCTAGCATAGGATAGGTTGATGTTTTAACATCATGATTTGTGGCGTAAATAGAGATATTATGCTACCCTATGTGATCTAAGTGGATAACTTGTGCTTAAACCTTTATGTTTTCAAATTCTATAGAGATATAGGGTCTAAACATAATTGGTGTCTACCCATCTTCTATCTCTTTTGTGGATGCATGCGTAGTTTGGTATTAGTATACCGAGAGGTAGCTTTTACTTGTTTCGTGTTATCCGATCAGATATCAACCCCATCACATGTATTGATTAAAGGCTGCGACTCTAAGTGAAGTAGATAATGAAATTAGGATTCCATGTTTTATCTCATATAAGTAATTCATATTAAATTCTCATTAGTTAATTATTCTTAGTTTAATAATTTGCTTCCGAGTTAATTTAGAAAATTAAAACCTCATTCTTGTTAATTGTCTTAGCAGTGGATTAAAACTAAACATTGTTGCATAGGCATATTTACTGATTGAACTTAACCAGATCTCTGCGGAACGAACCTTAATTATATTACTTGTGACTACGTGCGCTTGCGTAATTTCGTGCTAACACCGTTGAACAAAATGCCGAAGCTATCATTTTTCTCAGGCATCACATTCATGAAAACTTAAAATCTAAATACCTCACGGTCAAAAATCCACTCACTCTTTGGACCAATCTCAAAGATAGGTTTGACGACCAAAAACTTGTCCATCTGCCACATGCTCGTTATGATTGGATCAATTTAAGGTTACAAGATTTTAAATTTGTTGCTGAATATAATTCTGTCTTGTTCAAAATAAGCTCAAAGCTAATTCTGTGTGGTGAGAAAGTTACTGATGCTGAGATGATTGAAAAGACCCTTTCGACCTTCCACCCCACCACCATGATCTTGGCACAAAAATACATGGAACGCAATTTTCAAAAATATAGTGAGCTAATATCTCTCCTTCTTGTAGTGAGAAAAATAATAAGTTGTTGCCGAAAAATCATCAGATATGCCCCACAGGCTCTGCCCATTTACCAAAGTACATAACACGTCATTACGAAAGAATGAGCATGGGAAAAGGTATAGAGAAGGACGAGGTTATGGACAAAACCGTGGATGTGGAAATTTTCTTGGTCGGTTTCGAAATCAGTATCACTCTGGCCACCTGAAGTGGCAGCGTGATGGCTACAACAACTCTAGCCACTAGAAGTAGCAAAATGAAGTGTCAAATAAAAGGAAGGCACCACAGAAAGGAGATACTAGAGATATATGTTTTAGATGTGGGGCTCATGGGCATTGGACTCGTACTCGTCAGACACCTAGACATCTTGTAAAAATTTACGAGTCATCTAAAAAGCAGAATGGATAAAGGGTGGAAACAAATTTGGCTAGCTTTAACGATGAACCAACCAACAAGACTCCAACTGAAATTAATAATAATGCTAATCTTTACTATGGCTTAGATGACTAGTTCTTATATGTATCGCTTTAAATTCTTGTTCCTTATGTATTTTCTTTGATTTCTTGTTTCAATGTACTTGTTTTATGTTCTTGTTTTACGTACTTGGGTTTGCTTTAATAAAATTGTTGTTTACTTATATATGTGCACAGTATAAAATATGGGAGACATATGCATTGCTGATTTCGCCACCACTCACACAATTCTACAAAATCAGAAATATTTCTCGCAGTTGACTAAAACCAACTCACATGTCTGGACCATTTCAGGAACATCAAATATAATAGAGCTTTTGGGAAAGCCAATTTTATCCTACCAAACGAGACACAAATTCACGTACATAATGCTCTATATTCTAGTAAATCCACTTGAACTCTTTTAAGTTTTAAAGACATTCGTCTTACTGATTTCCAAGTAGAAACTACTAGTGAGAATGGTAAAGAATATCTCCTTATCACTTCAACTTTTTCAGGTCAAAAGAAAATGTTAGAAAAATTACAGTCAACATCTTCTGAATTATATGCTACCCAAATTAGAGTCATTGAGTCTCATAGTATCACCATTCCGAAAATCAAAGACCCAAAATCACTCACCCTTTGGCATGAAGGACTTGGTCATCCAGGAGTATCTATGATATGTCGTATCATAGAAAATTCTGTTGGACATCCACTTAAAGATAAAAAGGTCATACCACATAATGAACTTCCTTGTTCAGCATGTTCTTTAGAAAAACTAATTGTTCGACCATCTCTAGTTAAACTTCAAATCGAGTCTCCAAATTTCTTAAAAAGAATCCAAGGTGACATTTGGTGGTCCTATTCACCCATCATCCGGTCCATTCAAATATTTTATGGTTCTAATTGATGCATTAACTAGATGGTCTCATGTATGTCTACTTTCTACACGAAATACGGCCTTTGCCAAATTACTTGCTCAAATAATCAAATTGCGAGCCCAATTTCCTGACCATCCCATTAAATCAATTCGACTAGATAATGCTGCCTAATTTTACATTTGCAACTTTCAATGATTATTGTATGTCAGTAGGGATCTCAGTCGAACACCCTGTAGCTCACGTGCATACACAAAATGGCTTAGCAGAATCTCTAATTAAAAGACTTCAACTCATTGCACGTCCCTTACTTTTAAGAGCTAAATTGCCTACATCTGTTTAGGGTCATGCAATACTTCATGCATCAAACATAATTAAGATAAGACCATCTGCTTACCACAAACAATCTCCCCATGAGTTAATTCTTAGCCAAGTTCCTGATATTTCTCACTTTAAGATTTTTGGTTGTGCCGTATATGTTCCCATTGCACCCCCACAGAGATCCAAAATGGGTCCGCAAAGAAGAGTAGGCATATATGTTGGTTTTGACTCACCATCTATCATAAGATATCTTGAACCTTTAACTGGTGATGTGTTTACTGCTCGTTATGCTGACTGTCATTTTGAGGAGTCTGTGTTCCCTCCATTAGGGGGGGATAATGTTTTGCATAAATTAAATTTTGAACTATCATGGAATGCATCAGGATTAAATGCTATTGATCCACGTATTAAACAATGTGAATCTGAGGTTTTAAGAATCATTCATATGCAAAATATTGTTAATCAAATGCCGGATGCTTTTAATGATTCTAGACTTATTATAAAATTGTATATACCCGTTGTTAACGCTCCGGCCTGGGTTGAAATTCCTGTTCATAAATCAATTCCTGAAGAATTGATCAATTCCTGAAGAATTGATTGGTAATTTAAAACCATGCCAGAAGCATGGTAGACCTGTTGGTGCAAAAGATGTTGTACCACGAAACGGAAATTGAATGGACTTGCCCCTAAAGTGGCAAATGTTCCTGAAGTGACTATATCAAATACCCCAGAAGTGGTATCACCTCCTGAAGAGGTTCAAGTCCCTGAAGTGGATGTGACAAAACCATCCGAAGTGGTATTACCTCCAGAAGAGGATATTGCCCCTGAAGTGGCACATGCTTCCATAGAAACAAAGATACCTGAAAATTATGAGATCTCAATGACTTATGTACATAATGGGAAATTATTAGATCGTGGGAGTATTGAGGTTGATGAGGTATATGTTTTTTCCATGGCATATGATATTGTTATGAACTCCGATCCTGAACCACAAAGTGTGGAAGAATGTCGACAAAGAGATGATTGGCCAAAATGGAAAATTGTAATCCGGGAAGAATTGCAATCCTTGCGCAAGAGAAATGTATTTGGACCTGCAGACCGAACACCAGCTGGTGTGGTTCCCATTGGGAATAAATGGGTATTTGTACGAAAACAAAATGAGAGAAATAAAATTATAAGATATAAAGCCCGGCTAGTAGCCTAGAGATTATCTCAAAGTCCTGGATTTGATTACCAGGAAACCTACTCTCCTGTAATGGATGGAGTCACTTTTCATTTTATAATGGGTACGGCTTGTATGGAAAGATTAGAGATAACCTACCTTTATGGATCACTTGATAGTGATATTTATATGAAAATCCCTAAAGGATTAAAGTTAGAGGAAACTAAGCCTCGACATTTATACTCAATTAAACTACAACGATCATTATATGGCTTGAAACAATCTGATCATATGTGGTACAAAAGGTTTATTGAATATTTATTGAATGATGGTAATCAAGTGTGTCCATGTGTGTTTATCGAAAGGTCACAATCTGGTTTTGTTATTATTACTGTATATGTGGATGATTTGAATATTGTATGTACTTCTGAAGATATTACTAATGCTGCTAACTATTTGAAAAATGAGTTTGAAATTAAAGATGTTGGAAAGACAAGATTTTGTTTAGGTATACAGGTGGAGCATTTATCTTAAGGCATATTTATCCATTAATCAACCTATACATAAAAGGTTCTTGATCGGTTATACATGGACAAAGCTCATCCACTAACTACGCCAATGGTGGTTCGATCACTAGAAATTGAGAAAGATCCATTCCGTCCTAGAAAAGAAGATGAAGATGCACTTGCACCTGAAGTTCCATATCTTAGTGCAATTGGAGCTCTTATGTATCTTGCAAATAACACACAACCTAATATTGAATTTGCTGTGAACCTGTTGGCGAGATTCAGTTCCTTATCCAACTAAAAGGCATTGGGATAAGATCAAACATATATTCAGATATCTCCGAGGAACAATTGATCTTGGTCTATTCTACCCAAACAATTCAAAATCGCAATTGGTTGGATATGCGGATGCTGGGTATATGTCCGACCCTCATTTTGGACGATCTCAAACAGGTTTTCTGTTCACATTTTGTGGTACTGCTATTTATTGGAAGTCTACAAAACAGACTATGGCGGAAACTTCATCTAACCAGGCAGAGTTACTTGCAATCCATGAAGCAAGCAAAGAATGCATTTGGTTACGATCTGTCATTCAACATATTCGAGAATCATGTGGCTTATCAAGTATTTCAGACAGTCCTACAGTTATATTCGAAGACAACTCAGCTTGCATTAAACAATTAAAGGAAGGCTATATCAAAGGGGATCGAACAAAACATATCTTGCCAAAATTTTTCTTCACTCATGAGCTACAAGAAAATGGTGACATTGATGTACGACAAGTTCGCTCATGTGATAACCTGGCAGATTTACTTACAAAGTCACTATCTACATTAACATTTGAAAAGCTGCGAAGCAATATTGGTATGCGAAGATTGATGAAATTATTACATCAAGATGTCAAATTGTGAGACGTTTTATTCAGGGGGAGATTTTACTATTTTTCCTTCGTCAAGATTTTTATCCCACTGGGTTTTTCCTTGCAAGGTTTTAATGAGGCAGTTAATCCTTGCAATAACTCATTTTCGACAATCAAACGGGAGTGTTATAATATATAAATATAAAGTGATTGTCAAAACTTCCTCAAGAAGACTCACAAAACTTCCTCAAGAAGACTTGCAAAACTTATCTAAGAAGACTTGTAATATTTATCAAAGAAGAATCGAATAGCTTATTTAGTAAGATTTGTAAACCAATTCCTATAAATATAAATAGACCAGTTGATGAAACAGATTTAGACAACACATATAATTTTCTCTCTACAACTTCTATTCTCTATAAATACTCTTCTTATACTAAGATAACTAAATTCTTTCTAGTTATATAATTAGTTATTTAGTTGAAGATTGAAAACTCAAGTTCTACAACACCAATTACCTATTTAGTCTTTAAATTTTTGGCATTTTTAGTAATCATAACAATTTGTTACATATGTTCCAAAGTTTTAAAAAATAAATTTATGGATTTGAATTTTTGTAATTGATGCCTTATTTTTTATTTCTATGTGTGATATTCTCATATTTTAATGTTTAAATAACATTTAAAAATGAAATGATATAATACATGTGAAATCTAAATTCTAAAATATAATTCATAAATGAAAAGGAAGTAATGATATCATTTGAAAAAATGAAAATTTGAAAATATCATTAAGAATATCCAATAAAAAAATGATAATGTGATTTGGAGATGCAATCTTTTTGGTAGCAGGACTATTCTATTTTTATTAAGAAATTTGGTCAAGACTATACATGTTCTTTGTAATTGTTTGTAATACATAAATTTACTTATTCATATTTTTTCATATCTATTTTATGCGATATTTGAATTTTCGAATTCTTGTAACATATAAAAAAAAATTGAGTGTATCTTTTAAATCAAAATGCTAAGAATCGTATGTAGGAATTTGAGAAACAGAAATAATATATTCAATGTGTCAATATTTTTATTTGATGAATATGTATATTTGCATTCTTGCATTTATCCTTTTATATTTATTATTTCAAAAAATGTTTATAACTTAAGTAACATAAGTTATCGATCAACTGATTTACTTAAACAAGTCAAAAAAAAAATAAAGAAGGAATAAAATACTATATTCCTTAAAATATAAAACATATAATTTGAAGTATCGTGTACTTTGTTTAAAAATATAATATTTGCTTAAGGATTTCGACATAGGATAATTTTTGAAATTAACATTTTAGCTATGCTTTTTACCAACCACTTTTTATTGGGCCCGTAGGTATTGTTGCCTCGTACAGTGGTACAAGTCTACAAGGCCATGCTATTTTTACGTTTTTCCCTTTGGATTTTCCGTCACCAGTATACATTTGTCAGACGATAAATCAAATATGAGAGATATTATACTTTTTTTTTCTTGTGAAAGGAGATATATATTATACTTTTTTGAAGCTTCGTTTCATTTATATTTTTTTTGTCAAGAAGCGTCATTTCATATATTTTATTTTGGAAGTTTCTCAATGCTATCACTTTATAATTTATGTTTTTATTATTTTTATTTTTTTCCGATTTTGAATTAGTTTAATCTATCTTATAGTCCGTGCTATTCACAGATTTGTAATATTCTTTTTTATCTTAGAATTATATTTTTATATATTCATTATTTTCAATGATTATTTTAATTTTAATTTTAAGAATTGATATAAATTTATTTAATGATATGCATGTTTTAAAACTTATATTATGAAATTTTAAATTAAATATGTCGTTGTTTGAGGGTTGAATTTTTAGTAAAGTCATTTAATCATATAAAATATTTAATCATCAGATCTAACGGTTCTTATTTATTAATAAATATCTAAAAATTATTATTCGTTATATGTGGATTTTTATTATATATTTTATTAGTGATTGGAAGATATAAGATAATAGATTTGGGTATGTATTAATTATTGGAAGATTTTATTTTAAATTAAAAGGTAAAATATTTTAATTAGAAAAGAAATTAATGATTGAAAGATACGATATTTTAAGTGTTTATATATGATAATATCTTTTATTAAAAGTAAACTTCTTTTAAATGAAAAAAGCAATAAATTAATAATCATTAATTACATTATTTTAGTAGTTATATTTTAATAATTAGGATAACCTAAGCAAAAAATATTAAAACTTTCAAGATTTTAATTTTAATATAATAATTTAAATTATAGATATGATTATTACGTGTTTGCAACATTTCCATTATCTAACGTTAATCAGACTCTCAAGGAAAAACGAACTAACATTCACAAAAAAAATAATAAATCAATAAAAAAACAAATTATCTTTCAGATTTAAATTTATAGGAAAAGTTATAGTTTTCTTTTGCAGAAATAGGATTTTGTAACCAAATTCAACTAAAATTAACCTTCAATGCAACTTTACTGTTTTTAAGAAAAACGACTGCGATTGGTAAAAAAATTATATTTGATTAATTTTAATAGCAAATTGTAGTCTCACAAAAAAATTTAAAGAATAATAAAACCGCAAATAAATTTTAAAGAAAATAATATTTTTGTTAGTTTCTTAAAGTTTAGCCCCAAATTCCTATCATTAATAAATTATCAATCAAGATTAATTTGATAAAAGAAAATGCCTATAAATTTATCAAAATTTAGAATATAAGTCACACAAGAAAAAGTTGAACAAAGTGTGGAAGTTGTTTTAGAGGAACAAAAAGTAATAAAAGGAACATGTAAATACTAAATACAAGTCGACTGATTATTTGTGGATAAGAAAGGGAAAGAGCAAGTCGACACATAATACGTGGATAAAAATATACTATACGTAACGCAACTGTTGCTGATACAGTTATGCAACTGTCCTACATGTTGTATCTACACATGAGGTGGCATTCTAGACTCTTCTTTCCTTCTTTTATCGTTTTCAACTTGTCTTCATTAATCATACATTTATTTCTGTGATCGCAAACACTAATAAATTTCAATAAAATTTTAGAGGTCATAGCAAGAAACCCTTTGTATTATTTTCAAGAAAATGGCTGATATTTTGAGCAAAACCAATGTTTTCTCTAACCATTTTCACCACCAAAATCAGAAACCACGTACATGGGCCTCTGTTTCTGGTCATAATAAATCTGCCCGTGTTTCTTTTAAAACTTTGGTTGGTAGACCATCATCATCTTCTTCTTCTTTATCTAATTTTTATGGTCATAGAGCTGTTGTTATCTGTAGGCCAAATGCCCGGAAAGCTGCAGCTGGTGCTTGTAATTCTCAGGTTTGTTATTGTGCTATCTTGATCGCAATTTCACAATCTTTATATGCATGGATGTGTTTGTGTGTGTTTAAATTTCAGGCCAGGTTGTGTTATCAGAGGTGCTTGAAATAGTATTAATTATGTGTTAGTTCTTGACACTTAAAAATTCATATGCTTCTCTGGTACACTTTATTTGAAATATACTGGTTCGCTTCTTTGTTTTGTTTGATCATTTACTTAGACAACATGTTACTTTAATCTTCATTGATTCGACTACTTTTTTTCTTTTTTTTTTGTTAGCTAATTTTAATTTCTTTATAATATAGATGAGCATTGGACTGAAAAAAGCTCAGGGTTGGTGGGAGAAAGGGCTTAAAACGAACATGAAAGAGGTGGAGGGGCCTAATGACCTTGTACAATCTTTGCTGAATGCGGGAGATCAATTGGTGGTTGTTGCTTTCTTCTCCCCTGGCTGTGGAGGCTGCAGAGCACTTCATCCCAAGGTATCTTGCTATTCCCTATATTTGCTTCTTCGTTTGATTGTTTGATTTGTTATTTTGAAAGAGTAAATAATACACATGGTTAACGGTTGTGTGGCTAGAGAATAGAGATGGAAAGAATGAGTAAAATTTGTGTGTTTTTCGGCAGATGTGTCAATTGGCAGATATGAATCCGGATGTACAATTCCTGCAAGTAAACTATGAAGAGCACAAATCCATGTGTTATTCGCTAGGTGTCCATGTTCTCCCTTTCTTTCGCTTCTATAGAGGGGCTCATGGTCGTCTTTGCAGCTTTAGCTGCACCAATGCCACGGTTAGTTGCACTCCTGGTTTATCGTTGTGTGTTTTGCTTAACCAATGAAAACTTTAGCTGGATGTTTTTATCGACGGTTTTTTTTATCCAATATATGGCCTATGCTGAGTCTCTTGATCTTTATTTGTTTCAAGTAGACTTTCACAACTTCTGGGGCAAAATATTATAACCGCTCGTGTGATCCCCACATCTTATCTTATAGCCTGTAACTTATGTCAGCTTATTAATCTTGCTAGTTTGTTTAAAATTTGTGTTCATGTGAATCATTAAAATATCGCAGATCAAGAAATTCAAGGACGCATTAGCGAAGCACAGCCCAGATAGATGTAGCCTAGGTCCAACGAAGGGTCTAGAGGAGAAAGAGCTGGTTGCACTTGCTGCGAACAAGGATCTTTCATTCACATACAAACCAAAAACAGAGCAACCCCTGGATGTTCCTGGTCTGGAAAAGATATTAACTTCACCAGCACCAGCATCTGATATAAATTCCTACCCTCCTCTTCCTCTTCCCCGTCCTCTGAAATCAGAAACAGCACCAAATACCATCAAGGACAGCGAAATTAAGACATTGACCACGTCGGGTCGATGATAAAGAAAAATCCTACACTATCCACGCATATCTGTGTACAGTTTATGTTATGGTATGAGTTGTGTTGTAAATTGTGTGGTAGACTCAACTGATTTGCAGGCTTCGAGATCTCTTCGTTTTTCATCTTCCATGATCCAGGCCAGCAAACATGAGGCAAATGATTAGTACATTAGAGTTAATCTCTCTTTTTTTGTTTAGGGAGAATCATTTCTGCGGTATTGTATTGGTCTCCTGCAAAAGGATTGATATCCTTTCACTTCTAAAGAATAAGATATTTCTTTCATATTTGTAGTTGTACGCAAGTCCAATAATGCTGGTGAACACTTAAAGCTATTAACTATGAAAACTGTGGTTCATTTAGCAACACTTGATCAAAGCAATTCCTCTCGACACTTGACTTCTTCGGTTGGGAGTTCACTATAATCTTCACTCTAATGCTGAATAAAGTCATCTTTAAGCTGCTTTAGCATCTCTTAGATATATTGTTATTACATAAGCCTAAGAAAATTTCTCCATGACAAATGTCGTAGGTTCGAATTATGAACACATCACACATCTATTTCTCATATTAATGTCCTAGGTTCGACTCTTAGCTCCCTCAACGGAGAAACACAACAGGAGGGTTGCCCATATAAAAAAAATGAAAAAGATCTTTTAAATCTTATTTAAAAAAAGAAAGATCTTTTAAATCTGGTGGAACAAAGTGATTTTGCTTGTTGAACTTGGTGCTTGGACCACAAAAAGTTGATTGGATCACAAAAAGAAAAGAAGTATTTGGATAACATAAGTAGGTGTCTGGACCAGGTGTCTACAAGTGAAAGAAAGATGGATGCCATTAGCTGTTGGGGGTGACAGTGCCCACTATTGCTTAGTATAACGTGGCCTTCATTCCTTTCTACAACCAAAAAATAAGATATGTGTCTTGGGGAAAGTGGGAACGATCTTTTGTGGTGTGTCTGGTGGGAAGGGGGAACGACGATCTTTTGTGAACACAAATTTGATTGTTTGTCCTGGCATGGATGTGATGTGAAAGCCTAAATATTCAGTATTTTTGGATCGTTCACAGAACTAATTTTAATATGAATAGGAGATGATAGTTCGAGCTTGCAATCAGAAATTTTTTGAATGTCCAAAAGGTTTAAAATCAGCATTCAGTATTGTAATATTACACATCCATCTTATTTTGTTGCAAGATTTTAGAGGAAGATAGAAATCAGAATTCAGATATAATGCTCGCATATAAACCTAGTGTTCTAAAAATCGGCATAGGCGGTCGATTAATCGCCGCCTAGGCGTTAGGCGGTCAGAAAACGTCTAAATTTTGTAAAAATTGATCATTCGGCATTTTTTTGATTAGGCGGTGATAAGTGGATTTTATATCCACTTGGATCGCTTCAATTCGGCTTAAATTGATTGTCTTGGACTCAAGTTTGTTGTAGTTTTGATGTGTTTTGTGTAGTTGTGCAGGTTTGTAAGAATGTCGATTACGGTTGATGCTTCCGTCGTTTTTGGAGTTAAATTTGTGCAATGGAATGAAGAATGGAGTTGTCATTAAACTCCCATGAAGGTTCCTAAGTCAAGGGAAATAAAGAATGTGATCTAACGTAAAAAGAACGGGCGAAAACGGAGCAAGAACGAAGGAAATAGAGCTTAAAAACGACCGCAGACGGAGGGCCAGGGCCAGGCTGCGCGTCTGGCAGCTGAAACTCGTGCAGGCTGCGCACTTGGGGCGCAGGCTGCGCGCGCGCGTTGCTGAAAATTACAATTTTGCCCTTATTCACTGTTTTGGCCATATCTTGAGTTCTACAAGTCCATTTTGGACGATCTTACTGTCCACGCGAAGATAACAGAATTCTCTTTCATTCTAAAGTGGTTCAGAGGTCCAATTACAACTGGAACAGCCCAGAAATACTGAAGAAAAGTCAGCTACGAATTTTCCTTCAAAACAGAATCAGTTTAGGAAAAGTATTTTGTGCTAAACTGCAGAAATTCTATTTTAACTCTATTTTGGGGAATTTCTTGCTGGGCAAGACTTCTAGAGCCTATATAAACACATCCTACCATTGTAATTTGTATCATTAGTTAGCATATTATAACATAGAATTCATATCTTGTTTCATTATCATGGTTTCACTTGATCCCATGATGACGAGAGGTTCAATTACGAACTAATCGTTGTCATGGAATTCTAACGGATTTATTTATGGAGTTTTAGTATTTTGATGCTTTAAAGATCTGTGTGTGATGTATATTTGATATCCTTGTATGGTTATTCTTAATGCTTTTAGATGCGTAGCTAACATCTAAATTGAATTGTTAATCTCTTGCGAAACGAGAGTGGATCTTGAGATTTAGAACTTGTCATGCTAGCATAGGATAGGTTGATGTTTTAACATCATGATTTGTAGCGTAAATAGAGATATTATGCTGCCCTATGTGATCAATATGGATAACTTGTGCTTAAACCGTTATGTTTTCAAATCTTATAGAGATATAGGGTCTAAACATAATTGGTGTCTATTCATCTTCTATCTCTTTTATGGATGTATGAGTAGTTTGGTGTTCGTATACCGAGAGGTAGCTTATACTTGTTTCGTGTTGTCCGATCAGATATCATAACCATTGCATATAGTGATTAAAGGCGTCAGATCTAAGCGAAATATTTAATGAAGTTAGGATCCCATGTTAATCTTGTAGAAGTAATTCGATTCCAATTCTCCTTAGTTAGTTAATTCTTAGTTGTTAATGTACTTCTTAGTTAATTTAGTTAATTAAACTCACGTGTCAAAAAAAAAAGTTAATTAAACTCAAATTTGTTAATTGTCTTAGCAGTGAATAAAAACCATACATTGTTGCATAGGTACATGAACTGAATTGAAACCCAACCAGATCTCTGCGGGAACGAACTCAACTTTATTCTATATTACTTGTGACCGCGTACGCTTGCGTGTATTAGTGTAAACAAGTTTTTGGCGCCGCTGCCGGGGATCATCGGTGTTTTATTTTTAGTTTATGTTCTTGTCATCAGTGGTCATTAAAGTTCACTGACTTGGATTAGTTACTTACCTATCTTGTTTAGTTCGGTGTGTTTCAGGTACTTGATTGTTTGAAAATGGCAGGCGAGGAGTTGCCATGGTGGGAATATTCGAGGACATCCATGCCTCAGCAATGTTAGCAATGTTTGGGCGTTCATGAGACCTTACAATATTGTTACTACGAAGGAGTTGTTCCATATATCACTTATGAGGAACAACCATATTTTCAATACCATCCTCAACAATACCAGCAAGATGTTCCAAATATGTCATATTTCTTTGGTAGTGAAGAGTTTCAACATCAACAACCTACTCCTACTTTTCAATCAGATGAGGTTGATGTTATGGAGGAGATTAGGATGCTTGCAAAGAGTAATGAGGAGTCTATCAAATCTTTGGAGACATTAGTTGCTCAAGTTTTGAGTGCCTTAGAACAAGAGAAACAGCAATTCATACTAGAGGCAATTCCAGAAAATAACGGTGACTTGGAGCAAGGTACTGCATGCATAATTGAGGAAGACAAATTCCAAGGTGAGGTGAGCGTTCACAAGCCATGTGAGGAATTTGATCATGCTAGTATTGTGGATGATTTGGAAAGGGCACTATTTGGGATAGACACTGGTGAGCTACACAAATTTTGAGAATTGGTATGTGCGTACCAAGAGGCTGATGAATATGGGAAAGATGCAGGTCTTCTACTTGTCTCAGAGTATAAAGATGGAGGTAGCGCATTAGATCCAATGAAGGAAGCTCTCTTTGAGGAACCAAAGGTTTCAGCAACATACATTTACCCTCCTCCATTATATTCAAGCGAAGCCCACGAATGTGTGTTGTTCTACAAATTGACAGATTTGGGTCAACCAATGAAGGCATTGGAATAGGACATAGTTGTTATACGAATAGGCCAAGCGAGGAGAAGGGGCAGAAAGTGTGCCGCCGTGATGACGATGAAGTCTCACGAAGAGATGACCAGGCCAACTATTATCATCCGTAATGGAGGCTTGGACGTAGTCAAGCTAATTGACTCTAAACAAGCGCTTCGTGGGAGGCAACCCATGTGTTTCGATGATTAGGTATGTTTCCTACTATCCCTCCTATTTACTTTCATTCAATGCGGACATTGAATATTTCAAGTTGGGGGTGGTTCGAGGGATGAGTAGTAGATATGTAGTTGTTTATAGTAGTTATGTGTCATGTAGGATATCATCCTTTGCATTTTAGTTGTAATTCATGCATGTTTTGTTCGTGTTATTATCATGTGAGTCCATAGTAGTTTGCATTTGCACCCATGCTGGATAGGAATTTTGTGTCTTTGACGATTTTGATTGAGAAGTGATATGCTTTGTTCTTGTGCAAACACATACACTAGTAAGTTGAAGCTAGTAGACTTATTGAATGTTGTGAGTAATTAAAAAGACATGAATATGTGCAAGTTGATTTAGATTGCATGCTTTGAATACAAGTAGGTGCATTAGAGAGATTTTTGCTTGGGATTGAGTATGTTTTTCCACCAAGTGAGCTTTTGAGCCTTATTGCATATTTGTTGCAATATATTCGTTTGCTTGAGTGTCCACGGATTGTTTGCATTGCTAGCAGTTGTTTGAGGTCTTTCTTGAAACGCATGACATTATTTGACGATTAAAATGATAAAGGCATTTAGGAATAACCGCATATTTTCCCATATTACCACACCATATTTACATGATCAATTAGTTAACCCGTTGAGCTTAATCCTATTTTTTCGGTGACATACCACATTACTTGTCTAGACCTTTTTCTTGTATTGGCCTTACATTAAGTTGAACCCACATTGTCAAAGGCTAGTAGAGTGCTTAAGGGAGTAATAAGGTGTGCAAGGAGGGGTTTATTATTGGTCATAATTTTGGGAGAAATATTGAACATTGGGTTTGGTTGTTTACTTGATAGTCGGCATGTGTAATAAAATCGTGGGATCATTGTTATTGTTTATATTATTGATTTATTTAGCTCTCGGAAAAAGAAAAAAAAAGAAAAAAAGGGAAAAAAAATATTATGAGAGCATATTTGTGTTTGTTGTGATCCTACTTTAGTCGACTAGTCGAGTGTTTTTGTTGGAAGAAAAATAATAAATTATGTGGGGGGAAATAGGGTGTTGTGTATGATTCATTATAGTTCCTACTAGCTTTTGACGGCTTCACCTGATTTGGCTTACTTGTCAAACCTTGTCCCTAGCCCCGTTACAACCCAATTAAAGACCTTTTGATTATCGTCATTGATGTATGTTCTGTTAAGAGTTAGATTGATACCAAATGTCAAGCATGCTTATGATTTTGTTGGAATTGAGTGATACACTTACCCTTGTTCTTGATTGAATATTCTTTTTTGAGTGGATTGTGAGTGTTTACTTGTTTTTACGTATGAGATCCGGAGTTTTATCTCAAAGATGTACTCTTGTAGGCTTAGCATGGTTACTAACTTATTCTTACACTTGACATGGACTTTTGAGAACTTATGCATGTTCATTGAGTAGACTATGTGAATACTTGCACTTTCGACACCAAGACATCGCATTATTACTTTGATTCTCAAGTTGAAATGACATAAGAGGATTTGAAGGTGTGGTGATGTATTAGTAGTAAATCATATGCATTTTCATATTAGTTGCATTCATGCATTGCATTGCATTGGATTTTGTAGGTACATTCGCTGTAGGCCCTCACGAGACCTCACTCGTCCACTAGGGTTGCCTAGGGGTTTAAAGGGCTTGTTGCATATGCCAAATGCAACCGTGATCACCTACGAAAGTGGTACTAATTAGGTAGTGTTTAGTTGTTTATGCTTGAGGACAAGCATCGGTTTAAGTTTGGGGGTGTGATAAGTGGATTTTATATCCACTTGGATCGCTTCAATTTGGCTTAAATTTATTGTCTTGGACTCAAGTTTGTTGTAGTTTTGATGTGTTTTTTGTAGTTGTGCAGGTTTGTAAGAATGTCGATTATGGTTGATGCTTCCGTCATTTTTGGAGTTAAATTTGTGCAATGGAATGAAGAATGGAGTTGTCATTAAACTCCCATGAAGGTTCCTAAGTCAAGGGAAATAAAAAATATGATCTAACGTAAAAAGAACGGGCGAAAACGGAGCAAGAACTAAGGAAATAGAGCTGAAAAACGATCACAGACGGAGGGCCAGGGGCAGGCTGCGCGCCTGGGGGGCCGGCTGCGCGTCTTGCAGCTGAAACTCGTGCAGGCTACGCGCTCGCGTTGCTGAAAAATTACAGTTTTGCCCTTATTCACTGTTTTGGCCATATCTTGAGTTCTACAAGTCCGTGAAAATTACAGTCTTGTCCTTATTCGAGATTTGTGACACTTTCAAGTTCAACGGTGTGTCGGAAGATGTTGTGAAATTGAGACTTTTCCCATTTTCTCTGAGGGATAAAGCTAAGGATTGGTTGCACTCTCTACCAGCAGGTTCAATTGTGACATGGGAGGATCTTGCTCAGAAATTTCTCACGAAGTTCTTCCCCATGGCAAAAATAGCAGCAATAAGGAATGCTCTGACTCAATTTGCACAGCAGTCGGGAGAATCTTTATGTGAAGCTTGGGAGCACTTGAAAGGCATATGAATCAGCCTATTTGTAGTTAGAGGATCCTAATCAACTTAAACCAAATTGTAATAAGTAAATATACATATGAACAGTCACAGGAATCTCAAGAAGTATTATCTGTCAGAAGAAAGAAGAAAAGTCAATCTATAGTTTTGATGTCGTACACTGGAAGACGATTCAGTTATCTGATCAAGCCCCAGTATAGCATTGAAGCGAATGGATTCATTTGAACAGTGACAGAGATTTTTCGAGTGATAGTTTGAATGTCAGTTACAGTACAAGAGAATTGAGAGAAGAAATAAACCACAACCTAAAGTCAAAAGTAAAGAAGCATCATTGAAGTTAGTCGTTCATGAACCAGACAGTACATCGAACGTCAACACAAGTCAGTGGTAATTCTTTACTACCTTCAGTGGTTTGTAAGAATTAAATTAATTATTTATTGACTTAATTAAATTCCTTTATAATTGATATAAATCATTTAGTTGATTTAATTAAATGAATTAATTCTAGAAGAATTAATTTATTTATTAAATTAATTATTGTATCAATTAAATGTGAATTGAATAATCATTAATTAATTAAATGGATCAATATGACTTAAAAGGAAAAGGATTGGATTATGTCTTGGTGAAGACAAAATTGGTATGACCTAAATTATGTCATACCGAGAAGCTTCAACATTATGTCTTACCGAGAAGCTTCAACATTATGTCTTACCGAGCTAAGCTTCTGGATTATGTCATACCGACTGAAGATTGCAGTTTAGGTCATACCGAGCAATTTCAGATTATGTCATACCGAGCCAAAATATCCTGATTAAGTCATACCGACCACCTGCCAGCTGTTTTAGGTCATACCGAACTTTTATTAAGTCATACCGACCAGGTTTATGTCTTAATGGAGGTTTGTGTAAGTCTTAATGAAGAAAAATTAAGTCTTGGAAGCAGATTAAGTCATGCTGGAGCAGTTAAATATCCTACAAAAAGCTAGCAAGACTTGTTGCTGATATAAAAGAACCAAAGACAGCAGATTATGTCATAACTGAGAAACACAGCAGAATATAATTCTATCCAGCAGATTTTCTCTCAAGAAACTCAAGAACACCAAAGCCTAAACAATTACTAGAAATTCAAGTTCTTCATCTTTGTAATATTCTATCCGATAGAACTTGATTACTTGTGATTCTTGTACTACTAGCGAATTAAGTTTCCTAGTTCTTATCTTGATCATTATTAACTAAATTAGAAAAGTTCATGTCGAATTTTCTAATTAGTTATTAACATCTTGATAAGTTGTTATACTGATTTTGTAACACCGCATCAAGTTAATATACAGTTATATTCAACTTGAAAAATTGTGTTAAGTAATTCCGCACAAATTTGTCTTTGCTAAAATATTATCTAACGGACAAATTTCGATAAAAAGGTAAAGATTGTATTCAACCCCCCTTCTACAATCTTATCGGACCTAACAATTGGTATCAGAGCCGATTGATTGATACAAAAATCAAAGATCCCATTTTACTCGATTAAAAATCATCCCCGAATTTTTTAACTCTCTTAAAAAATTCATCATGTCTTCTAAAGTTGGAACTGTGAAAATTCCCATATATGACAAAAACAGTTATGATATGTGGAAGAACAAAATGTTAATGTTCCTCGAGGTTGCAAATCCTAAATACATGAAAGTCTTATCAGAAGGACCAATAATACCATTTGGATTAATTCCTGAAGTTGTTACTGATGGAAAAGTTGTTGCCCCTGTAAGGTTTGTACACAAAGATTCTTCTGAATACACTCTTGTTGAAAGAGAGGAAGCTGGACTTGACATTAATTTAAGACTGATCTTAATAGATTCTCTAGACTCTATAATGTACAGTCATGTGATTAACTGCAAGACTGCAAAGCACATGTGGGAAACCATTGAAACTGCGAATGAAGGAACAGAGGAAGTTAGGGAGAATCGTCTAGAAATTCTGACATCTGAGTATGAACACTTTCGATCAGCATCCAATGAAAGTATTCAAGTTGTGTTTGAAAGATATAACAAACTTGTCAACAATTTACAGATGCATGGCAAGTATTATACTCAGAAAGAGATCAACAGAAAATTTCTACTGTCAATGCATGTTCATCTAGAACATAGGATTACAACTATCAGAGAGTCGAGGAATCTAAGTGAAATTACTGTAGAAATACTCTTTGGCGTTTTAAAAACCTATGAACTGGAACAATCTCAACAAAAGGAGATTTATAGAAAAGGAAGAGTTGCTAATACTTCTACAGCTCTTATTGTTGAGAACAAACAGGAAGTGGAAGATAAGGTTATTCAATCTTATATTGTTGACAGTGGCAAGCTTGAAGTTGAAGTTGGTCAAACGAATGCTAGTCCAGATGAAGGAGACTTTTATTAGTTAAAAGAGCTAGATCAGTTGGAAGATGAGTCCATGGCTTTGTTGGTAAGGAAATTCAGTAACTTCAGATTCAGGAAGAATCCCAAGTTCAGGTACAAATCTAACTATAACAGGTTCCAGAGAGGAGGTTCTTCATCCTCAAGTAACAGAGGAGGTTACAAAACCGGAACAGTTGAAAGAAGTAAAATTAGATGCTACAACTGTAATGAACTTGGACATTTCGCTACTGAATGTCAGAAGCCAAAACAAAACCAAAGAAAAGACTTTGGATCTGAGAAGAAGAGGACAGGTAAAGCCTATGTGGCTGCTGGAAAGAGTTGGGATGATACAGACTCTGAAGAAGAAGAGTATGGCAATCTTGCCCTGATGGCAAAATCTGATAACTTCAGTGGTACTTCATCTGAGGTATCATGTTCTGAAAGTCAATATATTTATCAACTTAGTGATTCACTAGGTTATGCTAATAGAGAGATTGAAAGGATCAATTTATTAAATACAGATCTTAGAAATCAATTATCAGAATTACACGATGTACAAAATTGCCATGATAAACAAAAATCAGAAATAAGAATTCTAAAAGAACTTGAGAGGTCTCTAGCGTTGATAGTGGTTCAACAACGTGAGACAATAGCTGAACTAGAAATAAAGGTTAGTGCTACTTCTAATTCATGTAAAGTGGCTAATAAGTTGTTTAACCAACAAGCTATTAATCAAACCGTAGGAATTGGGTTTGATTATAATGAAGCTATTGGACGAACAAGCATTATTACCCCTAATCGTGTCAGTGCTGTAGAAAGGGGTATACCAATAGTGCTTAAGGGTGTTAGTAACCCACTTTTTAAGACATCCATAGCAGAACCTTTGGATACAACATCTTTAATCATTAAGGAAGAGATGCGCATTGAGGATGTAGCTAATGGCGTAGTCTTAGAAAGTAATCAAGTTGTTAAAAATGATGAAGATAGAAAGTCTGTGTTTAAGAAAACAGAAAGAGTTGGTGAGTCTACTAGTTCCTTGAAACTAGTAGTAGAAGTAACAACATGAATAAATGCAACAACATATCTACCATGCATGCTATTCCTGTTATTGATACTGCTCATAAGAAATGTAATGCTGTTAATTGCATGTCTTGTGCTTTTAATATAATGTCTGCTTACTTTAACGGTAATCATGCATGTGTTGATAAGAATGCTCCTAGACAGCATATGAGCAGAAATAATCATGTTAGATCCAGGACTGTAAACCCACCTAATCCTAAGACTAGGACTCCAAGTCCTCCTAAGAATATGGTGAAGACATGGTTACCCAAGCTGAAACCAAAACAAGTTAAAGATGTTTACAGGTTTAAATGTCCAGTACCTGAAGAAAATATTGTTAAAATAAAAAGTGTTGCTTTGCCTGATAAAGGCCAATTCTTTAAGTACTCCGAACCCAATCAAATCTGGGTTCCGAAGAAAGTCTAACCAATTTGTCATTGCAGGGTTTAAAACAGGTTGAACGAGACATGTGGATTCTGGACAGTGGATGTTCAAGGCATATGACCGGAGATAGAGCCCTGCTGACAAATGTGGTGGAGACCCAGTCGTTACCTTTGGAGATAACAGCAAAGGTAAAACTGATGGATATGGCAGATTAGAAGCTGGAAATGTTATCGTTGAAGATGTCTCTTTTGTGAACGGCCTTGAGCACAATTTGCTCAGTATTAGTCAATTCTGTGACAAAGGTTATGAAGTTCATTTCAACAAGAAGAATTGTCTAATATCACACAATAGAAATGAAAGGCCGCAGTTGACTGGAGTAAGAAAAGGAAAATTGTACATAGCCAATATGAACTCTGGAAGTACAGAAGAAATCAGATGCTTTTATTCAAAGGCATCCACTGATGAAAGTTGGTTATGGCACAAGAAACTTTCTCACCTAAACTTCAAAACAATGAATTCTCTAGTTAAAAGAGAATTGGTGAGAGGTTTACCTTCGATGGAATTTACTCAGGAAGGTTTATGTGATGCTTGTCAAAAAGGAAAGTTCAAAAGGGCAACTCACAGGAGCATTAACACATCATCAATAACTGAACCATTACAACTTCTCCATATGGATTTGTTTGGTCCAGTTAGTGTGATGTCCATGTCAAGAAAAAGATATGCTCTGGTGATTGTTGATGATTTCTCAAAATTCACATGGGTACTATTTCTGAACTCAAAAGATGAAACTCCTCAACTGGTAGTTGATCACATTAAGTTAATTAAGCTGGACTCTAATCGTCCAGTAAGAGCTATAAGGTCAGACAACGGAACTGAATTCAAGAATGCAGTTCTGAATGACTTTTGCACTGAAAAGGGTATAACTAGACAGTACTCGGCTCCCAGAACTCCTCAGCAAAATGGGGTAGTTGAAAGAAAGAATAGAACCTTGATTGAAGCTGCACGTACTATGCTAAGTGAATCAAGGCTTCCATTGAACTTTTGGGCTGAAGCTGTCAACACTGCATGCTATACCCAGAATCGAACACTTATCAATAAAGACTTAATGAAGACACCATATGAAGCTCTACATGACAAGAAACCAACTCTCAAGTACTTCCATGTATTTGGGACAAAATGCTTTGTGCTGAAAGAAGGAGATGATCAAGGTGGTAAATTTGAAGAAAAAGCACATGAAGCAACATTTATTGGTTATACTAGAAGAGCCTACAAGGTGTATCTTATTGATCAACAGAAAACTATGGAAAGTGTCAATGTTACATTTGATGACACAAAACTCCCAAGTATCCAAAATGAAGATCCATCTGAAAAGCTTAAGTTTGATGACATGTCAGACTCAGATTCAGATGATGACAATCAACCTGACGTTGTTGCTGATAATAATAATCCAAATGTTGGTGGTAATGATCAAGGTGATGCTGGTGAAAACAATGATAATTTTCAAGACACCACTGATACTCTTGAACCATCAACAAGTCAAACTGGCAACAACTCAGGGGGAGATAATGAAGGGTCAACAAGTCATACTCAACATCATACTGAAGATCAAGGCGAATCATCAAGATCAATTCTTCCCAGACAAACTGTTTGGAATAGAGCTCATCCTTTTGAGCTGATCCTTGGTGATCCAGATGTTGGTGTGAAAACAAGAAGAGCTTATCAGAATCAATGTAATTATTATGGGTTCTTGTCTGTCATGGAACCTAAGAAGACAGAAGAAGCTCTATCTGATCCTGATTGGGTGATTGCTATGCAAGATGAACTCAATCAATTTAATCTACTAGAAGTATGGAAGCTGGTACCCAGACCTAAAGATAGAAAAGTGGTGGACACAAGATGGGTATTCAGAAACAAACTAGATGAAGATGGCACTGTGATAAGAAACAAAGCAAGACTGGTAGCTAAATGTTATTCTCAAGCTGAAGGCATTGATTATGACGAGACCTATGCTCCAGTGGCAAGACTTGAGGCCATCAGAATATTCTTGGCATTTGCATCCTATTCAAGATTCAAAGTTTATCAAATGGATGTCAAGAGTGCCTTTCTGAATGGTAAGCTAGATGAAGAAGTGTATGTAGAACAGCCCCCTGGTTTTGAAGATCAAGATCATCTGGACTATGTCTACTTTCTTTACAAAGCTATCCATGGTCTTAAGCAAGCCCCAAGAAAATGGTATGACTCTCTCTCTGAATTTCTATTAGAAAATGGTTTTATAAGAGGTGTCATAGACAAAACGCTCTTCACTAAAAGACATAAGAATGATATAATACTAGTCCAAGTCTATGTGGACGATATTATATTTGGGTCTCCTAATGAGCTTCTATGCAAGAAGTTTTCTAAGTTAATGCAGGGTAGGTTTGAAATGAGCATGATGGGAGAACTGAAATTCTTTCTTGGATTACAAATAAGTCAGAGACAAGATGGAATATTTATTTGTCAATCTAAGTACATCAAGGAGGTCCTCAAGAAATATCACATGGAGGAGTGCTCATCAGCAAAGACACCATCAACTATAGCTGTCAAAATTGGTTTATGTGAAAGTTCTGCCAAGGTAGATATCACAGGCTATAGAGGTATGATTGGCTCATTGCTTTACCTAACTGCTAGTAGACCAGATATAATGTTTGCCACATGCTTGTGTGCAAGGTTCCAAGCGAACCCTAGAGAAATCCATCTCACTGCTGTCAAAAGAATCTTAAGATATCTAAAGGGTACGCCTAATTTAGGCATCTGGTACCCTAATGAATCTGATTTTACTTTAATTGGATATACAGATTCTGACTATGCAGGAAGTGTTGTAGACAGGAAAAGTATATCTGGGAGTTGTCAATACCTAGGTGGAAGATTGGTTTTCTGGTTCAGTAAGAAACAGCAAACAGTTTCCAACTCTACAGCCGAAGCTGAATATATAGCTGCTGGAAGCTGTTGTGCTCAGATCTTATGGATTAAGAATCAATTAATGGACTATGGCATTGTATTGGAAAATATCCCTATTTTATGTGATAATACAAGTGCCATAGCAATCGCCAGCAATCCTGTGCAGCACTCAAGGACAAAGCACATTGACATAAGGTATCATTTTATAAGAGAGCATGTAATGAATGGTACAGTGCAACTACTATTTGTAGGCTCTGGAGATCAAACTGCAGATATTTTTACTAAGTCGCTTAATGAATTCTCATTCACTAATATTGTTAGTGAATTGGGTATGTTAAACAGTCCTAGTAATTAATACTGTTAATATCTGAAATTTGATCCTTAATAATTTTGCAAGTGATTATTCTGTGAATATTTGTTGTTTGAAATCACTTGTATAATTATTTTATCAACTAATTTTCTTGCTTGTTAATTTATTCATCACTCTGTTTTATTCATATTATTTAATACTCCATATTTCTGTATTTTTAGAATAATTGTATATATTTATTTCCATTTAAATATCTATGTAATTTAATGTTTTGTAGTGTTTGTCTTGTTAATAATGTTTTAATTCCATTAAAAGCATATTCTAGGATCGTATTATTATTTTTGTAAATTATTTTATTTTATTAAAGTAATTTTAGTGTGTTTTTAATGTTTGTTTAAAGTAAATATGACTTAAAATTATGTAAAACTCTCAATATGACTTATAAGAAAATCGGTATGACTTAAACAGGTTAAGTCTTACCGAGTTTCTGTCAGATTAAGTCATATTCTCGAGTCTGTTAACATTAGGTCTTACCGAGGTTTTTAAATTTAAGTCTTATTCGTTTTCTAATTTAAGTCTTAATCGTTTATTGAGTTCTTTTAGTTAAGTCATAATCGTAACAGTTTTTAAGTCTTGTTAACATTAAGTCATAATCGTAGGTATAAGTATATATATAACAGATAGAATGTGTTAAGTCTTATTATCAATTTAAGTCTTTCTCGTGTTAAGTCACAGAAAACACTCTCAGCGATACATACATATATACACGAACTACAGTCGAATTGCTGCCCGATTTTCGACTCTTAAACTCAATCAAAATCACGATTCAAGAACCTAGAACGATTCTCTGTCTAATTATCTACAAATCGATAGTTTAATCGACTGATTTGGATCGATTTTTAGTGTTCTTATTTTCGAAAAATCGACTTTTCGATCTGAATTTCAGGGAGTTTGGTTTTGATTTTGCAAAAACTAAAAATATACATGTGTTCATGTTGTAATCAAGATCATTGTGTGAAATTTTCAGAATTTTTGAACAACTTTGATTATTTTCAAATTTTTAATTAATTATTAATTCGAAATAAATCAAATTAATTAATTATTTTATAAAATCTGAACTTTTCAAAGAAATTAAATCTAGATTAAAATGGCTGATCGATTTGAAATTATTAAACATAATTTAATCGGTTATTTTGATCCAGAAAAATGTTCACTTGAACGTTTTCGACCGTGGATTCGATTTTTAAACGATAATTCACTAGTTCGCAATGCTTTGAGCTTAGATGCTCCCTTAAAAATTGAACCTTTGCGAATCATGTGTACTACTGCTGTCATTTCCAATTACAACAGATCGTTTGTCTTCGCTGTCGGAGACAATCAGTACACAGTGGATGAAAATGTTATAAATACGGTCTTAAACTTTCCTAGTGACAATTTCGAAGAATTACCATCAGAACAAGAATTGATAAATTTTTTGAATGGTATATTCTACCAAGACAGACCTGATCAAACTGTCTGGAATAAAAAGCACCTCGTTCAGGAATGGGACTATCTGTTTGACACCTTAGCTAAAGTCTTTGCCAATTCTACTAAAGGGAACTTCGGGGTATTACCGTCCTTCATGCAGCATATTGGATATGCAGTTGCACACAACCGAAGAATTAATATTGGTAGACTACTGTGTGTTCCGATGGTTAGAAGAATCATTAATGCAAAGAGGAATTTTGATCATGGAGAAAAAGTATCATGCTATTATCCAAGATTCATGTCATTGGTTTTTAATCATCTAGTGGAACTAGAAAACCAAGCCCAATTCCTGAATGGAGAATCACTGGCGTCAGGTAAACCTTCTACCAGATTGTTCACTGAGTACAGCAACAAGCCTAAATTCACAAATATACCTGTAGTTGTCACCCAATACATGTCAAACTATATACAACTACCTGTCATTGAACCTGTACCAGAACCTGAACAACCTGAACAAAACCCTGAACCACCAGTGGAAAACATACTTGTTGAACATGAAGATCAAGGCAATCAACAAGTTGAACCTGCTCAGCAAATTGTTCCTCAGCCACCTGAACTTCCTGTTGAACATCCAGTGGAAGAAACTGCATCTGTCCCTGAACCTGAATTAAATCAACCAATCTTATCAGAGACTATCGCAGAATCAGCTGACCAGGTATTGTCTTTTGTTCCTCAAACTATTTCTACTTCTCAATCTATTTCTGGAACCCAAGTGGTTGATAGGGTTGACCAAGGGATTGTAAGACCGCAATCTTTAACCCCGGTCATAGAGCCAAACACTGAATCTACATCACTTAAAACCTTTCACTCCAGAAAGAAAATTCCCTTTCAAAGAGCAAAGAAAAGAAGAAATATAATGAGTGAACCCACAGCTCTGCCTCTACAAAAGAAAAGTAGAACTGATTCAGAGGCAACTGTAAACCCATCCGTATCTTCCCAACAAGATATGGACGTTGATATGGCCATGCAACAGTTACTAGGATCATCCTCTCAACAGGATGATACTATTGAAATTCGCCATAGGGCCATAGCATCCTGTAATGTGTCAGGCACAACCCCTTTGTTATTACTAACAATGGGAGAACAGATAGATTATGATGCAAATAGGGACACATTGACAGGAGAGCACATTGAGTCTGAAATAGTGCCTACCATAGTTACGGTAGAAGAGTCTTCACAGACTTCTGAGGGAAATCTTGGTTCCTTGCCAACTTTAATGGAACCATTATCTCCCCTCCTAGGAGAAACATTCCTAGATCCCTCAAGGGAGTTTCCACTCGCAGTTTCGACTGAAGAAAGTGGAAGGCAACTTGATCAACCTACTACTGAAGAAATTCAGATTACAAATCCAAATGTACAAGTAGAATTGATTGAGGACAGGGATTTGCGAACTCCCATTGCACCACCACTGACCTTCCCAGAGGAGGCTAGGGTGATTTTAACTGCAGGTACCATTTCTGGAAAAGATAAGGAAATTGAGAGGAGTGATGTGAGGATTACCACAAAATTGAGTGATACACATGCACATCAGGTGAGTGAAATTCAGAGTGAAACTCAGGTGAGTGCACACACAGACACATACACTCTCTCATTGTCACAAAAAATACAAGATCTGGAAAGGGAACTGGAAGCAAGTAAAGCTGAAGCTAGATTACTTCGAGCACAAGTGGATAAACAGTCTTCTCCATCCACCTCCGTTGATAATCAGCTTACTTCGATAAAGGGTGACATCTACAACTTGAAGACATTCTTCACTAATAAAATCAAAACTCTCGAACTTTCTCATGAAAAAGCTCTTGATGATTCTGGTGAGATCACCGTGGCACAAGACAAAATTATTGCTGAAATCTCCAACAAGGTTGACAATCTACAGGAAGAAGTGCATGAAAATCAGCGTTCTACTGATTTTCGACT
Organism: Saposhnikovia divaricata; assembly: GCA_036435485.1. NCBI lineage: Eukaryota > Viridiplantae > Streptophyta > Magnoliopsida > Apiales > Apiaceae > Saposhnikovia > Saposhnikovia divaricata. The sequence goes on along the minus strand of CM071596.1, from coordinate 220,985,448 downwards.
AGATCAAATTGAGAAGCAAAATGAACATCAAGCTAAAGAATTAAGGCATTTATTTCATCTGATCAGTCAAAATCGCACACCAACTACTGAAGAAAGAGAATTCTTTGCAAGAACAGATGGTGATGATGATGAACGAGATCCTGAAGCTGGTGCAATTGATAAAACTGTAGAGGATTCCTCAACTAAGGGGGAGAAATCACAACAACAGGCACAAAAATCACAAGGAGGTGAGAAAGGACAAGGAGAAAAAGGAGGTAAATCTGATACAGACAGTAAAGACAGGAGGAATAAGGGGAAGAAGAAAGTTGTTACAGATGATCAAGTCATGGATGAACCAGATAATCTTGATGTTTTTGATGACTTTGATTTTTCTGATGAAGGTGAGAAATTACCTGAACCAGATTTAAGTCACTGGGAAGAAGAAGAACCAGTGATATCTGAATATGAAGCTCAACAAGCAGAGAAAGAATCTGAAGAATTATTTGCTCAGAGGGAAGCTAATTTGCTGATGAGAGAAGAAAAGCTTCAAAAGTCATTAGAGCAAATTGCACGAAATGAAGAACTTCAGAAAGCTGAACAGCAAGCATTACAACGATTACATGCTATAAATGTTGAGAAGAGAAAGACATATATCAGACTAAAGAGCGGTGACAAATGGGAACGTGCTCAAAAAGCAATTGATTCACCTCAGAGTTCTGATTATGAAGATCGTCGTCTTGGAGAAATTCTCGAGGAATTCAAACTGGCAAATCCAATTCATGATATGTATATAAAGGCCTTAAAGGTAGAAGTCATCAGGATAACTACTGCATTTGAACCCAAATCCGATGAGCTGGTAATATTTGTGGATTGTCATAATGTTGGAACTTTCAGAGTATCTATTCAGTTCTTTTATGGCAGATCGCTGACAGAGATTTGGGTACTTAGGCCTAAGGTGAGAACATCTTCTGAGCTAGGTGTGTTGTTACATGAGAAGTTCAAAGAATTTGCTGAAAGAGCTGGACCAGAAGTGATTAAGGATCCTCCACAAGTAAAATTTCTTAAGGGAGAGGTACTTCATTCAATCAATCTTCAGACAGATGAGTTATATGAACATCATGCAAAACACTTGGTATATGCTGAATATGCTCTCAGAAATCATGGATTCTTGACTGAAGAAAAGGTAATAGCTGCAGATCACATTCGATCCTATGCACAAACGAATATAAAAGATTACAAGAAATTTCAAGGTGAACTAAGAAAGAAGCTTGGAATTCCTTTAGTCTTACCTCAAGGATTGTCATCAAGAAGAGAGCGTCTTGTTGATTCTGATTTACACATGAAACTTCAAGTCACAGATGAGCGAGAAGAAGGAGAATTTAGACAAGAAGACAGTAATTGAAGATCAGCTCTACGTGTTTTATCTTTAGAGCTAGATAGGTCAAGATAGGAATATGTTAAATATGATCAGGCTAAAGGATCATCTATCTTGTATTTATCTTTCATGTTTGAATCTGGCAAATGTTAAATATAAACCAGAACTTTTTTTTTCATATTTACTTAGTATTTAAAGTTTTATCTTTCATTTGGTTAAGTTGGATTAGTTGAGGTATCCTCTAGGAATTTGCTTGTTATTGTCTACCAAACAAATAGGGGGAGATTGAAAGGCATATGACTCAGCCTATTTGTAGTTAGAGGATCCTAATCAACTTAAACCAAATTGTAATAAGTAAATATACATATGAACTGTCACAGGAATCTCAAGAAGTATTATCTGTCAGAAGAAAGAAGAAAAGTCAATCTATAGTTTTGATGTCGTACACTGGAAGACGATTCAGTTATCTGATCAAGCCCCAGTATAGCATTGAAGCGAATGGATTCATTTGAACAGTGACAGAGATTTTTCGAGTGATAGTTTGAATGTCAGTTACAGTACAAGAGAATTGAGAGAAGAAATAAACCACAACCTAACGTCAAAAGTGAAGAAGCATCATTGAAGTTAGTCGTTCATGAACCAGACAGTACATCGAACGTCAACACAAGTCAGTGGTAATTCTTTACTACCTTCAGTGGTTTGTTAAAATTAAATTAATTATTTATTGATTTAATTAAATTCATTTATAATTGATATAAATCATTTAGTTGATTTAATTAAATGAATTAATTCTAGAAGAATTAATTTATTTATTAAATTAATTATTGTATCAATTAAATGTGAATTGAATAATCATTAATTAATTAAATGGATCAATATGACTTAAAAGGAAAAGGATTGGATTATGTCTTGGTGAAGACAAAATCGGTATGACCTAAATTATGTCATACCGAGAAGCTTCAACATTATGTCTTACCGAGAAGCTTCAACATTATGTCTTACAGAGCTAAGCTTCTGGATTATGTCATACCGACTGAAGATTGCAGTTTAGGTCATACCGAGAAATTTCAGATTATGTCATACCGAGCCAAAATATCCTGATTAAGTCATACCGACCACCTGCCAGCTGTTTTAGGTCATACCGAACTTTTATTAAGTCATACCGACCAGGTTTATGTCTAAATGGAGGTTTGTGTAAGTCTTAATGAAGAAAAATTAAGTCTTGGAAGCATATTAAGTCATACTGGAGCAGTTAAATATCCTACAAAAAGCTAGCAAGACTTGTTACTGATATAAAAGAACCAAAGACAGCAGATTATGTCATAACTGAGAAACACAGCAGAATATAATTCTATCCAGCAGATTTTCTCTCAAGAAACTCAAGAACACCAAAGCCTAAACAATTACTAGAAATTCAAGTTCTTCATCTTTGTAATATTCTATCCGATAGAACTTGATTACTTGTGATTCTTGTACTACTAGCGAATTAAGTTTCCCAGTTCTTATCTTGATCATTATTAACTAAATTAGAAAAGTTCATGTCGAATTTTCTAATTAGTTATTAACATCATGATAAGTTGTTATACTGATTTTGTAACACCGCATCAAGTTAATATACAGTTATATTCAACTTGAAAAATTGTGTTAAGTAATTCCGCACAAATTTGTCTTTGCCAAAATATTATCTAACGGACAAATTTCGATAAAAAGGTAAAGATTGTATTCAACCCCCCCTTCTACAATCTTATCGGACCTAACAAAAAATGATCGCAGACGGAGGGCCAGGGGCAGGCTGCGCGCCTTGCAGCTGAAACTCGTGCAGGCTACGCGCCTGGGGCGCAGGCTGCGCGCTCGCGTTGCTGAAAAATTATAGTTTTGCCCTTATTAACTGTTTTGGCCATATCTTGAGTTCTACAAGTCCGTTTTGGACGATCTTACTATTAACGCGAAGATAACGGAATTCTCTTTCATTCTAAAGTGGTTCAGAGGTCCAATTACAACTAGAACGGCCCAGAAATACTGAAGAAAAGTCAGCTACGAATTTTCCTTCAAAACAGAATCAGTTTATGAAAGGCATATGATGTAGCCTATTTGTATTTCGAGGATACAACTCAACTTAAACAAGATTGTAATAGTAAATAGTATATAGACTGTCACAAGGAATCTCAGATTGTATTATCTGTCAGAAGAAAAAGATCAAGGTCAATATACAGACTTGAAGAATTACTACATTGAAAGAAGTTCAGACATTTGATCAAGCCTCAGTGAAGTATTCGTTAAAGAAGTGGATTCATTTAAAGTGATAGAGATTTCGACAGTGACAGAGACAGTACAGAGAAATATCATGAGAGAGAGAGAAGAAAAGAAAATGAACCAGATTTTAAAGTCAATATGTGAAGAACAGTCATTGCGGTTAGTCACTCATGAACCAGACAGTACATCGAGTGTCAACATTAAACATTGGTTGTTTATCATTAAATTCAGTGGTTCAAGCTATCAAGATGGGTATATTAAGAGAAGACAATAACCACAGCCATAAAGTCAAAAATAAAGAAAAGCCGTTGGAGTTAGTCGCTCATGAACCTGACCGTGCATCGAGCGTCAACAAAAATCCGGTGGTAATTCTTTATTACTTTCAGTGGTTCAAGAAAAAGATTTGAGCTATCAAAAGATTTATATTAATTCTCTTTTAATTAATATAATTATGTAATTGATTTAATTTAATAAATTAATTCATTCTGAATTAATTTATTTATTAAATTAATTATCATGTTAATTAATTTTGAATTAATATATTAATCTATTATATTTAATTAATTAGTTTATTAATTAATTAATCATTATTCATTTAAATGATTAATTGATTAATAGTTAATTAAATTAAATATAATAGATAAAGAAAAGAAAAGAAAAAGAAACAAAAGATAAATAAAAAAAGAAAAGGAAGATGTTGTGGTCGACTTAGTGGTTAAAGAAGAAAAGCATCTGTCAACATTATTGTTAGTAAACAACATAGTAAACAACTTGCTGAGAATCACATGTTGCTGTCGACAAAGCGCGAGACGCGCCTGTGGCGCGCGTGGAAGCCACACTCCAGTCAGAAAACAAATAAAGAATCACGTGTGTGCTTCACTTCCTCACCTGAGACTGGTTTCAGCTTACAGCAGTTCAACTTTTGTTTTCAATTCAATTATTATAGGTGAGTTTTTATTTGTTAAAGACAATTTCAATTGTCTTGCCGATTGTATTGGTTAACCTGGATTGTCTTGACTATTGTATTGCCTATTGTCTTGGCAATACAAATTGATTGTCTTGGAGATTTTGGATTGTCTTGCCGATTGTCTTGGCAGTACAAAATTGATTGTCTTGTAAGAACAGATTGTCTTGCCGATTGTCTTGGCAGTACAAATGAAAAAGAAAAGATGCAGGAGACAAAATATATCAAGACAGGCGGCCAAACAACAAGAAGAATACAGAACATAATATTTTCAAGAAACAAGAACAGCTCCATTCTCTCTCATTTTTGAAGAACAACACAGCAAGAGAAAAATTCATAGAAAATCAAGTTCATCTTATTTTTAATATCTGATCCGATAGAACTTGTTTACTTGATACTCTTGTAATATTAGCGAGTTTTTACTCCTAATCTATATCTCGATTTTTATTAACAAATCTAGAAAAATTCATGTCAAATTTTCTAATTTGTTTTTATTAACTAGATATAATTTCTGTACTGTATTTGTAACAAACCTCTCAAGTTAATATAATTTTATATTCAACTTGAATTTTGTTTCATTTAATTCCGCTCAAATTTGTCAAAATATAAATTAAATTTATCCGGACAAATTTCGATTAAACAGTACTGTTTGTATTCAACCCCCCCTTCTACAAACATATTGGACCTAACAATTGGTATCAGAGCCTATTGATTGATACACAAATCAAGATCCTATTTTTACTCAATCAAAAATCTATCTCGAATTTTTAACTCTCTTAAAAATTCATCATGTCAACCAAAGGCATTGTTAAAATTCCTATATTTAATAAAGATAACTATGACATGTGGAAAAACAAAATAGAGTTATTTCTTGATGTAACAAATCCAAGATTTTTGTGGGTTTTGAAAAATGGACCAATAATTCCTATCCAACATGATGCTGAAACGGTTGCAAATGGAGTTGTAACAATACCTGCAAAATCCTATCCAAAGGACCCTAAGAACTTTACCGCTGAAGAAAAAGAGGAAGCTGGACTGGATAAAAATTTGAGACTCATTTTAATAGATTCCCTCGATGCTGTAATGTATAGCCATGTGATGAATTGTAAAACCGCTAAGCACATCTGGGAAACTATTGAAACTATCAATGAAGGAACTGATGAAGTCAGGGAAAACAGACTTCAAATTTTGACCTCTGAATATGAACACTTTAGAGCTGGCCCTAACGAAGGCATTCAGGAAGTGTTCGAAAGGTATAACAAAATAATCAACAACTTGCAAGTTCATGGCAAGCAATATACTCAGAAGGAGATCAACATGAAGTTTTTACTGACTATGCCTACTCACTTGGAGCATAGAATAACTGCCATCAGAGAATCCAGAGATTTAAACATGGTTGCTCTTGAAAGGCTGTTTGGTGTTCTGAAAACATATGAATTAGAACAAGTACAGCAGAAGGAATTCTCTGGCAAAGGCAGAATGGCAAATTCTTCTACAGCTCTAGTAGTTGAGGTTCCTAAGGAAGTGGAAGCTAAAATTGTTCAACCTAACAGCTTCAACAAGGAACAAACTGAAGTGGAACATGGCCAAACACCAGCTACTCAGGACGGTAGTGAATTCTATTCACTAGAAAAGCTGGATCAATTGGAAGATGAATCTATGGCGATGATGGTGAGACAATTCAGTAACTTCAGATTCAGAAGAAATCCAAAGTTCAGGTTTAAGTCAAATAACAGATTTCAGAGAGGAGGTTCTTCATCCTCTAGTAACAGGGGAGGTTACAAAACTGGAACTGTTGACAGAAGCAAGATCCGTTGCTTCAACTGTAATGAGTTGGGACACTTTGCTACTGAGTGTCAGAAACCCAAGCAAGCACAGAAGAAAGATTATGCTTCTGAAATGAAGAAGAGTGGAAGAGCTTATGTAGCTGCTGGTAAAAGCTGGGATGACACAGATAGCGAAGATGAAGAATATGGAAACTTTGCACTGGTGGCAAATGCTGAATCATCAACTTATTACACCACACCGGTAACTCTTACTGATGCTGAGTTAATTCATAGTTTACGTAATTGCTTGACTAATGCACAAAAAGGGTACGAGAGAATAAGTCTTGTTAACACTAAACTTGAAAATTAAGTGTTAGATTTAAAAAAGGTGCAGATTAATCAAGATAAGAATATAGAAGAAATAGTTAGACTTAACTACAGAGATAAGTCGCTAGGAGAATACATGGTAAAACAAGTTGATAGGATTGCTGAACAAGACATCAGGATTAAAGAACTTGAAACACAGATTAGAGCTTGTTATAATTCTGTTAAAGTTTCCAAAGAGTTTTTTAACAAACAATCTGTAGAACGAACTGTAGGAATAAGGTATGAATACAAAGAAGTTGTTGGTTCTTTGGGCAATCATTCTGCTAATCCTATTCCTGCTAAGGAAAGAGGTATACCACACGTACTCAAGAATGTTGAAAAACCAATGTTTAAAAAATCTGATGCTGGACCACCAGATATTCTTTCTATGGTTATTCAGGAAGAAATGAGAAATGAGGATAGTGCAAATGGCACAGTCTTTGTTAAGGATAAATGTGTTAAGGATAAATCTGTTAAGAACGCTAATCCAAAGAATGTTTCATCCAAGAAAGATGCCACAGTCTTTGTTAAGGCTAAATCTGTTGAGGACATTAATCCAGAAAATGTTTCATCCAAGAAAGATGTACCTAAAGTTCCAGTCAAGGTTGTTGAAACAGCTAGTTCTTCTAAGACTGGATTAGGAGGTAACAAGTTGAAGCAGAACAATGACATGTCTAACATGAGTAACATGCCTATCATTGATTCTAATCATAAAGCATGTGGTGTTGTCAACTGTATGTCTTGTGCTTTTAATGTGATGTCTGCTTACTTTAATGGTAATCATGCATGTGATAATAAGACTGCTCCTCGACAACATATGAACAGGAATAATGTTAGATCAAAGACTGCTAGTCCTCCTTATGTTAGGAGAGAGATATTTGTACCAAAGCCTAAACAAAGTTTTATGAAGGCTGTTTACAAAGTCAAATGTCCAGTAAATGATATTGTTACTAAACAAACATGGATACCTAAACTGAAACAAAAGATTGTCAAATCTGTTTATAAAGTGAAATGTTTGTTGAATAATGGTAAAGCTGTTGTTAAAGTAAAGAATGTTGTTTTGCCTGACAAAGGCCAATTCTTTAAGTACTCTGGACCCAATCAAATTTGGGTTCCGAAGAAGGTTTAATCCGTTTGTCATTGCAAGGTGTTGAGCAGGTTGAACGAGTGACCTGGATCTTGGACAGTGGATGTTCAAGGCATATGACTGGAGACAGAACCCTGCTGACAAATGTGGTGGAGAAGGCCGGCCCAGTAGTTACCTTTGGAGATAACAGCAAAGGTAGAACTGATGGATATGGCAGACTTGAAGCTGGAAATGTTATCATTGATGAAGTCTCTTTTGTGAAAGGACTTGAGCACAATTTGCTCAGTGTCAGTCAATTCTGTGACAAAGGTTATGAAGTTCATTTCAACAAGAAGAATTGTCTAATTTCACACAAGAGACATGAAAAGCCACAACTGACAGGAGTTAGAAAAGGCAATCTGTATGTAGCCAATATGAACTCAGGAAGCACTAAAGAAATCACTTGCTTCTACACTAAAGCATCTAATGATGAGAGTTGGCTATGGCACAAGAAACTTTCTCATCTTAATTTTAAGACAATGAATTCTCTGGTTAAAAGAGAGTTGGTGAGAGGTTTGCCTTCAATGGAATTCACTCAAGAAGGACTGTGTGATGCATGTCAAAAAGGCAAGCTAAAAAGGGCAAGTCATAGGAGCACTGACACATCTTCAATAACTGAACCATTACAATTACTTCATATGAATTTGTTTGGTCCAGTTAATGTGATGTCTATGTCAAGGAAGAGATATGCTCTAGTGATTGTTGATGATTTTTCAAAATACACATGGGTCCTGTTTTTGAATTCTAAAGATGAGACTCCACAACTGGTGATTGATCACATCAAATTAATTGAGCGAGATTCTACGTATCCAGTGAGAGCTATAAGATCAGACAATGGAACTGAATTCAAGAATACAGTTCTAAATGACTTCTGCACTGAGAAGGGTATAACCAGACAATACTCAGCTCCAAGAACTCCTCAGCAAAATGGGGTAGTGGAAAGAAAGAATAGAACCTTGATTAAAGCTGCACGTACTATGTTAAGTGAATCAAGGCTTCCATTGTACTTTTGGGCTGAAGCTGTCAATACTGCGTGCTATACCCAGAATCGAACTCTAATCAATAAAGATCAAATGAAGACACCCTATGAAATTATGGCTGATAAGAAACCATCACTCAAATACTTTCATGTATTTGGGGCAAAGTGCTTTGTGCTTAAAGAAGGTGATGATCAAGGTGGTAAATTCGATACCAAAGCATTTGAAGCAATTTTTATTGGTTATTCAATGTGAGCATACAGGGTGTATGTGATTGATGAACAGAAGATGATGGAAAGTGTCAATGTAACATTTGATGACACTAAACTCCCTAGTATCAAAATTGAGAATCCATCTGAGAAGCTATCTTTCGATGACATGACAGATACAGATTCAGATGATGACAATGCACCTGAGATTTTTGCTGATGCTAATGACAACAATGATAATCAGGGTAATGGTGATGAAATCAATGATAGTAGTCAAAATTCCCCTGACTCTTCTAAACAATCATCATCTAGTCAACCTGGCAACAACTCAGGGGGAGAAAATGAAGGGTCAACTGGTCACACACAACATCACAATGAAGATCAAGGTGAATCATCAAGATCTAATCTTCCCAGACAGACTGTTTGGAATAGAGCTCATCCTTTTGAGCTAATTATTGGTGATCCAGTTGTTGGTGTGAAGACTAAAAGAGCTTTTCAGAATCAATGTAATTATTCAGGGTTTCTGTCTGAAATGGAACCTAAGAAAACTGAAGAAGCTCTTTCTGATCCTGATTGGGTGATTTCTATGCAAGATGAACTCAATCAATTTAAACAACAAGAAGTTTGGAAGCTGGTACCCAGACCTACAGACAGACCAGTGGTTGGCACTAGGTGGGTATTCAGAAACAAACTTGATGAAGATGGCACAGTGACGAGAAATAAAGCAAGACTGGTAGCAAAGGGTTACTCCCAATCTGAAGGCATTGATTATGATGAGACCTATGCTCCAGTGGCTAGACTTGAGGCCATAAGAATATTCTTGGCATTCGCAGCATTTTCAAACTTTAAAGTTTATGAAATGGATGTCAAGAGTGCTTTCTTGAATGGCAAGCTAGATGAAGAGGTTTATGTAGAACAGCCCCCTGGCTTTGAAGATCCAGATTTAGTTGACTATGTCTACTTCCTTTTCAAGGCTGTCTATGGTCTTAAGCAAGCACCAAGGAAATGGTATGACACTCTCTCTGAATTTTTAATTGAAAATGGTTTTGTTAGAGGTGTCATAGACAAAACTCTCTTCACAAAGAAACATAAGAATGATACAATTTTAGTCCAAGCATATGTGGACGATATAATATTTGGGTCTACTAATGATCTGTTGTGCAAGAAATTTGCTAAGTTAATGCAGGGTAAATTTGAAATGAGCATAATGGGTGAGCTGAAGTTCTTTCTTGGATTGCAAATAAGTCAAAGGACAGATGGAATATTTATCTGTCAATCCAAGTATGTCAAAGAGCTTCTCAAGAAGTATCAAATGGAGGACTCATCTTCAGCAAGAACACCATCATCTACTGCTGTTAAATTTGGAGCATGTGAAAATTCTGCTAAGGTAGATATCACAAGCTACAGAGGTATGATAGGCTCATTACTTTACCTTACTGCAAGTAGACCTGATATTATGCATGCTACATGCTTGTGTGCAAGGTTCCAAGCGGATCCTAGAGATGTGCATCTCATTGCTGTTAAACAAATCTTGAGATATCTTAAGGGTACTCCAAATTTAGGAATTTGGTACCCTAAAGAATCTGGTTTTAATCTTGTTGGATATACAGATTCAGACTATGCAGGAAGTGTTGTAGATAGAAAGAGCACCTCTGGGAGTTGTCAATTCCTAGGTGGCAGGTTGGTTTCCTGGTACAGTAAGAAACAGCAAACAGTTTCCAACCCTACAGCCGAAGCTGAATACATAGCTGCTGGAAGCTGTTGCGCTCAGATCTTGTGGATCAGAAATCAGCTACGGGATTATGGCTTTGTACTTGAAAAGATTCCTATCCTGTGTGATAATACAAGTGCCATAGCAATCTCCAACAATCCTGTGCAGCACACGAGAACAAAGCACATTGACATCAGGTATCATTTTATTCGAGAGCATGTCATGAATGGTACTGTGGAGTTATTTTTTGTACCCACAGAAGAACAAACAGCAGATATTTTTACTAAGTCTCTTGACGAATCCACATTCACCAGAATTGTTGGTGAATTGGGTATGTTAAACAGTCCTAGTAATTAAACTAGTTAATATCTGAGGTTTGATCTTTAATAATTTACAAGTGATTATTTTATGAATATTTTCTGATTTAAATCACTTGTATAATTATTTTATCAACTTATAATCTTGCTTGTTAATTCTTAAATCATTGTCATTATCTTCTTAATATTTTCCTACTTACTTCTTTTAATTTTAGAATAATTTTATTTTCTCTAAAAATATTTTTCTCAAATTTTACAAGTGGAAATTAGTGAGAAATCTATTTTTGTTGAAAATTCCTTATGAATATTTGTGATCTTTTAATAAATCATATTTTCTTTCAAAATAATTTTCTGATAAGAAAGTCATTTTATTCGAAAATATATATAGATTTATTAATTTGCTACAAATGTTTATGTAAATAGTTAATATTTTATTCAATATTTTGTAGTGTTTGTTCTTCTGTTATTAATGTGTTAATTCCCTAAAAAGGACAACTTATGGTATTTTTAGTATTTTATATTTTTTATTTAGTTATTTTAAGTAGTTATATTGTTGTAGATATTTTTGTAAATTATTATCTTTTATCTTTTATATTCTGTAAATATTATTAATATAGTTATTTTTGCATTTAAAAAAAATATAAAAATAAAAATTAATAAAAATTTGTTTGTAAATTATTAAGTTATGTATAGTTTTATTATTTTTATGTTAATTCAAATTTTTCTTCTTTGTTTAGTTTTATTTGAATTTTTTTTTTCTTGTAGTTTTTATTTTGTATAATTATTATGTATATTATTTCTTATTTTTGTATATTCTTTTTCATGTGTATATAGATAGTTTGTATAGTTTTTAGAGTTTAGTCACTATACTTGCAAAACTTACAAATAGGTCACTGTACTTGGTTCTTTTGTTGTTCTTCTTATTAACACACACAAAACCTGCAGTTTAAGTATAAATCTTTGTTTTGTGATTGCTGTTAACAGATCTTCGTGTTAAGGACTTAACAATTGACCAATGTTGGTATCAAATTGGTATGTGTCTATCAAATTGGTATGTGTCTTACCCCCTAAAAGGAAGTAACCTATCAGACTAGAGGTCACCAGGGAGTAACTGCACTTGATGCAGCAAATAAGGATGTGTGGGATATTCAGTTGGAGAGTCATTACCTTATACACTAACCAAAATATTTCATATGCACAAGTGAGATTGCACACACTAAGGATGAATTGACGGAAACCTGTAATCCAACCATTTTACGGTTAGGATTATAAGTTAAAGGTTCTTTAATGAACTAAGAGTCTTCACAGACCTCGAGAGAAGGTATTGATCTCAAATGCAAAATTCAACAAGATCATTATCTAACTCCCCAGAGGGAACATCTCTGGATCCTGCGGGTAATGGATCCGACATAGGTGCGGATCGACAACTTGTAGACTATGATTCAGATTTATCTGATGAGTTTAACAAGGTGATGTCTTCACAGACATTAGAAGGGAACCTTGATCTCAATGCTAAATTTATAGATCATTGTTTACCTTCTCAGAATTCAAATCTGAAAACCCTAAAAAGGGAAATTAGCAACTTGTAGATTATGACTCAGATTCGTCTGACGAGTCCAACGAGGATTGGGATTTGCGAACTCCCATTGCACCACCAGTGCCCTCTCTAGAAGGGGCTATGGTGATTTTTCCTTGCAGGTACACTAAAGGATGTTGGAGCTATGAGTGAAATGAGTGAAACACTAGTGAGCAAGAGTGTAAACACAGAGAGAAGTGAGACACTCAACACAAATGAGTGGAGAGAAGAGTGAAACACTTGTGAGGTACATTAAACACTATCACACACTCACAGTGAGGAAGAAAATGAAACTTCCTTTCTAACAAAGCTTTATCAATTGATGTCAATGTACTCTAACGATTGGTATAAATTGGTAACAATTTGGTATCAACTACTTTGTCAATTAGTTGAATGGAGGATTCCTCAACTAAGGGGGAGAGATATATTGAAAAAGATATATTCAAGCTTAAAGCTTACCTTAGTAGGATATACTCAACTAAGGGGGAGAAGTATTGGGGTACAAGTAAAAGAAGAGTGAGTTAGAAAGGGGGAGCATTAAAGACTGTGCTTAGGATGAGAAGCAAGTCTAGTTTCTAAGGGGGAGCCTTAGATGAAGAAGCAAAAGAACTTTCATCTGTTATGAAAGTGGAGATATAAGGAGAATTACATCACAATACTATTCTATTAGTCTTTCAATGTACTATGTATAAAGGCTAAGTGGAAGAGTAGTAAATTCACTAGAAGTTATAGAAATGGTATTGATTCACCATTGTCTATATAGTAGGAACAGCTATTGTCTATATAGTAGGAACAACTATTTTTCTTTAGTGAGAAAAGCTGTGTCAGAAATGGGAAGTGATTGTAAATCAAGAACTGCTGATAATCACCAATGTAAGATGTGAAGAATTATCAGGCAGAGATATGAAGAATCAGAAATGAAGATGAGTTATCTATTGAAGATCAATTCAATGCTAGAGGAACAATCATCTATCATTTCATCAACTGAAGATTCTGGAATTGTTAAATCTAAACCAGAAATTTTTTTTTTGTATTATTTACTTAATTCTTAAAAGTTTTATCTTTTTCTTGTTTAAGTGAGGTAGTTGAGTTATCCTCTAGGTATTTGCTTGTTATTGTCTAACAAACAAATAGGGGGAGATTGAAAGGCATATGATGTAGTCTAATTGTATTTCGAGGATACAACTCAACTTAAACAAGATTGTAATAGTAAATAGTATATAGACTGTCACAAGGAATCTCAGATTGTATTATCTGTCAGAAGAAAAAGATCAAGGTCAATATACAGACTTGAAGAATTACTACATTGAAAGAAGTTCAGACATTTGATCAAGCCTCAGTGAAGTATTCGTTAAAGAAGTGGATTCATTTAAAGTAATAGAGATTTCGACAGTGACAGAGACAGTACAGAGAAATATCAAGAGAGAGAGAGAAGAAAAGAAAATGAACCAGATTTTAAAGTCAATATGTGAAGAACAGTCATTGCGGTTAGTCACTCATGAACCAGACAGTACATCGAGTGTCAACATTAAACAATGGTTGTTTATCATTAAATTCAGTGGTTCAAGCTATCAAGACGGGTATATTAAGAGAAGACAATAACCACAGCCATAAAGTCAAAAATAAAGAAAAGCCGTTGGAGTTAGTCGCTCATGAACCAGACCGTGCATCGAGCGTCAACAAAAATCCGGTGGTAATTCTTTATTACTTTCAGTGGTTCAAGAAAAAGATTTGAGCTGTCAAAAGATTTATATTAATTCTCTTTTAATTAATATAATTATGTAATTGATTTAATTTAATAAATTAATTCATTCTGAATTAATTTATTTATTAAATTAATTATCATGTTAATTAATTTTGAATTAATATATTAATCAATTAGATTTAATTAATTAGTTTATTAATTAATTAATCATTATTCATTTAAATGATTAATTGATTAATAGTTAATTAAATTAAATATAATAGATAAAGAAAAGAAAAGAAAAAGAAACAAAAGATAAATAAAAAAAAGAAAAGGAAGATGTTGTGGTCGACTTAGTGGTTAAAGAAGAAAAGCATCTGTCAACATTATTGTTAGTAAACAACTTAGTAAACAACTTGCTGAGAATCACATGTTGCTGTCGACAAAGCGCGAGACGCGCCTGTGGCGCGCGTGGAAGCCACACTCCAGTCAGAAAACAAATAAAGAATCGCGTGTGTGCTTCACTTCCTCACCTGAGACTGGTTTCAGCTTACAGCAGTTCAACTTTTGTTTTCAATTCAATTATTACAGGTGAGTTTTTATTTGTTAAAGACAATTTCAATTGTCTTGCCGATTGTATTGGTTAACCTGGATTGTCTTGACTATTGTATTGCCTATTGTCTTGGCAATACAAATTGATTGTCTTGGAGATTTTGGATTGTCTTACCGATTGTCTTGGCAGTACAAAATTGATTGTCTTGTAAGAACAGATTGTCTTGCCGATTGTCTTGGCAGTACAAATGAAAAAGAAAAGATGCAGGAGACAAAATATATCAAGACAGGCGGCCAAACAACAAGAAGAATACAGAACATAATATTTTCAAGAAACAAGAACAGCTCCATTCTCTCTCATTTTTGAAGAACAACACAGCAAGAGAAAAATTCATAGAAAATCAAGTTCATCTTATTTTTAATATCTGATCCGATAGAACTTGTTTACTTGATACTCTTGTAATATTAGCGAGTTTTTACTCCTAATCTATATCTCGATTTTTATTAACAAATCTAGAAAAATTCATGTCAAATTTTCTAATTTGTTTTTATTAACTAGATATAATTTCTGTACTGTATTTGTAACAAACCTCTCAAGTTAATATAATTTTATATTCAACTTGAATTTTGTTTCATTTAATTCCGCTCAAATTTGTCAAAATATAAATTAAATTTATTCGGACAAATTTCGATTAAACAGTACTGTTTGTATTCAACCCCCCCTTCTACAAACATATTGGACCTAACAGTTTAGGAAACGTATTTTGTGCTAAACTGCAGAAATTCTATTTTAACTCTATTTTGGGGAATTTCTTGCTGGGCAAGACTTCTAGAGCCTATATAAACACATCCTACCATTGTAATTTGTATCATTAGTTAGCATATTATAACATAGAATTCATATCTTATTTCATTATCATGGTTTCACTTGATCCCATGATGACGAGAGGTTCAATTACGAACTAATCGTTGTCATGGAATTCTAACGGATTTATTTATGGAGTTTTAGTATTTTGATGCTTTAAAGATCTGTGTGTGATGTATATTTGATATTCTTGTATGGTTATTCTTAATGCTTTTAGATGCGTAGCTAACATCTAAATTGAATTGTTAATCTCTTGCGAAACGAGAGTGGATCTTGAGATTTAGAACTTGCCATGCCAGCATAGGATAGGTTGATGTTTTAACATCATGATTTGTAGCGTAAATAGAGATATTATGCTGCCCTATGTGATCAATATGGATAACTTGTGCTTAAACCGTTATGTTTTCAAATATTATAGAGATATAGGGTCTAAACATAATTGGTGTCTATTCATCTTCTATCTCTTTTATGGATGTATGAGTAGTTTGGTGTTAGTATACCGAGAGGTAGCTTATATTTGTTTCGTGTTGTCCGATCAGATATCATAACCATTGCATATAGTGATTAATGGCGTCAGATCTAAGCGAAGTATTTAATGAAGTTAGGATCCCATGTTACTCTTGTAGAAGTAATTCGATTCCAATTCTCGTTAGTTAATTCTTAGTTGCTAATTTACTTCTTAGTTAATTTTGTTAATTAAACTCAAATTTGTTAATTGTCTTAGCACTGAATAAAAACCATACATTGTTGCATAGGTACATGAACTGAATTGAAACCCAACCAGATCTCTGTGGGAACGAACTCAACTTTATTCTATTTTACTTGTGACCTCGTACCGCTTGCGTGTATTAGTGTAAACAGGCGGCGCCTAGGCGGGCTTAGGCGGGTTTAGGCGGTTTAATTAGTTAGATAGGAATAATTGATTAGGCGGCGATTAATCGGTCCTAGGCGGTATTTGGCGCGATTAATCGGTCAAATTTTAAAAAAATTGTCAAATTAAGAATAAAACTTTAAAAATATAAATTTTTAAAATAAAAAATGTACATTACACATGAAAGGGTAAATTCACTCATCATAGTTAATAATAAAATGAAGATATTTATATTTTTACTTATATAAAATATATTTTTAAATATTAAAATTAAATCATATAAAAATTAATATTTTAATAAATCCAATTAATGTTCCGATTAATCATTCCGATTAATCGCCATCTAGCCGATTAATCGGTAGAAGGTAGGCTCATCGCCTAGACCCGCCTAACGAACTTTAGAACATTGTATAAAGCACATTAACATTAATAGGACATTCTATTGAACATACTTAAAACATCTTTAATGGTTGACACTTAAAAGTGTCTATTTGGTCATATAATCAAAAATATTATTTTTATATTATTTCTTTTTCACATCATCTTTGGCACTTTTTAATAATAAAAAAAAATATTCTAATTGTTTGACACCCATGCCGATTTCATAAAAAATGTATAATATAAATATGTTAGAGAATAAATATTTTATTTATTATTGAAATCACAAATTAAGTTGAATTTATTTGAATTGAAATCTTGTGTATAGTGATTAACATGTATTTTATGTTAGGAAATATATATATATATGCAACTCTCTCTCTCTCTCTCTCTCTCTATATATATATATATATATATATACATATATATTTGATATTAGAGCATCTCCAACCATGTTCTGTAAAAATGATTGGTTAAATATTGATTATGTAAAATTTGCTGAATTTGTAACTTGTTTTACTCCAATGGGGTTGATTAGAGCTTCTCCAATGCTACACACCCCTTAGGTAAAATGGTGATGTGTCATAAAATTTGCACAAGGATTTTAATTTTACCCATTTTCAACCATCTCTCCCCTTATCTAAAATTATAGATAATTTGTTTCAGGTTGGCTATATATAGCCAACAACTAAATTTTTTTACATAAAAGCATCTCCAATCATATCAAACCCTTAGCTAAAAGTCTACGTGGCTTTTTAAAAATAAAATTTATATATAATATGTAAAAAAAAATTAGTCACTCTAATGAGACAAAACCCTTGTCTATAATTATAGATAATCTCTTGATGTTGGCTATATTTGTCGAACCTCTAGAGATTTGTAGTAAATTGCCACATCACTTATTTCTATATTAAAATAATACATTCCGTTAAAAACAACTTGAAATATTAATAACATACCATTTTTAAAATATAGCCAATAATTATAGTCAATACCCTTGGAGCACAATGTCTTACAGGTTTGACATATTTTACATAATTAATATTTTATGTATTTTAGCCAATCATTTTTAACCAATGGTATGCTCTAAGATCTATAAGTGACACATCATCATGACATCATTAATTGTTTATATTTTTCATATATAGCCAATCAATTTACATAATATCATTAGAGTACACTAGCTTACAGGTTCGCCAAATTTTACATAACCACTATTTTACATAACCACTATACATAATATTATTCGAGATGTTCTTATATTGGTTGGCTATATTTTAAAAATGTTATGTTATTATTATTTCAAGTTTTTAAAAATAGAATGTATTATTTCAATATGATAATTGATGATATGGAGTTTTACAACAGATTGCTAAAGGTTCGACAAATATAGCTTACCTGTTATGGTTGTCTAAATTTTTACCTACGGGTTTTGTCGCGTTGTAGTGGACAAAATTTTACAAATTCTCTATAATTCTTATTTAAGATAGTTTATTTTAATTTTAACCTAAAAAATTTACATGATTGAAGATGCTCTCATGGGCGGACCTATATGTAACCTCGCAGGTGCCCAGGAACCCACTGAGCTCCGACCTTAAGGGTAAATACTAGTAATTTTTAAGTTAAAAATTTATTGGATACTTCAAGGAACCAACTTAAATTTTTTCACGAAACAACTTAGTAAAATTTTTAATTAAACAACACATAAGAAAACCTAAATAATACTTAAAAATCGAAAAATAGCCAAAGTTATAAATAAATATGTAGCAGATTGTTTTAAAAAATAGAAATGCGCAAAAAATATCACTAAGTATAAAACATTTTCTACGTGTTAAATTTTGTACTTTTTAATTATTTTTTATTTTTATTTTAATATTTATATTAGGAACCCACTGAAAAAATTTCCTGGATCCGTCGCTGGATGCTCTTGCATGGCACTAATTCACGTAATTTATTTGTTCAGTTTAACTTGATTTAGTTTAATGCTATAGCTCTCGGTTTAATTCCTTTTCTATATTTAGTTTTATGCTTTAACTCTCGAGTCAATTCCTTTTTCGGTATTCACCATCCAACAGGCAAAAATTTTATGGGTAACTCATATAAGATTATTATTTTTGATTAAAAAGTATTTTCGTTAAAACTCAAGCAATACTACTATAAATTATTTGACATACAACAAATCATATCGTTCTTTTGCAGGTTCTTTTGCAGACAGGGGCGGAGCCAGGAAAAAAAAGTTACCTAGGCTAGTGACATATAACAAGTAACAAGGTGAAAGTAGAGTGTACCTAATAAAGACCACCAACAGCAAAAAAACAACATAAAAGAGTAGCAGCCACCACAACAAGCAGTAGTAAAGTGCTTATACCTGCACAAATAAAATAAAAGTCAGGCCTAGATCGTGCTCTTGTGTTAAATTTTTATCGAATTGCATAAATTTTACAAATAAACATTAAAATTTAAGCAATTCTTACATGTTATTTAAGTCGCAGCCTTCGATTCTTGATAGAATAAAATTCATCTATTATCGAATCTGAATCAATATCTTCAACAAGGTCTCGTTCAATGTAAAGCATCATAGAATCTGCTAAGAACTCTTCTTCCATTTTGTTGCGTAGATCAGTTTTCACAAGTTTCATAGCTGAGAAAGATCGCTCAGTCGTGGCAGTAGAAACAGGTAGAGTCAATACTAGACGAATCAACCGGTCAATAAGATTATAGTGCTGCAACTTGTTTGTTTCGACCAATCTGCAACATAATTCAGTGATAGAAGACATATTTTGAAAGTTGTCATGCTGAACCACATCAAGTTTATAATGCTCTAGTTGACATTTCAAGTAATGCATTTCTTGTTCAGTGAAGTCTTCTAGATAGAATTTTTCTGCAAGCTTGTAAATCTTCTCAACTTTAAATGATTTAAAATTGTCTTTCGGGTCTAATGCAGAACTTAGTGCAAGGAGTTCTACTGCTTCATCACTGAACCTGGAATTTAACTCCTCTCGCTGAAAGTCTATTGCCGAATTAAAGATATCAAAATGATAATATTGACAGATTGTCATTGAATCTTTTTGTTGGCATGAACGGCCAGTTGCACTTTTGTACAATGCATTCATATCTGGAATTTCAATGCCATGTTGTGTACAAATTGATTGCACATACGCAAGGAGATGATCAAATCCTTCTTCTCTCAACGTAAGAAGTAGTGTTTTAGTAGTTGAGACCAAGTCCATGGCGCTTACGATGTCAAGAGATTTATGTTGTAAAGCTCGGCAAAGTAAATCAGTGACCCCCATAATTTTATGCATCATATGAAGTGTGAAAATAAATTCAAAAGATTTCATAACTATCAAACAACCATTTCACGGATTTTTCTTCTTACTCTATTTGCAATAATGTGTAAGATTTCTTTTTGAATGGTCGGTGATGTATATTTTGCATTTTTTGGAGCTCTTTCCAAGACTATATCACCAACGTCATCATTCATTCGACCCATAAGTCTTACTATCTCTATAAAATTACCACGATTACTAGACGTTGGAGATTCATCATGCCCTCTGAATGGACAAGCCTGCAAACTGAGATATTTAACACCCTCAATTGTTGCTTTAAGTCGCAATCGATTCTTCCGAACATCGTCTAAACTTTGGGCAGTTATCACTTTATCAATATGCCCGGTCACTTTCATTAATTCTTCAACGCATTGTACTGCATTCCTATGTGGTGAAGTAGGACATCCCACGTGCATTAACAATGGACATCTGATGCCATCATTTACCCTCTTCCAACAATTAAATCCTTCGGTGGTGAATGAAGGATGCAGAGGTGATTTATTTTGAAAAATAAAACAAGGAAAACAGAACACTGAATCCTTTTTCGGGGAGTACTCTAACCAACGAAATTTCTCAAACCAAGAGTACTGAAATTTACGATCTTGTGTCTGTGACCCATATTTTGTTTTTGGATATTTTGCTAACTTTGGTTGATACGGACCCATTTTAATATAAGCACGCCTTATTGCATCTCGTTGATTAACATCATACTGCCATATAGGCTTCCGCATTCCAGGATCTCGTTCAAGAGTATTTAAATCAATTTCAATTCTTTGAGATTTAAATATCGGTTGCTCACATTGATTGTCCGTAATTTTAACAGCGGATGAATTTTCCCCAATATTAACATTAGATGGAGTTTGTACCTCACTAGCAGGAGCAGGTGTAGATTCACTGGGTTTGTAGAATGAAAACAAGGTCCTTCCCCTCTTTTTTTCTTGAGTAGCCATATACTTGTCCTGTAACATAAAGATAAAGTAGACATAAGATTGCAGATTATTAACCAAAGAATATAGATTATAAATTGGTCTGGTTGCTAATTGTTACCTTTAATCTCCTTCTTCTGATGGATTGATGATTAACCTAAATCCCTAATTGAACGATGATATGTTTTGTGTCTGTTTTTGTTGTGTGTGCTTGTGTTTATTTTATGCCTTCTGCGTTGCTGCGTTGCTGGAATTTTTTTTTATCACATAAGTAATGGGCTGGGCTGACTTTTGATGGGGTGGGCTAACTCTAAATTATTTGGGCTGGGGTATAGAAAATTTTTGCTTATTTTTTTTTTTACCTGGGCTAGAGCCCACCACAGCCTAGCTCTGCCTCCGCCCCTGTTTGCAGATCGCTATTGATGGACTCTTGGTGCTAGTGATTGTGTTTTCGTCGCCATCAAAGGCGTCTAGAACTCAATGCCAAGTTGCCAACAACCATTGTCTCACAATCTGGGGCTAAAAATGGCAGAGTAATTCTTACCATTATGGTCAAGCTCACTGTTTTAAGGACCAGGCAAGTGATAGACGTACCATTATCTCCAGAAATGAGACCCCCTGCTTACTGGGATTTTGGCCAAACTTTTCACTTGGAAACGGTTCAAATTGTTCCCCATCTCTTTTCACCTATTGCATAACCGAAAAGTAGCTGTAATTGAAGGGTTGATTTCAAGTACACTAGTCGCATACATTTTATACCAAAACTCGTAGTTCATATTGATCAAGGACGACTTTAAACCAACCATGATCATAAATATATTTCTTCATTTCGCTGTGGAGTGCTTACTGTTAGCATTCCCATTTTGTGCACACAGATCAAACGCGCCAATTGTGTGTTGGCATTTTGCCCTTGCTTGCGGGGACACATAGTAAATTTGATGTTTCTGACACTGTAGTTGTAATCATCACTAATTAGTTCTATTTTTAAAATTGAACCATTCATATTCAGAATATCATAAAATAAATAAATTTTAGTCAAGTAATATGAGCCAAGCCAAGTCATTTATATATTCAAACTACAAACTAAAAATAGCACCATGTCAAAACCAAAACCATTAGTACATGACAAATTGGGCAAAGAAGAGACTAACCGATCATTTTAAATAAGATTAACGGTCCAATTATAAGATACTAACAAAAAACACTCATATTAATTGCAAAGTGAACAAACTTTTTTTCAAATATGGGTCCAGCACCACCCACCAGATCAATCAAATTATTATAATATACAAATTAAATTTGAGTTTATTGTCCATTTCTTTAATATCTAAAAACATATAGCCGTTGGGATGTGCAGCATTGCCTCCAGAAAATCTTGTCCAATGTGTCTCAATCTAGTCTACTAAATTACACACAGTTCACACAATGAATCACAAACGCTCCATATCTATCTCCTTTATATGCCTCCCTATATATACATGGTAATTGAAAAGTTTACATGTAAAACATATGTTCTAATCTCTCTCTCTCTCTCTCTCTCTCTCTCTCTCAAACACACATTATTCTTACCTTTTAAATAAACTTTCTTGATTAATCTTCCCAGTCACAAAGCTTCAATTTTTGTAATCCCCATAACAAAAAGATCCAATCTTTACAATGGGTTTGTGGGCTACTTCATTATATGTGTTACTTTTTGTGATTTTAATGGGTTTTAGAGTTGAAAGTCTAGGTGTGAATTGGGGTACAATGGCAACTCACAAGTTGCCACCAGAAGATGTGGTTCAGATGTTAAAAGACAATGGGGTTCAAAAAGTCAAACTGTTTGATGCAGAACAGAGCACTATGAGTGCTCTTGCTGGCTCTGGTATTGAAGTTATGGTTGCTATTCCGAATGATCAGCTTGAGTCTATGACCAGTTATAAGCGAGCTAAAAAATGGGTGCAGCACAATATTACTCGTTACAATTTCCATGGAGGAGTTAACATCAAGTAAGCCTCTGTCCCTTTTTTGTTAAATCATTTAGGCTTATGAATAATTTTATGTGTGTGTGGGCGTGCGCACAACTGGGCTTACGTTGATGCAGAGACTTGTTCCTGATTTTACCTGATTAAGACAACTAGGTGTTTATTTTTGTACGTTAGATATCTTTCATTGCATTAGATTTTTAAGGATACGAGGAGGGCTTTGAGGATTCAGTTCCATGACAAATAGGACCCTTATTACTAGACTATTGATGTGTTCTCTGCTTGCTTGAATACAATCAAGATCTTTTACATTGATCGGAAAGAAAGATAAATTACTTTTTTAAGTTCACAACTATGCACTTACATATTAGACTAGTGAAAATTTGCACAGATTTTAGGTACTGTCCGAACTTTCGAGATTTCCTCTTTCTTTGCTATCCAAATATTGCACAAGTTTGAACAAATTTCGTCTGCTATGTAATGCAGCCCAACTGTTCATCGCTGTTCTGGTAGCTTGCTTTAAAATTTTGCTTAATGATGCATGCTTTTAAGAATTACAAATTAATTAGAGGAGGGACATGAATTCAGAGTCCTTAAAAACGTGTAACTTGTGCAGAACACAATTGTATCAGGCAACTTAATGAACTGCAAAGAGTCGATTGCAACTAGTGTTACCTATCAGAATCGACGGGAGAAAGCATGACTCATGATTTAGCAGTGCAAATTTGTCTTATTGAGAGTTCTTACAGTTACTTTATTGTCCTGCAGATATGTAGCAGTTGGTAATGAGCCTTTCCTGAAGTCCTATAACAATTCATTTATTAATACTACCTTCCCAGCACTTCAGAACATCCAGAATGCGATCAATGAAGCTGGTTTTGGTGACTCCATAAAAGCAACTGTTCCTTTAAATGCTGATGTCTATGGTTCACCAGAAGATAATCCAGTCCCTTCTGCCGGAAGATTCAGGCAAGATATTCTTGGACAAATGACCCAGATTGTGCAGTTTCTTGACCAGAACAAAGCGCCATTCACTGTTAATATATATCCCTTTTTAAGTCTTTATGGCAATGACCACTTCCCCATTGACTATGCCTTTTTTGATGGAGTAACTCTTCCTATGCATGATAACGGAATCGACTATCAAAACGTCTTTGATGCCAACTTTGATACTTTGGTTTCTTCATTGAAAGCAGCAGGTTATGGTGACATGCCCATTTTCATAGGGGAGGTTGGATGGCCAACGAATGGCGACAAAAACGCTAATGTGAGATATGCTCAAAGATTCTACAATGGGCTTCTATCAAGACTTGCAGCCAATAAAGGCACCCCGCTTAGGCCTGGATTTATCGAGGTTTATTTGTTTGGACTTATTGACGAGGATGCTAAGAGTGTAGCTCCTGGCAATTTTGAGCGCCACTGGGGAATCTTTAAATATGATGGACAACCCAAGTATGAAATGGATCTTTCAGGTCAAGGGCAAAATAAATTTCTCGTACCTGCACAGAATGTGAAGTATCTACCTCAGCAGTGGTGTGCATTTAATCCAGATGCCAAGGATCTAAGCAAACTTGCTGAAAATGTCAATTATGCTTGCACATTTGCTGATTGCACGGCTCTAGAGTATGGATCATCTTGTAATGGCTTGGATGCCAATGGAAATGCCTCTTACGCATTTAATGCATACTTCCAGGTTCAAAATCAAGGGGATTTGAGCTGCAATTTCCAAGGACTTGCCTCGGTGACAACAAAGAATATATCACAAGGGGAATGCAATTTTACCATTCAGATAATGTCGTCACGATCTTCCACTGCAGGTCCCTCACTTGTGGCTATGGTTTTTCTAGCGTTTCTCACATTACTCATGTTTTACTAGACTATACAAGTTCAATAGTTTTCCTCATTTTTGATGTCACGTTTTCCTCTAGCAAGTGCCATCAATGTAGATATCTTCTGAAAGTTTTGATTATGTATAATGGAGTAATGAAGGTTGTTGCTTCATATTCATATTTTGAATTATAAATTATTTTATTTATTGGATAAATTCCAGTGTGCATTACATAGATAGATTTCTTTTTTCCTCTCTTTTCTTGTATGCAAGGATCTTTCCGACCCTGTAACAGGGCACAGGTTTCCACCAGACATAGCGGTTCACTTAATACAAGGCAATGAATTAAACATGAATAATGCTCTACCGGCTCTAGGATATAATTTATGGTTGCGATTTCTGATGACAAGCGTTCACCAAAATGTTACCACTTGCACTCTTCCATCCTTTCTTTATATTTCTCTTGGTCCTTCAGTTTCTACAAACCGCTTACAAAGTGCTGTTATCCGAAAAATCATTTCTGCTGATCACATTTCTGCAATGCAAATCAGCATCCACAATCTTCATCTTCCAAGTCTGATTCGACTTTTACAAGTTACAAAGATGAAGTTATCAATTCATCACACTCTGTTTTGACATCAAAGAGCATACACATTTTTGGATAGAGTACTGATGTTGTGCTTCTTATAATATGAGCGTTGTAATTAATTTAAAAGTAAAGTGCACTTTGTGTACCTGAACTTTGGCCATGATATCATTTGAAATACCATGGTTTCAAATCTGCCACGGGCAATACTGAACAAACTAACTACTTACATACCGTTAGTGTACTGCCGTCTATTTCTCTCTAACAGTCTTTTCCTATATGGTTTTTTCGCGGGCTTCTAAGGGAACACTTGCCTCCCGTTTTACATTCATCTACTTTAATTCATCTACTTTAATCAAGGAGAATACTTGCTTTAATAGGACTACGGTCATCAAGGAGAATTATGGCTTGGGTTGTTCGACCAAGAGATGAAAGAGACGCATTCTCTCCAAATGAGGCCCCGCAATATACATGTAAGCAACCTTTTTGTAATTAGGGTTAATTGAAATTAGGGGTGATATTTATGTAATTAAGGTTTTTAAATGCTTGTATTTTAATCATGTTGTTGGGGGGTTTTATATGTAGTGAATTTAAGGGTTTTATTGGTGTCTGCAATGATTTAGGGTTTTTTATTTTTGTGGTTCCAATTGAATTGTTTATTCACTTGTTTATGTGTTATTCGATCTGTATTGTTTATAAAAACCCGTTTTCAAACCCCACTTCTGTTTGTTTTGTTTGTTAATGTTCCAGCACCTGATTTGTTTACTATAAAACTGTATCATGACGGGGTAATGACTGAGAATCCAAGACAGTATGATGGTGGTGATTTTGACTACGTGGACTTCTATAATGTAGACATGATGTCCATTTTAGAACTATGTGGTATGCTAAAGGAGTGTGGGGTTCTTGGCTGTCAAATGTACTACTACAATTTTCCTAAAACTGATTGGATTAATGGTGTTTGGACCTTAAAAAATGATAGTGATGTTTTGGAGATGTGTGAACTGGTGCCACCTTCTAGATTGGTATTAGTGTTTGCTGTTGAATTTAAGGCTCTATGTATAGAAAGCCAACTTCCATCACAGAGCTATATTCCATCTCAAGATCCAGACTTGGAATTTGTTGAGGCTGAATATGATAGAGATTTTGTTAGAGAAATGTTTGATGGCGAAGATGGGGGCAATTCTGAAGATAATGTAAGATACAATGAGGATGGTGGCTACGATGAGAATGCAAGCTACAATGACAGTGACTCAGAAGATGAGGACTTTGTGGTAAACCAACAGGATGAACTAAGTGATGATTCATTCCATAGTGACTCTTCAAATGAGGACAGTACAGATGAAGATGTGGCTTACTATAACAATGAAAGAGCAAAAAAGAAGGCTGCCAAAGAGACTGCAAAAGCTGCTAAGGAGGGTTAGAAAGCTGCTAAGGAGAGTAGGAAAGCAGGTAAAGAAAGTGAAAATGCAGATAAGGAGAGTAAGAAAGCTACCAAAGAGGGTACTGGGAAGGATGGTGAGAAATCTGACTGTAACAAAGAGAAAGAGAAGGAGAAAGAGGGTGCCACAAAGATGGGGATAGATGAAAATATGGAGTATTCTAGTGACTCTACTTTCTATGATAGTGAAGAGGAGAGGATGGCTGCCAACTCTACTGATGAAGATGAAATAAGTTGGCCAGTGTTTGATGCTAAAGCTGAGATGGACAGTCCTAAGTTTGAGTTGGGCCAGTTGTTTCCTACAGTAAAGGTGCTTAGAGATGCTATCAAGAAGCAAGCTATCAAGGAGAGGAGAGGGATAATTCAGAAGAGGAATTATGGATCAAGAGTGAAATTTGTGTGTCATGGAGGTTGTAAATGGAGTATTTATGGGCCAAGAATGCCAAACTCTGACACTTACCAGATAAGAGTCTACAATCCAAAGCATACATGCATTCAAACCTTTGAGCAGATGCAAATTAACTCAAGATGGAAAGCTAATCATTATGAAAATGATTTGAGGATAAACCCTACTTGGCCTTTGTCTGCATTCTTGAAAAAGGTTGTCAATGATTGGGGTCGTCATGTCAGTATTTATGTAATTACAAGAGCTAAGAAGATGGCACTGCAGAAAATTAGAGGCAGGCATAATGAGTAGTATGGTCAGGTTTGGGACTATGCTAATAAGCTCCTAAAGGCTATGCCTGACAGCACAATGTTAGTAATGACAGAAGACACATCAGATCCTGAGAAGAAGATATTCAAAAGATTCTATACTTGTTTTGGCCCACTTAAGAAGGGATTTAAAAGTGGTTGCAGGCCACTCATTAGACTTTATGGTTGCCATTTAAAGAGACCTTATGGGGGCCAACTCCTAACAGCCATTGAGACAGATGCTAATGATGAGACGTACCCTTTGGCTTGGGCAGTGGTAGAAGCAGAAAATGCTGAGAGCTGGAATTGGTTTTTGAAGAATGTGGTTGAAGATCTGCAGATTGTTAATGATGGTAGTTTGACATTCATTTCTGATAGGTAGAAGGGCTTAATCAATGCTCTTGAGAACATAGTGCCTAATGCAAAACATAGGTTCTGTGTTATGCACTTGTACAGAAATATATGGAAGGACCACAAAGGAATTGGTGTAAGGCAGTGTTTATGGAAAGCAGCAAGGGCCACCACTGATTACACCTTTAACAAGCACATGGCGGAATTAGGAAAGGTATGTCTTTTAACTTTGTATTTTAAGTTACTTTTCAATTACCCTACTTGCTTTCCAATTAGACCTTGACCTAACTTTGTCTTTTATTTCTCAGCTGTCCAAGAAGTACTTTGATTGGTTGGCTGAAAAACCTAGAACTCAATGGAGTAGAAGTGCATTTAGGATGACTCCAAAATCTGATCAGTTTGTGAACAACCAATGTGAGGTCTTCAACTGCAGTATTGGTAAACATAGAGATCTTCCTATACTATCTATGCTACAAGCCATACACATAGATGTGATGACAAGAATCCAAAAAAGAAGGGACAAAATGATTAACAGTTATGCTTTGAATCCTATCTGTCCCAATGCTATGAGGAGATTAAACAAGTAAGCTTTTTCCTACAATATTCTATCTTGTCTTTATTGTACATTAAAAGCATGTCTAATGTGTATTTTACCATGTTTGTTAGGGATGTTCAAATGACTAAATGGTGCCATGTGATCTAGTCTGGGGGGCAAAGTACTTGGTCACCATGTCAGAAGGGGGTATCAGATGGTAGTGGACCTGGATGCTAAAAAATGTGCATGCAAAAAGTGGGAATTGATTGGAATACCCTGCTACCATGCATGTGCTTGCATTGCATGCTATTCAAAGGACACCTTCATTACTTGCTATAGCCACACCTTTGAACCCATATGTGGTGAAAAAGAATGGGTTGGGACTGATTATCCCAGACCACAACCCCCTGTGGTGAAGGTGCAGACAGGAAGGCCAAAAAAATCCAGGAATAAGACAAATGATGCAACAACACAAGGTGCAACTAGGTTAAAAAGACAGAACACCAAGATCAAGTGCAGTTATTGCACTGAATATTCTCACAGCACAAGGACTTGTCCAGCTAGGGTATGGTTGTGATTTATTCTTGCACTCATAATTTCTCTATGCTAGTTGATAACTAAATGCATATGCTTCTGTGTTCACAGGCACATGATAGGGCTAATGAATGTGAGAAGCAAAACAAGACAAAGACCAAGAAGGCCAAACAGGATGAACATGGATCAGAAAGGAATTTCATAACTCTTGAACAAGCTAATATAGGAACTGGAAGAAAAACCTCAACATTAGGTGAAGGCAGCCAGGGAGGGGTGTTTACTAACTCCACCACTTCTCAAACAACCAACACTTCTGAAGCAACCAATAATCCTCTTGGTGTGGAGCCCCTGAGCTTTACAACTAAGAACAAGAGCAAGGTTACAAATTTGAAGAACTTGGAGCTAGCTAGAAAGAGAAGAGAAAGCAGGCTCAAACAAAAGCCAGTTTGGAAGCTATGAACTATTTAACTCATTAGGGTTCTTTTGTTATTAATGTTATTTTGGTACTGGTATAAGCCATTTTGTATTTTGGCTGTATGAGACCTTTCTAAAGGTATGTTGGAAGCTTTTAATGGTCTCTTTGAAACCTTGTAATGGTCTGTATGAACCTTTTAATGGTATCTTTGGAACCTTGTAATGGTCTGTACGAACCTTTTAATGATCTATCCTTTTGGATTGTAATGAAATGAAGGTTACCTTTTGTTACTGATTTAACAACTTTGGTTTATTAGGTATTCTTATGTGCAAAGTGTAAGCACTTTAAACAGCATAATGTCTTTTATTTACAAAGTTTATTGTCATTTAGATTTGGATTTCATGTGCAAAGAATGTACATAACAAGAACATTCAATAAACTTAACAAAATGGTTCCATTACAGACCAAAGCTTAACATTGAACAGTCACTACACTTAACAAGCTTAAATCCTAACAAACCTTTGCCATAATACAGACAATCACATTCAATAAACTTAACAGCCCTAGAACAACCTAACCAAAGCTTCATTCATCAACAGAATCGTAGTCATCATCCTCAACTTCGGTGTCATCCCTCATTGTGTTCAAAGCCATATTCATCATCAAATTAACAAGCACAAACAGCCCAATAATAGCTACACACTGTTGCTTAGTCTTCAAATGTAAGATCTCAGCTTGATGCCTCTCCCTCATACGAACCATCCCGCGTCTATACTTTTCCTCCCTCTCCAGTTGAGAATCCTGTAACTCCTTAATAATCTCTAGAGTCCGAGGCCCAATTTCCTCATCAATCCATTCCTGGTAGCCACAAGTATTGTTCAGACATGTCCTGAATCTCCTCCCCACATTTAGCCCAAACCATTGAGTCTTCATTACACTCATCCGGTCACAGTAGCAAGCAAGGTCCAAGATGGCATCAATTTCTTCATCCGTACGAGGTCTGGCAGCCATTTTTCATTTTGTGGAGTCAATTAGGGTTTGCAATTAGAAGAGAAGAAGAATGGGGGCTGCTCCTGTGTATATATAGCTGCAATTCCCGCATACTCCAACGAGACCGCGCAAAAACCTACTGGAAAAGACTAATTTACCCCTGGACAATTGATGCCGTTAGAGAGAAATAGACGGCAGTATACTAACTGTAAGTAGTTAGTTTGTTCAGTATTGCCCGTGGCAGATTTGAAACCATGGTATTTCAAGTGGTGTCATGGCCAAAGTTCAGGTACACAATGTGCACTTTAGTCTTAATTTAATTTTAGAAGGTTCAGGGTGATACGTATTTGTTGGAGTATTTGTACTATAGAAGGAATACCTATTTTAGAAACAACTGCCCAAAATACCTACACATGTCAAATACTCCTTACCCAATGGAGTATCAGGTGTGATACTCTTTACCCAGTGGAGTATCAGCTGTGATACTCCTTATCCAATGGAGTATCACCCCGATACTCCTATGACATTGGCGTATCATCCTGATACTCCTCAGACAGTGGAGTATCTGTGGAGTATCTGGTGGATATTTAGAGCAATATTTATTCAATATGGGTATTTTGGTCAAATATTATTGAAAAATGAGTATTTTGGGCACTCACCCATTTTAATATATGTTTTTCAATCAGTAGAAAAATAAATTATAGAAGATACTAAAATATAATAATACATATTTGATAGTATTCTAAATGATAGTGTTTTTCTTCTATATTAAAAATAGATAATATAACTTTTTAAATTTAATATAATTTTATTAAAATTTATATTACATTTTTAATATTTTTTTCTAATTTTAATTTATTATAATTTGGTAAATTCATATTTAAGGCTTATACTTATGTTTTTTTTATTATAAACAATGTATACTGATTTTTAATATATTTTATCAAAAGATATGGTGTGATATTTTTGAATATATATTAATGATTACAACTAAAAGTAAACGTGAAAAAGACAATCATTTAATTATCATTAATTATATTATATTATTATTTATTTTAATAATTAGGATAACCAAACCGAAAATCAAAAACCAAACCGACAAACTTTCATTACAAATGTGAGTTTTATCAAAATGCTAATAAAATTTGTGAAAATGGCTAGAAAATTTGACGTACTTTGCATTGCATGAATTATACGCGAGTTTAAAATTTTTAAATAAAAAAGAAGATGGGGTTTAAGATTCAATAATTTTGTTAAATAAACCACTTAAAAAAAATTAAAAGAACTGGGCTTGGAAAATAAAAAGTTACAATTGGGTCTTAAAGGTCTTGGACATCTTGTCGAACTCTAATTTTGCATGCCTAATTCGACTATGACTAACAGTCGTATTTTCGTGTGTGTTGTATGAACAAAAAAACAGTGGCAAAAAATAATAGTGTTTTTTTTTCTATATTTAAAATAGATAATATAATATTTTAAAATTAATATAATTTTATTAAAATTTATATTATATTTTTATATAAACATTATTTACAATATTTTTTTTGAATTTCAATTTAATATAATTTGATATATTCATATTTAAGGATTATATTTATGTTTTCTTATTATAAACAATGTAGACTGATTTTTAATATATTTTATTAATGATTGAAATATGGTGTGATATTTTTGAATATATATTAGTGATTGCGACTAAAAGTAAACGTGAAAAAGACAATCAGTTAATTACCATTAATTATACTATGTTATTATTTATTTTAATAATTAGATAACCAAACCGAAAATCGAAAACAAAACTGACAAACTTTTATTACAAATGCAAGTTTTATCATAATGCTAATAAAATTTGTGAATATGGCTAGAAAACTTGGCATACTTTGTACTTTGCATTGCATGAATTATACGTTAGTTTAAAATTTTAAATAAAAAAGAAGATGTGGATTAAGATTCAATAATTTTGTTAGATAAACCACTTAAAAAAAATTAAAAGAATTGGGCTTGAAAAATAAAAACATATAATTGGACTTTGGAGGTCTTGGACATCTAATCGGACTCTGATTTAGCAGTCCTAATGACTATGACTAACAGTCGTGTTTTGGTGTGTGTTGTATGACCAAATATGTGTGTTGTATGACCAAAAAAAGAAAACCAAACCGTCAACCAAATATACCCTATTTCGCGTATAATAGTACAGTATAAATTAATCAACTACTTTTTTAAATGATTAGATAATAAATGTAATTTTACTAATAAAAGGTTGAAACTAATATTAAATAAATAAAAATTAATTTACTATGAAAGTGTGATCACGTGGCAGAGGATAAATCATGTAAATGCAAATAATTATACTCCCTCCGTCCCTCTCATTTCTTTACACTTACTATTTTGGGATGTTCCTCTCATTTCTTTACGTTACCATAAATAGTAAGTTTACTCCACTATTACACACACTACTTCCCTCACTATCTCTTATTTAATAACAAAAAATACTATTACACCAACTACTTTCCTCCATTATCTCAAATCTATTATTAAATATTGATAGATCTCACCACTTTATCCACTTTTCATCTAATTTTACTCATTTTTTATGCATTATCTTGATTTCCGTGTTTCCCTCCAATGTAAACAAACGAGGGGACGGGGGAGTAGTACTTTCATTTAAAAAATTCATAGTCCACATGATTAAAATTATATACAAAAACATTTAAAATTTTATAAACCCCTTTCTCACCGGCCCTAAAACCCTTTCCTGCTCAAAACAACACAACTCTTTCTCTTCCCAACTCTTTTTGCTTGATTTTTCACGCCTGGGTTACTGCTGAGGTATGCACTTTTAACTAAATGAAAATGAGGCCAATCAGCTTATTTAACTGTATCAAATATTGTTCTGGAGCTTCTTTCTTATTTTCAAGATTACAGCCAAGTAATTGCAACAGTGCCAGTTCTTTAAAACCCTACAAATCAATTTCATTTTTGTTAAATTATAGTGCTTCATTTCATACAACAACTAGCTTTAGTACAATCTTGAAGAACCCTAATCTTGGTTTTGAAGTTCCTTTGGGGCATAGTGAATTATAGCAATTACTGTTAGAGAAATGTAACTCTGGGTTTGATCATATTGATGATGCTTTACTTTTGTACCATGATATGGTTAATATGTTTCCCCTTCAGGGTATTCGTTATTTTAATGAATTATTAGCTGCTGTTGTTAGAATGAATGATTATAAGGCTGCCGTGTTTTTGTATAGAGAAATTTGTGGGTTGCGCATTTCGGTTGATGAATGTACTTTGACTACTGTTATGAATTGTTATTGTTGTTTGAATGGAGTTGATTATGGGTTTGCGATGTTCGGTTTGATGTTTAAGGGGGGTTATAGGCCGGATGATATTACTTATGGTACTTTGGTAAGAGCACTTTTTAGGGAGCGTAGGGTTTTGGAGGCGGTGGAATTGTATGAGAAGTTGGTTTTTGAGAAGGAAATTGATTGTGAACTTGATTCTTATAGAGTTTTGCACGGTACGTTTATAAATGGGTTGTGCACATCAGGGAATGCCAAAGTGGCTATTGGGATTGTTAGAGTAAGGGAACAAAGACGTTCCAAAGTGGATGTTGTAGATTATAGCACAGTCATCGATGGTTTATGCAAAGAAGGGCTTCTTGATGACGCGTTGGATTTTTTTAAGGAAATGATTGGAAGAGGGATTTTGCCAGATTTAATTGTTTCCGGTTCATTAATTCTTGGTCTCTGCAGGTGTGGGCGGCGGGAGGAGGCTATGAAAGTGCTGAACGATATAGAAATGAGGAAAATCTCTCCAAATACATGTACTTTAACTGCACTGGCTCATGCATTTTTCAAGGTAGAAAACGAAATGGATGGACAAAATGTGCTTGATATGAGGATATTAAGGGGTGAAAATCTGAATGCAGTTACCTATAATGAACTACTGCATGGGTTTTCTTTGCAAGGTGAAACTGATTTAGCATTAGTGGTGCTCGAAATCATGATAAATAAGGGGATGATTCCCAGTATGCATTCCTATACTAAATTGGTCGATACCCTTTGCAAGACACGAAGCGTAGAGTTTGCACTTCCTGTTGTCAGGTTAATGATGCGAAGTGGAAAGTATCCGGATGCATATATTTACAACGTGCTGATGCACGGATATTGCCTCCAAGGTCAGATGCGTGAAGCGATAGCTGTGTTTAAGACCATGTTGAATGCGAAGATTCTGCCCAACATTGTAAGTTATAACATTTTAATAAATGGATATTGCAAAAATATGGAAGTGGGTGAAGCTCTGAATCTGTTGCAGAACATGCGTCTTCGGGGTGTAAAACCTACAGTCGAAACTTACAACACAGTTTTACATGGGTATTTCAAGAGCGGTATGTGTGTTAAAGCAGAAGAATTCTTTAGTGAGATGATAAGCCAGGGCTATTTTCCAGATGCTTACACAATTGGTATTGTTCTTGATGGCTTATGCAAGAACCAATATGCTGAAGAAGCACTGTTTTTCTTTAAGAAATTGGAACGTAAGGGTTTGGTTAAGGACATATCTATTTACAGTATTTTTATTGCTGGATTATGTAATCAAGGAAAACTTTCCGAGGCGAAAAGGCTTCTTGATCACATTTCTTCAAAAGGTTTGAAAGTAGATGTTAAGACATATACAAAGGTGATCAAAGGACTTTGTCAAGGAGGGCTACTTGAGGAAGCAATGGAGCTGCTTGCTAAAATGGAAGCTAACGATTGCTTTCCAGATAATGTCATTTTTAACGTTATTACTCACAGATGTTTGGTAAGTAGGTCTTATTATCATGCAAGTATACTCCTGGAGAAAATGTTGCGTCTTGAATTCTCTCTAGATAAACCTACTGCCTTATTGTTAGGGGATCGATTCTTGGCAGGAGAAGGTGATTCCACTTTCATTGCCTTATGTAAGAGGTTCTTCCCAAATGGTATTAAATAGGTAAATGTATCATAGCACAAAACTTTGATTTTGATGAAATTATGCTCTTGTAATATATATTCAAGTCCCTTGGCTTTATTCATCAAACTTTACATTAATCCTTTTTAACATCCGATCTAAAATAACTTGGTTTGTAGTCCTCTGAGTACAAAGTCTAGATGATATTCGATTTGGTATAAACATCTGAATTAGTTATCTCATATAATGGAAGCCCATCTAATTAGCTTGTGTCATAATATGGAAGTAGCATCGGCAGCAACAAAGTCCGTGTCAGAATTGAAACTTCTGCAAGTGCGCAGATGAACTTGTGTTAGGGATGCTAAAAGGATAGGAGCTTTCGGTTGCGATCTACTACAGCTACGCGCCATCATCATAGAAATCTCTCCTCTTCACACCCGAATTTATACAGGCACAACTTACCAGTATCAACACTAGAAATTCTGCCTCAAACTTAAATGCACTAGCTGCCTTTATTATCTACCTCACTCTTACACGTATGTACAATCTCCATTGAATCCATCTCCATGTCTACCTTGTCAAGGTGCTTGTATTTAATCTATGAAGGATCTTCTCTACATTACATTACTTCTGTCATGACTGTCTCTGTAGAGCATGCTAACGTACCACACTAGCTGCAATACACAAACATGCATTGTCACAGATATAGATCCCCAAAGCCAACCTTGTCTTTATCAGCAAAAGTTGCAGTTCCGATGATGGAGGTTTTTGGTGGGCAGCTCGTCTGAATAAGTGAGAGCAGCAGCCTGTTGACTGCAGATGCCATTGGGCTATGTACTAAATTGTTTACTAATTGGAAACCACCTAGCTCTACCTGCACGAGTATTACTGCTGCTCCGAGTTATCATCAATTTTCCTTGTGATTGTAGCGCCAATTAAGAGTTTAAAAGTTTAAATTACTTTTTATGTAAGTGTGAAATATAGTTTTAAATTTTTTTATGAGATTTTATAGTAAAATATATAATTATTTTTGGGACTTTTTATATAAGAGGGTTCTCTCTAGAATAATAACATAATTGATATTTATTAACATGTAGTAATACTGTACTAGTCTACTAGTATGAAAATATATGACTAATTAATTATTAATTATATATTTTAATAGAAGAAAAAAGATATACCAACACTAAAATTCAGGTTAATCTTGTCAACTAATCCCCAAATTTAATTACTAATCTTTCAAGGATATCTTGACCATCCAACACTTCGAAACTTTCACTACAAGAAAATCGGGCATTTGTGACCATTTAAAACCGATCGTGGTTTTTGGTCGGAAATATTCGGTTAAAACCGATCGACATGGCGATCAATAACTGCGGTCGTCTATAATATTGAAAACCGACCGCATCGATCGCTTTTAAGTTCAGCAGGACCCAGCTTCTCCTTCGCTTGCAGCGTCACACTAACACGTCACTTAAAAGTGGGACCGAAATGACACGTCACCGTTATAAGTGACCGAAATATTACCGATCGTTACATTCATAATCGACCGCATATTTGCATTTAATTTTACCACCTAATTTTTGGCAGGTGCTGAATTCTGATTGGCTCATTGTTGTTAGCTGGGATGGTCCAATCATAACCGACCGCAAGTCCATGTAGCAATATTACCCTTGGCTTCCCTTATTTTTTTAAATGCTTATCAAAATTTAGCTAGAGAGAACAAAAAAATAATTATAAGATAAGGTAAATATTATGATATAATGTGTTGCTTTTTATGATGAAATGTTGTGTATTTGAATATTTATGATGAAGATTTTATTTTTTTTATTTTTTTTAATTCTTTTATTTCTTTTTGTAGGTTGTATTAAAGAAGGTGAAGTTGAAAGTGAAAGTGAAGAAGAAGAAGGTAATTTTCTTATCTATGTAATTACATATGTATTTGTATATATATATGTTTTATAAATTTCATAAAATGAGTTAAGCAATATATATGTTTTTATATATAAAAAGAGTTAAGAAATATATTTTTGTATATATAAAATTATGTGTTGTGTGTATAAAATGAGTTAAGAAAATATATGTTTGCGTGTAGATGTCAAGCAAAGATCGTAGTTGGATGAATCGTCGATTAGAAAGTAATCGAATAACACTTACACCGGAGTATAAATTGGGTGTTGAGGAGTTTTTAAAATTTGCCATAGAAAATAAAGGAATTGTTGAAGGTTTGACGAAATGCCCTTGCATTCATTGTAAAAATGGAAGTTGGGAGACTATTGAAAATGTAAGATATCATTTGATAGTTAACGACATTTGTGTTGGTTACAAAGTTTGGACATTTCATGGGGAGTCATTACCAAAATGACGAAATCGAGCATCACGTCGTGTAGAAAAAGAGGTTGAACAACCGATGGATATGGAGGCATTGTTAAGAGATATTGGTGTCGAAATTTTAAGCTCAACCCTTAACGGTAATGATAGTACTATTAATGCTAATGCTAGTACTAGTACTAATATAGTAGAAGAACCACCTAATGAGAATGCTTCTGAATTTTACAAAGAAGTTAATCGATGTGGAACACCAATTTATCCGGGGAACACTAAGTACACAAAATTATCTTTTTCTACGAGGTTGTTGCATTTTAAAAATGCATCACATTGTAGTGAGAAGTCCTTTAATTTGTTACTTGAGATTATTGGGGATGTTTTTCCACCAAAACATGCATTACTATTTACTTATTATGAGGTGAAGAAAATGGTGAAGGATTTGAAGTTATCATACGACAAAATTGATGCATGTGAGAGTAATTGTATGTTGTATTATTGGGATGACAAAGATAAGATAATTTGTGATCATTGCAAAAGGATCGTTACAAAGAAGCAAATGGGAAAAAGAGTACCACCATTCTAAATAATATCTTGAGACATTTTCCTCTTATAAGTCGTCTACAACGATTATTTATGTCGGAACACACGACTAAATATATGATATGGTACAATGATAGAGAGGTAAAAGAGGGAGAAATTAGTCACCCCGCGGATGGAGATGATTGGAAAAATTTTGACATTCGACATCCATCATTTGCTAAGGAGTTTCGCAATGTACGACTTGGGCTTTCCACGGATGGTTTTAACCCCTTTGAGAATTCCGGAATTAAAGTGTACTCGTTATGGCCGGTGGTAATTGTTGTCTATAATCTTCCACCTTCGATGTGTATGAAAAAATCTTTCATGTTTTTGACACTCCTAATTCCCATAATACAAACAAAGATCTTAATGTATATCTTCGACCACTTATCGATGAGTTACAAATTTTGTGGCATAGCGGTGTTGAGACATTTGATCAATCACAAAAAAATAATTTTCACATGAGGGCGGCACTTATCTGGATAATTAATGATTTTTCGGCTTTAGCACAACTTAAAGGATGGTCAACAAAAGGTAAGATGGGATGTCCGGTTTATCTTTGAAGTGCAAATGGTTTTCAACTTAAAAATTGTGGAAAGTCATGTTGGTATGGCATTAATCAAATGTTTTTGGAGGAAAATGATTCTTTACGAAAGAAAGGGTCTAAATTTGAAAATACGGAGCAAAACGTGTTTAGCGGTCGAATGAGCGGTGAGTATTAGATATCTACATTTGAACATTTAGAATTTCCTCCTCCCGGAAGATTGACCAAAAATCGAGCTTTGGGTTATGAAAAAGAACACAATTGGACGATCAAACCAATTTTCTTTGAACTTAAATATTGGACGTCACTTGGTATGCGTCATTGTATTGATGTCATGCATACCAAAAAAATGTTTTTCAAAATGTGTTTTTCACAATTGTGGATTATCGTTTCAAGTCAAAAGATCATAATAAATCTAGGGCGGATTGTAAGGAACTTGGTGTGATGCCTAGTTTATGGTTACAAGATGGTATGAAGCCTAAAGCACGCTTTACACTTACTAGACCCCAACTTCGACTTGTATGTGAATGGGTATCATCATTGGATCTTCCCGATGGATGTTGCTCAAATCTATCTCGATGTGTGAAGTTGGACATTCTTAAATTTCATGGATTAAAATCACATGATTGTCACATTTTCATGCAAAAATTGATGAGTATTGCTTTTCGTGAGTTCTTACCTCGTGATGTTTTGGATGCCTTAGCGGCACTTTCAAATTATTTTGTAGACATTGTTCAACAATCTTAGTACGTAGTGATTTAGATCTTTTGGAGAAATCCATAGTAAAGACACTTTGTGTGCTAGAAACCATTTTTTCTCCAAGTTTTTTTGATATAATGGAACACTTGGTTATTTACACTTAGCCGAAGAATGTCGACTCGGGGGACCCGTTCACTACCGATGGATGTATCCTTTCGAAAGATTAATGAAATTTATGAAGGATAAGGTTAAGAATAAGGCACGGGTGGAAGGCTCGATTTTAGAACAATATGTCGAGTAAGAAATCGTCAACTTTTGTTCATTTTAATTTAAATCAAATGTTGACACGGTTCATAATACCGTGCGTCGGAATGAAGTTGTGGTTGAAAAACAAGATGATAGTATTTTGGAAGTTTTTAGATATCCAACTGAGTGTGTGGGAAAGCAAGTTATTCGATACTGATGATGAGCACTTCATTGCGGAATATTATGTCCGCTTGAACATGCAGGAGGTTCAACCATATATTCGGTATGTTTTATTTGGGTCATAATTGGTAATTGTTCTAATTTTCGACATTATGCTTCAATTATTCTCATTTATGTGTAGGGAATATGCATCTTATATACGTGCACCACCCGAACAATTGGAATCACTTCTTAAGACTCACTTCAAAGCTTGGTTCAGAAAAAAGGTAATCGTTTTTAATATGCAAACATGTACATATTACATTTCCAATACTTTTGTCTTAATCTATGTTTTTGAATGATATTTAGATTGAAAATGATGTCGAGATTTATCCACGATTCAAAGATGTACTTCATGGACCAGCTCGTACCGTATTCCCATTTGATGATTTTAAAGTCAATGGGTACAAGTTTTATTGTAGAAAAAATTCCGGTGTTCTTGTCAAAGGTACCTCTCATTCAAATATCCTTGAAAATTATTATGGTCAATTAGAAGAAATTGGTAGACTCATCTATAAGGGAGGAAATCATGTGTATTTGTTTAAATGTCGTTGGTTTGATTCGGCAGGAAGTGAGGTATGCGTGGACAAAAATTAAGTTGTTACCGTTGATATAAAATCAAGATTAAGGTCAAGCGAGGTATTTGTTTTAGCAAGTCAAGGGAGTTAAGTGTACTATGCACCTAGTGTAGTAAACCCTCGTAGTAATTTGTATACGGTTGTTTCAATTAAAAAAAGTCATCTTGATGAATCAATTACACTTTTCACCGAAAATCCATACCAAGAAGATATTTCAAATACATCAACATCATTTTCATTGTTCGTTGATTTTGCACAATATGAGCCAATTCCGAGAATTCGTCCTGAATATCAAGAGAATAATGAAAATGATGGTGAGGAAGATGATGACAATGACAATGAATATGATGAAGCGTTTGATGATGAAAATCAAGGAAATGAAGACGAAGACGAAGAGGATGATGAAGGTTATGATAATATTCAATAGTAGAAGATATTGTAATATTAAAGATGTGATGTTGTAATGATTGCAAATGTTATCACATTGGAACGAGATTGGTAATGTGATTATTTGAACATTGTTATTCTATTTTAGGGTGTTTTCAAGAGTTTGTTATGAGATTAGCATGTGATTGCTATGAGATTTTTCAAACGTTGTTTTTCTATGAGCTTGTTTGAATATTTTTAAAATGATTAATATTTTTCGAAAAGTGTTATTTTTCAGTGCTTTTCGATTTTAATTTATCAATAACATCAGTAATGTCTATCACTTGGAGGAGCCGGTTTACTTAGTTACGCGCACGTAATGTTCTGCATGGTGCAAAATATATCGCATTTGGTCTTGAGTTTCTAAAATCTGCAGTTTATTGTTCTGGTTTACTTCCAAATATATCGCATTTACTTAGTTTTATATATTTTCTAGATAAATGCTTGTTTTAGTTCCTTGATATTGATATGATGTTTTTATGATCTTCATGTGCCATTTATATTGATAATTAAAATATTTTATTATGTAGACTATGGCGCCAAAAAAAAACAAAAACAAGGGCAAGTCAAAGGTGATCGTGTCTAGAGGAAGTACCAACGGGAGGGCTGCAGCTAGTAGTTCTAACAGAGGTATAATGCGAACTCCAAGCCCGCCAAGAACTCCTCTAAGTCCAGTACAAAGTCCTCCTAGTAGTCCGAAAAGTCCACGCAATCCTAATACACATACAATGACACCTGCTGAGGAGCGTGCTTGGATGGGCCGCAAGCCCAGAACAAATTCAATAGGCAGGTTCGGGGAGAAGAGGCCCAAAAAACCTGATCGTGTTGACATTCACGGGGGCAGTAATTTAAAATTTTCAATTTATTTCTAGTTCAAAAATATGTATGCAATATACTGAATTATTTTCTATATTGTAGTTAATTATCATTTATTATGGATTGTAGTATTTTTTATGACACTGCCAAAAAACTTTGCTTGCAATAATCCGTGTGTTCTGGCAAGTCGGATCTTACACCTATACTGACATTGCTGCAAAACATCTTGGGTGGATAGATGAGGTTTTGACTGAGTTTAGGGTATATCATACACTATATATGTTCTTATTTCTATACATTTTTTCCGACACAACATGCAATGGACTACTATATAATTAACATGTTCTATTACATAGTCATACTGTTTTTCACTACTTTTACAAGAATTTGAGGGGGCAGAGTCGGTTTGAGGTCACCTGTAGTATTAAAGAGCATGTGAAGAAAACTTTTAAATGAATGATGAATGAGGAGAAGGATCGTTTACATAAAAAAAATGGCAGAAACTGGATTGTTGGTGAAGGACTTGAGGCCATCATGTTTTCATCCAATTTTGTGGGATGAGCTGTTGAAGTACTGGGATAGTGATGGGCACAAGCATCGGGCATCAGTTGGAGTAAACAATCGAAAGAAAGTTACTACCTTGCACATCGCAGACGCAAAAGCATTTGAGGCTATTGAAATGGTAAAGTTATAATAACTTATAATTTCTACCTGTATACCTAGTATCATTCTCCGTTAATTCTGTTTATTTATAGTGTTGTAATATTTATGTTTCATTCATTAACTACTTTAAATATTGGGTAGGAAATGACGAGAGAGAACCAGGGCAAGAAGCCAAGGCGTCTTGATTTGTGGGATCGGACACATACCACAGCAGCTTCGAGGAGGGCTAACAAGGGGAAGAAAGGGGTGTCGTTAGTGTATACTACGCTCGAGGCCATGGCAATTGCGGTTAGTGCATTACTTAGCTAACTGTGTATATGTTTTGTGTTTTAATTTCTGAATTTTTTGTTTTGTGTCCTATATTGATCGTACATGAATGTGATAGTTTTATACCAATCATTCTACGACAATCTTAATTTATTATATGCATGTTAATTATAAGAACTTTAACGGTATTTACATTAATTGGCATCTAAGTCATTGTCTAAGACGTCTTGATATTCTAAGACCCTAATTCTTAATTAAATGTAATTAGCTAAGGGTTATATTCCATCACTCATCACTTTGGTAATCCCCGCATATTGTAACTGTTGTACTTTGCGATGAGCAGAACTGTGAGAATCTGGAAGTTTATGATTTTCAGTTGTGAATAACAAAGGATAATGTTGCAATTTTTATTGTAATTTTTAATACTTTTTACATGCAGGTTTTATAATTTAGAGTAATGAGTACGTTAAATAGCTTTAATTGTTTAATTACTTTAAATTTAAAATAACAAAGTACAAAATGTTGTGAGCATAATATAATATAGTTACAAATGTGTAGAAATGGCATAATATAATATATGTCAATTTTAAATGATATAATTGTCGTGTATGGATTTGAAAAATTATGTTCTTTTCCTTCATGATGATAATATTACATATGATAGTATTTTTGATAACATGGTTGATAACCGGATATATAGTACGTGAAAGTCCGAAATATCGTGTACTAACTAGTTATACAGGACAACGTTTTGTTTCAACTGCTTCTAGATCTGTTTTTCCATATATACACGCCCCCGCATTACTTTACAATTTTTTGTTAATTATTTATTTTTTGTATGGTATATGTATGGTGCTAATTAGTTTACAATTTTTGTGCAGGCCCGCTATAGTGCGATTCTAGAGCGTGAGGGAGTTGACCTAACTCTTGGAACAGAGTTGAGCCTATCCAGTGGTGGTTGCAGGCTACAACTAACGGAGCTAACAAGCCCAAAAAGAATCGACTCATAGGCTTTCCGACTGTTCCGGCAAGCTCATTGCTTCCTGATTTGGCTCACCATTATAGAGAGGGCACAAGAGGAGGTGCTAGTTCCTCATACTCGGCCCCCAACCGTTCCTCCGCTATCCTAGATCGTCTATTTGCGCAGTTTATACATTTAAGTTACTAAAATTATTTGAATAACTTTGCACTACACACGCATTATAATTACTGTGTTAAAATTTGTTTCTAATATTGTTTTTAAAACTATCTGTACACATTATTTTATATGCCATGATTTTAAAATTATGTTTAACTATCTAGGCAAGATTGAAATTTGGTATCAACTTTGTGTAGGTTGTCCGTCATGCTGTCACTAGTGCGCAAACGAACCCTACTTATTTTCAGAGGCATTTCAATGATGGTGAACTAGAAGGTCTTGCTAGGAATCTCCTTGATGTTTATGATCCGGAGAGTAGGGGCAATTTCAATATCGTGTTCTTCCAGGAGGTGATCAATGTTGTCACTTCGATCATGAATGATATTTGTAATAAATATGAGGTGGGGACTCGAGCGGTAAGCCTTCATATTAGTATATTTAAAAAACTTTATGCATGTTCCGTGTGCATGGGTCATACATATATATAGTTATAAATATAGTACCCAGTAGTGTTATATTTTAGTCGAATTTATGAATGAGTGTTATTGTATTGCTTGCAGGCAATTGAAGAAGCTAATCAAGAATTTACGGAGGGGGAAAGTGTTAAGAGTTGTCCCACATCGGTTGTGGGAGGGGCAGATAGCTAGTTAATAAGCAGCCAGATTAACTCCATTAGTATGAGGCCTTTTGGGAGTACCCAAAAACAAATCTGTGCGAGCTCGGTCCAAAGCGGACAATATCATACTAATGTGGAGTTATGGCATGCTAGCAGCCCAACAAGTGGTATCAGAGCTCATGGTTCGGAAGTTGGATCCTGGGGTTATGGGCTGTAGGTGTTCGATGTGGGAGGTTCCCCTTGGTGGCGATTGGAGATCTGTTGGGTGCCTTGTGTCAAAAGTCTTCCTGAAAGGTGTTCAGGCGGTGAGTTCCGCGGGTATGGTGGCAGTGCAAGATGT
Organism: Saposhnikovia divaricata; assembly: GCA_036435485.1. Classification (NCBI taxonomy): domain Eukaryota; kingdom Viridiplantae; phylum Streptophyta; class Magnoliopsida; order Apiales; family Apiaceae; genus Saposhnikovia; species Saposhnikovia divaricata. The sequence continues at coordinate 220,940,493 of CM071596.1, read as the reverse complement.
TGACAGATTAATCGCAAGTGTAAGACCATGGGTTATGTGGTTCTTGATTTGAGGGAAAGATTGTTGGGTGGTGTCAACCCAAGTACCACATCGAGGAGAGAAGAGATAGTTCTCTTGTATATAGAGCAACCAGTTAACTCCATTAGTATGAGGCCTTTTGGGAGTACCCAAAAACAAATCCGTGCGGACTCGGCCCAAAGCAGACAATATCATACTGATAAGTGCATATTTTTGCATATTTTTATTACCTATTTATTGCTTGAACTCGTATTTTAATAATTTATTTTGTTGCATTTCAGGAAATTCGTGAATAAATAAAGAAATGGCAAAATAAAGAAATAAAGAGCAAGAAATGGCAAAATTCGTGAATATTTGTGCTGAACCATTCATACCCTAGCCTTTAATAAAATTAATTAGACGTTTGCCCCTAGGAATTTCGCGCTCAATTAGGAAGGTACCTAAGAAACGAAGTAATCATTAATTATTCTGACTCTTTGGTGTCTAGGCAAGCGAAAGCTTACCTGGCCAATTAAGATTTGGTGTCTAGGCTGGTGTTTAGCCTCTTGGCAATGCTTGCACCTACCTGGCCAAATCGGTCCGAATAATTTTTGATTTACCGAGTTTTTTGGTGGTCCTTACGAGCAAGGTCTAGTTTATTTTATTAAGGAACCCTAAATATATAATTTTTCTTTTGATTTTTCACCCTTTCTTTTTGTGTGTTTAAATTTTTCGCATTTATTTGCTATGTGTTTCCTTTCGTGGTTTATGCAAACTATTTGAATTAGGGATAATTCTTCTAGACTAGTGAGATCATTTGAGATTTCTTCCTCTTCTGATTCCGAGTCTTTAGATAATTCCGAACCAATAGTAAACATGGCCATGTCTCTTAAGGACCGTTGGTACCCCACCCGTTCTGCCCAACCCTCGTGTATCACTCTTCCTCCCGTAAATGGTAATAATTTCGAAATCAAAACTCAACACATTAGCATGTTACCCAAATTTATCGGGAGTGAAGGTGAGGACCCGTATCTTTTCATCCATGAATTCAAGGAGGTTTGTGCCTTACAAAAACTCCAACAATTAACCGAGGACTCGATTAGGCTTAGACTCGTTAATTTTGCGCTTAAAGAAAATGCTAAAAAATGGTTGTATAGCCTACTGGTTAATTCTATTTCCACGTGGGAGGGATTTGTGGTAATTTTTCTAAAGAAATATTTTCCAAACCATAAGAATACGAGAATTACAAATGAGATAAATCAATTTCATCAAAGGGAAAATGAGTCTTTTTGGAAATATTTTGATCGTTTTAAAAATCTTTTATCACAATGCCCTTACCATGGAATAGAACAATGGAGACTTTGTAAGATCGTTTATGAGGTTTTAGATAGTCCAACAACCGCTTTGTTAGAGTCTATGTGCCTAGGTAAATTCATGGAAAAAGATGAGGACGAAGGGTGGGCATTTTTCGAAGAGTTAGCCAAGAAGACCATGTTGTGGGAGTCTACTAGGGAACCTAATAAGTCGAACGAGTCGTCTAGTACATCTAGGGGTTTGCATTCGATTGGAAATTCGATTGCAACCGATGCCAAATTAGATACTCTACCTAGAAGACTCGAAGCCCTAGAAACAAGTAACGCCCCCTCACAAGTGTCTATGTGCTCTAATTATAATCAAGGTTTTCCAAACTTTCCCGATTGTGATCAAGTCAATGCGGTGTTTCAACCAACCCCTAGAAATGATTCTTTTGCACCGACTTACAATCCCAATTGGAAGAACCACCCGAATTTCTCTTGGAATCAAGGTCAAAACTACCAATCTCTGCCACCTTCTTTTCAAAAGCCGAACTATTACCAAACTCCCATTATCCAAACGCGACCAAAAATCACGTTCCTTATCCAACTCAAGCACCCGCCCACCCTCCCGGATTTCACGAGTCGGATAAGAGAATTAATTCCTTGGAAAAGACTCTTGATGCGCTTTTGAAATCAACAACTAATTTGGATCATTCTCAACAAACCTTCATGCAAACCATGACTCAAGATAGGCAACTTTTGAATGCTAGTACTCAAGCCATATCTAAGTTAGATGTTCAAATGAGCCAATTAGCCAACGCCATGTGTGAGCGAGAGAAGAATAAGTTCCCGAGTCAACCCGAAGTCAACCCTAAATTTCCTCTCAACCAAAGACCTCCCGAAAATGTTAGCGCCATCATTTCTTTAAGGTCGGGAAACAAAGTTGATAATCAAGTAGGAGTCGAGTCCCTCGACGAAGAAGACGAGTCAAATGTTTGTTAACTCGAATAACTTGTAGAAGGGGGGTTGAATACAAGTTATGTAATCGTGTCTGATTTTACTTGATTAGATAAACAAGAACAAACGAATAATTCAAAATGTTTGTATTAATAAAGTCAAATACAAACTCTACTAAAGGTGTACAACAAATTTAGCAGATGCTCTCAATACAGATCTCTCTCTGTTTGTTCACTCGTATACTCACGATGATCACAAATCTCACACACATTAAAATGTTATAGAGAGAGTATTTATAATGCTACCTATCAACTAATAACAGAAAGTAATGATTAATACATGGTAATGTTCTACCGTCTAGTTGATAGTTTCCACTGATAGTCGATTCCTTTCTTCATGCACACTTCTTTCCATTTTCTGAATATCAGATCCTATAGAATAGTACTTTCCAATTCTGCAGCTTCAGTCAGGGTCTGTCATAGTCCCTGAAAACTCATAGTCCGTGACTCTAGTCTCTGATCAAGTACTGTTCACAGTTTCTACAGATCTTCAAGAACTGATATCTCCTTAATCAAATGCTAAACCCTTTATAAGATCAGGGTATTACAAGAAGTGTTATTTCATTCAATTCTACACATCACAACTCATGAATTTATTCCTAACAATCTCCCCCTATTTATGCTTTATAACATTAAGCATAAATATGAGTTGTTGATGTCAAAACCTTTAACAATGCTACTAGAATAGAATATTCATGAATCTAATATTTACATGAAGTTAAGTCGCATAAGTACCTCAATTACTCAATCTGCCTTAATTCTTCTGAACTGTGAATTGTCTTTGAGAAATTCTTCAAGCAAAGCATCTTCAGTTTTGGCTATGACTTAACCAACACTCTGTTTCAGATCTAACATGTCATCATTATCAGTAATGATTTGATAACGCAGAGCTCTTAACTTGTCTGGCCTGTATCTGAAGTGATTAAGATTTTCAATAGAAACGAAATCATACTTCCCTTCCATAGCTTGATAAAAGACAAAAGATCCCCCATCATCAACATTGATCTTTAATGACTTATACTCAATCTCTTTGTCTTTACCATCATCATCAACATAATGTAGCTTGAAAAGTGGTACATTCTCCTTCTTTGCTCCATACAATCTCTTCAACAATTTATCAATTTCACCAGTCCAGTGCATAAGTGATGCATTATAGTTCTGAGTAACTTCAGCATTTTTGTGTAACAAGAATCGAACATATGATAACTCTTCTTCTTTCTTATGATATAAGAACGTAGACAAATCCATCCACCTCACTCTACCATCAGATAAGAAGTATACAAGAAAAACTTCTGTTTCTTCTTTATTAACCAATCTCACTATGACCAAGTCCAGTCCTTTTTCTAGGAATTGGAGATTGTAAATTTTGACTCATAGTGCAGTAAGATGGTTCCTTTGAACTTGAATGAACTTGCTTCTCAACACCAGAAGTAGTAGATTGAACATCTTGTGATTTCATCACTTCCTCCTGTGTAAATCCTACATTCTTCAAATTTATAGTAGTTTCTGACACCACATCTTTTACAACTTGTTCCTGTAGAAGAATTGATGCAGTATCTGGTACTTGAAGAGTTTTAGCTTTCTTTGTTACAGACTCTGATTGTCCAGAAACTTGCTTGTCTTTAGATCTCGACTGAGTAGATCTACCAGTATCAGTGCCTGTACCAACTTTACTTTTTCCTCTCCTAACATTCTGACCACCACTACCACCATCACCCTTATCTCTTCTATCAGACTTGTCTTCAGAAGCATCAGCGTTGCTAGTATCTCTGATGACTATTCATTTTTGTTTCCTCTTAATTGTTTTTATCTCCCCCTTTTTGACATCAGCAACATGTACTCCAAGAGTTTCAGTGAGAGAACAAATAAGATTCATCAAAACAGCCTGATTTTCCATGATAGTGACCTGGTTATTCTCTAATATCTGAAGCCGATGTTGAACATCTGTTTGAGTTTGTTGAACACCTTCAATAAGTGTCTTGTGCTTATAAAGATTGACTTCAATGTCGGAAGATACAAATTTCATAGAATCATTGGTAGCTTGAATTGCAGTATCAATACATGCAACTTGAGTAGCAAGAGCTTGAACAAACCGATTTACAGAAGAAAGATCAGCATTCGAAATTTTATGAGAATCAACAAGAAACTCACTTTGATAACTGAATTCAGCAATTCCCTTAACATGAGCTAATGCTGTAGGATCTGATACTTCATCTGGATATATTCCATACTTGTTAAAGAATTCCAGTTTGTCCTTGGCTCTAGTTCTCTTAATTTTACCAATGTGTCTGATAAGTGTGAAAGAGTCAGGATCAGTAACAAATTGACTATGAGCAACTTCAGTAGGAAAATCTTGATCCCAATAAGTAAATGTCTCCTTTTCTTCAGATTCAGCATCAGAATGAGTAGAAGTAGAATCATCAATCTGATTGTTGAAATCAAGATGCAAAGGTGTAGCTTTCTCAAGAGCATGTTCTTTGTCATTTGCTTGAAGCAGCTGAATAAACGTGAAATTCAGAGAATCAAGACCCAGATCATGAGCTTCTACTAGATTAGTAGGCCACAGTTGATCAAAATAACCAAAGGAAGGGTCTTTAACCTTTGCAGATGATGTTGCCTGTGAATCAAGAACTACAGATGTAGAATGATATTCAAGTAAAGGTACTTGAGTAGAATGACTTACAGCTGAAACTGGAGTATTTAAAAATGAAGTAAAAGGTACTATTGCCAAATTTCCAACAGTACTCACATCCTGACCTTCACCAGTATCCTGTGTATTAACAGTTACAGACTCTGACTCCTCCATACAGTGATCAGCTTCTGCAAATGTCTCAATCCTAGCTGAGATTGGTAACACATTCAGAGGGACACTAGGATCATGAGGTAAATCTTCTGGCATATTCTGAGAGTGACTCCATTAGCCTATGTCCTCTTCGATTGATAGCATCCACAAGCCTTTGTTGATATTGTGGTGCTCTAACTTCAGGCTTTGAATTATGCTTGGCTAAGTCCTGTTTCTCATACATCTTTATGAAAGAATAAGTACCAGTATCCATACCAAGATTTTCAGACCATGATTCAGGAAATACTTGATCCCAGAAATCAAAAGATTGTATCCTAGTTTTCTCTCCCTCATTATGGAGTTGATCATCCATACCCTCATTCTCACTTTGACTTACTAAATACAACGCTCTTTCTACCTCTCCTTTTGCCTGGTTAGGAGCCAGCCTCTCAATTTGTGGATCTATGTCCATCTTTTCAAGTGTATCACTCAAATTTGGATAAGTGCTCTCATGACCTACAGAAAAATAGGGGTTAGGAGAAGTTGTTTTACCTGAACTCACATGGAGAGAGGGTTCCTCACATGGCAATGGGCTTGAGGTTTTCTCCATGGAGTGAGCTGCTATAGTCTCTGAACCCTCACAAACATATATTGTCTTTTCAGAGACTACAGGCTCCAGTATACCACTTTCAGGGTCTACACTAGACTCTGATGTCTTCAGTAAAACTTCATTAGACACCATAGTTAGTATGTCACCGTCTTTAAGTATTGTTTGCTGAGACTCACCCTCAAGGTGGATAGACTCTGACTGAACAATATTTGTTTGATCTTCAGGAAAGTCAATCAAAGTCATTCCTCCCATATCATAGGGTATCTCAATTGCAGTTTCAGCCATCACAGAAGACCTTTCCGCATCAGCTATCACAATTCCTGAGTCATCCAACCTCTGACTAGATGGTTCTTGAGTTGCAGTGACTGTGATCTGATCTATCCGACTATCCACCACTGGTGCAATAGTATCTTCTGTTGATTGCATTCCAATATCTACTACCTCCTTTTATTCACCTTAAGCTGGAGCATCTTCAACAATGAAATCCCTGTGAAACAAGTACGTGTGAAGTGACTGAAGTGCACCATGCTTAGAAAGTCCAAACTTCTTTCTCAATTCTCTTCTGATTGATTGATAGAATAACATCTTCATAAGATCAAGTCTTTGACATAGAATTCCATATTCTTGAGGATGAGAAAGTTTGGGTACTCTCTCAATCGGAAAGTCTAGAACAGGCCTGGAAAGCTTGACTTTGATAGAAATAAGCTTCATAGCCATCTTGTATGTCAAAGTGGTTTCCCAACTTGAATCAATATCAAGGCCTCTTTTGTCAGATTCTGAATTGGATACAGCTTTATGCTTAGAGACCTGCAAAATGTTTGTTGGACTAGACTCTGTGTGTGTAGGTGACAATTGAATCTTTCTCATTGTTCTCCTGGTATAGTGAGCAATAGATTTATCTTGAGAAGACTCAAGAGGTGCAGACTCAGTTGTGATCTTGGGTTGAGATCTTTTTTCAATAGACACAGCCTTTTGAGAGACTGTACCTAGTAACTGTTTTCCCTTTTTAAGAACTACAGTCTTTTGGGAGACTACAACCTGGTTGTGACTAGGTCCTTCACCTCTTTCACCTAACTTAGAAAGTTGAATTGCAGCCTTCAATTCTTCTCTCTCAGCAAGAGGTATATCATCATCTTCACTACTAGAACTACTAGAACTAGGGGGCTACATATCTTCTCTTCTTTACAACTGATGCCTTTTGAGAAACACCAGAGGTTGGTTTCTTTGAAACAATAGGCTGTGGATCAAAATTTGGTTCTTGAATTGTTTCAGATACTGTGATGTCTTGGGTTACTTGGGTAGACACAGGGGGGTCCTCTTCCAATTGAGGTTCCTGAATCATTTCACCACCAAAGAAATAAGAATTATAGAGAGTAGGAAGATGAGTTCTTAGAAATACCTGAACATGATTTGGATAATGCATTGCAGGTAATTCCTCTGAATTTTTCTCACTGTCCTTCTTTGTAATATCAGAGAAAATTTTCTTTTGCTGTACATAAGAAGGAACACAATGTTGTCTACCAAATCTGGTATTAGCATTAGGAATAAAATGGTTGATAAATAATTGCATAAATCTATGATAATAAACCATATTCCTTCCATTTTTATTAGGACCAAGTTTTATACTCATCTGATTCAATAAAATGTGACCAATGTTATTTACTCTGTTATAAAGCAAACTATATCCAATGTGAGAAGTAATAGAAGTAATTTTTTCAAAAGAACTACATTTACCAGTAAAGCATTTAGCTAATTGATCAAAGAAAAAAGACCATTCTTTTCTAAGAAAAGGTCTCCTTAACTGGCTCATGTTATCTAAAGGTCCACTATATCCTAGTGAAGATAACATAGTTCTAATATCATCATCAGATGGTTCACTAACATAAGGCACATTAACAGGTAAGTGAAGTACTGAATTGACAACAGATTCAGTAATATCAAAAGAATCTTGTCCTATGTGTAGAACAATCTTACCTGGTTGACCCTGAACAGGATCAACTACCTCAGCATTCTCCTAAGCTTGTGAAATAGCAGCTTGATTAATCACTGGAGATGCTGTCAGTGCATAACGCAAAGGTCCAATTGCCATAAAATCCATCACTAGGTAAAAATCAGTTGATACCCCTTTCTCGTTGGTGATTGCAGCAACATGGTTGTTTGTCACAAAGTATAAGTCACCAAACTTGAAAGCAACTGACTTGGGTAATCTTCTTTGAGCAGCCATTGATTTTGAATCTGAGAAGAACTTGAGAAATCTTTGAAACTGATTAGAGATTTTGAGAGCTTGAATCAGTTTTTGCTTTAGAAATTCAAATATGAAGAAAGCAATAACAATCAGAGTCTCAAAATAATAATATACTCAAAATTCCTTCAGACCCACTAATCCACGTCCACACGTAGATTGACAAGTGGCAGTCCCTGAAAAAGTGTAATTACCCATGATTTTTGGAAATAAAATCCAAAATTGATTTTAATTAAAATTAGGGTTTAATTTGAATTTGAACCGATTTTCAGAGACTAAAATGGAGTTGCATATGTAGCATGTCAGATATTTTCCTGAAAATAAACACCAATAATCCAAGAAAAATATTTTGATTAGATTTTAAAGTATCTTGGAAATATGAGAAGTTCAGTCACGCGTAAAGTAATAATGATATAGCTGCATTGGAATACTTCAAAAGACTGTCCAGCTTCTCACAAATTTTTATATAATAACCTGGTGTCATTTGCCTTACTCCATTCTAAAAACCACTCAAACACTCTCTGTAAAAGACACAAAGAGCTTTCCAAACACAATGCCTTTTCACATGAACCCTAACTTTCGATTCCTCTCTTCTGAGAAGTTCAACGATCTTGATGATCAAGAGCAAATAAACTATCTCTTTGAAGAGATGACTTTTCTCATCGAACTTGATATTGCTGGAATCGATCCATGTAATGTAGAAAATCCTCTTCTAGAACATCTACAAGTTGAACAAAATCTCCCTCTAATCTTTTCACACCTTGAGGATGAAGAATTTGGTGAAGAGTCTGGGGTTGATCTTGATGGATATGCAATTCATTTCTAAAATGCTAGGAGTCAGCTGCTCTCATTCAAGTCGGTTCTTACCGATTGAAATTGCTCAGAGAAGGAATTCAAGAGCAGATGTACTCAGTATCCCCCAAATGGATTTTGGCATATCTGGAGAGTTGATGAATTGATTGTGGAAGATTCATGGAAGAGACAACTCCAGCAGCCACAACATTAAACAAGAACAAGATTAGTAGTAACTATTAGGCAAAAAGAAAAATTGTATTTCATTTCCATGTATGTAATGCTTTTGATTAATGAAAATACAAGCTTTTCTTTTGATCTATCTTGTTTATTTCCTGTTTATTGAAGTCATTTATGAGTACGAATATATTGAATTATCAAAACATGCAACAATCATTTAGAACGAAACAACTAAGTAATTCAGAACCTAAATTACTAAGTCAGAGACTAAGAATTCAGAGTCTAGTTCTTAATGACTTGTTTATTCATACTATAATTTATCAAGGCAAAATGTTATTAGGTTCAGAGTCTAAATGACAAATTAGATATTGATATGAATACCAAATCTATAAGCTAAACAACATACCTTGCTACTTGTGCAGATGTTAAAGATCTAGAAATTTAACATTCCTAACTCACTAACAAATTTAATAAATGTAGACTCATCAAGTGGTTTGGTTAGGATATCTGCAAGCTGTTTGTCAGTAGGAACAAAATGAAGTTCCACAGTACCATTCTCAATATGTTCTCTAATAAAATGATACCTGACATCAATGTGCTTAGTCCTTGAATGTTAAAGTGGATTCTCTGTAATTTTGATAGCACTAGTATTATCACAAAACATATGAATATTACTAAGTGTCATACCATAATCCATCAACTGATTTCTTATCCAAAGGAGTTGAGCACAACAACTGCCTGCTGCAATGTACTCAGCTTCTGCAGTTGAGGTTGAGATAGATTGTTGCTTCTTGCTTGTCCAAGAGATCAATCTGTTTCCCAAGAATTGACATGTTCCTGTTGTGCTTTTCCTGTCTATTTTACACCTTGCATAATTAGAGTCTCTTGTGAAGCCATTTTCAAGAAGAAATTTAGACAAAGTCTCATACCATGCTCTTGGTGCTTGCTTTAGTCCATAGAGTGCCTTGTCAAGTTTATAGAAATGATTTGGAAACTTTGGATCAACAAAACCAGGTGGTTGCTCCACATATACTTCCTCATTAAGCTTGCCATTTAGAAAAGCACTCTTTACATCCATCTGGTATACCTTGAACTTTGAATGAGCTGCAAATGCAAGAAACATCCTGATTGCTTCCAATCTTGCTACAGGGGAAAAGGTTTCATCATAATCAATTCCTTCCTCCTGAGACTCAGACAGAAAGCCTATGTTAACATTCTTAGGTTTATCTAACACTTTACTATCTGAATTATTGTTGTCAATTCTTTTGTGCACAACTGGGGTACCACTCGAATCAACAAACTTAACATGTTTAGGTTCAGAAACTATCTTCTTACCTTTAGATTTAGATGTGCTAGCTTCTACTTTTCTATCATCAATGACAACAGCAACTTCATTAGCCTTGTCAAAACCTAAGCCATTAACCTTACCAAGATTTTGATTGTTAATAATGTCATGAGTCTTCTTGCAAGAGGTATTCCATGTGTGAAACCTATCTCTCTCTTCCTCTAGTTATTTTCTGACATAGTCATAAGCCTCAAGAATAACACTATAATCATGCTTCGCTTTATCAGAATCTAACCTATAATGTTCCATTTGAGTTAAATCAGATTCAAGAATATTATTTCTATCAACTAATTCATCATTCTTAATCTTAAGTTCATCTCTTTCACTAGTAAGAATTTTAAAATTAGTCATTAGATTTTTAAATTCAGCATGGATAGATCTAATATCTTCAGAGTCTAAGCTATCAAATGAATCAAGAGAGTGAAGTGATACCTTAACAGAAGATGGAGAAGTTTTCTTTGGAGATCCAGGTTTGTCTGAAGTATTTGCCATCAATGCAATGTTGTCATAATCCAATTCATCTTCAGAATCACTGGAATCTGCCCAATCCTTCAGTGTGACCATGAGTGCATTACCCTTTCCTGAATTCCTAGGCTTCTTACACTCACTAGCAAAGTGTCCAAGCTCGCTGCAGTTAAAGCATTTGATCTTTGCCTTATCAAGCTTGACAATCGTACTTCTGCCCTTGTCATTCTTCTTCTCCTCTTTCTTTTGAAAAGGTCTTTTGCTAAATCTTCTCCTGTTGAATCTTCCTTTCTTGAAAGCTTTAGCAAACATAGCAAAGTGTTCCTGCATCTCTGATTCCGAATCACTGTTGTCAGAGTCTATATATGTAGTCTCTCACTCAGAACTTTCTTTGCTTTTCTTCTTCCTTGAGTCCTTTACAGTAGGCTCAACATTTGTTCTTCTGGAAGCTTCTTTGATTCAGATTGAGCAGTAAGTGCAACAGTTTTCATCTTTCCTTCACCTCTGCTCTTCTTCTACTGCCTGTCCAGTTCATAAGCCCTCAGTTTTCCATAAACTGCCTCTAATGATATTTAATCCAGATCATTAGCTTCCTCAATTGCAGATATCTTCTCATTGAAGAAATCAGGCAAGGCTTTCATGAACTTAGTATTCATATCCTCCAAGTCATAATATTTACCATGCATGGCCATCTCATTGATGAGTTTAGTAAACCTATCAAAGGTATCAGTAAGTGACTCACCAGACTTGGATTCAAAATACTCATACTGTTGTATAAGAAGTGTCCTCATATTCTTCCTGACAGGTTTTGTTCCTTCACAGTGAACCTTTAGATTGTCCCATATCTCCTTAGCAGTTTTACAAGAAAGAACATAATTAGTGAGAACAGAATCAAGACTGTTCAACAGTATGTTTCTCACTTTAGCATCCTTAAGAACGTTTTCCTTGTCCTTATCTGACCATTCAAATTTAGGCTTCTCTGCTGTGTGCTCTGGAACTACTTTTTCTTTCCACAGTTGCTTGAGGAACAACCTTTTTTGGAACAAAAGGTCCATCTGTTATCCTATCAAGATAATCAGGGTCTGTTGCCTCCAGGTGATGCAACATCTTCACTTCCTATAGAGTGTATTCGTTTCTCTTGAGCATAGGGATCTTAGTATTACCATCCTTGTAACCAGACATGATTGCAGATCTTTATGATTATTCGAAATCAACCTGCTTTGATACCAATTGTTAACTCGAATAACTTGTAGAAGGGGGGTTGAATACAAGTTATGTAATCATGTCTGATTTTTACTTGATTAGATAAACAAGAACAAATGAATAACTCAAACTGTTTGCATTAATAAAATCAAATACAAACTCTACCAAAGGTGTACAATATCTTTAGCAGCTGCTCTCTACAAATCTCTCTCTGTTTGTTCACTCGTATACTCACGATGATCACAAATCTCACACACATTACAATGTTATAGAGAGAGTATTTATAATGCTACTTATCAACTAATAACAGAAAGTAATGATTAATACATGGTAATGTTCTACCGTCTAGTTGATAGTTTCCACTGATAGTCGATTCCTTTCTTCATGCACACTTCTTTCCATTTTCTGAATATCAGATCCTATAGAATAGCACTTTCCAATTCTGCAGTTCAGTCAGGGTCTGTCATAGTCCCTAGAAACTCATAGTCCGTTACTCTAGTCTCTGATCAAGTACTGTTCATAGTTTCTACAGATCTTGAAGAACTGATATCTCCTTAATCAAATGCTAAACCCTTTATAAGATCAGGGTATTACAAGAAGTGTTATTTCATTCTATTCTACACATCACAACTCATGAATTTATTCCTAACAATGTTGAACCAAACCCTAAACTCGATCCTTCAAACCATCTTCCAAATCCCGAGCCTTTCGAATCATCTAGTCCCACACCTTCACCTCTTGAAGCTTCATCTTCAAAATCCATTCCCAAGTCACCAGAATTTTCTTGTAAACCACTGTCACCAAGTGAACCTTCGTCTTTTAACAAATCAGCTTCAAAATCTATTCCTGAAGAACCTAGCAAACGAGTCTTTAAGCCAAAAGCTCCTTATCCTCAAAGACTCATTTCGAATAAACAATCGCCTCAAGTAGAAAAGATTTTGGAAGTTTTCAAACAAGTCGAGATCACCATTCCTCTTTTAGATGCCATTCAACAAATTCCCTCTTATGCTAAGTGTCTAAAAGATTTATGTACTCATAAACGTTCCACTCACGTCCCTAAGAAAGCCTTTTTGACTTCTCATGTTAGTTCAATTCTTTCGTATCAAATTCCCGTGAAATATGAGGATCCCGGTTGTCCTACAATTTCATGTGTCATAGGCAATACTTTTGTGGACAAGGCGTTACTTGACTTAGGAGCGAGTGTGAATCTTCTTCCATTTTCGGTCTATCAACCCCTAGGTTTAGGCGAACTTCAAAAGACAAACATGACAATTCAATTAGCCGATCAGTCTGTGAAAATGCCTAAGGGAATAATTGAAGATGTGTTAATTAAGGTTGGTGAATTCATCTTTCCGGTTGATTTTGTTGTCCTCGAGACTCAACCCGTCACGAATCCTAAGAACAAAATCCCGATCGTTCTAGGACGACCTTTTCTTGCTACATCCAATGCCTTGATTAATTGTAGGGATGGTTCGATGAAACTCACTTTTTGTAATATGACAATTAACCTTAACATCTTTAATGTCGAAAAAGAACCCAATAAGCTTTATGAACAAACAATAGGGGTTAATCTTGTTGATGACATTGTTAATTGGTCAAACCTTGAGGATAGTGAGATTGAGTCTCTTCTTGTTGAGGATTTTCAAAGGAATAACGTAACCAATCGAGAGCTTCATGAGTCGTTTAGGGATATGACCTCTGAAGAGATGTTGAAAGAGTTGGATGATATTTGTTCTAAGTGGGAAACCAAACCTGTGGAGGTCTCTTGTGAACCAAATCTTATTCTTACAACTCCCGTTGGTGAACCACCTACAATCGATAAGTCATTAGGAGATTTGAATAAAATTTGTTCCAAGTTGGAGAACCCACCCGAGGTTGCTAGTGTTGAGCCCGTTCTTAAGAGTCCCGTGGGAAAACCTCCTAAATTTGACTCAACTTTCTATCATCCCGAGTTTGATCAACAGCCCTTAGGAAATGATGGACCCTTATCTTATGTCATTCCTAGTGATTCAACCCATGACCAAACTTTCATTATCTCTAATTTGCTTAGTCAAAATAAAGAAGCCTTAAGTTGGTTTAGGGAGAACATTAGTGACACTTGTTTAATAAGGTTGAATGATTCCATGTTGCTTGAGAAAATCTTTTCTAATCGAAATTTTCATCAATGTCTTGATATTTTCTCAGAGCTTCACCCCAATTTTCCTACCGGCATCGTCTAATTCGATTTTATTCTTTTGCTTCCCCTCATGAAATTCAGGTATGGGGGAGGACTTGTGTGTGTGTGTGTGTGAGTTATTTTCTTCCGTAGTTTTTAGAAGTTTTCAGTCTCCGTCATCCCTTATCAGGTATTTCCTCACCATTCTCCTTTACTCATTTCTCTTGCATTTGCATACATTGAGGACAATGCATGATTTAGGTATGGGGGAGGGTTTTAGTGTAAATACATAAAATTGAAAAATCCAAAAAAATTTAAAAATCCAAAAATAGAGATATTTTAGCTTAGTTGTCCTTCCCACTCTTTAAATTTTAGAACTAGTTGGTGTTAACAATTTTTTGAAAATTATATGTATAATGCCTTTAGATGATTTGAACGTAGTCAAGTAAGGTTTTCCTCATGAAACTTGTGTCGAACAAATTTTTGCTTAAAAGTCCAAGACGGCACATTTGCACAAGACCTTTAATGGAAAGATTGTATAGTGATGTTATTCGATACCTGAGAGAAAACCCACATGTTAAAACAATGTCGAATCAAACCTTTGCGAATAAATTGTTCCTATAGTGTCTTAAAAAAAATAGTCAATAAATGATTGTAGTTGTATAGTGCTAATGGAAGGAATGGCCAGATTTGGCTCCTTAGTACCCGAGCAATTAAGTCTGAGGGGACTTTGTGCCTAGTAACCTAAAGCCCTTTGTGGTTTGGGATTGCTGACCCAACGCTCGCTACATGGGTATTAGTGCATAAGTCTTTTGGGACCTCAATCATTGCACAGTCATTTCAACCATTAGTGTTAATAAATTCTTAAGTCTAATAAGTCCTTAGTAAGAAAATTGACTAGGTTGGGCTCATTGATAACCCGAGTAAGTAAGTCCGAGGGGACTTTGTGCCTAGCAACCTAAGGTCCTTTGTGGTCTGGGATTGCTGACCTAAAGCTTAATAAATGGGTATCGATGCAAAAGTCTTTTGGGACCTCAACCGACAGTCGATCTAACTACTAAGAGCGTGAAGTTTGGCTAGATACTTGTTTTGATAGAGATTGGGTCAGTTCAATATTGGTTGAAAAAGAGAAAATGTTCGTATGCACTTTATCAATCAAAGGCCTTAAATTCACTACACACCTTGGGATTTTTTTGTAAACTTTTTGAGTCGACTCATGTGGATTGTGGGAACCTATAACTTGGCTATTATTAGAATAATCTTTAAGGCATGTATTTTCCTACAAAATTGTTTTGTTGACATCAATGAAAGCTAGATTGAAAGAGGAAAGTTGGATAATTGCTGATTTATCTCAAAGATTTTATGGGTATATCTTTTGTAAACCCTTAGGAGACAACACTCCTCCTGTAGAGATCGTCTATGGGTTTAACGGGTTGGTAAACCTAAAATTACACTCCTTCTCTTAGATATCTTTTGTTTTTGTTTTACTCGAGGACGAGCAAAAGATAGGTATGGGGGCATTTGATAAGTGCATAATTTTTCATATTTTTATTACCTATTTATTGCTTGAACTCGTATTTTAATAATTTATTTTGTTGCATTTCAGAAAATTCGTGAATAAATAAAGAAATGGCAAAATAAACAAATAAAGAGCAACGAAGGGAAAAAGAGGAAGAAAAAGGACTCAAGTGAAAAAAAGGAAAAAGAATTAGGAGCTTGGAGGAAGGGAATCTTTAAAGACACATGGAAGATGGAGATCATCCCAACACACTAAATAAGTGTATGGCCAAGATCCACTCTACAAAGCTTAAGGAGGAAGGAAACATTTGGATGGCTAGGATTTCTCCACCACATTAAAAGGTGTATGGTGGAGATTAACCCAACACACCCCTTAACCCTAATTCTTATCCTATAAATACCTGTTGGGTATAATTAACTATAACAACAATGAGGCAGTGATATATATATTAAAACAAGAACAGGCATATAACCAATTAACAAAACAAATCACGAAGGCATAAACAAAAGAATAATCAGAGACTGTAATTAACAAGGAAAATAAGAAATACTTATCTCTCACAGTAGCTTTAACAAAGACAACAAGAGAGAAGAATAGCTGAGTCACCAAGCCCTTCGAGAAGACTTGGCTGTTCTTGAAGAGATTATTGCCCCACTTACGTTGTGATTGGGTTGCAGCAATATCGCTTCCAAGATAAAACAGCACAGATCAATGGGTTCACAAATACTCCAATGATCAACAGCGACCATCACCTCAATTCACTAGAGAATTATGTATATAATCTGTATGTATTGTGAGAGAACAGAGAAAGAAGAAAACAGATAGGGTTTCTATCCTTAGGACGTATCGTACTACGTTAACGTTCTATTCTGTATGTATATAATACCAAAAAATAAAACGTAACAGATACTCCATAAAAGGAAAGTAAATATTCTGATTTAATTTCATTAACTGCAGCATCAGGATTTATTTTTCAGTTACAGAAGCATTACAGAAGCATTAGGATTGACCTTCGTTAGGATTTGATGTTCATGAGGATTGGTCAACATCAGTATCTGATCCATCAGGATTTCTGCCCATCAGGATCTGATGTTCATCAGTATTTGATCACTGTCAGGATCTGTCCATCAGGATTTGATGTCTGACCAGGTCCAATAATCCAAGTACTGATCCAATCTGAATTACTGCTGTAACAAATAAAGTCCGATTTCCTGTTAAAATAAATCAATAATCCAGGTAATAAAATTCCTCGCCCAGGTCGCCTCGTGTACGCGAGAAGCCGAGTGCGTGTGTGTGTGTGTGTGCGCGCGCGCGAGGCCCACCCTACAACCATGCACACCCACATGCCTTAGTAGTTGTGCACTACACTTGCACATGGAGCTATATAAAGCCACCAACCTCTCATTACCAATTCTATGTGGGAGTCAAGTTATTTCAACTAAATAACCCACATAACCCATTTCAAACATCCTTCTTTCAACTCAATTTATTTATGGATTACACTAAGAAAATGTCTTAGATCCAAACATGAAAGTTTAAGTCCTCATTACAAGGAACAACCTCCACTTGTTAGTTTCTGGAAATTACATCAAGAACATATTATAAATATGCCTCAAACTTTCCATTTTCTAACAATCCCCCACAAATCCATACAGAAATGCATATCTATCCTCATCATGACTTGTTTTTCAGAGTAGGTACCCTTCCGGGTTTGAACCCTCCTAAGTCCTCTACTTCGATGGCTACCGGATTCAGATGGAATGTTTCACCTTGAATCTTTATCCGTTTAGTGTAACCACACTCCATAGACGACGACAAGTCAAAGGCTATGGTGCTAATCTACGGCTTTGAGACATTAATGGTCATGTCTCGATCCTGTTCGTCGAATGCTTCAAGGAATAACCATTTCCTCTAATTGCGACCACACAATTACATTCGCTTAGCTGGGAATCTCCAGAGATGTACTGCTAGCATCTCGTCATATGACTTGAACCCATTCAGAGTTCAAATAACTCTTGCTATTCTAGCAGTGACAGTACCTTATAGGTTTACAGGGGATAGACTCCAGATACGTGAGTATCAATCTATGTAGTTAAAGGTACAACCAATTCACCCTTACAACTTGTTATTACCACATTGAATACACTTTCGAGGGATCTCCTCTTATGTGTATTGGGTTCCCGCTGTAGATGAATCATTATGGGCTATCAGTCCCATCCCCAACCTAGACTTAAGGACAACAGCATGCACAAGTCCCTTAGTCAAAGGATCAGCTAGGTTATCTTGAGTTCCAACAAACTCAACAGCAATAATCCTTTCAGACATTAGACCCCTTATAGACTTCAGTCTAACTTGGATATGTCTCTTTGTTTTCACATTATACTTCTTGCTGTTAATCTTGTCGATAGTTGTACGGCTATCAAAATGAACAGTAAAAGCAGGAAGTGGTTGACTTACTACAGGTAACATTGACATCAGTCCATGTAACCATTCAGCCTCAGTTCCCGTGGCATCTAATGCACACAACTCAGCCTCAAAAGTAGACCGAGTTATTATAGTTTGTCCAGAAGACTTCCAAGACACTGCTCCACCCGCTAGGGTAAACGGGTATCCAGTCACTCCATTGGAACCAGACTTCTTAGCTATCCAACTTGCATCACTATATCCCTCTAGCACTCCAGGAAACCTCCTGTAATGCAAGCCAAGATAGATGATGCCTTTTAGATATCTAAGTACTCTATCAAGAGCATCCCAATGAGTCTTGTTTGGACAGCTTGTATATCTTGCTAACTTAGACACTGAATATGAAATATCCGACCTAGTACCATTAGCAAGATACTGCAAACTCCCAATAATCTGATAGTACCTTAACTGAGACACAGGAATTCCTGAACTATTCTTGACAATGGCAACTTTAGGATCATACGGAGTACTTGCGATTCTACAATTTGAATAACCATACTTCTCAAGTATAGATTTCTCTATATAATGAGATTGTGACAATGTTATTCCATCAGTTGACTGAGTCAACTTGATACCAAGAATCACACTACCTCTCCCATATCCTTCATATCAAAGTTCCTTTTCAAGAACACTTTTGTCTCGTTAATAATCTCAATATTGGTTCCAAACAATAAAATGTCATCCACATATAGGCACACAATAATACATTCACTTCCTTTAACCATGTAATAGACACACTTGTCACTTTCATTAACTACAAATCTTGACTCTAAAACAGTTTCAACAAACTTTTTATGCCAGTCTCTAGGAGCTTGTTTTAAGCCATATATAGACTTGATTAACTTACATACTTTCCTTTCATTACCAGAGGCAACAAATTCCTCATGCTGATCCATATAAATCTCTTCTTCAAGTTCACCATGAAGAAAAGCTGTCTTTACATCCATTTGATGGATGATAAGACCATGTACAGAAGCCAATGCTACAAGCATTCGGATTGTTGTCATTCTAGCAACTGGAGAGTATGTATCAAAGTAATCAATGCCTTCCTTTTGCTTAAAGCCCTTAGCTACCAGCCTAGCCTTATACTTATCTATTGAGCCGTCCGGGTTCATCTTCCTTTTGAATACCCATTTACATCCTATAGTAGAACACCCAGGAGGTAGATCAACCAACTCCCATGTTCCGTTAGAAACAATAGAGTCAGTTTTACTTTTTACAGCACCTTTCCAGTACCTTGATTCAGTAGAATCCATGGTCTGTCGAAAAGTTAAAGGTTCATCCTCGATATTGTAATTGATAAAATCACTTCCAAAATCCTTGACTACCTTTGCACGCTTACTCCTTCTAGGTTCCTCTACTTCATCAAGAGTAGAGCTACTACTAGGATCCGCCCCCACATTTGTCATCCTTTCCATATGATCAGGAATGGAACTCGATGTGTGAGTGGGATCATCATCGGAAATACCTTGAGGTATACCAGTTTTCATAGGGAACACATCCTCAAAGAATGTTGCATCACGAAATTCAACAATAGTGTTAGCCACTATACCGTCTATGTCAGATTTTAACACTAAAAATCTCATAGCCGTAGTGGTTTCAATATAGCCCAGAAAGATGCAATCAACAGTTTTCGGTCCTAGTTTCTTTCTCTTGTGTTCAGGGACAAGTAGCTTTGCAAGGCACCCCCATACACGAAGATATTTTAAGCTAGTCCTTTTCTCTATCCATAATTCATAAGGTTTCTTGTCCATATGTTTCAGAGGAACTCTGTTCAGAATATGGCAAGCCGTATTCAGAGCCTCCCCCCATATGTACTTAGGCAACCTTGAATTAATCAACATACTATTGATCATATCTTTAAAAGTTCTGTTCTTTCGTTCTGCCACTCCATTAGACTCAGGTGTGTATGGTGGAGTTACCTCATGAACTATACCATTGCTCTTGCAAAATTCATTAAACAAGGTACTCGCATACTCACCACCTCTATCAGATCTCAAACGTTTAAGTACTTTACCAGTTTGTGTTTCAGCTTCAGATTTGAACATAATGAATTTTTCTAGTGCTTCATCTTTATGTTTAAGCAAATAAACATAACAATATCTACTACAATCATCTATAAAGGTAATGAAATATCTATTATGTTCCTTGGTCAAAACACCACCAAATTCACATATGTCTGTGTGCACTAAATCTAACACATTCGAATCCCTAACCACATTATGAAAGGGTTTCCCAGTTTGTTTAGCTGTCACACATACTTGATATTTAGATTTATTATCAATGGCATATTTTGGAATCAACTCTAAGTTCATCATATTCTTTAGAGCACCAAAATTCAAGTGACCAAGACGTGCGTGCCACAAATCAGATGATTCAACATAATTAACAGAAGGAGCAACATTATCATTAATAAAACTGCCCAAAACAGGCTCAATATTTATTAAAACTAATCCATCAGACAAGTAACCTTTGCCAAAAAATACACCAGTATGTGTAATAACTACTTTATTACATTTCAAAGAAAGTTCAAATCCATTTTTAACTAAACAACTTCCACTTATTATATTTCTACGAATATCAGGAACATGATGCACTCTAGTGAGGGATAGAACACACCCAGAAGCAAACTTCAGTTCCACGTTTCCTATTCCACGAACTTGAGCTGCACTAGCATTCCCCATTATCACAGTCATTCCATGAGTCTGTTGATAAGATACAAACAGAGTAATATCAAAACAAATATGTACATTAGCTCCAGTATCAATCAACCATTCATGAGACGAATAAGTGGAAAGTAGTACAGGGTTGTAGGTTACATACTCGTTGTCAGTTTCAGAAGCAACATCCTCACCAACAACCATGTTAACCACAGGCCCACCAGTGGTTCCAAGCATAGTGTTAGCTTGTGCTCCAACAACAGATTTCTTAGCTTTCTTTACAGGACAGTCCTTGCTACAATGACCAACCTGTCCACAAGACCAACATGGTTTGTTTGCCTTTGGTTTCTTAGACTTGTTCTTGTCTTTATTAGACTGAGTGTTTTCCTTCTTAGTGACATTCTTTATTTTCTGTCCTACAGTCACTACGTTCACCTTCGAACTCCCAGCATGTTCAACAGGCATCACATGTCCCTGTTTGGACTTGTGTTGTTCCTGCACAGAGATGTCCAACATCAGGTTTGTCCAAGTAATCTCTCCTTTCTGTCTTTTTAGGGAGAGTGCAAACTCTTCCCAAGACTTTGGGAGCTTTTCAATTACTGACAATGACATAACCTGAAACTTCTCAAGAAGGTCCATACCAGACTCCTTCAAAGCATGTACCAACGTCTCAAACTCATGCACCTGCTCAGTCATGGATTTATTATCCACTAGTTTGAAATTAAGGAACCTAGCCACAGAATACTTTTCCAACCCTCGCGAGTCAGTATTATGTGTCTCGTCAAGCTTCTCCCATAAGAGCTTAGCAGTGTAGGAGTCAGATGAATAAACATCAAATAGAGTGTTCGCTAAAGCTGCCAGAATTGCAGCCCTAGCCACCCCATCCTTCTCCTCCCACATAGCATAAGCCTTAACAGTTTTGGCTTTTTCCTTAACCACAACTGGTTTCACATACTGCACCACTGGCCATAGACCCTTTACCGTTAACCACAGTTTCATCTTTTTCTGCCAACGAGAAAAACCAACACCCCCACTAAATTTATCAGGCATTCCTGATAAATCAATAGGTTTTGGGAAACGGTACGTGGTCCAGTCAATGGTAGAGGCAATAACACCAGACCCAGAGCTAGTCACAACAACAGGAGTTTCAGTTTCGTTAACCATCTTGTTAATTAACAATATATAACACAAATAATCTCTTCAAGATTGTTGGGTATAATTAACTATAACAACAATGAGGCAGTGATATATATATTAAAACAAGAACAAGCATATAACCAATTAACAAAACAAATCATGAAGGCTTAAACAAAAGATTAATCAGAGACTGTAATTAACAAGAAAAATAAGAAATACTTATCTCTCACAGTAGCTTTAACAAAGACAACAAGAGAGAAGAACAGCTGAGTCACCAAGCCCTTCGAGAAGACTTGGCTGTTCTTAAAGTGATTATTGCCCCACTTACGTTGTGATAGGTTTGTAGCAATATCGCTTCCAAGATAAAACAGCACAGATCAATGGGTTCACAAATACTCCAATGATTAACAGCGACCAGCACCTCAATTCTCCTGAGAATTATGTATATAATCTGTATGTATTGTGAGAGAACAGAGAAAGAAGAATACAGATAGGGTTTCTATCCTTAGGATGTATCGTACTACGTTAACGTTCTATTCTGTATGTATATAATACCAAAAAATAAAACGTAACAGATACTCCATAAAAGGAAAGTAAACATTCAGATTTAATTTCATTAACTGCAGCATCAGGATTTATTTTTCAGTTACAGAAGTAATACAGAAGCATCAGGATTGACCTTCGTCGGGATCTGATGTTCATCAGGATTGGTCGACATCAGTATCTGATCCATCTGGATTTCTGTCCGTCAGGATCTGATGTTCATCAGTATTTGATCACTGTCAGGATCTGTCCATCAGGATTTGATGTCTGACCAGGTCCAAAAATCCAAGTACTGATCCAATCTGAATTACTGCTGTAACAAATAAAGTCTGATTTCCTGTTAAAATAAATGAATAATCCAGGTAATAAAATTCCTCGCCTAGGTCGCCTCGCGTACGCGAGAAGCCCAGTGTGTGTGTTTGTGTATGTGCGCGAGGCCCACCCTACAACCATGCACACCTACATGCCTTAGTAGTTGTGCACTACACTTGCACATGGAGCTATATAAATCCACCAACCTCTCATTACCAATTCTATGTGGGACTCAAGTTATTTCAACTAAATAACCCACATAACCCATTTCAAACATCCTTCTTTCAACTCAATTTATTTATGGATTACACTAAGAAAATGTCATAGATCCAAACATGAAAGTTTAAGTCCTCATTACAAGGAACAACCTCCACTTGTTAGTTTCCGGAAATTACATCAAGAACATATTATAAATATGCCTCAAACTTTCCATTTTCTAACAATACCCCCTTACCCCCCTTGTAATTATGAACTTAGATTTTAGGGTAGCTTTAATTTCTTGTTTTTTTTAGTTTCAAATCTTGTAAACACTTTTTATTTTAATGCAAAAATTCCATTTCCTTTAATTTCTCGTCTTGTTCTTTCGTTTTTGTTGCATAGCTTTCGTTATTTTCGTAAATCCGTTTAGTGGACAAAGTAGTGAAATGCTAACCACTATGGGTTGAAAATAACGATTTTTATTTTCTTGCTCATAGTTTTAATTTTAGTTTTTAATTCATAATTTTGCCCCTTTAAATTTCCATTTTATTGTGGGTTTTATAATTGTTAATTGTAGATCTACTTTTCTTGATTTATGTGTTAGTATAAATAATAAAATTTAAAAAAAACCAAAAAAATATTAATGTAAATTTTCATTACGTATTTTCCTGTTTTAATTGTTTAATTCGAAGCTTCATGTTTAATTTCCCTGTTTTTGTTGTTGTTTGTTTTCTTTGTTTTCGTTAAGTTAACACATCAAACACTACCCATCCCCTGTTTCGTTCATTTTGTTCATTCCATTTTCCCCAAACCCAGTTTTCCTTTTTAGGTCTTCCTCTTGTTCTTAATTTCTTCAATTTCTTCCCTTCCCTTCTTCTTCTTTTCTTTAATTTCTTCTTCTTCTTCTTCAATTTCTTCTTTTATTTTTGTTATTGATGACTATTCTGAGTTCAACAGCCCAATCGACTCAGTTTTTTCCATTTGCTTGTTTGATGTTGAATCTTAGTCGAGTTCGCTGCTGAGTTTTCACTGAGTTAAATTTGCAAGTCGAATTATTTGTGTTCTTCGGTTTTGTTGGGTTTTCTTTATCATTGTTTGTTTTCCGTTGTTTCGGTTTATTCGTTGTTTGCTGCGTTTTGTGCTGAATCATTGTTTTGTTTGTGTTTTTCGGAGTGAGTCCTCTTTTTTTCCCGAGTTAGTGTCGCTGTTATCTGAGTTCGCTGGTTAAGTCAGAATACCTGTTTCGATTTACTGGGTTATAACAGGTTTTGGTATGCTGAGTTTGTAGGATTTTCGACTGAGTTAACCCCGTTGTCTGAGTTCGAGTTTTGCTGTCTCGAGTTCTGTGTGATTCCGTGTTTAAACTGAATTGCTAAGTACTGAGTCTGGTTATGTATGTCGAGTTGTAGTATGGTTTTCACTGATTTTCGTTTGCTGGATCGCTGAATTGCTGTGTTGTTTGTGTTAGAGTTTGTAAATTGCTATTGTTGAATGATGCTGAGTTTCGTTCTGTTTTTGACTTGTATTTCTGAGTTTGCTGTGTTTTTCCGAATGCTGAGTTAAGTTCTTGGATTTTTGGCTAGCTAATTTTACAAATAAATCATGTCCATTTTTCTAAAAATTTCTATAAATAATTTTTATTTCAAATTAAAAAGAAAGAATTTTAGAATGAAATTTAGTTTTAATTCGAATTTAGAATAAATTTTAGAACATTCTTAGAATAATATTTAGAATAATTTAGTTTTTAGAATAATTTATAAAATAGATTAAAATAGATTTATTAAGTAGTTTAAAATAGATTAATTTAGCTCTTACTTAAAATTACTTTAAAATAGATTTTTTTAGTAATTAATTAGTCAAAATCAAAACTCTCGAAAATCCACTTGTCCTAATCCGATTAAATTGAAAATTAAGTTTGCGAAAATGTTAGTCTCCGTGGATCGATACCTAAATATTTCAACGATTGAATCGTGCGCTTGCGATTTAAAATTGTAATTATTTTAGAACAACACATACTAATGTGGAGTTATGGCGTGGTAGCAGCCCAACAAGTGTTATGGCACGCCATAACTCCACATTAATATGATATCGTCCGCTTTGGGTCGTGCCCGCACGGATTTGTTTTTGGATACTCCCAAAAGGCCTCATACTTATGGAGTTAATCTGGCTGCTTATTAACTAGCTATCTGCCCCTCCCACAACCGATGTGGGACAACTCTTAACAATCTCCCCTTTCACACATCGGGCTCGACATCTGTCGAATCTTCCTCCTTTTTATGTGATCTGCTCCACTTGACCCATACTGGAAGTTCCTGGCCATCTGGCTCCCCCGGGCCCATACTGGAAGGTCCATCTGCTCCTTAAGCCCAACCTGGGATAGCCAATCTGCCTCATCCTGGATCAATTCTGGAGCCCATACGAGATTGTTATGGACCGTTATCTTCTATAGCTCTGATACCACTTGTTGGGCTGCTAGCACGCCATAACTCCACATTAGTATGATATTGTTCGCTTTGGGCCGAGCCCGCACGGATTTGTTTTTGGGTACTCCCAAAAGGCCTCATACTAATGGAGTTAATCGGCTGCTCTATATACAAGAGAACTATCTCTTCTCTCCTCGATGTGGTACTTGGGTTGACACCACCCAACAGAAAGTTCAGAGAATGGCGACTCTAGCAGCGATGATGAAGCACGTGGCGAAGGTGATGACCATGATGATGCTGCAATGTAGTCTGCCCAATCTGGGGATCGAACGTGACCATATATGTTTTTATCTTTGTTATAATGTCATGACTGAACTTTGTAATCTATCATTTAAACTTAACTTTGCTGGGATGTTGGTTTTTGTTTATGGTACAAGGATCGAACCGGGCCATGATGTATGTTAGTTTTTGCTAGAAGCCATGGCTATGTTTATGGTATTTTGAACTCTACGTGGTCATGTTTGTAATCTATGAGATGTTTAGACTTTGATGAATGTTAGTAAACTGATTTGTATGGATGTTGAATTTTCTGTTTTTAATGGATGTTTCTTTATGTTATGGCTTACGGTATATTGGATGTATGGTTTTAAGTTGAATTCTTGTTTTGGTTTGGTAAACAGCAGGTAGCAGTATAGTGTAGCATATTGATTTTTTAGGTTAGACTCAACCCAGAAAACCGACCAGGTTGATTTTATCACCGACCACATTCATAACCTTAAAAATAAACCGTAAAACCTAGAAAACCGACCATGTTCATAAAGAGCTGGTCGGTTATGAGTGGTTAGAAACAATAGTTGGGCCCACAACAAAATGCACCGTATATATCTAACCTACCAAATTGTTTCCAACCAATGGTGGTAGGTTTTGAATGACGTGGCAAGAAGAGCAAATGCACCGTTTTGATATATCGGACTAATCTTTTCCGACCAATGGTAGTTGGTTTAATAGCTAACGTGGCAGAAGACACGTTGCAGCCACATAGACAAGTGGGGCCAAAAAAGACGTGACTGGAAAGATGTGTCCGAATGATGCAGCGGTCCGGTTGCGGTCGGTTTTGGTGTCATATAACCGACCGTGGGGTCATTTACGACCAGGTTTTAGCCGACCACCTTAATCGGTCGGTTCTCGGTCGGCTATGACTTTAGTCCCGACCGATTTTAATCATTTCCGAGGGTGAAGGTTAAAATTACCGGATAATTAAACAAAAACAACAAAAATAGCGATTATGAAGTGAGAAGGCAAAAAATACCGAATAAGATACGCATATATAATTTGGGTATTCAAATATATATTGAATACGCATGTTTGAAAGGAGTATCCAACATAACACGCTTATTTGAAACGAGTATCCACCATAACACGTATTCTTATTTTGGGTATCTTAAAGTGTTACGCATAAGCGAATGGGGTATCATATACAACTCTCAACACATACATATATATGCATATACATACAGATCTTATCTCTCCAACTTCTTCCTCTTCTTTTCTTAATCGATTACACTCGATAACTGACCATTCCCACATTATCACACCATTAAATTATATATGTTGATCAGATATATATAGAAAAAAAATGGGTAAGATTTGCTGATGGGATATTTGCTGATTGGAAGAGGTCTGAGAAGAAGAACAGACGTAGACGAAAGGATGAGCCGATGAGGTATCGATTACGCATATAAAGAAAGAGTAACCAAATCAATAAAGTTAACCAGCTCTCTTGAATATTGGTATTTTGTTAATGTTAATTAAAAAAATTGATATTTTTATCATTCTTTCAACCGTGTATCGTAATATTATAATAAACTTGACCAGCAACTATAAATGAGAAGCGAATTTTGAGACTATTATTATTACCCATCATATACCGATGATATCATATTGGTTTCATGAAGGTGTTACCAGTATGCATGACAGGGCAAACCAGCAAAGTAAAGGCCACCATGATCATTTGAAAAAGAAACAGAACCCAATTACTGTTACCAGTTTTCATGAACATCATCAATTCATCAAATACTTTTCCATTTGAACAAAGTGACTACATTTCACGTGCCTTGTTTGCACGTCTACATCACTTGGTGCCCTCGTCTCTTCTTGCCACTTGAAATTATTTCATAGGATTAAATCCACAGCCCAAATTTCGAATACTTTGTTAGTTCAAGTACTTGCTCGAGGCACCAGCGTTTCAGCAATTTAAATACTCGCGCACGTCTCCACTAATTCAAATATTCGTAGTCATGTTTAAGGAGGAGGATATCCACAGAGCCTACTACTTTTCCCTGTGTTCTAAAAATCGGTCTAGGCTAGGCGGCGCCTAGGCGCTAGGCATTAGTAAAACGCTCCGAGGCGGCCCGAGGCGGACAATTGTACGTTTTTTTAGAAAATCGGTCAAAATCTGTATTAGGCGGTCTAGGCAGTCAAAGTCGGTTCTAGGCGGTCAACCTCGGTCAAGACAAAAAAATGTTGAAAAAATCAGAAATCGGGGGCAGTTCTGGTAATTCGCTACTAAATTACTAATAACCTTAAGAATACACCGTTCCTTTTAGTTTTAGTTTTAAGGTTATACTTTTAGACATTCAGTTCACTCCTTTACTAACTTAAATTATTAGCAACTTGTACAATAGAGTCTATAAGTCTATAACTCGTTATTATTTATGTTTATGTGATGTGTACATGGAAATGAAATGGAAGTAGTTTTTCAAATTTTATATACAATCAATAATATATTATTATATTTATAAAATTAAAAATAATATTTAAATATGTCCGATTAATCTTTCCGATTAATCCCCGATTTATCGATTAATCGCTCGAAGGTACCTTGACCGCCCTAGTACGCCTACCGAGTTTTAGAACACTCCTCATTCATCTACGGTATTCTTACCCAAGGGTAACACGCAAAAATTTGAAAACAAATGATAAAAAGAACTATAAAGAAGAAATCTCAAGACTTTCATTCTTAAGAATGCAATTAAATATTACTATTCCTCAACAAAGCTGGGGTCTGCTGATACTAGTGACAAATCACATGCTAGATAAACTAATTTCTTCCATAGGCTTAAACAAAGACTAAAACTTTGATTGGAGAATCGCATTCATTTCAGGCTAATGGAAGAAAGAATTGGAGGAAAGATGAGACATGGTTCTCATCTCCAAGACTTTCTTGTGTGAATTGGAGTGCTTATAGCTCACAAAAGTTGGGCTTTTAGCTGGCCTGTATTCAGGCAGCAGCCTGCCTGACTTGTACCTCACCCCACATGCATTGCACAGTGTCTTTGGACCTAATGGCCCTGCCCTCCATTGTGGGGTCTTTTGTGATAAACAATGAGAGCATCTTCTTGCCTGCTGCTGCCCATTGTTGTCTTCTATGCTGCCCCTGATTTCCTCTTCTTTCTCCATCATCAAATTGTTAACCTCCTTTTCTTCCTCATTTTTCAGCTTCTGCTGCTGATTCGTTTTTTCGTTGTTAAGTTCTTTGTTTTCCTCCTTTTTCGGCAAAATAAGTTCACTGTCAGCTAACCAATATGCTTGTTCAAGCAAAGGAGGGTCTGAGTTTGTCATTAGGAGATGGTGTGACCAGCTTGTGAATTGGCTAGTGAGTCTTCTGGATTTGTTACCAATTGGGCCTCTGCTTCTTTTGCTTCTTGCCTTGCCTGGTATCACAAACTTATGTAGGATAGATAACTTGTTGTTTCTTTGTGGCTTCACCACTTGCAATGGCTTCAAATTTGCTTCTTCAGCTACTGCTTTAGGAATGATTGTACTGCCACTGTTGCTGCTGGTAGTTTTTTCAACAATTTGGGGTGTCACTGCAGCAGGGGGCAAACAATTCCCAGCGCTGGAGAAACAATCTTCGACGTATATCGACAGCCACTCTAAATTCATGTCGCCTTCCTGCATTTTTATGCAAAATAAGAAAAGAAAAACGAATATCGTCTTAAATCTTAATGGCCCTTTATGTAAAGTTTGGATTTTTATGGCAGAAATTTTTTCCCCAAGGCCCCAACTGAAAATGCATAGCAGAAACTTGCACTAAAGAAACATCAAGATTCTTGAGTATTTGCAGAAAAGCAAAGCTTAATTTTTGAAGAGGTAAAAATTTAATGAAATGAGAACCACAGCAGAAGCAGAGCTACATATGAAGAGTAACACTGATAAGTGGCAACCCTACGCAATCATGAAGAGATAGAGAAGTAGCAATTTATAAGCATACCATACTGTTGCTGGAAAGCATTTCATCCAGGCTGCCAAGCTTAGAGCAAGGAGAAAACAGTTGCTCCAGTTCATATTCAGATGATCGATCACCGGGAACTGATATATTCCGGCAGAAGTCCATATTTGTAAGCAAAGTTTACAATCTTCACTACCCTCTAAACTGAACACAGAGGGAGAAGGAAAATAAGGGAGAGAGAGAGAGAGAGAGAGAGAGATCAGACTGATATGTAGTTCTTATAGTGACTTGTTCTCTGTCGGTAGATAAAAGCTAGAAAACAAAATACCATCGATATTCATCAATGAAAGAAAAACCCCACATTCTCATGCCCCTGTCTTTTTTTCAGTATCTCACCTATCTCCCTCAATCTTAATTTATCTCAAGAACAAAACCTGTAAATAAAATTATGCATACACGGCAAATAACCATGATACAATATGTTATAACAATCGTATGTTAGGGACCAGGATCCATTATATATATAAGACTACTAAAAGAATAAAAAACCTTAACAATTCATTACTGTATCTCTTAGTAAGGTAAAATGAGCTCTCAATCATTCCACTAAAACAGCATGTCGTATGTTCACAACTTTACATACGTATGGACCTATATTCTTTTCTTGAGGTAAAGCAGTTGCTATATTTTGAATACAGAAAGTAATTAATAGGCCCACTAGTCTAGTGGCCACTCTATTTCTGCATTGCAGGCTTGCACTAGTGCTATTCTTACAAGTGAGGGAGAGAATAATGCCATGACATTGTGAGAAGCACACACACCAAGACATTTGTACAGAAAAACATACAGTATAATTGCATTCCAAAAAAATCTAACAATATGGTGCCAGAGTCCCGAATTTCCAGAACCATGATATTCTGAAATTAGTAGTGACTTCTGCTGTTCTGCATGAGGACAGTAAAGATTGAGCTCAACAGGAATCCAATTTTTTTTTTTTAAAGCAAATAAACAAAATATTAAAAAGGAGAAGAATCAGTGGGTGTTTGGCAACCCACATAAGTTAACTTACAACTTATTGAGCCTGTTTGGCAAATTAAGTTGGAGTCCCATTTCTTCACTTATATTGAATAAGTTGAATGTTAAGAAATCCTAACATTTAACTTTCAACTTATTCTTATTTCTCGATATACGCAATATATAATATCCTTCAAATTTTCAAAATCATATATCTTTTGATCCGTTCATTAAAAAATTGATATGTATATGTCAAATTTCTCTACTCATCGAGATCTATCCATTGATATCCACTTATATATATTAAAAAACAAATATTTTGAAAATATTTAAAAAAGTTAACTTATAAGTTCTGATTTACCAAACACTCTACTGACTTATAATTTCTGATTTACCAAACACTCTATTAAAGTTCTGATTTACTTATCACTTATATGATACTTATCACTTTAAGTTATAAGTTACTTATTTTAAGGTAAGCCAAACAGGCCCTCAATATCTTTAGTCAATATACTGAAATAAATCAAATGGGAACCAGTTTCGATTGACAGCCAAATGTAAGCTCAGTCTAACCCACCTTTTTTTTAATATCCACCGCAGAATCAAATCTGTAATCTCATTTGTACAAGTCTGTGCTTAATCTAACATATACAAAACACAATCTGATTATGTCTCTCCCTAGACATCTAAACCAAGTTTCATAGAGCAAATCTTTGATAAGCAACTCAAGCTCTAAATTCAGGACAGTAACAGGAAATTAACGTATCAGTTCCGCAAAACTTCTGGAACAGGAAAGGATCATATACCGGTTTTTTATTTGTCTATTCCTAGAGCAGGCTTAAATCCACATACTAGAGGACTGGTGATAAAGCATTAGCAGCAAGGCTTTAGTTTTTGTAACACTTGTGAACCAAACAATAATAATTGTACATTAAATGAAATAATGAATGATCATACAAATTTATAGAAGCACAAGCACATTCTAAATTTTAACCTTACATATATAGCTGTGAGATAGGTTGCAATAATCTTTCTAAATGAAGTCTTTAGCATACTTTAAATAATTATTTCCCCAATACTAGAGAAAAGATTTTCAAAATATATGTGCATCTCTGTAGTCTTTAGCCCATCCTTGGAAGTTTTACCTTTACCTTTCCTTTCTATAACTTTCCTCCTCTTCCCATCTTTTTCCATATTTTTGTCACTTGATCACATCTTACTAAGTTACTATACATAAATAATCTGGCAAGTACCTAAAATACTACATACAAAAGCCAAAAGGTAAGCACTTTTGAACACTCACACACACACACACCCCCAATACTAGATATTTCCACAACAGTAAAACTTTACTGTTCTTCCTTCTAGCAAGTACTGTAGTAAATGTGCATTTTTGTCAGTACAAGATACAAATTTCCAATAATATTAAACCTAATGATAGCCCCATGCAGGCTGCAGCTGGCTATACATAATTGCGAGTTGTGACCTGTACTATATAGATTCAAGGACATAAAACCAAGAATTGTTGAAGCACATAACATGGTTTAGTCAATAATGTAATCTAACAAGAAAGAAAGACTAAATTTTGTGCATAACATATAGAAGAGTTATAGATACTATCAGATTGATGGTTACAGCTAGATTAGCCCCAAGCCCCCAACTACCAAGTATATCATTTATTGTATGAATAAGTTGTTGATAATGGGTGAGCAACGGTTCCGAACCGAACCGGAACCGGTGGAATCGGGAACCGAATTTCAGAAATTTTGAGAACCGAACCGGACCATTTATGTAGTAGAACCGAACCGGGAACCGGATCATAAATTACGGTTCGGTTCGGGTCAGAACCGAAAGAACCGTCCAAACAACAATTTCCATATTAAAATTTGAAATTTGAAAAGAAAATAAACATGCTATTTCATCCAAAGTCCAAACAACAAATGTCTACTATAGCTAAAAGGACCAAAAATAGCATAATTCAAGTTTATACAAAAACTAGCAGAATAAATATATATATTATACATACAAATGTCTACTATATATAAATATATTATATATAAATATATTATACAAATGTCTACTATATATAAATATATCATATATAGTAGAATATATATATATTTTTTATTTGTGTGTATATATAAACGGTTCGGTTCGGTTCTTATGTTTTTTTTGAAAGAGAACCGGAACCGAACCGGGAACCGAAATTCTATAAAAATTAGAACCGAACCGGAACCAAATTAAATATTTATAGAACCAGAACCAGATTTTTCCTCCGGTTTGGTTCGGTTTCCGGTTCCGAACCGGGAATTGCTCACTCTACTTTGATATCTCATAGAAGTATAGCAAAAAAAAAAAAAAATGTGAAGCACAGTACATTGGCTATGGTTCCATAAATCTGCATATCCACTAGCAGGTTTCCAGGACCCAATAAAGATCGATTTAACAATAAAGAATGATCAATAACAATAAAGAATGATCAAGAAATCAAGTAATTGTACACGATTTAATCAGAGCATATAAACTAACAAATTTTTTTATTTGATATATAACACAACATTACTGGGGTGATGCAGTTAGCTGCAAGACCTGAAAGGCTAGATATTGTATCAAGATCGACTCTGTAAGATCAAAGTTGTGATACATAACTTAACACCTCCTATGATACTGAAGTACGGATTACATAGCTGTTAGTAAAGAGCATATCAGCATTAAGTAAGGCCTGGATATAAGAGCATTACAAAATATATGAAGATGTATGCAATAATCATGATTAACATTAACATAATCTTGTCATTTTTTTGTTCATCTCTCCATTATAGCTACTGTTTTGAGGTTGAAGAATAGTATCTTAATGGACACTTTTAGTCTCCGGATATATTACACTAATACATAATCCCTAAAATTAATCTGTTTCATATACTCCAATAATAACAGGGGCTGATAATCCCTCATGGTTGCTAAGACAAATTTCAAGATATGGTTAAATTATCCAGCAATGTCAGTAACTTAACCTTGATGCTCTGTTCTGATGAGCACATAATGTCCATAGAAGGCTACAGACAAAATAATAAATACCAAATGACTAGATTCAAGCTAATCAGTGGTGAAACTAAGGAAGAATTACTGATCTCCTTTAATGAGAAAATATCATTCGAGTGAATCATTGTGGTTAGGGTCATGACTAACGTTCGACGTGAAAACAAACTAAATCATATTAATAAACACTACCAAACAACTAAAACTAATGCAGTAGTAACAAATGGGATCGAGCTCAAAAGTTAAAAATGAATCTGTGTCAGGTTCAAGTTCTTTATTTGGTTGGAGCACTTTTCACCAAAGGTTCATATAGTTCATCCCATGAAAACGTACCATAAGGTTCATAACATTCTGGGAAGTTACTTGAAGAAGTTTCAAGGGAGAGGGAAGACAAAAATATAAGAAGGCAACAAAGCCTGACATCAAATATCACCATAATTGAGGTAAAAAAAGGACTCATTTATAACTTAATATTAGAATATAATATAAGATCCGGTTGGGGCCTTCCTCTAACACCTCAAGGTTTCCTCTGACACCTTAAGGTTTTGGATGAGTTGGTTAGTTAACATGGCATTAGAGCTCAGGCACGCAGAGGTCTCAGGTTCGATTCTTTGCGACCCCCAATATTCTCAATATTTATTATCAACACGAAAGGCAAATTATGCCCCAAAGATGGGCGTCCGTGATCCACTCTCGACCCAAAAATGGGCTTTCGAGTGAGGGGGAGTATTAATATATAATATAAGATCTGCTTGGGGCCTTCCTTTAACACCTTAAGATTTTAGATGAGTTGGTTACTTAACACTCTATGCAACTAAAAAGATCAGTCAGCAAACACTATATTCAAAAGAACTAATGAGATTTTCAAATATTCCTAGAAGGGTAAAGCCATTTTATCAAATATATAAACAAGTATATTCTCTTAAGCTTTATATACATATTGAACCATTAGAAATTAGAAATTAAAGCCTAAAACCAAAATATACAAGAAGTTTTACTAACACATGGAACATATTTAAGATAGACCCTTATGACGAGAATCGAATAGAGATGATATTAATGTCGTAAGTTCACTTTATATGTACATACTGAAATGTACAAGTGAGCCCTGTGTTGTTGTGTGAACATGATGATGATTATGCTAGGTATTCTTGCCACTCCTCAGGAGTTCCCTTTCCCATTTTCAGCATTTTTATTGCACTGTTTGTCAAGGGTATTGCAATTAGGTCGTACTCTTTAGGGGCCTGCAATACCAAAAGAAGGCAGGATTATTATACTTATTGCTAATCAACTCATTACATTATCATACTTCATTTGTATGACGGATTCCCCAGAACTCTCTGTTGATCAACTTGGATAGTGAATCCTACTTCTTAAAAATTACAAAAACTTAACACAGGCAGATAAATAAAGTTTCTGGAATTCACGGATGAGGAAAACAAACTATCACCTTAGGGATCTTATTCAGTTTCATGTTTGCTTCTTCCAAAATCTTTTGACCTTTCCTATTATTGCAACGGGAACATGCAGTAACCTTTCAACCAAAAGACAACGTAAGTAATATAACATTACAAATATAATAATAATGATGGAATGATAACAAAGAGTGCAGTACCATATGCCATATCAATGACTAATTTTACTAGAATCTACAAAGTGCCTTGTTATGGTAATAGTTTCTTATCATTTTTAGAATGTGGATATTCCTTTTCAGAATGGCTATTAGAAACTTACGAATATGGCACAATACGACACATATGATAGATACATTCTACGTTGTCGTACCAGGTTTTCCCATGTCCATTCCCCACCTCGAGCAATTGGAACTACATGGTCAATTGTCAGGTTTTCGGTTGAAGAACAGTACCTGTTGCCAAGATATTAAATAGATATGATGATGATCTATACTGCTATATAAGATATTAGAAACTTCACTAAGCAAAGATTTTGTCAGACAAAACAACATTACTACAGCTAACTAGCATTATAGAAGGAATGGTGTCCCTATATGATAGGATGAATTGCAGCCATTAATTACTTTATACTAGCCAGTTCATATGAACCTCAAAGACTGAGGTTACATAATTTCTCTCCACAAATTTTTTCCATCATCTCCCTCATTATCTCTCTGTAAATTGCCTAATACCCATTTAAATCACTCTATATCTTATCTTTATATACTATTATTCTCTTTTGTATTTGCCTAATTCCAGATACCAAAATCTGTCAAATAAAGGTCAAGACAAGATCAAAAAACAAAAACTATTTTAAGAAAATGTAAAAAGAAGAGAAGCAATGGAAAAAATTTGCTCCTGCAAAGAGATATATAGTATATACTAGAGCAGCAAATGTCTGCAAAATTTGTTATCAACCTAAGGGAACACAGGGAAGCTATACCTTTCTAACAAGGAAATAAGAAGGAAGAAGAATAGAGGGAAAATCAAAGAAAGAAAATTTATCATGATTCAGCCATACAAACAGGAAGAGTATGTGATATAAGTGCATAAGGCACATGAGACCGAAGTAGCTCTTGCTTGCAGAATTTATTCTGACAACTAATTGGAGAACAAGAAAGCATA
This sequence comes from Saposhnikovia divaricata, assembly GCA_036435485.1. Classification (NCBI taxonomy): domain Eukaryota; kingdom Viridiplantae; phylum Streptophyta; class Magnoliopsida; order Apiales; family Apiaceae; genus Saposhnikovia; species Saposhnikovia divaricata. The sequence goes on along the minus strand of CM071596.1, from coordinate 220,904,293 downwards.
GGATATATTTCTACAACAAGTTTAACCAATATAAAAGAAGCGGATTTGTTCAAGAGAGGCTAGTGCAAAGTAATAAATCTTGACAATCAGTTGTGTACAGAAATTCCAGTGCATGACCAAGACGAGATTTGCTATAAAATCAGATGTGAGATTGACATATAAATTCTGAATCTGCTATAGGCTGAGTAGAAAAGAGACAAAGAAAAGATCAATCTAAAAGGTAATTACGAAAGAGATACAAGAAAGCAGCATCCTATGACCGTTCTATAACAATCTCTACATTAACGCAAAATTGCAATTATTTACCTAACAATGATGTTCTAAATATATTTTAGAACTTTTACACTATTAAACTTCTCCAAGTTAGTGCATATATATGCAAGCACAGTCTGACAAACGAAGAATGAAACATATTTCCACTCATTACCCAAAAGCGAAAAAGTGGCAGACGCTAAAGTTGCCATTTTCGTAATAGTTATATACATAGGCAAGTATATGAAGACTACTCACTGACAAGTAAAACTGTCCCGGGCAAGTATATTTTTGCGACTGAGGGTACTTCTTATTCTTCTTCGCTTGACAACTTGCAGCAGATGTGGTACCTGGTAGAAGACACCAACAGATACCATTTTTTGAAAAAAATTCTTCATTACTAAAGCCTTAAAGATTGGACACATAAGAAAGTTTTGACAAATAAAAATCAGAGTGAACAAATAATGAAGTAATGGTGGTGTAGTGCCAGTATAAGCAGTGAATTAACTGAACAATCTTCCCCACACAGCCTAAACTCATCCCTAAGAGAAAGTGATACAACAAATCACACTTCCTAGTTCCTAGTTGCATACCCTTAAAACGGCAGGTATGTAGAAGGATCCACTAGGACAACTGACACTCTGATCATAATATTCCAGAACATCAGCCTGTAGAAAACAAAACCTTTACTTCATTTCAAAGTATTAATGCATTCTCCTAAGTATGTAATCAGAGCAACAACAAAAAACAGTCTAGATCCAAATCTTGAACATCACAAAGATTATAACCGAAGACAAGTCAAGACAACTCCCTATCAAACAATCTATATTATAACGAGTTTCCTGTAGGACACGATAATAAAAGATCGATTCAATGTGAGGTGAAAATTAGTGTAGTAATGTGCTCAAAATATAATACTACATAGTCTTAATCAGTTAACATCATGAAGTCCGTATTTGCAATTTGGCACAATTACTAACAGCAAAGGTAATAACTGAAGTTAATAGACCATAAATCTAGAAAAGAATAGGATTAGTAGTCCATTTAAACAAAAATCAATTCGACCTTGTCCATAAACTCCAAACAAATAGCACGTTTCCAGCAGACAACATTTATAGGCCTGAAACAACATACACTATAAACATTACACACTTATTACAAAACAAACTACATTAAATATGAGGGTAGGAGATAAGCAATCACTACAAACCTGTAAGAGACATCTAAGACTAAACCTCGAAAACAAGACAATTCGTCTCTAACATACTCCGGATCATCGAAAAACAGATCATAAGCAACATTATAGCTGCTCTCAACATCTTCTTTGAGCTTATGATCATCTGGTGATGGTGATACAGATGATGAAGATGAAGAAAACAACTTAGTAGTAGTTGCACTAAATCTAATTCTGCGTCGATATATGGGTTCGAAACCAATCAGCATTTCGTGGCCATTAAAGAATGGATTTACTCCACATTGTGCTTTAATCAACTCTGCCATGTACTGATCAATAGAGAACAGTGTACTAAATATGTATCATGTCATTTTTGTTCGGCAGAAATGTAGATTTCAATTTGTTTTATCCAAAAATCTGTTACCACATATTTTTAGCTATATATCTTAATTCTTACATCCAGTGGTTTAGTGCCAAGATAGCATCATTGTTTGATCTTCCTTTAGTTTAGGTCCTTGAAGTTAGGCATGTCATTTAGATTTTTCATTTTGCATGAGATTTAAATAAAATAAAAAATTAAATGCATTACTTGAATTGATACAAGTTTTATATTTTTCAAATTTCAAACTTATAAATTACTTGTTATAGTAATATCGTAAAAATCGAAAATTGATGATACAATGAAATTTAAGTACTCAATCAAATTTGAGTATTCGTTCAAATCGAAAAATCTATTGTACAATGAAATCTGAATATTCGATCAAAATTCTGAATACTGGTTTTCAACATCTTAGTTAGTACTCTTTTGAGGACGATTTTCGAATCGGAAATAATTGAATTTTACGACACTGCACTTGGAGTTCGTATCACCCAAAATGAAATGAACATATATAATTGGGCCTTGGGCCTGGACACTATGGGTTAGTTTTAGAAAGTGTTATTTATATCTGAGACTTGGTTATCTAACCTTTTAGATCCATGGCAGAAGCAAGCTCAACACCCGCCACACACACACCACCACCATCTCCACTCAAACTCCAAGACCGAGTCGCAATCGTCACAGGCGGCTCCCGAGGAATCGGCCGAGCCATCTCGCTCCACCTCGCCTCACTCGGTGCCAAACTCATCATCAACTACACCTCCAACTCAACACAAGCCAATCTCCTCACCACTCAAATCAACTCTTCCTCTTCATCTCCACGCGCCGTCGCAGTCCAAGCCGACATCTCCGATCCACTCCAAGTCACTCACCTTTTCGACACCGCCGAGTCATCCTTCAACTCGCCCATCCACATCCTAGTCAACTCAGCTGGCGTTCTCGACTCCACTTACTCTTCTACCGTAAACACACACTTAGACGACTTCGACAACACGTTTCGCGTCAACACGCGTGGCGCATTTCTCTGCTGTAAAGAGGCGGGGAGGCGGTTAGGGTTTGGCGGGAGAATTGTGTGCATGACGTCATCGATGGTGGTGGGATTGAAGCCGGGGTACGGGGCGTATGCGGCGTCGAAAGCGGCGGTGGAGGCGATGGTGAAGGTGATGGCCAAGGAGATGAAAGGGAAGGGGATTACGGTGAATTGTGTGGCCCCCGGGCCGGTTGCGACGGAGATGTTTTATGCTGGGAAGACGGAGGAGATGGTGGAGAGAGCGATCGCGGAGTGTCCGTTGGGGCGGTTAGGACAAGTGGAGGATGTGGCTCCGGTGGTTGGGTTTTTGGTTAGTGAGGAGGGAGGGTGGGTTAACGGTCAAGTTGTTCGAGTTAATGGTGGTTATATTTGAGCTTATAACTAGTACTCCCTCAGTCCCGATAGGTTCTTTGTTAGCAAGGCCACAAACAACGACGAAGACGAATTGTGTCCGTCGGCGTTTGGGTCATCATTGTAATCGTAACTAGGAATAATTCAAATAATAAAAGGTAGATTTTTAAACTGAATTACATACTAGAATAATTCTATCTAGCACAAGGTGTAAACGTAACCAAGAAGGTAAACAAATAATAGTAAGAATAGCTCCTATTACTTGTAGATCAACTCTTCACCTTCTTACAATCCGCAAAAGCCATATGGGTAATGGGGTTTATACTTTAAGCAATGGATTGACGAGAAGAGGTAAAATCTACATTATAAAACTACAAATTTTACCATCAACAAACTGTTATTCATCTTCGCGTGTAGACAGCCCCGTCTGATCTGGATGACATTGTGCGCTGAGCTGGTAATGGAGTTCCTTTTGGCAGTTTTTCCGTTTGGTGGATTGGGATAGGAGATACTTTTGAACGTTGAGATCTTACATGAGAATCTTTCCATACTGTGGCATCAGACAGGGCGAAGGGGTCAGATTCATAGCCACTGTCAGTCGAAGATGCCCGTGAATGAGAACGTTTTAAAGATGGGATCTTATCCAAAATATTCACCACTTCGGACATTTGTGGGCGATATTTGGGTTCAATATGAGCACATTGTAATGCAAGATTTGCAGCCACATAAGCTCCTTTCCGGGAATACTGGCCCTCTAACTTTGAGTCCATGATTCTAAATAGCTTGCGCTTGTCAGGTAGCTGTGGCCTTACCCAGTCTAACAGTTTCTGCTCTGGACCAGCTCTACTTCTATCGACAGCAAAACGTCCTGTTAGAAGTTCCAGCAACACTATTCCAAAACTATAGACGTCGCACTTGGTAGTGAGCCGACCTGTTTAACAAAAAAATGAAAGCAGTGAAAAGATTTAGTAATACTGACATGACGATGAATTCCCTGACTAGAGAAAGGGATGGAGTTGGGAAAGCTTCATAATGGGCTTATAACAAAATGAGATGACCAGAATGTAATTCAAGAAGATATTATTACATGAATATATCTCTGCCTAATGAAGAGGTAAGAAAAGTCCCAATCATGACACCAAGAAGACAAGTACTACATGATAATATATATGGCAAAAGTTCTATGAGGTTATATGCTATTAATGACCAATGACTTGGTTAAAGTGCGAGCAAAAAAATAGACCTGTGGAACAATATTCTGGGGCTGCATAACCTTCTGTACCGAAGACTCGAGTGGTTACATGAGTCATATCACCTGTTGGACCAGCTTTCACCAACCCAAAATCTGAGAGCTTTGCATTATATTCCTGCATTAGTAAAATATGAGTAATCTGATCTATAGGGGTTATTATCCAACAGAACATCACAACACATCTTTTACATGACCTTCAATGAATATTGATTTCACTGCTTAGGTGAAATCGGACAATATCAAGCTAAATTTAAGTTAAAAGGGAAATACAGGATGCAAGAGCCCACTAAGAATGGAAGTAATATTGTACTTAGCATACCGCATCCAACAAAATATTAGAAGCCTTAAAATCGCGGAAAATAATCTGAGGGTCAGACTGATGCAGGAAAGAAAGACCACGAGCACTCTCAATGGCAACTTTAATTCTTATCTCCCATGACAGAGGTTGTCCACTCCCTGGAAATTGAACAAATATAAACTTAATAAAACATTCATACTTATGTAGCTTCAAAATGTTTCTCTTTCCTTATTCTTCAAATGGTATCTACTAGTACTAAACTTAGAGAACATTGTAAAATACCTCTTATACCTTAATGTTTAATCAATTTAACTTCCAGATCAGTAACATGTACTTTTGTATCTCTAACACCCTAATATTTGCTCATTTGTGCCTTTAACACCTTTTATGTCTAATTTTTTTGCAAATCTGACATGTGTGTTGCATACTTAATTTACCTTTAGCCCTTTAATCGGATGTGTGAAATATCACAAATAATATCTGTTTTGGCATGCACCACACATGTCAGAGAATTGCTATTGATGAATTTAGACTTGAAAGGTGCGATTATAACAAATTCAAAAACAACAATGTGCTGTATAGAAAATTGATTAAGCCATCTGGAGCAGCAGATATCTTCATTTTTACAATAATACAAGTATTTTAACCTATGACAAAGCATGGTCATATTTTGTGTAGCTTTGAAGTAAGTCTATCTTCGGGTGAATATGTGTTTTGGTTGGGGTATCTACTAGTGCTAAACTCAAATGGCTAACAGCTTTGTGTTTAATTAAATGTGATTCTAGCGCAATAATGATTACTTTAGTATCTCAAACACCTTATTGTATGCTTATTTATACCTTTAACCTTTTTTTTTTTTTACAAATCCACACTGTGTGCTGCACAAACACAAGTACCTTTAAACCCTACATCGATTTGTGAAATTTTAGAGCTAATCATACACTCATTTAGCGCACAAAAAACACATCCTATAATTCTTCTTGATAAATTTAGACAGAAAAGGTGCCCTACTTACAGATTAGGATCCATTAAGGTGCTAATGATGCAGAATACACGTTAAACGGTTAAAGTACTGGAGGTAATTACTTTGGTGTCAATTAACTTACTTGTAAATAGATGATTCTCTAAGGATCCTTTAGACATGAACTCATAGACCAGCAATCGATTTTCACCGTCCAAGCAAAAGCCAATAAGCTTGACCAAATTTTCATGATTGAGTTGGCCAAGATAATTTATCTCACTCTGCAAAAATCTTGTCATTAGTTAATGACAAACAAAAGTGAGAATAAAGGAAATTGAATTATGCAAAAACCCACCAACCACTCTTTATGACCTTGGAACCCTTCGGGCTTAAGCTTCTTTACAGCGACTACCATCCCTGTTCCAGGCTTGGCAGCTGTAAGTGTTTTCTCGTCTAACCACCCCTTGTAAACATCACCAAAACCACCTTCTCCAAGAAGACTATCACATCGAAAGTTTCTAGTAGCATTGCTGAGTTCAGTATATGAGAAGGATTTCAAATGTGGCGAAGATAATATTTCACTCTCAGGCCTTGGAATAGGCAAAACTCGGGTTTTATCATTCTCTTTGGACGCCACTAAAGGTTTAGATGGAGTAGGCAAAGGATGACTAGTACGTTCATCTTCTACGGTCCCTGGAAATCAACACTGATTTAGTATATACACTAACAGCATGCAACTCTGGCTAGCATTACTACAAACAATTATATATCCAATTATCTATGCATATCTAGTTGAATATGACAATTCATCATTATGGATTATTAAGATCTGACCCCTAAATAGGTTCTTCTGTTCATGAAAAGAGAACCCTCTATCCATTTAATCAAGAGAGCTTTCTTTTTTAAACGATATCATTTAAAGATACTAGTTAATTAGCACATGGGCAGTTCCATCTTGACCATTTGGTCAGAGTCTCCAACCTCATCAACATGCTCATCTCTTTCATTGTTAGATTAAATGTAATATCCATAATCAGATTATACCACTATTAATGATGTCTAACAGACTTTATTAAATTGTTGAATCCAACACAAACAAAAAATCTATAAACATAGTCATTCAGCTAAAAATAAATATAAATTAATAAACCATAGTCCATAATTGTCAATTAAATAATGGCCGAAGATATAAGACATTTACGAAGAAACACCAACAAAGTTTTATCTGATCACTAGCCTATAGATATAGAGATATTACCAGGAGGGTGAGATGGTTGCGCGGTAACGGGTGGAACAGCATCAACGGCTATATCTTGAGCCCTTTGGATGCAGTTTCCCATGGTATAATGAAAACCTGCTCTTTTCTTTTTAGATTCTCTCTCTTCTCCACTCTTTGGGAGAGAGAAGAGATAAAAAAGAGAACTCATCACATCCAAATCAATGCATGTATATATCTTTTATAAAATATGTGTAGAAAATATTCATCTTTATATATATTAATAGATGAATATGAACAAACATTTTAGATATTTGCACCTGATTCTTGTATTTTTCTCCAATGAATATAGCATCAATTGTGGAGTTAAGTTACTATTTATATCATAAATCCTTCTTGGCCATTCAATAAGACTCCTAATCTTTAACCCTCCCTCCATTTGAAGAGACACCTCTCCCAGAGTCCAAGGTGGCATTGCACAACCATGATTGTTAAACCCATTTTTCACCCCAAGCACAACAAGATTCATATTCTATAAATGTTAAGATCATATGCATAAAAATCGTAAGAATTGCAATAAGAAAAATTTGACTTGTTGGGTCATCGTTTTCTGTATAGTAAATTTGAAAATTCACTTATTAAGTTTAATAAGTTTTATACATTTCTTTGCCAATGAAATTTGATGATCTTTTATAACTCAACTGTATACAAGAGAAAACTTGTATCTGAGAACAAACTCAGGATCTTCCCTAAGATTATAAGAAATTTTACCTATAAAGTAAAGGGGTTCCGCAGAGGCATTTTTGTAAATATTAATTTTTTATCAATAATTTACACAAATACTTTTGAATTTGTATTGATTTGTTTTAACCTCAGGGTTCTAACCTGAGCTCATTCTCAGGCACATGAAACTCCTGTATATAATATCTAGGATTCCAATTCTGAAAATACATATTTTTACAATTTTAAATTATGCCAAAAAACAATCAAATATTTTTTGTTGTTTTTTCTAGTTTAAAAGCAAAACCAACGGGTTCAAGCACATTTGCTACCCTGTGTTTCACAAGATCATGGATTTGATACCCCTCCGACACAGAGAAAGTGAAATATACCCTTTAACAAATGGTATCTTTATGACCATGTTGATGTTGCAACGTCCTAATTGGACTACTTGACAAAAGGGAACCAACTTTGTTTCATTTTCGGGTTTTATGTATTGGATTGAGAAAATGCCCAAAATGACACAAAAATGGGAGTCGGATGTCCAAAATAGCACTCCTGGAAAAGCATGTCCGCGCCTGACACATACATCATGCAACTGCTGTATGCGTTAGGGGGTAACGCATGTTTTTTTTTTTTTTTTAACATGGGAACCCGCAGCCGCTACCCTTCGGGTGCGCTCTGGGTAAACCCATGGGCTCACGCAATAGCCTGCAAACCACGTGATCCAAGGCAAACCGCACAAGTGCGACAGGCTCTGCCCCAGGATGGCATAATCACAAATCCGCCTCCCAGGGAGTCGAACCTGTGACCAAGAGGTGAGATGACCTCTCTTTAACCAACTGAGACAACCCACATGCGTTACTCGTGTTTTTGTGACAGCCCAATCTGATTCAGATGTACAAAACGCAATAACATCATGCGTTAAGGGTGTAACGCAAGTGCGTGATGTGTTACACCCATAACGCATCACGCAGATGCGTTACTGCCAAAACGTAAGTGTTGTTTGCGTTATGCGCTTTGAAAAGCAGTGGATAGGAGAAAAATACACGAGTAACGCATGTATGACATGCGTTACCCCCAAACGCAGACAATACTTGCGTTATGTATGTGCCAGTGCGGGGTACACCTCCAAGAAAGTGCCATTTTGAGCATTTTTCCCAAAAATTGTGCTATTTTGGCACTTCACCCTCGATCAATGTCACGGTAGCTTCGCCAGAAGTGACTAGTCACCTCTTTTCCTCCACCGAAAGATGCTTAGCTAGAAGCGATGGAAAAAATGCCCAAAATGGCACAAATTAACAAACAGATATCCAAAATAGCACAATTTAATAAGCTGGCCGTCTCCTGACACATACATGACGTAATCTCTTCTAGCACACACTGCAGTACTTCACTCATACTTCACTCATTAGTCTCTTTCTCTCTGGTCTCATCCTTACATCTCCCCGTTTCATCTCTTTCTACCCATATCTCTTTCTGCCTATGTGTATATATATACATATACAAACGCTGGTAAATGATACGTTTCAGAGATCAACGCCGATTCACCTTGCATTTTGATTGTGAACGCAAGGTTCTACTACGTTTACATCAACCTAATAAACGCTGATGGTTAATGCGTTCAGATAGAAAATGGAATACATACTTGCGTTTGGTTTTAACGCAACTTTTGGATGCATGATTTGTCTGCCAGTGGAGGGCTTCCTTTTCAATGTGTGCTATTTTAGATACAGTGACCTCATTTTTTGCCAAAACCCGAAGCGATGATCTGTATTTTTGGATGCGTGATTTGTATTTTTAGCCGCCCCAGACGCGCATTGGTATTCTTGTCGGAGGATTTTAAAAAAGCAGTACATATGTCCTTCATCCTTTTTTTTTTGTACATGATAGATCCTTGTTGAACTTCCAAGGTCCCGTTTAGTATGGTTGTTGCCAACAACTTTTTATTGAAAAGAATGTACAAAAATGTTTGATAAATTGTTTTTATGAAAAGCTCTTTTTAGCTTTTGAAAAAGCTATTTTCAGCTACTAATTTCCATATCAAACCTCATCAAAAACATTATTTTTATGAATTATACCTCAAAACATACATATATCAAAAAAAAATACCAAACAGTTATCAAATTCCGCCACAATACTTATTTTTCCATCACTTTCTTCAACAACACATCAATTTTTAAAAGTAATCCCAAACAGAGCCTTAGTATTGCTTGCCAGAAGATAGAAGATCTTATAACCCAACTCTGTAATATATCTTATATACAAGTATATAACCTTATTTGCCTTGTGCGCTGCACTTTCTTCATTTGAAAATTTGAATAAATTTGATGCACGAAGGTCTTAATTTGCTCCTAAAATTGTAACCTTCACTATGTGCTCAAGTACCTTTTGCCACTAGACACGAGATCATGGGATCCGAATCAGTTAATTAATTGTCCGTCAGAGACAATTCACAAAGATTATACTTTTAACTCTCACAGAAACGCAATGCCATCTCCCCAACAGCTGCACTAGGACTACCTTGGCACCTGATTCTGCAGCCGACTGCTGAGCTCCTCAACCTATGTATCTTCAGCTTTGACTTTTTTTTCAAGCTGTGATACATACATCGACAACATTTGACAGGTGAGTTAGGTCACTAATACAAAGTATAAAGTTGGTGACCTAAACTTGCTGACAATGTTGAGTTGCCTGTTCGGAAATCAGCACTACAAGGACAATTCCTTTTGTTTCAGTAGCAAAGTATCAACGCCACTTATAAACACAACTACCTGCAAACAATAAAAGCTTTCAACATACAAATAAATTCGTTTTCAAATTGTTATTAACTAAACAATCATATTAACTGCTCAATAGTTACATATTAAAATTACCAATGAAATTTTTAAAAATGATACACAATGTCAAGAATCAATACTACAATGTCATACAGTCAGAACTGGCACGAAAAAAAACAAATTTTATTAAGTTAAAAGACAGATAAGATTACCCATACTAGGAGTGGAATTTTTGAAACTTCACATCCAAATCGCACTTCATTGCAGAACCTCTTTCCAAACATCAGAATCCTTCAGTGAAGACTAAAGTATACTATTGCATCATCTGTAGACTTTAGGTTAAGGTTTTATTAAATATTATACATAGTCATTAAAGTATAAAAGTATTAGAAATTGTACAATCTTATCACTTATCAGTACTAGATCACTCAAAGTAATGTATCCTTAGATTCTTTAGTAGAAAACTAAACAATTCACTTGGTATTGAGGGAGGAAATCAGGTCAAAAGAGAAAGTGATCCAAAAATATACAATAGATGAAAAATGGCCGTATGTTAAAAGAACTAGTCATCATGATAAATACATTAACCTGCCATTGCAACAGACCTGAGAATTGATACTTGAGTCTTTCATATTTAAAAAGAAAGTAATAGTGCTATAGTGAATATTGAATATTGAATATAATTATTGGATGAACAGTTGACAGATTCAGAAATTACCTTCTTGGTGCCTTTGAGGGAATTTAGGTCCAATTAAACCTTGTAGAAGATGCCTGCCCATCGAAACTCAAGATTTCACTGCTTATCAACCCAGATCATATTCAATAACTTGAATTACCAGTAATCTTTACATGAGCAGCCACCACCCTCAAAATGATGGAATCTGTATGAATCTCGAACTATAATAGACCGATTTGTGACCTTCGACACACACTTAATCCAATTATGGCAATCGTTACAGACCCGAAGATTCTTCATCACACGCAAGGGGATAGTATCAGACAAGCTCAAAAGCCCAAAAGTAATAGCAAGCTTCTCGCTGTGAACATACGTTGTAGGGTCCTTCTGTCCCTGCTCTATATCATTCCAAAGGCTAATACGGTCTTGTACATAACCAACTGCAGTAGCTCGTCTGTTTAGATCATCTAAATGTTCATATATTTTACCCGCTAATGGATGGAGTCGATCACCAACAAAAAATGCATGAACCGAGTTCTTGACCTCAATCCAGCTACGACCAGGCTCCTTCTTTACCCCTCTGTTTTTCATCAACTGTCTTGTATGGTCCCTATAATCCCATTTTCCAGAAACTGCATACATATTTGAAAGAAGTACATAGGTTGCAGAGTCTTCAGGTTCTAATTCTAAAAGATGACGAGCAGCAAATTCCCCGATTTCAATATTCTTATGAGCTGTACAAGCACTTAGTAGAGTCCTCCAAGCCATTGCATCTGGTTCAATAGGCATTTCCTCTATAAATTTCCTTGCACGTGCTAAAAAGCCAGATCTCCCCAATATATCTACAACACAAACATAATGTTCTGGTTTCGGCTCTAGGTTATGTTCTTCACTCATAGCCTTAAAGTAATTAAGCCCCTCATCCACCAAACCCACATGACTACAAGCTGATAACACACTCACATAGGTAACATAGTTTGGCATAAACCCAAGCCGTTTCATTTCCTCAAAGAGTTCTAATGCTTCAGTACCACGTCCGTGTTGAGAATATCCTGTAATCATGGCATTCCATGAAATCTCATTTTTATCAGGCAGATCCAGGAATTCTCTCTTGGCATCAGAAAGGCTACCACACTTTGCGTACAAAGTAATCAGAACGTTTGATGCCTCAGTTTCAGCACTGTAACCAGTTTTAATTATCCGACTATGAATTTGCATCCCTTGTTTTATGTTTGCTGTGTTAGCAGCAGCGCTAACTGCAGACCCAAATGTGAACATATTAATTTCCAGCCCAGATTGATTCATTAGTGAGAAGACCTGTAATGCTTCTTCACAGTGCCCACTCTGTGAAAATCCTGATATCAATCCATTCCATGTGATGTTATCTTTCTCATCAATTTTGTCAAATGCCAAATATGCATCCTCTTTCCTGCCACACCTGGCATATAGACTAACAAGTGCATTGCCAATAGAAAGATCAAGCGAGTAGCCAGATATAATTGATTGAGCATGAATTTGTCTTCCTTGGTTAACAGCTTTTATTCCAGCACAAGCACTAATTGCACTTGAAAATCCTATATTATCTGATTGAATTCCGTGGTCTAGCATTTCTTCAAAAAGCTTAAGAGCTTCAGCATACATATCATGCTGAGCAAATCCGGCAATCATAGCTGTCCAAGAAACAACATCTTTCTCACTGAGCCTTCTAAGAATTTTCAGAGCAGTATCTAGTCTTCCATGCTTGGCATACATATCTATGAGGACACTACAAACATAAACATTTGGCTGAAAACCGGTCTTTACTACTTGTGTATGAATCTGTTCTCCTAGATCCAGGGCTCCTACATAAGTACAGGTCCTCAATATACTAGGGTATGTATATTGATTTGGACACATGCCCTCAATCTGCATCTGCGAGAATAACCGAAATGACTCTGCTAAATCACCCATCTGCCCGTAAGCGACAAGCATCACATTCCACAGAACAACATTCTCTGTTTGAGTCATGAGGAAGAATTTATGCGCTGTTTTGACGTCTGAACATTTAACATAGAGGTCCAGCAGGGAACCTTCAATAATGATATCTGAAGACATTCCTGCTTTTATTGCATATGAGTGCAGTTGCATTCCCTTAGAAAGAGAACCAACTGATGCACAGGCACTCAAGAGGCTTGCAATTGTAACGCAGTCAGGTTTCAGATGATCAAGTTGCATTGCCTTGTATAATTCGAGAGATCTTTGACTGAATCCACGCTGTGCAAGCCCTGATATGAGTGAGTTGTATGAAACCTCATCCCTTCTTTGCATATTTCTGAAAATCTGCTCAGCCATCGTCAAGTTTCCAGAACGAGAATACAAAGTGACAAAAGCATTGCACACAAAAGTTTCTGATGAAAGGCCCCATTTACAGACAAGGGAATGAAGCTGTTCACCTAGCTTAAATAGCTTTATCTTAGTACAGGCACTTATAACACTGGAGAAAACGTAAGGAGTAGGGAAAATACCCGACTTGTGCATCTCGCAGAACAAGAGGATACCTTCTTTCTCTTGTCCACTTTGAGAGAAACCAGATATCATAGCCACCCAAGAGACATTATCCTTCAAATGCATACTTTTGAAAACATTTTTGGCAGTATCTAAAAATCCATTCTTGGAATACAAGTCAATTAATGGATTACAAACAATTGTACATGTACCAAAACCATACCGAATAGCTTTACTGTGAATTTGTCTTACATATTGGAAATCAACTTTACCCCGTAAAATACATGCAAATGTACTTTCATCTGGTTTAACATTTTCTGCCAGCATTTGGGTAAAAACACCCAAAACTTGAGTAGTCAGCTTCTTCCCAGATAACGCTACCATTAACTTATTCCAAGATGACACATCTTTACAAAGCAAATCATCAAAAACCTGGACTGCACCTTCTACATCACCTGCCATTGCATAGGCATCAATAAGCCTGCTACATATATCATGATCCCCACCAAAACCAGATTTCAAAATTTTTCCATGGAGCTTTTTTGAATCTGGCAAAGACCCGGACTTTACATATCCATCTAAGAGCCAGAGATAAGTTTGACGATTTGCAAAAATTTTGTTCTTTTTATTCAACTCGAAGGATTCAAGTCCCTCAGAAATACCCATATTAACTATATTTTTCCCATTTTCTTCAACAAAAGATTCTTCTTCAAAAATTGGAGAAGTTGCAGCGCTACCAAATGCAGCTTCACTTAATCTACCAATATTCCCACACAAATACTGCAACAATCAAGAACATCACTTGAGTTCAAGAAAAAACAGAAGGTAGGATATATATATATATATATATATATATATATATATCAAACAAAGAATGAGATTAAATCTTCAAGGCTTTAGCCTAGCAAATACCCCTCTCTTCTTGGTCAGATGAGATCGAGGGTTCCAACTTCCAACATCAGCAGAGGCATGTGTGTGTGAGTATTTAAATTTTAGTAACTGACCATAATTAAAAAATGAACTTTGTTTCCAGAGAAGCAGCGAAGAAAAAGAATTAGAAAGTACCTTGTGAAACTTGGGAGTGGATTCATGAGGGAAGTAACGAAACAGAGCATTAGAGAATGACCCGCGAAGTAAATGTGAATTGGGAACCATAAATCCTTGAAATTGAGACACCATAGATGCTTAATGACTACAAATGTAAGACCTTCACTACATTCTGCAAAACAATTATAAACTCTAAATAAAATTGAAACTCGAACACGGACTAATACTCACACATCCAAGTAAAATCATCATGACTAATCTGTGGCAGATGAGCAAATCAAACTAAAACATAGGCACAAGGATGAGTTAAAGCAATCAATACTACAATACCTAGCTCAACAAGAAAAAAAAAATGTAAAACCCTCGTAACTCGTAGCCATTCGCAGATAAAACTAATGTAACATCACAGTGGACTCCAATTTAAGCAAATGCTAGAATTTCGTGAACATGATCAAATTACTATTTACCCATAAAGCATATACATCAGTAGTTCACAGTGTGTGCACATAACTCTACTAAAACCTGCCTGACTGTTAGATAACCATATAAACAATCATCAAAATCATGTCTTTTCAATTCTTTATAAATAAAGATGCTACAAAAACCCAAAATAGAAACAATCTCAAAAAACAAACCCAGTTGCCTAATCAAAATTAAAACCAACTGGAAGAGCAACAAATCAAAATAAACAAAAATGCCACAAAAAAATGAACTAAAAGCATATTCAAGAATCATATCATACCTTTAATATCCGGTAAATAAACAGCAGATAATGAAGAGCTTAAGCTTCCTACAAAAACCCATGTTTTTTTTATGTATGTATCTGCTCTCAAGGGGCTATAACTATAAGTAAAATAAATGGAGGCCCAATATTTTTTTTAAAGGACTTAAACGGTGTCGTTTTACTCTGTTTCCTATTTTGTCTCCCTCTGGTTTCTGTTTTATAAATATGTGCCCTAATAATAGTAGGTAATGAAATCTTATCTAATCCAAGAACATGGCAATTGCAAGAACTGGAGTTTATGTTGATGACTACTTGGAATGTAAGTATCTGTATCTATTTTAAGCCATTTAATTTCATTTTCTTGAATAAAGTTTTAAACTTTATCATTTATTATTTGAGTTGGATTGCTAATTTATATGGATGTAAATGTAATTGTAAGATAGATGCAAGCACTTTACCAGCTGAGCTTCAGAGGCTTCTCAATACAGTTAGAGAACTTGATGACCGTTCCCAAGGTATCAAACATATGTGTGTGTACCATTTTTAGTAATTTTATTTTATTTTATTTTTTCTCAAATTTTCAAATTAAAAAAAAGTCCAGTTATTAGAAATTTAAATGCTTTTTATGTAGTTAGAACTTTTTTGGCTCTTGGAATTGGAGTATAAATTGTGGTATTGAAAGTGTAAGATAGTACAAGATTTAATAAATGGAAATTAGATTTCTTTTTTATTATTTATGAATTTGTAAGTTTGAAAGTTTCTAATGTAGCTGAAATTGTGTAATTTAAAAAGCTATGATAAATCAGACTAGACAGCAGGTTAGTAGTTACTGTCTGGGAATGGGAGCATCTTTTCAAAGCTTAAAGAGAGGAAATTACGAAGATGACGAAGCAATAGTGAAAAAGGAGATAGAAGTTAGCCAGGAAAATGCTCTAAGCCTCTGCACCGAGAAGGTCTTATTGGCACGGCAGGCTTATGACCTTGTAAGTTTCATTGTTTATAGGATTATGATATTTCATTGCATTTCTGTATGAGCTTTTTTTGTTGTTTGTAAATAGGGAAAGTAGTTTTTGTATAAGCATGCCTACACGAAATGCTTGATTTATTGTAATTTTGAAATATCTGGTAAGCTTTTTGCAGTCAACAAATGTCTTATGTTCGAACTTAGGGTCCAGCAGAATTGTTACGCTGTCTTAAGCTTCAAATGGTTCAGTTCCATGCTATATGTTGCTATCTAGAATGATAACTTTCTTCCCGTTTTGTGTCTGAACTGTAAGTTGCTGCTTGACGATCTTTACTTCGAGCATATCTTCCTACTATGCTGCATTGATGGGATTGGTGTTGGTTGTAGTACTAGCAATAGTAGCGAAACACTACCCTGAAACAAACTGTTTGTACTTGATTTCTTAATTTCTTCGTGTAGTTTTTGGTTCATACTTGACTTCTGCCTCTTGTTTCCATACTCGTCTTCTTTCAGATAGATAGCCATGTTAAACGTCTCGATGAGGATCTAAATAACTTCTCGGAAGATCTTAAACAAGGTACAGTGCGGGCTTCCTAATTTGGACTACTTGTTGGAATATAGTTTTGTATTCATCAATTTATGATTTGGAAGTGAACAACCAATGGGTGTATCTGCAAAAAATTATTAACTGGATATAATATATTCATATAATTTGCAAAACGATTGAAATTGTACCACCATAAATGATATTGTAAGTTACTTTATATTGGTAGTTGCTCATTAATTTAAATCCCCAGCCAAACAGCAGCATGGCAAATGCTACTGCTGTGCCATAACTTTTACTTCTGTATCAATAATGAAGTCAATGTTAGAACTGGTAATTTGCCTTGGAAGGTTATATTATGTAGCTCCTTATGTTGCTCTTTATTTCCTTGCCAAAATGTGCAGAGGGAAAATTGCCACCTGATGAGCCAATAAACCTTCCACCACTACCATTAATGCCTAAAAATGAGAAACGGAAATTACCTTACGGAACACCTCAACAAAAGAAGGTTGATTCCAAAGACAGAGACTGGGAACGTGACAGAGACTTTGAGCTCATGCCTCCTCCAGGTAGCCAGAAAAAAGATTATGCTCCTATTGAAATCGATCAACCTATTGATCCTAACGAACCAACATACTGCGTCTGTCATCAGGTCTTGCTTTTCAACCATTGTGGTTATTTTACACTTATTTTGGTACTGACTTCAGCAAATTACATATATTTTCTCTACATCTTTCAGGTATCGTTTGGAGATATGATTGCCTGTGACAATGAGAATGTAAGCCCCTACTACACCACTTCACTTGTTCTTAGGTTTTAGCTTCTACATATACTACCAAGAATCTTTTCTTGCTGCGTACTACTAAGAATCTTTTCCTGCTGCTACGCCCACAGGATTAGGATCCTTAATTGTTCGATTAATTAGTTTTGAATAAACTACAATCTTGTTATGTGAAACAAGTGTAAGAATGTTTAAATGATCAAACAAAATTAAATTAAGAATGTTCATGAACTGCTTAGCAAAAAAAAAAAAAATTGTTCATGAACTATATGCTAATAAAACTTATATTATTTTAAGTTAAAGTAATTATTACTAAATAAAATGGAATCATACTATGTCAAATGATATAAGAATTCTAAGAAGATATATATTAATGCATTGATAAATAAATATAAATTACTTAAACTTAATGATATCTTTGTAGTCAAAATAATTTTAACATTAATTAATATTAAAGCAAGTACATTTTAACCAAATTCATGCATTCATAAAATTTACTAATTTTCAAAGAATAAAAACATTGCACTTGATAATATTAGAAATAGAAAAAGTGAAGGCATTAAAGGTGTATATTCTAATGTATAGTTCGAAGATTCATTTCCTAAAATTTTCTTTCTTGCAACCCATCTCGACTATCCTCGATTGAAATCTCCTTCTGTATCACTTTATAAAATCAAAAATAGGTTAAAGTGAAGATGTCCCCAAATAATTCTGTTGTGAAATAAAAATTAAGGTTATTAAATTGCGGCTAGGGTTAGTGAGCTTCGTGTTTTAATGGCTGCGCTTGTGTCGCTTGTGTTTCGTGACCTAATTTGGGTCCTCACAAGATGCCTACGTATCTCATAGTTGAGAATCAAGCCAAGATGTAGTTCTGAGGTTGAGGGGTCAGGCCCTTATATAGGCTGTGGGAGCCTTAGAATCGTAGTAAGGTTAGGTGATTTGGTGGACAAGTCACCGCCTTGAGGAAAGTTCTAGACTCCTGCCTTGTAGGAGTCTGTTTCCTTGTCGAATTTAGGTGCCTTGAAGGCTACCCCTTGTCCCTTGATTCTAGAACGCTCCTGGTTTGTGGATCAGGCCCATGTTAAAAACAAGTTTATACCGGGCGTCCCCAGTTTGGGCTGTTCTTCGGGCTTAATCATTAATTAAGAATTTAATGCACAACTAGGGTTTCGGGCCTTATTAATGAGCCAATAAATGTAACATTAACTATGTCTTTAGGGATTATTTTTCACCCATATCATTTGCCCCCAACTTCTGGGAAAACTTGGTTTCGTTGAAGTTTAAGGTCACGTCGGCCCTACCAGGGTATCGTCTTACAGTAAAGTGTGTAGCGACCTACACATTCACAACGACTAAAATTCCCTCCCAAGTTTAATACTTAAGAAAGTTAAACGTTCCTTGGCCTCTCGAACCTGTTGTTAGGATTTCTATGCAATTCGTGCATAGGATCCTTTATCGTAAATTAATTAGTGATTTATTACCCTCAACTTATTTAAGTTGGGGTTAATATCAGGTGGTCGATGCTCATAAGCCTTAATATAGACTAAATTTTGAGCAAAAGACGATAATTCTGCCCTAATTGAGGCTAACCCAACCTTAAACGGGGCTATAAAGGCCTTAATCAAGGCTAACTAACTCATTCTTAATGTGACTTTTACTAGGATATCCATTCTTAACCTTAAGATAGGTTAATTTTAGAGTGGAGATCCTTAAACGTCGCTAATTGAGGGTAATCACCCCCTAACTGCGATTAGTGAAATCTTAACCTCAAAATTTTAAATCAAGTCAATTCAGTAGATATTCTTATAACCTCCTGGTTGGAGAAAGAATCACGTGAATATTCTCATTTTTGAGTTGTCTAGACAAGAAGTACGGTCCCTTGGACTAGGGTCATTCTTCACACTTCCTTCTTCTCCCAAAGAAAATTTCTCTCTCAAGAGCTTTCAAGCTTCAAGCATTTCTCTCGATTTTAAACAAGAAGTTCAATGGCAAGTGAAGGTGGTAACATCACCGTGGTTCCTTCCAAGGGTCTTCTTCGACTGCTCACCAAGAGGGTTAAGGACAACAATAAGAAAGGTAAGAAGGTCTTTCCTCCCCGTTACCAGTTATCTTTGCCCCAGCTCTTAGACGAGCCCGGGGACGTGTTTCCAAACAACGCAGAATTCGATTCTTTTATATTCCCTAGTACTTTAGGTGTAGGAGATCTTGAAAAGTTACTTAAATTCGAATTCCCTCCTGGTTTGAAACTTAGAGTTCCAACACCAGGGGACAGAACATGCAACTGGCATCCCGAGAACCTATTTGTATACAAGGGTGCCATTATAACCGGTCTTAGGTTTTCAGTTCACCCCTGGATTGTTAGGTTGCTAGCCGAGGTTAAAATCAACCCTTGCCAACTATATCCCAACGCCTGGAAATTTATTTTCATTTTTATGGTTGAATGTATCAAAGGAGGCATCCGCCTTAGCATTCCATTGTTTAGACACTTATTCGCTTTCAAGAATAGCCCCATTACGAGAAAAGGATGTGTAAGCATCCAACACCGTACGAAATCTAGAATGATTATCAATGCTGCCTCCGTGCCTGATTCATATCACAATTGGAGGCACGAGTTCTTCATCCTTAGATGGAAAGGGGGAGATTGGGGTGATTTTATCAGATCTGAGTTCAATCACGTGATTGATGAGGGGGTTAGTGAGCTTCAACTTGGTAAAATAATCGATGGTCACTATCAGGAACTTCCTTTGTGCTGAAGCTACAGGGAAAGGACCAAGTATGTGCATCCCCCACATGGCAAACGGAATAGGAGAGTTAATCGATGTTAACATCTCTGGCTGATGCCTGACTATCGGAGCGTGTTTCTGGCACCTATCACACTTCCTAACATAATTTTGCGCATCGGCCAACATCTCGGGCAAATAGAACCCCAAGCGGGTGATCTTATGGGCTAGGGCTCTGCCCCCCAAGTGCTGCCCACAGATCCCTTCATGAACTTCCTTTAGCGCTTCTTCTGCCTCTTGGGGCCTCAAGCACTTCAAGTACGGGATAACAAAAGACCTCTTATAAAGGATGCCTTCAATCAAGGCATATCTCAATGCTCTCACTGACGGTTTTCGTGCCTCCAAGGCATCGTCAGGGAGCCATCCGGTTTCCAAATGAGCCTTGATAGGATCTATCCAACAGCTTCTTACGTCAATAGGTGCCACCAATTTCGAATTGATGGTAGGGGCCTTCAGGACCTGGAAGTAGACACTTCCTGCATAATTCTGTATCTCAGAAGAGGCGAACTTTGATAGGGCATCGGCCTTAACGTTCTCCCCCCTCGGAATGTGCTCCATATAGCACTCATCAAACTGAGTCATAACGGCTTTCACAACCCTTAGATACTTTGCCATAGTTTCATCCTTGGCTTCAAACTCTCCATTCACTTGCGAGACTGCCAGTCTTGAATCTCCACAGACTTTGAGGTTCTTGACCCTCAGTATTCTGGCCAAGCCTAATCCGGCTATCAAGGCTTAATATTCAGCTTCGTTGTTGGTTGTTGGAAAATCCAACTTCAAAGCATACTCCACTGTGAACCCATCGGGGCTTTGCAAGACTAAACCTGCACCAGTGGACTTTGTTTTTGATGCTCTATCAAAATAGAGCACCCAATACTCCTTCTAATCCGGTACAAGTTCCTCATCTTTATCCTCACCTTCCTGGTTGGGTACTATCTCCTGCCCCCCCCCCGACTTCTTGGTTGTCGATGGTACATTCAACCACGAAGTCGGCCAATGCCTGAGCCTTGATGGCTGTTCGAGGCTTGTACGTGATATCAAACTCCCCGAGTTCGATCGCCCACTTAATTATCCTTCCACTGGCCTTCGGGCTATGCAATATGTTCCTCAGCTGCTGGTCCGTCAGGACTTCAATCTTGTGTGCCTGGAAGTACGGTCGTAGCTTCCTTGAGGTTGTTACCAGTGCCAATGCAAATTTTTCAATGGGAGAGTAATTCAACTCAGCTCCATGCAACACCTTGCTCACGTAGTAGATAGGCTTCTGAACTTTGTTTACCTCTCGAATGAGAACGGCACTCAGTGCTTGTTCGGATACTGCTAGATATAGATACATGGTCTCTCCGGGACTTTGTTTACCTTCCAGGGACTTGGGTAAAAAAAGGAAAAATGACCCCTTTGTGATCAGGGCTTATTGCATTCACAGCCTTCTCCCAACCAATAGTCATGCTATCTGGTTGAACCTCTCTATCGTGCTCATCAATAAAAGCAAGGAATGTATCCGAACCCAAGTAGTTCTGAATTATCGAGTCCTCGTTCTTTTGAGCTCAGTTCTCCATAGCCAGATACTTCCCCTTAAGGGAGGAGAGCTGATCTTCAGTGGAGAAATATTTGGCCTCCCACTCCTCGGATTCTTTCTTATGTTTCTCAGAGGACTTGAGGGCATTCCTCTCCTTCGTCTTGTACGAGTTTCCAAGTTGAACAGCATTTTGGAAATGAGCGTTTAGCTACAAGAAGCAAACACCACAAAGAGATGTGTTAAGCCATGACGGTCAATATATAACAAGAGTAATAAAAAAAGAAAGGGGAGATGAGCTTACGATATAGGCATGGTATACTCCCCAACTTTCACTTTCTGCAAGGTCCATAGTTGTTGCAAAATGGACCTGGTCGGCCGGGGCAATGACGTTCCCGGACCAGTCTTGGGCAAGAAGGTGGTTGTCTCTGATAGCATCTTGCTCACATATCCCCCATTCAGGCATGAATTTTGTTTTCATGCTTCCATCTGAACACCTGACTCTCTTTCCAGCCTTTGAACAATGCTGGAGGAAATCCGGAGTAGGCACGTCTTCAAGATTGACCTCCTTTTCAGCCTTCTTGATCACTCTTTTGGTGATTTGAGGAGCGTGCCTTGGTTGGCTATCAATCTCTTCAGCAACTGCAAACACAAACAAAGAAACAATGTTGGAATAAGAACAAGTATAACGAAAATAAAGAAGTTGAAGTAAGGATTACCCTCAAGGGGGATTTGACTAAGGCCGGCCTCTATCAAGGCGCACTCAGTCACGACTTCACGAAAGTGGGCATTTTGGAAGGTTGAAACAAGCCAGTCCCGGTGAGCTATTTCTTCACCTGTAAGTTGAAGCTCACTAACCCCCTCATCAATCACGTGATTGAACTCAGATCTGAAAAAGTCACCCCAATCTCCCCCTTTCTATCTAAGGATGAAGAACTCGTGCCTCCAGTTGTGATATAAATCAGGCACGGAGGCAGCATTGATAATCATTCTAGATTTCGTACGGTGTTGGATGCTTACCCATCCTTTTCTCGTAATGGGGCTATTCTTGAAAGCGAATAAGTGTCTAAACAATGGAATGCTAAGGCGGATGCCTCCTTTGATGCATTCATTCATAAAAATGAAAATAAATTTTCAGGCGTTGGGATATAGTTGGCAATGGTTGATTTTAACCTCGGCTAGCAACCTAACAATCCAGGGGTGAACTGGAAACCTAAGACCGGCTGTAATGGCACCCTTGTATACAAAAAAGTTTTCGGGATGCCAGTTGCATGTTCTGTCCCCTAGTGTTGGAACTCTAAGTTTCAAAACAGGAGGGAATTCGAATTTAATTAACTTTTCAAGATCTCCTACACCTAAAGTACTAGGGATTATGAAAGAGTCGAATTCTGCGTTGTTTGGAAACACGTCCCCGGGCTCGTCTAAGAGCTGGGGTAAAGATAACTGATAACGAGAAGGAAAGACCTTCTTGCCTTTTTTATTGTTGTCTTTAGTCCTCTTGGTGAGCAGCCGAAGAAGACCCTTGGAAGGAACCACGGTGTTGTTACCACCTTCACTTGTCATTGAAATTCTTGTTTGAAATCAAGAGAGGTGCTTGAAAGCTCTTGAGAGAGAAATTTTCTTTGGGAGAAGAAGGAAGTGTGAAGAATGACTTCTACCCTCACTCTTTTATAAGAAAAAGGGTGACCCTTCATAGCAGGTCATTTTTCCGACAACCCGCGTTTACAGGTCAAATAGTCGAAAATAGCAAGAAAAGGCCTGATAAACTCGGAACTAAGTCGAATAAACGATCTAATTCGTAAGAATAAGCGAAAGAAACGAATAGAAATGCAGGCAGGAGCAGCAATATAGTTGGCAACCCATGAGGTTATGCTAACTCAGACTTATTAAGCCTAAACTGAGGATTAAGCCAAAAACTCACAGTTAAGGCACTAAACATAGAGATTGGCTAAAAAGCTAATTTTGGAAGATATATTCTAAAACATAGAGTTGGGGCTTTGAATTTTAGATATCTACACAAATACAAGCCTTGGTGGCCAACAAGGCTGTTGCCTCAAATCAAGCTGGTGGTTTGAATTCAAGGCCTGAAAATCGGGAACCGTTGGCTAAATTCAAACCAAGGCAAGATTCTACAAAAAAGGTAGGAGAGTTGAAGTCCTTGTGACAAAATCAAGGATCAAAAACCAACCAAAGTATCCTAGACTTGAAGTCAGGTGTTGAAAACAAGGGAATTCCATATGCAGACGACTAAGAAGCAAAGACCTCTTTGATAAAGGGGGCAAGGCCAAAGAAACTTCATCACAAATTCTACATCCTATTATGAGGATGGAAGGGTGTTTGAAAACCAAAGACCATAGTTGAATCCAAGGTTGTTTGAAACCAAGAATTCAAGAACAAGTTAAGGCCCTGAAAGTCCCGAAAACTAAAAAAGTAGGTTGTTTGAGATCAAGGATCACAAAACCAATCAAGGTGTGGCAAATCCACTCTAGAAACAAAGAGGGAAGCCAAAGACAAGATTTGGTTTTGGTCAAAGTCAAGGTCAAAAGTCAAAGTCAAACTGTCAAAATTTTGGCCAAAATTCAAATATATATATATATATATATATATATATATATATATATATATATATATATTGGAGGGGCCCAGCCGACCAGGCACCCTTGGCCAAATGGCCGACCAGGATAGGCCAACCAGAGCCCCCTGGAGGAAAAATGGTTCAGGTGTCTCGAACACCTGAACCCCTAATTAACTTCGTTTGGCTCCAGAACGCTCAAAAATGTTCCGATTGCTCTCAAATTTGAGATTCAAGGACCTTATAAGATCCTCTACAAGCCTATGTAGGTGTCCTAATGATCCTTTGAAGTTTTGAAAAAAACCTTGTTTGAAAACAAGGTTTGGTTCGAAAAGCAGCTTGAAAGGTGGTATTTCGCCTCCAAAACGTTCAAAAATGCATATTTTCATGTGATTCTTCTTCATATCAGGAGATTATAAGAATTCCCATCATATAAGCTCAACTTTAAAATTTGAGTTGAGGGGTGTCAGGGGTGTTGAAAAACCAGGAGGGTGTTGAAAAACCAGGAAGGTGTTTGAAAACCAGGTCCAGGGGACTGTATTTCTTGTCTAGACAACTCAAAAATGAGAATATTCACGTGATTCTTTCTCCAACCAGGAGGTTATAATAATCTCTACTGAATTGACTTGACTTCAAAATTTGAGGTTAGGATTTCACTAATCGCCGTTAGGTGGTGATTAACCTCAATTAGCGACGTTTAAGGATCTCCACTCTAAAATTAACCTATCTTAAGGTTAAGAATGGATATCCTAGTAAAAGTTACATTAAGGATCCTATGCACGAATTGCATAGAAATCCTAACAACAGGTTCGAGAGGCCAAGGAACGTTTAACTTTCTTAAGTATTAAACTTGGGAGAGAATTTTAGTCGTTGTGAATGTGTAGGTCGCTCCACACTTTACTGTAAGACGATACCCTGGTAGGGCCGGCGTGACCTTAAACTTCTACGAAAACAAGTTTTCCCAGATGTTGGGGGGCAAATGATAAAGGTGAAAAATAATCCCTAAAGACAGTTAATGTTACATTTATTGGCTCACTAAGGCCCGAAACCTTAGTTGGGCATTAAATTCGTAATTAATGATTAAGCCCAAAGAACAGCCCAAACCAGGGACGCCCGGTATAAGCTTGTTTCTAACATGGGCCTGATCCACAAACCAGGAACGTTCTAGAATAAGGGGTAGCCTTCAAGGCACCTAAATTCGACAAGGAAACAGACTCCTACAAGGCAGGAGTCTAGAACTTTCCTCAAGGCGGTGACTTGTCCACCAAGTCACCTAACCCTACTACGATTCTAAGGCTCCCACAGCCTATATAAGGGCCTGACCCCTCAATCTCAGAACTACGTCTTGGCTTGATTCTCAACTCTGATATACGTAGGCATCTTGTGAGGACTCAAAATTTTTCACCTTCTTCAAAACCTGAAAGAAAGGCAAACACTTGTCGCCAGACTTTGAGATGAATCTTCCCAAGGCAACCACTCTGCCAGTTAACTTCTGCACATCCCTCACAGAACGGGGTAGCTCCATGTCTAGAATCGCCTTGATCTTATATGGGTTGGCTTCAATGCCTCGTTTTGAAACCATCAGACCCAAAAACTTTCCTGATCCAACACCAAAGGCACACTTGGCTGGATTCAACATCATCTTATGGTGCCTCAGCACTTCAAACGCTTCTCTGAAATGCTCAATATGGTCTGCCATGAACAGGCTTTTAACCAACATATCATCAACATAGACCTCCATGGTTTTCCCAATCAGATGGGCGGATATCTTATTTACCAGTTGTTGATAAGTAGCTCCTGCATTCTTTAGTCTGAAATCCATGACAAGGTAACAGAAAACACCAAAGTCAGTTATAAAAGATACCTTTGGGATGTCATCCTTGTGCATCTTAATCTGGTTATAGCCACTGAAACCATCCATGAAGCTCAACATTTCGTGCCCAACTGTGGCATCTATTAGTGTGTCAATTCTTGGTAGGGGGAAACAATCCTTAGGACATGCGTCATTCAAATCGGTGAAGTCTATGCACATCTTCCACTTTCCGTTGGCCTTCTTGACCATCACAGGGTTAGCCAACCATTCAGGGAACTGAATCTCCTCAATGAAACCAGCTTCCCAGAGCTTATCTACCTCTTGCCTAATGGCCTCTTGCCTTTCAGGAGCAAAATTCCTCTTCTTCTGCTTTACTGTCTTCCGCTTGGGATCAACATTCAACTTGTGAGTTATGAGTTGGGGGTCAATCCCTGGCATATCAGTTGTTGCCTAAGCAAACACAACCCTGTTCCCTTGTAGGAACTCTATCAATTTGCCCTTCAAGGGTTATTTCAAAGAAGCTCCAACATACGTAACCTTTTCAGGGTCTCCCAGCTCCAGAGATATAGGAACCAAATCTTCTGCTGGCTTCCCTCGGTGTTCATCGTCACCACGGACATCCATGTCTTCAATCGGGAGGACCTGCCCCCCGGCTTCATCAGCTCTTAATACGGCCATATAACAACTTCTGGCCATCTTCTGATCACCCTTCTGTTCTCCAACACCGTTCCGGGTTGGAAACTTGACTTTCATATGATAGCTGGCGGCAACAGCCTTAAATGCGTGGAGTCCAGTCCTTCCAAGGATCGCATTATACGTGGAAGCCGCCTTGATTACCAGGAAATTCAGCATCTGAGTAGCCTCTTTGGGCTCCTGTCAATAGTAATTGGCAACTGGATAGTCCCTGCAACACTGGATTCGACTCTATTGAACCCATATATAGGCATAATGTTTAGGGCAACTGAGAGTCATCTTCACAAACGCATCATGAAATAGAATATCAATGGAAGCCCCATTGTCTATCAAGACTCGCTTCACCTCTGAGTTTCCAATTACAGGAGTTATGACCAACGGGTCGTCATGGGGGAACTTCACCCCTTCCAAGTCTGAATCGTCGAAACCAATCACTACTTCAATCTTTTCACGTTTCGGGGCCTCTCCCACGATGTGCATTACCTCTCTGGCGTATGCCTTTCGAGAGTTCGTTGTTGTACCGGTCGCTGTCGGGCCTCCCCAAATCATGTTGATAACTGGCCCTCGAGGTTGCGGATTACAATCACGATCATTATCCCTCCTATCATTATCCCTTCTATTATAGTCTCTTCTTTGATTTCCACGATTTTCGCCCTTCGTGAACTTGCTTAGTTTCCCTTTTCGGATCAAGAATTCAATCTCGTCCTTGAGTTGTCTACAATCATCAGTGTAATGTCCCACGTCATTGTGGAACCTACAGTACTGGTCCTTGTTTCGCTTTGCGGGATCACCCCTGAGTGGCTTTGGCCATCGAAAATCCTTGTCTTTCTCAATATCCATCAGGATCTGACTCCTAGGAGCATTCAACCTCGCGTATTCAAAGAACCTTGGTTCCAAATTTTTCTTAGGGGCAGAGTCGGAGTCCTTGCTAGTTCGGGGATACTTGTCCCTAGCATCATACTCTTGCTTTCGCTTCTGGGAGTTCCCGTTTCCTCCACCCACGACGGGGGCTTCCGCTTTCCTCAGCCTTTATGTACTTGCTTGCTCTCCTTTGGAGCTCAATCATGCTTTCAGGGGATGCTTTGCCAACGACATATGAAAGAAGGTGTTCGTTGTTCCATTCTCCAAGGCTATCATATACCTTATTTTCCAGATCAGGAACATTCAAAGTCTTCTTGGTGAAGCGCTTGAGATAATCCCTTAGGTTCTCATTCTTTCCTTGTTTCACTTGCATGAGATATGTAGAGCTTTTCTCATGGACTTTTCCACTAACAAACTGGTTAATGAAAACCGTGCTCAATTCCTTGAAAGAGCCAATCGAGTTTGCGGGCAACCGGCTATACCATCGTTGAGCCATGGCTGCAAGGGTTTGAGGGAACACCCTACACTTGATAGCGTCGCTAGCGGGCTGCAACAACAGTACGTTTGAGAACGTCCTCAAATGGTTTGAGGGATCGCCCGTTCCATCGTATGCTTTTATCGTAGGCATCTTAAACTTCCGGGAGACATGAGCATTCATCACCTCCTCAGTGAATGGGGGTGTGGGATCGTCAGGGTCTCCAAGTGGCATCTGGTCATTGGGATCACCCCTGGGGGTTTCCACCCTCGTAGCTCCTCCGATTGGGGCATCAGCCCTTCTCTGTCTCCTTGAAGACTTCTCCAAATCAATGAAGTGAATCTCCCTTGAAGTCGGAGGAGGCCTATTCTGATTCTGCCTTGCTTCCTCTCTGGCTATGTCGTCCTTCAGCTTTTGGATCTCGGCCTCATGAGCCTTGATTCTCTTAGCAGCTGTTAGAGGGGGTCCATCATGGATTCTTTGAGTCCTTCTCACAGGCTCCTTGCTTGCACGTCGCATCCTCGGGGCTTCATCGCGGTCGTCATCCTCAGACGATTGAATCATCAGTGTAAGACCCGGAGTAATCATAATATCCTTACTCAGGAGGGGCTAAACCCCTAATGTAAGGTGGTTGATACGACTCATGTATCTGCAGGGCATGACCGCTTAGCCCGGGATCCTTTCGATTTGGGGGATAGTTAGGTAATTCATATGCCGGATTGGTGTTCACAGGGAGCGTAATGGTGGAGATCTGAACTCCTGAGAGTGGTGGACGACTAGTCAAAGGAGAGACCACCATCTGAAGTTGATTAGTCTCCTGCTCCGGGTGGACGACCACTGGTAGGGTTCTCTCATCATGGGGATTTGTCCCTGTAGGTTGAGAAACTTGAGTTCGAGTGGTTGTTTCCGTTGATGGGGGTACGTACCTTTGCTCCGTAACAACAGGTGGAGCGGAGGTGACGGCTGGTGGAATAGAAGTGACGAGGGTGGCCTCGGTTGAGACCGATGTTATTCTTCGTGTGTTAACCATGGTTGACGTTGTCGTCCCACAGACGGCGCCAAATGTTATGGAATAAAAATTAGGGTTATTAAATTGCGGCTAGGGTTCGTGAGCTTCGTGCTTTAATGGCTGCGCTTGTGTTTCGTGACCTAATTCGGGTCCTCACAAGATGCCTACGTATCTCAGAGTTGAGAATCAAGCCAAGACGTAGTTCTGAGGTTGAGGGGTCAGACCCTTATATAGGTCGTGGCAGCCTTATAATCGTAGTAGGGTTAGGTGACTTGGTGGACAAGTCACCGCCTTGAGGAAAGTTCTAGACTCCTGCCTTGTAGGAGTCTGTTTCCTTGTCGAATTTAGGTGCCTTGAAGGCTACCCCTTGTCCCTTGATTCTAGAACGTTCCTGGTTTGTAGTTCAGACCCATGTTAGAAACAAGCTTATACCGGGCGTCCCTGATTTGGGCTGTTCTTTGGGCTTAATCATTAATTATGAATTTAATGCCCAACTATAGAATTTTGGACCTTATTAATGAGCCAATAAATGTAACATTAACTATGTCTTTAGAGATTATTTTTCACCCATATCAAATTCAAATGTTTGTAATTACTATTCAAAAGGCATCTTTTCTTAAAATTACTATTAAAAGTATCGGGAATTAAAATATAAACATTTGAATAGAGTGAAATATTACATATTTATAAACAAAGTCAGCATTTTGTGTAGCAATAGTTTTGATTAATACAAAAAAAAAAAAAAAAAATCTTAGTTTAAATAGCATTGTGCTCATCAGACGTCCACCTCCTCCATGTTCTATATATACTATATTGATAAACTGCAGTCTAGCTTCATATTTGGATTTTGCACTAGTACATAATAATGCAATATAATGCAGCTGAGAATGAATTGTGTAAAATGGAACAATATAAAATTACTGAAGCACTAACACGGAAAAAGAAAATATTCTTATTTGGTTGATGTAATCGAATCATAGTCTTTCAAATATTGAATAATACAATCCGTGATGAGGAACGGGAATGAAAATAGAAGACATTGTTCCTTAACTTGTCATCCACCAATATGAAATTGACTTGTTGCTTCTGTATTGGAGATAATACTGCTTTAATCTAGAGAAGTCTTATGTGTAACTGGTCATCAGATACAGCCCCATTAAACCTCTCTCAAGTCTTCCTTTCCAAGTTTTGGCCAACTTCTTCTGATACATCTATTATCAGATTGGCGTATGCATAATTTAGAAAAACGCTCAGAAGTTTATTATTGTTGCATGGATGTTAAACTACATATCTAGGAATATCTACAGAAACAAAATTAACTCCAACTCGGTTAGTACTGTCAAGAGTTTACGTGCTCCTTCACTTGCATTGTTAACCCTACTTAAGGAGTTTAAAATCCATCTTTATTATGCCAAGCCTGCTATTTACATCTAAAAACTTTACCTAGTAAACTTCACTTCTGTTTGATTTTGAAGTTGTGGTTCTTTTTCTTTTTCCCTGGATCACCTAGTATGTTTTTACATATCTTTTCTGCAGTGCCAAGGAGGTGAATGGTTCCATTATCAATGTGTTGGGCTCACACCAGAAACAAGGTTCAGAGGAAAGTGGTATTGTCCAACCTGCAGGCAACTACAGCGCTAATTGAACCTTTTCTTTCTAGATTATTTACGACAGGAAAGAAGGTACGATTTAGTTTCTTTCTGCCAGTATAGCGGGGGAGTGTAAAATTAGTTGTTGTGTTTACGAGTTTTGGATTGAAGAGGGTAAATTGAAGAGTTTGGAAGGCTTGGAACTTCCGTTCTACTCTGTCCTCAGTTTATAAATTTAAAACAAAAAACAACGCATTGATGTAGCATCTTCATTACTAGGTATTCTGTTACTACATACAATTTGCACTATAAATAACTTTCCTCGTCTTATTATTCTCTTGCAGTTGCCGATGCGAAAACTGCAAATGCATCTATCTAATGCTTAAATGCCTAATGTTTTATAGTTTGTGCGTATGCTTTTCACTACTATAATTTGCAATCAAGAGTTTTTATGGGAACAAATTATTTCTACTCTACTCTCCGAAGTAGGGATTGTGTATCTAAGCCTCTCCCGACCCACTTCCCGTTGAAACATATGGTGCATGTTTAGTTCAGTTCACTTCGTTCGGTTAATAAATCAATTACTAGTTGAATTACGCACCTTAATCAAGTTAAGCCAGAATCAAACATCTAAGAATACATTCATACTATAAATTAAAAAAAAATATTATTGGAATGAATCAGATAAACTCTCCAAGTAAATAGTACTGAATGAAACGCTGTGTATCCGTACAATGCACATCTTATCATCTACATTCAACATTAAGACTTCGACTTTGAACTTGTGGAGTATATGGAGCTCTTCATATATGATGAAATTCAGACGAAATCTTTGATAAAATCTAAAATAGCAGCGGCCCTTCTCGGATCAATCATATCAATGTTATGAAATCCAACATCATCAAACTTGGCTTCCACCATAACCCCACTCATCACCAACATTTTCACAAATTCTTGTTGTCGATCAATCAAAGGATCACCTCCGAATCCAATGACCAAACACCTCCCAATTGATCTAAGTTTCTCCTTGTCACACTCCTGTAAAGGGTTACAAAATCTATGATCACGATTCATCCCTGCCGGCAATGCAAGTTCCCACAACAAATCAATTACTGGCAACGGAAAATATTGATCAGTTGCCAGTTTTAATTCAGATTTTGTTCTTTTTTTACCTCCAATAAAGGGTTGATTCATGATCAGCCCTACTATCTTTAGTGGCTCCATTTTCGTTTCCAGAATACGTAATGCTGCATTATATGCAATATTTGCACCACAACTTGCTCCGTACAGGTAAAATCTTGAATAATCAGCATAATCTCTTAGCCATTGATCACCTTTAGGATCCAATGCCTGATTCTTCACCCAGTTTATGGTTTCCACAGCATCATCGTATTGGGCTGGGAGTCGGTGTTCTGGTGCTAATCGAAATTCAAGGCCAATGACAATGGCAGGAATTCCATGTGACATTTTGTTACATGTCTCATGACAAAAAACATTTGCAACACTTAGGTCAATCCAACCTCCGGCATGGAGGAAAAGTATGATTGGAAGTTTTTTCTGGTTGGCGGGCAGTTCCGTTGGCCGGTAAATGCGCATCCAAGTCTTGTTATCTGCATTGAGAGTGACATCCTTAGAAACTGCAATCTGGTCAGGTGATATTTGGTTTTCTCCGGTAGCAGGAAGTTTAGGGATGTTAAGGTGGCGTGTGAGAGTACCGTCATCATTGAGGGTGACATTCAGGTGTTCATAAGGATCAAATTTAGACATTGTTATCAAGATTGAAATCCTGTTACATGTACAATATGAGCTAAACTAAGAGATGGATCAGTTTTGATTTCATGCAGAATGAGAGATTGAATTTGTTTCAATATTTATTAGAATGTGGTACAAATTTTGATGTACGTGTGACTATCCGTGATCATAGATCCGCTATAATTTTAAGCCCAACACGTTTCATGTAAATTAGGAGGAGTTGTTTTTTCGTATGGCATATTTGTTTTTGTGCCCAGTTTTAAACTCAGTCCATCTGTTCCACTTACAATATTGTTCAAAGATTAAAAAGAAAGAAAATTCGGAATTTCTAAACTTTTTGATATGTTCAAAAGACTTCCTAGAAAAATAGAGAACCCGTCCGAATGGAATACACTCCAATCGTTAAATTTAAGAAAATATGACTGTATTGACATGCTTCCCTTAAAAAAGGAACGTGTATGTTATTTCAATAATTCATGTAGGAGAGACCCTCCACAATGTCTTTATGATTGATATTTAAGGGGTGTATTATTGAATAAAGGCCCCAATATCATAATTTTAAGATAAATGGTCTCAAATATTACAAATAAAAAAGTTGGTCCTATATGTATTAAAGTGGCTGGAATGCCACTTTAAGTAGCGTTGGGTGCTCTCTTTTTTTCTTTTCTTTTTTTTTTTTTTTCTGTTTTCAGTTTTCTCCTAAATATATATCTACAAATAGGGATTCATGTGCCTTAGGATGATCTCAGAGTTCTACCTGAGGTTAAAAGTTTTTGAATCTATCTATACTATTATATTAAAGCCGAAACATTGAAAGTTTTGGTTTTCGGTTTGGTTATCCTATTTATTTTGGTTTTCGGTTTAGTTAATTTAATTTTTAATTAATTTTAAATATAAAATAAATCAATTTTAATCCGTTATTGGCTATAGTCCTAAAGACACAATAGTATTTTACATTTACACCATTACTAATACAGCTAAACTTAAAACCTCCGTTCCTTCACGAACACTGCCCACAGAACTTTATTCTTCTAAACCTAACTATTATATTAAAGCCGAAACATTGAAAGTTTTGGTTTTCGGTTTGATTATCATATTTATTTTAGTTTTCGGTTTGGTTAATTCAATTTTTAATTAATTTTAAATATAAAATAAATCAATTTTAATCCGTTATTGGTTATAGTCCTAAAGACACAATAGTATTTTATATTTACACCATTACTAATACAGCTAAACTTAAAACCTTCGTTCCTTCACGAACACTGCCCACAGAACTCTATTCTTCTAAACCTAATTTACACCCTCTTCATCAATTCAATACACAAGTTTCTTCGGCTTTTCTCTTCTTTTGCAACACCATATATATTATTAAAGTGTAAGTACAATGATTGTGTTGGGGTGTTTTTTAATGTAAGTACAGTGTTTGTTTGAATGCCTCATTGAATGTATGTGGCCTGTTTTAGTTTCGTTTTAGGATTAACGTAATTATATTCCGATTAAAATTACTTCATCCATATTGAGCTTCTACTTGGACTCTTTTTTCTGCTCCAACAACTCAATTACCCATTTTTTCTAAAGATTTTACTTCTAATTCAAACACTTTTTCATTTAATTTAAAACTAATATTACAATAATTAATATATATCCAAAATATGACACCATATCTTTCCGTAATTATTTTTAGTAGTAATTTTTGTAATTAAAACACGTTACTTTTTAATTTAAAATTAATTTTGCGATCACTAATATACACCAAAAAATATCTCACCATATATTCAAATCATTATTTTTAGTAATAAATAAGAATCGTTAGATCTAATAATAAGATATATTATACGATTAAATTAATTACTAAAAATTCAAAGTCCGAACCCGTCAACGACATTTTTAATTTAGAATTTTACAAAATAAATTTTAAACCATGCATTTTATTATATAAATTTATATTAAATTAAAATTAAAAAATTATTAAAAATAAGGATTATATAAAAACTAATATGTTTTAAATTAAAAGGTAACATGT
Organism: Saposhnikovia divaricata; assembly: GCA_036435485.1. NCBI lineage: Eukaryota > Viridiplantae > Streptophyta > Magnoliopsida > Apiales > Apiaceae > Saposhnikovia > Saposhnikovia divaricata. Next base: position 220,869,580 of record CM071596.1, on the reverse strand, counting down.
TTTAATTAGAATAGAAAGATTAATTATTAGAAGATACCATATTTTAGGTGTTTATAAAAGGTAATATCTTATGATTTAAATTAAAAGGTAACGTGTTTTAATTAGAAAAGAAATATTAATGATTGAACGATACGATATTTTGAGTATTTACAGTTAAACTTAAAACCTTCGTTGCCTTCACGAACACTGCGCACAGAACTCTATTCTTCTAAACCTAATTTACACCATCTTCATCAATTCAATACACAAGTTTCTTCCGCTTTTCTCTTCTTTTGCAACACCATATATATCATTAATTTAATAAAAATTCAAAGTTCGAACCCGTCAACGACATTTTTAATTTAGAATTTTACAAAATAAATTTTAAACCATGCATATCATTATATAAATTTATATTAAATTAAAATTAAAAAATTATTAAAAATAAGGATTATATAAAAACATAATTATAATGTTAAATAAATTTTATAACCTATCAAAAGAAACCCGTGCTTCGCACGGGTACAAATTTATCTATCTATCTATACTATTATATTAAAGCCCAAACATTAAAAGTTTTGGTTTTCGGTTTGGTTATCCTAAGTTTTGGTTTTCGGTATCTATCTATACTATTATATTAAAGCCGAAACATTGAAAGTTTTGGTTATCGGTTTGGTTATCCTAAGTTTTGGTTTTCGGTTTGGTTATCCTAATTATTAAAATAAATAATTAAATTACAAAAACAACTCAAAAAGCTAATTACTAATGTTAACGTAGTTATATTCTGATTAAAATTCCTTCATCCACTTCTACTTGGACTCTTTTTTCTGCTCCAACAACTCAATTATTCATTTTTTCTAAATATTTTACTTCTAATTAAAAAACTTTACCATTTAATTTAAAACTAATATTACAATAATCTATCTATACTATTATATTAAAGCCGAAACATTAAAAGTTTTGGTTTTCGGTTTGGTTATCCTAAGTTTTGGTTTTCAGTTTGGTTATCCTAATTATTAAAATAAATAATTAAATTACAAAAATAACTCAAAAAGCTAATTACTAATGTTAACGTAGTTATATTCTGATTAAAATTCCTTCATCCACTTCTACTTGGACTCTTTTTTCCGCTCCAACAACTCAATTATTCATTTTTTCTAAAGATTTTACTTCTAATTAAAAAACTTTACCATTTAATTTAAAACTAATATTACAATAATTAATATATTAAAGCCGAAACATTGAAAGTTTTGGTTTTCGGTTTGGTTATCCTAAGTTTTGGTTTTCGGTTTGGTTATCCTAATTATTAAAATAAATAATTAAATTACAAAAACAACTCAAAAAGCTAATTACTAATGTTAACGGTGATTAAAATTCCTTCATCCACTTCTACTTGGACTCTTTTTTCTGCTCCAACAACTCAATTATTCATTTTTTCTAAAGATTTTACTTCTAATTAAAAAACTTTACCATTTAATTTAAAACTAATATTACAATAATTAATATATATCCAAAATATCACACCATATCTTTCCGTAATTATTTTTAGTAGTAATTTTTCTAATTAAAACATGGAGTACTTTTTAATTTAAAATTAATCTTGAGATCACTAATATACACCCAAAAATATCTCACCATATATACAAATCATTATTTTTATTAATAAATAACAATCGTTAGATCTAATAATAAGATATATTATATGATTAAATTAATTTACTAAAAATTCAAAGTTCGAACCCGTCAACGACATTTTTAATTTAGAATTTTACAAAATAAATTTTAAACCATGCATTTCATTATATAAATTTATATTAAATTAAAATTAAAAAATTATTAAAAATAAGGATTATAAAAACATAATTATAATGTTAAATAAATTTTATAACCTATCAAAAGAAACCCGTGCTTCGCACGGGTTATAAGCTAGTACAAATTTTAAGGGTATTTAGGTAAATTACTAAGAAAAAATTAATATTTACAAAAATGCCCTTGCGGGGCCACTTACTATAGACTCTTTGTGTTATAACCTCAGGAGAAATCCCTGAGAACAACCTCAGGCCCATTTTTCTCTTACAAATAATATTAAAAATTTATAAACAAATGGTCAATTAAAATTGTAATTTTTAAATTTAAAAATACAATTTTAATTAACCTTAGGGGTTCAATAATTAACTTTTGGGGTTCAACGTTTCCATTTTGGGTTTTAGAAATATTCCGAACGACGAATAAACCGTATACGAACTTAGGGTTTAGGGTTTGGGGTTTAGGGTTGTCTAGACCCTAAACCCTAACTTATCCTGATTTTTAAACGCGCAGGCCGCCGAATTCAATTTTTTAATTAAATTTTTAAATTTTATCAGTATTCCCTCGGGGTTTCAACAGTTAACTTTTGGGGTTTAACAATTCCATTTTAGGTTTAGAAATATTCGGAACGACCGATTATAGTTAGATTAAAAAGTAAAAAAAAAAAAAAACAAACGCCACATGAAGTGGCGTTCCCACCACAACACCATTTCATGTGACGTTTTAAAGTTGGAAACTCAACTTTAATTAGCGTTTTGCTAATTAGTTTTTAAAAAAATAAAAATAAAAACATTTAACGCTACTTTAAGTAGCATTTCGTCTCCCTCTCTCCCCCCAATACGCTACACGCCTTAGCATTTTAAAAAAAAAAAAATCAAAATGCTACACACAACTGTGTTTTGGAGTGATATTTGGGGTCAGGTTTTTGAACTGTGATATTTGGGTCCGTATGCTTTCAAATTATGATATAGAGGGCCAACACCCTGTATTATTTTGTTGGATTTCAATGGATTAATAATAAATTATGAATAATTCATAGATTGTTTGAAATTTATAACATAGTCTATATAAATTATTTTAATTCTATATAGATATTGTTGAATTTTAATGGAATGATTCATCAAGATTTTTTATGGAATTAAAAAAATCCCACAGATTCTACGGGATTGATTTCTTAATATTTCCTATTTTATAATATCCATATATCTAATAAAAATAATAATTTATATAAATAGTTTGAGATAGTAAAAAAGAGATTTAAAGTAACAATATTTCACACAAAAAAAGATTCGAATAATAAATTAAAAAACAGCAAAATATGTTTATTTATCTAGTAGTAGTCATCTTATCCTCTTCATTTGTAGCATTACGAGGTCATTGATAATAACCCGCTCTTTTCTTGACATTTTGTGAATTATCCATAATAGCTCTATATTGTATTAAACTAGTCATACAAATGCTTCATTATCAACAATATAACATTAACATAAACATACAACATGCATATGTAACAAAAATATATAAATACAATATGATCATATAAAAGATGCGATAATAGATAAAAATGAGAGAGATAGTAGGGTGTATCTTTGAGAGAGCATCAAGAACGTGAATAGCGGGTTAAATAGTCATGTTGAGTATCCTAACAGTATGTTTTTTTATTTATGATTTTTTATTTTTAATTAATAATTTGTTATAATTCTTTAATCCAACAAAATCTTGTCTATTATGAGAGATTTCACGTAATTCAATCTATATATAAAGTCTCCTACAAATCCTTTAAATTTTTTGAGTCTTTCTGTTAAAATGTAAATATCTTAAGATTTTGTTTGATTTTTAAAATCACAATTTTTTTATTTTTTATTTTTTTTTTGAAATAATTTTTAAAATCACAATTGAATACCTGCATACCTACAGATTTTAAAGGATTTTTTAAAATCTCAATTGAATACCCATATATTTAAAAAGATTATTTCAAATCCGAATTGAATACCTGCAGATTTTAAAAGATTGTTTAAAATTCAATAAAAGCCCAAATGAATACGCCCCCTTAATGTTCTGATATCATAAGAAATAATTTTAATGTTTTTCATAAATATAAATGTTTATGTAATTAACGATTGATATTAATGAATTATACAACTATTTTCTTGCTTCTTACTTAAAAAACTAGATTATAATCCTGCTACGCTTACGATATTTCATACATTTTATTTTATCAAAAACTAGATGAATAAACCGCGCTTCGCGCAGTTCTTGAAAACGTCTTATAATAAAAATAAGTGTCTTGACATAAATTGATTTGAAACAATTATCCAATATTTTTTAGCAATTGATGGCAACTCAACGTAAATTTTCTAAAATTATTTCGATGAAATACATTATTTGTAATAATTTAAGAGTTTTGACATTAAATATTCAAATGTTCAGTCAAACTTTCAATTTTAAATACAATCGAGAAAGTTGCATAGCATGTTACAAGTAGATATGTTTTAATTTTTAGAGGAAAATTAACATTACAAAAAAGTTTGTCTTAGGCTTGTGGTAATGACACTACCAATTGTACGTTTACTAAAATGGTGGATATTGAGGCATACCTCCAAAACCAAAGAACCATTAAGGAGTGCTACTAAAGTTCTCAGCCAAAAGAAAGCAAAGAAGTCTTTTTTATTCTCTATTTAAAAAAAATAAAAAATACTACATGTATCCTCAAGCAGCTGACACCTTTCTTTTAATTAGCGGTTGAAACTTTTGAAATGTTGATACCTTCCAAAACTGAGAACTAAAAAAATTTATTAAATTAATAATTTTTATAAAAATTTAGCTAAATTAATTCTGGTTATAATGGACTATGACAGCGACTTTTTTTGCGAAAAAAGAATTTTTTGACTACTTTACCTCCTTTTATATAAAGAGTTAACTCAACTTAAAAAGATCTGACCGTTAAAGTTAGACATGCTAACTTAAAATCTTATGTAACATACACTCCTTTTTCCTTCTTAAACTATAAAAAGTCATTTAGATATTATTTTTTAAAGTTTCATATCAAAATATTCAAGCATAAATTAGCTAGTTATTGTTGAAATTTTCGTGGAACTTGAAACATGGATTGTTCATAAAAAAGCAAGTACTCCTTAGCACATTTGAATTTTTTATACCTAACTTTAGATACATTGACTATATATCTAAAATTATTATTTTTAATTTTTTTGAATAAAAGTTTTTAAAATATTATATTTTTATTCAGAAACTAAAAAATTGAAATATATTAATTTTTATTATGTAGTCAAAACAAAAAAATGGACCAGTGGCAAAATTAAATCTAGTTCATAATTTATATGTGGGTCAAACTTTAACTAACATTCTTAGGACTAATTTAACCCTAAAATTAAATCACCCTAAAATTAAATCACTTCTTTATATAAGCTTTCTTTTCATCTTTTGTTAGTTTGTACAATGCTTTTCCTATTCATGTTCACTCCCAATTTCCCTGTTGTCATTTAGATAGATGGTAACTCGTTAAATATTCAACTATATTAGTTAGTTGAGTGAATATGGATTAGTATTTACTTATGAACAATAATTGGTATATATAAATAAGAGTAGATCATATATTCACATGAAGTGTTGGTGTAAGTACCTAAAGTACAACCAACAGCAAAAAAAATAATTTCACCCAAAGGAATAAAAGCACAACTACAGCATCATTCGTTATTAAAGAAAAAGATGGCAAAGGAATGCAAGAATAACATGCTATTCTGTCTAACTCTGCAATCGCTGGAATATGCATAAGCATAACATGAATTCGACTACAACTGCAGGTAACATTTAGTAGAAGCCACAATCACTGCCTTTTTCCTACATATTTTTGTCAAAACACAGGATTTTGATAACTGTCAAATGTCAATAATTAAAGAGGTCCTGCAACTTCCACCTTTCACAATATTTACTGCAATAGAGTATCACTAAAACAATGTCTCAGGGATTTAGAAACTGGTATTATCATAAGCATTTCGGATATAAAACTCTAAACAGAATGTATACAAGTCTACGTGTGGCCAACCTGTCCTGAACCATTCCCTTGGGACATAAAAGATAAATCATTCTCCGAATTCCCATTAGGAAGAGTTCCAGAGTCATGAGGTTGAGAATCCCCACTGACATTAAGTTGGCTTCCGACGTTCTTCCCAGACTGTGAGGCATCTTTTATGTTTGACTTTGGCGCGCGTGATTCATCAATAGATGTTGCATTTCTTTCTCTTACATCTAACAACTCAACCTGATGTTGCATTTCTTTCTCTTACATCTAACAACTCAACCTGGTGTGCTTATATTGTATGCACAAATTCTGTAAACTGACGATGACAGTAATAAAGATAAAAGGACTTGTGACAACATATTTGCTCAAGCAAATCAATCCAAACAATATAACGGAATCTGAAAGAATAGGAACTTGTTTAATAAAAAAAAGGAAAAATAGGAGAACCATTACCTCTAGGAAGAAGCATGCACGTACAAATCATACCATTATGTGGACAACCAAACCAAACAATAGTAAGAAGCTATAGAAGTTTAGAAATTATACGAAAACAAAAAGAAACAATAGCAAAAGGATTGTATACCAAAAATATAAAACATGAGACAAAAATAGTAGATCATGAAACAATAACATGGGTAAGGAACATAAAAAAAAATGAACTACATAATACAAAAGATCATTCAACAACATGGGTGTATTTATATCCTTTGAGCTGACATTGAAATGTGAAAAGTCATGAACTGAGCATTAAAGAAAGGATCACGAAGAGACTGTCGTTATTTTAAGTTAGAGGCATATATACATGCATGGGTGAGTAAAAGAAATGCAGGAGCCAAAAAAATAGAAAAATTGTTTTGAGGACATTTGAGGATGCCACGTCACCCGGGATTTTCCTTTATATATAGATAAGATTATAAAAATAATAATATAATAATAGTAATAGTAAAAGTAATAATAATAAAACTTTAGTTATTTGTTTAAAATTCTTAATTAATAATATATTTGTGAAAAAATCAATGCAATTACTATAAGTTATTTGATTTAACAAAGGGCTTTTTTCATAAATACCTAAATCGAGATTTTTTTTTTTTGAAAAAGTACTATTAAAAAAAATAATTTGTAAAACTGTCATATTATTTATAAAAATACGGTCTACAATCAGATTCAACCAAATGAAACTGTTTAAAACCTCTTGCACACCCATATATGCAATCAGATGCAACATCTGGTTGCATCTAATTACAGACCGTATTTTTGCAAATAAAATTGTATTTTTGCAAAAAAAAAACTTTTGAAAAAAGTATTTTTGTAAATATTTGAGAAGATGGTAAAATCGTAAAAAAACTTAGAAAAAATGGTATTTTTGATAAATATTCTTTAACAAATCATATTTGTGATAAATTGTCTTAATGAAATTATCATAATATAAAGATCATTCAACTAATTTTTAGTAAACTTATCATAAATATCATTAGTGATAATTAAAATAGAAAGTCAAAGCTACTTTAATTAAATATGGATCATGAATCATAGATAAATCATGAACCTGGAATTTTGATTAACCAGCGGATCAAATTCAATAATAAAATTTTATCTGAAATTGAATATGAATATTAAACCTAAATAATAAATTATTCGACAATGTTGATGTTCACAATTTTGGATAATACCCTTATGTTACACAAACATTAGTGAAATATTAAAACGTTACAAAAGGAATGGCAAAATTCAATATCATAATGGTGTTATTGATAATATCCAAAAATTATTTAGAAAAATTATTTAGTGACAAAAAAAATTGTAGGATTATTTGAAAAATATTTTAAATTTTCTTTTCAAATATCACATGTACTATTATTTAACTTTTTATATGTAAATTATAATCCTTCGTCCATTTCATTTTTTTACGGATGAAGGCCCAGAATACCCACAAATTAAATACCTATAACCAAAATACCCACCGCCACTCTGTGTGGCCATAAATACCCACGGGACACGCTACTGGTGAAGGAGCGTCTGGCAGACACGCCACTAGTGAAGGAGTGTCCAGATGACACGTTAGTGGGGAAGGAGTAACATACAGATACACTACTGGGCAAGTAGTGAATGCACCCATGATACGCATTACCATCCGGCGTATCCCATGTCACGCATCTGTGTCATGCGTGATGACGTTAGATGACGTCATTGTCACTTTTGCTGAAAATTCACACGAGCTTCTCTCATTGTGGCGATTTTGGCGATTTCGGCGATTTCGCCGGAAAAAGAAGAAAATCGGCCAAGCTTCGTTCCCAGGCATCTTCCCATAACGTGTTATGCACCAATCGAATCGTCTTTCGACGATCTACACATCCATACCCATTTCAAACCATTTAATTCGCTCAAAATTAAACTCTCAAATCGAACCCAATCTCTCTCTTTCGAATTTCCATCGAGCTCGTAGATGCCCCTGCGGGGCCAGATTTCGATAAAATAAGTTGGGGGAAATGGATAGGAAGGTATGGTGATGGGTTTGGTGTGCTCAAAAGAAGTGGAGGTGGCCAGAGAGAGATCGGAGAGATTGGAGAGATGGGAGAGATGGGAGACGAGAGAGAGGGTACAGTACTTTGGCAGTAGCGTGTTGCGTGGGTAGTGAGGGCCAACTGTTCCGAAAATCAGTAATTTGGGCCATAGGTACATCATTTTGAGGTATTTTGGTCATTTTCTCTTTTTTTACAGCTTTTTTACTTTTTAGCACCCATTTGAAGGTATAAATAAACTATAGTTTTATAACTTATTTTAAAAATTTCTTGTTTTAGTTTTTATTCAAAAGAAAAAAAGTAATTTATAGAAATATATTTTGTATGAATGCTAAAATGCATGTCGACCAGTTAAAAAAACTGTAAAGAAATGAGAGGGACGGAGGGAGTATTGTTTATTAAAAAAGTATTTTTTAAAAATTTTATTCTTAATTTGATTTTTTTTATTAAACCGTTTTTAATTGTGTATTCCTCCTGTTTAGTATGGAATACACAGACAAGAAAATACAGAGGGGGGTGCATGTATTTTCAAACTTTTCTTCAACTATGAAGATTAAGAATGATTGTTTGAAGGTTTGAATTTGTTTGTGTAGCAAAGTATGTGTTTGTGTTTAACAAAATATTTAAGTGCGGAATATAAACACAAGAATACGATCACTCACTTTAATCTAATATTATATTAGATAAAGATTTGCTACAAACTGTGAATACAAATGTTAGTATTCTCAGCTGCGTTTTTCTCAGAGAGATGTTCTAAGTTGTAATGAGAAAAGTTCAAAAAAACTTCTTACTGCTAGAGAAGTGAGGTTGTACACTTATAGAACATATGTGCAACCTACTTACTACAAATGTAAAGACATACGAAATTACTTTCTAATTTATCTATCCTTATTCGAGTAAACATCCAAGCAACTTGTAATTTGACTTCTCTTTAATCTGCTCAGATCCACTTCTTTAGCAGCTTATCTCCTGTAACAACTCTCTATGCTTCTTTGTACACTTTCCAAAAGCACTTTATAGTACTGTGGTCCTAAAATGTTTTGGCTTGCTGCAGGTTTCTGACTTGTACAATTTCAAGTATTTTATCTTCAAGACTGCATTCGAGAAGTAACTTAGTGATTGATTCGAGAACTAGAATTAGTTTATTCGATAACTCTAAGTTCTCGAATACTGTACAACTGACATATCGAATCACTTCTCGAATTAGTCTTTTCTTTAGGAGTCCTTGACTTGTCGAATAGAGCTTTTAACTTATGGAATCCTTGAGATGTCGAATAGCTTCCTGGGTCTTTGGGATATCGAATGTAGCTTTGACTTGTTGACTCTTTGAGAACTCGAATAATGCTTTGACCTGTTGACTCCTTGAGATCTCGAATAGAGTATTAGACATGTCGAATCTCTGAGTTATCGAATGAGACTTTGACTTGTTGACTCCTTGAGATGTCGAATAGTGTCTTTTGAGATATCGAATCTCTGACTTCTCGAAGGCTAGACTTCTCGAATAGAATAAAACACTTCTCGAATTAGTACTTAGGTAAATCTTCAATCTTCAAAATCCAACCGTGTTTATTTCTACAGCCTTGTTCTCCAAGCTTGAGGCATGATCTCTGGATCTTCTTTCAAGCATTATTTCATGACTTAATTTATAGTTACACAGATAGAATTTTGATGCCTATTACAAGTACTAAATACAAGAAGAAACTCTATAACTAGAGGTCCCCCCCAGTTAAGGGGTCATGTAAGTAATGCAAAGCATTACAAACAATTAGGCTTGTTATTAGATGTATACAGGCTTGCCTCTGTGACTAACAATCTCCCCCAAATTGTGAGTAAGATCCTTAGTCACAATTTCATGTCTAATAACAAGCCTAACTTACATAAAGATAAAACATTAAAAGTTCATGTATGAAGTTGATTGAATCTGAATACAAAAGTTGTCATTCTTACAGTTGAAGGCTATCCAGTCCTTTTAGCATTTTTCCCTTGTGTCTTAGCAAGATACTCATTCAGTTCTCCTGTTCCTTCTCTTCTATCTTCCTTTTGTTTTCTTTTATTGCATTCAAGATGTCCACCATAGCATTGAGTTCTTCAATCATAGGTGTATCCTTAAAATCTTCAAGTACTCGATTCAGTATGTTTTCAGGGTAATGATTGACCAGGTCCATTCTGATATTGACATTATCACCATTTCTCCTCCTATATTTCACAACATAGGGATTGAGCTGAACTCTGCACAATCCTTTAGCCCTTAACTCTTCTGCTTTGGCTTCAAGAGCATCAAGCTCCTCCATCCTTTTCTTCAACAGCTCCTTACTCTTCCTTTTCTCCTCTGCCTGATAATCTCTCTTCATTTTTACAAAATCTGCCAATTCCAGCTTCCACCCTCTCTCCACCTTATCTTCAGAATTCAACATTGCTATTATCCTCTCAATATCATATAGTTTACCCCAATGTCGACACATTCCTTGCTTGAATTTCTTCTGTCTCTCATCAGTGTATTTAAATTCAAGGCAATCATCAACAATGGCAACATGATAAATTCTTTGTGCCCTTAGGAATAGCAGTTGATCTTCATCATAGTCTTCATCTAGAGGTGGCAAGTCTACCCTGGAATAATTGTGAGAACCTGAGAGGTAGATGTCTTCACCTTCCTTGCCTTTCTTGCCATATGTTTGATTTTCAGCTTTTGCATCTTGCCACTAGAGAGTAGTTTGAAGCATTTGTTTCTTGACCATTGTAGTACACCATTAGCAGTTTGCTTTTGGAGACATACAGATGGTTTATTGATTTTAGTTTCCTTTGGTAGAGATGGCAAGATAGTTTCAGAAGCCTTAGAAATGGATTTTGATGAATCGTTACCAGTGACATCCACCCTAGACATTGAGCCTTGTGTTGTGGTAGGAGTGTCATTAGTAATGTTCATGGCTTGTTGTCTTCCACTTTTTCTTTCATACACTTTCCCTACATCTTTGCCATCACCTCCCTTCTTGTTCTTGTCATCTTTCTTTTTCTTCTCTTTATCATCCTTATCACTCCTGTGATGCCTTCCTCTCCTATCACTTTTATCTTCATCATCATCATCCTTATCTCTCCTTGCCTTAGTAGATTCAGGGACAATGCCAGTTGCTAGATATGATTTGAGATATGATAGGGCCTCCAATTCTTCAGCTGATCTGCACCTTTTCTTCTTGTTAAGTTGATCAATGATTGCATGAATCACCCTTGTGTTCTGAGGGGTGAGATGCTTTGGGGGATGACTAGCTGATCAACATCTTCAATTCTTGTACCGGACTGATAAAGAATAGTTCTTGGTTGAGCACACACTTCAGGAAGTCTAGCATGTTGGCCATTCCTTATATCATAATAGAGACTCTTGTTGTTTTCTCCCCCTTTCTCAATCAGCTCCAGGATAACATTAATCTCAGTGAATTTTAAGTCCTTTAATGTGTAATAAGATAGGTGCCATATTTTGTAATTGGTCACCATCATAATCTTCTTGAGAAAGATTTGATTTAGCTTCCTTGGGATCACTGTTAAGTACTTGATTTGTTCCTTGAGACTCCTCCTGTATAGTAGTGTATCTCCTCCAACATTTGCCCTTGAGGCTTGCAGAAACTTCAAGAAATCAGCATCATGATATATCTCAGAATTTGCAACTTCTATCAGTTTGGCCTCTGTGACTATACTCACTTCAACTGGCTGATCATCTTCATGACTGGAGGGATTAGCTTGATCAGTTGGCATTAAACCTGCTACCACTATAGATGTAATTGATTGCCGCAAACCACTTGGAGTAGTGATGTGCACAGTTGGTAGGGTGACAGTTGGTAGAGAGGTGATAGGCTTGACATGTTTAGAGGTTTGAGTCTCAGTGACTTTAGCTTTGCCTTTGCCTTAGATTTGAACTTGAGGAGTTGTAGACTTTGAAGGTTTTGGATGATCAGAGATGACAATACCCTTCTCCACCTTAGATTTAGATTTCACTTTCTTCTCCCCCTTAGGCTTGTTCTCAGGCACAGGTGTCTTTGATGTGGCCCTTGGGTTTGAAGTAGAGGCTGGTGGTTGTGGAGTAGTGGACAGGTTTGTAGGTTGAGGGACTCCCATGTGTTGCATCATGGCAGAAATCGTCTGTTGTTGGTGAAGAAGAACCTCATTAGTAGTAGTTGCCTGAGTGTCCAACTTTTCATTTAGAATGACAACAGAATCTTTGAGCTCAGCATTGAGAACTTTTAAAGAACTCACTTCTGATTCCAAGCTGTCCACTTTGTCCAACAAGTGTGCAGCCTTGAAGCTAGAAAGTGATTGTTCTTTGAGCCTTAAGACCTCAAATTTGCTCATATCATGAATAGGAACATCTGTGACCGCCTTGTCTCCATACTGATTAGAAAATAGAACTTTAATTTGAGCATTGGCATCAGTTGTTTGTGTGGTAAGATTTTGCACATAATTTGAAAGTTTATTGAGAGAGTCTTGAACCATGGGAAGTCGATTATCCAGAGATGTGCAGGTGGTTCTGCATTCCTTGACACTTCTAAAAACAGCCTCCAGAGATGGGAATTTTACAGAGAACTTAGACTTAACCTCACTCACTACCTTTGCTGTGGCTGTGCACACTTCATTAATTTCTATTTTAACTCCTTTGCCAAGGTAGTGAGCAGCCTTCAAGCTTCCCTTGTATGCATCATTTATAGCTTCATACACTTCACTAGGGGATAGAGATTTGGCATTTGATCCCAGTGAAGTGATGTATTCCTCTCTCAGATACTGAAGAGCTTCATTCAAGGTTACACTCCCTGCCCCTTGTATCCAAGCATCCATATTACCATCTCTTTCACTTTCTTCAACAATCTTATCTTTTTGCAATTCCATATATTCTTTGTGACATAGAAGAATGGCTTTATAGTCTGGATTTGGAAGATTGGATGTGACAAGGTTTTGAGCTATTTTTACAAACTCAGGAATCTGATCCACATGAAGACTTCGTAGTGCTTCAACCGTCAATTTTTATGGAACAGACCCTGATCCTGAAGCATTGTCATGTTGCATAGGCTTCAGCCATTATGACAAGAAGTCAGAGCTAGAGCTAGGCAAGCAAGACCCCTCAGTTATAGGTGCAACTTCTATAACCGGATGCAATGACTCTACTACTGTTGTCTCCACAGAAGTGGGATGAGTTACAACAGTAGATGACACATGCATAGAGTCTCCAGTGAAAACTAGTGAAGCCTCTATGTTTTTGATGGTGTCATTAGGAGATGCCCCAACATGCATTCCCTCACCATCTAAATGTAGGTCATGGGTGATGAGCAAAGTGTCTTGCACTAAGTCACTTGAATCCATTGGCTCACCAAGAGAAGAAAATTCTTGGTGATCAATGCCTTGCTCCTCAATTACTTGAGTTACAGGCTGTAAAGAAATTTGAGTTGTAGATTCTGGAAGAGAAGTGTCTTGTATAATAGATTTTGGCAACTCCCCATGAGAAATAGAGGGAGTTTCAAGTGTGATGTGCTCTCCACTCAGTGTAGTGCCAGCCTTATCACTCCCATGTGCTGACTCTTTATAAGAAGGTGCATTGGAGAGAATGCTTGATTCTATAGATGCACCCTGTTGAGAGGGCACATCTAGTGAGCTGTTTGCCCCTGATTTTACAACTTCAGCCATTTGTGTGACTGAAGAGGTGGTTTTTGTTTTCTTCTTCTTTGGCCTCTGTAAAGGTGACTCTTTTACCTCACTTTCTAAACCTATCTCAGCGTGCAAGGGTTCAAAAGCTGTCTCCTTTCTCTTCTTTTTACTAGCATCACCCTTTTGAGAGGAGAATGCAGTTGGCTCAGTATTTAGTAATGTGTTTGGTTGAGGGGGTTGGTTAGCAGGCCCTGGGTTAGCATTTTGTTCAACTTGCTTAGGCCTAGCTAACACAGATTTAGAGGCAAATTTGGCATGTTCTGGGGGTAAGCCTAAAAAAACCTCTGCATATGAGGGATTATTTCAAGTCTCACATCCACATCATTCCTAGTGTCCAAATTACCAAAAATGAGTTTGGTCATGGACTTAGGATAGCCTATTCTATTTTTATCTAAACCAGGTAATTCAGTCAATTTATCATCTAAGTAATTAAGAACAGACTGTATGAATGTGGGAAAGAAGATATCATTACCTCGCTTGGTTGTGTTCTTACCAAGTTTCCTATATAGCTCTTGCATTATGAGTCTTCCAACATCAATCTTTCTATCATAGGCCAGTGAGTACCCAATCTGCTGAACTGGTGCACTCAAATGATCAAAGCTTGATTTTCTCCCAGTGAAAACTTGCAGTAGTGTTGCAAACACATAGCTCCACTCCTTCATTAGGAATTTTCTATTTAAGTTCCCAACCTTGATTGTGTCTGAATACCTAATGAATCAAAGAATTCTTCCAATTGGGCATCAGTCACAAGGTTACTATACTCAGCTTAATTCAGTTCTAGAGCTTTGCTCATATCTTCTGAGGTGGTAGTGAATTCCTTGCCCAGAATAGTGCAATTGATAATGTAGTCCACACTGCCATTTTCAAGAGCAACTGACTCAGTGATAGCAGTGCTCCAAAACTGTTCTAGAATGTCTAGATACAGAGTTTGATTGGCAGAAAGTGCTCCTTTGATGTAGGACTCAGACAACCATTTTACAAAGCACTTATAATTCGCATTTGGTGCTTTGACATCATTGGTGATAGCAATGAAATTGGTGTTGAATTTTGTAGTGGCCATGTGTAGAAGATTAGAGAGAAGAGAATGAGGATCGAAGAAGAAATTTAGAATTTGAGAGTAGGGTTTTCAGAGGTTTAGGATATTTGGATGCTTGAGAAATCGAATGAAGTGAATAGAATAGTTGTGGAATTGTATAAGTATGAGACACTTGAATTGTCGATTAGATACATGTTTTGTATCGACAAGTCAAGCATTCGAGAAGTGTAAAACAACTATTCGATATGTCAAGAATGGCTTATTCGATAACTCAAGCAGGTAGCAACCCACAGCTGGTGGTTTATCCAATTTAGAAATAATTCTAAATTAAATAAATTATGTTTTTAAGAGTGAATTAAAATTTTAGACAATAATCCAAAAATGGTTGAAATTCAACGAGAATTCAGCCTTTTCAAATGATTCGAGAACTCAAATACTATATTCGAGAACTCAGACATTAGAGATCTCAAATACCATATTCGAGAAGTCAAGCATGTCTCTGTTCGATATCTCTAAAAGACTCTATTCGAGAACTCGAGAGTACTCTAAAGAGACTTGTTAGAGAAGTCGAGCATTGACATAAAATGAATCATTAGAGAAGTCTGACTTATCGAAATACTCCTTTTAACTTATTAAATTCAATTTTCACTATCTTTTAAAATTCACCAGAAATATTCAATGAAGAATATTCTAACAAATTAAATAGTGATTTTCTTAAAATTTCATAGAAATTTCAAGCTAATAGAATATGATTTTTCAACATGTGCAACAAATTTGAAATATTTATAAATCATATTTCAGCCAACACTTACTTAAAAAATATTGAGCATTTAGATAAAGTAAGTGTTTACTGCTGCAACAATTTTGCTGATATTTTCACTTAGCCAGATTCTGAACAATTCAGCATTCCAATCTCACTAACCAACCTTGTGAATGTGGCTTTATCCAATGGCTTAGTGAATATATCAGCTAATTGTTTATCTGTGGGAACATAATGTAACTCGATGGTTCCATTAGTTGCATGTTCCCTGATAAAATGATATCTGATGTCAATGTGCTTTTTTCTAGAATGATTGAAAGGATTTGCAACTATAGAGATTGCACTTGTGTTGTCACACATGATAGGAATCCTTTCCAACATAAGTCCATAATCTCTAAGTTGATTTCTAATCTAAAGCACTTGAGCAGAGCAACTTCCAGCAGCTATGTATTTAGCCTCAGCTGTGGAAGTTGACACAGATTGTTGTTTCTTGCTATACCAAGAGACTAACCTTTGTCAAAGGAACTGGCAGCTACCTGAGGTGCTTTTCCTATCCACTCTGCATCCAGCATAATCAGCATCAGAATAACCAATCAGATTGAACCTTGTGTCCTTGGGATACCATAAACCCAAGTTTGGAGTGCCCTTCAGATATCTAAAGATCCTTTTAATAGCAATCATGTGTGATTCCTTTGGATTTGACTGAAACCTTGCACACAGACATGTAGCAAACATGATGTCTAGCCTACTTGCAGAGAGATAGAGTAGAGAACCAACCATGCCTCTGTAGACTGAGATATCTACCTTCTTGCCCTTAGCATCTTCATCCAATTTAGTGGCAGTGGCCATGGGTGTCTTTGCAGGTAATCTTTCTTCCAAGTCAAACTTCTTCAATAGGTCTTTGATGTACTTGGTTTGACTAATAAAGATACCATCCTTCCTTTGACTAACTTGTAGTCCAAGAAAGAATGTCAACTCTCCCATCATGCTCATCTCATATCTGTTTTGCATGAGCTTAGAAAACTTTTCACACAGTTTCTCATTAGAAGAGCCAAATATGATATCATCCACATAAATTTGAACTAGGATAATATCATTACCATGCTTCTTGTAAAACAATGTTTTGTCCAATGTTCCTCTAGTGAACTGATTTTCAAGAAGAAATCGTGATAGAGTGCCATACCATGCTCTTGGAGCATGCTTAAGTCCATACAATGCCTTAAGCAGTCTGTAGACAAAGTTTGGGAAATGTGGATCCTCAAAGCCAGGTGGTTGTTGCACATATACTTCTTCTTCCTGTTGGGACAATCAGATCTTGGCACTGCGATTTTTGATACAATACATTAACGAGTACGAATAGAAAAATCACCTTGTTAACGGTTGATTCCACGCTCTTCTATTGTATTCCCAAATTCCCTTGAGCGAAGTGTGGCCTTCGTCTTCTCAAGTTAACCTCTCTTCTTGCTCCTGGGTGGCTACAAAATTTTTTCGACCAACCCTCGCAAGAAGAGAATAAGAATATATATAGGCTACAATAGGGATCATGGACAATTAGGTTGGGCCTTCTAATTACATCTTGGGCATGACCCAATGTAATTAAATATTAATTCAATCCACTAAAGAATTAATATTTGCACTACCTTTCCTAATACCGTAATTCAATTAATTAATTCGGTTCCAATATTATTTGCTTATTAAATTCCCCATGTTTAAAATATCGCATGTCCATTAATTAAATAAATTACTGATAATTCATTTAATTAATATCTTTTATCCTTGATTATCCACTCAACCTTTATTTAATTATGCCAGAATAAATCCACCTGCAGGGTTTCACATAATTAAATCTTTTTGAGCTTTCAAGGGGACATCATTAACCCGAATATTATCAGGACATGGATTCCTTCAATAAATAATATTCACCATATATATTATTCCATCACCCAAAATATAATGAAATAAATCAAAAGAATTATTTCATATATAAATCAAAGCATGTAAATAATATACACGTGTCAATTACTATATCTGGATTAAGAACCTAAGCATTAATAATAACATAGAATCTTAGTTCACCTTCTTAATCAGTATAAGGGAACAATTCTAAATTTGATCCTGTTCAATATACACAAAGTATACTAGTATTATTTATTAGTCAATATAAACTAATCTAAATAATACTACAGCCATTCCAGTGGATTGTCCAACTCCACCTGAGCTGTGAACCTTATTATATTATATAAACCGTATTTAACAATCTAATATTTTGTATCCCATTTTATACTAGATTGTCCACAATATATAATATTAGACAGCTTGTAAACATTTAAATGATTCTCAATAAAATAGGCCAGAAATAAATGTATATACTTCAAATAAATATTTTCAGTATACACCAACAATCTCCCACTTATACTCAAAATATTATATGAGTATATCAGTGTTTATTTAATCCACTATTACACAAAAAAACTATGTGTCCATCCATCTGACTCCTATCGCTTCCACATGCCTGTCAAAAACTTTGGCTGGCAGGCTCTTTGTGAAAGGATCTGCCCGGTTGTCTTCTGATGATATGTGAGCCACAACTATATCTCCTCGCTTTACGATTCCTCGTATGAGATGATACTTACGATCAATATGTTTAGCTGCTTTGTGATCTCGCTGTTCCTTCGAATTTGCCACAGCACCAGTGTTATCACAATACACTGGAGAGGAATCAATTATATCCATCCCTTAGAAGGGAATCAATAGTCTCAAACTGAAACCTGTCACAACGTCCTGATATTCAATACTACCAACTGTCGGTCTACCTAACCCTTTATGCGAAGCGTCATTGGAAGCACAAAGTCTCCTTTTTCCATTAAGCAATGCCAGCTCTTGGTCATTACCAATTTCACCTTTTAGCTCCAGGAAGATTTTCTCACATTTTTCTCTTTAACTGCTGATCGTATTACTTGATCTATTATAATTCCGTGTCGGAGTAAACTTAAGGTAACTACTATAATCCATTCAAAGAGAAGAAGGAATTTAATATTCCTCTGAATCACATGCATCTAACGTTTCTGGTTCATCATTTAACTGAGTTGAATTAACTCTATACTCAGTCTCTGGCAGTAGTCTCATTACGAGTTCATCTTGACTCACTGGTCTTATCTTCCGGTAGGTTCTGAGATCATTGTCTTGCTTACTACTTCCTTATATAACTTTACCCAATCATGCTATCACTTCCCAATGTCTTTACTTTCTAAATGATTCATTCATAAAATGAACATTTTCCTTAATAAAACCACCTTATTAACCTCAATTTGGTTCCATAATTTACAACCTACGACACCTGCCTTCTCATGGCGAATTATTACTGACCATATTCATACTAATTCATTTATCAAATGATATGGCACTTACTGCCTCCTTCTCAACTATTCCTAGGGACTCTGCTCCTCGCCCTAAATCGATGTCTTTGATAATCATACATCCCTCTAGCTCTTTCTTTGTTAAGATGAAAATCTCTATGGATTCTCATCTATTTCCGTATAAGATCTCAAGTAATTTTTCCAATCCTTCTTTCTTGCTGGTACTACATCTGGTAGTCCGGCTATGAATTCAACATGCCTCTTCAGATCTCTTAATAATATCTCGGTTCTTTATACTCACTTTTCTGAGCACCATATCTTAATCATCACAGTCATTCTGGCTGCGACCCTCATTACCCATGGGTAAGCTCCTTATCCTAACAGGATTTTCCTTATCTGCTGGAACCTCTTCCGGGTCTCCAGTAGGGTACTCCATCGAATTACCCGCTGATCTTCAGCATATAAAGCATCATCGCGCTGTTGCTCGTATGCCTCAAGGTCAGTCGCCTTACTCGTCGATACGATATCGAGCTAAGTTACTATCATTATACTTACGAGTTCCCATAAGGGTTTTATATGTCATCACTACATTAAGTAGTCCGACTATGAACTTGGCAAGAGTTCTTATTATCTTATTGAATTTATTGTTTTAACGTCACCTCATCTCTGGGGTCTATAACGTACGCTCTGATACCACTTCTGTAACACCCCCAGATCCGGGGTCCGGGATCCGATGGTTACGGTTTCCAATTCTGTCCACAACAATTGAACTTTCCTTAATCATAAAATAAATTACGTCTCT
This sequence comes from Saposhnikovia divaricata, assembly GCA_036435485.1. Taxonomy (NCBI): domain Eukaryota; kingdom Viridiplantae; phylum Streptophyta; class Magnoliopsida; order Apiales; family Apiaceae; genus Saposhnikovia; species Saposhnikovia divaricata. Next base: position 220,849,601 of record CM071596.1, on the reverse strand, counting down.
ATAACCCAACACAAATGCATGATAATCATCATGACTAGTCTATCAACAACTCATCTCAACCATCTCATGGATCACAATCCAAACAACAACCATAATCAACTAATAACATAGATCTAAGCATGACATAGCATACTAACACTAAATCATCCATAAAACTCATAAAATCTCAAAATGGTACCAAGGGTTTTTGGAGCTTGTTACCTTCCTTGGAGAGTGAATAACACTTGGTAAGCCTTGTCTAGTCCTTAGATTACCTTAACAAAGCTTGGATCATCCAAACAAAACAAGAAATCAAAGTTAGTTTCTTAAAATCACTATTCACCCTAGGCTTGGATGATTTATTTGAAAATGGAAAACATGGAGTTTGAAGCCAAGATTTCTAGGGTATCACTTTTATGAATTATAGGACTTACCATAAAAATTTGGAGATCAAACAATGGTGGAAGCTTGGACTTTGGATTTGGAATTTAGGGAGGAAGTCGAATGGAATGTTTTGGAGGGGGAGAGAGTTGCTTGCTTGTTCTTGATCTTTTCCTTGTATTATTGTGTTGCCTTGGATAATATCTTGCTAAAGTAGCTTTATTAAAGTGCCTAGGTCATCCATGATGCAATCAAGAGACATGTGTTGCATTTTGAATGGTTTTCATGCTAAGTATTGGTTTGATATCTAAGTACTACTTCCATCTCCAAGTATGCTAGTTACTTTCAGCCACTTGGTTGCTAGATATTTATTCTAGTAGCTTACACAAGACTCTTGCTTCCTCTGCTTGTTTCTGTGTCCGGTTATTGCCCGTTTCGATTGATCGTTCGTGAGAATATTTCACGGATTTCTAATTAGGGTTTACCGGGAATCCTCTTTAATAATAATACTTTCATTCTCCATCTTTCATTCTAACTTTCCAATTTATATTCCTTAAATCCATTCGTTAAATACTTAAGGCTATCAGTGTCCAGGGAACTCTCGGAAGAAAATAAAAGTGCGGTTTTTCAGAATCCGACAGCTTTTACATACACTTATTTTCCCCCTGGATCACTAATACGAACTCGAAAATCCGTTCCGAATATTTCTATATAGTGTCGTCTCATATTATTATATACTCCCACCAAAACACTATTCATTCTGTATTCTTTACTTGTTCTCTTAGGGTTGTATAATTGTCCGTATTCTCTTTCGATCGTTCCTTAACCTTTTTACGGAACTACTGGATTAATCGTTACCGATCTGGATGACATGAGAATATTCTCCTGCTTGAAATTGCCATATCTTATTCCATTAGAAGATAGATTATTCTTACCTATGTTGTTACCCTTTAGCATTCTTCAAGACATAGAAATAATAAAGTCGAATTCCATTCATTCTTTCCAAATATCAATTATTACATTGTAGCCATAACCACTCCTCAGTGGTTTCCTACCTTCATTCTTAAATCAAATATAATAACATCCCAAAATATCAAATCCTCAAAGTTAATATCTCAATTCTTGGATTATAATAATATTTAGTCCACTGTCCGGTCAAATATTATACCGAAAAGAATTTGGAATTTCTGAATTCCGATCGTCTCTGCATTCACTTATTTCCTCAGCGTATTACTAATATGACTTCGAAATATCCATATCACGTCCCGTACATAGGGTGGAGTGAAAAGTTTTCCAACTTACAAAATCACTATTCATCCACCAAATTACTATGCACGTACAGGAAACACTATGCACGTACGGGAAATACTATGCACGTATGGGGAACACTATGCACGTACTCATTTCCCTTCAAGGATCCATTAGCTCCTTCCTGGATGGTAGATTATTCTTATTTAGGTCCTCAACCATCGAATTACTCTATTCTGACAATATACCAATGCATCAGGATCATTGTCCAAAGCAATATCCATTCATTACAATCATTGTTCTTTGAAACCACCATTCATTAGAGCTGGTGATCTTGTTGTCGGAATCATTGTTCCTCATTTTATCATTACTTAATAAAAAGTTTTAATTATATCCAAAATTTGGGGTTCTTACAGTCTCCCCTCCTTAAAAGGATTCCGTCCCGGAATCAGGTAGGAAGCAAAGAGTCGTTTGCCTGTCGTTCCCTTTTTAGCTTCCCGGTCAATTCTTAGTCGTTCTACCCTTCCTCAGCACATCTTCTAGTGCTACAATCCATACTTTATCCTTTTTCCATCAACGTTGCTGCTTTTCGTACAACTCACTATCCGGGTTATACTCTTACTCAGTCTTATCCTTATTGATACCTGCAGTAACATTGGTATCACTATCACCCTACGATTCGGAGGTAACCTCGCTCGTACTGTGCATTTCCTGATCGCTTTAATCTTCGCAATCTCGATCAATATAGAGAAGTGGAAAGATTTATTGAGAGATCACTATGATCAATTGAACATTTGTTATATTGCATAGTTAGTACAGAAGGGGGCCAGCCTTTAGTACTTGACAAGCAATTAAACAAGTCATGGCATTCCACTTAGACTTCTATCACATAGACAGATAGTCACGTAGCAGTACCTCCCCTCCTAAAAGGGTTGTTCTTCTCAATTCATAAAGAAGATGAATAAGAGAGAAGAAGAGAAAAGAGTTCTAAAGGATTATAGAAAGCTTTCATGATTGTAGAATATCATACTCAGAATTTACCTCTGAACTATAGAGGTTTATCAAAGAAGAAATTAATCATAATTATATCCAATACTATTTGATCGCAATCTCACGTGTCAACATATCTTGCTGCTTTGTACATTATTCTATGGACAAATACTCTTGTTCAATCTTAGCGATACTCACATTCGGGAAATCCTTCAACCTTTCAGGTTAAATCTTAGATTTCTCACTTGACATCATTATTACTGACATCCCATAACATGTTACTAGCTTTTTCATAACTATAATATTGACACTATCAGGTTGTCATCCTGAGAATTCATTAGAAAACCCATTCATAACATTCCTTGCTTCTCATTCCATAGTTGCTTCCCCAGCCTTTTCTTTATCAATCACATCCTTCTTATTAGCTGATTCTTACTCATTTCTATTATTTACTTTCACCTTCACCTCTTTATTGAGACACCTTTTTGCACTTGGTACCTCCTTATCGGTATTCCGTCTCATTTATTCTATAATCATCACGTTATTTCAATTTAAACTTTCCGAAATGAATCTGGCCCGATTCCTTTAACTTAGATTCATATAATCTACTTCTGCCAACCTTGTTTCTCATTACTTGTTCTTTTCTATCCGTGGTTTTCCACAGGTTGTCTTTCGTAAGTCAGACCAGGTCGCATATCTACATGCTCGTACTCCTATCATCTGTTGAACATCTGCATTTTACTGGCGTAGCCTGGCCACATGAAAACCCGTTATGACCGTGCCATAATTTTGGGGGTAAGGCTGGCTCGAATACCGCCGTCCGAACACTTTAAACTCTCAAGTGGCCCAATAAGTCTTGGGCTCAACCGCCCTTCCCTCCAAGTCTCATTAATTCTTTCTACGGGAATACGTTTAGCATCACGAATTATCAACCTCATATTCTCTATCTTGTTTGTGCAAAAGTACACTAACACAAACTTGCTTGTCATTCATCAACATGCCATTTAGCTTATCAATAGCAGCACTTTCTTTATCTTTACGTTGTCATCTCCTTTCTTAGAAGAATCACCATCGCTTGTTGTTTACGTAGTGCGTTAATAGCTAACCCTACGGGTTTCAAATCCCTTAGGGAGACAAAGTAATCATTATTCCTCATCCATAAGGAACACTTCCTGAACTTGATGTAGATATAACGTGAAGCAGATAGAATTGCAGAAGAGTTTCAAGCATTGCAGCTAATTCCGGTTGATGAAACTATCACTTATGCATCTTCCATAAAAGACTGGAAACTTAACAGTTTACTTCATCAATTTTGTACCATGGTCCTGGTTTGCCTCAAAACGGGACCTTCTAAGGTACGTAATATGCTTAAGACTCCATCAGGAATCGAATCTTTACTTAAACTATTATTACTGTTAATTCTTGCACAGTCATCAGAAGGAATGTAAATTCCTCCATTCCGATATGACCTTCAAGGTCCTTCCAAATATCCTCCTGTTTCTTCGGTATGAACATTTGTAATTATTCCTTTATACTTGGATTGTCGGCCACCTCATTGGCCTTTCTTGATGATAATGATTTCTTGTAACCCATGTTTTCTGGGTACATTCCAGCTCAAGTTTTTCTACCTCATTCCCATCACTGTTGGGTTAAAGCATTCTCCCTTAAGCTCTGCTGAAGGAGAAAATATAACTATCAGTCATTTCCATAAGTCATTGCTTCCACCTACCCATGGGAACTTTATCACGTTTATTCCCAGTCCTACTTAGGATACTTCTTTTCTTAGTTCTTTCTTTATCTTAGGATAATCTCAACCTTTATAGGTTCAACCCATACTTCCTCTGGGTTTCATACATGCCTCATCTGGCATTATTGTTACGATGTCATACATTCCTTACCAAACTTCCATTTTTGAAGTTCGGAATATTACCCTTTTTCCTTGTAAGGTTTCGTAGGCCATCCTTATCATTCCTCCGGTATTTTCTGGGTACCGGGTATATCAAAATGTCATTGATCAATACTCTAATAATTCTATCTATGTTCTTTCCAGAACTCTTTTTAATAATTCTTACCGGTCATTGTTGCCTTAGCAAGTCCAGCTCATATCATCTGAAGTCATAATGTCGTTATTATGGTTAATGCCACCCCTTGTGCATTCCCCAGGGTTTGTCTTAATTTATGGATATCCTATCCTTAATTCAACTGCCAAGGAATTCTTGCATCTTATAATTGGCAATCAGATCATGTATCCTTAATAAAGGTCTCTTTTCAATCATTCTCATTTGATAATCGATCGGTGGTTTAATGCCACCCTCTTCTTTCAGATAGTTGTCAGCCTATTTGGCCTTCCAAAAAGGCAACGTATGCCAATCTCTTCTCTTACCGAACTTGTTAATGGTAGCAAGGATGTTCTGGAAGATATTGGTCGAGTTCAACGTGAATCTCTTAGTGCTTATCGTTCTTCGTAAAGGTACTTGCCTCAGACAAAATTCCTACAGCATACTGTTCAATTTCTGACCTTTTTTATACCCTCTTCATATACCTTCATTGTTTACTTTCCTCCGTCATAATATATTCATGGTATTCATGATACCCTAACATCATACATCTCAAGTCACTATACTTCCATTTTACTCGAAATCTTGGACAACCATATACACATGAGTCACTTTAGTACGGGTGACCCCATCCCAAAAAGGTCTAGTGAATTCCCAATCAAAACATGGGTTTTTCGGCAGAAGATTCAAACGATCTCATTAATGTTTCCTTTATATCAGAAGCCCTTGCAGTCGGTGCTTTCTTAGAAGCAACCCTGCTTTGTCTTTTCATTGCTGGTCTAGTCACTTTATAGTCCGTTGTGACTTGGCCTCAACTGGCCACACATAAAAATATATGATTTTAGGGGTTGGCTAATAGCATTACTTTTCTAGCAATTGCCGGCATAGTGCCTTCTTCTTTGATACCTTTCTACCTTTCCAAAACTTTACTCCATATAAGTCTTAATCGACTACTCGGCACCGTCTCCGGTCACCTTTCCTCCACTTTTATCTTTTCAACTATTCTTATCAATCCTGCGTGCCACACAAGCTTACCATTCCTGGCATAACAGCCTTTTCATTTAAGTCAATCCTGGAATTTCTCAGTCCGGCTGGTTTCTTACTTACATTTCCTATTTTCGTCCAATCTCACTTCATCATTTTATCACTACCGTCGATTGTAATGCTCAGGGTCCGTTTACTAACCCATTTTACAGCATCCTTACCCAAATCACAGGGTTTGCTCCAATTTTTACTCTCTTCCATGACATTCTCTGATAATCAGAAAGACAAGGTTTGCCAAAATTCACCGAATTCCTTTCCAGACTCAGGGAAATTTTGATCAATCTACCCACCTACTGGTAACATTAAGGAGACCAGTTTCGAAACCTGAAGAATAGTTCTATGAACCTCCAAGCAGGTGGCATCATAAGCAGTCATAGTTAACGAAATAATCATCATCGGATTGGAAGTTTACCCACTGGAGAGGAATCAATTATATCCATCCCTTAGAAGGGAATCAATAGTCTCAAACTGAAACCTGTCACAACGTCCTGATATTCAATACTACCAATTGTCGGTCTACCTAACCCTTTATGCGAAGCGTCATTGGAAGCACAAAGTCTCCTTTTTCCATTAAGCAATGCCAGCTCTTGGTCATTACCAATTTCACCTTTTAGCTCCAGGAAGATTTTCTCACATTTTTCTCTTTAACTGCTGATCGTATTACTTGATCTATTATAATTCCGTGTCGGAGTAAACTTAAGGTAACTACTATAATCCATTCAAAGAGAAGAAGGAATTTAATATTCCTCTGAATCACATGCATCTAACGTTTCTGGTTCATCATTTAACTGAGTTGAATTAACTCTATACTCAGTCTCTGGCAGTAGTCTCATTACGAGTTCATCTTGACTCACTGGTCTTATCTTCCGGTAGGTTCTGAGATCATTGTCTTGCTTACTACTTCCTTATATAACTTTACCCAATCATGCTATCACTTCCCAATGTCTTTACTTTCTAAATGATTCATTCATAAAATGAACATTTTCCTTAATAAAACCACCTTATTAACCTCAATTTGGTTCCATAATTTACAACCTACGACACCTGCCTTCTCATGGCGAATTATTACTGACCATATTCATACTAATTCATTTATCAAATGATATGGCACTTACTGCCTCCTTCTCAACTATTCCTAGGGACTCTGCTCCTCGCCCTAAATCGATGTCTTTGATAATCATACATCCCTCTAGCTCTTTCTTTGTTAAGATGAAAATCTCTATGGATTCTCATCTATTTCCGTATAAGATCTCAAGTAATTCTTTCAATCCTTCTTTCTTGCTGGTACTACATCTGGTAGTCCGGCTATGAATTCAACATGCCTCTTCAGATCTCTTAATAATATCTCGGTTCTTTATACTCACTTTTCTGAGCACCATATCTTAATCATCACAGTCATTCTGGCTGCGACCCTCATTACCCATGGGTAAGCTCCTTATCCTAACAGGATTTTCCTTATCTGCTGGAACCTCTTCCGGGTCTCCAGTAGGGTACTCCATCGAATTACCCGCTGATCTTCAGCATATAAAGCATCATCGCGCTGTTGCTCGTATGCCTCAAGGTCAGTCGCCTTACTCGTCGATACGATATTGAGCTAAGTTACTATCATTATACTTACGAGTTCCCATAAGGGTTTTATATGTCATCACTACATTAAGTAGTCCGACTATGAACTTGGCAAGAGTTCTTATTATCTTATTGAATTTATTGTTTTAACGTCACCTCATCTCTGGGGTCTATAACGTACGCTCTGATACCACTTCTGTAACACCCCCAGATCCGGGGTCCGGGATCCGGTGGTTACGGTTTCCAATTCTGTCCACAACAATTGAACTTTCCTTAATCATAAAATAAATTACGTCTCTATAACCCAACACAAATGCATGATAATCATCATGACTAGTCTATCAACAACTCATCTCAACCATCTCATGGATCACAATCCAAACAACAACCATAATCAACTAATAACATAGATCTAAGCATGACATAGCATACTAACACTAAATCATCCATAAAACTCATAAAATCTCAAAATGGTACCAAGGGTTTTTGGAGCTTGTTACCTTCCTTGGAGAGTGAATAACACTTGGTAAGCCTTGTCTAGTCCTTAGATTACCTTAACAAAGCTTGGATCATCCAAACAAAACAAGAAATCAAAGTTAGTTTCTTAAAATCACTAATCACCCTAGGCTTGGATGATTTATTTGAAAATGGAAAACATGGAGTTTGAAGCCAAGATTTCTAGGGTATCACTTTTATGAATTATAGGACTTACCATAAAAATTTGGAGATCAAACAATGGTGGAAGCTTGGACTTTGGATTTGGAATTTAGGGAGGAAGTCGAATGGAATGTTTTGGAGGGGGAGAGAGTTGCTTGCTTGTTCTTGATCTTTTCCTTGTATTATTGTGTTGCCTTGGATAATATCTTGCTAAAGTAGCTTTATTAAAGTGCCTAGGTCATCCATGATGCAATCAAGAGACATGTGTTGCATTTTGAATGGTTTTCATGCTAAGTATTGGTTTGATATCTAAGTACTACTTCCATCTCCAAGTATGCTAGTTACTTTAAGCCACTTGGTTGCTAGATATTTATTCTAGTAGCTTACACAAGACTCTTGCTTCCTCTGCTTGTTTCTGTGTCCGGTTATTGCCCGTTTCGATTGATCGTTCGTGAGAATATTTCACGGATTTCTAATTAGGGTTTACCGGGAATCCTCTTTAATAATAATACTTTCATTCTCCATCTTTCATTCTAACTTTCCAATTTATATTCCTTAAATCCATTCGTTAAATACTTAAGGCTATCAGTGTCCAGGGAACTCTCGGAGAAAATAAAAGTGCGGTTTTTCAGAATCCGACAGCTTTTACATACACTTATTTTCCCCCTGGATCACTAATACGAACTCGGAAATCCGTTCCGAATATTTCTATATAGTGTCGTCTCATATTATTATATACTCCCACCAAAACACTATTCATTCTGTATTCTTTACTTGTTCTCTTAGGGTTGTATAATTGTCCGTATTCTCTTTCGATCGTTCCTTAACCTTTTTACGGAACTACTGGATTAATCGTTACCGGTCTGGATGACATGAGAATATTCTCCTGCTTGAAATTGCCATATCTTATTCCATTAGAAGATAGATTATTCTTACCTATGTTGTTACCCTTTAGCATTCTTCAAGACATAGAAATAATAAAGTCGAATTCCATTCATTCTTTCCAAATATCAATTATTACATTGTAGCCATAACCACTCCTCCGTGGTTTCCTACCTTCATTCTTAAATCAAATATAATAACATCCCAAAATATCAAATCCTCAAAGTTAATATCTCAATTCTTGGATTATAATAATATTTAGTCCACTGTCCGGTCAAATATTATACCGAAAAGAATTTGGAATTTCTGAATTCCGATCGTCTCTACATTCACTTATTTCCTCCGCGTATTACTAATATGACTTCGAAATATCCATATCACGTCCCGTACATAGGGTGGAGTGAAAAGTTTTCCAACTTACAAAATCACTATTCATCCACCAAATTACTATGCACGTACAGGAAACACTATGCACGTACGGGAAATACTATGCACGTATGGGGAACACTATGCACGTACTCATTTCCCTTCAAGGATCCATTAGCTCCTTCCTGGATGGTAGATTATTCTTATTTAGGTCCTCAACCATCGAATTACTCTATTCTGACAATATACCAATGCATAAGGATCATTGTCCAAAGCAATATCCATTCATTACAATCATTGTTCTTTGAAACCACCATTCATTAGAGCTGGTGATCTTGTTGTCGGAATCATTGTTCCTCATTTTATCATTACTTAATAAAAAGTTTTAATTATATCCAAAATTTGGGGTTCTTACAGAAATAGATCTGAGGCCTTGTAAATTAATATATACTCCTTAGTCCTTCTCAGGTACTTGAGTATAGTTTTTACTGCACTCCAATGTTCCTGACCTGGGTTCGACTGATATCTACTAACCATGCCTACAGCAAAGCAGATGTCAGGCCTCGTACATAACATAGCATACATTAAGCTTCCACATGCCGAAGCATAAGGAACTGCTTTCATGCTCTCTATATCCTTAGGTGTCGAAGGACACTGCTCCTTGGATAGAGCCACTCCATTCTTAAAAGGTAGAAAACCTTTCTTAGAGTTCTGCATGTTAAAACGAGCTAATACTTCATCAATGTAGGGCTCTTGAGATAAAGCCAACATCCTTTTCTTGCGATCCCTTATTACTTTGATCCCAAGGATGTATGCCGCTTCACCTAAGTCCTTCATTTCAAATTGTTTGAACAACCATGCCTTTACTGATGACAACATCTTAACATTGTTTCCAATGAGTAAAATTTCATCCACATACAGTACTAGAAAAACCACTGCATTACCCTCACTTCTCTTATACACACATGATTCGCTTGGACTTTGATCAAATCCATATGACTGGACTGCCTGATCAAAACGAATATTCCAGTCCCTAGAAGCTTGTTTTAGTCCATAAATAGACCTCTTAAGCTTACAAACAAGATGCTCTTGGCCTTGCTTAATGAACCCTTTTGGTTGTTGCATATAGATGGTTTCCTCAAGACTTCCATTAAGGAAAGCTGTCTTGACATCCATTTGCCAAATCTCATAATCGAGATGAGCTGCTATAAATAAAAGAATCTGGATCGACTTAAGCATAACAACCGGCGAAAAGGTTTCCTCATAATCGATCCCTTCTTTCTGAGTATACCCTTTCGCAACAAGTCGTGCTTTCCAGGCTTTCACCCTTTTGTCAGATCCTCTTTTCTTCTTGTAGATCCACATACATCCAATGGGTTTTACACCTTTGGGTGGTTCCACGAGCTCCCAAACTTGATTAGAATACATAGATTCCATCTCAGATTCCATTGCCTTTTGCCAAAGATCTGCATCTTTATCTAGAATTGCTTCTTCGTATGTCCTGGGATCCTCATCATGTTCACCAGAGACCAAGTCCGAGGACTCTCCCAAAAACATGAATCTATCAGGTTGTTGAACAACCCTCCCACTACGACGAAGCACCGGTGTGGTATTAGTGACAGGTTGTGCATTTTCTTGTGGTTGATCTACTTGTACTATTGGCACTTGGGGATTATCTGTCCCTCCCACTAGTTCCTCTAAAACGATACTACTCATGGGTTTATGGTTCATTATATAGTCTTCTTCTAAGAATCTAGCATTGGTGCTAACAATGATATCTCGATCCCTAGGACTATAAAATGAATAACCTTTCGTTCCCATGGGATAGCCTACAAACAGCCTTACTTCCGTACGAGATTCTAACTTGGTCGCGTTCTTGTTCAGCACATGTGCTGGACAACCCCAAATCCGAATATGTCTTAGACTTGGTTTGCTACCAGTCCACAATTCTATTGGAGTCTTGGGAACCGACTTAGAAGGTACCAAGTTTAGAAGGTAAGCCGCTGTTTCTATAGCATATCCCTAGAACGACTTGGGTAAATCTGAATAACTCATCATCGATCTAACACTTTCTAAAAGAGTCCGATTCCTTCTCTCTGCTACACCATTCTGCTGAGGTGTGCCAGGTGCAGACAACTGGGATGCAATCCCATTTTTTGATAAATATTCCCTAAATTCTCCAAGCAAGTATGACCACCACGATCTGATCGTAGTGACTTGATACATTTTCCAAGATGTCGCTTCTCCGCACTTGCTTTGTACTCTTTGAATTTTTCAAAGCACTCAGACTTACGGCGCAACAAATAAATGTACCCATATCTAGAATAATCGTCAATAAAAGTGACAAAATACTCATAACCTCCTCTTGCTTGGATACTCATAGGTCCACATAAATCAGTATGAACCAATTCTAACACTTCTTTGGCTCTATTCCCCTTTGCTTTAAAAGGCCTATTAGTCATCTTACCTTCCAAGCAGGATTCGCAAATTGGAAATGGCTCCACTGCCAACGAGCCTAATGGCCCATCTACTACCAGTCTTTGAATCCTCCTCAAGTTAATATGACCTAATCTTAAGTGCCAAAGATATGTTTGGTTCAATTCAGAAGGATTCTTTCTTTTGTTTGAGCTAGAAAGAATGTTATTAGATTCCTTTTGTTGCAGCATTGGTTGGACATGATTAATAATATATAAATTGTCTTGCAATGTACCAGAACATATAACCCGCTTATTCATCATAATAGAAACATTACGATCCAAACAAACATTATAACCATCCATAGCAAGTTTAGAAACCGAAATCAAATTTCTTCTAAACGAAGGTACATAAAGACAATTGTTCAAAACCAAACTCCTATCATCTCCAAAAGATAAAGTAATTATTCCAACTGCAACTACTGCTACTTTCGTAGCATCTCCCATGAACACATATATCTCGCCATCTCTAAGCATTCTGGATTGCTGGAACCCCTGCAATGAGTTACAAACATGGTCAGTGGCTCTTGTATCTACACACCAAGTGCTCGTAGATATAGCCGCTATGTATGTTTCCGTAACTAGAGAAAGAGACATACCAGTATTGTTTGTCTTCTTAGGAAGAGGACAATCCTGTTTCCAGTGACCTGACTGCTTGCACCTGAAGCACTTGCCTTTAGGCTTTTTCACACCACCTTGAACTCCCACTGCATTAGCAATCTTTCCAGCTTTCTGTGTCTGAGTCTTTTTCTTCTTCTTTCCTTTCGGCTTAGATGAAGAAGCTTTCTCGGCCACATTCACTTGAACATTCTGCTTAAATAGTCCTTCAGCTGCCTGAAGTTCTGTCAGAAATTCCGCGAGACTATACATCCTTTTGTTCATGGTGTAATTCAAGCGGAACTGCTCAAAACTTTTGGGCAAGCTCATAAGGATGATATCGATCTGGGTTTCCCCATCAATATCAGCACCAAGGATCTCCATCTCATTCAGATGAGACATCATTCTGAGAACATGATCCCTTACAGGTGTTCCTTCAACCATCTGAGTGTTCATTAAAGCCTTCATTGCTACTTGCCTAGCAGCCCTATTCTGTTCTCCAAAAAGTTCCTTGAGATTAAAGAGCATATCTGAAGCAGTGGGCATAGCCTGATGCTGATGCTGCAAAACACCCGACATTGCTGCCAGAATGTAACATCGCGACATCTCATCAGCCTTAACCCACCGTTTATAATACTCCTTCTCACTTTCAGGAGCATCTTCAGCAGGCTGATCTGGCTTGGGTTCATAAGTACAAAATTTGTACTCCTCAGCAGTCAACACTATGTCCAAATTACGTTTCCATTCAATATAGTTCGGTCCAGTAAGTTTGTTATCCTTAAGTATGGTGAATAGTGGATTAAAGCCCATAATGATCTAATCCTGAGAATCATACATGTAACACATAATCAGATAGTTGCATAAATCTTAAATCCTATTGGTTTCCTCTACAATTAATTAAAATTAATGCACTAATATTTAAACACCATAAGTATCTGGTACGCCACGATGGGTGACATATATACCACTTAATTCGTTTAAATATTACTTCGGTCCTATTACTAAATAATACGCCACGTTAGGGTGGACTATATATTATTTTTCATAGCTAAGTGTATGCCATTATCAAATCCTAAATTAAACCGGATGCCACCATTAAATATTTCAAATCAATAATCGATAATAGGATAATTCCCAGATCGGGGGGAGCATTGTCAAGAGGCATCACTTAAGACCCCTTTCTAGATAGAATCATCCTTTCTCTCTATATCGAAAATCTATATTCAATCATTGACATCCTTCTAATTAATCGAATTCTATGAAACTTGGTACGCCACGATGGGTGGCATGTATACCTTTCAATATTCGTAATTAATTTAGGAAGTTTGTTCTAGTAATATCCATAACACTACCTGACACCATAAATCATAAGCCACGATGGGTGGCATGTATATAATTTATATTCGTCTCGGTGTTAAATTGCATACAAACAATAATGGAGACCATGGGATTTAATTCCTAATTAATTCCTTCACCCACTTAAAATTTTTATTTAAAATTGAGGAATTTTATCTAGAGGCATCGCCCTATGTTATTTTTTCGAGGTCTACATGTTATAAAAATAACAATACAAAGAACACATAACATAGCAGCATGCATCATAAAATTAAAGCAATAAATAAAATTAATGTACATGTCGTCCTAATTATGTTAAATATGTAATAAAAAATTACACACATAATTAACAACAAACATAATAATTATTTAATGCAATAATTAAAATTAAATAGCGGAATTAAAAATTAAAACAATAATTAAATCCACTATTATGGCCCATTAAACAATTTCAGCAGGCCTAGAAAATTTTCTGCAAATCTGCAAACTGCAACAGCCGCCAAACTGCTACAGTACCCGGTTTGCTACAGTAACCGGTTGCTACAGTACATGCTACAGTACCGGTTTACTACAGTACCCGGGGTTGCTACAGTACCGGTTTGCTACAGTAACTGCTACAGTACTGGTTTGCTACAGTACCTTCGAGACTTGATGAACACAACAGCAACCCCATCCAAATTTCGCAGCGGAACAAAAACAACTCCAAATTGATTTCCGATCGCACATAATTGTTACAAATTACCCGGATCTTGATAAAATCCAACAAACAATTACAAAAAAATAGATCTAATACAAAACTAATTTTGTAAATCTATTCTAACACGATCAACCCTCGTGTTTTACAACCACGATAAACCACGTGGAAACCAAACAAAATAACCACGATTAAACCACTTGGGATCCAAACACATAATTAAAATATACATGGCCATAATAGTGGATACTAAACAACCTGCAAAAAGATTATTATCCAAGCACACCACCATACATACATGCATATATAATTACGACATGGACATCGTATCAAAAATCGCAGAACCATTGAACCAAGCTCTTGATACCAATTGTTGGGACAATCAGATCTTGGCACTGCGATTTTTGATGCAATACATTAACGAGTACGAATAGAAAAATCACCTTGTTAACGATTGACTCCACGCTCTTCTATTGTATTCCCAAATTCCCTTGAGCGAAGTGTGGCCTTCGTCTTCTCAAGTTAACCTCTCTTCTTGCTCCTGAGTGGCTACAAAATTTTTTCGACCAACCCTCGCAAGAAGAGAATAAGAATATATATAGGCTACAATAGGGATCATGGACAATTAGGTTGGGCCTTCTAATTACATCTTGGGCATGACCCAATGTAATTAAATATTAATTCAATCCACTAAAGAATTAATATTTGCACTACCTTTCCTAATACCGTAATTCAATTAATTAATTCGGTTCCAATATTATTTGCTTATTAAATTCCCCATGTTTAAAATATCGCATGTCCATTAATTAAATAAATTACTGATAATTCATTTAATTAATATCTTTTATCCTTGATTATCCACTCAACCTTTATTTAATTATGCCAGAATAAATCCACCTGCAGGGTTTCACATAATTAAATCTTTTTGAGCTTTCAAGGGGACATTATTAACCCGAATATTATCAGGACATGGATTCCTTCAATAAATAATATTCACCATATATATTATTCCATCACCCAAAATATAATGAAATAAATCAAAAGAATTATTTCATATATAAATCAAAGCATGTAAATAATATACACGTGTCAATTACTATATCTGGATTAAGAACCTAAGCATTAATAATAACATAGAATCTTAGTTCACCTTCTTAATCAGTATAAGGGAACAATTCTAAATTTGATCCTATTCAATATACAAAAAGTATACTAGTATTATTTATTTGTCAATATAAACTAATCTAAATAATACTACAGCCATTCCAGTGGATTGTCCAACTCCACCTGTGCTGTGAACCTTATTATATTATATAAACCGTATTTAACAATCTAATATTCTGTATCCCATTTGATACTAGATTGTCCACAATATATAATATTAGACAGCTTGTAAACATTTAAATGATTCTCAATAAAATAGGCCAGAAATAAATGTATATACTTCAAATAAATATTTTCAGTATACACCAACACTTCCAACTCTCCATTCAGAAATGCACTCTTGACATCCATTTGATAAACTTTGAAATTTGAATGTGCGGCAAATGCCAAGAAGATTCTGATGGCTACCAGTCTGGCAACAGGGGCAAATGTGTCATCATAGTCAATGCCTTCCTGTTGAGAGTATCCTTTTGCAACCAACCTTGCTTTGTTCCTTATAATTACACCATCTTCATCCATCTTATTTTTCAGTTGCCATTTTCTTCCAACAATGGTTCTGTTCTTTGGTGCAGGCACAAGCTCCCATACTTTATTTCTTTCAAATTGATTTAGCTCCTCTTGCATGGAAATAATCTAGTCTGGATCCAACAGTGCATCATCCAGTTTCTTAGGCTCAACTTGAGACAGAAAGGAACCATAGAGACACTCATTTTGAGTTGCTCTCCTTGTTCTCACTCCTGCACTTGGATCTCCAATAATTTGCTCTGCAGTATGTGATCTATCCCATTTTCTTGTATGGTCAAGTTGATTCCTTAAATGAGATGTTGCTTCATCATCCAAGTTGTGATCAGATTCATTTCCTCCCCCGGTGAAAGTGCTCTCATTCACAGGTGTGTCTTGGATGCTTGTATCTTCACTGTTGATTGGCACAAACTCTTCTCTTGCTTCATCATTCACTGGAGTTTGTTGAGCTGTAGTCTCAATTTCAGTTTCAATCTCTTCATCAGAATCATCCATATCTTCAAACCTTAATGGATCTCTATCTTCATCATTGGCTTCTTCTAGTCCAGGTAGTTTGCTGTCATCAAATGTCACATCTGTGCTTTCCATAACTTTCTTTTGACTGATGACATAAACCTTGTAAGCTGTTCTCTCTAATGAATAGCCAAGAAATATTCCTTCAAATGCCTTTGCATCAAATTTTCCAACATATTCTGAATTATCCTTCAACGCAAAGCATTTGCTTCCAAAAGCATGAACATGCTTCAGAGTGGGCTTCTTTCCAGTCATCAAATTGTAAGGTGTATTTCCAGTGTTTTTGTTGATGAGGGTTCTGTTTTGAATATAGCATGCAGTGCTCACAACCTCTGCCCAAAAACATGTAGGCATCTTTGCATCAAGTAACATTGTTCTTGCAGCCTCAATTAGAGTTCTATTCTTTCTCTCAACAACTCCATTTTGTTGTGGAGTCCTTGGAGCTGAGAATTGTTGTAAAATACCATTCTCTTTGCAGAATGCTTCAATCATGGCATTTCTGAAATCTTGTTAGGTCCAATATGTTTGTAGAAGGGGGGGGTTGAATACAAACGTACTGTTTAATCGAAATTTGTTCGGATAAATTTATATTTTGACAAATTTGAGCGGAATTAAATGAAACAAAATTCAAGTTGAATATAAAATTATATTAACTTGAGGGATTTGTTACAAATACAGTACAGAAATTATATCTAGTTAATAAAAACAAATTAGAAAATTCGACATGAATTTTTCTAGATTTGTTAATAAAAATCGAGATATAGATTAGGAGTAAAAACTCGCTAATAGTACAAGAGTATCAAGTAATCAAGTTCTATCGGATCAGATATTAAAAATAAGATGAACTTGATTTTCTATGAATTTTTCCAGCTCCTGCAGGTTGTGGTCTTGATGAGAGAGAAGAGAGAAAATTGCTTTCTTTGAATGTAATATTCAGTCTGTGTTGATATGTGTCGCTTGTGTTTCTTCTTATATTGTCTACTGTCTCTTTTTCTTTAATTAGAACTGTCAAGACAATCGGCAAGACAATCTGTTCTTCCAAGACAAACAATTTTGTACTGCCAAGACAATAGGCAATACAATCGGCAAGACAATCAGGTTCCATCAAGACAGTCGGCAAGTCAATCAATTTCTGAGATATTTGTCTTGCTTTATCAATAATTATCAATCTGTCGGAAACTTTTATTTTTGATCATCATCAAGACAATCTGATTTGAACTGCCAAGACAATAGGTAAGACAATCAAATCAGATTTTTATTCTCCTTTTTTAAAGCTGCCGGGTATAATGATCATCAAGACAATCGGCAAGACAATCAGGGATTGTTTTGCTTTACTGATTTCCTACTTCAATACAATCGGCAAGACAATCAGAGATTGTCTTGCTAGTTCATTTTTCAGTTTTAAATTAAACTGATTAATAAATAATCATTTCAATTTAAACTTACTTAAATAATAATTATTCAGATTTAATTAATTTAAATAATTAATTTAATTAAAGAATTAATTCTTGAAGAATTAATTTATTAATTAAATTGACTACTTGATTTAAATTAATTAAAGAAGAATAATTATATATCCTTGGATTGTCTTAATTCTTTTCTGAATCACTGAAAGTAATAAAGGAATACCACTGAATATTCTGTTGACGTTCCATGCACGGTCTGATTCATGAACGACTAACTTCAATGACTGTCCTTTAATTTTCACATTAAAATGTGATTCCTTTTTCTTCTCATCTCTTTCTCCTTCTTGTACTCCAATGTATTCTGTCTGAACCTGTCACTCTAGAAATCTCTGTCTTAGAAATAAATCCACTTTTTTGATGCTATACTGAGGCTTGATCAGCAAGCTGAGCTTCTTCCAGTGTAAAACATCAAAACTATAGATTGACTTTACGGTTTTTCTTCTGACAGATAGTATCTTCTGAGATTCCTGTGACAGTTAAAGTTATTTACTTATTACAATCTAAGCTTAAGTTGAGTTGAGTCCTCGAACTACAAATAGGCTGTGTCATATGCCTTTCAATCTCCCCCTATTTGTTTGTTAGAAAATAACAAGAAAATGCCTAGAGGATTACTCAACTAACTCAACTTAACTTAGTAAAAGATAGAACTTTAAATACAAAGTAAATAAAAGAAAGATTCTGGTTTATATTTAACATTGTCCAGATTCAAACATAAAAGATAAATACAAGATAGATGATCCTCTAGACTGATCATATAATACAATTTTCCTATCTTGTCCTATCTAAGCCCTAAAGATATCACATGTAGAGCTGGTCTTCACTTAGAAGTATCTTCCTCCCTTATCTCTCCAGATTCAACTTCATCTTCTTGTTCTTGAAATCTTCTGATCATCTCTATGTCAAATCGTTCTTGATCATCCAAGGTTTTGATCAAATCTTTGTCAAGTACACGTTCATAATCTGACACAAGGCCTTTAGGTTTCTTAGGCAAAAGTCCAAGGTTGCCCCATAGCCGATTCCGACGAATGTAATATTTCTTTTCAAAGCCAGTTAAAGCATATGATCGGATAATGCTAGCAACAAAGATACTTTCTTTATCTTCGAATCCTGTAGTCCTTAGCATATGTTCTAACCAGACCAGATGAGATGTAGTATATAATTTCATCGACTTAGAATCAAGGAAGCAAGAATGTAGTGTTTACCCTTGAGAAACTTAACATGATGTGGAGTTTGAATAACTTGAGGACTATTCCTTTGAGCAAACTCTAAAAGTCTTTCGTGAAGTGAAATATTCAGTTCAGAAAACTTTTTACCTTTAGAGACATAATCCACAGTTCAATCAAGGTTCTCTGTTGAAAGATTTGAAGTGACACATAGAGAGAACCCATTGTACGAGAATCAATCTGAATTATCAGCTGATCTGCACATTTGTCAAACCCAGCTACTATCCTCGAGATTTCCAGCATCAATGCATCCATATATTGCAAGTAATTTGGATTGGTCTCTTGAAACTGTTGAAGTAGTTTGAGAAAACGTTCATCATCATTAGCAGTGTTTTGAATAGAATCAAAAATTACTCTTGCTTTCTCCCACTTTGGACCAATCTTCAACTGAATATCTCTTTTCCTTTCTTGTACACTGATTGCATGTAGCTTTTGTTTCTCTGCATCTTCAGCTTGCTTCAGCTTCAATCTTTTATCCACTACCTGTCTGGTCTTCTCAAGCTTAGCTTGTCTCATCTGACGATCAGCTTTCTCCTCTTGAAGTTCCTTCTCAAATTCAGGATCATCTTGCCAGTTTGAAAGATCTTCTTCAATGTCATTTAATTGTTGTACCTCAAAATTACTATTCTTGAGATCAAAATCAAAATCTGATACATCCTGATCATGAGCTTTTTCTTTTCCCTTTGCAAACTTCTCCTTATGACTCCCTTGAGTTGACTGAGTTGACTGACCTCCAGACTTACTTCCTCCAGCTCCTCCAGACTTCTTCTCCCCCTTAGTTGAGGAATCCTCTACAGACTTTCTTTGACTATCAAGCTCTCTATTTTCATCATTACCCCCTCCATTACCACCATCATAGTCTTCAAAATATGCTCTTTGTTCTGGTGTGATATGATGAGTAGGTTTAACAATGTTGTATAGATGGTCAAGTCCTTCAAACATGTAATCATATTTTTCTTCAAGCTTCGCAAAGGTTGTTGAATATGATTGAGCAGTTACATGCATTTCCACTTGAAGTTCATCCACCCTATTAGAGAGTCTGTCAATAGCATTTAGAATATCTGATCTTTCTGTAGATGCCTGAGAGTTGGATTGCATCAATGTATTGATTGCTGGAGTGAGTGTGGTCTTTATGTTCTGAACATCATCACGAATAAACATGAGCTGATTATTGACAGAGGTGGAAGAAGAAGACCGTTCATCCACTTGTGCTTTGAAAAATTGTTTTTCAGCCTCAGTTTCCATCAATTTCTTTTGCAGATCTTGTATTTGAGCCATAAGAGGCAAAGTGTTTGTGTCAGTGTGTGCGCTCACCTGATGTTCACTCAAGGATATGTCACTCTCCTTTCGTGCATGTGTTTCACTCAAATTTATGGTGGTCCTCACATCACTCAACACTAGCTCCTTTCCTTGAGCTGTACCTGCAATAGAAATCACCTTAGCCTCTTCTAGAGAGGTCAGTGGTGGTGCAATGGGAGTTCGCAAATCCCAATCCTCAGTCATCTCTATTAATTCATTTGGATTTGATAATTGAATTTCTTCAATGATAGGATGACCAAGTTGCCCTTCACTTTCTCCAGATAAATCTGCGAGTGAAGAATCCCTTGAGGGAGCCAGGAATGTTACTCCTGGGAGGGGAGATGATGACTCTATTATAAATGACAAAGAGTCAAGATTTCCCTCTGAAGCCTGTGAAGGCTCTTCTACCGTAACAATGGTAGGCACTGTCTCAGTAATAATCCTATCGTGCACTCCTTGCTCAGTGTCCTTAACAACATTGGATTCTAAGGTAATGTCTTCCCCCATTGTGAGTAATAGAGGTGTGCTTGACTCTGTACAAGGTGCCACGGCCCTTTGGAAAATTTCAATAATTTCATCCTGTTGAGAGGATGAAATTAGTAACAGTTCATCGGCCATTTCAATGTCCAAGTCCTTTTGGGAGGAAATGGATGGGCTAACAGATGCCTCAAGTAGTAGGTTTCTTCTCTTCTTTGGTGGAGGCAGAGCTGTGGGATCACTCAAATTGTCACTTCTTCTATCAGCTCTTTTTGCTAACTGCTTGCTTCTGGATTTAGGTTTAGAGATTTGAGTAGACACATTGTTTGGCTTTAAGACCTGGGATAGAGGTTGTGGTTCTACAACCTCTTGGTCTGTCCTATCAGCGACTTGGGCTCCAGAAACAGTTTGAGAGATAGAATGTAATACCTGCTCCGTTGATGCAGTAGCTGTACCTGAAGGAATGGATTGTTCCAATTGAGGTTGAAGTTCAGGGACAGGTACATTTTCAGGTTCAGGTTCAGGTGCATTTACAAGTCGAGGAATGACAGGTAAATTTATGAAGGTAGACAGGTATGGTGTAACATACACTGGCACATTTGGTAATTTTTTATGTGTGTGTAGGCTAGTGAATATTTTCTTGGTTTGCCTGCCTGATACCATAGGATTGTCATTCCTAAAAATTGCTTGTTGACCAACAGGAACAAGATGATTAAATATCAAAGTTAAGAATCTAGGATAATAACATAAGACTTTATTACCCTCATCAAAATCCCTTCTGGCCTTAACAATTCTACTAACAATAGTATTTCAAAGTAAATTTCCAATATTGATTCTACGGTTGTTAGCAACAGCATAACCAATAGTTTGTAACATAGAGGTAAGTAAATGAAAATTACCTCTGGCTGTATTAGCAAATACCTTGGAGATTGTATAGAAAAATGCATCCCATTGTTGAACCAGGTTCTTTTTGCTCAAATTGTTCATATCAATTACTCCACGATAATTAATATCACTGAAAAATTGATACAGTTGTTCACTGGTTGGAAAAGGATCAAAATTATCCACCGGAAGGTCCAGTACAGTACTAAGGGTTGATTCAGTCACAATGTGGTGTGTTCCATCAAAGTCAAAAGAAAATGAGGTCAAGTCTTCAGACACCACAACTTCTGTGCAAATCAATCTTAGAGGTCCTATTTTTATTGGAGCTTCCAACGAAATAGCCGTTCGGATAAGCGAATCATCATTTAGAAATCGTATCCAAGGCTTAAATCGATCATGGGGACAATCATTTGGATTAAAATATCCAACCAAATTATGCTTCATTATCTCAAAATTATCAGTCATTTTTTAACACAAAAACACACTTCAATTTCGGGAAAATTAATAAAATTCGAAAATTTTCAGAATTAATAATTAGTTAAAATTAATTAAAAATTCGAATTAATTCAAAGTTGTCAGAAAAATCCCAAAAATTAGTATGATGTTCTCCTTATCACTGGGAGTCTCAATCTATTTTTAGATTTCACAGATAAAATTTTAAACACCCAAAACAGTGAAAAACCGATTGAGTTTTTAAAAAATTTAGTTTTCAAAAACTGAACCAAATTCTTTGATACTCGGATCAAAAGATAGGAAATTGAACGATCTACACGAATCCGGTCTCAGATTTCAGTTTGGTTGAGCAGAATTTCGACTAAAGATTGTGTGTATCGTGTATGTATATATATCAGTACTCTATGTAAAAACACGAGAGTGAGAGAAACAACAGGATTGTCTTGACCGTGTTTTTTTTTGTTTAAGTACTGAAATGGCTCTCCAAGACAATCGGGCGATTGTCTTGCCGATTGTCTTGGTAGTTCAAAAACTATCAAGACAATCGTTTGTCTAACTGTTTCATTTAAAAAAACGTTAAATAAATTTATTTTTTTTAATAAACAAAATAACCTGCCAAGACAATCTGTGGATTGTCTTGACGATTGTCTTGATACCATAGTAAAACTTTCAAGACAATCGATACTAGTATTTACACAAGTATATATATTTATATAAAAATCTGCTAATTTTGAAAAACAAAAATTAAAATTACCAAGACAATCGAAGGATTGTCTTGGCTATTGTCTTGACATAATACATATACTAATAATATACATATTTATGTACATAATTAATTTAATTAAAATACAACCTTATTTATCACTAAAATTACCATAAATAAATATTTAGCAAACACATGGATTAACCTTTTTACGACAATAAATATAAATAACAAAAGGACAAACACTGCAAACATTTAATAAAATATTATATTTATTTACAAGAACATTTATAACAAATTAATGAATCTAAATATTTTCTAATAAAATAACTTTCTAATAGAAAATTATTTAAAGAGAGTATATGATTCATTAAAATATCACAAATATTTCAAAATACAAGAAGTAATAAAGAAGTTATTATAAACATGTTGCCAAAGATTTTTAGCAATCACAAGCAATAAAATAAGTTGATAAAATAATTATGCAAGTGATTAAAATTAAAAATTAATAACAAAATCACTTGCAAATTATTAAAGAGCAAACCTCAGATATTAACAAGCTTAATTACTAGGACTGTTCAACATACCCAATTCACCAACAATTTTGGTGAATGTGGATTCGTCTAGAGATTTAGTAAAAATATCTGTTGTTTGTTCTTCTGTGGGTACAAATAACAATTCCACAGTACCATTCATGACATGCTCTCTTATAAAATGATACCTGATGTCTATGTGCTTGGTCCTCGTATGCTGCACAGGATTGTTGGAGATTGCTATGGCACTTGTATTATCACACAAAATTGGAATATTTGTTAATACAAAACCATAGTCCTTTAGTTGATTCCTAATCCACAAGATTTGAGCACAACAGCTTCCAGCAGCTATGTATTCAGCTTCAGCTGTTGAGTTGGAAACTGTTTGTTGTTTCTTGCTGTACCAGGAAACTAGCCTGCCACCTAGGAATTGACAACTTCCAGAGGTGCTTTTTCTATCTACAACACTTCCTACATAATCTGAATCTGTGTATCTAACAAGATTAAAACCAGATTCTTTAGGGTACCAGATACCTAAATTAGGCGTACCCTTAAGATATCTTAAGATTCGTTTTACAGCAATGAGATGAACATCTCTAGGATCCGCTTGGAACCTTGCACACAAGCATGTAGCATACATAATATCTGGTCTACTTGCGGTAAGGTAAAGTAATGAGCCTATCATACCTCTGTAACTTGTGACATCTACCTTGGCAGAATTTTCACAAGCTCCAAACTTGACAGTTGTAGATGATGGTGTCTTAGCTGAAGATGAGTCCTCCATTTGATATTTCTTGAGGAGCTCTTTGATATACTTGGATTGACAGATAAATATTCCATCTGTCCTTTGACTTATTTTCAATCCAAGAAAGAATTTCAGTTCTCCCATCATGCTCATTTCAAATTTACCCGGCATTAGATTAGCAAATTTCTTGCACAAAAGATCATTAGTAGACCCAAATATTATATCATCCACATAGACTTGGACTAGTATTGTATCATTTTTATGTTTCTTAGTGAAGAGAGTTTTGTCTATGACACCTCTATTAAAGCCATTTTCAAGTAAAAATTCAGAAAGGGTGTCATACCATTTTCTTGGTGCTTGCTTGAGATCATAGATAGCCTTGAAAAGGAAGTAGACATAGTCCACAAGATCTGGATCTTCAAAGCCAGTGGGCTGTTCTACATAGACCTCTTCATCCATCTTACCATTTAGAAAAGCACTCTTTACATCCATTTGATAAACATTAAAATTTGAGAATGCTGCGAATGCCAAGAATATTCTAATGGCCTCGAGTCTTGCCACTGGAGCATAGGTTTCATCATAGTCAATGCCTTCAGCTTATGAATAACCCTTTGCTACCAGTCTTGCTTTATTTCTTGTGACTGTGCCATCTTCATCAAGTTTGTTTCTGAATACCCATCTAGTGCCAACCACTGTTCTATTTGAAGGTCTGGGTACCAGCTTCCATACTTCTTGTTGTTTGAATTGATTGAGTTCATCTTGCATAGCAATCACCCAATCAGGATCAGAAAGAGCTTCTTCAATTTTCTTAGGTTCCATTTCAGATAGAAACCCTGAATAATTGCATTGATTCTGATAAGCTCTTCTAGTTTTTACTCCAACATCTGGATCACAAATAATTAACTCAAAAGGATGAGCTCTATTCCAAACAGTTTGTCTGGGTAGATTAGTTCTTGATGATTCGCCTTGATCTGTATTGTGTTGTTGAGTATGACTTGTTGACCCTTCATTGTCTCCCCCTGAGTTGTTGCCGGAATGACTTGATGAATAATCAAAAGTGTCAGTGGTGTCTTGAAAATTATCATTGTTTCCACCACCATCACTGTGATTATTATCATCATTATTTTGATTATTATCAGCAACAACATCAGGTTGTTTGTCATCATCTGAATCTAAGTTTGTCATGTCATCAAACATTAACTTTTCAGATGGTTCAGCAACAGACTTTCTAAAGAGAGGTTCTTTGACATTCTTGAGCACATATGGTATACCCCTTTCTTTAGCACTAACACGATTAGGAGTATTTATGCCTAAGGAACCAACAGCCTCGTTGTAGTCAAACCCTATTCCAACAGTTCATTCTACAGCTTGTTTATTGAAGTACTCTTTAGATTCTTTAACGGAATTGTAGCAAGCCCTAACTTGTGTCTCAAGTTCAGCAATCCTAGTAAGTTGTTTAGACACTACTTCCACTAAAGACTTATCCCTATAGCTAAGTAGTGCCATTTGCTCTTTTTGTTGTTCTTGATTAGGGATGGGCGTCGGGGCATTTCGGGGCCGGGGAGTGCTATCCCCGCCCCCATCCCCGAATTCAAACCCGATCCCCGTCCCCGGCCCGTTCCCCGTCGGGGATTATTTTTCATTCCCCGTCCCCGACCCGAAAGGGTAACGGGGATCCCCGCGGGGAATCGGGGAATTTTATTTAAAACAAAAAATAATTTTAAATAATTTTAAACACTAACTAGTGAGCTCAAATGCACTATATTGAGATAAAAAAAATATTATTTAAAGAAACAATTATAAACAATATGGAAATGAAGTTATTTAACTATTAGAAAGATAAACATATAAAATTAAAACATCATTTTGTTTATATATATATATATATATATATATATATATATATATATATATATATATATATATATTAAAGTGTGGTAAAATCGAGTCGGGATTAAAAATCGGGCCGGGGAGAGAAAATCGGGGCGGGGGTCGGGGATCGGGCCGGGGACACATAAAAACCCGGCCCCGGCCCGCTACCCGATTTTTTTTGAAAATTGTCCCCGCTCCCCGGCCCGTACCCGAAAAAATCCCCGAATCCCCGCCCCGTTCGGTGCGGGGATCGGATCGGGATCGAGCGGGCCGGGATGAATGCCCATCCCTATTCTTGATTAACAATCAATTCTTTTAGTTCTAACACTTCATTTTCAAAATTAGTGTTAAATTGATTTATTCTAGCATTTTCACTTTGTGCACAACTCAAAGAATCACGTAGACTACTAATCAACTCAGAATCAGTAAGTTTTACCGGAGTTCTGAAAATAGTGGGTGTCTCAGCATTTGCTACCAACGCAAAGTTTCCATATTCTTCATCTTCGCTATCTGTGTCATCCCAACTTTTACCGGCAGCAACATATGCTTTTCCAGGCATCTTCTTTTCAGAAGAAAAATCTCTCCTTTGGCCTTGCTTGGGTTTATGACATTCTGTGGCAAAATGTCCAAGTTCATTGCAATTATAACAACGAATTTTGCTTCTATCAACAGTCCCGGTTTTATAACCACCTCTGTTACTAGAGGATGAAGAGCCTCCTCTTTGGAATCTGCTGTTAGACTTGAACCTGAACTTGGGATTTCTTCTGAATCTGAAATTGCCAAACTGTCTCACCATGAGTGCCAAGGATTCATCCTCAATCTCATCCAATTCTTCCAATGAATAAAATTCTCCACCATCCTGATTGACCAGAGTCTGACCTTGCTCTACTTCGGCTTGTTCCTTGTCAGAAGTATGAGATCGAACAACCTTAGTCTTCACTTCCTTAAGAACTTTAATTACTAGAGCTGCAGATGAACTTGGAACCCTTTCTTTACCATGAATCTCTTTCTATTGCACTTGCTCCAACTCATAAGTTTTTAGTATCCCAAAGAGTCTCTCTAGAGGAACTTTATCCAAATCCCTAGATTCTCTTATGGCGGTTATCCTATGTTCCAAATGAGTTGGCATGGTCAGCAGGAACTTCATATTAATCTCTTTTTGAGTATAGTGCTTGCCATGGATTAGCAAGTTGTTTATGATTTTATTGTACCTTTCGAACACTTCTTGAATTCCTTCATTAGGACCAGACCTAAAGTGTTCATATTCAGAGGTTAATATTTGAAGTCTATTTTCCCTGACTTCATCAGTTCCTTCATTGATTGTCTCAATAGTCTCCCACATTTGCTTAGCAGTTTTGCAGTTCATAACATGACTATACATTACCGCATCTAGGGAATCTATTAAGATTAATCTAAAATTTTTATCCAAGCCAACATTTTCCTTTTCATCAGTAGTATAATCAGCAGGATCCTTATCATAGGTTCTGGCAGGAGTAACAACAACGTTGTTAACAATAACTTCAGATTCATGAACCTTGAAAGTCATAGGTCCATTTTTCAACACATCCAAATATTTAGAATTTGTCACATCGAGAAACAATTCCATTTTGTTCTTCCACATGTCGTAGTTATCTTTGTCAAAGATCGGGATTTTCACAATAGCTTTTGAAGACATGATGAATTTTTAAGAGAGTTAAAAATTCGGTCTAGATTTTTAATTGAATAAAATAGGATCTTGATTTGTGCATCAATGAAAATGCACTGATACCAATTGTTAGGTCCAATATGTTTGTAGAAGGTGGGGTTGAATACAAACGTACTGTTTAATCGAAATTTGTCCGGATAAATTTAATTTATATTTTGACCAATTTGAGCGGAATTAAATGAAACAAAATTCAAGTTGAATATAAAATTATATTAACTTGAGGGGTTTGTTACAAATACAGTACATAAATTATATCTAGTTAATAAAAACAAATTAGAAAATTCGACATGAATTTTTCTAGATTTGTTAATAAAAATCGAGATATAGATTAGGAGTAACAACTCGCTAATAGTACAAGAGTATCAAGTAATCAAGTTCTATCGGATCATATATTAAAAATAAGATGAACTTGATTTTCTATGAATTTTTCCAGCTCCTGCAGGTTGTGTTCTTGGTGAGAGAGAAGAGAGAAAATTGCTTTCTTTGAATGTAATATTCAGTCTGTGTTGATATGTGTCGCCTGTGTTTCTTCTTATATTGTCTACTGCCTCTTTTTCTTTAATTAGAACTGTCAAGACAATCGGCAAGACAATCTGTTCTTCCAAGACAATCAATTTTGTACTGCCAAGACAATAGGCAATACAATCGGCAAGACAATCAGGTTCCATCAAGACAATCGGCAAGACAATCAATTTCTGAGATATTTGTCTTGCTTTATCAATAATTATCAATCTGTCGGAAACTTTTCTTTTTGATCATCATCAAGACAATCTGATTTGAACTGCCAAGACAATCGGCAAGACAATCAAATCAGATTTTTATTCTCTTTTTTTAAAGCTGTCGGGTATAATGATCATCAAGACAATCGGCAAGACAATCAGGGATTGTTTTGCTTTACTGATTTCCTACTTCAAGACAATCGGCAAGACAATATTTTTCAGTTTTAAATTAAACTTATTAATAAATAATCATTTCAATTTAAACTTACTTAAATAATAATTATTCAGATTTAATTAATTTAAATAATTAATTTAATTAACGAATTAATTCTTGAAGAATTTATTTATTAATTAAATTGACTACTTGATTTAAATTAATTAAAGAAGAATAATTATATATCCTTGGATTGTCTTAATTCTTTTCTGAATCACTGAAAGTAATAAAGGAATACCACTGAATATTCTGTTGACGTTCCATGCACGGAACGACTAACTTCAATGACTGTCCTTTAATTTTCACATTAAAATGTGATTCCTTTTTCTTCTCATCTCTTTCTCCTTCTTGTACTCCACTGTATTCTGTCTGAACCTGTCACTCTAGAAATCTCTGTCTTAGAAATAAATCCACTTCTATGATGCTATACTGAGGCTTGATCAGCAAGCTGAGCTTCTTCCAGTGTAAAACATCAAAACTATAGATTGACTTTACGGTTTTTCTTCTGACAGATAGTATCTTCTGAGATTCCTGTGACAGTTAAAGTTATTTACTTATTACAATCTAAGCTTAAGTTGAGTTGAGTCCTCGAACTACAAATAGGCTGTGTCATATGCCTTTCAACTTTGTTCCATTGTCACTTCCCAATGCAGTCACACTTGCATTGTTGGCCTTTGCTTCTTTATCAACTTTCTTTTTGTGCACAATGATTACTTGTGGAGCCTCATCCTTTGATGCTAGAAATTCCACCCATGTATACCTTGTAAAGTCATCAACCATCACCAAGGCATACTTCTTTTTTGCAAGTGACATAATGTTGATAGGCCCAAACAAATCCATATGAATTAGTTGTAAGGGCTTGGTGATTGATGTCACTGTCTTTGACTTGTGGCTTGACCTTTTCATCTTTCCTTTCTGGAAAGCCTCACACACTTTTTCTTGAGAGAATTCAAGTGTGGGCATGCCTCTCACTAACTCTCTTTTGACTAAAGAGTTAATGGCCTTGAAGTTTAAGTGTGATAACTTCTTATGCCACAACCAACAATCTTCATTTGATGCCTTTGTGTAAAAGCAACAAATTTTGTCCTTGTTTGCAGAGTCCATATTGGCTACAAATAGGCTTTCTTTCCTAACTCCAGTTAGAGCAAGATCACCAGTCTTCTTCTGAGTAATCAAACATTCATCTCTGTCAAAATCAACTTTAAAACCCCTGTCAGTAAACTGACCAACACTCAGTAGATTATGCTTGAGTCCTTTAACCAGTGCTACATCTTCAATGATGACATTACCAACTTTCAGTTGGCCATATCCCAATGTGTTACCAATGCTGTCATCTCCAAAAGTAACCATAGGGCCAGCATTTTCTTCATACTGTGATAGCAGGGCCATATCACCAGTCATGTGGTTTGAGCATCCACTATCCAACACCCAAATGACTTTCTTTTCTTTCCCTTTGCCCTGCGAACACAAATGTATTACTTCTTCTTTGGTACCCAAACAAGTTTGGTTCCACTTAGCTTAGAAACATTCTTATCATAAACAGCATGCTTATCAACTTTCTTAGGACTGGTCTTCTTATCACATCTAGAAGTTTTAGAACTTGAGTTCTCAGACTTGGGTGACAGAGGTGCCTTCCTAGCTTTTGGAGGACTTGAAGACTTTGACCTTGTGTAGTGTGTGTGTGTGTGAGTGTTGTGACTGATACAACCATCAATGAATTATCTTCTCAAATTAAAACAACTAGTCATAACATTCATATTGAATGGCATACAGTCAAATTTATCACAGAATGGAGAATCTCTATGTCTTAAAGGCACAGAACAATCATAGAAAGGTTTAGACACACTACCTACAGGTTTCTTGCAAGAATAAGTTAAGTGATTAGTGCTAAAACAGTTTTGACAAGTTTTCCTAGGGGCATTAGGCACATAAGCATTGTTGTTATCTTTGTTGATCCCTAGTTTGCCATTCCTGTTTTGTTTCTTTTTAGCCACATTCTTCACAGATTCATTCGTTTTAGCCGGTTCAAACTTAACAAAATTTTCAGTTTTAGGTTCAACTCCAACAGGCTTCTTGGCTTTCACTTTGGTACTCTTATTCTTAGAGGATGCTGGTTGTTCACTTGATTGTGCTTCATCTTCATCAATCAACATTTGCTTGATGAGTAAGGCTTCCTCATCAATTTTAAGTGTTGATTCTTTAAAGATAGGTGCCTTAGCATTTTTCAAAACATGAGGCACATTCTTATGAACAGCCTTATCATCTTCAATGACACCACAGCCTTTCCTCTTCTTGAGAGTATCATAATCAAAGCCAATAGCAGCCTTTGTATTCTCCTGATGTTTCTCATGATAGGACTGCAATAGGCTAAAGGAGTTCTCAAAGGTCTTTAGTTTAAACTCATTTTCAGCTAATTCATCCCTAAGAGCCTTTTCAATCTGACTATCACATAGAACCTTATTCTCTAGATATTCAACTTCTTTCTTAAGGTTTTCTACTTGCATAGCAGTTAGCTCTAGTTCCTCATTTCTTTTGTTTAACAGTTCATTTTTAGCAGACAATTTCACAATCTCTTCATTAGCTGCAGTCATACTAGTATGAATGTTAAACATCTCAACAGATAATTGTTCAATCATAATCTTGTATTCAGAAACAGACAAGTCTATAGTAGTGAGAGATGGTACCTGAGAGTCTGATGAAGATGTTTCTTCCTTGGAATTGGCCATCAAGGCATAGTTGCAGAATTCTTGCTTTTCTTCATCACTCTCAGTATCATCCCAACACTTCCCTTCAGCTATGTAGGCCTTCCCTAGTGTTTGCTTTCTCAGAAGGGCCTCATACTTAGCTTCAAGCTCAAGAAACTCCTTATCCTTCTTTTTAGGCTTCTTGCATTCACTAGCAAAATGCCCTAGGTAATTGCATCTATAACATCTTATAGATGATCTATCCACATAGCCAGTTTTGAATTTATTTTTGTTGGCTTCACAGGTGCTTTGATCTTGTTGAATGAATGGTTCTGAGGTCTAGGTTTGAAGGGTTGCTTTCTCTTGAATCTGATATTTGGAAATTTTCTGACCATGAAAGCATATGATGTATTTTCCATTCCATCTAGCTCCTTAGAAGTGTAGAACTCATCTTCTTCTTCCTGTTCATCAGCAACAGCCTCAAGCAGCTCCACTACTTGTTCCTCATCCACTATCTCTTCAATTCTCAGCTGGCTTGTAGAGGCTTCATGGTACTGTATAGATTTGTTTACAATCAAGGCACATGATTTGTTGATCATTTTTCCTTGGTTGGCTTGTATAGCCCTCTTCTGCAACAGCTCCAGCTCATGAGTCTGTAACACATCATAAAGCACATCATATGTAACTCTGTTCAAATCTCTTTCCCTTAGAGAAATGACCCTTTGCTCTAGGTGGTTAGGTGAAGAGAGTAGAAATTTCATATTCAGCTCCTTGGTGCTGTAGACTTTTCCATTCATTTGTAGCTCAGTCACCAGCTTGTGAAATCTCTCAAACATGTCAGTAATGCTTTCTTTAGGTTGTGCCATGAAAGCCTCATACTGTGTGACCAGTATCTGTTTCCTATTTTCTCTAACCTCATCTGTCCCTTCACATAGAATTCCAATGTGATCCCACATCTCTTTTGCTATTTTACACGAAGCTATGTTGGCAAACATCGACAGCTCCATTGAATCTATGATAAGCAGCATGAGATGGCTATCAAGAGCAACCTTCTCTTTTTCTGTGTATGTCCATTTAGATGGTTCTTTGGGAACATAGGATCTTGGAATGGTTATTGTTCCAACAGTTGACTCAGCAATCTCTTGTTGTGGAACAAATGGACCATTCTTGAGAATCTCAGGGTATAGAGGGTTAGCAGCTTTGATGAACAACATCAGCTTGATCTTCCAGAGGCTGTAGTTGTCTTTGTCAAACTTTGGGACCTTCACCATTCCTGTTGTCTTTGGTGTATTAATGATCTTTTTCTGTTTTGATCAACGGCCTGCTTTGATACCACTTGTTGAGTATGGAATACACAGACAAGAAAATACAGAGGGGGGTGAATGTATTTTCAAACTTTTCTTCAACTATGAATATAAAGAATGATTGTTTGAAGGTTTGAATCTGTTTGTGTAGCAAAGTATGTGTTTGTGTTTAACAAAATATTTAAGTGCAGAATATAAACACAAGAACACAATCACTCATTTTAATCTAATATTATATTAGATAAAGATTTACTACAAACTGTGAATACAAATGTTAGTATTCTCAGCTTCATTTTTCTCAGAAAGATGTTCTAAGTTGTAATGAGAAAACTTCAAAAAACTTCTTACTACTAGAGAAGTGAGGTTATACACTTATAGAACATGTGTGCAACCTACTTACTAAAAATGTAAAGACATACGAAATTACTTTGTAATTTGTCTATCCCTATTCGAGTAAATATCCGAGCAACTTGTAATTTGTCTTTTCTTTAATCTGCTCAGATCCACTTCTTTAGCAGCTTGTCTTCTGTAACAACTCTCTAAGCTTCTTTGTACACTTTCCAAAAGCACTTTACAGTACTGTGGTCCTGAAAATGTTTTGGCTTGCTGCGGTTTCTGACTTGTACAATTTCCAGTATTTTGTCTTCAAGACTGCATTCGAGAAGTAACTAAGTGATTGACTCGAGAACTAGAATTAGTTTATTCGATAACTCTGAGTTCTCGAATACTGTACAACTGACATATCGAATCACTTCTCGAATTAGTCTTTTCTTTAGGAGTCTTTAGCTTCCTGAGTCTTTGAGATATCGAATATAGCTTTGACTTGTTGACTCTTTGAGAACTCGAATAATGCTTTGACTTGTTGACTCCTTGAGATCTCGAATAGAGTATTAGACATGTCGAATCTCTGAGTTATCGAATGAGAATTTGACTTGTTGACTCCTTGAGATGTCGAACAGTGTCTTTTGAGATATCGAATCTCTGACTTCTCGAAGGCTAGACTTCTCGAATAGAACAAAACACTTCTCGAATTAGTACTTAGGTAAATCTTAAATCTTCAAAATCCAACCGTGTTTATTTCTACAGCCTTGTTCTCCAAGCTTGAGGCATGATCTCTGGATCTTCTTTCAAGCATTATTTCATGAATTAATTTACAGTTACACAGATAAAATTTTGATGCCTATTACAAGTACTAAATACAAGTAGAAACTTTAACTAGAGGTTCCCCCAGTTAAGGGGTCATATAAGTAATGCAAAGTATTACAAACAATTAGGCTTGTTATTAGATGTATACAGACATGCCTCTGTGACTAACTGCCTGTTTGGCATAACTTATCTTATTCACTTATGGAATTATTTTCGAGAAAAAAATTTATATTTTGATAAAAAAAAATTTATACAAATATTTAATGTATGTTTGAGATTCAATAAGTTGCAAAAATAAGTTGAAAAGTTAGGAATCTCTAACTTTGTCTTAAAATAAGTTGACTTATTCTGGAAAAAAGTTCTCCCAGACACCCCCTAACACCTGCCATCTATAATTTTGTTTTTACAATCAAAATTGTTAATTTTAAAAATAAATTACATATTATGAAGTAATTAAATAGATTATATAATAATATCTATTTTTCTGAAAGATACATATTAAAGTTTAAATATTATAGTTTAGATACCAATTTAAAATTTTATAAAATTATAAAATAATATTTTAAAGTTATTGCTCAAAGATAGATAAAATTGATTATGAAAAGAAAAGTGCGTGCTTCAATTCAAAATATAGGTGCCCCAAGAAATCATTACATCTCACCACTCTTTTCGTGCAGCCTTTTTGCCTGTACAAAAACAACACACATAAACACCAATACTCACAAAATTTGAATCCCAAAACCCCCCCACAAAATATTTCCCAATTCTTTTTTATATTATTCATTTTCAAGAATCTGTCATCGGCACATTTCTCAGATAAAGCTCCGAGATTTTTAATGAGCTTGATGAATGTCTAGCAAGAACAAGGGTTTATAATCAAAGCAGAACTCACAATTTCCCGAATAAAGGTAAGCCTTTTATGTTCTTTATTTTCTTGAAGTTTGATTGTTCTTCATTTTATTCTAATCAAAATGCAAAAATGTTGATGACCCTCAATCCATCTAGATGATTTGCCTCGAATATGAAATTGTTGTCTTTTGTTTCGATCAATTGCTTAAACTTAAATACTTGCACACTCAGATTCCATTGAATTTATTATACACCCGATAATCGAACTCTCAGCCATTTTACCAGTAATCGAGATAAACGTGAATCTTGATAAGTTGGCAATATATGTGATTATTTAGGAATGAATTAGTTAGATGTGTACAATTGTTAGTTGTGTTGTGATTTTTATGTTGGTTAAGTTTGATATCAGTTTTATAAGAAATGGGGAGAAGTCTTGGACCTGTGTTACGGCGAGAGTTGGATAATCTTGGAAAGGATGGTGATTGTCGAAAATCAGCTATGAAGGCGTTAAAGTCTTATGTGAAAAACTTGGATTCGAAGACAATTCCATTGTTTCTTGCTGAGGTTTCTGAGAGAAAAGAAACTAGCTCACCAGCTGGAGAATATTCGATCTCCCTCTATGAAGTTCTTGCTCGTGTTCATGGCCCGAGAATTGTACCTTACATTGATATTATCATGACAACCATTAGAAATACTTTAATTTCAAGTGGAAGTTCATTTGCACTTCATCAAGCTTGTTCAAAGGTTGTGATAGCAATTGCAAGATACGGGATTGACCCAACGACTCCTGAAAAGACAAAAAGGCAAATAATTCATTCCCTTTGTAAGCCTCTTTCAGATTCTATTTTGGTTAGCCAAGAGAACTTATCTTTTGGATCTGCACTTTGCTTGAAGGCATTAGTGGATTCTGATAGTTGGCGATTTGCATCTAGCGACATGGTTAATGAGGTTTGTCAAAGAGTTGCTGGGGCTCTGGAGAAGCCCATGCAGACAAACTCACATATGGGATTAGTCATGGCACTTGCTAAGAGTAATAGTCTTGTTGTTGAAGCATATGCAAGACTGTTAATACAGTCTGGATTGAGGATTTTGAGTGCTGGGGTGGCAGAAGATAATTCCCAAAAGAGGCTTTTAGCCATTCAGATGGTGAATTTTCTGATGAAGTGTTTAGATCCTAGGAGCTTATTTTCGGAGCTAGAGTTAATAATGGAGGCAATGCAGAAGTGTCAAGCTGATAAGATGTCTTATGTCAAAGGGGCTGCTTTTGATGCTTTACAAACAGCAAAAAGTATAGCTATTGAGCAAGGATCAAACTTTGAGGGGGGTACAGGTTCAGTTAGTGGATCAAACTTTTGTGGGAATAATGATTACGGGAGAAGAAATTTGTCTGATGCAGTTGATGAGACACCAAATTTTACATCGCCAGAATCTCAAACTCTTAATTCATTTGCTGAGAACGATTCTTTCATTGAATCACCATTATCAAACAGCTATGCAGACGGGGACCTAGACTATGATAGGAGAGTAAACCAACAGCTCTGGAGGAAATTTGAGAATGGGGGACTTGATTTATCATTCAAGGATGGACTATTTACAGAGGCAACTTCTAAATTCGTAATGGAAAACACTGAGGAAAATGAATGTTCAGAGAACACGGAATGTGCAAATGAATTTGCAGGTTTTCTGCAGGAAAGTTCAAGAAGTGCAGGTGTGAGAAGCACAACTCCTAGTCCTCAGGTACAATTGTGTAATTTTTCATTAGTGCTCGTCTGATTAATTTTATATGAAGGAGATGATGATGCGTGATTAGTTTTTTATGCAGTATGTGGACATCTTGTATGGATGATAGTATGATACTCAATAAAAATATGTAGTATATACACTCAGTAAATTAGAGAAAGTAGACACTGAAAATACAACAATTTTATCAAATCAATTAATCAGCCCAGTTAATTCTGTTATGTCGTGTTTTATTTGGATGAATGAAACTGGGAGGGATTGGGATGAAATTTGTACTCTATTATGAGTAAATGTTCAAAATTTTCATTCCTTCCTCCATTCCATTCATGACAATCGAAACTAGAGCTCAAACTCCCAGTTTGAGAAAGAGTGCTCCATTCTTTATCATAACCATTTTATTCACAAATCTTTATCATACAAAATTTGTACTCACTTATTTTTCAATTTATTCTTCCCTTCTACCTCCTTTGTTTCCCTTTAATTTTATTTATTCATTCCACCATTCCATTCCATTCTCTCCAGCCAAACACAGCATTACTTTTAGGTCATTCTTATATAGCTACTGGTTCCCCTAACGTTATTTTTAATGAAAAATTAGAAAGGATAAAATTATCCATGTAAGAATGCCTGCACTTATATCCGTCAGTACCTACCTACACATGGTTAAACTGTAATGGTTTTTTGCTGCAGAAACTTAAAGGCACAGTTAGAGTTAAATTAATGCTGTGTTTTGAAAAGGTAAAGAAATTTTGCTAGCAAAATATTCTTGCTTATAAGACCAAAATAAATTTGATTGGTTTCTGACATAATTTAGCTTATTCTACACGTTTCTGTATACAATATAAGCCTTAGTTTAATAGTTAAGACTTGAGAACTAACAGTTTGTTTAGCGTAAAACATATTCCTGGTTTTTCTAATTTTTGCTTGCTTAGCTAATAGCTACTTAGGTAGTCAGGCAAAAATGACCAAGAAAAAGGAGCAAAATATTTACATCTATAAACGTTGGGATAATATTTCACAAGCATCTTGTTCCTTGACTAATAGTTTAATGCCAAACAAACAGAACCTAAGCATTGTTAGGAGTTGCATTTTTACTTTACTTGGTCGCGAGGTGCCCATTCTAGTGGTGGTAAAAGTTCACCTATCTGTCATAATTGTGTTTCAGAGGTTGCGGTCACACATCAATGTTGATGATGTCAAAATCTTTACAACTCCAAGAAAGCTAATCTACTCTCTTCAAGATGCAAGCAGGGGGAACTCAATTGTGTCAGAGAAGCAAAGAAGGCAATTGAGAAGCCCTTCCAAAAGCAAATTTAATTTGAGTCTATCAAAAGGCGAACAAACCAGCTTTTCACATCATCCTGCATCAATGTATGACCAATATGGCTTCCCGCGTGATGTGAAACATAAGACCAAAAGTGAAGAAAATATGTCTCTTACTGGACAAAATTTCCATGTGAAACATAAGACCAGAAGTGAAGAAAATATGTCTCTAACTGAAGAAGATTTCCATGGTAGCTCTGAATCAGTTTCTTCATCGGAACCTGAAGCAGTAGGTAAAGCGCAGGTGTCTCAAAGGTTGGATTCTGCTTTCCAGACAGAATCACGCAAAGTCAGTGTTCAGAAGCAGTATCCAATGCCTCTCCGCAGCATGGTTTGTGGTACCATTGTCCTAGTGTTCGCAGCATTTATTTGCTTATTTTTGATCGGTAGTGATCAGGACGAAGGTTATTATTATCTTCCTCCTACCTAAAATAGTTCCTGATATTTCATGTAAGAATCAAAGTTTTAGAGACCTTTGATAACAACTTTACTTGACATTGTGTGTAATTTCTGTTGGACTTTTGAGCATTGGCTTTTTCAAGTTCGACTTGTGTTGTTAATTGCAGTTCTTTCTAATCATGTCAACCTGATCACATGAGAATATGAGATCATATACTGTCAGTGTCACTTCAAGAGGTTAAATATTTTATTGCAGTCATTGTCTGTGGACCATGTTTGGTTACTCCAATCTGCAGAGGTTTTTGATTTTGTAAAAAATATATATTTACAGAGAAAAATGGAAATTGGGAACTGAATTTGGTTTGAATTTTATACATCTATAAAAACAAGAATTCAGACAGCATGTGTATTAAAAAACCACTTGTAATTCCAGTATCTTTGTTTCTATTGAATCATGAACTAATTCTAGTCTTTTACTTGTAAAGCACCATGAATGATCCTGTAAATCTCCTAGAAATTGCAACATGGGAACCTCAGCATTCTCTCTATCTTGGTTTGGTCGTCAGATTTCGGCATTCTCTCTGGACTGCCTACCATATCCACGTTAACTCTGCAATGTGGGTAGTATTTATAATAAATATATAATTACTTTTGAGTTTTGATGTATCAGATTCATGAACATTTAAATTGGTTAAACAAAAATTTAAAACTGCTTACACCGGGAAAGCAAAGGAACCTGCACTACTATCAGAGCGAGTTGACTCCGACAATGTTTTGGGTTCAGTACTCTCTTCAGTAGGAGTTATGACTTCGATATTTTCACTGCCACCTTTCTCATCACTCGGAGATAACTTCTTGCTTGACTTGTTACTGGTCTCATCACCCTACAATTTCTCCGAATGAAAAGAAATATATTACCTGGACTGCTGGTCACATATGTAGATATACATTAGTTGGACATAAGCCATTATATGGGGTGTTTAGGGGAACTTTTTTCCAGAATAAGTCAACTTATTTTAAGACAAAGTCAGAGATTCCTAACATTCCAACTTATTTTCGAACTTATTTTTGCAACTTATTGAATCTCAAACATACATTAAATACTTGTATTAAAAAAATTTATGAAAATATAAATTTTTTACCCGAAAATAAGTCCATAAGTCCGTAAGTTAAGCTAAGCCAAACAGGCCCATAGATATTCTTAATATTCTTGATCTTTATTCGAGTCAAAGTACAAATAGAAACCAAATTTTTGGTGCGTCTTGTTCAATTTAGTTTAATTGGTAACTATCGGTGCAGTTATTATCATTGAATAAAACGTGGAAATGTAATTGGTGACAAAATAAGTGGGATGGAGGGAGTACAACATTTTTTAATTATATCTTTTTCAGATTATAATTTTTTTTTAAATTTAATTATAATACAACCTTTTTTAATTATATCATTTTTAGATTATATTTTTATAAAGAAAATTAATGTCTAATACAATCTTTTATAATTATATCCTTTTAAGATTATAATTTTTTTTAATATGATCTAATCTTGATCGTCTATTTTAATCAAACGGATGATATGATTTTGGCAATACAGTGACCGGACCAAAAATTTGGATAACATTTCTTTTATGCTTATTATATACTCCCTCCGTCCCATTTTTATTCAATCATGATAAATATATTTAAATTACCAAATAATTGTATTATTTTTCATAAAAATTAGCATAATTAACAAATAATTTATCTTATTAATTAAATATGGACAATAATTTTGGGACAAAGAAAATAGGAAATAGTGGGCAATATAATTGGGACGGAGGGAGTATAAGGATAGAATTGGTACAATTCCATTCAATGCAATTTTATTCATTTTGTGCGTTTTCATTGACTCTTTTTCGTTCCTACAATCCCAACTTGTTCAAAACAAAAATTGAATGTGTTTTACATATTAAAAATAACATTCTCAACAAGCATTCACCTCATTGTCCGAAATCATCATCCCATCCTCATTCACTTTGAATTCCAAGCCTTTCGAACTTCCACCAAACGCAAGTTTCTTCGAGGCCTATCGAAAATCAAAAATAAAAATCGAACAAATGAAAAGAAGTACATAAACTACCCAAAAAAAAAAAATCAACTAATCGCACCTTGTGACTACGATGTGCCCCATCTTTAAGACGGTCCTGATTTTGTGGAGGCGACTTCTCTTTCACCAAATCGATTTCACCCTCTCCACTAAACTGGAACACTATAAATTCCTGGTCCCCGACAATTTTTGCAGAAATTTTTGTCATGATTTTCTTGTCTTTCAAATTATTTTTCTTCTTGTTAGACTTATTAGTAGGTATCATCTCTCTCCCCTCGAGTAAATCACAACACAATTAATATTAGCAACAATATCTAAGACTATATAGAAACAATATATGCCAAAAAAAGAAATATTTTTGCGCACACTTGATTCAAATGACCAACAAAGTCATAGTATATAAAAAAATACCAGATAAAATTATAGACAATAAATCTAATTATATACTTATATATAATACTAGCTTATAACCCGTGCAACGCACTGCTCCTTTTTTAATATCTATAATTATTTTTATAAAAAAAATTTATATGTTATTAATTTCCATATCAAATTGTTATTTAAAATTGATATATATAAGATTTTACACGTTCGATTTAATATCCGTACTCTATCTTGAATTTTTAAATTTTGATTTGGACGATTACAGCCCACGTGAAATTAATAAAATAATCTTTAATTTAGTGATGGTTTAATGATTTTTTTCTAATTAAATCTACGCGGAACAAAGAAGATAAGAAATTGACGATTTTTACGCTGAAAATTCTATTTGATTTATGAATTTTACTTATAGTTCGTTTTGATTATCAAAAGACCCTTGTAATTATTTTGGAGATAGTTATACTAATAACCAAATACAAATTTAATAATAAGTGTAAGAGGAATTTTGTCCAAAATTTTGATAATCGGTAGTCTCGTCCTTCGTATGACAAAGATCTTCAAATAAATAGATGAAAACCGTTGGATCTAGCATAAAAAATTATTTTATATTTTAATATGTTATAAACTAAGAAGTGTATTTATATTGTCATATGAAAATGCATAGGTTAATACTTTAAATCATATATAATTAAGTTTTCTACATTGAATAGCATTATCAATGTAGGACTTCTACATTGAATAAAAATTCGTAATTATATTTTCACTTGAGATTCTGAGTATTTCCATTTTGATAATAATTATTAAATCATCACTAAATTAAGAATAATTTTTTGAGGTTCGCGTGGATTGTAAAATCATCCAAATCTGATTTCTAAATCTCAACATATAGCCCAAACAGTATATATATGAATTTTTTTAAATACTAATAAAAAATAAATAAAATTCAATTCTAATACAACCATTTTTAAATATATCCTTTTTAGATTATAATTTACTTTTTAAAATTGAATTTTAATACAACCTTTTTTAATTATATTCTTTTTAAATTATAATTTTACTTTTAAAATTCAGTTCTAATGCAGCATTTCTAATTATATCTTTTTTAAATTATTATTTTCCTTTTAATATAACAAAGTCGGCTCCAGCTTCACCCTAGGGGATATCCAATATCACACAACACAAATAAATTAACAATACAACTTAGCAATATAATTAGGTTTTCTACATTGAATAGCATTATCAACGTAGGACTTCTACATTGAATAAAAATTCGTAATTATATTTTTACTTGAGCTTCTGAGTATTTTCATTTTGATAATATTTATTAAATCATCACTAAATTAAGAATATTTTTTGAGATTCGCATGGATTGTAAAATCATCCAAATCTGATTTCTAAATCTCAAGATATAGCCCAAATAGTATATATATGAATTTTTTTAAATACTAATAAAAAATAAATAAAATTCAATTCTAATATAACCTTTTTTAAATATACCCTTTTCAAATTATAATTTACTTTTTAAAATTTAATTTTAATACAACATTTTTTAATTATATTCTTTTTAAATTATAATTTTATTTTTAAAATTCACTTCTAATGCAGCATTTTCTAATTATATCTTTTTTAAATTATTATTTTCTTTTTAATACAACAAAGTCGGCTCCAGCTTCACCCCATGGGATATCCAATATCACACAACACAAATAAATTAACAACACAACTTAGCAATATAATCGAATCTGAACGCTCAAATTCAAATAAACATTGTTCGTTGTACTTTAATTTTTTTTTTTTTTCTATTTTGTTGTCTGAATCGTATCTGTATGCATCAATGCTGAAGGATACATGGAAGTTATCTCTTTTTACTTACAACTGTCACGGTCTTTTTTTTAATATCTATCAAAATATT
Source organism: Saposhnikovia divaricata (assembly GCA_036435485.1). Taxonomy (NCBI): domain Eukaryota; kingdom Viridiplantae; phylum Streptophyta; class Magnoliopsida; order Apiales; family Apiaceae; genus Saposhnikovia; species Saposhnikovia divaricata. Next base: position 220,807,021 of record CM071596.1, on the reverse strand, counting down.
TAATATTTATATGTTATTACATATCAAATTATTGTTGAAAAATTGATATATATTAGGTTTTACACATTCAATTATCATTATATCATTTTCATATTATAATTTTTTTTTTAAAATTCAATTCCGATACAATCATTTTTAATGATATCCTTTTTAGATTATAATTTCCTTTTTAATATGATATAATCTTGATCGTCTATTTTAAAAATATTAGATTCGACGTTGAGATTATTTTGGTAGTACAGTGACCAAACCAAAATTATGGATAAGATCCCTCTTATGCTTATTATATATAAGGATATAATAAAATTCAATTCCAATACAATCATTTTTAATGATATCCTTTTTAGATTATAATTTCCTTTTTAATATGATATAATCTTGATCATCTATTTTAAAAATATTAGATTCGACGGTTGAGATTATTTTGGTAGTACAGTGACCACACCAAAATTATGGATAAGATCCCTCTTATGCTTATTATATATAAGGATATAATTATGTTATAAATTTTATTTAAAATTATGGTGTGATATTTTCGGGTATATATTAATGATTGTAAGATTAGTTTTAAATCAAAAAGGTAACATGTTTTAGTTCGAAAGAAATATTAATGATTGAAAGATATTATATGATTGATATTTTTAGGTGTTTTGTATAATCCTGATTGATTTTAGTTTAAAATATTAATTTATTATAAATATTTGTTGACATTGAAAAATTTGTTATATATGGATATGTTAAATCAAGGGACTACTATATTTACATTAGAACTGTTAACTAACCATGGTTAGTCTAATAAGATGAGAATGGTAATTAATCAATTTCCTTTTTCAGGTTAAACATATTATCTTCTCTATTTTTCAATAACTAAATAATCTATACTATTATATAAAGCCGAAACATTAAAAGTTTGGTCGATCGGTTGGTTTGTCGGTCGGTCGGTACGGTACCTAGTGATTTTACTTATTTACCCTTACTCAATTACAGATAAAATACATTCTAATCAATTTTCTTTTTCAGGTTAAACATACTATCTTTTATATTTTTCAATAACCAAATAATTTCATTTTTTAGGTAAAATACAATATTTTTATATTTTATCTAACTAAAATTTCTCCTTTATTAATCAATTTTCTTTTTCAGGTTAAACATATTACCTTTTCTATTTTTCAAAAACTAATTTCCTTTTTAAGGTAAAATATAATATCTTTTACATTTTATCTAACTCAAATTTCTCCTTTTTTAAAAACACTACGAGCAATTTTGTTTAATAAAATAACATAATTATATTATAATTATTATTAACTATTCAATTGCCTTTTTCAGCCAAAAGACGTTACCTTTTCTCTCTAACTAAAATCTCTTTTTTTCCAATTATATCATGAATGGTTACCTTTTTCAGCCAAAACAAGCAATATTTTTCAATTATATCATGGGCATTTCTATTTAATAAAAATAAAATAATATTATAGTATTAATAATTAACCGAGTACCTTTTTAGCTAAAATGTATCATCTTTTCTATTTTTTCTAATTAAATTCTCTTTTTTTCAATGAACAGATACTCATTGTAAAAGGCTATAAGCCAAAATATTCTAAAAAAATAAAATTAAATTCTCTATTTTCCAAGAAATATCACGGGAAACATTAATTTCTTATTTTTTAAAAACTATGAGCAATTTTATGTATTAAAATAACATAATGAAAAATATAAATAATATAAACTAATCAATTATCTTTTACACAAAAATCATGTCATATTTTTAATTTTCACGTTACCATTCTATTTTTTCTAACTAAAATCCCTATTTTTCCAATTATATCACGGGCGGTTCTATTTAATACAATAAACTAATAATATTATAATATTTATAATTAACAAATTACCTTATCAGCTAAAACATATCATCTTTTCTATATTTTCTAACTAAAATTCCTCTTTTAAAGGTAAAATACAATATCTTTTACATTTTATCTAACTAAAATTTCTCCTTTTTAAAAAATACTACTAGCAATTTTGTTTAATAAAATAACAGAATTATATTATAATTACCATTAATTATTAATTATCTTTTTTAGCCAAAACACATTATCTTTTCACTAAATAAATTCTCTATTTTTCCAATTATATCATAGATGGTTACCTTTTTCAGCCAAAACACATTAAATTTTTTCTTTTCTTACTAAAACCTCTCTTATTTCAATTATATCACAGGCGTTTTTATTTAATAAAATAAAATAATAAAATTATAATACTAATAATTAATCGAGTACCTTTTTAGCTAAAATGTATCATCTTTTCTATTTTTTCTAATTAAATTCTCTCTTTTCCAAGAAATATAAAATAACGTAATTAAATTATAATTACTACAAATTAATCAATTACCTTTTGCACCTAGAATATGTTACATATTTAATTTCTTTAACTAAATCATCTCTTTTTCTAATAATATCACAGACTTTCCATTTAATAAAATAAAATAATAATTTTATAATTACTAATAATTAACCGATTACCTTTTTCAACTAAAACCTATCATATTTTCTATATGTTTTAACCAAAATCCCTCATTTTCTACAAATATCATGGATAACATTTATATAATTATTATCAAATCATCTCATATAAAAATTTAAGCCTCCGAAATTCATGTTTTAAAAAAATAATTTCAATTAATGAAAAAAATCATATAATATTAAAAAAAACTCTGTGCATCGCACGGGCATTAAACTAGTCATATTCAATGTAGAAAACCAAATTATATGATTTAAATCATTGACATACACATTTTCGTATTTCAATATAAATACACTTTTTAGTTTACATATTAAAAAATAATTTTTTTTATGCTAGATCCATCATTTTTCATCTTTTATTTTATGATCTAACGATTCTTATTTATTTTGTTTTACTAAAGACCAGACTACCCGACTACCAAAGTTTTAGACAAAATCACTCTTACACTTATTATTAAAACTATATTTGGTTGTTAGTAGAACTATCTTCAAATAATAAGAAAGGGTATTTTGATAATCAAAACGAAATATAAGTAATTTCATAAATCGAACAGAATTTTTAACGTAAAAAATCATCAATTTCTTCTCTTTTTTGTTTCTACGTAATTTCTTTTTTGTTTCTATGTAATTTTAATTGGAAAATTAATATTGTTTATCCATCACTAAATTTAAGATTATTTTGTTAACTAAATTTAAAATTATAGATATTGAAAAAGGAGTCGTGCGTTGCACGGGTTATAAGCTAATATAAATAAAAGGAGAGCCAACTCTTTTCGCAATAGATAATTCATTCAAATTCGATTAAATTTTCTTAATACAAAAAAAAAATATCGATATAAATTTGTAACTTGGGTATCCATACATACAGCTTGCTCTTTGGGTGGGAGGAAGAAAAAGTTAAGTAATTAAGGTGGTCCCACAACAAATACAGCTTGCTCTTTGGGTGGGAGGAAGAAAAAGTTAAGTAATTAAGGTGGTCCCACAACAAACAAAGCATCTCCATTTTGTGCTTAGGGGAGCATGATCACACCACCCCCTACTTGAAATACATACACATATATATATATATATATATATATATATATATATATATATATATATATATGCATATACATAACATAATATAGCTCAGGTTTCATTGCGTATATAAACAGCTTCTGTTCATACATTTGTGCATATATACACACTTATATTCATATTCATACTCTTATATCTTCACTCGCAATAGAAATTTATCGTTTGAAAACCTAGCAAAATTGAGTGTTCTCTGGTCGAAATTTACACTCGCATATTGTACATTGCTCAAATCATATTAGGTGAAATTTAATTCACGCTTAATTCAGTTTCAGTGACTCTTCGTTGATTGTAGTGTTGATTCTAATAAGACGAGTCGAAACCTGATTCTAGTGTGTGTGTGTGTTTTGTACATAAATGTTAAGACGGAGTCATAATTTCTTCATTACGAGTGGATCAGTTTCGTTGCTTGCTTTCTCGTGTTCGTGTTGTTACTCGATTTGTTTTGATTCGTATTGTCTCGGTTTCGTGTTGTATTTCGGTTTTGATTTGTTACGTATTAATGTCTCGATTCGGTTTATATCTCTCTGTTTCGATACGTTTTTGCGATGTTCGTAATTGTGCATAGTATCTACAGAAATAGTGCAGTTAGTACGTGTTTCGATTTTATTAAGGTGAGTCCTGATTGTAATGTGTCCATCTGTACGTATGCGTGTGTGTATTTGTACATGTATGTGTCAAGCTGAGTCATAATTTCTTCATTACTAGTAGATCATCTTTTTTAGTCACTCGGTCATGTTCAATTCGTGTACTAATTCGGTTTGATTTGATCTGCGTGGTTTCTGTTTCTTGTGTTATATTTCGGTTTGTTTTGATTCGTATTGTTTCCGTTTTATGTTGGCAACTGTTATTTTCCTATTAAGATTGAAAAATTTTAATCTGGTATGATTAGATATGTATAGGGTAAAAATGTCATTTACAATTTGGATCGAATAAAATGGCTCATTTCTTCATTCATCTTTGTTCGTTCATCTCCTTTTATTTTCTCATTTTTTTAACTAGAACACTCAGAATTTTCCGATCCAATATATATGTTTACACTCATGGAATTAATTTCAAAAACTTTTGAAACTGATTATATATATATATATATATATATATATATATATATATATATATATATTTGCATAACTTCCAATTCTCCCAATCACCTGATAAAGTGAAACCCCCTAAATAGCACTAAATATCTCTCTAACTTCTTAATCTTCTCAGTCGAGTTTACTAAAACCCTAGAATACGAATCGCGGTAAGCTAAATCACGATTATCATATGTATATATAAGTAACGTCAACAAATTAAATTGAATTTGAGACGAATCTGAATAAGTAAATATTAATTCGAGCCAAATTTGATATTCGTAGATATTTAGCTCGATTTCGCCCGTACTACATTGTTCTAAAATGGCAAAGCTCTAGAAACTTCCCCTTAGAAGCTAACAAATTAACTTGTAAGACTCAAGAGGAAGTTAAAGGCCTACATACTTTCGCACTTGTTTTATTCTTAAGTTGATGTGTTATAAATATTTTTATATTTTAGGAGTGGTGTATATATAATCTTGATCTTATTTTATTTAACTTGAATTGAGAGAACGATAGTGTTTGGTATTTAACTACTTAAATTAGTACTCGTGGGAAAAAAAATTTATGAACTATTTGATCGATACGTGCACTTGCGTTAACATTTGTAAAATCGATAACAAGGTCTTTGCAATTAACAAAAAAAATATCATGATAACACATATTTTCAATAAAAATGAAACGGTAACGAAGGACGTTACAAATACAAACAAACAAGAAAAAAAAATAGAAACTACCTTAAGTAGGCTAATGTTCTGATTTACTTGGTACTAGTTTCTATTGCAGAAGGATTTTCCATGTTTACCCCCTATTCTCCCAGAGTCGAAGAATGCTTTCTTCGAAATGGATTTTAAATATGAAATGTACTCTTTCTCAACTGTGTATGGGAGGTTCAGCTTCTTTCCGATGGCTTTAAAAGCTGGTCGCTATGTTTATATATATGGTTAATTCAAAAGTTTTTGAAGATGTTCTTAAAACGTATTCAGACCCTAAGCACTTCATCACCATATATTGCAGCCATTCATTCTCGTTTTGTAAGTACAATATATTCTGCATTATTGTCAATTTCTATGGCATTGTTTTTATTTGTTGCAGTTTAAATTACTAATTTATTGAAAATTTTCTGTTTATAGTTGAGACTAAGCTCTCCTATAGGCTGCTTGTCGATTCGTTGCAATTTTTGCAAGTGGTAAAGCGAATAGTTCTATATCATTGAGTTTTGCTCTTTCTCATTTTATTTCTATGACTAGTTATAACTCTTTTTTAACCGAGATGCGTGAAATATATGAATATATATATATATATATATATATATCAAAGAAATTGGGGTAAGAGAATTTTGCCATGAATCTGAGTTGTTTGTGTTAGTATTGGTGCCCTAGAGGCAATGTATACATTATATTTATGTTTGAGTGATATTATATATTCGATATATATATGTTTATTATTGGCTTTATTTACTGCGAAATAAATAAAGTATAATAAATGTCCTTAGAACCTTGATACAAATTATATAGTTGCAAGTATGTGACTTGAACATGAGATTATATAATGATTGTATCATATTCTTAAATGTCCCTAGCCGAGTATTATTATTACTTAGGACAATAATAATACACTGAGGCTAGTATGATAATTGACTGATGACCACATCTCATTGGTCATAAGTATGAAGATACTAAAAGCAATGCATAGGTAACTGTACGAGTACAGGGTACTGGACAGACCCACAGTGAGATACATCATGGTAAATAATAAATGTGTCATATGTATTCTCACAGTGATAATGGTGTAATGATCCTTAGACCTGAAGTCGTTATAATTCTACATGAGAATTAATATATTTTGAATTCGTCAAAAGTTATCTTTAGCCGGATAATGATAAAGGTGAATATCAGATATATTATGAATCATGTGAGAAATATGAACGATCTAGATGGGATTTAAATCTCCTAATAAAGGAGTGATATTATCGGCCTCTTGTTTGAGTGAGACTATGAAATGCATGGCCATGCTCAAATGTTGATTTGATCAAATAGTCTACTCATCGATCAAGAAAATGAAGATTAAATTATGAAGAGGATGACACATTACATGCCTCGAGTTTAATCTATAATATCATGATTTAAAGGGATTATATTACATGGAACATTAGTCATAAAAGGTTGATTGAATCGTTGATTTAATTATTGTTTGTAATTTTATTAGAGAATAAAATTATTGCCAATTAAATAATAACCTACAGGGTCACACACATAGAATGTTTAAAAGGGAAATTAATTTATTTTATGAATTTAAATTAATAATAATTTAAATTATGAATTTAAATTAATAATAAATAATAATTCGAATTTTATAAAATTAATTAAGTGAGACTTGATTAGTTAAAGATAAAATTTGAAGATGTATTTTCTTGACTTATTTGATTAATTAAGTATGACTTAATTAATTTATTTAAATAAATAAGATTTGTTTGGCCTAATTGTTTAATGGTCCATTTTTCTTTATTTCTCTTTATAAGCCAAGGGTTGGCTAGTCTTCTAGGGGTAACACAACTGAAAATTTCAGTTTATACACAACTTAGAGACAAGGAAGAAATTGAAGATTTGTCAAGAACACATCCTTGATTATTTATTTTGGCTAGTACCTAATTCCGTGGCGAAATCGTTCGACGATTCAAGCAAGCATTCAAGTGTGGATTCCGGTGGAGGAGTTATAATTTTAGCTCTCAAAATCAACAAGCTAGGATCTCCATTTGTCATCCATTGGAAAACTTTAAGAGGTAAGACCTTGATCTTGAGAATTTTAATACCATGATCATCAATTTATACATGGATCCGGGACTTGGAATTCGTTTTTAATTGTTATTTACGTTATTTCCGTTGCGTTTTCATGCCCGAATTCCAACAGTTTGATGTTGAGGGAAAGAAGGACCCGCAAACCCTCGATGAGATGCGCAAGATAATAACATTGTTGAATTCAAAGAGAGAAGATCAACAGGTTGATGTTCATGTGGAAAAAAACTAGTGGAAAGATATTATTAGAAAAGGTGATACAAAATTTTTGTATGTGTTTTTTCTAATATTTAGTATATATGGGTTCATAGCTCTGCATGTTGTTTATAGTTTTACTGATTTAATTCTGTTCTTTAATTTTATAGTGGCTGGCTCTGCAAATGAACAAGAGGATGGGATGTCTTCCAAGTCATCTGTTCTTATGTGAAAGACATTGGTGCTTTGTTGCTTACTTTAATTTCTATAATGATCATTCCTAAATTTTTTGTTTGTGTCTAATGTACGTGTACTTAGCACCTATTTCCATGTTATGATGCATTATTCCTATGCTTGGATGTACTCTATCTTGCTTCCAACAAGTGCTGAATTCTGGGATTATATTATGTTAGGTCCAATAAGATTGTAGAAGGGGGGGTTGAATACAATCTATGTAATTTTCTCGAAATTTGTTCTTTGAATAAAATTTATTTTAAACAAATTTTGTGCGGAATAATATAACACAGAATTCAAGTTGAATATATCAATATATTAACTTGACGGGTGTTACAAATTAATATCAAGAGATTAATAACTAATTAGAAAATTCGACATGAACTTTTCTAATTTTGCTAATTAAAATCAAGATATCAAGATATAAACTAGGAAACTTAATTCGCTAGTAGTACAAGAGTAATCAATAAACAAGTTCCAGCGGATCAGATATTACAATAGGCTTGAACTGAATTTATTGTGTGAATTAAAGCTTGAGCACTTGTGTGTAGAAGATGAGAGTGTTTAATGTTCTTGGTTCTCTTTTTTTCTTCTTGTTTTTTCCTGCCTGAAGCTTCTGTCCAAGTGTTTGTTTTTATACAAAAACAAAACAATTGCTTCTGTCCAACTGCTACACATTGACACGGTGATAGTATAGATGCCACGCTGATAGTATAACTGGCACGGTGATAGTATAGCAGCCTAGGGATAGTAGAACTCATTCCCTTAAAATAGTATGGATTTACTTAGAAATAATATACATTTACCTAGAAATAGTTTGCTTAAAACTTCGGTAATAGTATAAATATTTCGGTAATAGTATAACTGGTAGAAATAGTATAGTTTAAATATTTCGGTAATAGTATAGTATATTATTACTTGATCAGTAATAATATCTATAATACTTCAGAAATAATATACTATTAATTCCAGAAATAATATAACTTCGGAAATAGTATAAATTCGGGGATAGTATAGTATATTATTACTAATGCAGTAATAGTATCTATATTATTCCAGAAATAGTATACCACTTATTTCAGAAATAGTATAACTGAATTTCCAGAAATAGTTCAACTGAAATTCAGAAATAGTATAACCAAAATTCTCCGAAATAGTATAATCCATATATTATTACTGATTGAATAAATCAGAGATTAATTAACTTAATTAATTAATTAAATAAATTAATTCGAATTGAATTAATTTGTTTAATTAAATTAATAATATAGTTAATTAATAATTGACTTACTCCTTGTGAATCACTGTAAACTTTGAGAAACTTCCACTGGATAACTGTTGACGTTCGATGTACTGTCTGGTTCATGAACGACTAACTCCAATATCTGTTCTTCAATTTGACTCTCAGTTGTGATCCACATACTTTCTTACCACTCTTTAATAACTCCTGTACTGATGCTGTCTCCACGGAAATCTCTGTCACTTTAAACGAATCCAATTTCTTCAATGCTAAACTGGGGCATGATCAGTAAACTGATTCTTCTTCCAGTGTAAAACATCAAAACTATAGATTGACTTTCTTCTTTCTTCTGGCATATAGTACTTTGTGAGATTCCTGAGATAGTGAGCATTAATTACTTATTACAATCTAATTTAAGTTGAGTCGAATCCTCGAACTACAAATAGGCTGTGTCATATGCCTTTCAATCTCCCCCTATTTGTTTGTTAAAAATTAACAAGCAAATTCCTAGAGGATAACTCAACTAACTCAACTTAAACTAGTAAAAGGTAAAACTGTAATTGCAAAGTAAATAATGAAAATGGTTCTGGTTTATATTTAACATTTCCAGATTCAAACATAAAAGATAAATACAAGATAGATGATCCTCTAGACTGATCATATTTCACATTAACCTATCTTGTTCTATCTAAGCTCTAAAGATATAACATGTAGAGCGATTCTTCACTTCGGGCTGTCTTCTCTCCTTATCTCTCCTTCTTCAGGTTCATCCAAGTCTGGAAGCATCTCGTGCAATTCTGCATCAGTAATTAATTCTCTTCTAGATGATGACACTGGATGAACTAGAGGTGTTCCAATTAGTGGTTTTTCAAGAGGTATTCCCAGCTTCTTTCTTAACTCACCTTGATAAAACTTGTACTTCTTCATGTTGTCTTGAGCATAAGACTTAATATGATCTGCAGCTTCACTTTTCAATGTAGTTGCAAAACCATGATTTCGTAGAGCATATTCAACATACACCAAGTGTCTGGCATGATGTTCACGGAGTTCCTTGGTCTGAAGATTAATAGTGTGAATGACATCTCCTATAAGAACTTTAACTTGAGGAGGATTACTAATTACTTCAGGACCTGCTTTTTCAGCGAAATCTAGGAATTTTTCATGAAGTAGTACACCAAGTTCATAAGAAGTTCTGACTTTTGGTCTCATTACCCAAAGTTCTGAAAGTGATCTATCATAGAAGAACTGAAGAGATACCTTTTGAGTTCCAAGCTAATGACAATGAACAAAGATTAGTAACTCTTCCATCCGATCACTTGCACAAGTTATGCTTAAAATTTCAGACTTCAAAGCTCTTAGATAATCGTCTTGGAAAGGGTTCTTCTCTTTAAACCTTTGAAACATATCACCTAACCGACGATCATCACAGCCAGAAGTTTGTGGTGAATCTATGATTCTTTGAGCACGCTCCCACTTATCACCACTCTTGTACTTAATGTACATCCTTCTTGCTTGAAGCTTTTGAGAATGTTGCTGTTGAAGTGCTTCCTGTTCAGCCTTTTGAAGTCTTTCATTATGAGCCATCTGTTCCATTGTTTTTCTGAGTCTTTCTTCTCTCATTGTCAGATTAGCTTCATTTTGTTCAAGTTCTTGATTGGCTTCAAAATTCATTCTTTGGAGTTCAGCAGGATCAGGAACAACTTCTTCATCCTCATCCCAGAAATTGAGATCTGGTTCTCCAAATGCTTCACCTTTATCTGAAAAGTCTAAATCAGCAAAAACATCAAGGTTATCAGGTTCACCTGAGTAGTAATAACCTTCTACAGTGTCATCCTTCGGTGCTGATTGAGCTTTCTTTCCCTTGTCACCTTTATCAAAATCTCCCCCTGTTGATTTGTCTTTGTCTCCCCCTTTAGTACCAGCTCCCCCTGTTGACTTCTCCCCCTTAGTTGAGGAATCCTCTACAGATTTATCAAATGCACCATCTTCAGGGTCTTGCTCATCACCATCTCCACCTTTTCCTTGAAAGAATTCTACCTCTTCTATTGTGGGGATGATAGTGCGGCTAATCATGTTGTATAAGTGTTTTAGCCCTTGACTTTGATATGCACTTTGGCTTTCAATCCGATTAAGACGACTTTCAGTAGATAACTGATTTTCATGTACTTCTGTTTGAATGTCTTCAACCTTATTTGAAAGAGCCGTAATAATTCTGTCTTGAGTAACTGTTATGTCCGAGGAGTCAGAGATTATCTGTTGTTGAGAGAGTTCAAGAGTATTGATCTTGGTGTTAAATGCAGTCTTCATTATTTGAATGTCATGTTTCACTCTCATAAGCTGACTATTGACAGAGGTAGATGAAGAAGACGGTCCATCCACTTGTGCTCGAAGTAAATTTGCTTCAGCTTTAGTTGCCTCAAGTTCCTTTTCTAGAGCTTTAATATTTTCTTCCAATGAACGAGTGTATGTGTCAGTGTGTGCACTCACCTGATTATCACTCTGAGTTTCACTCATCTGACGTGCATGTGTTTCACTCAATTTAGTGGTGATCCTCACATCACTCCTCACTATTTCCTTAGCTGCTCCAGAAAGTGTACCTGCAGGTAAAATCACCCTAGCCTCCTCTTGGAAGGTCAGTGGTGGTGCAATGGGAGTTCGCAAATCCCTATCCACAGTCATTTCTGTCATGTCAGTTGGAATTGAAGTCTGAATTGCTTCAGTGACAGAAAGACTGAATTGCCTTCCACTTTCTCCAGTTGAAACTGCGAGTGGAAAATCCCTTGAGGGAGCCAAGAATGTTCCTCCTGGGAGGGGAGATGATGACTCTATTAATTTTGGCGGAGAGTCAAGATTTCCCTCATTAGCCTGTGAAGGCTCCTCTACCGTGACTATGGTAGGCACTGTTTCAGTTCCTAAGTGCTCTCCTCTCAATGTGTCCCTATTTTCATCCAGTTCTACATGTTCTCCCATTGTTAGTAATAACAGTGGGGTTGTGCTTGACACATTACAGGATGCCATGGCCGACTGGCGAAATTCAATGGACTCATCCTGTTGAGAGAATGGTTCCAGAAGCTGTTCATTTGCCATTTCAAAGTCCATATCCTTTTGGGAGGGTATGGATGAGCTTACAGTTGCCTTGGGTTCATTTCTACTCTTCTTTAGTAGAGGCAGAGCTGTGGGTTCACTCACTTCTTCACTACTTCTTTCAGTTCTTTTAAGCTGTGATTTCTTCTTTCTGACTTGATAAACTTTATCTGTTTTTGACCTTGTGTTTGGCTCTTTGACCTGGGATAGAGATTGTGGTTCTACAATCCCTTGGTCAGTCCTAACAACCACTTGGGTTCCAGAAGAAGATTGAGAGATAGAAGTAGTTAAGGGATCAGAATGTAATACCTGGTCAGCAGATGAAGTGACATGAGCCTCTTGTGATTGAAATTCCGGCTCAGCTTGTTCAAGAGCAGGTGCATTTTGTTCTGGATGCACAACAGCAAGTGCTTGTTGTTCTATGATTGGTTCTGGTTGCTCAAGTACAGGTCCAGGAATAATTGGAAGATGTATGAATGTGGACATGTACTGAGTAACAAGCACTGGTACGTTGTTGTAGTCATTCTGTTGTGAGGCAGCTCTTGTATGAAATTTCTTATGAAAAGACTTTGAATCTTGAGCTTCCTCATCAACAAATGTATTCTGTAACTCCTCAGAAACCAAGTGATTAAAAATAAGAGTGAAAAATCTAGAATAATAGATTAACACCTTTTCACCCTGTCTAAAATTCTTTTTAGCATTTACTATTCTTCTGAACATGTTCTTCCAAAGAATTTTACCTATATCAATTCTTCGATTGTGGACAACCGAATAACCAATATACTGAATCAGAGAAGGAATATTTGAAAAAGAAGTGTTAGCACAGTTAGCAAACACTCGAATTAAAGTATCAAACAACAAGTACCATTCAGCTACCAAACCATTTTTCGGCAAGTTGCTCAATTTCAACTGTCCCTGATAATTAATATCAGTGAAAAACTGAGTCAATTCAGTGTTGGACGGATTATCAACAAAATCAGCAGTAGGAAGATTCAACACTGTCTTGAGTACTGATTCATTGACTCTGAACTGTGAGTTCCCAACCTTGAATGTAAAGGCATTGGTAGATATAATAGCTGTAGAACACATCAGTCATAGAGGTTCCAATTTCATTGGAGCGTCAAGAGATAAAGCACTACTGACGATTGGTTGTTCATTCAAGAAACGAATCCAGGGCTTGAATCTGTCAACCAAACATTCTTCTGGATCATAAAAACCAACCATGTTGTGCTTAACTAGTTCGAATTCAACAGCCATTTTAATACAGATTTTAAGTTTTTGAAATTTTTAATTTTTAGCACAAAATTCAATTAAACTTAATTAATTCGAATTAATAATAAATTAGAAATTCGAAAAATAAAAAAGTTCTTGAAAAATTCTCAAAATCTCAGGATATGATATTGATACAATCACAAACAACCAGGTATTTTTAGTTTTCTGAAAATCAAACCCAATCTCTTGGAAAAACAGATCGAAATTTTCAATTTTCGAAAAATAAAATCACCAAGAACTCGACCAAAATCGTGATTTTGAACGGTTAAAACAGTGTTTTTGATGCAAGAAATCAATGGATGTTCTTAGTTTGTGATTTGATTGAGATTTCAAGTCGAAAATTTGGCAGCAATTCGACACCAGATGTGTGTGTATCGTGTATATCGAGTTCTCTGTGACTAAACACGAGAGATAGTATAACTAGAGATAGTATGACTAGAGATAGTATAGACTATATATACTCTACTGTGTATACTATCACCGGCAGCCCTATACTATTGCCGCAGCCTATACTATTTCTAAGATTAAATCTATACTATTTCTAATGCCTTAGACTATTACCGAACACATATATTATTTACAAATTAACTCTATTATTACTAACAATAATTCTATATTATTTATAGACACTTATATTATTACCGACACACTATTTTATTTCTAAGATTAACTCTATTATTACAGATCGCTATATTATTACTAAAAATAATTCTATATTATTTATAGACACTTATACTATGACCGAACACTGTATTACTAATAAGAAATTCTATATTATTTCTAAGATTCTAAACTATTTATAGAATTTACAACTATTTACAGATATAACAATTATTGCTAATAATCTATATTATTACTGAAAAATACATTAACAGATTTACCAGATTAAATTAAACAAGCTATGTACAAGTTATATACTTAGTAATTTACAGAACTTAAAAAGCTTAATAAAATAATAATTTACAACAAATTATTTATTTACAACACAAAAATCAACATAGGTTAGCCCTTTTACGAAATCAAACAATAATAACAAAAGGACAAACACTACAAAACAAATAAAATTAAAATATTCACATACTTATATTATTTCTAATTTCATAATTGACCAAATAAAATATTAACATGATTGACAAGTGTTCGAAAATAAGCAAGTGGAATTAATTAATGATAAAATAATTACACAAGTGATTTTAAACAACAAATATTTACAAAATAATCACTTGTTAAATTATTAAAGAACAGACCTCAGATATTAACCAGATTAATTACTAGGACTATTTAACATACCCAATTCACCAACAATTCTGGTGAATGTGGATTCGTTAAGAGACTTAGTAAAAATATCTGCTGTTTGTTCTTCCGTGGGAACAAAATGTAACTCCACGGTACCATTCATGACATGCTCTCGAATAAAATGATACCTGATGTCAATGTGCTTTGTTCTTGTGTGCTGCACAGGATTGTTGGAGATTGCTATGGCACTTGTATTGTCACACAAGATAGGAATCTTATCAAGTACAAATCCATAATCCCGTAGCTGATTTCTGATCCACAAGATCTGAGCGCAACAGCTTCCAGCAGCTATGTATTCAGCTTCAGCTGTAGAGTTGGAAACTGTTTGCTGTTTCTTACTGTACCAAGAAACCAACCTGCCACCTAGGAATTGACAACTCCCAGAGGTGCTTTTTCTATCTACAACACTTCCTGCATAATCTGAATCTGTATATCCAACAAGATTAAAACCAGAATCTTTAGGGTACCAAATTCCCAAATTAGGAGTACCCTTAAGATATCTCAAGATTCATTTTACAGCAATGAGATGCACATCTCTAGGATCCGCTTGGAACCTTGCACACAAGCATGTAGCATGCATAATATCAGGTCTACTTGCAGTGAGGTAAAGTAATGAGCCTATCATACCTCTGTAGCTTGTGATATCTACCTTGGCAGAATTTTCACATGCTCCAAACTTAACAGCTGTAGATGATGGTGTTCTTGCTGAAGAAGAGTCCTCCATTTGATACTTCTTGAGGAGCTCTTTGACATACTTGGATTGACAGATAAATATTCCATCTGTCCTTTGACTGATTTGCAATCCAAGAAAGAACTTCAGCTCACCCATCATGCTCATTTCAAATTTACCCTGCATTAACTTAGCAAATTTCTTGCACAAAAGATCATTAGTTGACCCAAATATTATATCATCCACATAGACTTGGACTAATATAGTATCATTCTTATGTTTCTTAGTGAAGAGAGTTTTGTCTATGACACCTCTAACAAAATCATTTTCAAGTAAAAATTCAGAGAGAGTGTCATACCATTTCCTTGGTGCTTGCTTAAGACCATAGACAGCTTTGAAAAGGAAATAGACATAGTCAATTAGATCTGGATCTTCAAAGCTAGGGGGCTTTTCTACATAGACCTCTTCATCTAGCTTGCCATTTAAGAAAGCACTCTTGACATCCATTTGATAAACTTTAAAGTTTGAGAATGCAGCAAATGCCAAGAATATTCTTATGGCCTCAAGTCTAGCCACTGGAGCATAGGTCTCATCATAGTCGATGCCTTCAGATTGTGAGTAACCTTTTGCTACCAGTCTTGCTTTATTTCTCGTCACTGTACCATCTTCATCAAGTTTGTTCCTGAATACCCACCTGGTGCCAACTACTGGTCTGTCTGTAGGTCTGGGTACCAGCTTCCAAACTTCTTGTTGTTTAAATTGATTGAGTTCATCTTGCATTGCAATCACCCAATCAGGATCAGAGAGAGCTTCTTCAGTTTTCTTAGGTTCCATTTCAGACAGGAACCCTGAGTAATTACATTGATTCTGAAAAGCTCTTCTAGTCTTCACACCAACAACTAGATCACCAATGATTAGCTCAAAAGGATGAGCTCTATTCCAAACAGTCTGTCTGGGAAGATTAGATCTTGATGATTCGCCTTGATTTTCATTGTGATGTTGTGTGTGACCAGTTGACCCTTGATTATCTCCCCCTGAGTTGTTGCTGGGTTGACTAGATGATTGTTTAGATGAGTCAGGGGTATTTTGACTACTATCATTGCTTTCATCACCATCACCCTGATCATCATCATTGTTGTCATTAGCATCAGCAAAAATCTCAGGAGCATTGTCATCATCTGAATCTGTATCTGTCATGTCATCGAAAGATAGCTTTTCAGATGGATCCTTAGTTTGGATACTAGGGAGTTTAGGGTCATCGAATGTTACATTGACACTTTCCATCATCTTCTGTTCATCAATCACATACACCCTGTATGATCTCATTGAGTAGCCAATAAAAATTGCTTCAAATGCTTTGGTTTCGAATTTGCCACCTTGATCATCACCTTCTTTAAGCACAAAGCACTTTGCCCCAAATACATGAAAGTATTTGAGTGAAGGTTTCTTATCAGCCATAATTTCATAGGGTGTCTTCATTTGATCTTTATTGATTAGAGTTCGATTCTGGGTATAGCACGCAGTATTGATGGCTTCAGCCCAAAAGTACAATGGAAGCCTTGATTCACTTAGCATAGTACGTGCAGCTTCAATCAAGGTTCTATTCTTTCTTTCCACTACCCCATTTTGCTGAGGAGTTCTTGGAGCTGAATATTGTCTGGTTATACCCTTCTCAGTGCAAAAGTCATTTAGAACTGCATTCTTGAATTCAGTTCCATTGTCTGATCTTATAGCTCTCACTGGATACGTAGAATCTCGCTCAATTAACTTGATGTGATCAATCACCAGTTGTGGAGTCTCATCTTTAGAATTCAAGAACAGGACCCAAGTGTATTTTGAAAAATCATCAACAATCAATAGAGCATATCTCTTTCTTGACATAGACATCACATTAACTGGACCAAACAAATCCATATGAAGTAATTGTAATGGTTCAGTTATTGAAGATGTATCAATGCTCCTGTGACTTGCCCTTTTTAGCTTGCCCTTTTGACATGCATCACACAGTCCTTCTTGAGTGAATTCCATTGAAGGCAAACCTCTCACCAATTCTCTTTTGACTAGAGAATTCATTGTTTTGAAATTGAGGTGAGAAAGTTTCTTGTGCCATAGCCAACTCTCGTCATTAGATGCTTTAGTGTAGAAGCAAGTGACTTCTTCAGTGCTTCCTGAGTTCATATTGGCTACGTACAGATTGCCTTTTCTAACTCCTGTCAGTTGTGGCTTTTCATGTCTCTTGTGTGAAATTAGACAATTCTTCTTGTTGAAATGAACTTCATAACCTTTATCACAGAATTGACTGACACTGAGCAAATTGTGCTCAAGTCCTTTCACAAAAGACACTTCATCAATGATAACATTTCCAGCTTCAAGTCTGCCATATCCATCAGTTCTACCTTTGCTGTTATCTCCAAAGGTAACTACTGGGCCGGCCTTCTCCACCACATTTGTCAGCAGGGTTCTGTCTCCAGTCATATGCCTTGAACATCCACTGTCCAAGATCCAGGTCACTCGTTCAACCTGCTCAACACCCTGCAATGACAAACGGATTAAACTTTCTTCGGAACCTAAATTTGATTGGGTCCAGAGTACTTAAAGAATTGGCCTTTGTCAGGCAAAACAACATTCTTTATTTTAACAACAGCTTTATCATTATTCAACAAACATTTCACTTTATAAACAGATTTGACAGTCTTTTGTTTCAGTTTAGATATCCATGTTTGTTTAGTAACAATATCATTGACTGGACATTTGACTTTGTAAACAGCCTTCATAAAACTTTGTTTAGGCTTTGGTACAAATGTCTCTCTCCTAACATAAGGAGGACTAGCAGTCTTTGATCTAACATTATTCCTATTCATATGTTGTCGAGGAGCAGTCTTATTATCACATGCATGATTACCATTAAAGTAAGCAGACATCACATTAAAGGCACAAGACATACAGTTGACAACACCACATGCTTTATGATTAGAATCAATGATTGGCATGTTATTCATGTTAGACATGTTATTGTTCTGCTTCAACTTGTTACCACCTAATCCAGTCTTAGAAGAACTCGTTGTTTCAACAACCTTGACTGGTACTTTAGGTACATCTTTCTTGGATGAAATATTTGTTGTGTTAACGTCCTCAACTGATTTAGCCTTAACAAAGACTGTGACATTTTTCTTGGATGACACATTCTTTGTATTATAGTTCTTAACAGTTTTATCCTTAACACATCTATTCTTAACAAGAACTGTGCCATTTGCACTATCCTCATTCCTCATTTCTTCTTGTATAACCATAGAACGAATATCTGGTGGACCAGCATCAGATTTCGTAAACATTGGTTTTTCAACATTCTTGAGAATATATGGTATACCTCTTTCTTTAGCTGGGATAGAATTAGGAGAATGATTACTCAAAGAACCAACAGCTTGACTGTAATCAAATCCTATTCCTACAGTTTGTTCTACTGCTTGTTTGTTGAAGAATTCTTTAGAAACCTTAACAGTATTATAACAAGCTCTAACCTGTGTTTCAAGTTCTCTAATCTTGGTTTCTTGTTCAGCAATCCTATCAACTTGTTTTACCATGTATTCTCCTAGACCCTTTTCTCTGTAGTTAAGTCGAGCTATTTCTTCTATATTCTTATCTTGATTAACCTGCACCTTTTTTAAATCTAACATTTGATTTTCAAGGTTAGTGTTAACAAGACTTATTCTCTCGTACCCTCTTTGTGCATTATTCAATGAACTACGTAAACTATCAATTAACTGAGCATCAGTAAGAATTACCGGTGTGGTATAATAAGTTGAAGATTCAGCATTTGCCACCAACGCAAAGTTTCCATATTCTTCATCTTCGCTATCTGTGTCATCCCAGCTTTTACCAGCAGCCACATAAGCTCTTCCACTTTTCTTCTTTTCAGAAGCATAATCTTTCTTCTGTGCTTGCTTGGGTTTCTGACACTCAGTAGCAAAATGTCCCAACTCATTACAATTGAAACAACGGATTTTGCTTCTGTCAACAGTTCCAGTTTTATAACCTCCCCTGTTACTAGAGGATGAAGAACCTCCTCTCTGAAATCTGTTATTTGACTTAAACCTGAACTTTGGATTTCTTCTGAATCTGAAGTTACTAAATTGTCTCACCATCATTGCCATAGATTCATCTTCCAATTGATCCAGCTCTTCAAGTGAATAAAATTCTCCACCATCCTGAGTAGCTGGTGTTTGGCCAAGTTCTACTTCAGTTTGTTCCTTGTTGAAACTGTTAGGTTGAACAACTTTAGTTTCCACTTCCTTAGGAACTTCAACCACTAGAGCTGTAGAAGAGTTTGCCATTTTGCCTTTGCCATAGAATTCCTTTTGCTGTACTTGTTCTAATTCATATGTTTTCAGAACACCAAACAGCCTTTCAAGAGCAACCTGAGTTAAATCTCTAGATTATTTGATGGCAGTGATTCTATGCTCCAAGTGAGTAGGCATAGTTAGTAAAAACTTCATGTTGATCTCCTTCTAAGTATATTGCTTGCCATGAACTTGCAAGTTGTTGATTATCTTGTTATACCTTTCGAACACTTCCTGAATGCCTTCATTAGGGCCAGCTCTAAAGTGTTCATATTCAGAAGTTAGAATTTGTAGTCTATTTTCCTTGACTTCATCAGTCCCTTCATTAATGACCTCAATAGTTTCCCAGATGTGCTTAGCAGTTTTACAATTTCTCACATGGCTATACATTACAGCATCTAGGGAATCCAATAGAATGAGTCTCAAATTTTTATCCAATCCAGCTTCCTCCTTATCTTCAGAGGTATAGTTCTTAGGGTCCTTTGGATAGGATTTGGCAGGGACTGTTACAGTTCCATTGACAACTGTTTCAGTATCATGTTGCATAGGAGTTACTGGTCCATTTTCCAAAACCCACAAAAATCTTGGGTTTGCTACATCAAGAAATAACTTCATTTTGTTTTTCCACATATCATAATTATCTTTATTAAAGATAAGAATTTTAACATTGCCTTTGGCTGACATGACGAATTTTTAAGAGAGTTAAAAATTCGAGGTTGATTTTTGATTGAGTAAAAATAGGATCTTGATTTGTATATCAATCAAATGGCTCGGATACCAATTGTTAGGTCCAATAAGATTGTAGAAGGGGGGGTTGAATACAATCTATGTAATTTTCTCGAAATTTGTTCTTTGAATAAAATTTATTTTAAACAAATTTTGTGCGGAATAATATAACACAGAATTCAAGTTGAATATATCAATATATTAACTTGACGGGTGTTACAAATTAATATCAAGAGATTAATAACTAATTAGAAAATTCGACATGAACTTTTCTAATTTTGCTAATTAAAATCAAGATATAAACTAGGAAACTTAATTCGCTAGTAGTACAAGAGTAATCAATAAACAAGTTCCAGCGGATCAGATATTACAATAGGCTTGAACTGAATTTATTGTGTGAATTAAAGCTTGAGCACTTGTGTGTAGAAGATGAGAGTGTTTAATGTTCTTGGTTCTCTTTTTTTCTTCTTGTTTTTTCCTGCCTGAAGCTTCTGTCCAAGTGTTTGTTTTTATACAAAAACAAAACAATTGCTTCTGTCCAACTGCTACACATTGACACGGTGATAGTATAGATGCCACGCTGATAGTATAACTGGCACGGTGAT
This sequence comes from Saposhnikovia divaricata, assembly GCA_036435485.1. NCBI lineage: Eukaryota > Viridiplantae > Streptophyta > Magnoliopsida > Apiales > Apiaceae > Saposhnikovia > Saposhnikovia divaricata. The sequence continues at coordinate 220,785,901 of CM071596.1, read as the reverse complement.
AGTATAGCAGCCTAGGGATAGTAGAACTCATTCCCTTAAAATAGTATGGATTTACTTAGAAATAATATACATTTACCTAGAAATAGTTTGCTTAAAACTTCGGTAATAGTATAAATATTTCGGTAATAGTATAACTGGTAGAAATAGTATAGTTTAAATATTTCGGTAATAGTATAGTATATTATTACTTGATCAGTAATAATATCTATAATACTTCAGAAATAATATACTATTAATTCCAGAAATAATATAACTTCGGAAATAGTATAAATTCGGGGATAGTATAGTATATTATTACTAATGCAGTAATAGTATCTATATTATTCCAGAAATAGTATACCACTTATTTCAGAAATAGTATAACTGAATTTCCAGAAATAGTTCAACTGAAATTCAGAAATAGTATAACCAAAATTCTCCGAAATAGTATAATCCATATATTATTACTGATTGAATAAATCAGAGATTAATTAACTTAATTAATTAATTAATTAAATTAATTCGAATTGAATTAATTTGTTTAATTAAATTAATAATATAGTTAATTAATAATTGACTTACTCCTTGTGAATCACTGTAAACTTTGAGAAACTTCCACTGGATAACTGTTGACGTTCGATGTACTGTCTGGTTCATGAACGACTAACTCCAATATCTGTTCTTCAATTTGACTCTCAGTTGTGATCCACATACTTTCTTACCACTCTTTAATAACTCCTGTACTGATGCTGTCTCCACGGAAATCTCTGTCACTTTAAACGAATCCAATTTCTTCAATGCTGAACTGGGGCATGATCAGTAAACTGACTCTTCTTCCAGTGTAAAACATCAAAACTATAGATTGACTTTCTTCTTTCTTCTGGCATATAGTACTTTGTGAGATTCCTGAGACAGTGAGCATTAATTACTTATTACAATCTAATTTAAGTTGAGTCGAATCCTCGAACTACAAATAGGTTGTGTCATATGCCTTTCATATTAGTACTATGTTTTACTAATTTATAACCCGTGCAACGCACGGTTCTTTTTATAATTTTTATAATTATTTAAGGATTTTTTAAAAATATATATTTATTACTTTCTCCGTCCTATTCAGTTATTAATACTTTTCATTTTGGAACTTCCCCTTGATTTCTTAACATTTTTCAAAATAGTAAACTTTTATTTACTAATTTTTGTAGATCCTATCACTTTACATCGGGCCACATTTCCTTCCCTTTTCTTTACTCTCTTTATACTCTGTGCTCATCCCAAATGTTAAGAATCAAAAGAAACGTAGGAAATAATATCTATTTGTGTTAAATTTGATTTTAATCGGATAAAATTTAATATTTTATCAAAGAAAATTAAGAATTCTTAAATTTGAATATTTAAGAGAAAGATTAATCAAATTTGAGTATAAGTAAATAAACAACTATTATTTATTAGAGTTCACACGATCAATACTATATTTGCTCTACTTAAATTCTAAAAATCAAATTTAGACATATCTATAGCACACGTAAAACTCAAGAATCATCTTTAATTTAGTGATGATTTAACAATTATTATCTAACTGAAACCACCCATAAATTGAAGAGAAAACAAAGTTATGAATTTTATCCAAGCTATTTAAAATTTGTTCAAATCCGATATTGTAGTGTTGGCTTATATGCATTTATTAATTAATTTTATAAACAAATTATGAATAAATATATTTTGAGTTTATAAAAAAAAATCAAAATTTTGAAGGTATGAATTTTATCCAAGTTATTTAAAATCAGATTTCAAATCCGATTTTTTCAGGTTTTTAGTTAAGTTAGATTATAATTATTTATAATATCTATTATAATTGTACAATATATATTATAAAAATCAATTTGTAATATATGATAATATGATTGTGACTGACTTTATATTAAAAGAGTGGTTGATTAATGAATGATTAATTATGAAATTTAATTTAAAATATATAATGGTATATCGTGATTGATTTCAAATTAAAATTGCGATTTTCTAGTATTAATAAATTGGATTTAGCAAAAAAGAAACATGCATACACACAAAAATAAAAAATAGAATCTACAATTCAAGAAGATACTCAAAAAGAAAGATTCATACACATATTTAACCAAAAAAAAAAATAACGAAAGACAAACGTTTATGCTTCGGCTCCATACTGATTAGACCGGTCATAAAGGGACATCGCGACTATCCTTTCTGGCTGATTTAACGGTTTGCCGTTGAAGCCAATTTTATATAATCAAGTTCTAAGCCCACGGTATTATTTACATATTCAGATCACAAGGGAAATCCACCGCTGTTAACTCGGTCAAATAAAGTAAAACAATCTCAATAAATATTTATTTGTCATCCTAGAAGCTACAACCAAACGGTCAAGTACACAAGATTTTAAACAATGTTTTATCAGGAAGAAGAGAATAAATAAACACTAATCAGGTCATCTACAAAAAATTAAGCTTTCACATTAAATTAGGGATTAAACAAAATTTCAATCACGCTTAAATTTAAAAAACATTCCACAAGATACGAGTTTAACTCAATGTCCAATGTTAGAATACTGGGAAACAAAGCTTTATAGAAAACAAATTCCTACATTAAAAATATCCAAACAAATTTTGACAAATACAGCTGCATATAAAAACCCTACATTAAACCAGTAATACTCCGACAAGTGTGTACATGTGAACTGCAACTACTAAATAGTAAATCGCAAATCAAAACTTTCACAGCCAACCTCTAGCATATGAGGAAAGAAAAAGGTTTCCAAACAAAAAGCGGCCCAGATACATCTTGAAATAATCATTCGCCTACGTCCATAGATAACTTAGTCCTCATCCATAGCTCCAGCAGGCTGTCGATCTCTTCTTGGACCACCGGCTGGTTTAGCCATAATAATCTGCACAAAAACAATACGTACATTAAAAAAGTATTGCTTGTGGATAATGAAGATTACGAGTAAATGGAAAACAGTAAAATGACTGTTTATTTACCTGGTCTACCCGTAGAACAGTGCAGACAGCATCAGCAGCATACTTCAGTGCAAAAAATCTGGACAACAGGAGCATAATAAAAATGACTACCAAATCGTAATAAAAGGGTTTCAAAATGATACAGAGCTACAGCAATATAATAATAAAGAATGAAAAGTAATGCACTAACTAAAAGCAGATGCTAAGCAAGGAAGCCTATCTTGAAGTTTAACCAAGATAAATAAGCATCTTACTTGGAGACATGTAGATCCCAAATTTTCATTGTAGAGATATCCTTACAAGCACCCTCCTCCAAATCAATGCCCACTTTAGTGTTTCCAGATGCATGTTCAGCGTACAACGTAGATATGATCTCCATAGCATTAAGCCCAGCATTCTCTGCAAGGGTTTTAGGTATCATCTCAAAGCTTTCCGCAAATTTTGCTATAGCATACTGGTCCAATCTGCAAATGGATGGAAATTGGATCCAGGATCTTTTAGACATGCATTTTAAGTTTTTAACTATAGACCATATGAGAAATTAATATATATTAAACATTAAAAAAGAAATAGAGTTGAACAGGAAAATAAATGAGACAAGAAGAAAGTCCCTCATCTTTTGGAACACTCAGAACTCATTAGCTAGCTAGTTCGTAAGATAAACAGGAGTTCCATTTCACACAAAGTATACAAAACCGTAGTGCTGTACGGAACATCGCTGGAAACATTTCCACAGAAATAAAAAGAAGTTACCCGGGCTCTTTGAATGAGAATTCCTTCAGTCTCCTCGCCAACTCTATTTCTGTCGCAGCAGCTCCAGGTACTATCCGACTGTCTCTGCACATTGCCTGACACAGAATGTTACTAGCAAAGAAGCTTACTTAATAGTCGAAATCAATGGGCCAAAATACTTTACTACACAACCCCAAAAATCACCTTGTACGTATTTACACCATCATCAACGGCCCTTTCAAGGTCATCCAATATACTATCAGTGCTACCTCTCAGAAGTACAGTGGATACTGAGTTCCCCCCTTCTTCGTTTCTCACAACAGTAACCTTTTACAAAAAGGCAGGTAAGAAGAAAAAGAAGAGAGACAGAAACAGAAACACAAGCAACAATACTTTTTCATACCCTGGCACCACCAATTTCTTCCACTGAAACAGAATCAGCATATCCAAGATCTTCTGGGTTAGGATGCCCAAGCTTCAACTGTTGGCAAGAAGATGGGTGTTAGAATCCTGCGCATAATTTTAGTACATTCAAAGCACTAATATGCTCACCATGGCAACAGCACCAGTATTACGACAAAAGCGCCTGAGTTCAAACTTTGAGTTGATTTTCAACACCATGAGTCTACAAAGGAGGGTAAGTAAATTTCTTAAAAATAGGAGAATTCTCATAAAAAAAAAAAAAGCCATAACTTGTCATCACATAAAATTAAATAAATTTCAAGCAGATATCATTCAAGTGCATTTAATAACCGGGACTGTAATAGCAGGAAAAAAAAATTCAATGTGGCTTTCGCATCAGATACAAAGAGAAATTAGCCACATGCCTTTAAAAAAGCATATAGACACAGCATAGTTTTATTTGCTAAGAATAATTTTATAAACCAAACGAAGACAATACACATTACTAGGGCATGCTCTATAGCAACAAGTTTGGATGGAAGAGACCAACCTGAAAAGCCAAAACAAATAAGACTACATTTGATTCATTGGTTAAAAGCTTTCACCGCTAGACATACCTTCTACAGACTAAAACCTCCTTCTAGAATAACATAGTCATTAAATTTCTAAAAATTTATTATATACTGCAACTGTATCCACATGACTTGCTTTTCTAATATTATATAGTACTTCCCCTTGTCAGTGTCCACTTTTGTTTTAGTATGCTAAATAAGAAGAAAACATACATCCAAAATCATTCCTCACACACATCCCCTTTCATCACCAATTTACTACGTACTAAAATACAGGGGGTTTAATGGAAGTACCACCACTTGGTAACAATTAGTGTCTTTAGAAGTCCATCTTCAGGTTAAGTGGAACGTATCCTAATATTGTGTTGATCTCAACTGATGTACTAGAATAAACCAGTCTACAGACTCTTTGACAATTCAGTAGCCACAGTAGCCACCCAAAAAAGTGACAAATGTGATTTGACAGTACAGATGTTTAAATTAGCACCCCATAAAAGTCAAAAACAGATTCACTGGTACGCCTCACTAACATTCCTCACAATAAATTATAATCAGTTATTATCCAAGGGCTATTCTATTGCTACGCCACATAAATCTTTTCCCAAAGCTTCCGGAAAGCTCCAACTTAACTGATCTCTTCGACTGAAGATGATTAGTTATTTACTATCCTACTACTGGTTAGTTAATATTAAATAGGGAGGGTATGACTTTAGTATTGCCATTACAGTCGTGGAACAAATTAAACTAGCAAGCAGTGCAAACTGACTAATCAATTTTTATGCATTACTTATTTATCACCAAAACAGTTACTATAAAATATCTACTATGCTAAAACTGAATCAGTAAGCTTTATGTCCTTCACATTAAATCTGTCATATCCGATTTTAAACATTAATATGTCCTGCCTAGTATCACATTATCATAAAAATCAAAGAAACCCATTTGAAAAAAAAATGCATCTAACAAGAACTTGTTCCCCAAAGCCATATATAAAATCTAACTATTTAACAAATTTAAATATCTCAAGTTATAAAGCTAGACACGATTCACACCCAGTTGTAGTCCCTTATGCATTTAAAAACCACGGCACCATGCAAACAGAAAATAGTAGAAGAAAAATAATGTATAAATGCTATATGGGAATTTATACTTGTATCGCTCGCAAAAATGCAAAGCCATTTCCCCAACAGCTGCACCACTGACTATAACCTTCGCACCTGATTCTGCAACCGATTTGATGAGCTCGTCAACTTTTGCTTCTTCAGTTTTTGCATACTTTTCGAGCTGAAATACATACGTTGATAAGTTTGACAAAGGAGTCATATCTGAATGTAAGGATATATACTCAACACAAAAAACTTACAGTTGGCTTCCTCAACCAACTGACAGCGTTTTTACCTGGTCGGCGCTATGTATAAGTACAGTTCCTTTTGTTTCAGTTGCAGAAGTATCAATGCCACTGACAAACACAGCTACCTGAAAAGATCAAATATTTTAACAAAGATTGTTTACCAATGTGGTATATTAAAGATATAAGTAGAATCCCATATCAATCATTCACCAATAATAGATAAAAATCATAAGATAGTCTGGCATGAGATTCCAGAAAATTGGCACTCTCTCCTCATATCTACTTCGAATTTGAAAATTTTTGTTGTGCTCATTTAAAAATTAAAAGTTTAACCCGATTTACTCATATTTTACAAAGCCACTGTATGCGATTAACAAGTACATTATTCTGTGCTAATTAATTACAGGTACTTAAATGCAGTATACAATATTTGTTAAATCATTGGTCAATATCAGAAAATGATAAATCTTTTTTGAATGTAAGGGAGTAAACTTGACTTCCAAAAGTAAGAAGGATAGTATAATTCAGAACTAAGATAATAAATTAATAACAGCAGAATTACACACATCTAGATACAGGGAAGAATCAAGAGTGCAACTGAAACGGAACTCACCTTTGCCTTCTCCATTCTCTTTATGCTCCCCACTGCATCATTTTTTAAAACCATACCTCTGACAACGGTACAATTATGTAGACCTCCACCCAGAAGCTTTGCAACTCGGACATTATCTACATTAAAATTTGCTGGGTTCTTTGGACAAACTTGTAGGCAAGCCTAAATGCATAATTACCCCAAAATAAGAAACCTAAAATATCACTTAGCAAAAAAAAAAAAAGAAACCTAAAATATCAGATGAAATTTTCTACAACTGTTGGAGGATATAATATAAATTACATCAGCTATAAGAGGGCACAAAAGATCTTCCTGTCCAAATTGTTTGCTAGCCACAGCAGATCTCATCCGTAAAATAACTTCGTCCTTGTTCCTAACATCCATGGTATCAGAACCATTCTCAATCAACTCATTCAATATTTCAATTGTCTGCAACCATTTTTATATATATACAAATTAAACAGAGTTGTATTCCATTTTTTACGGAATAGTAAATTGGCATCTCAATTTAACCACTAAACATAACAATTACAAACCTTATTAATTGCTTTCGTGTATCCAATTATGATCTCACTTGGGTGCAGCCCCATTCTAATGAGCTCCTCTGCCTTCTGGAGTAGTTCTCCAGCAAATGAAACTGTCAAATTAGCTCCATCTCCTATTTCCTCCTGTTGTGCCTTCCCAGCCAACACCAAAATCTTGGCAGCAGGATGCTGAATTTCAAGTTCATTGACAATCGTGGCAGCATCGCTTGTAACAAAAAGTTTGTCTAGATGATTAATAACCATCTTATTCATGCCTAAAAACAGAAAAATAATATATTATCTTCACAATATTATATACATCATTAGACCGTTAAGAGAGTGCAAAAAAAAAAAAAAAGCTAAACAACACCCCTGTGTAATCCGTAATCACTGTCACCAAAAAACATAAAAGAAGCTAATAGCTTAAACATTGTGCTAGTCTGTACTCTGCCCAATTAACTCATCTCAATATTTTTTAGGGTCATTAAAGATTCAGCTTCTTTTAGTTTATAACATGAAACTCAAACATACAATCTACCCATTCAATTAATTTTCTTAAACATTTACAAAGCTAAAATCTCCAAACCTTGATCAAATAAACTCAAAACACAGATATTTTCAATCTACATTCGGTTGGAAGGAACAGAATCAAATATCATGAACAATATTTATGGTAAAAGAAGAATGGAAATTCCCGTGATTCGTTCACAGAACTACATAAACCTAACCTAATAATCGATCACATAACACAAATTTTAAATTATTTACATAATGTAGCAGTATATATGAAAAGAAAATTGATAAATTAATCCATGTATTGAGCACTAAAAAAGCGAGATAAATGTAAAGAAAATATAAAATATAAAGATACATAGAGTATAAGTAAAGGCGAGATCTAAAATGAATAAAGGGGGTGAGGGTAAGAGGAGAGGACCATTAGGGCCGAGTGAAGTTCGAGTAATGGTGGACAACTGTTTGCAAGCATCAATGTTTTTCAGAACGGCTTCGTCGAGTCCAGAAAGATGTTTGTGTCCTTCTTTAAGCATGCTTTGTATTCCACCCTGTCTCGTTTGCAATCCCATGATCCCTTTGTTTGGAGAACTACCGTAGATGGCGGTTAAACCCTAGGTAAGGAGTACTGTAATGTGTTCAAATAAAGAGGGAACAAATGAATGAAAGCCCTGGCAAAAAAAGGTCGGAACTTTTTTTTGACAAAAAAAAAAAGAGAGAATCTATAAAAAAGGGCTTTTTTTCATAAATATATGAGAAAAAATAAAAATTTGCAAAAATACTATTATTTTAAAGTTCTATCGAAAAAATACCATCTTTTGAAAAAAATTGTAAAAATACGGGATTCAACTGCATTCAACCAGATGCAACTGTTTTGAAAATTTAATAAAAATACTATCTTATTTGTAACGGCTGCGCAACAGGTTGCATGTGATATGCAACTGAATTCAACTGGAATGCAACTAAAAATTTTAATTTTAATTTCATTTTTTTTCTAACTTCCATCTCTATATAAGGGCGCAGCAGCAAAAAATAAAATTTAACTTTTAGTTTTTAGTTGCATTCAGTTGCAACTAGTTGCATATGCAACTGAATGCAACTAAAAAGGCTTAATGGCCTTTTAGCCCTCAAAGTTTGCACCGAAATACCCATCAGCCCTCAATATTTCAAAACGTTCCTTCCAACCCTCGAAGTATCCGTAAAGGTCCAATAAGCCCTCATACCGGGATATGAAAAAAAACCGGTATAAATCGGTAGGGCAAAACAGACATTTCACTTTATCTTTCCCTCCAAAACAGAGGAATCACTCCCGCCAGACCTTATAACCCTTGTAGTTCTATATATCTATATATATGTGTGTACAGACTTTTACCAAACAAAAACAAATTGCTAAGAAAATGGAACCTACTTGTTGGTGTGGAAGATCAGCTATGTTAAGAACCTCATGGACCGATGCAAATCCGGGAAGAAGGTTTTGGGGATGCCTGCGTTTTATGGTACATTCATGTTAAATCAAGTATTATTGTATTAATTGTTCTAGCTGCTTGTGAGACTTGTTTCTTTTGCAGGAAGACAGAGCCCATGCTTGTAACTTTCATTTATGGTTCGACCCCCCTATGTGCCCAAGGGCAAGAGTTATCATCCCAGGGCTGTTGAGAAAAGTTGAGAAGCTAGAAGACGATTTGAAGAAGTTTGAGGCTGCTGATGAAATCAAAGGGAAGAAGAAAAGGCATATTTTGTTGTTTATGATTGTCATATTCATCGTGTGGAGCTTTGTACTGATGAACAAAGAGGTGGAGACAATGAGCAGGGGACAATATGAACTACCCTAATTATAGCTTTGTAGTAGAAAAAAGAATTATGATGTATGAAAATGTAATGCAGTTTGGTATTTATAATGAAATGTTTTTTCAATCCAATATTATGTACTATTTTCAATCCAATAAACAGCCTGTTTATGAAATATTAGGGATGTAAACAGCAAAATCAAAACCAAAATTAGTACATGTCAAAAGAAAAAGCATCCATAACTTAGCAAATGGTTCCCATCCATAACTTAGTAAATGGTTCACATCCATAACTTAGTAAATAGCCAACATTACAAACAAAAAACCAAAAGGTTCAGGGGTTGTCAAAAGCACATAGGTTTACAGTCAAAATGAAATTATCCGTAAATGTGCACAAGTTAAAATCCAGGTCTTCAAGCCTGTTTCTCTTTGCCCTTCGACTTGGTCTTCCCCTTTCCTGCAATCTTCAAGTTTGTTTCTGTCTCCTGTATTGCTTTTGCCAGTGCACTCCTTGTGATCACATTTTTCCCATGAGATAAGAAAGGTGCAGATTTTACCTCTGTTTTGCCAACTATAGTCTTGTATTGTTTCACTGGTGGTGGCATCTGTTTGCCCAACTTCATGGGGCCTGTGTATGAGTTGAGTTGAGTTTTCTGTTCAGTTGATTGCCCCTCCATTGCTGCTATCATGGTGTCAGCTTCATCATCAATGCAAACAGGAGTATCTTTTGTGTTCTGGAACTTATTTAGCTTGCAAAGACGAGAAAGCCTCCAACTCCTTCTCAGTGGCTGAAACTCACCACTTGGGGTCCCCTTTCTTTTCTTGTTTTTCTCAATTCTTTCCTTCATTTCTTTTTTAATTGCTTTCATTCTCTCATCCTCTACTTGGTTGTCTTTCTCTGGCTCCTCAATGATTGTCTTCTCTTTGGCTTTCTCCTGCTGCTTTGACTCCTTAAGTTTTTTAATTTTTTCAGCTGCAACCATGATAGGGGAGTCATGGGTAGTTGTCAAGCCCAGTTTTGCATACCTCAGTTGCCTTATCTTTCTTGATGCAACTTCAAGAGGAGTTGCCTCCTCACCACTCTCTCCCATTATTTCCTCTTCTTGCACAATTGGAATATCAGTCTCTGGAATTTGTTCAACAGTCTCTGGCATTTGTTCATCAGTCTCTGGCATTTGTTCAACAGTCTCTGGCATGTGTTCAACATTCTCTACTTGGCTTGGTTGAGTAATGGGTGGTCCTTCCTCAGGAAAATCCAAAAGCATTTCATTGTAGTCGGCTTGCATTTCTTCCTCATTATCTGCAGGTGGAACCTCTGTGGAATTTCCATGATCAAGCATGTGGTGGAGGTGATCCATGATCACTTATGTCCTCATTAGCATCTTCTACAGGTAGAACTCCATTACAGGTCCTTTTGTTATGGCCTACCTGCTTGCATCTACCACACCTAGTACATGACATTGGAAACATTAGCTATATAATTTACAATTAATGCAAATAGGAAGTACAAGTATAAAATTTACCTCACAGTTAACTGTGTCTTCTTGGTCAAGGACTTCACTCCATTCCTTTCTTTTTCAATCACATCTGGGAGCTCATATCTTTTCTTTTTTGGCCTGCCAGGTTGCTTTTCAATGGTTGGTGGTTTCAAACTCAACCCACTCTTATCCCAAGCATTATGTCCATTCATTGGAAAGATTATCCCAGAGTAGGCCTTCTTGTAATTTGCTACACTATACACCAAATCCACATAATCTTCAACATTGTATCCCATTCTATTCAAACAGCTGATAGCATGGTGACAGGGGATGCCACTTAGATCCCATCTATTACATCCACATGTTCTATTACCTATATGAACAGCATACTTGGTTCCATTCACTGTGGTTACCTCAAACTCATCATAGCCTGCATAAGTGGAATAACATCCTCCACTCCACCTTTTGTATTTGTCAAGCAGCTTGTACACCTTTGGAGTCAATTTTTTGTCTTCCCAAGCCACCATATCATCTCTCTTACACTGCAATCTCCTCATTAGGTACTCCCTAATCATTTCTAACATGATTAGTATGCCTTGTTCCCTAGCCCATAAAATGCACCTATTGAAGCTCTCACACCAGTTATTCAGTAACATGTCACATTTGGAGTCAGTTTTGAAATGTGCCCTGCTCCAATGCTGAAATGGCACTGCAGTCAGCCATTCCCAAGCACCCTCATTCTCTTCTCTAAGTCTATTCATTGCAGTCTCAAATGCCTCTTTGTTTGCTGCCCTAGCACAGCTCCAAAGTTTTTCTTTTAGAGATCTTCCACCATATCTCTGCTTAAAATTGTTATGCATATGCCTAACACAGTACCTATGCTCAGCCATGGGGAACATCTCTTCAACTACATTCAATACCCCTTCTGTCTATCACTAATGAAACTCCACCCATCCCCAACACCTATATCCAGATCTTGACCTACTAAAGCTAGAAACCACCTCCAACTGTCTAATCTTTCTGCTTCAACTACTGCATAAGCTATTGGAAACATACAATTATTACCATCTACTCCTATAGCACATAACAACTGACCTTTGAAAGCATTTTTCAAATGGTAGCCATCGAAGCCAAGCATCTTCCTGCAACCAAGCTTAAACCCATGCTTCAAACCCCCTAAGCATATATACATCCTTCTGAACACACCTACAGCACCTGCACATTTAGATCTGGAGCCTTATTATGTATTCACAAAGTTTGTATTGAATCTATTGTAAAAAGCACATATGTTATACCTGGTTCTATGTCAATCTCAACTATGGAGTTGGGATTTCGCCTCAATAGCTCTGTTTTATAGTCCCATAGCTTGTCATACTGCTCTTCAAGAGTTCCATTAATAATCTTCATGCACTTTCTTCTAGTTTTTCTGAGTATGTGATGTTGAAAATCAATTTGCAAGTCCTTCAAGACAGTTTTGTGAAATGCAGAGATTGGCCAAGATGGGTTAATTCTGAATTCTGGAAGATATTTTTTAGCTAGGTATCCAGAATTTATAAGGGGCAACCCCTTTTGCTCTCTAACACAGCTGTGGTCTGCAAATCAATAAAAAGGAATTAAATATAAACTAAAGTAAAGTAATAAAAATACCAAAAAGTCCAAGTCCAAGGAATGTACCTGGTCCCACTATCTTTATTTGCATGGTTTTGTTAAAATTTAAAGAAGCAAACACATGCCATTGAAATGGGGGTCTACACACAGCCTTCACCCTGGTTCTGTCACTTTTAGTGAACTTCACCATTCTTCCTTCCAGATAAGAATGCTTCATTACAGCCTCTCTGAATTGATGATGGTCTGTAAAAATCATCCCCACTCTCCATTTTGGAATATCTGTGTCTTTGTACACTGGAAAAGCTTTCTTTTTCTTTTCAGCTTGGACAGGATCTTCATCTTCTGCCAAACTGTCTAGATCATCACTATCATACTCACTATCACTTTCTTTCTCCATAATTTTTTCTGGACCAAGTCCAAGTTCCTCTCTTAACCTACCCACCCAGTCAACTCCCTCATCATCAACATACCTAGAAAAAAGCATGTCATCATCCTCATCTGAGTAATCTGAATCAGCAAAGTCATAATCATCTAGTTCATCACTCTAGTCCCCTACATCATTGCTAGCATTTCCCTCATTACATTCTTCATTAATTTTTCTAAACACATTTACATCTTCGAATGATACCAACTCGTCCTCATTGGAATGTGACACATAAACATCAATTGTATTTGAATTTTCCAGTGCATACCTTTTCATTTCCTCTACATCATCCTCAGTCAACAATAACATCAAACCTTCATCTAGTCCTACATTAGGCTTCCTATAATACAGACAAGTCAGTCCCCCATAACCCAAGGCTTTAGTCCATACTCTTAGACTGTCCATGTGTATTTCATCAAGGTCTCCACAGTGATACAAACTCACTTTACCCCCAAAGTATTCAGCTCTTGGAATCAAAACTAACTTCCCACCGTGAAACAAATTAACAGTGAGAACATCTTCACCTTCAAGACACAAAACATATTTGTGGTTTATATATAAGCATTTAAAAGCACAAACATACAATTAGGGTTCATCACACCCACACAAAATTTCAATAAAACACGAATTAACAAACATGTAAGTACAGAACATTGAACAATACATACACTTTCACTAATACATGCATACACAGAGCATACCCACTTTAAACCAAATCAAAACGAATTCATAATCAAAAATATGAGTGATAAGGCTTACTAAACATACCATCAGAGTTCCAACTGCTATCCCCCATGCTTTGATCGCCAATCGAATGGTCGCCAATCGCCAATCGCCACTTCAATCGAATCCTAAGCTGCTCTGTTTAGTTTGGGCATAGTTTAGGGCTCAAAGCGTATGTAAACGTTTTGGGGGAAAGTGAAATGTCTGTTTTGCCCTACCGATTTATACCGGTTTTTTTTCCTATCCCAGTATGAGGGCTTATTTGACCTTTATGGATACTTCGAGGGTTGGAAGGAACGTTTTGAAATATTGAGGGCTGATGGGTATTTCGGTGCAAACTTTGAGGGCTAAAAGGCCATTAAGCCAACTAAAAATTGTAATTTTAATTTTCATTTTTTTTACTAACTTCCATCTCTATATAAGGACGCAGCAGCAAAAAATGAAATTTAACTTTTAGTTTTTAGTTGCAACTAGTTGCATATGCAACTGAATGCAACTTGAATGTAAATAAAAATTGTAAGTTGAATTCAAAGCTATATTGATGGTGGTGGAGTTATGAGTGCTCCTGCGGGGCCAGAAACAACTAAAATCAATTGGACGACGCCCATCTCCATAGCCACCGCCACCACCACTACCTTTACGATTCACCTCCATAGCCACCATCACCACCACCGTATCTAGCACAAATTACAACCAATTTCACAACCCCAAATATCAACAATCAACCCCCAAACACCAACAATTACAACTAATTTCACAAAAACAAGACAACCATATGCAATTTAAAAATCAACTAGCAATTCATCTAATCCAATCCCCATACAATACACGCTGGTGAGGATGATGCCGATTCCCCCAAATCGATAGGCCTGCGGCCCCGATCTCAACCAAGATAGTAGTCGACGATGGTGTGGTAATGGAAGAATACAACGACAAAGAGGGAAATGAAGGAGTCAACCAGATGTGTGAATTGATGGAAAGAGGAGATGGTGGTTTGGGGAGGAGGATGTCCCATGGTAGTTTGGGAGGTGGAGGTCGGGGTCGGAGTCGGAGATCGGAGCTGTGACGGAGCAAGAAGAAAAAATGAAGAGCTGAATGAAATAAGATTGAAAGTATTTTTGCAATAGAAAAGTAATAACCCCATATTTATGCAATATATTTGAAAAGATTGTATTTATGCAAAACAAAGTATAAAATCAAGTATTATTGGTAAATTCCCTATAAAAAAAACTAGTTTCTCTAGTTTGTTTTGCAAAAATACTATCTCTTCAAATTCATTGCAAATATACTATCTTAATTGTATTATACTATTATATTTTTATTTTTATTTTTTTATTTATATTATAATGCTGACTATACGATGACGCGGCAGTGGGCCCTACACTGCTGACTGGACTATGCTGACGTGGCAATGGGCCCCACCCTGCTGACGTGCCAAGTGGGTCCCATCCCTGCTGATATAACGCCCTAGAAAATTTTGAATTTTGAATTATTTAATATAAATTATGTGTTTATTATGTGAATATGGTTGGAAAGGTGGAATGTATGTGAAATTGTGCATATGTGTTTATATGATGATTTGGGTAAGTTGTGAAGGTCGGTGTATATTATTTGTATTTTTGAGGATTTAAAAAAATATTTAAATCATGCATTTTTGATCCTCTGTCAACTTTATAAAATTATCGGAGGAATTAAAAATCATGAAATCTCTTGAAATATTATCTTTATATATTTATTGAGATTTTAAAATTGTTGGGTGGATTAATTTGGATGTTTGAGTATTTTAAAATGATTTTAGGAGTTTTATTGTATTTAAAGGATCAAAACTTGTAAAATCCATATTTAATTCATTTTTGATCCGAAAAATATTTTAAAAGTATGTGTGTGCTCGTAATTTTATATTCTTTATTTTAAAAATGAAAAGTTTAATTTTCCGAATGTTCTATTTAATTTCGATTTATAAGAGTCGTATATTAGTTATAAGAGCGAATTAAAGTGTTATAATTGGGCCGGAAATGGAGTGTAGTAGTGATGTAAAGTATTGGGCCAAGCCCAATAGCAAGAGAAGAAAGAAAAACGCAGCACCCAACAGATAGATAGAATCGGGGAGAGAGAGTGGAATTGGGGGAAAAAGAAGAGGAATTAGGGTTTATAGTAATTGAAATTGGGGGTTTTGATTTTTGGAAACAATTAGGCTACATATAGATACATATTCGTGTGTGTGTGTGTGTGTATGTGAATATATATATATAGGGTGTGGGTGTGTGCTGCTATGGAGGACGCGTGGAGGGAGAGACCAGGCGGCGCCGGCGAGCAGCAGTTCCGGCGAGGTTGCGTGGTGGTGGCAGCAGTTTAATGTGGGGAAGAGAGGGAAAAGAAGATGGAAGGAAGCTGTGAGTGTGTCTGTGTGTAGTGCGCGAGCGAGACAGAGAGAGAGAGAGAAAGGGAGAGGAGAGAGATTTTGGAGGTGGGAATAAAAAGGTATAATTTCTTGTTAATTTATTTATTTATTTATTTCAATTTTTCGATGTGAATGTTTAATATTCATTTTAGATTAATTATGTGAATTGTTGTAATTAAATTAGATTTAAGTGTGATATTATTGTTGTAATTTAATTAGTTTAAATTGCGAGGTTATCGTTTTAATTACCATATTTAGTTCAGATAGCATAATCGCAAAACATAATTGTGGGGATTTATTGTGAGTCCGATATGTTTTCGGATTACTTGGTAATAATTTTTAATTGTTATTACTGTAAATAAGGTGTTAAAAGTTTATGAGTTGGCTAATTTGTAAGTGTCTATGTGCTAAATGTTATAAGTCGAGTCGTATTAATTGATGGAAGCCATAATTGTCAACTAGTTGCTGTTGGTCTATATATGGATAAATAATTGTCGTAGTAGTGGTCAAGTACCTGGTGGTGAAATATATGTGGTTAAATGACTTTTAGTTACTATTTATTATTTGCCGTATAATGTTGGAGTTTATATGAATTTGCTAATTGAAAATGGTTTATATGGATTGGATGTTATAGTTGAGTCATAATATCTGTCAAATGCTATGCTTGTCAACTATGTGGTGGTGAGTTATATGAATGACTTTCAAATGTCATATATAGCAAAGGATAAACTGTTGGTTTACTTTTCCTTATGTGTTTATGTGGTTAATGTTATATGTTATTTATCAAAGATTAATTGTTAGATTCATTTTATTATGTGTTTATCTGCGAGGAGTTGCAATGAGATCACAAGTCTTAAGTGTCAATATTTAAGGACTTGTGTAATTCTCTTCAACTAGTTTCTCGGGCTTACGAATATAAATGATTAACTATCACGAGTATAATTAATATACTTGAGTGATGTGATCATTGATATAGCGTAAGTAATAGTTAATGCTAGGGGTTGTTCCCTAGGGCTTACGAATATCAATAATTGAAGTCACGTGTATCACTAAAATGCGTGAGTGATACGATTATTGGTGTAGCGTAAGTAATAATTAATGCTAATATAAATTATAATATGTTTACTGCATGTCGAGGCAGAATTCCTTATGTGCTATGTGCCGCATGTCTGGGCGAGTACTTTTCTTATATGTTTACTTTTATGTTGCTACAAGTTGAGGTAGCTCTATTTGCATATAATTTGGTTGGTATATGGTTGAATTAAAAAACAGGGGAATATTCCTATTTACGAATACTTCATGCCGAAATTTTCTAAAATTCCCCTGCAAATCTATTTAAAATCTATTTAATTTATTTGGTTTCGATGATTTGAAAGTATTCTATGATAATCGAGAGTCTAAGTGAAATGTAATAGTTGACGTGAGGATTTGAGGTGTGATTTTGCTGTATAGTGTTTGCCACCAGATAATATTCAGGTATTAAGTGGCCATCTTTGTTAAGTGTTATTTGACCTGGTTGATTATATTAAGATTATTCTATGAATATAATTGGATATGTATACATGATAAATGTGTGTAAGCGATATAGGACGCGTATGGCTAGAATAAAGAAAAATAATAAGATTTTGCTTAATTGGATACTAAAATGGTATTTGACCTTGAAAATGGTTCGAATAGGAAACCTGGCCAAGGACAGAGCGTGGGTACTCTGAAAAATGAACAGAAGGACGAGTATCAAAGCCGATGGGTGAATAGACGTGGAGATTGATGAGTTACGAAGTAGGAAAGGGAAGAAGGGCCAAATAGAAGGCTAGCAACTAAAGGCTGTCATGAAACTGAGTTGGGGATCAAGGTGTAAATCAGGAATTTCGTAAATCGAGGCAAGTGTTATTGCTATTCACTTATTGTTCAAGTGATGCAATTTAGTTTATTTATCGTATGAAATGATTTGGTCAAGTATAGTTGAAAGATGACATATAAACTTCTTCAAATTAGCATGATGTTGTTTACTTTCCCTACCCATAATTCACATGTCGGTTTTATAAAGAATCTTGTAAATAACCCTTTTCACATTTTGACAATGGAATACCATTACTTCTATTTTCGTCAAACACTCTTAAGAAATTTTCTAAACAAGGAAATCCAAGTTTTCTTAACTTTTATTAAACCTGTTGGCAAAATTCCTGATCTAGCATATTTTAACTAATGGATTCCCATTTAGACAATCTTTTCTCTAAGCTGATCTGAACCTTTCCATATTGAAACTGATTTGCAATTATTTGTTCTAAGCTAGTTTATCCGCTTATGGAAGCTCAAACTCGTCAGTGTGTATAAGTTTTATTAAATGCTTAATGCTTGACCATATCATTGCTTTAGTCTAGAATTTCAATTGTTGAAAATCTTATTACAATTTATACCCTTATTCTTGCTCAAATGAAATTTCTCTTTAGATAAGTTGCTGATGTTTTAATTCTAATTTTTCGTATCGATCTGTTGATGCCTATTCGAATTGGCGTTCTTTATAATCCCCACCTTATGTGGTATCGAACTTGTCGATATCAGTTGAGAATCTTAGTTGTTCATTTATCCCCTGTGTTGTATCGAACTTGTCGATACTAGACGATGATGTCGTTTCTTATTAACTCCTAATCTTGAGATGTTGTTCTGGACGTGAGTTTCCAGTTGTTCGGTTGTCAAAGGTTGTCGATTGTTCCGACACCTAATGCGTTTGACTTAGAATTGGAAACGTTTTTTTAAAAAATAGATGTCCCTTCGGGGAGACCATATTATGGTCAACAGATGTCCCTTCGGGGAGACCAGATTAATGGTCAGAAGTTAAGGACAATGTGTGCCATGGATCCAATTAAGGACATTGCTATGTGCGTTTGTCCGGGGTTAGTGCGTGACTGATCAGCAGCCTAACCTTGATGTTTTTTTTAAATAAAAAAAATCCAATTCTAATCTATATTCTGAGATTGAGATGTTTAGTTCTTGACTCCTTGGAAGTCTATTTTAACAATATTTTGATATCGGAACTCTTATCAGTTCTAGTTTCTGATGCACCTTATTAATGGCGAATTGTTGACCTTCGTGGCAATCTAAAAGTTGATATAGCTGATTCCTTCATAGAATGAAATGAAACCTCTTTGTTATCAGAATTGTCATCGTTATTGAAATTGTTATCACTATTGCACTTGCTGAGCATTGTTGGCTCACTCTTGCTTATTTGTTTTCTTCAGCTAATAGAGAAGGTTAGTGAACCTAGTAATGGTCAGTGGTGTTGCTTTCCAGCAGAGAGAGGAGATGATCGGGTTGCGGATTCTCATTGGTTAGTGGTTGGGAATTCGTCAAGGTTGGATATTCAGTTAGACAGTGATTTTATTTATTCAGAAATTGTATAACATTTTATTCTGAGGTTGGATTGTAATAATGATTTGGCAGTTGTTTCATACCATAACCTGTATGATTTGGCAGTTGTTTCATACCATAACCTGACATGGCAGTGGGTCCCACCTCCTGCTGACCGAAGATCAAGACCGAAGAAAAATAGAATATAGAGAAATTGAAAAAAAAATAAAAAACGATCTAATAGAATGGTCGATAATGATTTTGGAAATCCAGAACACATAAAATCTATTATTTATTACTATATATTAAATTTCAACACAAGGGCAAAGCTTGCCAATTTAATGCCTGTGAAGTTACGATTTTACCCCTATTTTCAAAAATTACAAAAATGTCATCCTTTAATAATTATGTAAAAATAGTAAAATTATGTTTGTGTTACTGACCTTCTTTTATAAAACTCATGCCATAACAAACATTGCTACACTTAATTTTGAATTTTATTTAAAAATCCTATAAAATAAACAACAACTTCTCTTATTGTCTATTCCTCTTTTATTTTTTATTTTTGAGTAAATAAAATACCCATTATATTATTTCCAAAATATTGGATATATAAAATTACAAAAAATATAAATAAAATTCTCTAAAATAAAATAAAATATGGTAGAAATAATAAAATTTAAATTTTAGATAATATACTCTACAATTCTCTTTGCCATTTTAGATAATTGATATAAAAATAAAATTTTAGATTATACATACTGTAACCGAGTACAAAAAAAGATTTATTTACATGCGTTTTCATGTAGATATTAAATTCTTGAAAAAAAAATAAAATTTGATTTTAAGAAATATGTAAATTTTAGTTATCAAAACATACTTAATTAATAATTGCATCACATTAATTTTAGGTATATAAAAATTTAAATATGTGAGTTATATTAGGGGATTTTGGTCAACCAACTATTTAGACTTTCAACGAATTAAATATATGATTGGTCTAAAAATATAAATATTTAAACATACACGAAAAATAATTGAAATTATGTTAAAAAAAATAAGAACTTTAAAAATATGATCTATTTATATGTAAAAAAGTAACATAATTACCATTCAATAAAATGAAAAAAGATATAAATTTTTAAATCATAAATATTAAATGATTAATTAGACTACAACTCGACTATAAAGCATTGTACATATGAATTTTTATATAATCTGACAAATTGATCAATATTATATACTTTCTCCGTCCCATTCAAACTGTCTTGTTTGACTTTTTTGGTCAAATTGAGCAATTGTGTAATTTAAATTATGTATATCCTATGTTAAATTTAATTAATGAAAAAAATATGATAAGAATATATATATATATATATATATATATATATATAATTATAGGCCACATTTTTTAGATTTACAAAAATATAGGTCAATAACTTTTAAAAGTAATTCAAAGTAAGTTTGGTCCGTTTGACCAAAAAAAGTCAAACAAACCAGTTTGAGTAGGACGGAGGGAGTATAATGGTTGAGTACTTACATCAGTATACGATAAAATCAAAAAAAATTATTATAAATTTCATATAAATGCATGGATCATTAAGGTCGTTTTATCATATTTTACATCGATTGAAATATTTAGAAAATTTAAAATTAAGTTAAAAAAAATAATTCAAAATATAATATAAAAATTGGTATGGAAAATTACAAAATAACTATAAAATATTAGATAAATTGAAATATTAACGTTTATCATTTTTTTAATTACAAATTTATTTGAATATATATAGAGAGAATCACCAAAATGTCCCATTTCCAAGGGACATGGCCCTCTACTGTCCCATAAATACAACATGTCGTGTGTTGTATCTTTTTTCGAAAAAACAGCTAACTAGGCGATATTGCTGAGCACCGTATGTCACATTAACCCTAATACTACAGACGAAGTACCGTATTAGGGGTAATACGGTGGACGAAGTGACGCATTACCTGTTACGGAGCACGAAATAACGTATCACTGGGGTATTTTGGACCGAAATTTTGAAATGGGATAGAAAGATCTATTAAAATTGGAAAAAGGACATTTTGGACCATCACCCAAAACACAAGAAAGCCCATACCTTTCATGAACTTTTCTACTAGTATTTGGATTAACCGGGAAAAATTAATGAAATTTCAAATTCACGATTGCTTAAAACATGATCCAAACACCTTGGTTATGGATTTGGGGTTCGAATCCCTCATTAATCCCCAATGAAACACCCCCATGATCATATTAATTATTTTGAATAATGATATTATCTAGATCAAGTTTGATGTGCCATTTTAAATTTTTTTTATTGTGCTCCTGAACTAGAAAATGAAATAAAGGATAATTTGTCTAAATTATATCCTAATCTTCTAGAAGAAGAATAAACCAAAGGCAAAAAAAAGAAAAAAAAAAAATCCCTCCCGAAATTGGTTTTGTGATGCTGCTAACCAACAAATAAATGAAACTGCTGACAGTTGTGACTCCGAAATGGAAGCCCAACCCAAATCCAACCGCCTTCATTTTCACCAAAACAGTTAAAAAAACAAAAAAGTAAACAAACACCACCAAGCATTCAAAAACACAAATAAAAGAAAATGTTTCCCCTAATTCTACTTTCCTTTCATATCCAACCTTGAGATCCGAGTCGGCACCGCGGGCCAAACTAACCTCTCTCCACCGACAAATTAACGGTGGCCGATCGCCGGAGATGGTGCTCAACAGTCCAATAATTGTATCAGTAGCAAGATTATCAGCAAATGCTTGCCAATACATAGCGTGCAATCCTGAAATTATAAACAGCGATCAAGTTTTGCACCTCATTTTCTGCTTTCCTTTTCAACAGTTTCGACGATTTACGCTTTGTATTTGCTCCGTCTTCTGTTGTCCTGCTCGTAATGTTTTTTTGTCCGATTCCGAGTCGGATTCTGATTCTGATGCTTATGATTCTCACTCGGATTGATTGAATGTTGATTTAGTTGTTTCGATAAACTTACGGTGTATGTATATTGTATACTAGTGTAATTTGGTTAGGTTTCGGTGAAATTATTGTATTGGATGAATGTTTTGTGGTTTGATGAAATAATGAAATTTCTGTTTCATTTCTCGTTATTTGTTATGGATTTATTGTGTTTTTAGGTATGCGTTGTGTTTGATTGATGTGATATGTGTTTTTTTCACGGTGATAGGTGATTGATTCGGAATTTTAGATGTCGAGAACTTGTGAGGTTGATCGTATGGTATGCCTACTTAAACAATTTGATTAGGTATTAGATAATTCAGGTATATGTATCTGACAAATGAATGAGCAACATGCTGCTTCTGTTAGTGTTTCGGTTTTAAATTGGACAATTGGAATCTGGTTATGTGAAATATGTTCTAATCATTTGGTGCAGTGTCATTTTCTATATGCCAAGAATATCTCAACCCTAAATTACTTAAGTTTTTGGCAAATTTATAGGACTTGGTACTTTCCGTAAACTTATTTGGTGTCAGATTTGGATTGTGAATCGCTATGGTTAGCTAGCTCTGTTGTGGAAGGGATTGGTTTGTTTAAGGGAGGCTGCAACTTTCTCTGACTAATATGTTTTTCTAACAGTTTTTAGCTAATGTTATTCATCTGGAGTTTGTACTTCAGCAAGTATGTATAGGTCAATCATATCTTAGTAATGATCTTAATTTTGAATATTTACTTGGCATTGCATCTGATGGTTGATGGTATCAATCACGCACTCTCCAGCTTTTATAAATTTATTGTTTAAGACCTTGGCAATGGATAGTTGGCGTCAACAAGTGTGTTTCCACAACTCTCAATGTTGAAGCCATTGGTGATGTAAACCTGGTGTTTGTTACCCGGAGTTCATATCTGATGGACAGTCATCAAGATCTGTCAAGGTGGTCCTTCACTTTGTGTTAGTGTTTTTAGTTTATGTGTTCGAATGACAATGTATTGAACATGGAAAACGTTTTTACAAATTAGAGTTGAATATGTTATAGCTTAATAGTGTTTAGTAGGTTAACAGTACTTAGCAAAAGGCTCGAAATTGCTGTAATATGGAATATCTGTTTTTATTTTAAAGTTATTGAATCTCATTGAAGTTTCCGTGCTCATAGTAACATATTGGCTTCATTTGCATATGCACATGGTATGACAATCTGTGCTTGGGTGTAGGTCTTTTGCATTTTTTGCCTATTGTTAGGTGCCTTCTCATATTGCAGTAGGAGATTCACCTTGTAACTTGTTGTAACTTGGTGATTATGAATTTTGAGGTGAGATTCACCTTGTTACTTGGTGATTATAATTTTTGGGGTTATGCAGGAGTATTTTCAGGATACGGAGACTTTGACACATGGTGTTCAAGATCTCCTGTAGATATCACACCTCCAAGGCTCCAACTAAAGTAAATAAAATACTATTAGAATAAATATTAAATTAGAATTTTTTATGTATCGGATTGATCTGGGCTTAAAAGGTGATGTTTTTACATGGATGAAGAAGTATCCATTTCCCTTTACTATTAAAGAGAGATTATATAGGGTTTTTGCGTCCAGGGATTCGAATCAAATTTATTTAGAGTCTTTTGTTAAACATCTGTCTAGCCATCTTTCCGATCATAGTCCTATCTTGAAGTTTCTGAAAGCCTTGGTCACTCTAATGACAGAAAAAAGTTCTTTTGTTTTGAATAAGTCTGGTGCTTAAATAAACAATGTGGAGGAGTTACCGGTGATTCATGGTCAAAGCAAAAGTATGGTAGTTCCATCTGACAAGTTTTTCAAGAAAATTTTGGATTTGCAGAATTATTTTATTTAAGTGCAGTCAGCATTGTTACAGAACATCTGGAAAAATATTCAGAAGACAGGTAGGCTGAGAGGGTTGAGGTCACAACTTATAACGGAGAATCAGATTAAAGAAATTGTTCAGGTATCTAAGGATACTGTTAAATTGTAGGATGAAGAAAAGTTGTGGAGTGAAAGAACAGAAGTGGACTGCATTTTTTCAGGCAAAAGCAACTCAAATGCGGATAGATAATTTCCAGGCTTAAAAATTGCGAAGGGTGTTGGACAGTGATGTTTAACTACTAATCCTGATTCTTAGGGATATGTTTTCGTCTTGTTAGGCTTGTTTTATTAGGCTCAATCCTATATTTATGGGTCTCTACTTTTCATGTTTTATGGTTGACTACTAGTCTAATCAGCTGTTCTGTATCAGTTATTTCTGTTATAAATAACCTTGTAATATACAGTTTGTAAGAGCATCTCCAACCCTGCACACCTATTAGCTAAACTTGATGATATGGCATAATTTTTAGATAATATGCATAATTTTTCTTCTCCAACCATGCTTCGTGTTAGTTAAATTTTTAGATAATCATTTTGACATCCTCTATATTTGGAGGACATCTATAATATATAGATAATAACTATAATTCATTATCTCCACTTATATCGTGACACATCATCGATCTTATTTACTTATATATATTATTATTAAAATAATAATAAAATACTATTTTTAAAATATAGCTATTCATTATAACAGTTCAGCAAATTTTTAGATAATCATTATATAGCTAATGATTTTAGCTATTACCGTTGGAGATGCTCTAATATAAGAAATACAAGGAGTTTTATGTACTAAACTCTAGTTACTTACAGTTTATATTCTGCTGTCCAGTAGCTTTATAATCAGCTGCCAAAAGCTAACAGTGGTATCAGAGCTATGGCGTTAAACAGCTCGACCCAAGTGACCGTCCCCATGTTGGATGGAAGAAACTATATTCGATGGGCAGTACAGATGAGGGTACTGTTCGACTAACACAACTTGCTAGATATCGTGGAGAATGGGTTCGATGAGCTTAATGAAAAGGCAATTGATGCACAGAAGGCTACTCACCGTGACAGCAAGAAGAAGGACAAGAAAGCATTGTATTTCATACATCAAGGAGTAACTGATGATGTATTTACAAAAATTGAAGCTGCGACTACATCAAAACAGGCCTGGAATATTTTAAAAACAAATTATACAGGTGCTGATAAAGTGAAGAAGGTGAGACTCCAAACCTTGAGGCGTCAATATGAAGCCTTGCAAATGGAATCCTCTGAATCGATAACAACCTTTGTTAGTCGATTATTGTCGAAACAAGTCAAATGAAGACATATGGCGAGAAGCAAGATGAACAAGCCATTGTGGAGAAGATTTTAAGATCATTAACTACTGATTTTGAAAATAGAGTTGTGGCTATTGAAGAAGCTCATGATTTGTCTTCAATGACCATTGATGAACTCTCTGGAACTTTGCAAGCTCATGAACAACGCATGAATGAAAAGAAAGCTAGGAAACCAATTGAGAAAGCTTTGCAAGTTCAGGCCTCCATTAAAGACATTCACAACAAGAGCTTTGGTTATTCCTGTGGAAGAGGAAGAGGACAAGGAAGAGGTGGCCAATATCAATATCAAAGAGAACGTAGCACCATCCAAGAAATTGATCAAGAGAGGTTCGATTATAATCGAAATCAACATTCAAGAGGACGTGGACTTAGCCGCGGTAAATGGCGGTATGATAAGTCTAATGTAGAACGTTTCTCATGTCATAAATATGGTCATTATTCAAGTGAGTGCAGAAGTAAAAAAATTGATCAAAGGGCCAATTGTGTTCGACAAGATGAGACCAATTGTGTTCGACATGATGAGGAGGAGGAGCACACTCTTCTAATGGTTACTTCAACTGATCAAACACCAACACCAAATGGTCATACATGGTTTATTGACACCGGAAGTACTAACCATATGTGTGGAAACAAAGATTTGTTTGCTGAGCTTGATGAGTCTTTTCATACAAAAGTCAAATTTGTGGATGATAGTAGCATACCGGTGATGGGAAAAGGGATGATTCTCATCGAGTTGAAGAATGGAGATCAGAAATTTATCTCTGATGTGTTTTATGTATCTGGAATGAAGACAAATCTGTTAAGTGTTGGACAACTTGCATAAAAAGGAAATGAGATGATTCTACGTAATGGAAAACTCTCCATTTACGACGAAAAAGGTACTGCTGTTCTCACTGCACCAATGATGAAAAATCGCATGTTTAAAGTGAATATTACTGCTGGTGCATATAAATGTTTTAGTGCAATCATAAAAGACGAGTCATGGTTGTGGCACTTGCGATTTGGGCATTTAAATTTTTATAGTTTAAAATTGCTCAAACAAGGAAATTTGGTGAAAGATATGCCTAGTATACAACATCCTGATCAGCTATGTGAAGCATGCATTGTTGGGAAGCATCATAGAAAACCATTCATGACACAAACACAACAACGAGCATCACAACCTCTTGAGATTGTTCATTCGGATGTTTGTGGCCCATTTAATGTTGAATCAAATGGAGGGAACAGGTATTTCTTAACTTTCATTGATGATTTTACTCGTAAGACTTGGGTTTATTTCCTTCAAAAGAAGTCCGAAGTATTTGATAATTTTAAAAAGTTCTGAATGCATGTTGAAAAACAAAGTGGCAGCTCTATATAAGTGTTACACACTGATGGTGGAGGTGAGTATACCTCTAATGAGTTCAGGGAATATTGTGATGAACATGGTATACATCGCGAAATTACATTTCCATACACTCCTCAACACAACGGAGTGGCTGAGCGGAAAAATAGGACAATCCTGGACATGGGCAGAAGTATTTTAAAGACAAAAAACATGCCTAATTCTTTATGGGCATAATCTGTTGCATGTTCAATTTACATTCTGAATCGATCTCCAACAAAAGCCGTTCCAAAGTCTACTCACGGGGAAGCATGGAGTGGTTATAAACCAAGTGTGAAGCATTTAAAAGTATTCGGAGTTGTGGCTTATGCTCATATTCCAGTAGAGATAAGAACAAAGCTGGATGATCGAGCACAGAAAATGGTGTTCATTGGTTACAAATAAGGAGGATACAAGTTGTTTGATCCCGTGAAAAAGAAAGTTCATGTCAGCCGAGATGTAACATTCGCTGAAGACGAAGCTTGGACTTGGAGTAAAAATAGCCCCGAAGATCAGAAAAAATATTTACTCCTTGAAGAAGAAGCGGAAGAGTCTATTCCAAATGAGGTACCTACAACCTCACATTCTGATTTGCCAATTCCTGCTGCAGATTCACAAAGGCCACAGCGACAACGGAAAACTTCATCACGTTATCAAGGGTATGAAGTAAGTCTTGAGCACAATGTTGATGATGATGGTGAGTTGATACATCATGCCTTCATTGCTGATCTTGAACCAATAACATTAAAGGAAGCATTTGAAAATCCAAACTGGGAGATGGACATGCATGAAGAATTGAATGCTATTGAGAAAAATGATACTTGGGCTCTCACTGATCTCCCACGAGGTTATAAAGCTATTGATGTGAAGTGGGTCTTCAAAACAAATTTGGGAGCAAATGGTGAGGTGGAGAAATATAAAGCACGATTGGTGGCGAAGGGATTTGAGCAGCGGGAAGGATATGATTATCAAGAAGTGTTCGCTCCAGTAGCTCGAATGGAAACAATCAGAATCATGGTTGCTATGGCTGCTCAAAATCACTTGAAATTACATCAAATGAACGTGAAGTCAGCATTTCTTAACGGACCACTTGAAGAAATGGTGTTCGTTAAACAACCACCTGGATTTGTAAAAGAAGGCTGTGAGCAGAAAGTTTACAGGCTCAAAAAGGCTTTATACGGTCTAAAACAATCTCCGCGTGCTTGGAATAAACGCATTGATTCATTCTTCATTGAAGCTGGTTTTAAAAGATGTCTGTCAGAACATGTGATAAGTGCATAATTTTGTATATTTTTATTACCTATTTATTGCTTGGAATCGTATTTTAATAAATTATTTTGTTGCATTTCAGGAAATTTCGAGAAAACTGAAGAAATGGCATAATAAAGAAATAAATGACAAAAGAAGAAAAAGAAGGACCAAAACAAGAAGAAAAGGAAAAGCAAGGGGGGGGGGGTGGTGCATATTTTCACCAAACAAAATGGATGGCCAAGATTTAGCCAACACTAAACTAAATCAAGGGCCAAGATTCACCCACACCTACCTAAAACCCTAAAATTTTCCTATAAATAGGCTTCATTTCTTCACTTGTAAAAACACCATTACCTTACATACTAGAATTATGTTGTAGTTGTTCATCTCCAAAAATTGTATTTGTAATTTTCTATTTTTCTTGTAAACACTCTTTATTTTTATGCAATTTCAAGTTTCATTTAATTTCTTGCTGTTGTGCTAAAATAAATGTTATTTGAATCGCAAGCGCACAATTCGTTTCGTTGTAAAATTTAATTGATTCGTTCCACAGGGACTAAGTTATTTCGCAATCCTTAATTATTAATTTAATCGAATTAGAACAAATTTGATTTTTTGAGAATTTTATTTTACCCTAATTAATTACTAAATGAAAATCTATTTTTAAACTAATCAAAACTAAATTATTCCAAATTATTCATTGAATTCTAAATTATTCTAAATATTATTCGAAGATTAATCTACAAATTATCATAAATTTGAAAATAAAATTAGACTAAAGCAATTTTTTTTTTAACAGCTAAGAGCTTATTCAAATCATACCATTCAATTAGAACACAAACCAACAGGACTCAACAGATCAATATGACAGTAACAGTAAAACGGAATTTTGCAGAAAACAGAGAAATAGAATTATAAACTAAAACAAACTAGAACAGATCACAAACTTAGCATATGGACTAGGGTAAAGACAAGAACAATGATGAAAAAGGACTAAAAAAAAGAAACACAGGCAAAACAATCGGCCCAGCCATTACATTACAAACTCCATTCTATACAACTCCACACAACTCGAGTAAACTCGATCAGTAAAACGCAATTCAGCCAACAGCAACTACACAAGAAATCGAACTCGCTCACAATTAAAATGCAAACATCGAAAAGGACTCGAAGAAACTCAGAACACAGCGAAAACTCGTTGACAACTTCGACAAACAACTGGACTCGCAAGTAAAGAACAAACTGCAGAAACTCGAAGGAAATGCAGCAACAATGACATAAAGCAAAACAGAAAAAATAACCAAAGGAAGAAAGAAAGGAACGCAGATCAATCTCAGGACTGCAACTACGAAATGAAAATTCTAAATTTTAAACCATACTCTAACAGTTACACAGCACCATTGACGCAGACACGAACACAAGATTCAACATAATGAAGACTATGATTTTGACAGCAAATTTACAAAACCGAACTGACAACACAGCAAGACTCGGAACCATTCAGACAGCAACACAACCAAAAGCAACTCTGCAGCGATTTAAATAACCAGCAAACTCGTAGTACAGTAACTTAATTCAGCGAAAGACTCAATAACAAGAACTCAGACGATGCTAACAATGGACTAAAAAAAAAACGCAGCACTTAAACTCAGTTAACAACAAGCAGCAAAAACAATGAAACAAGAACTAAAGCGCAATTCGGGAATCACAACTCAAACAAAAACGAATAGAAATGATTCACACACCATTAACAAGAACAAAAACTCAAGCATATTAACCGCGAAAACAGAACTCGAACAAAGCATGTAAACGAAAAGAGGAAAGGAGATTTGTGGTGTTTGTGTGGGGAAAGAGAGGAGATTGTTTCGACTAATGGAAAGAGGGAGATAGAGATAAATGGAAGGAGGTGGGTTCGTCTAAGAGAGAGAGAGAGAGAGAGAGAGAGAGAGAGAGAAGGGTGAGAAGTTCGTGAAGAACAGGGGAGGTCTGTGTTTTGGGGCTGGGTTTGTACTTAAACGGGAATGAAGAAGAAAACAAGTAAAGAAAAACAAAGAAAAATAGCTGGGTGGTGGGGATCTAAGTTGCTTCGAATAAATCAATTAAATACAGGGAAATAAAAACTAAAATTTATCGAAACTAATATTTTTGTGATTTTTTTAATTTTTTTTTTTGAAAATTAAAATTTTAAAATAACGAAATTAACTACGAAGTAAAAATTAAACTACAACGATGATTTAAAATAAATGGCCCGCAATAAAATTGAGATTTTTAAAGGGGCAAAATTACGAATTAAAACTACGAACAAGAAAATAAAGTTTCGTTATTTTCAACCCCAAGTGGTTAGCAACGGGATTTACGAAAATAACGAAACAAGGCAACAATAACGAAAGAGCAAGACAAGAAGTAAAGAAACTAAAAATTTCATTAACTATAATAGGAGTGTTTACAAGATTTGAAACTAAGAAAATTACAAGAAATTAAAACTACCCTAAAATCTAAGTTACTAAATACAAGGGGGTGAGGGGGTATTTATAGGATAGGAATTAGGGTTAAGGGGGGTGTTGGGTAAATCCCCACCATACATTTGTGGTGTGTGGTGGTGGAATCCTAGCCATCTATTTGTTTCCTTCCCCCTTAAGCTTTGAAGAGTTGATCTTGGCCATACACTTCTCTAATGTGTTAGGATGATCTCCACCTTCCACTTGTCTTGAAATATTCCTTTTGCTCCAAGCTCCTGATTCTTTTCCTTCTTTCATTTTTGGTCCTTTTTCTTCCTCTTTTTCCCTTCCTTGCACTTTATTTATTTAGTTTGTCATTTCTTTATTTATTTACGAATTTCCTGAAATGCAACAAAATAATTTATTAAAATACGAATTCAAGCAAATAAATAGGCAATAAAAATATGCAAAAATATGCACTTATCACTTGCATTTCTCTTCCATTTCTCTCCTTGCTCTTTATTTCGTTATTTTCGTAAATTCTCGGGTGGATAAAGTAGCAACGCTAACCACACGGGATTGAAAGTATCGATTTGAAGAATTTGTTTTCGTAATTTTAATTTTTGTTTTAATATTAATTTAGCCCCTTTAAATCTCAATTTTATTGTGGGTTTTGATAATTTTAATTGTAGATCATATTTAATATGTTAGTATAATAATAACAAAAAAAAACAAAAAAAAAAATAATTAGGTTTTTAAAATTTTAGTACGTTTTTAATTGTTAAAATTCGAAGCTTGAGTGAATCCCTCTGTTTCAATTTTTATTCGAACAAAAATTAGACCCAGGTGTATATACTCCCCTGTTTTTTTTCTTTCAATTAAACGAACCAAAACTCCTTCTCTGCTTCCTCCTATTTCACACTCTAAACCCAGCTCAAACCCATCTTCTTCTTTCCCCTTTCTTCGATCAAAACACACAGATCCCTCTCTCTCCCCTGTCTCGTTCTCTCTCTCTCTCTCTCTCTCTCTCTCTCTCTCTCTCTCTCTCTCTCTCTCTCTCTCTCTCTCTCTCTCTCTCTCTCCCTCTTCTTGCTCTAATCGAAACACCATCACAAAACCATCTCCAGCCACCCTTTTTCTTTTCGTTCTTTGATAACACTACCCCCCTTTCCCCTGCAAATTTTCGAACACCCCATCCCCTTTTAATCATTTTAATTTCTCCGTTAGTTTGGGTGTTAGTTTTGTTTGTCAGTTTGTGATCATGCCGAGTTCTGTTTTTTTGCGTTGCTATGTGCGAGTTCAAATAGTTTTTTTTGAGTCCAAGTTTTTTTTCTCGAGTTGTAATTACCGTGTAGTTGCTGGGTTCAAAACCTACTCCCCTATTTCTTTGCTTCTCTTCTTCGAACCCAACCTTAGCCCCCTACTGCGATTTCCCCTCTTTAATTCCCTTTCTCCTCCTTTTAGTTTATTTCTTTTATCTCTTCTCATTATTTCTTTTACCTCTTTTCGATTGTTTTTTTCTGGATTGTTTGTGTATCGTGTTGCTATTCCTGTTTGTTGCCGGTTTTGTAAATAATTTGTGATACCGAGTTCAAGTTTTGTTTAACGAGTTTCCGAGTTCTGCTTTAGTTTTTGCTGATTTCGTTTCAAGTCAAATGCTGTTGCCGAATCTGTAGTCCTTTTCGTTTATGTACTGAGTTTCGGTAGATTATGATTGAGTTTCGGGTGGATAAAGTAGCAACGCTAACCACACGGGATTGAAAGTATCGATTTGAAGAATTTGTTTTCGTAATTTTAATTTTTGTTTTAATATTAATTACGCCCCTTTAAATCTCAATTTTATTGTGGGTTTTAATATTATTACTCATTGTAGATTTAAACTTCCTTGTTTTATGAGTTAGTATAAATAAAAAAAAATTTAGTTTTTATAAAATTTTATTACGTATTTTCAGTTTTAATATATCTATTTTATCGTTTTAATTCGAAGCCTAATTTGGTTTCTCCTGTTTTGTCCTTAACATCCCCTGTGTTCTTCTTTCGTTTAATTCACAAACCCATCTCTTTTCATTTTTTTTCTTCTTCTCCCTCACTTCCCTTCTCCTCCCCTGTTCCACTCTCCTTCCTTCATCTCCATACTTCTTCTCGAGTCACAATCACAAGCATTACTTCCCCAATTTTTGTTCGAACCCGCGACAAAACCTACTCCTCTATTTCTTTGTTTCTCTTCGTCGAACCCAACCTTAGCCCCCTACTGCGATTTCCCCTCTTTAATTCCCTTTCTCCTCCTTTTAGTTTATTTCTTTTATCTCTTCTCATTATTTCTTTTACCTCTTTTCGATTGTTTTTTTCTGGATTGTTTGTGTATCGTGTTGCTATTCCTGTTTGTTGCCGGTTTTGTAAATAATTTGTGATACCGAGTTCAAGTTTTGTTTAACGAGTTTCCGAGTTCTTCTTTAGTTTTTGCTGATTTCGTTTTAAGTCAAATGCTGTTGCCGAATCTGTAGTCCTTTTCGTTTATGTACTGAGTTTCGGTAGATTATGATTGGGTTTATAAATAGTTGTTCGAGTTCGTGCTGTCAAGTTTGTCTGAGTTGGGCTGTGTTTATGCTAAGTTTATATTGAGTTGTTGCTGAAATCGGTTTTCCGAGTTATTAAATTTGAGTTCGACTGAGTCTGTCTCTTTGTTCTGTTTTTGTCGAGTTTGCAGCAGAGTTTTTCGGAGTTTTGTGTTTATGAATTTGGCATTACTAAGTCGACTGGCAGGCTGCATTTTGAGTTTTTGTTTAATTCTTATTTCCAATTTTGTTTTATTTTCAGTGAATTAATGGTAATGCAGTGAACCATTGCTTGGGATTTAGTGAGTTCGTTGGTTTTTGGCTAGTCATTTTTACGAATGGGTTATGCTAAAAATTTTCTAAATTTTTTATGTAATTTCTTTAACTAAAATTTTAATTCGATAAAATAAAAATGTTTTAGAATAAAATCTAATTTAGAATTTCTAGGATATTTTTAGAATATTATAGTTTTAAAATAATTTAGAATTTTTTTAAAATAATTTAGAAATAAGAATTAGGAATTAAAAAAATAAAATCCAAATTCTCAAAAATCCAAATTGTTCTAGTTGATATTTTTAGAATATTATAGTTTTAAAATAATTTAGAATTTTTAAAATAATTTAGAAATAAGAATTAGGAATTAAAAAAAAAATCCAAATTCTCAAAAATCCAAATTGTTCTAGTTCGATTAAGTTAGAAATTAAGAATCGCGAAATAAAATTAGTCCCTGTGGATCGAATCTCAAATATTAAAACGATGATCGTGCGCTTGCGATTTAAAATGTATTATTTTTAGCACATCAAGTTTTTGGCACCGCTGCCGGGGAATTAATTATTTTTCACGCCTTAATATTTTATTTTTCGGATAATTTTATTTCTTGCCTTAATTTTTTTTATTTCTTTTTTTTTTTAGGAAAGTGTGAAATTTCGGGCTCTTCTCTCGGAGCGTGGAAAAATTGGAATTTCTGGAAGCATGCTTCGGTAACCTGTATCTCCCTCTTTTCATCTTTTTATTTTTTAGAAAATCACAAAAAAATAAAAAAAATAAAAATCCAAAAAAATTAGCTAGTAATACATAAGTGTTGCATCATGCATTTAATCACTTAGGGCACATCATCTAGATTTTTATTTTCTTGCTTTTAATTTTTTGTACCTTACAAATTTTGGTGATTGCTGGAGGACCCAAAGGTACGTTAAATTTCTTCTTTCTTTTAGTTAAAACACGTAGTGTAAGCATCCATAATTGTTTATAGTTTTAGATATATATCGTTGTTTGTTGCATTAATTAGACATTTGCCCGTAGGATTTCACGTTCAATTAGAAAGGTGCCTAAAAATAAACGTAATTAAGACTTATTCACGACCTTCAGTGTCTAAGGTTCGCCTGGCTGTTAAGATTCGGTGTCTAAGTGACGAGTTTGGCCTCTTGACAATGCCTGCTCTAATCTGGCCGAATCGGTCTGAATAATTCTTAATTTACGGAATTTTTAGTGTGTCTTAACGTTATTTAGGGAACCTAGGTTAGATCTTTCTTGAGATTTTTCACCCTTTATTTTGTGTGCTTAATTTTTCTCAAATTATTTGCAAAGTGTTTTCTTCCTGTTCATGCGCACTACTTGGGTTAGAGATAATTCTGCTAGGTTAGTGAGACCAATTGAGTGTTCATCCTCTTCAGAATCCGAACCCGTAGAAATTCTTGACCTCGTAGTAACCATGGCAGTCTCGTTAAAAGATCGTTGTTACCCCACCAGATCAGCCCAACCCTCTTGCATCACCCTACCTCCCGTAAGTGCTAACAATTTCGAAATCAAAGGTCATCAAATTAGCATGTTACCTAATTTTCGCGGGAGTGACGGCGAGGATCCTTATCTTTTTCTACATGAATTCGAGGAAGTTTGCGCTTTACAAAAACTCCAACAACTTTCCGAGGACTCCATACGACTTAGAGTAATCAACTTCGCTCTAAAAGATAATGCAAAAAAATGGTTGTATAGTCTACCTGTCAATTCGATTTCCACGTGGGAGGGTTTCGTAGTCATTTTTCTAAAAAAATTCTTTCCAAGCCATAAGACTACGAAACTCACTAATGAGATTAATCAATTTCGTCAAAAACTCAACGAGCCATTTTGGACGTGTTTTGACCGCTTTAAAAATCTTTTATCCCAATGTCCCCACCACGGAATCGAAAAATGGAGGCTCTGTAAGATTGTGTACGAGGCCTTAGATGGTTCAACAACCGCATTGTTGGAATCTATGTGCCAAGGGAAATTCATGGAGAAAGACGAGGACGAGGGATGGGAATTTTTCGAAGAGTTTGCGGAAAAGACTATGCTGTGGGAATCAACTAGGGAGCCCACTCGAGAGCCCGAGAAATCAAACGATTCAATAGCTACCATGCATCAAAGAGGGCTACATCAAGTTGGTAACTCTATTGCGATCAAGGCTAAATTAGCCACTCTTACTCGACGTTTAGAAGCCTTAGAAACCAACGGGTCCCCCTGCCAAGTATCCATGTGCTCAAATTTTAACTCAACCAGTCCAGGGATACAAAATCCTCAAGATTTTCAACAAGTCAATGCGATGTTCCAATCGGGTTCTCGAAATGATCCTTATGCTCCTACTTATAACCCCGGTTGGAAAAATCACCCGAACTTTTCTTGGAATCAAGGTCAAGGTCAACAATCTCACCCCGCACAATTCCAAAATCAACCTCCTTCGTTCCAAAACTTCCAATCTCAACCACCTATTTTTCATAAACCTCACGCGAATTCTTTCTCCCCTCAAAATCATGCTCCTTATCCGACTCAAGCTCCTTCCCACCCTCCCGGTTTTTCTGAGTCGGATAAGCGACTTACATCGTTGGAGAAAAGTCTCGATGCGCTTCTCAAAACCACCACTAATTTGGCTCAATCGCAACAAACTTTCATGCAAACCATGACTCAAGATAGGCAGATCTTAAATGCTATCACCCAAGCCATATCTAAGTTAGAGGTTCAAGTAAGCCAATTAGCTAATGCCATTCATGAGCGTGAGAAGAATAAGTTTCCAAGTCAGGCTGAGGTCAACCCTAAGTTAAAGTCAACATTCCTCTTTTAGACGCGATTCAACAAATTCCCTCATATGCGAAATGTCTAAAAGATTTGTGCACTCATAAGCGAACCACCCAAGTCCCTAAGAAAGCCTTTTTGACCTCTCAAGTGAGCTCAATTCTTTCTAACCAGATTCCCGTGAAATATAAGGACCCCGGTTGTCCCACAATTTCATGTGTCATAGGTAATTCTTTTATGGACAAGGCGTTACTTGATTTAGGCGCCAGTGTGAACTTGCTTCCATTTTCTGTCTACCAAACCCTAGGGTTAGGAGAACTTCAAAAGACGAACGTTACCCTTCAATTAGCAGATAGATCAATCAAAATTCCTAAGGGGATCATCGAGGACGTGCTAATTAAAGTTGGAGATTTCGTCTTTCCTGTTGACTTTGTGGTACTAGAAACCGAGCCGGTTAGGAATCCGACATACCAAATTCCCGTCATTTTAGGACGTCCGTTTCTAGCCACTTCGAATGCTTTGATTAATTGTAGAAATGGATTAATGAAACTAACGTTTGGGAACATGACCATTGACCTCAATATTTTTCATGTTGGGAAACAACCCGATGATTTTCATGATCAACCTATGGATGTCAATTTAATTGATGAAATAGTTGATCAAAATTTCATGACTTCTAACGAGGCCCTCGACTTTTGTTTAAAACACTTTGGCCATGATTGGGATGTTTCCGAATATACAAATGAGGTCAACCAAATGTTAGAATCAACCATTCCTACAAATAATCGAGATGATGAACCATATCCACTGTCTCTTCTCGAAACTAGTGAACCCGTTGAGTCAACGCCTCCCGATTTAGAACTCAAACCTCTTCCAGACACTCTTAATTACGCCTTTTTAGGTCCTAACGAGTCTCTTCCCGTTATTAACGCCTCTGATTTGACCGAGTCACAAGAGGATGAGCTTGTTAGGGTACTTAGAGAACATAAGGAGGCCATAGGTTGGAGTATCTCTGATATTAAAGGAATTAGTCTGGCCATTGTCCAACATCGAATTCACTTAGTTGATGATGCAAAACCCGTTCGAGATCCTCAACGGCGTTTGAACCCCACCATGATGGAAGTCGTTCGAAAAGAAATTCTTAAGTGTCTCGATAATGGGATCATTTATCCCATTTCTGATAGCTCTTGGGTCAGACCCATTCAAGTAGTTCCTAAGAAGTCTGGCATTACCGTTGTCACCAACGAGAATGACGAGCATGTGCCCACCCGTGTTCAATCCGGTTGGAGGGTGTGCATAGACTATAGGAAACTCAATTCTGCCACTAGAAAAGACCACTTTCCTTTACCTTTTATCGATCAAATGTTAGAAAGGTTAGCTGGTCATTCGTTCTACTGTTTTCTAGATGGTTGTCATGCCCACTCTTTAAATTCTAGAACTAGTTGGTGTTGACTATTTTTCGAAAATTATATGTATAATGCCTTTAGATAATTTGAACGTAGTCAGGTAAGGTTTTCCTCATGAAATTTGTGTCGAGCAAATTTTTGCTTAAAAGACCAAGACGGCACATTTGCACAAGACCTCTGATGGAAGAATTGTATAGGAATGTTATTCGATACCTAAGAGAGAACCCACATGTTAGAACAATGTCGAATCAAACCTTTGCGAGATTTTACTCCTATAGTGTCAAAAAAAAAAAGAGTCAATAAATGTTTGTAGAGTGCTAGTGTAATTTTGTAATAAATTCTTAGTAGGGAAATCAGCTAGGTTGGGCTCATTGATAACCCGAGTAAGTAAGTCCGAGGGGACTTTGTGCCTAGCAACCTAAGGTCCTTTGTGATCTGGGATTGTTGACCTAAAACTCGCTAAATGGGTATTGATGCAAAAGTCTTTTGGGACCTCAACCATGGCACAGTCGGTCTAACTACTAAGAGCGTGAAGTTTGGCTAGAACCTTGTTTTGATAGAGATTGGGTCAGTTCAATATTGGTTGAAAAAGAGAAAATGTTCGTATGCAGTTAATCCATCAAAGGCCTTAAATTCACTACACACCTTGGGATTTTTTGTAAATTTTTAATCTAATCATGTGGATTGTGGGAACCTATAACTTGGCTATTATTTGAATAATCTTTAAGGCATATATTTTCCTAAAAAATTGTTTTGTTGACACCAATGAAAGCTAGAGTAAAAGAGGAAAGTTGGATACTTGTTGATTTATCTCAAAGATTTTATGGGTATATCTTCTGTAAACCCTTAGGAGACGACACTCCTCCTGTAGAGATCGTCTATAGGTTTAACGGGTTGGTAAACCTAAAATTACCCGTGATTCCTACGACAGTGAGTATAGGTTTTTCATTATGCATTTTTCTTTTTTGTTTTACTCGAGGACGAGCAAAAGATAGGTATGGGGACATTTGATAAGTGCATAATTTTGTATATTTTTATTACCTATTTATTGCTTGGAATCGTATTTTAATAAATTATTTTGTTGCATTTCAGGAAATTTCGAGAAAACTGAAGAAATGGCAAAATAAAGAAATAAATGACAAAAGAAGAAAAAGAAGGAACAAAACAAGAAGAAAAGGAAAAGCAAGGGGGGTGGTGCATATTTTCACCAAACAAAATGGATGGCCAAGATTTAGCCAACACTAAACTAAATCAAGGGCCAAGATTCACCCACACCTACCTAAAACCCTAAAATTTTCCTATAAATAGGCTTCATTTCTTCACTTGTAAAAACACCATTACCTTACATACTAGAATTATGTTGTAGTTGTTCATCTCCAAAAATTGTATTTGTAATTTTCTATTTTTCTTGTAAACACTCTTTATTTTTATGCAATTTCAAGTTTCATTTAATTTCTTGCTGTTGTGCTAAAATAAATGTTATTTGAATCGCAAGCGCACAATTCGTTTCGTTGTAAAATTTAATTGATTCGTTCCACAGGGACTAAGTTATTTCGCAATCCTTAATTATTAATTTAATCGAATTAGAACAAATTTGATTTTTTGAGAATTTTATTTTACCCTAATTAATTACTAAATGAAAATCTATTTTTAAACTAATCAAAACTAAATTATTCCAAATTATTCTATGAATTCTAAATTATTCTAAATATTATTCGAAGATTAATCTACAAATTATCCTAAATTTGAAAATAAAATTAGACTAAAGCAATTTTTTTTAAACAGCTAAGAGCTTATTCGAATCATACCATTCAATTAGAACACAAACCAACAGGACTCAACAGATCAATATGACAGTAACAGTAAAACGAAATTTTGCAGAAAATAGAGAAAAAGAATTATAAACTAAAACAAACTAGAACAGATCACAAACTTAGCATATGGACTAGGGTAAAGACAAGAACAATGATGAAAAAGGACTAAAAAAAAGAAACGCAGGCAAAACAATCGGCCCAGCCATTACATTACAAAATCCATTCTATACAACTCCACACAACTCGAGTAAACTCGATCAGTAAAACGCGATTCATCCAACAGCAACTACACAAGAAATCCAACTTGCTCACAATTAAATTGCAAACATCGAAAAGGACTCGAAGAAACTCAGAACACAGCGAAAACTCGTTGACAACTTCGACAAACAACTGGACTCGCAAGTAAAGAACAAACTGCAGAAACTCGAAGGAGTTTGTGATACCGAGTTCAAGTTTTGTTTAACGAGTTTCCGAGTTCTGCTTTAGTTTTTGCTGATTTCGTTTTAAGTCAAATGCTGTTACCGAATCTGTAGTCCTTTTCGTTTATGTAATGAGTTTCGGTAGATTATGATTGGGTTTATAAATCGCTGTTCGAGTTCGTGCTGTCAAGTTTGTCTGAGTTGGGCTGTGTTTATGCTAAGTTTATATTGAGTTGTTGCTGAAATCGGTTATCCGAGTTATTAATTTTGAGTTCGACTGAGTCTGTCTCTTTGTTCTGTTTTTGTCGAGTTTGCAGCAGAGTTTTTCGGAGTTTTGTGTTTATGAATTTGGCATTGGTGAGTCGACTGGCAGGCTGCATTTTGAGTTTTTGTTTAATTCTTATTTCCAATTTTGTTTTATTTTCAGTGAATTAATGGTAATGCAGTGAACCATTGCTTGGGATTTAGTGAGTTCGTTGGTTTTTGGATAGTCATTTTTACGAATGGGTTATGCTAAAAATTTTCTAAATTTTTTATGTAATTTCTTTAACTAAAATTTTAATTCGATAAAATAAAAATGTTTTAGAATAAAATCTAATTTAGAATTTCTAGGATATTTTTAGAATATTATAGTTTTAAAATAATTTAGAATTTTTTTAAAATAATTTAGAAATAAGAATTAGGAATTAAAAAAATAAAATCCAAATTCTCAAAAATCCAAATTGTTCTAGTTGATATTTTTAGAATATTATAGTTTTAAAATAATTTAGAATTTTTAAAATAATTTAGAAATAAGAATTAGGAATTAAAAAAAAATCCAAATTCTCAAAAATCCAAATTGTTCTAGTTCGATTAAGTTAGAAATTAAGAATCGTGAAATAAAATTAGTCCCTGTGGATCGAATCTCAAATATTAAAACGATGATCGTGCGCTTGCGATTTAAAATGTATTATTTTTAGCACATCAACATGGATTATATGTGAAAGCTGGAAATTCTGGTGACATTTTGATGGTATGTTTATATGTGGATGATTTGGTTTTTACAAGTAACAATGCAGGTCTTGTAGAAAGTTTCAAGAAGTCCATCATGAAGGAGTTTGAGATGAGTGATTTGGGCTTAATGTCATATTTTCTTGGTGTTGAAGTAGTTCAACGTAGTGATGGGATTTTTATATCTCAAAGAAAATATGTTGCAGACATTTTAAAGAAGTTCAAAATGGATGCGTGCAATCCAACAAAAACCCCGGTTGAAGTTGGCACAAAACTCACAAAGAAAGGAGAAGGGCCATTGGTGGATCCAACCTTGTTCAAGCAAATTGTGGGAAGTCTTAGGTATCTCACATGTACAAGGCCAGATATCTCTTATGGAGTTGGATTAATTAGCAGATTCATGGAGTCACCAAATCAGTCCCATATGAAAGTAGCGAGACGTATCATGCGCTACTTAAAAGGTTCTCAAGATTTTGGTCTATTTTACGACTCTACTGATAAATGTGCATTGGTAGGATACTCAGACAGTGATTGGGCTGGAGATTTGGATGATAGAAAGAGCACTACTGGCTCCTGTTTTACACTCGACAGTGCAGCATGTTCATAGGTGTCAAAGAAGCAACCTACTGTAGCACTATCTACATGTGAGGCGGAATACATGGCTACAGCTACTAGTGCTTGTCAAGCACTTTGGTTGACAAGTTTATTGAGCGAGATGCATATTCCACTCAAGGGAAATTTGAAGATATATGTTTATAATAAATCAGCAATTAACTTAGCCAAAAATCCAGTGGCACATGGAAGAAGCAAGCATACAGATATTAAGTGGCATTTCTTAAGGGAGTTGGTTGAACAGAAGAAAATTGAACTGGTTTTTTGCAAGTCTGAAAATCAGGTGGCTGACATTATGACAAAACCATTGAAGCTAGACGCTTTTGTTAAGCTAAGAAGTTAGCTTGGTGTATGTTCTATAGAATCAGTATTAAGGGGGGATGTTAGACAGTGATGTTTAACTACTAATCCTGATTCTTAGGGATATGTTTTCGTCTTGTTAGGCTTGTTTTATTAGGCTCAATCCTATATTTATGGGTCTCTACTTTCCATGTTTTATGGTTGACTTTACTGCTGTTCAGTACTAGTCTAATCAGTTGTTCTGCATCAGTTATTTCTGCTATAAATAACCTTGTAATATACAGTTTGTAATATAAGAAATACAAGGAGTTTTATGTAGTAAACTCTAGTTACTTACAGTTTATATTCTGTTGTCCAGTAGCTTTATAATCAGCTGCCAGAAGCTAACAAAGGGCGTTGATTTCAGACATTGATGATGTAGGAAAGAAGATTGCGACTGATTATTTTGAGAATCTGTTTAGATCTTCTTTCTGACAAGGATACAATATGATAAGAGAAGTTTTGAATTGTGTAAATTCCAGAGCTAGTGAGGATATGAATCGGGCACTTCTGGAAGATGTCAAGACTGATGAAGTTTATGATTATGCAGATGCATCCTAACAAATTTCCAAGGCCTTATGGGATGTCTATTATTTTTTTTTCAAAGATACTGGAATATAGTCGGGAATGATATTATAGATGTGGTCTTGAATTTTTCAGATGTAGAAAAATTTATTGAAAAGTTAATCTTACCCAATCGTACTAATTCCAAAAACTGATATTTCAGAAAGTATGACAAAATTTAGGCTCATCAGCTCTTTAAAGTAGTGTTAGCCGACGGACTAAGATTGTTGTTGCTGGGAATATATATTTGATAGGCTAAAAATAGCCCATATCTAACAAAGCCCAACTTTTTGGGCCCAAACAAGGGCAACAGACCCAACTTGTGAGAATAAGACAATTCAGCCTAGACTAGTAAACTCTAGTCTAGTGACAATGCTCACATATGGATGCCATGTGGCGTCCAGCCCAGATTTGCGGATCCCAATCTAGTAACAACGCCAACACGTGGTACCCCAGCCAGGTTAGTGGATCCCAATGGCAGCTACGACACGTGGAGCTCCAGCTCAGGAAGGTCACCCCCACCTATCACTAAATGCCAATGATTAGCACGTGCCAATC
Organism: Saposhnikovia divaricata; assembly: GCA_036435485.1. Lineage (NCBI taxonomy): Eukaryota > Viridiplantae > Streptophyta > Magnoliopsida > Apiales > Apiaceae > Saposhnikovia > Saposhnikovia divaricata. Next base: position 220,742,907 of record CM071596.1, on the reverse strand, counting down.
ATGAATGAAACAATCCCCACACGCGATGACTACCTACCCCCAAGGGGACACCTGTTCGGCATCCCAACAGTTTAGGAGCCCGTACCACCTAGATCCAACGATCACGATTAAGAGGTAACACCCACCAATCTCTATCCTTGGATACCCCAAAGGGAAAAGGGTTTGGGGGTTGGTCACATCACACACCTGCACACTTATTACCTTTGTGATACTCGCTTGATTATATCTTCCAAAGCCAACTATTATTCTCACGCTAGAGACATCTCGAGGCCAAACCCCCCCTCCCGGTGTTGTTTTGTAGACACCCCACCATAGCTACACTATGACGCCCCCGACCCCGGTTTGATTTCCTCTGGAAAGAACCGGCCCGAGAGTCCGTCAAACTACATCACAACCTGCTTAACCTAATAATATAATTTTTTTTTTGTAAATTTCGGCATGAATTATTCGTAAATAGGACTATCCACCTGTTTTTTTTTCAATTCGAAAATTTAACTCTATAACAAAAGTCTATCTCACCAAAAATTGTGTCACACACAACGCATCTCAACTACCATCTACCATTAACTGTAATTTGTACAAATACCAACCAACTCTGTCCTGACTTACCTCGCATCAACAGACGACCAAAGCCCACAGCCAGTGCTTCAATCTTAAATCAACCTACGACTTCAGTACGTGACGTACGACTACTAAATCAAAAACCAGCTCTGCTGGTCCATCACTTCTTTCTACTTTCCCACGGATCCTTCTGAACTCTTCGGTATCTCCTGTGATAATTTATAAAATAAAGGAATGAGCTATAAAGCTCAGCAAGTATATTTTGTAGTGATCCACTAAGATTTTATAAAATAATTTAGTTTGGAAAATCATTATCACTACACAGTTTATAATAAAGTATAACTCACACCGAAATCAGAGTTCTGCCAATATGTCAGTACAACATAGTTTATAATAAAATATAAACTCATACCGAAATCACAGTTCTGCCAAAGTATTCATCTTTTAAAACTGAGTAATAATTCCGTAAATAGTTTTATTCCACAATAATCCGAAACTCAACACAATTTCACAATGACTAAATCTTAAAGCATTTTCACAATATTGCATATAAGCAATCATCATTTCACAATTTATAATAAAATATAAGCATCACAAATTCGTTAGGAAAAACTGGGCATTCTACACACGACAAGTTCATCAAGTTCTACTAGTGGGGGTCCCCGGCCTTTACTTCCTATTTCAGGAAGTTCACAAAGTTTCCATTTCTGGAAGTTCTACCATGGTCTCCATTTCTGGAGGTTCTACTATTCCCATTTTGGGAGTGACTCACTAGCAATGCCAGTCTGCTCAGTTTTCCTCAAAATCACATTTCAACATATATTAGTTAAAGCAATTTAACGAGTATTCATAATATTATAAATATCACACTTCAAACACTTCGATTTAAAAGATATATTTCTTTTAAAATCCACAAATCCACATTTCTACTTGAAACTAGATTTCTTCTAAAATCCACAATTTCACATTTATACGCGCATAAAACAAAATATGCATAGGGTTTAAAACATAATAAATACGTTAACAGAAATAAAACGCATTATCTTCAATTTATCACAGCAAGATATACTTACAACCACCGCTATCCAAGCAGTCCAACCGTTCCTCACCCACGTTTCCAATAACCTGGACAAGCATCATCAAACTCTTCAATCACATATTCTCAATTTATTCTACTCACACTTTACAAAGTAACTAATCGTAACGGTCAAATTCTACAACTCAACTTGTTTCCCAAATATCCACTAAAATCAATGACATCTTCTTAGGTCACAATTCACCGAATAAGCTTCTATTTCTTACTAATCAATACTCCAACTATTTCACAGCTTGCTCCTCAAAATCCGTATTTATAAAATCCCATGCTTAAAAATTACGGTTACAAGTCTCATAAATTCTACACCTTTATTAGGCTTGAGTTACAGCCCTTTTTATCGAAAATCGGGCATGACTTTTTCGTAATTAGACGCTACCCGGTGTCACAGCACCTCAACAATCAATTCTAATTAATCACCAATAACCCAATTATCAATCCATACTCCACCAATTTCTACAAATCCACTTTTACAAATCAAGCACAATTTATCACTCAAATCGGCTACTTTAAAAACTAAACTCCAAAAATATTAACTCCACTATTTCAGAAATTCCCGAATTAATTACGTAAATCTAACTTCTAAATATTCGACAAAACCCAAATTAATCTCTATGATTTACAACTACAATATTTAACGAGTCTTCAAAATTAACTCCGAAAATACCAAAAATTTCTCGAAATTGCATCTTCAAAATAATGAATTTAAAACACCCACTTACGGTGCAAAACACGCACACCACTATCGAACTATCACGCTTCTCCGGTGACCACTACGGCTGCCCCGTATACACATTTTCTTTTTCCGCGAACATTTGCCATTTTCACGACCACGCACCACCTCCCTCTTCTCCGATTTTTCTGTCCTACTTCCCTGCATCTCTCCGAAATCTTTCTCTGTAAATCTCTTCTTCTACCTTCCGTGATGCTCCCTCTTAAATATCTCTGCATCTCTCCCAATATCAAGAAATCTCTCCAGCCTTTTCTCTCCCTCTCTCTTTCCCTCTATCTTTCTTTCTTTCTCCATCTCCACCAATCTGTTTCGCCTATCTGCCCACATCTCTCTGATATCTCTCCATGTAAATCTTTTCTTCTATCTTCCCTAATGCTCCCTTTGAAATATCGCTACATCTCTCCTAATATCAAGCAATCTCTCCCGTATTTTCTATCCTGCGTTTTTTTTTTTGTTTTTTTTCCATCTCTCCCTCTCTTTCTTTCTCTTCTATCTCTCTCCCTCTCTTCTCTCCTGCACAACACCACTAGCCACCAGGTCTCTCATTCACCCCTGCCACCATAGAACACATATACACACACCCACCAAAACACATACATACACATATATACACAAAAATGCACACACATACCACACACCATCTCCCTTCTTCCTCCCTTCTCTTCAACCCGCCACCACCACCGCCACGGTGGTGGCTTTTTCCGCCCGCGCCTCACACCTGCCCCACACATCAAACATACTCCCATGCCGCACATACACAACACATCACACATACACACACGAATTGCACAACCCAAAAACACATCATCTTCTCTTCCTCAATTTCTTTTCTTCAATTCAAACCCCCAAATTCAATTTACAAACCCTAATTTTCTTTCTTCCCCCAATTCCCTTTTCTCTCTCCCCGTTCTTTTTTTTTTTCAGCGTGTGTTATGTTTGTCTAAATGGGCTTGGCCCAATACATATATATTAGCTGCTAGTAGCTTCTCTCGGTCCAAATAAAATACTATTTATTCGTTTTTCTCCGCTTTTTATTCCACTTGTAACTGTTTAATTAAAACAATTACCTCCCAAAATTCCAAAATAAATATAATCTTTAACTTAATAAAAATAAGGTCGTCAAATCTCCAAAAGTCTCGTATTTTAAATAATTATGAGTCCACTTGAAATTTCCCGGAAAAATCTTAAAATTCATCCACCGTCAAATAATTAATATTTGACATCATAATTTATTCTTTATCCAATAAAATAAATATTCCTCAAAATCCATAATTTCTCGATTTGATCTCTAAATTATTTATTATCTCCAAAACAGTTCAAAACCTAACCGTAATAAATCTTATTCCAAATAAAATAATCAAAATTAATATCTTCATAAATCGGGGTGTTACATCCTTCCCCCCTTAGAAAAAATTTCGTCCTCGAAATTGAGCGTATCTAGTCTCATAAAACAAAATGGAATACTTCCCCCTCATACTCTCTTCTGGTCTCCAAGTTTTTCTTTAACATCATAACTTTGTCACATAATATTCATCAAAGGTATTACCTTCATTCTTAACATCTGCTCATGTCAATCGTAGTCTCTACGGGGTTTTCTCAAATCTTAAATTCTCTTGAACACCTATCGGTTCAAATTCCCTTTTCCTGGTTGACTCTCCAACCTGAAAGTTGCTCTGCAGCATTTCTCACCAATACAATCTCTTCACATGAGCTATAGACCTTAATCTTCTTCTAAAATAATTATAAGAATCTTCAAAGAAATATCATTAATAATTCATCACAATCATCACGCAAGGATTAAGAAAATGAGTATTCACACATGATAGGCCAACAACATGTTGGTGCAGTGGGTTGAACCATTGTCTCCTTTGTAGGAGGTCAAGGGTTCGACCCCTGGGTGTGTGTGAGTTTAGTTTGTATTAGTTTCCTTTCTTTGTATTTGTATTTGTATTTGTATTTGGCGGGGGGTCCTTCGGAAACAGCCTCCCTATTGTATAGGGGCATGGTCTGCGTACATCTACCCTCCTCAGACACCACTTTGAGTGGTATTATAACTGAGTAAAGTTTCGTTTTTTAGTATTCACACATGATAGGTTCACAAGTTCTGCTAATGGGGTTCCCAACCAGCTAATCAACTGATTAGCTTTACTTCCAACAGGGAAGCATCAACAATTCACGGTATCAATGTAAGAATACTCACTTCTCATCTAAAAACCATCAATCAAAAATCAAGATATCCATCATGGTCGGAAATCAACAGTAATTCAGTACACACATATACTTACTCATCATCATTTGTATGTATCTCCCATTTGAGAATACACACCCATTTTATCATCGTAATCATCATATTTCCTTTACAATTCTAAATCATCTCAAGTACTTGTAATATGGTCTTTAACTAGTCATCAACACGTAAATCTATCGCCATCCCCATGTCACGTTCTACATGATCTATCCGTACGTTACCAAAAGGTAAAGATCCATAAGCTAGCATACACGTAGTCTCCAACAAAAGCTGTAACAAAGAAAATTATCATCATGGTCCTTAGCATCTTCCTCTTGTAGTTCTCAACTTATCAACAAAATCGCATCATCAAGATTTCCTTAATTCTACTAATATCATCCTCAATCAACAATCTATATCCTCAAATTCTCATATTAGTAACTAGCACAGTAAAACCTCGAACAACAATTTATCTCTCCAGTTGCTAATATTCCATCATTATAACATATCCACATTTCACACTGTATATATTCCCAAAAATTTATCAATCACTGTTATTCTCAATAAGTATCTTTAGAATCTAATCACAAGATCCTAATTTAATCCACCAATTCTCAATTGTCATCATATTCCAAAATTATCATATAACATTCTATCACTTCCTTCTTCCTTCTCTTTTTCTTCTTTCCAACTATGTCACACTTGTGACGTCTTCGGTCCAAACTTAATAACATTTCTCCCTCATATACGCTGACAATAATTTAACTTAACTTAATAATATATTCTCAACTTTCTTCCATCCCAAAATTCTTATATCAACTTCAATTCATGCCACAATATCAATCTTAAACAAATCTATACATCGTCACCCGAAGCACTTATTTTCAAATCCACCAAATTCTTAACACGTCTGAACGATTTTCCCAAAAATTTCTTGTATCAATGTAATCAACCAAATTCTTATTACTAATAACAATTAAAACCTCATATACGGAGAATCTTAAATCCCAACATCGTCTACGATCTCAAAAGAATGCTCTTAAAACCTAATAACCACATAATCCTCAAATATTAGAATAAATATTAGTCTACGTCCACAATAACAAACTTTCCTTGAATACAAATATCCATTCATAGGCATTAAATCACGTCATCAACCAACATTCAAATTCCCAAAATCCTTACATTCAAGGTTACACGTCTTATCCCCGAACAAAAATTAAATCCTCAAAAATGCTCTAATAGTAGTGTCAAAAATCCAGAGAAAAATTATTGCTCTCCAAAGCAATCACATCAAACTGTCATCATCTACTTTACATTAAAACTCTTATAATTCCCACGTATTCGTGAATCCTTCATATATATCCAATAGTATTCTATCTAAAATCTTATTTGCACCAAATTCCAAAACTCATGGTTTTCCTCACTTCTAATCCTTGAAACATATATCTTCTCGAATAACGAGGTCACATGTCAAAAATTACATATCTCAATAATAATCTAGCTGTCAAATCGTATGTTCAACTCTACGAGTTTATCTCATCATAACAACTAAATCCTCAAAAAAAAAAATAAGCACTATCATAGAATTATATATCCTTAAACAATTTCGCACTTCAAAAAATAATATGTATCGCTAAATGATCTCCATCATTCCTCAAAAGTATTCCAGTAATCTATATCCTCAAAATTGATTCATGTTCTAAAATCCTCAATTTCTTAACCAATATCCATGATAGGTACACTTACTGTCTCACTCCTTGGCATTATATCTAGTAATTCATTATAAATTCCAAATAAGCCCTCATGCTATTCAATCATTCACTAACTAAGGATCTTACCCATTCAAAACCCTAAATCTTAACATCGCTTCCATGCGAGAAACCTTTTCTCTAATAATCTTATTCCTCGAAAACTTCAAATTCTACACATCCCTTCTTCAAATCCTTAGTTCCTTGACAATTTCAATCATACAACACTTTATCTTTGTACATACCTCACTCTTCTACTCCATAGCTCTGATACCACCTGTGACGCCCCCGACCCCGGTTTGATTTCCTCTGGAAAGAACCGGCCCGAGAGTCCGTCAAACTACATCACAACCTGATAATATAATTTTTTTTTTTTGTAAATTTCGGCATGAAGTATTCGTAAATAGGACTATCCACCTGTTTTTTTTTTCAATTCGAAAATTTAACTCTATAACAAAAGTCTATCTCACCAAAAATTGTGTCACACACAACGCATCTCAACTACCATCTACCATTAACTGTAATTTGTACAAATACCAACCAACTCTGTCCTGACTTACCTCGCATTAACAGACGACCAAAGCCCACAACCAGTGCTTCAATTTTAAATCAACCTACGACTTCAGTACGTGACGTACGACTACTAAATCAAAAACCAGCTCTGCTGGTCCATCACTTCTTTCTACTTTCCCACGGATCCTTCTGAACTCTTCGGTATCTCCTGTGATAATTTATAAAATAAAGGAATGAGCTATAAAGCTCAGCAATTATATTTTGTAGTGATCCACTAAGATTTTATAAAATAATTTAGTTTGGAAAATCATTATCACTACACAGTTTATAATAAAGTATAACTCACACCGAAATCAGAGTTCTGCCAATATGTCAGTACAACATAGTTTATAATAAAATATAAACTCATACCGAAATCACAGTTCTGCCAAAGTATTCATCTTTTAAAACTGAGTAATAATTCCGTAAACAGTTTTATTCCACAATAATCCGAAACTCAACACAATTTCACAATGACTAAATCTTAAAGCATTTTCACAATATTGCATATAAGCAATCATCATTTCACAATTCACAATTTATAATAAAATATAAGCATCACAAATTCGTTAGGAAAAACTGGGCATTCTACACACGACAAGTTCATCAAGTTCTACTAGTGGGGGTCCCCGGCCTTTACTTCCTATTTCAGGAAGTTCACAAAGTTTCCATTTCTGGAAGTTCTACCATGGTCTCCATTTCTGGAGGTTCTACTATTCCCATTTTGGGAGTGACTCACTAGCAATGCCAGTCTGCTCAGTTTTCCTCAAAATCACATTTCAACATATATTAGTTAAAGCAATTTAACGAGTATTCATAATATTATAAATATCACACTTCAAACACTTCGATTTAAAAGATATATTTCTTTTAAAATCCACAAATCCACATTTCTACTTGAAACTAGATTTCTTCTAAAATCCACAATTTCACATTTATACGCGCATAAAACAAAATATGCATAGGGTTTAAAACAGAATAAATACGTTAACAGAAATATAACGCATTATCTTCAATTTATCACAGCAAGATATACTTACAACCACCGCTATCCAAGCAGTCCAACCGTTCCTCACCCACGTTTCCAATAACCTGGACAAGCATCATCAAACTCTTCAATCACATATTCTCAATTTATTCTACTCACACTTTACAAAGTAACTAATCGTAACGGTCAAATTCTACAACTCAACTTGTTTCCCAAATATCCACTAAAATCAATGACATCTTCTTAGGTCACAATTCACCGAATAAGCTTCTATTTCTTACTAATCAATACTCCAACTATTTCACAGCTTGCTCCTCAAAATCCGTATTTATAAAATCCCATGCTTAAAAATTACGGTTACAAGTCTCATAAATTCTACACCTTTATTAGGCTTGAGTTACAGCCCTTTTTACCGAAAATCGGGCATGACTTTTTCGTAATTAGACGCTACCCGGTGTCACAGCACCTCAACAATCAATTCTAATTAATCACCAATAACCCAATTATCAATCCATACTCCACCAATTTCTACAAATCCACTTTTACAAATCAAGCACAATTTATCACTCAAATCGGCTACTTTAAAAACTAAACTCCAAAAATATTAACTCCACTATTTCAGAAATTCCCGAATTAATTACGTAAATCTAACTTCTAAATATTCGACAAAACCCAAATTAATCTCTATGATTTACAACTACAATATTTAACGAGTCTTCAAAATTAACTCCGAAAATACCAAAAATTTCTCGAAATTGCATCTTCAAAATAATGAATTTAAAACACCCACTTACGGTGCAAAACACGCACACCACTATCGAACTATCACGCTTCTCCGGTGACCACTACGGCTGCCCCGTATACACATTTTCTTTTTCCGCGAACATTTGCCATTTTCACGACCACGCACCACCTCCCTCTTCTCCGATTTTTCTGTCCTACTTCCCTGCATCTCTCCGAAATCTTTCTCTTTAAATCTCTTCTTCTACCTTCCGTGATGCTCCCTCTTAAATATCTCTGCATCTCTCCCAATATCAAGAAATCTCTCCAGCCTTTTCTCTCCCTCTCTCTTTCCCTCTATCTTTCTTTCTTTCTCCATCTTCACCAATCTGTTTCGCCTATCTGCCCACATCTCTCTGATATCTCTCCATGTAAATCTCTTCTTCTATCTTCCCTAATGCTCCCTTTGAAATATCGCTACATCTCTCCCAATATCAAGCAATCTCTCCCGTATTTTCTATCCTGCGTTTTTTTTTATTTTTTTTCCATCTCTCCCTCTCTTTCTTTCTCTTCTATCTCTCTCCCTCTCTTCTCTCCTGCACAACACCACTAGCCACCAGGTCTCTCATTCACCCCTGTCACCATAGAACACATATACACACACCCACCAAAACACATACATACACATATATACACAAAAATGCACACACATACCACACACCATCTCCCTTCTTCCTCCCTTCTCTTCAACCCGCCACCACCACCGCCACGGTGGTGGCCTTTTCCGCCCGCGCCTCACACCTGCCCCACACATCAAACATACTCCCATGCCGCACATACACAACACATCACACATACACACACGAATTGCACAACCCAAAAACACATCATCTTCTCTTCCTCAATTTCTTTTCTTCAATTCAAACCCCCAAATTCAATTTACAAACCCTAATTTTCTTTCTTCCCCCAATTCCCTTTTCTCTCTCCCCGTTCTTTTTTTTTTTCAGCGTGTGTTATGTTTGTCTAAATGGGCTTGGCCCAATACATATATATTAGCTGCTAGTAGCTTCTCTCGGTCCAAATAAAATACTATTTATTCGTTTTTCTCCGCTTTTTATTCCGCTTGTAACTGTTTAATTAAAACAATTACCTCCCAAAATTCCAAAATAAATATAATCTTTAACTTAATAAAAATAAGGTCGTCAAATCTCCAAAAGTCTCGTATTTTAAATAATTATGAGTCCACTTGAAATTTCCCGGAAAAATCCTAAAATTCATCTACCGTCAAATAATTAATATTTGACATCATAATTTATTCTTTATTTAATAAAATAAATATTCCTCAAAATCCACAATTTCTCGATTTGATCTCTAAATTATTTATTATCTCCAAAACGGTTCAAAACCTAACCGTAATAAATCTTATTCCAAATAAAATAATCAAAATTAATATCTTCAGAAATCGGGGTGTTACATACACCACTTTCGAGCAAAAGTTGGCGAGAAAGAAATCGGTCAAGTTTAAGAGTTATCAATATAATTGATTCAATGTGCATATGAGCCGAGAGGTTAATTAACGTATTGATTGCATATGAATCTAGTCATGGTTGGAAGACTAAAGAAGGGTGAAAGATGGTGAATATGCATTAAAATTGGATATGAGCTAGGCACATGACAGGGTGGAATGAATTTTTAGGTGGTAATTATGGTAAAGTTAGGTTTTGCAAAAAAATGGGTAGATGTGGTTACAATGTAACAACAGCCTCATATATCACATTGAAAAATGAAGAATAAAATGATTTATTAAGCGAGATGGAGGGTTGCGACATGGCGGACCTTTATTGTCTGATCATTTTTGTTCTGCAAAGAAGTATAAATTAGCATGTTAAATGATGCGAAACGAAGATGTGATTTTCAGGGTACTAAAGTGTAAATGGAGGTCCATTTACACATCTATTATTCGTTGATGATTCTATAATTTATGAAAAGCTAAAAAAATGTAATTTGGTATCGGTTAAAGATATTTTCTAAAGTATGAGAGGGCTTCAAGACAGAAAATAAAATTTTAAAAATCTGCAATGGTAATGACTAAATCGCATGTGGAAAGTTTGTTTGAAGTGGTTAATAATATTTTTGGGAGTTAGAATTGTTAGTGGTCGATAAATATGTAGGGATGATTGGTAAGAGTAAAAAGGAAGTGTTTGGGTATATAAGAAATCAGATGGTAAGTAAAGTTAATGGATGGATCGCAAAATCTTTATCGAAGGCAAGGAATGAGGTGTTAGTAAAATCTGTGGCACAAGCGATTCGAACATATGCAAATGGAAAATGTTAACCACAGCCTTAAGGGCTATTATTATGCATCAAATATTCTCATATTTTTAACATTTATTCTTAAATATTTAATTATTTTTAGTTTTCCAATATTCTTGTGCAGCACTAATTTAGTTTCCCAAATAATAATAGTGGGCTCATTGCATTCACATTAATTTTCATCAATAAAAACCTCCCAAATTGTTAAATAATTACTTCCTCTGTCCCTCTCATTTCTTTACAGTTACTATTTTGGGATATCCCTCTCATTTATTTACGTTACCATAAATAGTAAGTTTTCCCCACTATTACACCCACTACTTTCCCCCGCTATCTTATATTTAATAATAAAAAATACTATTACACCCACTACTTTCCTCCACTATCTCAAATCTATTATTAAATATTGATAGGTCCCACCACTTTACTCACTTATGGATAGCCCAAGTGGTAAAGGGTGTTTTCTCTGTTGTCCCAGGTCATGGGTTGGACTCTCGCTCACCCCGAGAATTATCTTAGAATAGATACTAAATTATTAGGCATATAAGCCTACATAGTAAAAAAAAAAGTGCAAAATTAATGTATTAAATACATTTATTCATCTATATTAATTCTTAACTATAGCCCTAAGGGCTGTGGTTAACAACACCCTATGCAAATATCATGTTTTAAGGTCTTTGAAAGACTTTAAAAAGAGCTGAATTCTTTAATGTCAAATTTCTTGGGGAATGAATGGTGATGTTAAGAAAGCTTATTGGGTTGATTGGAGAATGTTGCGTAAATCCAAGAGTTTAATTGTTTAAGAGATTTGGGCTTTCGAAACTTAAAATGATTTAGCCTTGCATTGGTGGCTAAGGGTGGGTTTGACATTCTTGTTGCACATAACAATAATAACTTTTTTTCGTGAAAAGCAGTTAAAAAAGTGTTTGGTAAAATTTAAAAATTATTTTTCTAAAAAATGCTTTTGCATTAAAAGTTGCTTTTACCAAAAGCAGATCCTCCCATGCTTTTGAAAAAAGTTGTTTTTCAATTTTTGCAGGAAGGGTTTCAACATCAAACCTCAGTAAAACATTATTTTTGTTATATTTTTACATCAAAACATACACATATCAAAAATATTACCAAACAATCTTCAACTTTTTACAACAGCACTTTTTCTAACAGTATAGCAATTTTTAACAGAACCTAAATAAGGGTGTATAATTAAAATTTTTCCAAAATTCTTTACTTTCAAGCTCGATTGAGAGCCCGCCCATTTGGCCATTGGTACAATTGGAATGCGGGAACTTGTCAATATGTCTCAATCTCTCAAGATAGATGGATCCTTGAAGAAAAGATATTCAAAGTTATATGAAAAAAGAGGTGAGCCCTTACAACCAGGAAATCACATCATGGACCATGGCGTACTTTAGTCTACTTGTAACGGTAAAAAATAAATTGAAGAATTAAATTTTTTGCATCATAGAATATGTACAAATTATGGTATGTCATAATATAATTCCAATGAACATAAGTTTATCAATATAAAAGAGTAAAATCTGGCGTAAAATACTATTAAAATATTGGTTTTTTCAAAAACACCCAAGTTGCAGTTTTTTTTTCAAAAATACCGTGTAATCTAATTTGCAACCCCAAACGCAACATTTGCAATCTCGTTTGCAATAACTTTTGCAAACTCATCTCCAACTTGTGATCATATTTTTGAAAAAAATATTAAAATTTTGGGTATTTTTGATAATTTCCCTAAAATTATTGTCATAAATTTACTCACCGCACTAGTGACTAACCCTTTTTGTTGCCGTTATTTAATTATATCCATAAAACATGTTTATTTGATCCTCCTGCTTGATGGATTTATATTTATTTTTGCCCAAAAGCTAAAAATTGATACAAGATTTAAAATAAATCATAATCAGAAGTAAGTTTAGATATGACTTAAAATATACTACCCTGATTATTTGTGCAGTTTAACTTTTGAATGGTTAAATTTATCAAAATTTGACTAAAAATTACATATATATTATTTAATTTAAAAAAATAAAAAATTACATTATTGAAAAGTACTTCTAATCTATTTTGAAATATTTTTTCTTTAATTTTTCGAAACAATGAAAGAATAGTTTTTTGGATATTTACCAAAAATACTAGGTTCAAAGTTTCTATTTGCAAAAATACCATCTCCTTTAATTAATTGCAATTTTACTAACCTAAGTTTCAAAATTTCAAAAATACTACAAATTAGGTCAACCCCTCCCCCTCCCTTCTCCCTTCGCAGCCAATTTTCCCAGCCGACTTTCTACATTTTTTTTAAGGTGGGGTGATATTTTGGTGGATTTATGTTGCAACTCAATGCAACCACATTCAACCACATTTAACTTTTTTTTTTTTAAAAAAGGTGGGGTTGGTGGATTTGGGTTGCAAGGCCCCGCCAGGGGCAATATTCAACTGAATTCAACCACATTCAACTTTTTATTTTTTTAAAAAGGTGGGGTGATTTTGGTGGATTTGGGTTGCAAGGCCCCGCCAGGGGCAATATTCAACTGAATTCAACTACATTCAACTTTTTATTTTTTTAAAAAGGTGGGGTGATTTTGGTGGATTTGGGTTGCAAGACCCCGCCAGGGGCAATATTCAACTGAATGCAACTGAAATCAGAAATTTAGTTGCATGTGGTTGCATTCAGTTGCTGATTTCAAGTTTGTCAGTTGTCATTTTCGACCTCATTTTTGAATTATATATATATAGAGTTCAAAAATGAGATTGAAAATGACAACTGACAAATTGAACTTGAAATCAGAAATTTAGTTGCATGTGATTGCATTCAGTTACAAATTTCAAGTTCCATTTTTCGGTTGTCATTTTCGACCTCATTTTTGATATATATATATATATATATATATATATATAAAATTCAAAAATAAGGTCGAAAATGACAACTGAAAAATGGAACTTGAAATCAGAAATTTAGTTGCATGTGGTTGCATTTAGTTGCAATTAGTTGCATGTGGTTGCATTCAGTTGAATATGCCCCTGCGGGGCTTTGCAACCCAAATTCACCAAAATAGCACCCCACCTTAAAAAAAAGTGTTGTAATCGGCAGAAACGTTCAACAGAAAGGGGGGAGGGTTAGTGTTAGTATTTTTGCAATTTAGAAACTTAGTTAGTAAAATTGCAAATAGCTATTCTTAACAAAAGTAAATGTGCAAAAATTTACTTTTTCCTATTTATTTATGAAAAATGCCCTAGTTTTTTTTATCTTCGATCAAATATCGATCAATTCGACCACTTAAAAATCACAATGGACAAGTAATTTAGAACGGAGAGAATATAATATTTTGTTTGATAACATAAATAGTAAATTTATGTGAAAATATATTGTACATATACTGAATGTAACTTTAATATATTTTATATTATTTTATGTCATATAAGATAATGCATATTTTAGAGCATATTATTTTCTATTGCTTAAATTATTTTTGAATAATTAATTTAACAGTTCAATATAATTGATCAGAAAAAAGTTTTAAAAGTTTCGATTATAAAACATGAAATAAAAATACATACATCTTGATATGCATATTTTTTAAATATAATCAAAACTATATATTAAATTATAATAACCGAAACATTAAAAGTTTGGTTGGTCAGTCGGTACGGTACTTTGTGTTTTTACTTAATGATTCATATTTATTTATTCTTTAATTAATTTCTTTTATTTTGTAGTTACGGGCAATTCTATTTTATAAAACAAAATAACTATATTATAATTCCTAATAGCTAACCAATTACCTTTTTCAACTAAAACAAATTATCCTTTTAAACTTTTTTCTAACTAAAACCTCTCTTTTTCCAAAAATATGACGGATCTTTCTATTTAATGAATTAAACTTATAATTTCGTAATTACTAACTAATTGATTACTTTTTTCAGCTAAAATGTAATATATTTTTAATAAAGATATTATAATTCCTAATAACTAACCAATTACTTTTTTTAGCTAAAACAAATTACCCTTTTTAACCTTTTTAACTAAAGCCTATATTTTTACGAAAATATGACTGGTCTTTCTATTTAATGAAATAAACTAATAATATTGTAATTACTAACTAATTGATTACTTTTTTTCAGCTAAAACGTAATGTATTTTCTACGTTTTTAACTAAAATATCTCTTTTGTTTATAAAATATCATAGGCAACATATTTATGGACCAACTGTCATAGTAGCTTGGGCAACTGTCATTGCTGCCACTTTCTGGACTATATGGTTGTCTAGGAACCACTTAATATTTGAAGATTGAAGGATTAATAAAAATAGTCTCGGGGCCATCCTATTATTAAGAACTCAAAAGTGATGTGAGTTCATAAACTTAATCTCTGGTGTAGATAAGTTTATATGGGAAACAAATCCAGTTGGTGCTATTTTGAGAAACAGCAAATTTGCCAGGAGCTTAGAGTACTCGAGACAAAATGGTCTGTATGCCTTCATAGATGGTTCTTGGAGAAGTACATAGGACCATAAAAGCTTGGCTGGAATGGGGGGGCTATATCCTAGACTCAGAAAATAATTTGATATTCATTTTAACAGGGCCTACTACAGCTACTTAATTGTGCTCTGACTAGTGAATATAAGGCATTAGAATTCATGCTCAGGAGTATTGCAGAAAGTTCTCTAAAGAGTTAACTTATCACAATTTTCTCGAATTGTTTAAAGCTAATTCATGCAGTTCGATGTATCAAATCACTGTGCAAACTACGTGGTATTGTGACAATGATTTTGTCACACTTTCACACAATTTAAATTTTGAATTGATTAAAATTCACTGAGGTCTAAATTAAGATGCTGATTCCCAAGCTTCCAAAGGAACACAAAGAGAAAAATTGCTTTTTACATGGTGTTAGCAAATACTGGTTGACGTTTTCTACTGGTTAGACAGCCAGTAGAAGATAGTTTGCTGTTATCTGCATCCATGATTCTGTAGGGTAATCCCTTATCTAGTTATTTTTTATGGTTGGGCTCATTAGTTAAGAGGATGAATTTTTTTTTTTTTTTTGCCCATTTCTCTTATCCCGGGCCATTTAATAAAATTCAACCCAATTTTGTGAGATTCATTTTGTAAATAACAAAGACACTTTCAGCCTCCTTGAGGGCAGAGTGTTTTGTCTTTTGTGATAATGAAGGTGGTGGATTCAGTGTTGCAAATAACAAAGACACTGCTTATGTTGGTAGTTGTGGCCGAAGGGATGAAGGGATTCAGTGTTTTGGCAGCTAAAATTTAAGTTGCACTTTTTTGGTCTGGCAAGGGTAAGTTAGAGAGAAAATTAGAGTTCTATTTTATTAATGAACTTTTTGCAAATTACAACATAAGAGATTCTTATATAGACACATCTAAACAATAAAATGTGACAAGAAAGCTATTCTACAAAGTATTATAATTGGGAAGCTCTCCCATATTAGTTTTTTGCTTTTGGATTCCATAATAGTATCATAATAACATGTATGTTATAAACATCTTCTGTCTGTTTACAAGCCTCCAATCTTGCATTCTTAGCGGACACCTTGGTTTCTTCCTCCTCTTTGGCATCCTTGTCCAATTTCTTCTTGAGATAATAATTCTCGAAACTAGCTGTATGTGCTACATCCCAAGCTTCATCGAGGTCCTTCTCAAGCAATTTTCTTCTTCTCACACGAACTGGCTTTCTGATCTTTCCACTTTCTACTCTTGGATCTCACTCTCGAGGTCACTTACTTTACAAAATTGCTACCGATTTGCCTACCATAATCATCTAGACACTAATAAGAAATTAGTCAAATTACAAGCAGAATAATTAAGTTACGGTATTGAAGCATCAAGTGTATCTTTGAGCATCTCTAATAGCCTACAATTTTGATGAAGTAATGATTCGACAGTCACAACTCTGTCCACTTTATGTTTGCTTTGTCTACTTAGGTGCTAGTGATTATTTCATGCATCATCTCTTATAGCGTGTGCATAAGATAGTTCAGATACCTTGGTTGCCAACCAGCGTGTCTCAGAACAGCCTTTGTGCTATGAGCAGCCACAAAATTATTACCAAGATTCATTGCTTCAATAATTCCAGTTGCAATCGCAAGTACATTCTTTAGGTTACCTGCAATTTTCACCCCTGTTACATCACTGTACTATGCCGATCATGCCACTACTATGCACTAAATTATCTCAAGTCTTAACTCCAGGGTAGAATTGCTATTGCAGTGTAGGACAGACAAAAAAGAGAGATACATTTGGGGTGTGTACAGAAATCATACACATAAAATAACTAAAATCTCTACCTTGAAGTGCTGAACTTCATTCGCCAATTTCTTGTCTTTTGATGCTGCCATCACAGCCAAAATATCATGAAGTCAGATTTTGAACTAAATACAGGAATGATACATAAGATGGCCTGTTTAAAAAGAGTGCTCACCTGTGGTTAATTTAGTTGTAA